>CP136057.1:537579333-538829333 GCA_032464435.1 Aegilops umbellulata | reverse complement strand
ACGCGCCGTCACCTGTGCTCGCCGCCGACGTGTCTCCGGCCACCCAACGGTCCGGCCGTCGTGCTCAGCTCCCTCCCCGCGCCGCGTAGAAAATGTAGGTGCCCCGCACGAGCCACCCCGCCCACCGTAGCGTCGACCCCGAGCTCACCCAAGCTCCGGCGACCGCCAAGGTCGACGCAGGTGACGACTCTGGCCATCCCAGGCCCAACCACTTCCACCACTCGACACGGACGAGTGCCCGCGTCCCGTAGATGCCCTGCGCCGACCATTTGGTCACCGGAGGAGGAATCCTGAGCCCCTCCGCTGTCTCTGGCCTCGCCGGCGACGAGCCATGGGTCAACTCCGGCGAGTTGACCCGGGTTTGACCCCTGTTTGACCCCTGAGGGTCACTAACGCGTGGGCCCGCCCCTATTAATTATTAGTTGGGTTTAGTTTAGTGCTAATTAACCTAGATTAGTGCTTAACCTAACACTAACTAACTATGTTAGTTAGTTAGTTGTGTCACTGACCAGTGGGCCCCACTGGTCTGGTTTGACCTGGACGGCGCCTGTTGACCTGCTGAGGTCAGCATGACGCAATGCTGATGCAGTAATAGGTTTGTATGGATTTATTCTTACTCAGGAAATTCCAGAAAATAGTGCTAACTTCTAAAAATCATAGAAATTAATCTGTAACTCCAAATGCAAAGATTAATATATGAAGAATGATCAGAAAAATCCAAGCTTATGTGAAAAAGCTTCAACCTGATAAGCTCGAACCCAAATCGGAGAAATGTGTCTTCATAGGATATCCAAAGGAAACTGTTGGGTACACCTTCTATCACAGATCCGAAGGCAAGACTTTTGTTGCTAAGTTCGGAAACTTTCTAGAGAAAGAGTTTCTTTCGAAAGAAGTGAGTGGGAGGAAAGTAGAACTTGATAAGGTAATTGTACCTTCTCCCTTATTGGAAAGTAGTTCATCACAGAAAACTGTTCCTGTGACTACTACACCAATTAGTGAGGAAGCTAATGATGATGATCATGTAACTTCAAGATCAAGTTACTACCGAATCTCGTAAGTAAACCAGAGTGAGATCCGCACCAGAGTGGTACGGTAATCCTGTTCTGGAAGTCATGTTACTAGACCATGATGAACTTGCGAACTATGAGGAAGCGATGATGAGCCCAGATTCTGCAAAATGGTTAGAGGCCATGAAATCTGAGATATGATCCATGTATGAGAACAAAGTATGGAATTTGATGGATTTGCCCAATGATCGGCAAGCCAAAGAAAATAAATGGATCTTGAAGAGGAAGACGGACACTGATAGTAGTGTTACTATCTACAAAGCTAGAATTATCGCAAAAAGGTTTTCGACAAGTTCAAGGTGTTGACTACGATGAGAGTTTCTCACTCGTATCTATGCTTAAGTCTGTCCGAATCATGTTAGCAATTGCCGCATTTTATGAAATCTGGCAAATGGATAAACAAAACTACATTCCTTAATGGAGAGTTGTATATGATACAACCAGAAGGCTTTGTCGACCATAAAGGTGCTAATAAAGTGAGCAAGCTCCAGCGATCCATCTATGGACTGGTGCAAGCATCTCAGAGTTGGAATATACGCTTTGATAAGTTGATCAAAGCATATAGTTTTATACAGACTTATGGTGAAGCCTGTATTTACAAGAAAGTGAGTGGGAGCACTACAGCATTTCTGATAAGTATATGTGAATGACATATTGTTGATCGGAAATAATGTAGAATTATTCTGCAAAGCATAAAGGAGTGTTTGAAAAGAGTTTTTCAAAGAAAGACCTCGGGGAAGCTACTTACATATCGAGCATCAAGATCTATAGAGATAGATCGAGACGCTTGATAAGTTTTTTCAATGAGTACATACCTTGACAAGATTTTGAAGTAGTTCAAAATGGAACAGTCAAAGAAAGAGTTCTTGCCTGTGTTACAAAGTGTGAAATTGAGTAAGACTCAAAGCCCGACCACGGCAGAAGATAGAAAGAGAATGAAAGTCATTCGCTATGCTTTGGCCATAGGTTCTATAAAGTATGCCATGCTGTGTACCAGACCTATTGTATACCCTACCCTGAGATTGGCACGGGAGTACAATAGTGATCTAGGAGTAGATCACTGGACGGCGGTCAAAATTATCCTTAGTGGAATAAGGATATGTTTCTCGATTATGGAGGTGATAAAAAGGTTCGTCGTAAAAGGTTACGCCGATGCAAGTTTTGACACTAATCTAGATGACTCTAAGTCTCAATCTAGATACATATTGAAAGTGGGAGCAATTAGCTAAAGTAGCTCCGTGCAGAGCATTGTAGACATAGAAAATTGCAAAATACATAACGGATCTGAATGTGGCAGACCCGTTGACTATATTTCTCTCACAAGCAAAACATGATCACACCGTAGTACTCTTTGGGTGTTAATCACATAGCGATGTGAACTAGATTACTGAATCTAGTAAACCCTTTGGGTGTTGGTCACATATCGATGTGAACTATGGGTGTTAATCACATGATGATGTGAACTATTGATGTTAATCACATGGTGATGTGATCTAGATTATTGACTCTAGTGCAAGTGGGAGACTGAAGGAAATATGCCCTAGAGGCAATAATAAAGTTATTATTTATTTCCTTATATCATGATAAATGTTTATTATTCATGCTAGAATTGTATTAACTGGAAACATAATACATGTGTGAATACATAGACAAACAGAGTGTCACTAGTATGCCTCTACTTGACTAGCTCATTAATCAAAGATGGTTATGTTTCCTAGCCATGAACAAAGAGTTGTTATTTGATTAACGAGATCACATCATTAGTTGAATGATCTGATTGACATGACCCATTCCATTAGCATAGCACCCGATCGTTTAGTATGTTGCTATTGCTTTTATCCATGACTTATACATGTTCCTTTAACTATGAGATTATGCAACTCCCGTTTACCATAGGAACACTTTGTGTGCTACCAAACGTCACAACGTAACTGGGTGATTATAAAGGTGCTCTACAGGTGTCTCCGAAGGTACATGTTGGGTTGGCATATTTCGAGATTAGGATTTGTCACTCCGATTGTCGGAGAGGTATCTCAGGGCCTTCTCGGTAATGCACATCACATAAGCCTTGCAAGCATTGCAACCAATGAGTTAGTTGCGAGATGATGTATTACAGAACGATAAAAGAGACTTGCCGGTAACGAGATTGAACTAGGTATTGGATACCGACGATCGAATCTCGGGCAAGTAACATACCGATGACAAAGGGAACAAACGTATGTTGTTATGCGGTCTGACCGATAAAGATCTTCGTAGAATATGTAGGAGCCAATATGGGCATCCAGGTCTCGCTATTGGTTATTGACTGGAGACGTGTCTCGGTCATGTCTACATTGTTCTCGAACCCGTAGGGTCCGCACGCTTAAGGTTACGATGACAGTTATTATGAGTTTATGAGTTTTGATGTACCGAAGGAGTTCGGAGTCCCGGATGAGATCGGGGACATGACGAGGAGTCTCGAAATGGTCGAGACGTAAAGATCGATATATTGGACGACTATATTCGGACATCGGAAAGGTTCTGAGTGATTCGAGTATTTTCGGGAGTATCGGGGTGTTACGGGATTACGGGAGAAGTAATGGGCCTTGATGGGCTTTAGTGGGAAGAGGAAAAGGCTGCTGCGCCCCCCCTCCCCTTTGGTCCGAATTGGACTAGGGAAAAGGGGGCCGGCCACCTTTCCTACTCCTCCTATTCCTTCTCCCTTCCTCCCCTCTTGGTGGACTCCTACTAGGACTTGGAAACCTAGTAGGACTCCACACCCTGGCGCGCCAAACCCTTGGCCGGCCTCCTCCTCCTCCATCCTTTATATACTGAGGCAAGGGGCACCCCATAAACACACAAGTTGATCTACGGATCGTTCCTTAGCCGTGTGTGGTGCCCCCTTCCACCAAATTCCACCTCGGTCATATCGTTGCAGTGCTTAGGCGAAGCTCTGCGCCGGTAACACATCAAGATCGTCACCACGCCGTCGTGCTGACGGAACTCTTCCTCGACGCTTTGCTGGATCGGAGCCCGGGGATCGTCATCGAGCTGTACGTGTGCTAAAACTCGGAGGTGCCGGAGTAACGGTGCTGGGATCGGTTGGATCGCGAGGAGAACGTACGACTACTTCCTCTACGTTGTGTCAACGCTTCCGCTTCGGTCTACGAGGGTACGTAGACAAACACTCTCCCCGCTCGTTGCTATGCATCACCATGATCTTGCGTGTGCGTAGGAAAATTTTTGAAATTACTACGTTCCCCAACAGTGGTATCAGAGCCTAGGTTTTTATGGTTTGATGTTATTTGCACGAGTAGAACACAAGTGAGTTGTGGACGATACAAGTCATACTGCCTACCAGCATGTCATACTTTGGTTCAGCGGTATTGTTGGACGAGACGATCCGGACCAACCTTACGCGTACGCTTACGCGAGACCGGTTCCCTCGACGTGCTTTGCACATAGATGGCTTGCGGAAGACTGTCTCTCCAACTTTAGTTGAACCGAGTGTGGCTACGCCCGGTCCTTGAGAAGGTTAAAACGGAGTCTATTTGACAAACTATCGTTGTGGTTTTGATGCGTAGGTAAGATGAGTTCTTTCTTAAGCCCGTAGCAGCCACGTAAAATTTGCAAACAAACAAAGTAGAGGACGTCTAACTTGTTTTTGCAGGGCATGTTGTGATGTGATATGGTCAAGACGTGATGCTAAATTTTATTGTATGAGATGATCATGTTTTGTAACCGAGTTATCGGCAACTGGCAGGAGCCATATGGTTGTCGCTTTATTGTATGCAATGCAATCGCGATGTAATGCTTTACTTTATTACTAAGCGGTAGTGATAGTCGTGGAAGCATAAGATTGGCGAGACGACAACGATGCTGCGATGAAGATCAAGGAGTCGCGCCGGTGACGATGGTGATCATGACGGTGCTTCGAAGATGGAGATCACAAGCACAAGATGATGATGGCCATATCATATCACTTATATTGATTGCATGTGATGTTTATCCTTTTATGCATCTTATCTTGCTTTGATTGACGGTAGCATTATAAGATGATCTCTCACTAAATTATCAAGAAGTGTTCTCCCTGAGTATGCACCGTTGCGAAAGTTCTTCGTGCTGAGACACCACGTGATGATCGGGTGTGATAGGCTCTACGTTCAAATACAACGGGTGCAAAACAGTTGCACACGCGGAATACTCAGGTTTAACTTGACGAGCCTAGCATATAACAGATATGGCCTCAGAACACGGAGACCGAAAGGTCGAGCGTGAATCATATAGTAGATATGATCAACATAGAGATGTTCACCATTGAAACTACTCCATCTCACGTGATGATCGGACATGGTTTAGTTGATTTGGATCACGTGATCACTTAGAGGATTAGAGAGATGTCTATCTAAGTGGGAGTTCTTAAGTAATATGATTAATTGAACTTAAATTTATCATGAACTTAGTCCTGGTAGTATTAGCATATCTATGTTGTAGATCAATAGCTCGCGTTGTTGCTTCCCTATGTTTATTTTGATATGTTCCTAGAGAAAATTGTGTTGAAAAATGTTAGTAGCAATGATGCGGATTGGATCCGTGATCTGAGGTTTATCCTCATTGCTGCACAGAAGAATTATGTCCTTGATGCACCGCTAGGTGACGGACCTATTGCAGGAGTAGATGCAGACATTATGAACGTTTTGCTGGCTCAATATGATGACTACTTAATAGTTTAGTACACCATGCTTAAACTGCTTAGAATCGGGACTTCAAAGACGTTTTGAACGTCATGGAGCATATGAGATGTTCCAGGAGTTGAAGTTAATATTTCAAGCAAATACCCGAGTTGAGAGATATGAAGTCTCCAACAAGTTCTATAGCTAAAAGATGGAGGAGAATCGCTCAACTAGTGAGCATGTGCTCAGATTGTCTGGGTACTACAATCGCTTGAATCAAGTGGGAGTTAATCTTCCAGATAAGATAGTGATTGACAGAATTCTCTAGTCACCATCACCAAGTTAGTAGAACTTCGTGATGAACTATAATATGCAAGGGATAACGGAAAATATTCCCAAGCTCTTCGCGATGCTAAAATCAGCGAAGGTAGAAATCAAAGAAAAACATCAAGTATTGATGGTTGACAAGATCACTAGTTTCAATAAAAGGGCAAAAGGAAAGAAGGGGAACTTCAAGAAGAACGGCAAGCAAGTTGCTGCTCAAGTGAAAAAGCCCAAGTATGGTCCTAAGCCTGAGACTAAGTGCTTCTACTGCAAAGGGACTGGTCACTGGAAGCGGAACTACCCCAAGTGATTGGCGGATAAGAAGGATGGCAAAGTGAACATAAGTATATTTGATATACATGTTAATGATGTGTACTTTACTAGTGTTCATAGCAACCCCTCAGTATTTGGTACTAGTTCAAGTTGCTAAGATTAGTAAACGGGAGTTGCAGAATGAACAAAGACTAGTTAAAGGGCAAGGTGACGATGTGTGTTGGAAGTGGTTCCAAGATTGATATGATCATCATCACACACTCCCTATACTTTCGGGATTAGTGTTGAAACTAAATAAGTGTTATTTGGTGTTTGCGTTAAGCATGAATATGGTTTGATCATGTTAATTGCAAGACAGTTATTCATTTAAGTTAGAGAACAATTGTTGTTCTGTTTACATGAATAAAACCTTCTATGGTCATACACACCAATGAAAATAGTTCATTGGATCTCGATCGCAGTGATACACATATTCATGATATTGAAACCAAAAGGATGCGAAGTTAATAATGATAGTGCAACCTATTTGTGGCACTGCCGTTTAGGTCATATTGGTGTAAAGCGCATGAAGAAACTCCATGCTGATGGGATTTTGGAATCACTTGATTATGAATCACTTGATGCTTGCGAACCATGCCTCTTGGGCAAGATGACTAAAACGCCGTTCTCCGGAACAATGGAGCAAGCAACAGATTTGTTGGAAATCATACATACTGATGTATGTGGTCCGATGAATATTAAGGCTCGCGACAAGTATCATTATTTTCAGAACTTCACAGATGATTTAAGCAGATATGGGTATATCTACTTAATGAAACATAAGTCTGAAACGTTTGAAAAGTTCAAAGAATTTCAGAGTGAAGTGGATAATCATCGTAACAAGAAAATAAAAAGTTTCTACGATATGATCGCAGAGGTAAAATATTTGAGTTACGAGTTTTGGCCTTCAGTTAAAAACCGTGTGGAATAGTTTCACAAATTCATGCCACCTGGAACACCACAGCATAATGGTGTGTCCGAACGTCATAACCGTACTTTATTGGATATAGTACAATCTATGATGTTTCTTACCGATTTACCAATATCGTTTTGGGATCATGCATTAGAGACAGCTGCATTCACGTTAAAAGGGGCACCATCTAAATCCGTTGAGACGACACCGTATGAACTATGGTTTAGCAATAAACCTAAGCTGTCGTTTCTTAAAGTTTGGGGCTGCGATGCTTATGTGAAAAAGCTTCAACCTGATAAGCTCGAACCCAAATCGAAGAAATGTGTCTTCATAGGATATCCAAAGGAAACTGTTGGGTACACCTTCTATCACAGATCCGAAGGCAAGACTTTTGTTGCTAAGTTCGGAAACTTTCTAGAGAAAGAGTTTCTTTCGAAAGAAGTGAGTGGGAGGAAAGTAGAACTTGATAAGGTAATTGTACCTTCTCCCTTATTGGAAAGTAGTTCATCACAGAAAACTGTTCCTGTGACTACTACACCAATTAGTGAGGAAGCTAATGATGATGATCATGTAACTTCAAGATCAAGTTACTACCGAATCTCGTAAGTAAACCAGAGTGAGATCCGCACCAGAGTGGTACGGTAATCCTGTTCTGGAAGTCATGTTACTAGACCATGATGAACTTGCGAACTATGAGGAAGCGATGATGAGCCCAGATTCTGCAAAATGGTTAGAGGCCATGAAATCTGAGATATGATCCATGTATGAGAACAAAGTATGGAATTTGATGGATTTGCCCAATGATCGGCAAGCCAAAGAAAATAAATGGATCTTGAAGAGGAAGACGGACACTGATAGTAGTGTTACTATCTACAAAGCTAGAATTATCGCAAAAAGGTTTTCGACAAGTTCAAGGTGTTGACTACGATGAGAGTTTCTCACTCGTATCTATGCTTAAGTCTGTCCGAATCATGTTAGCAATTGCCGCATTTTATGAAATCTGGCAAATGGATAAACAAAACTACATTCCTTAATGGAGAGTTGTATATGATACAACCAGAAGGCTTTGTCGACCATAAAGGTGCTAATAAAGTGAGCAAGCTCCAGCGATCCATCTATGGACTGGTGCAAGCATCTCAGAGTTGGAATATACGCTTTGATAAGTTGATCAAAGCATATAGTTTTATACAGACTTATGGTGAAGCCTGTATTTACAAGAAAGTGAGTGGGAGCACTACAGCATTTCTGATAAGTATATGTGAATGACATATTGTTGATCGGAAATAATGTAGAATTATTCTGCAAAGCATAAAGGAGTGTTTGAAAAGAGTTTTTCAAAGAAAGACCTCGGGGAAGCTACTTACATATCGAGCATCAAGATCTATAGAGATAGATCGAGACGCTTGATAAGTTTTTTCAATGAGTACATACCTTGACAAGATTTTGAAGTAGTTCAAAATGGAACAGTCAAAGAAAGAGTTCTTGCCTGTGTTACAAAGTGTGAAATTGAGTAAGACTCAAAGCCCGACCACGGCAGAAGATAGAAAGAGAATGAAAGTCATTCGCTATGCTTTGGCCATAGGTTCTATAAAGTATGCCATGCTGTGTACCAGACCTATTGTATACCCTACCCTGAGATTGGCACGGGAGTACAATAGTGATCTAGGAGTAGATCACTGGACGGCGGTCAAAATTATCCTTAGTGGAATAAGGATATGTTTCTCGATTATGGAGGTGATAAAAAGGTTCGTCGTAAAAGGTTACGCCGATGCAAGTTTTGACACTAATCTAGATGACTCTAAGTCTCAATCTAGATACATATTGAAAGTGGGAGCAATTAGCTAAAGTAGCTCCGTGCAGAGCATTGTAGACATAGAAAATTGCAAAATACATAACGGATCTGAATGTGGCAGACCCGTTGACTATATTTCTCTCACAAGCAAAACATGATCACACCGTAGTACTCTTTGGGTGTAAATCACATAGCGATGTGAACTAGATTACTGAATCTAGTAAACCCTTTGGGTGTTGGTCACATATCGATGTGAACTATGGGTGTTAATCACATGATGATGTGAACTATTGATGTTAATCACATGGTGATGTGATCTAGATTATTGACTCTAGTGCAAGTGGGAGACTGAAGGAAATATGCCCTAGAGGCAATAATAAAGTTATTATTTATTTCCTTATATCATGATAAATGTTTATTATTCATGCTAGAATTGTATTAACTGGAAACATAATACATGTGTGAATACATAGACAAACAGAGTGTCACTAGTATGCCTCTACTTGACTAGCTCATTAATCAAAGATGGTTATGTTTCCTAGCCATGAACAAAGAGTTGTTATTTGATTAACGAGATCACATCATTAGTTGAATGATCTGATTGACATGACCCATTCCATTAGCATAGCACCCGATCGTTTAGTATGTTGCTATTGCTTTTATCCATGACTTATACATGTTCCTTTAACTATGAGATTATGCAACTCCCGTTTACCATAGGAACACTTTGTGTGCTACCAAACGTCACAACGTAACTGGGTGATTATAAAGGTGCTCTACAGGTGTCTCCGAAGGTACATGTTGGGTTGGCATATTTCGAGATTAGGATTTGTCACTCCGATTGTCGGAGAGGTATCTCAGGGCCTTCTCGGTAATGCACATCACATAAGCCTTGCAAGCATTGCAACCAATGAGTTAGTTGCGAGATGATGTATTACAGAACGATAAAAGAGACTTGCCGGTAACGAGATTGAACTAGGTATTGGATACCGACGATCGAATCTCGGGCAAGTAACATACCGATGACAAAGGGAACAAACGTATGTTGTTATGCGGTCTGACCGATAAAGATCTTCGTAGAATATGTAGGAGCCAATATGGGCATCCAGGTCTCGCTATTGGTTATTGACTGGAGACGTGTCTCGGTCATGTCTACATTGTTCTCGAACCCGTAGGGTCCGCACGCTTAAGGTTACGATGACAGTTATTATGAGTTTATGAGTTTTGATGTACCGAAGGAGTTCGGAGTCCCGGATGAGATCGGGGACATGACGAGGAGTCTCGAAATGGTCGAGACGTAAAGATCGATATATTGGACGACTATATTCGGACATCGGAAAGGTTCTGAGTGATTCGGGTATTTTCGGGAGTATCGGGGTGTTACGGGATTACGGGAGAAGTAATGGGCCTTGATGGGCTTTAGTGGGAAGAGGAAAAGGCTGCTGCGCCCCCCCTCCCCTTTGGTCCGAATTGGACTAGGGAAAAGGGGGCCGGCCACCTTTCCTACTCCTCCTATTCCTTCTCCCTTCCTCCCCTCTTGGTGGACTCCTACTAGGACTTGGAAACCTAGTAGGACTCCACACCCTGGCGCGCCAAACCCTTGGCCGGCCTCCTCCTCCTCCATCCTTTATATACTGAGGCAAGGGGCACCCCATAAACACACAAGTTGATCTACGGATCGTTCCTTAGCCGTGTGCGGTGCCCCCTTCCACCAAATTCCACCTCGGTCATATCGTTGCAGTGCTTAGGCGAAGCTCTGCGCCGGTAACACATCAAGATCGTCACCACGCCGTCGTGCTGACGGAACTCTTCCTCGACGCTTTGCTGGATCGGAGCCCGGGGATCGTCATCGAGCTGTACGTGTGCTAAAACTCGGAGGTGCCGGAGTAACGGTGTTGGGATCGGTTGGATCGCGAGGAGAACGTACGACTACTTCCTCTACGTTGTGTCAACGCTTCCGCTTCGGTCTACGAGGGTACGTAGACAAACACTCTCCCCGCTCGTTGCTATGCATCACCATGATCTTGCGTGTGCGTAGGAAAATTTTTGAAATTACTATGTTCCCCAACACCCGGTTATGGTGGGTGGTCGGGGGCCGAGTGATGCGCGTTTCTCTCGTACGTACGCACGTGTGTGCGAGGCGTTGGGCTCTAACTGAACCCAAGCGAGGCGTTGGGCTCTAATTGAACCCGAGCGATTGCACTGCAGGCTACGCGTTACTGAACCCAAGCGATCGATCGATGGCTGTTAACTGAACCCGACTGAGTGATTCCTTCGCTACTGCTGCTAACGGAAGCTGATCAATGTTGCCTCTGGATGAACAGTGAGCGTTGCAGGGGGGGTTGGATGAACAGTTCCCGGTGGAGGTGGATGAACATGACCCCGTGGTGTTGCCTCTAGATGAACATGACCCCTATCGATCGAGCCGGTTGGGGCTGGGTGAACAGGACCCCATGGAGGGCAGGATGAACAGGACCACCCCGTGGAGGGCAGGATGAATACTAGATGGTGGAGGGCTGGATGAACAGTAGCCCGTGGAGGGGTGGTTGAACAAGAGCCCATGGAGAGGGCTGGTTGAACAGTAGCCGGTGGAGTAGCGGACGGTGGAGGCTGGATGAATAGGAGCCCGTGGATGAACAGTCGCAGGTGGAGGCTGGAGGAGGTCGACGGTGGATGAACAGTAGCCCGTGGAGGCTGGAGGGGGTCGACGGTGGAGATGAACAGTATCCCGTGGAGTCCCGTTTTTGCGGTACGCCACACCCCTGACGATGAACAGGACACCCGTTTCGACCGTAGCGCTCCAACACAAGTCCGTTTCCTCCGTTTTGCGGTACGCCACACCCCACCCGATCAACAGGACCCCCGTTTCGACCGTAGGAGGTCCGTTTCTTCCGTTTTGCGGTACGCCAGACCCCTCACGATGTACAGGATCCTGTTTCGAACATGGACGGTCGAACACAAGGCCGTGTCCTCCGTTCTGCGGTACGCCACGCCTCGTTTCCATCGGTTGTTCCATCCAAGCCCTCCCGATGAACACGACGACGCATTCCGTTCTGACCTAGCCGGTTGGCTCCCCATGAACACGACGACGACACTGTTTCTCCGTTCCAACTCGGCCATGTACACGAGCCCTAGTCGTACGTATGCGCGAGTAGGCATTCGAGACCCTGCTCGTATGTACGTATGTGGCCGTATTTTCTTTCTTGCACACTGGCCGCTGTACGTACGTGTACATGCTACGTGCGCGCCTCTACATCGACCAGTATGTACGTACACGTTCGCGACCAGAATGACAACGCTATGTACGCTTCGACTGGGTGGGTCTTGACTGTCAGGCACTTCCTTGAGTGCGAAGATGTAGCTGGTGGGTCCCAACAGTCAGGGGGGCGAATCGTTTTTTTGCCCGGACGCACTTCCTTGCGTGCGAAGATGTAGCTGGTAGGTCCCAACAGTCAGGGGGAAACATTTTTTCGCAAAATACAGTTGCCCGTCTGGTGGGTCCCTGCTGTCAGGTGGAGGAATAATTATTTTGTGCGTAATAAGGAGGCACTTCCTTGCGGCCGCCGTGGACCCAGCTGTCAACCTCTACACGTACAGTACTCTTCCGATGGAAGCCGTTCCTTGACCACGTTGAGCACGCCGCGCCAAGAGCACCAGGGCAGTGGACGACGGCGAGGCCTAGGAAGGGGACGACGCGGAGCCGGGGAAGACGCGGCAGTGGAAGCCCGCACGGAGAGGAGTATGAGGGTTCACTGGTTTAGCTGTGGTGTGAGGTTGCCATCGCCGCAGGGCCAGGCCAACGGTGGGAATAGGAAGGGGCGGTGAGGCCTCCGCGGCAGCACAGCCGGCCACGGGAGGCGGGAGCATGCGGCACTGCCGGCGCTGCTTTGGGCGGCTGGAGCAACAAGACCAAAGGTTGAAGTAGCACTACGACCGTTGGATGGACATCGTGCGGTCACCAGAGTTAGAATTGTTCATATTGACTAAGTTGACAAACAACTCCGTCCCCGTCAACTTAGTAGGCCCATAGGTCAGCTTCCAAAATGGTGCGCCCCAGATGTCAGGGGGAGGAATCATTTTTTGGACTGATGAAGGTAGAATATCCGAGATTGAAGAAGAAGCACGGCATCCACTGGATGGACATCCAACGGCCACTGCTGCTAGAACCGTGTGTTGACTATAAGTTGACAAAGCCTTGCATACGCGTCAAATCTCTTTTTTTAGGGGACGCGTCATCTTAGTAAGGCCACAAGTGTGTGGCAGAGAACTTACAGCCCATTTGTGATTTGTAAGAATGTGCAGCCAATTTTTGAATTCTAATGGAATTTACTACAGCCCATTTACAGTTTGTTAAAAGTACAGCCCATTTCAACTAACTGTTCAAAACAAAATTCAATAAAATTTCCCACATTTTGATGGGATCTGAAATATTTTTATCCCGAAATTTCTAGTCAGATTAAATACAATTTCAATATAAATTTATATTACGTAAAAATCCAACGAAACATTGCGCACGCAACAATTAATGAAATTAAAATTTTCAATATCCAAAAATAATATTTTATAAAGTAATTACGTGTTTGGTGCATTTTTTATAGTTACTGCCCAATTTTTATAATTACATCCCATTTATTATTTCTTAAAGCCCATTTTGTTGTTAAGCCTAATGCATCCCTCCTAGGAAAGATTTGCAGCCCAGCGGGGCGGAGAATAACAACTTGACCTTGCCTAGGTATTCCTAAAAAAAGTATAGTCGGGCTAGCCATTTTCAGCTTGAAAAAAATTAATATCTGGGCTGGATATCTGGCCTGGGCTAGATGGGCCACAGCCTGCCCAGTTAATAGCTGCAGCGATGTTTTCGTTGGTGTTCAAAGGAGAAAATTTAATATCTGGGCTAAACATCGCTCAAGAAAAACTCTGCAGTGCTCGCACCTCAAAAACACAAATACTGCTCGAGCTGTTTGGTCCCAGCTATCGGCCGCTTCTTGTGCAATTCCCTCGTTTATTGACTACATAGGTTCACAATGGTGTGGGACTGTGATGTCAGGAAACCAGGAGGAAGCAAAAAAATATAGTTTTATATACTAATAAGGAGGCACTTGTTGTCATCCTCTCCAAGTAAAGTCATCTCCTCATCCGCATGTCCGTTGACCATGTTGACAACGCGAGACGGCGGTGCCACGACGAGAGCAACAACTCGAAGGACGCCGGAGATGGCCTTGCGGGCCCTACGGATGGTCTGATACAGCGCCCGCTGCTCATTCGGGAAGCCAGGATCATAGGGCCACATATCCGCGACGGCATTGTCGTTCGCTTGTTCACCGGTGCTTGTTGAGGAGACGGAGGTTGCAGCACAGGTCCTCCTGCGCTGGTAGCTCTTCCGCCATTAGGGCGTCGCAGTGCGGCCGCACCTGCTCTATGGTGATTACGGCATGAACCGACTTGGACAGTGGCGTCGGCTCCTGATCGGAAGCTACGTCCATCGTATGATTGTCGTCTCTCAGCTCGGCGAGGTAGCTGGTGAGCCAGCATGTCTGGCTGCTGGACCGACCCGCTGCCAAGCACGAATCTAATTGCATGAGGCCCTGCTCTGCCGAGGCCCCTCGGCACCAACAATGAGGTAGAGGACACCGCCGGCTCTGCCGAGGCCCCACCCTGTCGGCAATGAGGGGAGGCTTTTCCCCCGCTCCGCCGAGGCGCCGCCCGCCGACAACGAGACAGAGGACATCGCCGGCTCCGCCGAGGCCCCGCCCCGCCGCCAACGAGGCCAGGCCACATAGAAAACGAGGAAGAGTAGAGTACGGTAGGTCGCCGCCGCTCGGGTCCAAGAAAGGCCACCGCTGCTACCCTCCGGTTGCTGGCACTGAGCTGTACATCATGGAGCAATTCTATGATTACAGGCTGATTGAAGGGCGCTCCGTGGTTGTGCAAGCTCATGATATACAGTCATTTGCTAGAGAACTTGAGCACTTCGGTTGTATGCTACCGGACAATGTGCGAAGTAAAAAGGAACAGAAGGAGTACAAAGAGTTTGAGCAGCTTTTTAGCGTTCCTGTAGATTGCAATCACAGTGATTCACATGTCATAGAGAACATTCAAAACAATCGATGATTATGCATCTCAGTGATTCACATGTCAGAGCCAATATTTACTTCAGAACTAGAGAATTAAGAAAAAAATGGATCGACGCTGCTGACAGCAAAGGGCGTCCCATTCGAAAATATCAAACGCATGTCTTCTTGCTAAAATCAATGAGCAAAATTTGACAAGGTTTTGCCATTCCAAAATATCAAATGCCTATGATTGTGGAATGGGCAGGGTTTGTCATCAGTTCGGACATTGACATGGCACCTCATGCTAAATAAACCAGCTGTTCTTTCTGTGCAGTTCCACCAAAATCAACCAAATTCGCGCGTAGTTTGTATGATTTCGCCCTTATATGTTGCAATGCCTTGAACTTACCGGCACCTCCTTTCTTGTGGTGGAAATGAATGATTCGATGTATTCATGAACATTTTGTGCAGTTCCCATTGAAATCAAGCTGAGCACCCCTGTTTGCACAAATACGAAAAAAGTGATTAGTATAAAGCAAACTATACTATGAATTAACAGTTTAAATAGGCACCTACATGGTCCATGTAGAGCACACTTTTACAAAAATTGAACTCACCGGAAAGAATCCTTGAACAACATCATACTCGCGCATCACAACAAGAAAATGGAGATTTGTCAGTCCTTCTGAGCTGAAGTTAGTTTGGTCTTGTGGGAGGTAATGTAACCATCCGTCAACTGCTCCTTCTGATGAGAAGATAGACAGGGCTTCTTCATCCTGGCATAATCGGAACTAGTCACTTCACGTACTCCATATTCTTCTTCATAGGAGGATGATCCCATTGTGCAAAGACAAGAGGATAACCAAATGCTAGCATCCCTGTTTGCTCGAAAAAAGGAAAGGAAATATTTAAAACAGCACAAATGAAGCACTTCTCAATGACAATACCACTTTTTGATGGCAGCATCCAAACAGTAGCACAACACCAATAGAGATGACAAAGCTCAATCATATGGATGAAATCAGTGGGCGAGTACCAACCTTTGTCAGGAGGCTTATTGTGTAGAGCATAAAGATGAAGCACTTCTCCGGAACCATCTGGTGCTATCTACTATGGTGGCCATGCTTATTATATACTCCTCGATTAGATTAATGTTTCCAACATCTTCTTGTGCAGTTCCACTAAAATATATGGTGTCTTCAAAGAAGATCCATGTTTGCACAGGTAGAGATAATTACATATTACATTAAGAGTGGCATCAAATCAGTGGCAAAACAATTGCTTGTTCCAGCCATAGCAATAAATTAAGATGCAAAACTATATCATTACTTGTGTCCAGTGCTTCATTACAGCACCAGGAGTTATTTTTGTTTTTCTTCCGCTTGTTCTTCCCCTTCATCACTTGGTTCAATAACAGACAAGCTTCGCCTTCAATGTAAGATTTCGCATGTCGATTAGGTTGCACAAGTATAGCACTAAACAATGACATTAATTTTCTGATGAAAGTGGCAAAATACAGGCCAAACAGTTGTGAAATACCCTTATCTTACCTCAATGGGATATTACGGTGCACATATAGATTGGAGGTTTTGTCTCCATTTGTGCAGTTCACTAAAATCAAGCAACATTACCGTACAAGTAGCACAACATATGAAAGCACACTGCAGAATCATGTGAAAGAAGGCTAGTACTGACCTCTCATGATGCGGAATTCAAACAACTCACAAGAAGAAGATCTGAACCAAATTTGCCAACACGGATAGGAAGTAATATCTCCTCTTGTGCAGTTCCACTAAGATCAAGCAATCAAGAAACATTGTCGGTGTGACATTTTGGTTGAACTGCACAAAACAGTCTTAAAACAAAAGTGTTTTGTGTAGTGCAACAAAAGGTCACAATGGCAATGAGGTGAAGTAGATAACCCTGTTTACACAGAGGTGCAAAGGAAACAACTAGTGGTCAATAACGGTGGATGACACAGAAGCCAACAAAAAGAAGCATCTACCTTATCTAAATGGGAGAGAAAGCAAGACAGTAGCATTTCTCAAACGGTGGCATTGATTAATATTAACAGAGAGATTATATTAACAATAAAATTCGTTAAACATGTAATTTCGTTTTAACTGTGGCATTGCTTTAATTTTCCAGCGGCATTATTAGAGGGTGTTTGTTTACAGGGACATTTTGGTGGAGGGACTAAAAAACTCCGTGTCAGTCCCATCTACCAAACAGGAGGGACTTTTAGGGACTAAAAGTGGGCATTTGGGACTAAAGAAAGAAGACCCCGAGGGAGTCTTTTTGGGACTTTTTCCAACAGTTGCCCCTGTCATGCATCGCACCTTGTCTCTATTAGTTCACTACTAGGGGTAACATGGTCTTTTAACATGTCATTTAATAACCTCTAGTCTATGTTTAGTCCCTGGAACCAAGCAGGTAGGGACTAGGGAGTTCTTAACCAAATAGGCCTTAGATTACCAACAGCTAAAGAGTTGCACGGGACAGTGGACGCACCAGCACCATGTGCATCTACCGATGTACTGGGGTGATGCACAGTCTGTTGCAACAAAGAACAAACAACCAAGGAGCATATTTGTGTTGGTCCCAGTTTTGTTATCTTTAGACACCTTTCCCTATGTGAGCGCAGCAAATCTAGTCCTGCTCAAACTCTACAGCCTTGTCCCCCAAAACAAAAGATTAGTTCATTACAGATGTGCGTACTGCGTTTGTCATTGTTTTCCCTTTTCCGCCAACGTAGGTGCTGGATAGCCAGTCTGTACTAGTACTTTCCCCACTTCCTTTCCTCTATGAACCACGTCCTAGATTTATGCTATACAACTTTCCCCACTACTTTCCCCCATTCCTGTCATCTTTGAACCACGTCTTAGATTCATGTGATACAACTTTCCCCACTACTTTACCCCTTCCTTTCCTTTTTGAACCACGTCCTAGATTCATGCTATACAACTTTTCCCACTACTTTCCCCCATTCCTTTCCTCTTTGAACCACATCCTAGATTCATGGTATACAACTTACCCTACTACTTTCCTGTTTGATCCAACACCTAGATTCGAGTGCAGAAGCGGAAAAAGCCCACATGAAGCTAGAGCAATGCATGTGGAATAAGTAAATTATACCTTAAGGTTCTTGGGATGTGGTTCAGTGGGCGACCGAAGGCCGTTCGACCCACACTATGTACGGCGACGAAGAAGAAGGGGTCGAAGGCCCTCTCGCCCCGCCGCTGGGTGAAAGTGAATAGCTGCATCGGTAGTGGATTCCCTCCCTCGCCAACGCCGACAGCGTTAAGCCTCCTTCTCTTCCCGGCGGACGGCTCTTTGACCAGCAGTGAGGGGAGAGAGAGAGGCCAGCGAAGTCTTGTTTAGATCTGGAGAGGGCGAGAGAGTGTGAAGAGAGCAACTACAAGCAGACCAGCAGTGAGGGGAGAGAGAGAGGCCAACGAAGTCTTGTTTAGATGTGGAGAGGGTGAGAGAGTGTGAAGAGAGCTACTACAAGCGCTGAGGCTCCAGCGTGTACATATATACTGGAGAGAGTGTGAAGAGTGCAAACCCTAGAAAACAAGCGCCGAGGCTGCAGCTTATACGTGATGAGGTGATTATACGGTCACTACGAGATCGTATAGCTCCATATCCATCCATTTTGACCAGTCAAAGCATCCTTGTCGGTGTCAAAACCGGCGGATCTCGGGTAGGGGGTCCCGAACTGTGCGTCTAAGGCAGATGGTAACAGGAGGCAAGGTACACAATGTTTACCCAGGTTCGGCCCCTCACGATGGAGGTAATACCCTACTTCCTGCTTGATTGATCTTGATGATATCAGTAGTACAAGAGTTGATCTACCACGAGATCGTAGAGGCTAAACCCTAAAAGCTAGCCTATGGTATGATTGTGGTTGTCCTATGGACTAAACCCTCCAGTTTATATAGACACCGGAGGGGGCTAGGGTTACACAGAGTCGGTTACAATGGGAGGAGATCTACATATCCGTATCGCCAAGCTTGCCTTCCATGCCAAGGAGAGTCCCATCCGGACACGAGACAAAGTCTTCAATCTTATTTCTTCATAGTCCAACAGTCCGGCCAAAGGATATAGTCCGGCTGTCCGGATACCCCCTAATCCAGGACTCCCTCAGTAGCCCCTGAACCAGGCTTTAGTGACGATGAGTCCGGCGCGCAGATTGTCTTCGGCATTGCAAGGCGGGTTCCTCCTCCGAATACTCCATAGAAGATCTTGAACACAAGAATAGTGCCCGACTCTGCAAAAGAAGTTCCACATACCACCGTAGAGAGAATAATATTTCCACCAATCTAATATGCTGATGCACTCGATATCATGACATCATACCACGGCCCGGTCATTATTCGAACCGTTTTTTCCAACCAGCCTTGGCGCATATCGCGAGGCAGTTTCTTTGGCACGTCTTGTCGAAGCAGAGATCGTGTCCCCTTATCACGGGATTCTCATCAATACGGGCGTGGGTAACCCAACCGCGCCACCAATCGCGGCGCTTGGGGAGTAAGCGGGTTTACCAGGCTAGTGGGGGCATATAGTTTCGTCCGCCTTTATAAAGGGATAAGAGTTCACTTTTTCTCACCCACGCCTTCTTCCTCCTTGCTCCTCCTTTCTCGCGCACTCGAGCTCCAACACCTAAGTTCGCACCTTTCTCCTCACAACACTCCAACCATGTCCGGAGCGGGAGGCAAGTGGATGAAATCTACCGTCACGGAGGAGGACATTAGCAAGCTACGGGGAGCCGGATACTTGGCCGCGGATATCGCGCACCGGCTACCCGACGAAGGGCAGATCGTCCCTACCCCGGAATCTTACGAGAGGGTAGTTTTCCTCACCCACTTCGTCCGCGGACTGGGATTCCCCCTACACCCATTCGTCAGCGGCCTCATGTTCTACTATGGGCTGGACTTCCATGATCTGGCCCCAAACTTCATCCTCAACATCTCGGTATTTATCGTCGTGTGCGAGGCCTTCCTCCGCGTCCAGCCCCACTTTGGCCTATGGCTAAAGACCTTCAACCTCAAGCCGAAGGTTGTAGGCGGCCAGGAACCGGAATGCGAAGGCGCCATGGTGGGCAAAATGCCCAATGTTACATGGCTCGAGGGCTCCTATGTGCAGACCATAAAGGGGTGGCAATCGGGGTGGTTCTACATCACCGAGCCGCGTGACACCAACTGGGTGGCGGCCCCCGAGTTTCGATCCGGAATCCCCACGCGGCTCAGCTCCTGGACCGAGAAGGGCCTGTCTTGGGGTCCATCAGTGGAGCTGACCGGACTCCAGAAATGTATCTGAAACATAATAAGCAAGAAGCTTAAGCTTTTCAACATGGTCCAGGTCATGCTCTTCTGCCAGATCCTCCCGTGTCCACAACGGGCGTTCAATTTATGGGAGTTTGTCGGTGCGACACGACACCTATGGGATCACGAGAATCCCTTTTTGTGGTTGAAGGGCGCGGGGGTCGTGAGAAGAGGGGATCGAGCAGGCAGTACATGATTCCTTTACCCAGGTTCGGGCCGCGAAGATGCGTAAAACCCTACTCCTGCTTTGGTGGATTATATGTTTGTGTTCTTGAGCTAGCTATGGGGCGTGAGGAGCTCCAAAAAGCCGAATCCTCTTCCTGGTTGCCTGGGGCCTCCTTTTATAGGGAAAGGGGCTGCCACAGTGGCACACAGGAGGTGGAAAGGGTACAGTGATGCGAGGTTATCCCTCGCATTACATGACAAGGCGCATTTAATGCGCCTTGCTTAGGTGTCCTTGCTTTATCGGGGGCGGGGAGAGCCCTGTCTCGTCCGTCGCCGCTCTCTTCCGCGTCGACGCGCGCCCTGGCCAGCCGTGCCTGCGATGCCATGTAGGTGGGCAGGCAGCTGAGGTGGCGCAGCGGTGGGTCTCCACGAGGATCTGCATGCCGCCACGCAGGCGCCTGCCCAACTGGTTGGGTCGGCAGCTGCATGCGAACGGTGGTGGAGGCGTGACTGGTGCGGGTCCGATGGTGGCCCCGCGGGTGTCCTCGGCAAGGGCCTTGCCATGGCCCCGGCAAGGGTCTTGCCGGGGTCCCGACAAGGGTCCTGCCATGGCGCCTGTTGCCATCCCCAGCAAGGCTCTTGTCGGGGGCCTTGTGGTTCTCCTTGGCTGGGATCCCGCCAAGGACCAACATATTCTAGAGTGTGCATCGGATCTTGAATGTCTTCACAAAGATCTGCATACCACCACGGGGATGCCTCCCGAATCCTTGCCCCATGGGGGCAGTGGACTCAAGGGTGACCCGCTCCATAGGTGTGGGGCGAGGCTGCCACGGCAAGGGTCTTGCCGGGTTTGCAAAAACCGCCTCCCGGCAAGGATCTTGCCGGGGGGCCCCGCTTCGTCCCCTTTGCTCTTTGTGGTCTTGGTCTTGGCGTCGTTCTGCTCCTCTTTGGCTTCGGCCTTACCTTGGTTCTTCCTCCCTTGCCGGGCTCGGTGCGGCGGCGCCCGTGGCTCAGACTGCCCGTGCACAATCATAGGGGTTCAAAAAGTGTACCCCTCTTTTTGTACACCGACAGGAGCCCCCGGGCCTGGGCCACACATAAGCGCAACGCGTTGTTGGGCCAGGCCCAAGAACGGTGCGCGGGCAGGCAGGGCGGTTTTTACCGCGGTAAGTTTCTTCGCGCGCTGCGCCTCCCATGCTTCCCGCGCGTGGCGCGTTGTGGGGAGGCGTGTGTGACATGGGCGGCATGCGTGAGGCTGATCTCTGCACGCATGCGTCACGTCATAGTAAAAGGGGCGACTCGCGCCTTCCCCATAAACAGAGGGAGGCGTGGAGGCGCGGCCCATTTACTGAACGGGGCCGAGGCGTGGTGTTTCAAGGCGCCCACTCCCTTTAATCACGGGGAGGGGAGAAGTCACCTCACCCGTCGCTTCGGTCCTGCACGTTCGCCACGCGGTGCCCATGCGCCTGGGGTGGCAGTTGGTGAAGGCAGGAAGCCAGGCCGTCGCGGGCTGGGGTGGTGGATCGGCCCTGGTCTCCAGCGCCATTCACGTCTTCATTGGCGGAACGGGGCGGTCGAGCCCCCACCCTGCTCCTTTATAACGAGTGGGGGATCGGTGCCCTGCATTCCTCCATCTCACTTCTTTAGCTTCTGCCCCCTCCCTCTCATTTGCCATGGAGAAGGGGAACCCTGGTCCTTCGACGGTGGCGACGAGGGTTGCCGCTCGACAACGCGTCCCTCCTTATCCCCATGGAGGGCCACGTTGGCGAGGGGAAGGGGGAGAGGGCGAGGCCGTGGGCGAGGCCGAGGTGCTCGGGGAAGAGGAGTGTCGGTGTACTAAAGTAGGGGTACCTTAGTACCCCGAACTTGTGCACGGGCAGTAGTAGCGTCCCGCGGCAAGGCTTGCCAGGGGAGCGACAAGAGTCTCCACGGCCCTTTTCGGGCCGGATGAAGGCCAAGTGATCGAGCTTAGAAGACCAAGCCCCGACAAGAGGAGCTTGCCGGGCCTAGCAGGCGAGGTCCGGCAAGAGGAGCTTGCCGGGCCAAGGCGACAAGGCCCCGGCAAGAGGAGCTTTCCGGGACGACTGAGCCGAGGCACCAAGGCCCCGGCGGGAGGAGCTCGCCGGGACGGCCAAGCCAAGGCACCCCAAGAGAAGCCGGCCGCGGTGCGCCGCGCACCCCGGCAAGGCCTGACGAGCGGCAAGCTCTCAGGTGCGGCAAGGAAACTACCGCGGCAAACCACCACCTCAGGCCTGCGCTCCAGCTCACCTGCCCACGCGTCGCTCTGGGGCTTCCCTGGAGGCACGTGGCGGGGCGCCGCGCAACCTGAGACGCGCGGTGGCATGCGACGTTGGCAGAGTCGCCCCCGTGGCAAGCGGAGGCGCTCCTAACGGTCCGCCTCGGCACTGTTCAGGCGATCCAGACGGGCATTTAATGCCTTTGTCCCCCGCCGTCAGAGTTAGGTGCAATAGCACTGTGCGGCCACTGCTCGCACAGTTCCTTGCCATTTTTACCCTCACCTACGTCGCTACCTGTGGGAAACCCCTTAGCATATAAAAGGAGGCCCATGCGCACGTAGAGAGGGGGCAGACCCCGAAGGGAACCCTAGAGAGATCGAACGCTAGGAGACCCGAAGAAGGACGCCCAGTAGACCCTCGTCTACGTCCAGCTCCAACTTACTGTAGCTTCTTGCGCTCCAGAGCAAGAACTCTAATCAACCAGACAAGCAGCAGTAGGGTTTTACGCATCCATGCGGCCCGAAGCTGGGTAAAATCGTTGTGTGTGTGTGTCGCCTCGATCTGCTCTTTGTGCATCCTCCGCCCCCGCCGAACCGACAAGGGGCTCCGTCCCCATAGGTGCTCGTGGAGGCCAATATCCCCCGACATCTTTGGCGCGCCAGGTAGGGGGTGCGTCGAGGTTGTGCGAACCAGATTTGGCGACCACAGGCAAGCTCAGGTATGGCCAGGTACCTTTCCACTCCAACCCGCGGGGCGGAAGCACTCCTCCCCACGGACTCGTGCACGGCCCTCCTCGAGTACCCACTCACGCAGAGTCCGGGCAAGAGCAGCTGCTCCTTGAGGAGGACCGCCTTCCGGCCGTTGAGCGAGTTTCTCGCCTCCAGCAAACTCTGCGCCGCTCCCGTAGCCGCAGAAGTTAGCGCCGGAAGTGGCGGGAAAGGTGACCTCGTTCTTCGGCGAGCCCAGGCCGCCAAGATCCAAACGAGTCGACGCCGACCGTGGGAGGAACCTTGCCAGCGCGGCGGTCGGAACCCGTTCCGTCGGCCATCCTCTCTGCCCAAGTCTTGTCGCAGTTGCATGTAATCCTTGGCACAGAGACGGGCGCACATCCCGAGCATAGCTTATGTGCCCCGCACATCTTGTCGATTTCGCGCCTCTCCGCTTGGCGCATGCATCATTCGACACGATTGTGCAGCACTCGACTCCGGCAAGCGATGGCGGGCCGCGAAGCCCCGAGCCTTCGTTATTCCCTTACCTCGAGAAGGGGGGATGACAGGATGGGCTGGGCGCCGCCCGGGGAAGCTGCGCCTTGCCGGACTGCGAACGACAGAGAAGCTAAGTCGCCAAAGTTTGAGCGATTAAGCTCCTTTTTATTCTTAAGTTATCTTCCTCGAACGACCGAGTTTCGTATGGGAAACCTGTGCGCGGAGGGGCCGGCTCGTGGCTGGTTGCGCCCTTATTTCGTTTCGAGTCCGCTCAACGACTTAAGTGTGCTACATCCCGAGTGGCGTCCTTACTTGTTTCGAGCTCGCTCGACAGCTTGAGTGTGCCGCGACCGCAGTCGCCACGCTTACCTCGCCCTGAGCCTGCTCAACATTTAAGTGAGTTGCGCCAGCCGCGGCAAGGTTTCTTGCCGGTGGAGGCTCCGTCAGCGGGTTGCTGATGTCCCACACTCGGCACCCGTGGCAAGGCGGAGACTTGCGCCGACAAGTTCCCGGAAGCGTAGGGAGCGAACGTACGAAGCACAAGGTCGAACGAGGGAGATAACAGCGCAATGAACTGCCTAAGATAAAAGTTATATTACAAAATGACTTGCCGCTGTTCTAATCAGCTGTTTCTATGGCATGCTCAGTAGAGACAAGGGAAGAAAAGAAAGAGGTGGGCGGCCTAATCCGCGCGGTCGCCCTCGACCCGCCTGATCCCGGCCACCCTTTCCACAATGGGGGTGACGAGGGCCCTGATCTCCGTCAGGTCGGCGTCTTCCGGCAGGTGCCTGAGGACGTTGGTAAGCCTGATGGTGGGGTTGCGGAAGACGATCTTCACCAGCACCCTCTCGAGGGCCCCGGAGACGGCCTCCCGCGTCTCCTCGGCCAGCTGCTATGGGATCTTTTCCCGGAGATGCTGGAGCACACCCACCAAGCCCTTGAAGAAGGAAGTGAGCTTGGCGCTCGGCGGGACGTTCTCGCCGGAGGGGTATTCGTGGCCCTCCATCCCCAGCAGCTTCAGCTCCAGGTCGATGGCGGTGGCGATGTCGACGAGGCCTTCGGTCCACCGCTCCACCGTCTCCTGGAAGGCGTTCTGGGTAACGGCGGCGCTCCTCAATAGCTCCTCATTGCCAGCAACCTCCTTCCGCAAGGTCGCTTCCTGCTCCTTGGCGCTCTCCAGCGCCTTGGCCAGGGTGTCCAGCTTCAGCTCGAGGATAGCCTTGGAGTCCTTGGCGGCGTCGAGCTCCTGGATCTTCTCGGCGAAGCGGCCCTGCAGCTCGCCAAGGGTGTGAGCGCCCTTCTCGGGCTCCTGTTTGAGCACGGCAAGCTCCTCGCCGCTCGCCTTGAGGTCGCTGACGAGCTGCGCCACCCTCGCCTCCAGCTCCCCCTTGGCGACCTCGGCGGCCGCGGCAGCGTCCTGCGCTTTCTGCAGGGCCCCGCCGAGCGCCTGCTCGCGCGCGGCAACCTCCTCCTCGTGGCTGGCGAGGCTGGCCCTCTGCTGCACCAGTTCGCTTTCCCGCGCGGATAGCCCCGCAGCGGCAAGCCTCTGCTGCTCTTCAGCCTCTGCCTTCTCGAGGAGGAAGGCCGTCCGCGCCTTGTCGAGCAGCCTCCGCTCCTCCGCCAAAGACCGGAGAGCCTCCTGGTTGAGTTCCCGGAGCTCCCCGGCGCGCTTCTCCATGTCCGTGCCGGCCTTCGCGACGAGTGCCTCCTGGCGCTCCACCTTGGCCTGCCGGGCGCGGTAGAGCGACACAAGCTTCCGGAGCAGCCGCTCCTCCTCGGGCTCGCCGTTGCCGGTGCTCGGCGCGTCGACCACTGTCATCCCGACGGAGGCGAGCACTTCTCCGTCGAAGGCCTCCCCCTCGACCGGCGCCCTGGAGCTAGGCTCCCAGGGGAGCCTGATGAAGACGCCATCGCCGGCCTGCAGGTAGGCGCCTGCCGGGGGCTCCTCAGGGCCCGACGCGGTGGCAGCAGCGGGATCGCCGGATGGCGGAGCGCTTGACGCCCCGGCCTCCCCGGGGCCGTCGGCGCGGTCGCCGGTCCCCTCGCCGTCTGCCGCCGCGGCGGCCTTGGCAGCTTCGGCCTCCCCGCCGCCTGCGGGGTCGTCGGCGCCGTCCTCCTCTTCAATGACGACGACATCGTCGGCGTCGCCACGCGCGCCCTCCCCAACGACGACCTCAGTCTCCATCGGGTCCGCGGTGGGCGGGTCTGGTGGCCGGAAAAGGGGAGAAGAGTCAGCTGAACAGCCGACAAAAAAAAAGCTCATCAGGAAAGATAGCCAGGGGAAGTTTTCCGTGCAGGGGGGCTTACCGGTGGCAGGGTCCGTGGCCGCGGCCTCCGCTGCCGGGGGATCGCTGGCCGCGTCCCTCGCCGGAGATCCCTCCCTTGCCGGAGAGGTCTTCCTTGCCGGGGGCTCCTCCCTTGCCGGGGAGGTCTCCCCTGCCGGGGGCTCCTCCCTTGCCGGAGATTTCTCCCTAGGCGGGGTGGTCGACGCGGACGGCGCGGCAGGAGTGCCCCCCGGGGTCGCCTGCTGGGGCTGCTCTGCTCCTACCCAACGACAACAACAACAGCCACATGTCAACAAAGAGAAGGGAACCTCGCGCGCGCGCCAAACGGCAAGAACTAGCCGTGCCCTCACCCTGAGGGCTGCGCTGTGGGCTGCCCTGCGGGCCCGCTGCCAGGTCCGGCAAGGTCGTCTCCGGCACCTCCCCAGTTGCCGGGGGAGATTCGCCCTCAAGGACGACCAGCGGGATCTTGGCCCTCTTCGCCCTCCTCTGGGCCAGGGTCCTGAAAAGGGAACGGTTTCGGGGGAGGATGAATGGGCTGCGAGACAAGATGAAGCAACAGAAATCAAGAGGATACAAGCTCTACTAGGAACTTTCTCTCCGTCCTCCTCTTCGTTGTCGGAGCTGAGCGCGGAATAATCAAAAACCGGCTTGCTCCAGGCGCGAGGAGACAGGGGAGTGGGTTCCCGGGACCGCTTGGCGGGGGCGGTGGACGACCCCGCCCCCGTTGCCGCCACGGAACGGGGAGCGGCAGGAGCAGAAGCCATGGCCCGTGAGGACCCCGCTCCCGCTGCTTCAGAGGCGCGCGTCACCTGGGGCTGCGGTTGCTGGTCGGCCTGCCGCACCACCTCTCCGGCCCTGCGGAGACGCCTCCTCGGCTGGGCAGGGGGCTCCGCCTGCGACGAGCTGCCCAGGAGCTGCGAGGAGGGCGCGTCAGCCTCCGGCAAGCCACCCGCATCCTGGGCGGGCTCGCCCGCACCATCGTGCCCGGCTGGTTCCTCCGCGCCAGTGAGCTTCATTTGGTCGGCAAGGCTCTCCGCCTCCGCCGCGTCTGCCTCGGCCAGGGTGAAGCCAGACTCGCCCGCGGCCGCGGCGGCCGTCGCCTCCTCCATCCTGGAGGCGATGTAGGCCAGCTCCTCGGGGGTGGTGTCCCGCGTGAGGCCCCTCTTTTCGTCGGGGTCGACCGGCACCTCCTCCAAGTTGTCGAAGAAGGCTTGCACGACATCGTCCACCGGCTCCTGCCAGGTCGCGTCGATCCCGTGCGAGTCGCACAGCGGCATCATCGCGAGGATGCGGCTGAGCGCCGAGTTGTTGCACAGGGGGACGACGCCCGGCGGCAACCTGAACCATTCTGGGTGCTTGGAGTCGTGCTTGAACAGCTCCTTCAACACTCCGTCGAGCTCCAGAACGGTGAAGTTGTAGTTAAGGCCCGGGCGCAGCCTCATGATGTCCGCCGCGTTTTGGAATTCCCAAGCCGGTTTCCCCCTCTCCTGCAGGGGGGCGATACGCCGGCGAAGGAAATTCGCGCCGACGGCGCCGACGGTGAGTCCAGCAAACCTGAGGCGCAGGATTCGGGTGGCGGCAATCTTCAGCTTGGCGTCGTCCGGGGCCAGGTCGCTCCAGTCGCGGCCACGCATCACTGGAGTTCGCCGCACGGCGGTGAACGGCGGTGGATTCTCCTCGACGATCAGGCACCACTCGGCCCTCCACTCCTCCTATCTGCCACGGAGTTCCCCCTCCAAGTAGGCCTCTTTCTTGCCGGTCCTGGAGACCCAGGCGACTCCACCGGACAGCGGCTCTCCTTTCTCCACCCGAGGAGCAAAGAAGTGGCGGAAGAGGGCTACGTTGGGGCGGACTCCGACAAAGTTCTCGCAAAGGTGTGCGAAAACCGCCATTGTCAGAACGGCGTTGGGGGTGAAGTCAAGGAGGTGGAGGTTGTAGGTGTGCATGATGTCGCAGAAGAACTCCGAAAAAGGCGGGCAGAGCCCACAGAGGAAGAACACGGTGAAGAAAGGGTACCCGGTCGGGTACAGCTTCTGCGCGATGGCGGGAAGAACTCGCATGCGCGGATGCGCTCGCGTCGCCGTCGACCAGAAGAGGCGGTATCCGTTCTTCAGCCCCAGCGCATCGAGCTGAGGGGGAAACGTCGCCGTCTCCTTCCGAAGCGCTTCCAGCTGCAGCGCCTCGGCCGACTTCATGGCCTTCCCCTTCGCCTTGTCGCTCTTCGGGGCCATGGCAGAAACGGGGAGGGGGAGTTGTCGGCGTTGGCGGCGCCGGGGGCTGCGAGGGCGAATCGCTGCTTTCTCTAGCAAGGAGGAAGTGGCGGAGATTTTCGAGGAACAGCAACCGGCGGAATGGCGAGCTGCGCCTGTTCCCCTCCGCTTATAAAGGGGGGAAGGAGCGGGGGCGGACGCTCCGCCTTTCCAAATGGAGGAGTCGTGCCCGACGTGACGCATGCCTGCGGGCCTCAGCCCCGCGCACGCCACCCACGTCACGCACGTCTCGCACGCCTCGCCCCCCGCGACGCCGCGATAAGCACGCGCCACTTGGGGAGGGCGCGACGAGCACGGAGTTAAGGAGCAGCGCAACCCAGGCCACGCGTGCCCGTGCACTGTTAGGGCCTGGCCCAACAACGCTCGGCACCGTGTATGGCCCAGGCCCGGGGGCTCCTGTCGGTGTACTAAAGTAGGGGTACCTTAGTACCCCGAACTTGTGCACGGGCAGTAGTAGCGTCCCGCGGCAAGGCTTGCCAGGGGAGCGACAAGAGTCTCCACGGCCCTTTTCGGGCCGGACGAAGGCCAAGTGATCGAGCTTAGAAGACCAAGCCCCGGCAAGAGGAGCTTGCCGGGCCTAGCAGGCGAGGTCCGGCAAGAGGAGCTTGCCGGGCCAAGGCAACAAGGCCCCGGCAAGAGGAGCTTGCCGGGACGACTGAGCCGAGGCACCAAGGCCCCGGCGGGAGGAGCTCGCCGGGACGGCCAAGCCAAGGCACCCCAAGAGAAGCCCGCCGCGGCGCGCCGCGCGCCCCGGCAAGGCCTGATGAGCGGCAAGCTCTCAGGTGCGGCAAGGCAACTACCGAGGCAAGCCACTTGCCGCGGCAAACCACCACCTCAGGCCTGCGCTCCAGCTCACCTGCCCACGCGTCGCTCTGGGGCTTCCCCGGAGGCACGTGGCGGGGCGCCGCGCAACCTGAGACGCGCGGTGGCATGCGACGTTGGCAGAGTCGCCCCCGTGGCAAGTGGAGGCGCTCCTAACGGTCCGCCTCGGCACTGTTCAGGCGATCCAGACGGGCATTTAATGCCTTTGTCCCCCGCCGTCAGAGTTAGGTGCGATAGCACTGTGCGGCCATTGCTCGCACAGTTCCTTGCCATTTTTACCCTCACCTACGTCGCTACCTGTGGGAAACCCCTTAGCATATAAAAGGAGGCCCATGCGCACGTAGAGAGGGGGCATACCCCGAAGGGAACCCTAGAGAGACCGAACGCTAGGAGACCCGAAGAAGGACGCCCAGTAGACCCTCGTCTACGTCCAGCTCCAACTTACTGTAGCTTCTTGCGCTCCAGAGCAAGAACTCTAATCAACCAGACAAGCAGCAGTAGGGTTTTACGCATCCATGCGGCCCGAAGCTGGGTAAAATCGTTGTGTGTGTGTGTCGCCTCGATCTTCTCTTTGTGCATCCTCCGCCCCCGCCGAACCGACAAGGGGCTCCGTCCCCATAGGTGCTCGTGGAGGCCGATATCCCCCGATAAGGAGGACGGGGCGGCGCGCCGGCTTCGCCTCCGCCAGCAGTTCCTCTCCCCATGGAGGGCCACGTTGGGGACGACCCTTGTGAGTTCTTCGTCAGGCTGCGGCGGCCGCCTCGCCGTCGTCTTCATCTCCCGACTCCATTCGCGAGCGAGATGGAGCTGGACCCGCCCGAGACACTGAGGCTGCACATGAGGGGCTATGGAACAGCGGTACGCGAGTCCGTGTCGACTTCCCAGACCCTAATGTGATGTATCTTGGTCGAGGGTGGAAGACGTTTGCCCGTATCCACCGCCTGACGGAGGGGCTCACCCTCCATTTTAAGCTGATGGAGGGTGGTCTCCTCTTCGTCAAGGTCTTCGGGTGCTTCAGGACTCGGGCAAGGTGCTGCGTGGAGAGCTCCTCCGATAGCGAAGACTCCTCCTCGAGCAGGAGTGACGAGGAGGACAGCGGCAGCAACGACGAGGGTAGCAGGCGGCAGGATGACGGGTCCGACTAGGTGTCGGGCGCCGCTCCGTGCGGCACCAGTGACCCCATCATCCGTGTCGCCGGCTCCTTGAACTTCTCGGGGTCGTCTCCTTGGGCGGCTGGCGTTGGGAGGCTGCGGAAGAGGAAGAGGGCGGGCGGCAAGGCCGTCAACTCGGAGTACATGGGCACGACGCCCTCGACGCGTGCTGACGTCCTGTCGCCTCATCTTCGAGCTCTGCCTTCGGCGCTGCCATCACCATCTAGCCTTTGGACGACCACCGAGACGTTCTCTTGGTGTCTTCTGCCACCTGTAGCTCGTCTAGGCGCCCCTTTTGCCCTTCTCGCCTGCTTGACCTACCTCCCGAAGAGAGGGACAAGAAAGGGATTACGGGCACCTTATCTCTTTTTAGTTTGTAAGCCTTCGGGCCGTAGCTGAATTTAAAGCTTGTAATCCCATCATTCATGTTTTTCATTCTCCATGAACTGTACCTGAGTGGAATGTTTTTAATGAAAAAGGGATGCTTGCCGGGTCACTTGTCTTGCGGGTAGAACCCACGTCAAGGGGTAAATCCTTGATATCTTTAAGGTAGACATTTTCTTGCCCGGCAGCAGGCCCTGCCGTCTTCCCACGTCGCTCGACCTTTCTCACGCTTTCGGTGGAGGCAGGGATGAGGTGGGTCCAGGCTCCTCGTTTCGTCCCTTCGCTGCCGCGACTACGACCAAACCTGGCCCCAGGAACGAGCCCTAGGGCCTAGAGTTAGGGGAGCACGGTAGCTTTAGGAAGAAACGAGGTTTCGCATACCTCAGTCCATAAGAGAATGCATGATAAGGGATGAAGAACTTATCTGAAACTGCAGCCCCCGGCAACTCTGGTCCGCCGTGGGTGAATCTTTGTATTTGCAGCCCCCGGCAACACTGGCTTGCCGGGGTCTAGATGCTGGTCCGTCCCTCTTCTCTTCGTTTTTTCATTCTCAAGCGACCCGGCAAGGATATCCGAGCCCTGCGAACCAAGGGAGGCAAAAGAACGGCAAAGAGACACACACTCGACCTCTAAGCTTGGGGTTAGTCGCCGCTAAGCACTATCAACCCTAACCAAGGACGAGACTCGACCTAGCATGCATGCTATAACTTAGGGCGCCAGCGCTTCATTTATGCTCAGGGTCTACGCCTGGCTTTGTACAAAGGGTTACATGCGTCATCGGCAATGCTTGTACAAAAGGGTGGCTTGCCGGGAGGCCCGACAAGCCGCGCCTTATGGGTAAAACTTGCGAAGATGCTCGATGTTCCAGGAGTTGCTCACCGGAACGGCATATTCGGTCTCCAGGCGGACTGCGCCGGGCCTGGTGACTCGTATTACCCGATAAGGGCCTTCCCACTTCGGCGTCAACTTGTTGGAATTCTTGGCCGATTGAACGCGCCAAAGAACAAGGTCGCCTTCCTCAAGGCTTCGGGCATGAACCTTGCGGCTATGGTAGCGGCGCCAGGCTTGCTGGTAGCGTGCTGCTCTCACAGCCGCACGAAGACGATCTTCCTCAAGGAGCAGTGCGTCGTCTTGCCGAAGTTGCTCTTGCTCAAGCTCATCATAAGCGAGCACTCGAGGTGACCCGTATATGAGTTCAGTAGGGATAACTGCTTCTGCCCCATATACCAGGGCAAAGGGTGTCTGGCCGGTGGCTCGATTTGGTGTCGTCCTGATTGACCAAAGAACCGCTGGCAACTCATCAATCCAGCGCCTTCCGCTCTTGTGCAGTCTATCAAAGGTCTTGGTCCTTAACCCTTGCAACACTTCAGCATTTGCCCTCTCGGCTTGCCCGTTGCTCCGCGGGTGAGCGACAAAAGCGAAACAGACTTTGCTGCCGAGGTCCTGAGTATATTGCATGAAGGTGCGGCTTGTGAACTGCGTACCGTTGTCGGTGATGATCCGGTTGGGTACACCGTAACGGCACACTAGCCCCTTGAAGAACTTGACGGCTGACTGAGCTGTGACCTTCCTCACTGCCTGTCACGCCCAAGATGCGACCCTATCCTAAAGGAACTCGAAGGTCCCACCAAGGATAGAAGCGCATCTTGAAGACGCTTTTGCAAGGTGGATATCATTTCATCAACATTACATAATAGTGGGGATACAACCAAGACATACAGTGTCACATGAATACAACAATAAATCATATACAAGATCAACATCCGACTATGGATGAAACATAAACAGAAACTCAAACAATATCCACCCTGCTAGCCTAGGCTGCCGACCAGGAACCTATCCCTCAATTGAAGAAGAAGCATAAGAAGAACTCCAACACAAATAAACATCGCTCTCACGTCATGATCATCGCATAACCTATACCTGCAACTGGTGGTGTAGTAATCTGTGAGCCACGAGGACTCAGCAATCCCATTACCATGGGTATCAAGACTAGCAAAGCTTAATGGGGAAGGAAGGGTTAAAGTGGTGAGGTTGCAGCAGCGTCTAAGCATGTATGGTGGCTAACTTACGCAAACAAGAGCGAGAAGAGGAGCAAAGCAAGCGGTCGTCAACTAGTAATGATCAAGAAGTGATCCTGAACTCCTACTTACGACAAACATAACCCAGTAACCGTGTTCTCCTCTCGATCAACCCCGAAAAGAGACACTCACGGTTACACACACGTTGGTGTATTTTAGAAGAGTTTACTTTAAGTTTACTACAACCGGACATTAACAAATTCCCATCTGCCACATAACCGCGGGCACGGCTTTCGAAAGTTCAAACCCTGCAGGGGTGTCCCAACTTAGCCCATGATAAGCTCTCGCGATCAACGAAGGATATTCCTTCTCCCCGGGAAGACCCGACCAGTCTCGGAATCCCGGCTACAAGACATTTCGACAGTAATAAAACAAGACCAGCAAGACCGCCCGATGCGCCGACATCTCGATAGGAGCTGCACATATCTCGTTCTCAGGGCAACACCGGATGAGCAGTACGTACGACAACCAACGATACCCCAAGTTTCCTAGGGGCGGCACCGCAAGTGGCTCTGTTTTGGACCAACACTTAGACCAGCATTGGCCCAGGGGGGCTGAATAAAGATGACCCTTGGGTTAATTACTCCCAAGGGAAAATAGGTGGTGGTGAGGCAAATGGTAAAACCAAGGTTGGGCCTTGCTGGAGGAGTCTTATTCAAAGCGAACTGTCAAGGGGGTCCCATAAATCACCCAACCGCGTTAGGGACGCAAAATCCAGGAACATGATACCGATATGACGGAAACTAGGGCGGCAAGAGTGGAACAAAACACCAGGCATAAGGCCGAGCCTTCCACCCTTTACCAAGTATATAGATGCATTAATAATATAAGAGATATTGTGATATCCCAACAATAAACATAATCCAACATGGAGCAATCTTCATCTTCACCTACAACTAGCAACGCTATAAGAGGGGCTGAGCAAAGCGGTAACATAGCCAAACAACGGTTTGCTAGGAAGGGTAACAAAGGTCAGAGGTTCATGGCAATTTGGGAGGCTTGAGCAGCAAGTGGTAGGGAACGCAGCATAGCAATAGATCAAAGCAACTAGCATAGCAATGATAGTAATGAGATCCAAGGTGACGGCCATCTTGCCTGAAATCCCGCTAGGAAGAAGAACGAGTTCATGAAGAAGATGAAGCCACGAAGACGAACCAAGCGTAGACGAACGAATCCTCACGATCGCAACGAAACGGGAACTAGCGAGAAGAAGCACACAACACGGTAAACACACCACACACGAACAAGGCATGATGCTCAACCAAGTATGATGCATGACAAGGCTACATGAAGCTACTCATGGCAAAAGATGATGCATACAAGAACAACACATCAAAGCAAGTTTAAATGAGGCCGGAAACAACATATAACAAATCCGGTAAGTCCTCATATGCAAATTTCGAAATTAGTCCAGATCTGAATAAACCTTATGTTCAAGTGGCGTAAACAGCAAGTTAAGATGCACCAACATGATCTACACGAAATTCTAGTCAAATTACATATAAAGTTCATTAGATTCGGAGCTACGGTCTAGAAGATATGAGCAAAACAAGATAAACATGGCATTGATGCAAAATGCATACAAACATCAAGCAAACACCTCAAAACAAGGATTCAACATGATAATATGAGACTACATACAAAACTAAGCAAGTTTCATATAGAGCACACTCAAAACGGAGCAACGGTTCAACACATACACACTATGCAAGTCTAAAGGGCTTGTTGTCCAAAACAGCAACTAGGCATACTGCAAGCACCAAAACAACATGCTACAGGATATCAACATGAAAACAAAAGGCGTGGACATGATGTACAGGTAAAGCATGACAAAACATGAACACTGAGCTAACTCCAGAAACTACTAGAACATGCTCAAAAGGACATGGCAAGATTGCAAATAATAACAGGTTCACAGACTTGGCAGAATTTCAGGACATGACAGAAATAACGTCAGGATGCAATGTTTAGAGCTATCAAACAACATGTTACAGCAAGCTATAATGTCAAACTAGAGCATGGCATGAATCTACTCAAAGCATATGACAAGGGTCCCTTACTGAGCATAAGCCAAAAGGGATAAGAGAATACAATTGCAAGCATGTGAACATAGCAAAAACATAAACAGATTCAGACTTGGTGAAAAACTGGAGCATGGCAAAACAGATAACAAGTAGGCATGTTGGTGAGCTCAATGCACTCACTACGAGGCATTTCATGACATCCCAAGCATACAACCAGCACCTAGACGTGGAATTAAAGCTAGGCATGGCAAGAGCAATAGCATAGCATGCACGGATCAATTACAACAACCTTGGCAATATTGAATAACATGTAAACAATCTGCCAGGAACATTTTATAGCAAAAGTAGAGCAAGATTAAGACATGTTAGAGCACTCTATAAATGAAACCAGGAGCATGGATGGATAGAGCATAACCATATATACAAAACATCCTTACTGACCATCCTCAAAAGAGGCATGGATCTCACTGTAGCAACATGAATACATGGCATCAAAATAACAGCAGACAAAGACTTGGTGAAATTCTAAGTCCTGAAATCAGCAACATCACGGAGGCTACTTAACATGCTTGTGCTAGTCACCACAGAGGTCACAAAAATGCATGGCATACACCCCTGTAAATATGGCATGTCATACATCAAAACACATGTAGAGCTCAGGGTCATAGCATGCTCACATCAATCATGGCAAAAATGACAAAAGTGCATGTTCTGCAAACAGGCAGCAGACAACATTATATAGCAGTTTTGCAACGATGATTAGGGCATCAAGATCACCTTAAACAAACATGGAACAATGGAACAAATTGTAGAGCACATCCATATGAACATTTAGATATATTATATGCATGATTCGGAGCAGTATGCAGATAGATATGGCATGTCAAAGTGGGCACCAGAATATAGGAAAACAGGGACTTAGAAGAATTATACCCTGCGAAAAGTCAACGGGACGAGGAGGACCCGGGATGAGCGCGGGCGCGTTTGGTTCGACTGGTGGGTGGATCTCATCCCGTTCCGGGTCAACACCGGCTCCGGCGACCCTTCAGCTCCGGTGAACGCCGGAGAGGACGAAGGAGGCGCGGGGAGACGCCGGGAAGGCCGGGGACGGGCGCACGGGCCGGATCCGGCCGGATCCCGGCGTGGAACGGCATGGGGAGGCGGCGGCCGGCGAGCTTCGCAGCGGTAGAGCGGGCGGCGGCGCTGAGCTGCGAGGCGCGTGATGCGGCGGCGCGGGCGGCGGTGAGGCGGCGCGCGAAAGGCGGAGGAGGGGCGGCGCGAGGCGCGGTGGCCGGCGCTGGGCGGCGAGGCGCGCGATGCGGCGGGGCAAGGCGCGCGGCAGCGGCCGGCAGCAAGGATCAGCGGCGGGGCGCGGGGGCGCGCGCGGGCCCGGGCGGGCCTGCCCTTGGCTCGCGGACCGGCGGGAGGCGCGGGGCGGCGGGCGCCCACGTGGCGGCGGCGGAGTGGGCGCACGCAGCGGCGAGGCTGACGTGGCCTCCTCCGATTGGTCGGAGTGAGGTGGCTGGGGCGGTGGACATGTCCGGTGTGAGGTTGGACGTGTCCGGCGGCGCGAGGAAGAGGAAGGCTAGGGTTGGACTGCGTGAAAAATCCGAGGGGGAGCACATATTTATAGCTAGGAGGAGGTAGGAGACTCCAAATAGAGTGCGGTTTGCGGCCACGCGATCGTGATCGAAGGACCGAGAGGAAGGAGGGTGGATGGGTTTTGGGCCACTTTGGAGGGGTGTTGGGCTGCAACACAAAGAGGGCTTTACGGTTACCCGGTTAACCGTTGGAGTATCAAACGACCTCCGAATGACCCGAAACTTGACAGGCGGTCTACCGGTGCTATACCAAGGCCGCTTGGCAAACCTCGGTCCATTCCGAGATCGTTTGACACCCGCACATGAAAAGAGGCAAAAGGGGGCACCGGGGAACATAGGAGTGCCGGATTGCAAAACGGACAACGGGGAAAATGCTCGGATGCATAAAATGAACACGTATGCAATGCAATGCAATGCATATGATGATATGGGAAAATGCAACACGCAAGCAAATGACATGGCAAGGACGGCGAACAACTGGCGGACACCTGGCGCATCGAATCCGGGGCGTTACAACTCTCCTCTACTAACAAGAGATCTCGTCCCGAGATCTTAGGACCGAGACGGGGAGGAAAAAGGGATGAGGTGAAAAGAACAAAAGAGAGAGGATGAACAAAGTTGAGAACTCTCGAGTAGGAAAGGAAACGATGAATATGACGAGAATCCAAGCTCCGAAACAAAAATGAATTCGCAACCACTCCGGTTAGAACAAGATAGAAGCGGAATAAGAATGATAGAATTTAAGTGGCACTCCAGCTGAACAAGGAAAGGATAGAACATGAACTTAACAAGATGGCACGACACTTGATGAGAGGAACAACACAATGCCTCCGAAAGAACTGAAATAGTGGAATGAAAATAACGGAGAAGAAAAATGACAACTTCTTCGACGAATGAATTAGGAAAGCATCCTTGCGAAGAAAAGATTGAACGAAGTTGTTGAGAAAATCAACAACAAAGAATTGCTTGTTGTGGACTTATGGAAAACATCCCAAAATTATGAGGTGATAACCGACCACAATCAGAAAAGATTGAATAGCTGAGAGGAAGGAAGAGATGCAAAGCTCCACTTCAAAAGAATACGGAGAATTAATTGCACTTCGAGTTGCAAGAAGAAAAAGATACTTTAGCTCCTTCAACAAGAGTCTTGATGAACACTTGAAGAATGAATCAAATCATTGCGAACCACCGTGAAGAACTCCGGTAACAAAAGGATGACGAGATAAAATAGAAGGATGAAAGGAATAAGGTTAAGCCTTGCGATGATTCGGATGGAGCTTCGAGACGAGACAAGCGAGAAGACTTGGAACTCCGGAAAATAAGGATGAACAACACATAACCGAGAAATTATTCAACATGAACAATCTCCGAAGAAAAGAATTAATCAACTTGATGAAAGAAGAATAAGAATTATGTTATGCTTATCCTCCACCAATTAAATTGATGATTAGCAATGGATTTGCATACTACTTATTCTCGTTAGAAAAGATTAAGGGGAGATATAGCACAACACTTGAGGAAGTCTTCGTGAACCACCGGTAGGATTGGAAAGAACGAATGTATTAATATGATGAGAACGAAAAAGGAATCTTCAACGAACCATCGTGAAAATGAAAATGAACGAAGACAAGAGAACGAATCGCCGGAAAGAATTTGAAAATGAACGAAGATACTTGAGTGAATCAAGATGCACGAGAACGAAGAGATCGCGAACTGATTAAAGAATACTTGAACGAAGCATCGGCAGAATATTGAGGCGAACAAAGGGGCACTGATATAGAATAATTGGATAACGAATTTGAAAAACTTAGAACGAAGTAATATTCCAAAAAGATGGCCTCCGGATGGTCGAGACGAAAAAAAACAACTCCTGAAATACTCCGGATGGATATGAAAAGAATTCTCACAATCGAAAACAATTATGAGAGGATGGCATCAAGCTAGAACCATGAATCTTCAAGAGAATGGACATGGGAAACTCTTCTTCGGTCTTCAAAAGATGAGAATGACGACAAGAAACAACACCAAAAAAAATTTAAGACACTCCGGGGAACGAAAAACGAAGAGGTTGAGCCAACAATGAAAATGGTTTGAACTCGATCTTGGAGAAAATATCTGACTGATGAAATTCATACTTACGTCAAACTTCAAAAAAGCTTGAGAATGACTCCGGGAAAAACAGAAGAGCCAGGTAAGATCCTGGGAGAAGACCTGTGGGTTAGAGCCCACTAGAAAGAAACACCGTTGGAAAGGATTGTCGACTGAGAAATGATGCACCGGAATGATTGAAAGATTTGAATGAGGTGACAACCTCGAACTAATAGAATACAAACACGAATCTTCTGAGATGTCTTCAACACTCTGGAAGGATAAAATGGCAAGAGGCGAACGAGCAAAGGGAAATATTTGAGCTGAGGGAAAGAAAATGATCAACAACGAAAATTTGAATTGGATCCACCGGAAAGAAAATGCGATGAACAATGATGAACTGGACGAGACTTCACCGGTTGAGACAAATGAGGGAAAAAAACTGAAGATACTCCGCACGAATGAAATTGATTGCTCGAATAAAGGCTCAGACTCCGGGATAAAAGGGGTGGGAGGGCGGGAAAAACAAAGGCAACTTGGAACGGGGAACCGACAAATAACTAGAAGAGAAAGCACCGGTTGAAATGATTGAGGAGAGAATGCAAAGGCTTCGCACGGGTAGAATGGATTCTCGGTTGCGGACTCCGGTTTCGACAAGAAGAAGGGAGGGCGGGTGGGAAAAAAACAAGGACAACTTCGGATGGGGAAAAACAACATCGGAAGAGAAAGAACTGAGGATTGATCTCGCGAAGGACAAAAAGGTTCGAGTAGACTTGATGAGAGATGCACCGGATAAAAGAGGAAGGACAACGAACGAAAACTAACCGCGTGATCCTAAAGAAAAATTTGAAGGGGAAGAGGAGTAATTCAAAACACCTACGTCAGGATTTCTCACCAGAGCGACGAAGGGGCAGAGGAGTAAAAAGAAATCCTACTCTCCGATATAACTAGACTCCGAAAAAGATTTCTTCTAGACTCGACATCGGCCAAACTACACGATCAATCAAGGGGGCTCCTAAGGTCAGTCGAGGCTCTGATACCAACTTGTCATGCCCAAGATGCGACCCTATCCTAAAGGAACTCGAAGGTCCCACCAAGGATAGAAGCGCATCTTGAAGACGCTTTTGCAAGGTGGATATCATTACATCAACATCACATAATAGTAGGGATACAACCAAGACATACAGTGTCACATGAATACAACAATACATCGTATACAAGATCAACATCCGACTATGGATGAAAAATAAACAGAAACTCAAACAATATCCACCCTGCTAGCCCAGGCTGCCGACCAGGAACCTATCCCTCAATTGAAGAAGAAGCAGAAGAAGAACTCCAACACAAATAAACATCGCTCTCACGTCATGATCTTCGCATAACATGTACCTGCAACTGGTGGTGTAGTAATCTGTGAGCCACGAGGACTCAGCAATCCCATTACCATGGGTATCAAGACTAGCAAAGCTTAATGGGGAAGGAAGGGTTAAAGTGGTGAGGTTGCAGCAGCGACTAAGCATGTATGGTGGCTAACTTACGCAAACAAGAGCGAGAAGAGGAGCAAAGCAAGCGGTCGTCAACTAGTAATTATCAAGAAGTGATCCTGAACTCCTACTTACGCTAAACATAACCCAGAAACCATGTTCTCCTCTCGATCAACCCCGAAAAGAGACACTCACGGTTACACACACGGTTGGTGTATTTTAGAAGAGTTTACTTTAAGTTTACTACAACCGGACATTAACAAATTCTCATCTGCCACATAACCGCGGGCACGGCTTTCAAAAGTTCAAACCCTGCAGGGGTGTCCCAACTTAACCCATGATAAGCTCTCGCGATCAACGAAGGATATTCCTTCTCCCCGGGAAGACTCGATCAGTCTCGGAATCCCGGCTACAAGACATTTCGACAGTAATAAAACAAGACCAGCAAGACCGCCCAATGCGCCGACATCCCGATATGAGCTGCACATATCTCATTCTCAGGGCAACACCGGATGAGCAGTACGTACGGCAACCGACGATACCCCAAGTTGCCTAGGGGCGGCACCGCAAGTGGCTCTGTTTTGGACCAACACTTAGACAAGCATTGGCTCAGGGGGGCTGAATAAAGATGACCCTTGGGTTAATTACTCCCAAGGAAAAATAGGTGGTGGTGAGGCAAATGGTAAAACCAAGGTTGGGCCTTGCTGGAGGAGTCTTATTCAAAGCGAACTGTCAAGGGGGTCCCATAAATCACCCAACCGCGTTAGGGACGCAAAATCCAAGAACATGATACCGATATGACGGAAACTAGGGCGGCAAGAGTGGAACAAAACACCAGGCATAAGGCCGAGCCTTCCACCCTTTACCAAGTATATAGATGCATTAATAATATAAGAGATATTGTGATATCCCAACAATAAACATAATCCAACATGGAGCAATCTTCATCTTCACCTGCAACTAGCAACGCTATAAGAGGGGCTGAGCAAAGCGGTAACATAGCCAAACAACGGTTTGCTAGGAAGGGTAACAAAGGTCAGAGGTTCATGGCAATTTGGGAGGCTTGAGCAGCAAGTGGTAGGTAACGCAACATAGCAATAGATCGAAGCAACTAGCATAGCAATGATACTAATGAGATCCAAGGTGACGGTCATCTTGCCTGAAATCCCACTAGGAAGAAGAACGAGTTCATGAAGAAGATGAAGCCACGAAGACGAACCAAGCGTAGACGAAGGAATCCTCACGATCGCAACGAAACGGGAACTAGCGAGAAGAAGCACACAACACGGTAAACACACCACACATGAACAAGGCATGATGCTCAACCAAGTATGATGCATGACACGGCTACATGAAGCTACTCATGGCAAAAGATGATGCATACAAGAACAACACATCAAAGCAAGTTTAATTGAGGCCGGAAACAACATATAACAAATCCGGTAAGTCCTCATATGCAAATTTCGAAATTGGTCCAGATCTGAATAAACCTTATGTTCAAGTGGCTTAAACAGCAAGTTAATATGCACCAACATGATCTACACGAAATTCTAGTCAAGTTACTGTCACATCCCACCTAGTTCATGCATTAGAGTGTGCATCATGTTTACTTTTGACAGAAATTTGAAATGGGGAAGCCAGAACCCCCAGCACCCCTCCTGAAATCAACTAGGGTTTACTAAAAAATATTTTCAATGAACCTGAAATGCCCTTCTAAAAAGTTCACCCTCTTTGTCTTGGGTTGAAACCTCTGGCAAAAATGGTGCATATTTTTCTAGGTCAACAGAAGGTCATTGAATTAATGCATTAGTATTTGAATTTGGGCATTTAAAATTTATAAAATATTTCAAATGCTCAAATATCTCCAAACTAAAATGTTCCTGATTGGAAATATTCTAATCAAGGTCCAGAAGAAGTTTGGTGATTATTGGAGTTGTGCTAGTATTTTTAATAAGTCTACAAAGTGACAAAAGAAATAGAAAAGGAAACAAAAATCAGAAAAGAACTTACCTGGCCAAACCCACCAGCCGGCCCACCTGGCGGCCCAGCACTGTGCTGGCCCGAGCCAGCCAGCTGATTCGTCCCCGCCAGGCAGGCAGGGTGGTGACGCCGACGAGCGCGAGCTCGCCACGGCGCCACCTGCTCGCCGCTTCGCCGCCCGACGCGCTGGACGTCCTCCACGTCGTTCCCCCGACCCAGTGGACACGTCCACTCCTCCCCTGCTTCTCTCCCTCGCTCCCTCACCGCCATGGCCGACGCTGCCGCGCCCACGCCGCCGTGAATCCACGCCCCTCGTCGCCCCCGTGCTGCTCCACTGTGTCCTGCAGCTCCGCCACCTCCTCCCCGAGCGCTCCGCCAAGCCACGCCTCGCCGGGAGCCTGCGAACGGCCTCCTCGAGCTCGTCTTCAACCTTCGGCCGCCAGATCGTCATCGTCGCCCCGCTTGCTCCGGCTCGTCCCCGACCTCGCCGTCAGCTTCATCGCAACCGCGGTGAGCCTAGCTAGCTTCCCATCCCCTCCGTTCTGCTTCTCGTGCACCACAGCGGCTGCACGTAGTTCAACCGCACCCGCCGCCGCGGAGCTCGTCGCCGACGAGGCTCCGGCCACCTAACGGCCACGCCACCCTGTCCACCGGCCCTACCGCATCTCCAGGAGTCCAACAAAGCACTCCACGCGCCTCGCCTTGCCCTCTAGCGACGAGTCCGAGCTCACCCGAGCCTGGCCGCCGCCAAACTCGTCGCCGGCGTCATTTCCGGCGACCCCGAGACCAACTACCACCACCACTCGATGCGGCTCACCTCCCGCATCACGTAGACGTGCTCCGCCGTCGATTTGGTCGCCGGAGCGCGAATCTGCACTTCCTCCGCCGCGTCTGGACGTCGCCGGCGGCTCAACGCCGGCGGAGTTGACCCGCTGACCCCCTTTTTGACCACGGGTGGGCCCTGTTTGACCCCCTGGGTCTATGACATGTGGGCCCCGCCGCTAACTAATCCATGATTAGAAATAATCTAATCTGTTTAAGCTAATGACCCTGACACGCGGGACCCACGCGTCAGGTTTGACCTGGACCGGGTCTGTTGACCTGCTGAGGTCAGCATGACCTCATGCTGACGCCACAATTAATTTTCTGGATTTATTTTTGCACAGGAAATTCCAGAAATTAGTTCAAACTTCAAAAATTCATAGAAAATTATCTATAACTCCAAATGCAAAGTTTTACATATGAAAAATTATCAGAAAAATCCAACCTATCCATTGGTACTGGTTTAATGCATGTCAGAACAAGTTAAACCCACTGTTTAGGCATTACAAGTTGATACACTAATATGATCTTCATAAATGAGCTACCATTTGAATCTTTGGTTCAAATGGGTTCATTCCCTTCTGGTTTAACTTGCACTAGGTCAGGGCACATCCATATTGCCATGTCATAGCATGCATCATATTGTTGCACATCGTCATGTATTGATTGTGTTCCGATGTGTTCTTCGTGGTAGGTTCTGCCTCCGAGGATATCTCCGAGTATCCAACTGAAGGGCAGTATCCCACGACCACTCCATCAGGCAAGCAACCCATTGATCATTCCGATACAAACCCATGTTCTCGCTTCTGCCTTGTTTACTGCATTAAGACAACGCGTTTTAAACTGCTGTGTGTTGCGGTAGTTGAACCCACTTCCTTTGCATGACCTGTCTTTGCCACAGTAATTAGATGAAACCCTCTAGCATGTGTAGGAGTTGTTTGAGCCAATACATGTGTGTGTGTTCCTACCATGCTATGCTTGCTATGCTTAGAGTTGTGTCAGGTCTGGCTCATCGGGATGATGAACTGGAGTGAAAGGTTATGTCGGTGACAAGAGTGAAGTGTTGAACACGAATTGGTAAAGGAATCGATGAGAGGCCATGTAGGAGTACATGGTGGGTTGTTTCATTGAGGCCGACCTTAAGAACTGAGATCTGTGTGTGTGATTTAAGGTTCAGTTACTACCACACATTGGGATCCTTAATTGACTCTCTCGGCTTCTTGATCACGCTTGTCCTCTGTCCAGGAGTTGCAAAGTAGTTTCTGGTGTTTGTAGCATGCTGGGGGCCGCACGCGGCGCTGACCATCGAGGTGGGCTGTGTTGCGGTAGGCACGTGGCACGGTGTACCGACTCGCCCGTTTGGTGTCTCGGAAACCCTGTTCACATCGTTCGGGGCCGCTAGTGGAAACCTCGGCCGGACTCCCTGCGGATGGAACCCGAATAGGCGATAAACCTGGACTAGAGACTTGAGTGTTTAGGTAGGCCGTGGCCGACACCCTCGTTGGGCTTCCGCTTGAAGGTTGCCGAGTACATGTCGTGTAAACGGCGATAAGTGGTGAGAGCGTGTGTGAAGAAGTACACCCCTGCAGGGTATAAATCTATTCGAATAGCCGCGTACGCGGTAAAGGACTACTTGGTCACCTATACAGTTCATAGATAAGTTAAATGGATACTACTAAAAATCTCAAGATAAGTGTGAGTACCGCGGATGGCCCTCTCGTAGGATGGCGAGAGAGGATCCTCGGTGGAGTATTGTGTTGGTGATAGTGGACTCGTGTGCGACAAATGATTTACAAGTGGTGTCTATCGTAGGATAGCTTAGCCAAGAGTCAAAGCTGGCTTGCTGCAATAACCCCACTACCTTCTTGAGAATGTGCATGTATAGTAGGTTCCTGTTGTAAGACTTGCTGAGTACCTCCGTACTCATGTTGCTTTAATCATGTTTTTCAGACGACTGCACCAACCCCTCTGATGGGTTCTATGTAGACCTCGACGTTGACGAGTGACTTATCACCAGGTGGTGATCCAAGACTTGTGAAGGGTCGTTGTAGATAGACAGGCTTTGTCAAGCCTTCTTTCTTTCTAGTGTCTGTACTCAGACTACTTTGCTTCCGCATGTGCTTGTATGCTTGTATGACTTGAGTGTTTGGTCATGTGACCCCTATCTGTATGGATGATATGTATGGCTCCTCGGAGCCTTCTAAATAAAGTACTTGAGTCGTAGAGTACTGTTGTGATGCCATGTTGTAATTACTCATATCGGGCATATTGTGTGTATGATTGAAATGCTTGGTATGAGTGGGATCCGACTATCTAGTTGTTTATCCTTGGCAGCCTTTCATATGGGGAAATGTAAGTCTTGTGCTTCTGAGCGATAGTAGTCCGCTACAGCCCGGTTCACCGGAGTCCTGCTAGCCCAGCACTACTGCTTGGACACTTGACTGGACGGCATGTGTTTCATGTCGTTCCTATGTCTGTCCCTTCGGGGAAATGTCACGCGCTGTTATTCGGAGTCCTGCCTAGCCTGCTACAGCCCGGGTTACCGGAGACCTGTTAGCCCAGTGCTACAGCCCGAATAAATACGTTGATGACCGACATGTTCAATGTGATTCATGTATGCCTGTCCTCATAGGCTAGCGCCGCTTTGGGTTCACGACTAGCCATGTCGGCCCGGGTTCTCTGTCATATGGATACTAGCGACACTATCATATACGTGAGCCAAAAGGCGCAAACGGTCCCGGGTCAGGTAAGGTGGCACCCGTGGGAGTACCGTGCGTGAGGCTGCAAAGTGATATGATGTGTTACACGCTGGATCAATGTGGCTTAGGATCGGGGTCCTGACAGTTACATATAAAGTTCATTAGATTCGGAGCTACGGTCTAGAAGATATGAGCAAAACAAGATAAACAGGGCATTGATGCAAAATGCATACAAACATCAAGCAAACACCTCAAAACAAGGATGCAACATGATAATACAAGACTACATGCAAAACTAAGCAAGTTTCATATAGAGCACACTCAAAACGGAGCAACGGTTCAACACATACACACTATGCAAGTCTAAAGGGCTTGCTGTCCAAAACAGCAACTAGGCATATTGCAAGCACCAAAACAACATGCTACAGGATATCAACATGAAAACAAAAGGCATGGACATGATGTACAGGTAAATCATGACAAAACATGAACACTGAGCTAACTCCAGAAACTACTAGAACATGCTCAAAAGGACATGGCAAGATTGCAAATAATAACAGGTTCACAGACTTAGCAGAATTTCAGGACATGACAGAAATAACATCAGGATGCAATGTTTAGAGCTATCAAACAACATGTTACAGCAAGCTATAATGTCAACTAGAGCATGGCATGAATCTACTCAAAGCATATGACAAGGGTCCCTTACTGAGCATAAGCCAAAAGGGATAAGAGAATACAATTGCAAGCATGTGAACATAGCAAAAACATAAACAGATTCAGACTTGGTGAAAAACTGGAGCATGGCAAAACAGATAACAAGGAGGCATGTTGATGAGCTCAATGCACTCACTACGAGGCATTTCATGACATCCCAAGCATACAACCAGCAACTAGACATGGAATAAAAGCTAGGCATAGCAAGAGCAATAGCATAGCATGCACGGATCAATTACAACAACCTTGGCAATATTGAATAACATGTAAACAATCTGCCAGGAACATTTTATAGCAAAAGTAGAGCAAGATTAAGACATGTTAGAGCACTCTATAAATGAAACCAGGAGCATGGATGGATAGAGCATAACCATATCTACAGAACATCCTTACTGACCATCCTCAAAAGAGGCATGGATCTCACTGTAGCAACATGAATACATGGCATCAAAATAACAGCAGACAAAGACTTGGTGAAATTCTAAGCCTGAAATCAGCAACATCACGGAGGCTACTTAACATGCTTGTGCTAGTCACCACAGAGATCACAAAAATACATGGCATACACCCCTGTAAATATGGCATGTCATACATCAAAACACATGTAGAGCTCAGGGTCATAGCATGCTCACATCAATCATGGCAAAAATGACAAAAGTGCATGTTTTGAAAACAGGCAGCAGACAACTTTATATAGCAGTTTTGCAACGATGATTAGGGCATCAAGATCACCTCAAACAAACATGGAACAATGGAACAAAATGTAGAGCACATCCATATGAACATTTAGATATATTATATGCATGATTCGGAGCAGTATGCAGATAGATATGGCATGTCAAAGTGGGCACCAGAATATAGGAAAACAGGGACTTAGAAGAATTATACCCTGCGAAAAGTCAACGGGACGAGGAGGACCCGGGATGAGCGCGGGCGCGTTTGGTTCGACTGGTGGGTGGATCTCATCCCGATCCGGGTCAAAACCGGCTTCGGCGACCCTTCAACTCCGGTGATCGCCGTAGAGGACGAAGGAGGCGCGGGGAGACACCGGGAAGGCCGGGGACGGGCGCACGGGCCGGATCTTGCCGGATCCGGCCGGATCCCGGCGTGGAACGGCATGGGGAGGCGGCGGCCGGCGAGCTTCGCAGCAGCAGAGTGGGAGGCGGCGCTGGGCTGCGAGGCGCGCGATGCGGCGGCGCGCGAAGGGCGGAGGAGGGGCGACGCGAGGCGCGGTGGCCGGCGCTGGGCGGCGAGGCGCGCGATGCGGCGGGGCAAGGCGCGCGGCGGCGGCCGGCAGCAAGGATCGGCGGCGGGGCGCGGGGGCGCGCGCGGGCCCGGGCGGGCCTGCCCTGGGCTCGCGGGCCGGCGGGAGGCGCGGGGCGGCGGGCGCCCACATGGCGGCGGTGGAGTGGGCGCACGCAGCGGCGAGGCTGACGTGGCCTCCTCTGATTGGTCGAAGTGAGGTGGCTGGGGCGGTGGACATGTCCGGCGTGAGGTTGGACGTGTCCGGCGGCGCGAGGAAGAGGAAGGCTAGGGTTGGACTGCGCGAAAAATCCGAGGGGGAGCACATATTTATAGCTAGGAGGAGGTAGGAGACTCCAAATGGAGTGCGGTTTGCGGCCACGCGATCGTGATCGAACGACCGAGAGGAAGGAGGGTGGATGGGTTTTGGGCCACTTTGGAGGGGTGTTGGGCTGCAACACAAAGAGGGCTTTACAGTTACCCGGTTAACCGTTGGAGTATCAAACGACCTCCGAATGACCCGAAACTTGACAGGCGGTCTACCGGTGCTATACCAAGGCCGCTTGGCAAACCTCGGTCCATTCCGAGATCGTTTGACACCCGCACATGAAAAGAGGCAAAAGGGGGCGCCGGGGAACATAGGAGTGCCGGATTGCAAAACGGACAACGGGGAAAATGCTCGGATGCATAAAACGAACACGTATGCAATGCATATGATGATATGGAAAAATGCAACACGCAAGCAAATGACATGGCAAGGACGGCGAACAACTGGCGGACACCTGGCGCATCGAATCCGGGGCGTTACACTGCCTCCACTTCTGGCCACTTTGTGAACTTGTCGACGGCTACGTACAAGTACTCAAAGCCCCCGACAGCGCGGGGGAAGGGGCCCAGTATGTCGAGCCCCCAGACCGAGAAGGGCCAGGAGAGAGGAATGGTTTGAAGGGCTTGAGCTGGTTGATGAAGCTTTCTTGAATGGAACTGACACGCCTCACACCTGGTGACGAGTATCGTTGCATCCTGGAGGGCGGTGGGCCAGAAGAAACCTTGCCAGAACGCCTTGCCGGCAAGGGCTCTCGACCCAATGTGGGATCCACATATGCCTGCATGTATCTCCGCCAACAGCTCCTGTCCTTCCTCCCGAGGGATGCACTTCAATTTCACACCGTTCGGTCTCTTCCTGTACAGGACGTCATTGACGAACTGGTACATGGCAGAGCAACGGGCTACTTTTTCCACTTCTTCCTGCTCCTCAGGAAGCTCCCCTGTCTGGATGAATCGGACGGTATGATGTGCCCACGCTGGAGCCTGAGGCTCGACGGCAAGGACTAAAGGCATTTCCTCCGCTATAGGGGCGGCCGTCTCGACGGCAAGAGCTTGGCGTCCTGCCGGAGCTAGCCGTCCCGTGGCGGGTTCAGTGTCCTCGGCAACATCTTTGCGGGCGGCTCCGGGGAGCGCGGCGGGAAAGTACTTGCCGGGTCCTGATTTCCTTCTCTTGTTCTGCTCTGTTGATGGATCAACGGATGGCTGAGTCAGCTGAAGCACAAAGGTACCTGGTTCTAGAGGTAGCTTGAGGGCAGCGCGCTTCGACAGGTAATCGGCGATATCGTTCTCCGTTCGGGGAACGTATTCAGCCTGGATACCGTCGAAACGCTCTTCCAGCTTTCTCACTTCATCAACGTAGGCCTTCATCAACGGGCTCTGGTAATCCTTATTGACTTTCTTGACGATAAGCTGCGAGTCGCCCCTGACGATGAGCTTTTTGATGCCGAGGTCCGCCGTGATCCTAAGACCGGCAAGCAGCCCTTCGTATTCCGCCGTGTTGTTTGTTGACGCCTCCCTGGGGAAGTGCATCTAGATCACGTACTTGAGGTGCTCTACGGTGGGGGCGACGAGCAGTATGCCAGCCCCAGCACCCTGGAGGGAGAAAGCCCCATCAAAGTACATAATCCAATCGCAACTTGCCTCCTTGCCGGGGAGAGCAGTCTCTTGGGCTTCTTCGTCAGGTGTGGCGGTCCATTCTGCAATGAACTCCACCAGGACTCAGCTCTGGATCGTCGAAGTACTTTCAAACTTGAGGCCAAAGCTGGACAACTCCAGTGCCCATTCCACAATCCTCCCCGTCGCATCTGGGTTGTGCAATATCCGCTGCGGAGGGAGGCGAGTGACGACAGTGATCTCGTGTGCCTGGAAGTAGTGACGCAGCTTCCTCGAGGCCATGAGGAGGTCGAAGAGTAGTTTCTGCACACCGGAGTACCTCAACCTAGCCCCCTGCAAGAGGGAGCTAACAAAGTAGACCGGGCGTTGCATCACTTTCTTCTTTGGCGGCACCTCGACCAACTGTGTCGCCTCCGCACTGGTGGCGTCGGGCTCCGTTGCTGCCATTTCCTCGTCATCGACCTTCCTCTGCGCCACTAGTGCAGCGCTGACCACCTGGTTTGTTGCCGCTAAGTATAGCAGCAACGGCTCCTGGGGTCTGGGCGCAACTAGTGTTGGTGCGGAGGAGAGGTACTTCTTCAAATCTTGCAATGCCGCTTCGGCTTCTTGTGTCCACTCCACCGGGCCCGCCTTTTTCAGGATCTTGAAAAAGGGAAGGGCACGCTCGGCGGATTTGGATATGAACCTGCCCAGGGCAGCGACGCAACCAGCAAGCCGGCGCACATCCTTGATTCGCTTGGGCGCTTCAATCGTTTCTATAGCTTTGATCTTGTCCGGGTTGGCCTCTATCCCCCGCTGCAGCACAAAGAACCCGAGAAGCTTGTCGGACGGGACGCCAAAGACGCACTTCTCAGGGTTCAGCTTGAGGTTGATCTTGCGCAGATTTGCAATTGTCTCCCGCAAATCTGATATGAGGGTGGCCCTGTCCTTGGTTTTGACCACTATGTCGTCCCTATAGGCCTCCATATTTCTATGGAGCTGGGGCTCAAAACCAATCTGGACCGCCCTCGCAAACGTCGAACCAGCACTCTTCAACCCGAAAGGCATCCGTATGAAACAATACGTACCACATGGGGTGATGAATGCTATTTTCCCTTCGTCTTCTTTCGTCATGAAGATCTGGTGGTAGCCGGAGTAGGCATCGAGGAATGACAACAGATCACACCCAGCCGTGGAGTCAACAATCTGGTAGATGTGCGGCAACGGGAAGGGGTCTTTAGGACAAGCCTTATTGATATCTGTGTAATCAATACACAGCCTCCACTTCCCATTTGCCTTGCGCACTACGACCGGATTGGCCAACCACGTCGGATGGAGCACTCCTCTTACCAAACCCTCTGCCTCTAGTTTCCGGATTTCTTCTGTGATTAATTCTTGTCGTTCCAAAGCTTGCTTTCTGACCTTCTGCTTGACGGGCCGCGCATGAGGACAGACAGCAAGGTGGTGCTCAATCACCTCCCTGGGAACGCCGGGGATGTCGGAAGCTTGCCATGCAAACACATCGACATTCGCCCGCAGGAAGGTGACGAGCGCGTCTTCCTATTTGTCATCAAGGGTGGAGCTTATGGTGAAAGCTCCTCCCGTGCCATCCTTGTTGACGGAAACCTTCTTGGTCCCCGACGGCGTGGCCCTGGACTTCTTGCTTCCGCCGGCGGAGCTCTCTGGCACGTCCTCGACGGCAGCGCTACACTCCGAAGAGGTGTGCTTGCCGGAGTGGGTGTCCGAGGTCTCACCGGCCTTCGTCTTCTTTCTCCCCCCCCCCCCCCGGGATCCCGGCAGCAGGAGCGAGTGCCCCAGCGGCGGCAGCTGCTGCGACTGCTTGCTGGTACACTTGATCAGCGCAGATCAGCGCATCCTTCTTGTCGAAGGGGATGGTGATGATCGTCATGGGCCCTAGCATCTTCAGGGTATTGTAGGCGTAGTGTGACGCCGCCATGAACTTGGCCAGCGCTGGGCGGCCAAGGATCCCGTTGTAGGGCAAGGGGATCTTGGCAACATCAAACACAATCCTCTCGGTCCTAAAGTTCAGGTCGCTCCCGAAAGTTACGGGCAACGTGACCTTTCCCTTGGGTTGGCTTCTCCCCGGGCTGACCCCTTGAAACGTGCCCATTTCTTCGAGGTCTCCATCAGGGATCTGCAGCTTCTCAATCACGGCAGGCAAGATCAAGTTAAGACCGGCCCCGCCATCTACTAACATTTTTGTCACCTTGAGGTTGCTTATTGTCGGTGAAACCAACAACGGCAGAAAGCGGAAGCATTTAGTAACGCGGTTGATGTAGTCGAACATCTTCACGATCCAACCGATCTGGTCCAACCGATCCAAGTACCGGATGTACAGCACCTCTGTGTTCAGCACACGTTCAGCACGATGATGTCCCTCGAGCTCTTGATCCATTAGAGGGTCGAGGGAGAGTTCCGTCAGCATGACGGCGTGGCGACGGTGATGCTGAAGTTACCGGCGTGGGCTTCGCCTAAGCACTTTGACGATATGACCGAGGTGTTAAACAGTGGAGGGGGCACCGCACACCGCTAAGAGATTGTCTGTTGTGCCTTTGGGGTGCCCCTTGCCCACGTATATAAAGGAGGGAGGGAGAGAAGCCGGCGGCCAAGGGGGGAGTCCTACTTGGACACCTAGTCCAAGTAGGATTCGCCCTCCCCCCCCCCCCCGCTTTTCCGTTCTTCCACCGGAGGGAAAGGAAGAAGGGGAGAAGGGGAAGGAAGGAGGGGGTCGTGCCCCCACCCCTTGTCCAATTCAGTTTGGGCAGGGGGGAGGTGCGTGCCACCTTGTGGCCCTTCTTCCCTCTCTCCACTAAAGCCCACTAAGGCCCATTAACTTCCCCTAGGGTTCCGGTAACCCGTCAGTACTCCGAAAAAATACCCGAATCACTCGGAACCATTCTGATGTCCGAATATAACCTTCAAATATATAAATCCTTACCTCTCAACCATTTAGAGACTCCTCGCCATGTCCGTGATCTCATCTGGGACACCGAACAAACTTCGGTCATCAAATCACATAACTCATAATACAAATCGTCATCGGACGTTAAGCATGCGGACCCTATGGGTTCGAGAACTATGTAGACATGACCGATACACATCTCCGTTCAATAACCAATAGCGGAACCTGGATGCTCTCATTGGTTCCTACATATTCTACGAAGATCTTTATCGGTCAAACCGCATAACAACACGGTAAACACACCACACATGAACAAGGCATGATGCTCAACCAAGTATGATGCATGACAAGGCTACATGAAGCTACTCATGGCAAAAGATGATGCATACAAGAACAACACATCAAAGCAAGTTTAAATGAGGCCGGAAACAACATATAACAAATCCAGTAAGTCCTCATATGCAAATTTCGAAATTGGTCCAGATCTGAATAAACCTTATGTTCAAGTGGCTTAAACAGCAAGTTAAGATGCACCAACATGATTTACACGAAATTCTAGTCAAGTTACATATAAAGTTCATTAGATTCGGAGCTACGGTCTAGAAGATATGAGCAAAACAAGATAAACTTGGCATTGATGCAAAATGCATATAAACATCAAGCAAACACCTCAAAACAAGGATGCAACATAATAATATGAGACTACATGCAAAACTACAGAGGAGGGAATCAGTTGGAGATGATGGCGCATCGGCGGCCTCCGAGGAGGAGGACCGCCGGGCCAAATGAGGATCCTAGGATGGAATTGTCGTGTATGCTCTCCCCCACGGCAGTTCGTGAGCTCTTGGAGCTCCAACACCGCACCAAGGCTGATTTGATTTTTCTCTCTGAGTCGCACTTGAATAAATGTAAAGCTAATGAGCTGCGTTGTTTTTTATCTTTTGATTCGATGATTGTAGTGGAGAGTGATGGTCGGGCCGGTGGCCTAGTCTTGTATTATAATAAGTTGAATAAAGTTGTTTCGAACTATGTGTCGTCTCATTTTATTGATATTCTTTTTATGACTGATGAAAATGTACATTGGCGGTTCACAGGTTTTTATGGTCATCCGGTTTGGACTGAACGCAAGTTATCATGGGATAATATTCGGAATTTACATAAGTCATCACCCCTGGGTGATCTTAGGGGATTTTAATGAAATATTACTATCGTCAGAAAAAGAGGGTGGAAATGTGAGACCAAATGGAATGATGAGAGATTTTCGAAATTGTTTAGGAGAGTGTGGCCTCAAGGATATGGGCTGTATCGGTGACCCTTTCACTTGGAGGAGAGGCAATACTAGAGAGAGACATGACCGTGCCGTGTGCAATGTGGAATGGGCGAACAAATTCCCTCGGGCCGCGATCATTAATGAGGAACATGTTCATTCTGATCATCGTCCACTCGTATTGGATACAGAATATTTTGAAGGAAATATTTTTAATGCCCCAAGGGGACGAGTAAAACAGTTTGAAGCTCGATGGCTCAAGGAAGAGACGGTCGGTGAAATTGTTCGTACAGCATGGGAAAAGGCAAAAATGATGGGTATTGGGCCAAAGCTCGCTGATCGTACTCGTGCGGTTTAGTCAGATTTACATATTTGGGACCGTGAGGTTTTAAGAGGCCCAAAACAAAGAATAAAAAAGCTCAAAAAAGAGTTGGAAAAGATTCAAAGGGGTCCTATGAATGTGGATTCCCAAGCACGGCAAAAGGAGATTTTGATCCTAATTGAAAATTTGCTAGAACAAGAGGAGATTTACTGGGTACAGCGTGGTCGTGCAAATTGGTTATTGCATGGGGATCGCAACACTTTTTTCATAACGCGGCAACAGCAAGAAAGAAAAGGAATCAGATTAAAAAATTGCTTGGGGATGACGGAGTCTGGGTGCAAGGCACGGAAATGAAAGATTATATCAAAAGGTATTTTTCAACTCTCTTCACATCAGAAGTCTCTCAACCAGACCCGGAAGTTCTCTCTCTTGTCAAACGAAGAGTGACAGATGAAATGAATAGGGCCCTCATGGCCCCATATACGGCAGAGGAAGTTAGGAAAGCTTTATTTGACATAGGTGATTTAAAAGCGCCGGGTCCAGATGGTCTACATGCTATTTTTTATAAGAGATTTTGGTCTATGTTGGGAGAGGACCTGACAAAAGAGGTCCTCCAGGCGGTGAATACATGTTCAATACCAGCCGGATGGAATGATACTGCAATTGTCATGATCCCAAAGGTTAACTCCCCGGAAAAGGTTACTCAATTTAGACCTATTAGCTTATGCAATGTGGTGTATAAGGTTATTTCAAAGATGATTGCATCGCGTTTAAAATTAATTCTGTCAGATATTATCAGCCCTACTCAGAGTGCTATTGTTCCTGGGAGACTGATCATAGATAATAATTTAGTAGCATATGAGTGTTTCCACACAATTAAGAAGAAAAGAACAGGAAGGGAGGGGTTGTGCGCTATCAAGTTGGACATGCACAAAGCTTACGATCGAGTGGAATGGTCTTTCTTAAAAGCAATTTTGGGGAAGCTGGGTTCCAAACAAAACTGGGTCAACTTGATTATGCAATGTGTGTCCTCTGTGGAGTACAGGGTTCGGTTTAATGCAGATGAGACTGATAACTTGAAACCCACCAGAGGCTTAAGGCAAGGGGACCCCCTCTCCCCCTACTTATTCCTGTTATGTACGGAGGGCCTGACTGCCCTTTTAGCAAATGCGGAGGAGAGGGGAAATATTTCCGGTATAAAGGTTAGCAGGGAAGCCCCCTCAGTTTCCAATCTATTATTTGCGGATGATTCTTTGATCCTCATGCGAGCAAATGCTGAGAACGCGGAGGCCCTTAAAGCAGTTCTGGACTCTTACTGTGCCGCCTCGGGGCAAATGGTGAGTGTCGAAAAATCTAGTATATTTTTAGTCCCAATACAAAAGTGGAGGACAAAGTGCAAATCTGTACAGTTTTAAATATTATGACCGAGGCTCTTAACGATAAATATTTGGGACTACCTGCCAATGTGGGCATGGATAAAAGTGATTGTTTCCAGTTCTTGATTGATCGTATTATTATGAAGATTAGTGGATGGAAAGAAAAGTTGTTATCGGCTGGTGGAAAGGAAATTTTGCTTAAATCTGTTGTTCAAGCTATCCCAACATATGCAATGTCCGTCTTTAAAATTCCTAAAAAGATTTGCAAAGGAATCATAGACGCGATGTCGCAATTCTGGTGGGGTGACGAGGATAATCAGAAAAGGATGCACTGGATGGCGTGGTGGAAGATGTGTGTTCCAAAAGACCAAGGTGGAATGGGTTTCCGTGATATACACTGTTGTAACATGGCTTTGTTAGCGAAACAAGCATGGCGCCTCTTGGAAAATCCTGAATCTTTATGTGCAACAATCCTAAGAGCAAAGTATTTCCCGGAGGGCGATTTGATGAGCGCAGTATTAAAAAAAGGGCTCCTCTTTTACGTGGCAAAGTATTATGGCAGGAGTGGTTTCACTCAGGAATGGCTATATATGGAGAGTCGGAACATGAGAAAAGATTGACATATGGAGAGATGCATGGATCCCAAATTGTGCAGATAGGAAAATTATTACACCGAGAAGGGGGAATCTCCTGACGAAAGTTTGAATTGTTGGGATGAAGATTTGGTGAGAGAAACTTTGTGGCCAATTGATGCCCGTAGAGTCCTAGCGATCCCGATCCCTATGCACAATATGTCGGACTTTATTGCATGGAGTTATAGAAAAAATGGTTTATACACTGTACGATCAGCGTATGTGGAGGAATGGAAAAAACAGCATGGGAGGAAATTGGAATACTCAGATGGCATGGGTAGAAGTAAGGTCAATCCTATTTGGGGTAAGATCTGGAAATTAGCTTGTCCGGCGAAGGTTAAAAATTTTATTTGGCGGACGCTCCATGGGACTCTACCGTGTCGCGTTACACTGGCCAACAGACATATAAAAACTCAGCCAATATGCCCAGCATGGTTGGATGGGCAAAAGGACACGAAACATATATTATTTCTGTGCCAGAAGGCAAAAGAAGTGTGGGAATATTTGGGGTTGTATGAAGTGGTAAAAAAAGCTTGCGTCATTGACCATGCAGGAGAGGCAGTCCTTGAATTCTTACTCCTTATGCCTGATCATGAATTACCTATCTTGGGCTCCCGGAATGCAGGGGAACTAATCGCTATAGCTGCTTGGTATTTATGGTGGAATAGACGCAAACTAGTCCATGAGGGTAAGTCTCAAGAGGCGTCTCAGACCTCCATGGGGATTAGGGCTATAACAGCAAATTATGTAAATGCCCACTCACCTAAAGCAAAGAGAAAGAATGAAGGATGGCGCAGACCTCCCATGGGGTTTGTTAAATTGAATGTGGATGCTTCTTTTGATCATGATCAGCTTCGGGGCACAGCGGGTGCTGTTATCAGAGATGACAAAGGGAATTTCATAGTAGGTGGTAACTGGAAGATTCAGTACTGTGTGGATGCTCTGACGGCGGAGGCGTTAGCACTCAGGTTTGGTTTACTGTTGGCACAAAAAATGGGCTGCAATCGTCTCATTATCAATTCTGATAATATGGATGTCATTGAAACAATGAAGAACGATGGAGAGTCTGCGGGAGCAGCGGCGGCAATTTTTGAGGATTGTTTTTTTATGGCCTGTGATTTTCCACAAACCAGCTTTGAACATTGTAATAGAGAAGCGAACAAAGTAGCTCATGAGCAAGCTAGATTAGCAAAATGTTCCATGGCTAGGGATTGGATAGAGGAGCCCATGCAAAATCTTGTAACTCTTCTGATAGACGATGTAACTCTTATTTCTAATTAATAAAGTTCAATCTGTTTTTCAAAAAAAAAGCAAGTTTCATATAGAGCACACTCAAAACGGAGCAACGGTTCAACACATACACACTATGCAAGTCTAAAGGGCTTGCTGTCCAAAACAGCAACTAGGCATATTGCAAGCACCAAAACAACATGCTACAGGATATAAACATGAAAACAAAAGGCATGGACATGATGTACAGGTAAAGCATGACAAAACATGAACACTGAGCTAACTCCAGAAACTACTAGAACATGCTCAAAAGGACATGGCAAGATTGCAAATAATAACAGGTTCACAGACTTGGCAGAATTTCAGGACATGACAGAAATAACATCAGGATGCAATGTTTAGAGCTATCAAACAACATGTTACAGCAAGCTATAATGTCAAACTAGAGCATGGCATGAATATACTCAAAGCATATGACAACAGTCCCTTACTGAGCATAAGCCAAAAGGGATCAGAGAATACAATTTCAAGCATGTGAACATAGCAAAAACATAAACAGATTCAGACTTGGTGAAAAACTGGAGCATGGCAAAACAAATAACAAGTAGGCATGTTGGTGAGCTCAATGCACTCACTACGAGGCATTTCATGACATCCCAAGCATACAACCAGCACCTAGACGTGGAATAAAAGCTAGGCATGGCTAGAGCAATAGCATAGCATGCACGGATCAATTACAACAACCTTGGCAATATTGAATAACATGTAAACAATCTGCCAGGAACATTTTATAGCAAAAGTAGAGCAAGATTAAGACATGTTAGAGCACTCTATAAATGAAACCAGGAGCATGGATGGATAGAGCATAACCATATCTACAAAACATCCTTACTGACCATCCTCAAAAGAGGCATGGATCTCACTGTAGCAACATGAATACATGGCATCAAAATAACAGCAGACAAAGACTTGGTGAAATTCTAAGTCCTGAAATCAGCAACATCACGGAGGCTACTTAACATGCTTGTGCTAGTCACCACAGAGATCACAAAAATACATGGCATACACCCCTGTAAATATGGCATGTCATACATCAAAACACATGTAGAGCTCAGGGTCATAGCATGCTCACATCAATCATGGCAAAAATGACAAAAGTGCATGTTCTGAAAACAGGCAGCAGACAACATTATATAGCAGTTTTGCAACGATGATTAGGGCATCGAGATCACCTCAAACAAACATGGAACAATGGAACAAAATGTAGAGCACATCCAGATGAACATTTAGATATATTATATGCATGATTCGGAGCAGTATGCAGATAGATATGGCATGTCAAAGTGGGCACCAGAATATAGGAAAACAGGGACTTAGAAGAATTATACCCTGCGAAAAGTCAACGGGACGAGGAGGACCCGGGATGAGCGCGGGCGCGTTTGGTTCGACTGGTGGGTGGATCTCATGCCGATCCGGGTCAACACCGGCTCCGGTGACCCTTCAGCTCCGGTGATCGCCGGAGAGGACGAAGGAGGCGCGGGGAGACGCCGGGAAGGCCGGGGACGGGCGCACGGGCCGGATCCGGGCCGGATCTTGCCGGATCCGGCCGGATCCCGGCATGGAACGGCATGGGGAGGCGGCAGCTGGCGAGCTTCGCAGCGGCAGAGCGGGCGGCGGCGCGGGCGGCGGTGAGGCGGCGCGCGAAGGGCGGAGGAGGGGCGGCGCGAGGCGCGGTGGCCGGCGCTGGGCGGCGAGGCGCGCAATGCGGCGGGGCAAGGCGCGCGGCGGCGGCCGGCAGCAAGGATCGGCGGCGGGGCGCGGGGGCGCGCGCGGGCCCGGGCGGGCCTGCCCTGGGCTCGCGGGCCGGTGGGAGGCGCGGGGCGGCGGGCGCCCACGTGGCGGCGGCGGAGTGGGCGCACGCAGCGGCGAGGCTGACGTGGCCTCCTCCGATTGGTCGGAGTGAGGTGGCTGGGGCGGTGGACATGTCCGGCGTGAGGTTGGACGTGTCCGGCGGCGCGAGGAAGAGGAAGGCTAGGGTTGGACTGCGCGAAAAATCCGAGGGGGAGCACATATTTATAGCTAGGAGGAGGAAGGAGACTCCAAATGGAGTGCGGTTTGCGGCCACGCGATCGTGATCGAACGACCGAGAGGAAGGAGGGTGGATGGGTTTTGGGCCACTTTGGAGGGGTGTTGGGCTGCAACACAAAGAGGGCTTTACGGTTACCCGGTTAACCGTTGAAGTATCAAACGACCTCCGAATGACCCGAAACTTGACAGGCGGTCTACCGGTGCTATACCAAGGCCGCTTGGCAAACCTCGGTCCATTCCGAGATCGTTTGACACCCGCACATGAAAAGAGGCAAAAGGGGGCGCCGGGGAACATAGGAGTGCCGGATTGCAAAACGGACAACGGGGAAAATGCTCGGATGCATAAAACGAACACGTATGCAATGCAATGCAATGCATATGATGATATGGAAAATGCAACACACAAGCAAATGACATGGCAAGGACGGCGAACAACTGGCGGACACCTGGCGCATCGAATCCGGGGCGTTACACTGCCTCCTCTTCTGGCCACTTTGTGAACTTGTCGACGGCTACATACAAGTACTCAAAGCCCCCGACAGCGCGGGGGAAGGGGCCCAGTATGTCGAGCCCCCAGACCGAGAAGGGCCAGGAGAGAGGAATGGTTTGAAGGGCTTGTGCTGGTTGATGAAGCTTTCTTGAATGGAACTGACATGCCTCACACCTGGTGACGAGTATCGTTGCATCCTGGAGGGCGGTGGGCCAGAAGAAACCTTGCCAGAACGCCTTGCCGGCAAGGGCTCTCGACCCAATGTGGGATCCACATATGCCTGCATGTATCTCCGCCAACAGCTCCTGTCCTTCCTCCCGAGGGATGCACTTCAATTTCACACCGTTCGGTCTCTTCCTGTACAGGACGTCATTGACGAACTGGTACATGGCAGAGCAACGGGCTACTTTTTCCACTTCTTCCTGCTCCTCAGGAAGCTCCCCTGTCTGGAGGAATCGGACGGTATGATGTGCCCACGCTGGAGCCTGAGGCTCGACGGCAAGGACTAAAGGCATTTCCTCCGCTATAGGGGCGGCCGTCTCGACGGCAAGAGCTTGGCGTCCTGCCGGAGCTAGCCGTCCCGTGGCGGGTTCAGTGTCCTCGGCAACATCTTTGCGGGCGGCTCCGGGGAGCTCGGCGGGAAAGTACTTGCCGGGTCCTGATTTCCTTCTCTTGTTCTGCTATGTTGATGGATCAACGGATGGCTGAGTCAGCTGAAGCACAAAGGTACCTGGTTCCAGAGGTAGCTTGAGGGCAGCGCGCTTCGACAGGTAATCGGCGATATCATTCCTACGTTCGGGGAACGTATTCAGCCTGGATACCGTCGAAACGCTCTTCCAGCTTTCTCACTTCATCAACGTAGGCCTTCATCAACGGGCTCTGGTAATCCTTATTGACTTGCTTGACGACAAGCTGCGAGTCGCCCCTGACGATGAGCTTTTTGATGCCGAGGTCCGCCGTGATCCTAAGACCGGCAAGCAGCCCTTCGTATTCCGCCGTGTTGTTTGTTGACGCCTCCCTGGGGAAGTGCATCTGGATCACGTACTTGAGGTGCTCTTCGGTGGGGGCGACGAGCAGTACGCCAGCCCCAGCACCCTGGAGGGAGAAAGCCCCATCAAAGTACATAATCCAATCGCAACTTGCCTCCTTGCCGGGGAGAGCAGTCTCTTGGGCTTCTTCGTCAGGTGTGGCGGTCCATTCTGCAATGAACTCCGCCAGGACTCAGCTCTGGATCGTCGAAGTACTTTCAAACTTGAGGCCAAAGCTGGACAACTCCAGTGCCCATTCCACAATCCTCCCCGTCGCATCTGGGTTGTGCAATATCCGCTGCGGAGGGAGGCGAGTGACGACAGTGATCTCGTGTGCCTGGAAGTAGTGACGCAGCTTCCTCGAGGCCATGAGGAGGCCGAAGAGCAGTTTCTGCACACCGGAGTACCTCAACCTAGCCCCCTGCAAGAGGGAGCTAACAAAGTAGACTGGGCGTTGCATCACTTTCTTCTTTGGCGGCACCTCGACCAACTGTGTCGCCTCAGCACTGGTGGCGTCGGGCTCCGTTGCTGCCATTTCCTCGTCATCGACCTCCCTCTGCGCCACTAGTGCGGCGTTGACCACCTGGTTTGTTGCCGCTAAGTATAGCAGCAACGGCTCCTGGGGTCTGGGCGCAACTAGTGTTGGTGCGGAGGAGAGGTACTTCTTCAAATCTTGCAATGCCGCTTCGGCTTCTGGTGTCCACCCCACCGGGCCCGCCTTTTTCAGGATCTTGAAAAAGGGAAGGGCGCGCTCGGCGGATTTGGATATGAACCTGCCCAGGGCAGCGACGCAACCAGCAAGCCGGCGCACATCCTTGATTCGCTTGGGCGCTTCAATCTGTTCTATAGCTTTGATCTTGTCCGGGTTGGCCTCTATCCCCCGCTGCGACACAAAGAACCCGAGAAGCTTGCCGGACGGGACGCCAAAGGCGCACTTCTCAGGGTTCAGCTTGAGGTTGATCTTGCGCAGATTTGCAAATGTCTCCCGCAAATCTGATATGAGGGTGGCCTTGTCCTTGGTTTTGACCACTATGTCGTCCATATAGGCCTCCATATTTCTATGGAGCTGGGGCTCAAAACCAATCTGGACCGCCCTCGCAAACGTCGAACCAGCACTCTTCAACCCGAAAGGCATCCGTATGAAACAATACGTACCACATGGGGTGATGAATGCTGTTTTCCCTTCGTCTTCTTTCGTCATGAAGATCTGGTGGTAGCCGGAGTAGGCATCGAGGAATGACAACAGATCACACCCAGCCGTGGAGTCAACAATCTGGTCGATGTGCGGCAACGGGAAGGGGTCTTTAGGACAAGCCTTATTGATATCTGTGTAATCAATACACAGCCTCCACTTCCCATTTGCCTTGTGCACTACGACCGGATTGGCCAACCACGTCGGATGGAGCACTCCTCTTACCAAACCCACTGCCTCTAGTTTCCGGATTTCTTCTGTGATAAATTCTTGTCGTTCCAAAGCTTGCTTTCTGACCTTCTGCTTGACGGGCCGCGCATGAGGACAGACAGCAAGGTGGTGCTCAATCACCTCCCTGGGAACGCCGGGGATGTCGGAAGCTTGCCATGCAAACACATCGACATTCGCCCGCAGGAAGGTGACGAGCGCGTCTTCCTATTTGTCGTCAAGGGTGGAGCTTATGGTGAAAGCTCCTCCCGTGCCGTCCTTGTTGACGGAAACCTTCTTGGTCCCCGACGGTGTGGCCCTAGACTTCTTGCTTCCGCCGGCAGAGCTCTCTGGCACGTCCTCAACGGCTGCGCTACACTCCGAAGAGGTGCGCTTGCCGGAGTGGGTGTCCGAGGTCTCACCGGCCTTCTTCTTCTTTCTCCCCCCCCCCCCCCCGGGATCCCGGCAGCAGGAGCGAGTGCCCCAGCGGCGGCAGCTGCTGTGACTGCTTGCTGGTACACTTGATCAGCGCAGATCAGCACATCCTTCTTGTCGAAGGGGATGGTGATGATCGTCATGGGCCCTGGCATCTTCAGGGTATTGTAGGCGTAGTGTGATGCCGCCATGAACTTGGCCAGCGCTGGGCGGCCAAGGATCCCGTTGTAGGGCAAGGGGATCTTGGCAACATCAAACACAATCCTCTCCGTCCTGAAGTTCAGGTCGCTCCCGAAAGTTACGGGCAACGTCACCTTTCCCTTGGGTTGGCTTCTCCCCGGGCTGACCCCTTGAAACGTGCCCATTTCTTCGAGGTCTCCATCAGGGATCTGCAGCTTCTCGATCACGACAGGCGAGATCAAGTTCAGACCGGCCCCGCCATCTACTAACATTTTTGTCACCTTGAGGTTGCGTATTGTCGGTGAAACCAACTACGGCAGAAACCGGAAACATTTAGTAACGCGGTTGATGTAGTCGAACATCTTCACGATCCAACCGATCTGGTCCAACCGATCCAAGTACCGGACGTACAGCACCTCTGTGTTCAGCACACGTTCAGCACGATGACGTCCCTCGAGCTCTTGATCCATTAGAGGGTCGAGGGAGAGTTCCGTCAGCATGACGGCGTGGCGACGGTGATGCTGAAGTTACCGGCGTGGGCTTCGCCTAAGCACTTTGACGATATGACCGAGGTGTTAAACAGTGGAGGGGGCACCGCACACCGCTAAGAGATTGTCTGTTGTGCCTTTGGGGTGCCCCTTGCCCACGTATATAAAGGAGGGAGGGAGAGAAGCCGGCAGCCAAGGGTGGAGTCCTACTTGGACACCTAGTCCAAGTAGGATTCGCCCTCCCCCCCCCCCCCCCCCCGCTTTTCCGTTCTTCCACCGGAGGGAAAGGAAGAAGGGGAGAAGGAGAAGGAAGGAGGGGGTCGTGCCCCCACCCCTTGTCCAATTCAGTTTGGGCAGGGGGGAGGTGCGTGCCACCTTGTGACCCTTCTTCCCTCTCTCCACTAAAGCCCACTAAGGCCCATTAACTTCCCCTGGGGTTCCGGTAACCCGTCAGTACTCCGAAAAAATACCTGAATCACTCGGAACCATTCCGATGTCCGAATATAACCGTCCAATATATGAATCCTTACCTCTCGACCATTTAGAGACTCCTCGCCATGTCCGTGATCTCATCTGGGACACCGAACAAACTTCGGTCATCAAATCACATAACTCATAATACAAATCGTCATCGAACGTTAAGCATGCGGACCCTATGGGTTCGAGAACTATGTAGACATGACCGAGACACAACTCCGTTCAATAACCAATAGCGGAACCTGGATGCTCATATTGGCTCCTACATATTCTACGAAGATCTTTATCGGTCAAACCGCATAACAACATATGTTGTTCCCTTTGTCATCGGTATGTTACTTGCCCGAGATTCGATCGTCGGTATCATCATACCTAGTTCAATCTCGTTACCGGCAAGTCTCATTACTTGTTCCGTAATGCATCATCCCGCAACTGACTCATTAGTCACATTGCTTGCAAGGCTTATAGTGATGTGCATTACCGAGAGGGCCCAGAGATACCTCTCCGATACTCGAAGTGACAAATCCTAACCTCGATCTATACCAACTCAACAAACACCTTCGGAGACACCTATAGAGCATCTTTATAATCACCCTGTTATGTTGTGACTTTTGATAGCACACAAGGTGTTCCTCCGGTATTCGGGAGTTGCATAATCTCACAGTTAAAGAAACATGTATAAGTCATGAAGAAAGCAATAGCAATAAAACTAAACGTTCATTATGCTAAGCTAACGGATGAGTCTTGTCCATCGCATCATTCTCTAATGATGTGATCCCGTTCATCAAATGACACCACATGTCTATGGCTAGGAAACTTAGCCATCTTTGATTAACGAGCTAGTCAAGTAGAGGCATACTAGGGACACTCTGTTTTATCTATGTATTCACACATGTACTAAGTTTCCGGTTAATACAATTCTAGCATGAATAATAAACATTTATCATTATATAAGGAAATGTAAATAACAACTTTATTATTACCTCTAGGGCATATTTCCTTCAGGGGCGGGGCCTCGGCGGAGCCGGCATTGTCCTCCACCTCGTCGTCGGTCTCGCCAAACAGCGCCTTACCCGCTTAATCACCCTCTTTGTAGGCGGCCGGAACCTTCGCCACCCGCATGCGGTACCGCCAGCACACGCGGCGGCTCTCGCGGGCTGAGCGGTACGAATCAAGCAGCGCCTCCTGCTCTGCCCGCTCCGCGGCGATTTGCTCCTCCGCCTGTAGGTGCTCCTGGAGGACATGGTGGTTGTAGGGGGGGTCGTCCTGTGCCTCCTAGAACTGCTCCTCACACGTCTACCTCACCATGTCCATGTATTGAGCACGGGCCTCGCTGATGGTCATGGTGCCATGCACCGGCGAGGATGCTGCGGAGGAGGGGGTTGGCGCCGGATCGTCGACTACCATGTTCTCCATTGGGACGTCGTCGTCCTCTGGCTGCCTGCCGGCCAGCCAGTCGGTAGCAATGGCTTCCATCTCCTACTGGTCCATCGTCCGCCCGTCCCGAAGAGCGTTGGAGCACGACAAATCCATGGTGGGAGTGGTGTGGACAGGAGAAAGGGAACGGAGGTGGATGACTGCGGCTATGGCCAACGCAACAGTTTATATAGCAATGGTGGGTGGCAGAGGGGCTTACGGGTGGCGCCTGAGTAGCTGCCTCGGCAACCGCATATCATTAATGAGGGAGGCAGACGGACGAACGACACTTGTGTCGTTTAAATGCATAGCCATCTCCTGCACCGGGAAGCTGCGCGGGCGGCACCGACTGTTTCAGGCGGAAAGCGCGTGCGGACGAGGGAGGGGGTCTGGGTGGGCCAAGGCGGTCAGTCTTGTGCTTGGCAGCGGTCCGGTCCAGCAGCCGTACATGTTGGATCACCAGCGAGCTCATCGAGCTCAGCGACGACAATCAGACGATGGACGTGGCTTCTCACCAAGAGTCGGCGCCACCGCCCAAGCCGGTTCATGCCATGTTCACCATAGAGCAGGTGCGGCCGCACTTCGACGCCCTAATGGTGGAAGAGCTACAAGCACAGGAGGACTTGTGTTGCAACCTCCATCTCCTCAACGAGCACTGGCTCGCGGAAGGATGAATCGCCGGCGAACAAGTGAATGACAATGCCGTCACGGACATGTGGCCCTATGATCCTGGCTTCCTGAATGAGCAGCGGGCGTTGTATTAGACCATCCGTAGGGCCCGCGAGGCTCTCTCCTCCATCCTTCTAGTTGTTGCGCTCGTCCTGGCGCCGCCGTCTCGCGTTGTCAATATGGTCAACGAACATGAGGAATCAAAAGATGACTTTAATTGGAGAGGATGACAGTGGGGACCCACCAGGGCCATAGCCACACGTACGCAAGTGCCTCCTTATTATATACAACTATAATTTTTTTGCTTCCTCCTGGTTTCCTGACATCACAGTCCCACACCATTGTCAATCTATATAGTCAATAAACGAGAGAATTGCACAAGGAGCGGCCGACAACTGGGACCCAGCAGCTCGAGCAGTATTTGTGTTTTTGAGGTGTGAGCAGAGTTTTTCTTGAGCGATGCTTTTGTTGTTGTTCAGAGGAGCAGGGTATGAATTGGTCTGGCTGTGGCCTGTCTTGCCCAGGCTATTATTTTGTGTCAACAAAATATCCAGCCTAGATATTATTATTTTTCAAGCCAAAAATGGCTAGCCCAGCTATACTTTTTTTAGGAATACACAGCCCAGGTCAACTTGTTATTCTCCACCCCGCTGGGCTGCAAATCTTTCCTAGGAGGGATGCATTAGGCTTAACAAGAAAATGGCCTTTAAGAAATAATAAATGAGATGTAATTATAAAAACTAGGCTGTAAATAAAATAAAAAGCACCAAACACGTAAATATTTTGTTGGATTTTTACGTTATACAAATTTATTTTGAAATTATATTTAATCTGACTTGAAATTTCGGGATAAAAATATTTTGGATCCCATCAAAATGTGGGAATCTTATTCAATCCTGTTTTGAGCGTTTGTTTGAAATTATTAATCATTATCCTACCTAGAAAATGGGTTGTAATTTTAAAAAAATGTAAATGGGTTGTAGTAAATTCCATTAGAATTCATAAATGGGTTGTACATTCTTTCAAATCGCAAATGGGCTATATGTTCTCTGCCACACACTTGTGGGCCTACTAGGTTGACGCATACACAAGGCTTTGTCAACTTATAGTCAACACACGATTCTAGCAGCAGTGGTCGTTGGATGTACATCCAACGGATGTCGTGCTTCTTCTTCAATCTTGGATATTCCTTGCTTCAGCAACCCAAACCACCGCCGGTGGTACCGCCTGCTACCGCCTCCCGTGGCCGGCTGTACTGCCGCGCGGGACTCACCGGCCCACCCTACTCCCATCGCCGTCTAGGCCATTCCTCTACTCACCAACACCTCATGTTATTCTTCCGCGACGGCAGCCGCACACTGCAGCCGAACCAGTGAACCCTCGTACTCGCCTCCACATGGGCATCCACCTGCCTCATCTTACCTGGCTCCATGTCGTTCCCTTCCTAGGCCTTGTCGTCGTCCACCGCCTAGATGCTGTCCGCGCGGGGTAGTCAACATGGTCAACGAACGACAGCCATTAGAAGAGGACGCTACGCGGTGAGGCTGAAAGATGGACCCACCAGCTACATCTTCACACGCAAGGAAGTGCGTCCATATTACGGGCAAAAAAACGATTATTCCCCCTTAAAGCTGGGACCCACCATCTATATCTTCGCAAGCAAGGAAGTGCATCCTTGTCCTCCCTGACAGCTGGGACCCACCCAGTCAAAGCATATGTAGCATTTTCTGTCTGGTCGCGAACGTGCATGTACATACTGGTCGATCGGTCTATCTGCAATGATGAACCGTGGCCGAGCAAGCCGCGGCACACGTAGTAGTAGAGCCCCCGACGCAGTCCCTTCTAAACCATGTACACATACGTACAACCACATGCCAAAAAATATGTCCACGTACGTACATACGGGTGGGTCTCGAATGTGTACTCGTGCATACGTACGGCCAGGGCTCGTGTACATGGAGAGGCAATGGACGACAGCAATGGTGTCATGTTCATCAAAAGCTAGCCGGTTGGGTTGAAACGGAGAAACCGCATCGTGTTCATCGGGAGGCAACGAAATGTTTCATGTTCATCGGGAGGCAACAGAATATGTCGTGTTCATCGGGAGCCAACCTTCTTGGTCGGAACTGCCGAAACGAGGTCTGGCATACTGCAGAATGGAGGAAACGGGCCTTCTGTTCGACCGTGTATGGTCGAAACAGGGTCCTGTTCATCGGGAAGGGTCTGGCGTACCGCAAAACGGAGGAAACAGACTTCTGTTCGAGTGCCTACGGTCGAAACGTGGTCCTGTTGATCGAGAGGGGTGTGGCGTACCGCAAAACGGAGGAAACAGACTTGTGTTGGAGCGCCTACGGTCGAAACGGGGTCATGTTCATCCATCGTCTACTCCCTCGCTCCAGCCTCCACGGGATACTGTTCATCCACCGTCGACCACCTCCAGCCTCCACCAGCTACTGTTCATCCAGCCTCCGCCGGCTACTGTTCATAGAGCCTCCACGGGATCTTGTTCATCCACCCCCAACCGGGTGGGGTGCGGCGGCCTCCTCGGGGTCCTGTTCATCCAGCGGCAACGGCCTACTACCACGGGGTCCTATTCATCCAACCCCCACTTGGAACTATTCATCCACAGTCAACCAACCGGCTCGACTCACCCCGTCTCGACTCGTTCTACGTACCGCGCGCATGGTAGCAATGGTCACTGTTCATCGAGAGGCAACCAACACCAGCCGGTTGGCTACGTCTCTCATATGTCTCCGTCGTATCTATAATTTTTTATTGTTCCATGCCAATATTATTCAACTTTCATATACTTTTTGGCAACTTTTTATACTATTTTTGGGACTAATATATTGATCCAGTGCCCAGTGCCAGTTCCTGTCTGTTGCATGTTTTTGGTTTCACAGAATATCCATATCAAATGGAGTCCAAACGGGATAAAACTTGACGGAGATTTTTTGGAATATTTATGATTTTTGAGAAGAAGAATCAACGCGAACCGGTGTCCGAGGTGGGCACGAGGTAGGGGGCGCGCCCCTGACCCTCATGGCCACCCCATAAGGTGGTTGGTGCCCTTCTTTCGCGGCAAGAAAGCTAATTTCCGGATAGAGATCGTGTCCAAAATTCAGCCCAATCGGAGTTACGGATCTCCGGAAATTTAAGAAACGGTGAAGGGCCAGAAAATAGAATGCAGAAACAGAGAGAGACAGAGAGACATATCCAATCTCGGAGGGGCTCTCGCCTCTCCCACACCATGGAGACCATGGACCAGAGGGGAAACCCTTCTCCCATCTAGGGAGAAGGTGAAGGAAGAAGAAGAAGGATGGGGGCTCTCTCCCCCTCGCTTCCGATGGCGCCGAAACGCCACCGGGGGCCATCATCATCACCGCGATCTTCACCAACACCTCCGCCATCTTCACCAACATCTCCATCACCTTCCCCCTCTATCTACATCGGTCCACTCTCCCGCAACCCGTTATACCCTCTACTTGAACATGGTGCTTTATGCTTCATATTATTATCCAATGATGTGTTGCCATCCTATGATGTCTGAGTAGATTTTCGTTGTCCTATCGATGGTTGATGAATTGCTATGATTGATTTAATTTGCTTGTGGTTATGTTGTTGTCCTTTGGTGCCCATTATATGATCGCGTGCGTGGATCACACCATAGGGTTAGTTGTATGTTGATAGGACTATGTATTGGAGGGCAAGAGTGACAGAAGCTTCAACCTAGCATAGAAATTGATGCATACGGGATTGAAGGGGGGCCAGTATATCTTAATGCTATGGTTGGGTTTTACCTTAATGAATGTTAGCAGTTGCGGATGCTTGCTAATAGTTCCAATCATAAGTGCATAGAATTCCAAGTAAGGGATGACATGCTAGCAGTGGCCTCTCCCACATAAAACTTGCTATCGGTCTAGTAAAATAGTCAATTGCTTAAGGGACAATTTCGCAACTCCTACCACCACTTTTCCACACTCGCTACATTTACTTTATTGCTTCTTTACTTACAACAGCCCCTAGCTTTTATTTACGCGCTCTCTTTATATTCTTGCAAACCTATCCAACAACACCTACAAAGTACTTCTAGTTTCATACTTGTTCTAGGTAAAGAGAACGTCAAGCGTGCGTAGAGTTGTATCGGTGGTCGATAGAACTTGAGGGAATATTTGTTCTACCTTTAGCTCCTCGTTGGGTTCGACACTCTTACTTATCCAAAACTGTTGCGATCCCCTATACTTGTGGGTTATCAGTCTCGCACGGGGGCTCGATCGGCTTCAGTAAGCAGAAGCAGTGATCGATTGGTCGGTTCTGTTAGCAGCAGCAGCGAAGGAATCGCTCAGGTTCAGCCAGTAGAGAATGAATCGCTCGGGTTCAGTTAATAGCCAAGGGATCGATCGCTCGGGTTCAGTAACGTAGCTAGCAGTGCGATCCCTCGGGTTCAGTTAGAGCTCAACGCCTCGCACACACGCGCGTACACGAGAGAAATGCGTAAACCACAGTGCATCGCCTCGCCCCGACCACCCACCATAACCGGGAACTCCCCATTATTTTCCTTGCCCTCGCTTCTACCACGATATTTTCCGTCATGGACGACCCAAAGAATGTCATGCAGTTGCGTCTCCGGACCGCGAGGACGAAAAGCCCATTTTCTGTCATGATTTTTTGTCATAGAAGTAGGATCCCACCACATCTATGATGATACCGGGTTTTGTCACAACTATCATCATAGAAGTGTCATAAGCATGATAGAAAATTTCGTTCGGCCCAAAATGTCACGGATGTGTCTTTTTTGTAGTGTATGCTTTATACTTCGTCGTTGTGATGAATTGTTACTTGCTCTTGAGAAGTTCTATGATAATATATATTGGTGCTATGATAATGATCATGATGCTACTATGTTCGTATTTTTTTTTTATCAACACCTCTCTCTCTTTCTCTAAACATGTGGTCATGATTATCGATATTGGCTTTCGCTTGAGAACAAGCGAGGTCTAAGCTTAGGGGAGTTGATACGTCCATTTTGCATCATGTTTTCCTACTGTTATTCATAGTGTTTTTGATCAATATAATACTTTGTGGTGCAATTCTAATGCCTTTTATCTCTTAATTCGCAAGATTCACATGAAGTGGGAGATTGCTGGCAGCTGGAATTCTGGACTTGAAAAAGCTACATCAGAGACACCTATTCCGCACAACTCCAAATGAGTTGAAATTTTATGGAGAATTATTTTGGAATATATAAAAAATACTGGAGAAAAGAAATACCAGAGGAGCCCCACCAGGTGCCCACGAGGCACATGGACGCGCCCACCCCTGGGCGCGCCCATGTGGCTGGTGTGGCCCCTGGCCAACCTCCGAGGCCCAACTTCTCCTATATGAAGCCATTTTCCCTAGAACAAATCAGGAGAGGACTTTTGGGATGAAGCGCTGCTGTCTCGAGGAGGAACCTGGGCAGGACCACTTTTGCTCTCCAGCGGAGCGATTCCGCCGGGGATACGTCCCTCCAGGAGGGGGAAATTGAGGCCATCAACATCACCAACAACCCTCTCATTGTGGGAGGGCCAATCTTCATCAACATATTCACCAACAACATCTTCACCGGCACCATCTCATCTCAAAACCTAGTTCATCTCTTGTATTTAATCTTTGTCACAAAACCTCAGATTGGTACTTGTGGGTTGCTAGTAGTGTTGATTACATCTTGTTGTTGATGCTAGTTGGTTTATTTGGTGGAAGATTATAGGTTTAGATCCTTGATGCTATTCAATACCCCTCTGATCTTGAACATGAATATGATTTGTGAGTAGTTACTTTTGTTCTTGAGGACATGGGAGAAGTCTTGTCATAAGTAATCATGTGAATTCGGTATTCGTTCGATATTTTGATGATATGTATGTTGTTGTTTCCCTTAGTGGTGTCGTGTGAACGTCGACTACATGACACTTCACCATACTTGGGCCTAAGGGAAGACATTGTGGAGTAGTAATTAGATAATGGGTTGCTAGAGTGACAGAAGCTTAAACCCTAGTTTATGCACTATTCTGTAAGGGGCTGATTTGGATCCATATGTTTCATGTTATGGTTAGATTTATCTTAATTCTTCTTTCGTAGTTGCGGATTCTTGCGAGAGGGGGTAATCATAAGTGGGAGGCTTTTCCAAGTAAGTACAACACCCAAGCATCGGTCCACCCACATATCAAATTATCAAAGTAGCGAACGCGAATCAAACAAACATGACGAAAGTGACTAGATGAAATTCCCATGTGTCCTCAAGAACGCTTTGCTTAGACTGTTTCGGCCTGTGCTTTGCTATAAAAAGGATTGGGCTACCTTGCTGCACCTTTGTTACTGTTACTACTTGTTACTCATTACAAATTACCTTGCTATCAAACTATCTGTTACCAATAATTTCAGTGCTTGCAGACAATACCTTGCTGAAAAACGCTTATCATTTCCTTCTGCTCCTTGCTGGGTTCGACACTCTTATTGAAAGGACTATGATTGATCCCCCATACTTGTGGGCCATCACTGCACTGTGCCCCTGAAAACTAGAGCTGTGGGCGCCTGACCCCCAGAAGCCAGCATTAGGGAAGTGTCCCTATGAGCTAGCACCTTGGAAGCCGGCTCCAGACCCGCCAGCTCCAGAGTTTCCTGGATGTCCACCATTGTCGCTGACACGATGATGCTGATAATCTTGGTTTTTGAACTCCTACATGATGAAACAGTTTTCCCAGGAAAGATTCGCTGGCTTGCCATCAAAACTGTGTTTGGGACACGGGGCTTTGAGGGCTTCCTCGTAGTTATGAGGTCGGTTCCTATTATAAGGTCTCCCAGAACTGTTGTTCTGACACTGGTTTTTGAAGCTAATATTTGTGTTAGATAACCTCCATCAGTATTCTTGTGCTTGTTGCTATGGTTGCCATTGTGCCCTTGACCACCATTGTGCCCATTGTTCTGCTGATCCTTACCAGTGTTTTTCTTGCCCTTACAAGATTTCTCATCATTCGAGGATGGATCCTTGCTCCTTGGTGTTATCAGACACGGCATACCGGGTCAAAACATCCATGAGATCACCCATGTATTTCACCTTCTTCTTGAGACGACCAAGCTTCTGAGCGAGAGGTTGAAAGTGACAGTTATTTTCTAAGATCAGAACGGCCTGGGTAGCCGATATGTTGTCAAACGAGTGAATAATCTATGCAACCCGGCGAGACCAGGGATGGGATGACTCATCATCACGTTGAATGCGGTGCTCCAAATCAACAATCATCATGGGTTCTTGCAGGTTTCCTGGAAGTTTCTGATGGAACGTTCCTTCAGCTCTTCCCAAGTGTTGATGGAGTTAGGGGCAAATTCTTCAGCCACGTGCGCGTTGGCCCTTCCAACATCATGGTCAAATATTTGGCACAGACTGCATCACTGATGTCCAACATATCCATGGCTAACTCATAGCTTTCAATACACGCGGTTGGCTCCAAATCAGCTATGTAATTGGGGACCTTGCGAGGTCCTTTGAAATCATTGGGCATACGCTCATTACGCAAGGCAGGAGCTAATTAAGCATGGTATTCCAATAGGCATGTTGGTTAGACCGGTACCCCTTGCGGTCGGCTGGGCCACGGTGGGTGGGGTTTGCACTATAGGCTGAGTATGTGCAACTCCTGCATTCCCTGCTCCTGCTTCCCTCATAGTGCGAGCTGCGTCGACAATTGCCTGTGCATCCAAAACTACTGCCTGAGGCGGCTTCTGTTGCTCGCGCTGTCGGCGTGCGCTGCTGAAAACTGATGGGGATTCGGCGTGTCGACTCCCGCTAGGATTCGGGTGAGGGGTAGAGTGAATCCATTGCTGGCTATAGGAGTAATTTACCTGCTGAGTAACTGCGGTATTTAGCATCTCAATCATGTTTCTGGCTTTGATTTCTACTGGGCTATTTCCGGTGATCAGAATTGCAGCGAGATTGTGAGTCGCCGCCATCACATTATCCACCGGGTTGGAGTAATGACCCGCCGGAGTCTGGAAACTATGAGGTGGGTGCTGGACCGGTAGCTGCCGATGAGCCAGTTCTGTCGGGCACGGCTGAGCCTGCAAATGCTGCTGAGCCGGCTGGTACTGCTAAGCCGGCAGTGAATGCAACTGGGTTTTGTTTGGACGCACAATCCGAGTCAATTGCGGCATGACAGGTGCTCCGTCTAGTTTACCAGTTCTTGCGCCTGGGATAGATGCATCTCGTGGTGTATCGAACAACTGTGTAGGCCCGAGACCAGGTGGCAGTAGGCTTTGATGCCTCCTCTAGTGTACCACATCGGACCTATGCTGACGGAAATCGAGGTGTAATGCCTCTGCCTTTAGGCTCTTGGTTTCCCTAAGGATTTAAGCTTGTATCTCCGTCATACCAGTGTTTTCGGTCTTGATATCCTCCTGGACTTTAGCCATCTGCTCATGAAGCTTTGCCACCTCAGTGTTGCGTTCGGCCAAACTTCCTCTGGTTACTAGAGCCGCCAAGAGAGTTCCCAAAGTGGTCATCAGTCCTGCCAAGGCTTGAGCCAGTGTTTGACTAGAGCCGGACGCATCGGGAGCCGGTGTCGAGGTACCATTCCCTGTTACAGCACCAACCGACGTTCAGTTCTGGGCCACCGTGGTCCCTATGGTGTTTTCATTGCCTCCCATATAGACAGCCGCGCGGTGAGGCGGGTCGGGAAACTCCGTATCGATCTCATCGTTGAAATAGCCCCTGAGCTTGTCATCGAAGAGCCGATGGATCGACTCGGTGTCCCCAACCGAGGATTCTTCGTCCGAATTGACGGCATGTCACCATAGGACGCAAAACCGCCCGAAATGTCAACCCCATGGATGAAGCCGACGAACATGCTAGTCCGGTCGGCTTGCGCCTCGCTGGGTCTAGCGCGACGAGCCGGCTTGACGATGTTGGAGCAGATGTCTAGTTCGGGACCAGAGTCGTCGATTACACCGATGAAGACATGGATCTTGCCGAAGGGGATCCGATACTCATACTCGATTGAGTCGACCTCGGGGCCCCAGCCTGAGTCGTTGATGTAGAGCTTGCCTCGGTGACTCTTCGTGATCCAACAGATCATGTATCCCTCAATCCCTAGGAGAGCGCCCTCCAAGAACTCAACACCACCATGCGCATGCCCCACGGTGGGCGCCAGCTGTTGTGGTTTTGTCACGGCAGATGTCTGAAGGAAATATGCCCTAGAGGCAATAATAAAGTTATTATTTATTTCCTTATATCATGATAAATGTTTATTATTCATGCTAGAATTGTATTAACCGGAAACATAATACATATGTGAATACATAGACAAACAGAGTGTCACTAGTATGCCTCTACTTGACTAGCTCGTTGATCAAAGATGGTTAAGTTTCCTAGCCATCGACATAGGTTGTCATTTGATTAACGTGATCACATCATTAGGAGAATGATGTGATTGACTTGACCCATTCCGTTAGCTTAGCACTTGATCGTTTAGTGTTTTGCTATTGCTTTCTTCATGACTTATACATGTTCCTATGACTATGAGATTATGCAACTCCCGTTTACCGGAGGAACACTTTGTGTGCTACCAAACGTCACAATGTAACTGGGTGATTATAAAGGTGCTCTACAGGTGTCTCTGAAGGTACTAATTGGGTTGGCGTATTTCGACATTAGGATTTGTCACTCCGATCGTCGGAGAGGTATCTCTGGGCCCACTCGGTAATGCACATCACTTAAGCCTTGCAAGCATTGCAACTAATGAGTTAGTTGCGGGATGATGTATTACAGAACGAGTAAAGAGACTTGTCGGCAACGATATTGAACTAGGTATTGAGATACCGACGATCGAATCTCGGGCAAGTAACATACCGATGACAAATGGAACAACATATGTTGTTATGCGGTCTGACCGATAAAGATCTTCGTAGAATATGTGGGAGCCAATATGAGCATCCAGGTTCCGCTATTGGTTATTGACCGGAGACGTGTCTTGGTCATGTCTACATAGTTCTCGAACCCATAGGGTCTTGGTCATGTCTACATAGTTCTCGAACCCATAGGGTCTGCATGCTTAACGTTTCGATGACAGTTATATTATGAGTTTATATGTTTTGATGTACCAAAGGTTGTTCGGAGTCCCGGATGTGATCACGGACATGACGAGGAGTCTCGAAATGGTCGAGACATGAAGATTGATATATTGGAAGCTTACGTTTGGATATCGGAAGTGTTCCAGGTGAAATCGGGATTTTAACAGAGTACCGGAGGGGTTACCGGAACCCCCCGGGGACTTAGTGGGCCTTAGTGGGCTTTGGTGGAAGAGAGGAGAGGTGGCCAGGGCTGGGCCGCGCCCCTCCCCCCTAGTCCGAATAGGACAAGGAGAGGGGGCGCCCCCCTTCTTTCTTCTCCTCCACCTCTTTCCCCTCTCTCTCCTGGTCCAACAAGGAAAAAGGGGGGAGTCCTACTCCCGGTAGGAGTAGGACTCCTCCTGGCACGCCCCTTGTCGGTGTCAAAACCGGCGGATCTCAGGTAGGGGGTCCCGAACTGTGCGTCAAGGTCGGATGGTAACAGGAGACAAGGGACACTTTATTTTACCCAGGTTCGGGCCCTCTCGATGGAGGTAAAACCCTACTCCTGCTAGATTAATATTGATGATATGGGTAGTACAAGAGTAGATCTACCACGAGATCAAGGAGGCTAAACCCTAGAAGCTAGCCTATGGTATGATTGTGTATGATGATGGTTGTCCTACGGACTACAACCCTCCGGTTTATATAGACACCGGATAGGGTTAGGGTTACACAGAGTCGGTTACAATGGTAGGAGATCTTGAATATCCGCACGCCTAGCTTGCCTTCCACGCCAAGGAAAGATCCTTCCGGACACGGGACGAAGTCTTCAATCTTGTATCTTCATAGTCCTAGAGTCCGGTGAAGGTATTGTCCGGCTATCCGAACACCCCCTAATCCAGGACTCCCTCAGTAGCCCCTAAACCAGGCTTCAATGACGACGAGTCCGGTGCGCAGATTGTCTTCGGCATTGCAAGGCGGGTTCCTCCTCCAAGTTATTCAAGAAGATTACAAACACCAAAAATAGTGCCCGGCTCTGCAAAATAAGTTTCCACATATTGCCATACAGAGAATAATATTAACACAAATCAAATCTGCTGACGTATTCCGCAGTGCGTCATAACACTGCGGCCAAGCTCTTTATATAAATTGTTTTCATTGTTCCACCTCAGCATGTTTAGCGAGGCTGTTTCCTTGGCACATCTTGTCAAAGCAGAGATCGTGTGCCCCTTTTAATGGGATTCTCATCAATACGGACATGGGTAACCCAATCATGCCCGTTAGCACGTTTGCCTTAATTAAAGGCTAGTCCAAGACGGTTATGGGGAGGGCTCTTGATATTCTGCCTCTTATAAAGAGACCAAGACCCTGTTCCCTTCTTCTACTCTCAAAACGAGTTCGCCCGTCGCCTCGAGTTCCAACACCCTAGGCTTCCAGATTCCAGGCGCACCGGACCTTCAACAATGTCCGGTTCCGACCTCCAAGGCCGATGGATGCCCTCCTCCGTCACGGAGGAGGACGTATTAAGGTTGAGGGAAGCTAAATTCCTGACCGGCGAGACTTCGCACAGGTTGCCTGTTCAAGGACAGGTGATCCCTAGCCCTTAGCCCGGTGAGAGTGTGGTATTCGTATCCCACTTCCTTCGGGGATTAGGCTTCCCAATGGATCCCTTTGTAAGGGGGCTGATGTTTTATTATGGGCTGGAATTCCACGACTTAGCTCCGGAGTCCATCCTCCATATCTCCTCGTTCGTTGTTGTGTGCGAAGCGTTCCTCCGTGTTACCCCTCACTTCGGATTATGGCTCAAGACCTTCAAAGTAGAACCGAAGATGATCGAGGGGCGCCACGCAGAGTGCGGAGGCGCTGCTATAAAAAGAAATGCCGATGCTCCATGGCCCGAGGGCGCTTTTCAAGAGGAGCTTGGCTTGTGGCAACAAGAGTGGTTCTATATCACCGCCCCTTGGGGCACCGCATGGGTGGCGCCTCCTGCCTTTCGCTCGGGTCCCCCACCACGGCTAGCGTCGTGGATCAACACAGGGTTAGATCGGGGCTTGCCCAAAGACGTACCTCTGTTGCAGGGCCGCATTAAGGATCTCTTGGAAGGAGACCTCAACCTGGTCAAGGTGACACAAGTCATGCTGATTCGCCGGACACTGCCCGGCCAACGTCGCCCCCTTCGTCTGTGGGAGTTCAATCTAGAGGGACCGCGAGCTCTCCGGGATTTTATGGGCGCGACGCCCGCGGAGATGTATAAATTGTTCTTCGGATCACAAGAAGTGATTCCGGATTTGACCGAGGACGTGGGTTTAAGCCGCAATCGCCCGGATACTCAAGTAAGTGACCTTGTGCCCGGACCTTCTATCCGCATAATTGACTTGCTCTTAACAGCGCTTCTCCTTTTAAGCAGGAGTGGATAGCGAAGGCGAAGCTGATCAGGTGTCCGGCTCCCCTTCCCGAAACCAGGCTAGATCTCGTGCTAGTCAGGATGCTGGAGGTAGTACCTTTGGAGGGAAATAAGGGGGAGGACAAGGAAACCATGGCCTCCTCGAAAGAGGCCATTCCGAAGGGGGGAATCAACAATTCCCCTCCTAAGGGAAAGAAAAGGGCCGCCTCTGACGACCCGGAGACCGTAGCCTCGAAGCGGGGGAAAGAATCCTTGTCACAGGGCCCGACGCCGGGGAGCCCCTCAGCCGAACTAAACCCTCAAAGGGACCAGCTCTCCAGCGAGCCGTAAGTAGAAGAAGAGTTTTTCTTTTAAGAGAAATCCTTGATTTATATCTGAGAAGTTTTAACCGAAACCTTACTTTGTAGCTCGGACCTCAGCCCTTCTCAGCAGAGCTCGTCCTCGGGGGATCTTCTTCCGGAGATGATGGAGAGCGGAACGCCTCCTCCTTCTGTACCGCCTAGCAAGGCGGGCGACGCTGAAGTGTCGTCGCGGAGGATTTCTCCGGATCCGACAGGGGCGGAAGGTGGCCATGTGGCCCCCCGAGGTTCTCCGCGTCCGGCCTTTGAGGGAGGCCATGGGACGAGTTCGGCACCATCTGGTGTTCGGCCGGAGGAGCTAAAGATTCTGCTGGGGCGAGCCTCTGTCTCAGAGGAGCATCGTGCGTTGATGAGCACGGTGATTGAAAAGATTTCATCCGCAGAAAGCGGATTGCACGAGGCCGTCAAAAGTTTACTGACGGGCCTTGAGGTACATTTTAAATAATGTACACTTGTGTTACTTGCGCATAAGTAAAGTGCGCCCTATGTAGATAGTAGCCCCTGAGACTCTGTGCATCGTTAAAATTGACGGCGCGCAGAGGATCTTAATCCCAGGTCCTTTAAGTGGCACCTTTATATGTAGGTGGCGGATTGTCCGGAGTCAAGCCGGACTGGTGAATTTACCGAACTGAAGCGACAACTTGATGAGGCAGAAGCCGACATCGCGCTTGTTGACAAGCGGCTTGATGATGCTCAAGGTATTGAAATCATCGGGCGATGGTTAGTAAGTGGAGCTTTATGTCAATATCTTACCGTGTGTATGCTTAACGCAGATGGTGCGGCCGCCCTGGAGAGTCTTAGGGCCGAACTCACCCGAGCGAAGGAACAAGCCAGGAAAAGCGATGCGGCTGCCGTGAAAGCCCTTGAAGAGCTGAAAGCTGAACAGGCTGCCCATTGCCGAAGCAAGGAGGAGATGGCTGATATGGCCGTAAAGTTCAAGAGTGCTACTGACCGTTGCAAGCTTCTTGAAGAAGAGGGTCAGGCGAGGCAAACGAGCTTAGAGAAGGCTGTTGCTGACGCCAAGGATGCCCGCTCTATAATGAGAGTGGCAAGGGAAGAGCTGCGTCAAGCCGGACAAATTGCGGATGGAAAGCCCTTCTCGCAGCGGAGAAAATTTTGTGATCCGAAGTTTGCCCCGTTAGACCGGATGTGGAGTGTAGAGGACACCTATCTGGATTTGGCGGCTAGTGCTGCTGATGCAACCGAACACTTTCAAGATAAAAAGGATCATGAAGTGGATAAGCTCTTTTGGTCACAATTCCTCAATCCAGAGCGTCCACTAGCAGTGGACGATCGCCTAACCCAATGGGCCGAACTGAATAGGTTGTCCGGACTCGCCATGAAGTACGTCATGGATCATCTGTGTCCGGGGAGATCGAAGCCGAAGAGTTATTTCAGCTTGGTGCAGCAATTTCTTGACGTGGTGCCACGTGTCGATGCTATGAAGAGGTCAGCGTGCATAGAGGGCGCTCGGCTGGCTCTTGCCCGTGTCAAGACATACTGGGCAGATATGGAGCCCACCATTGTTGCGTCCCGGGATTCGGATAAAAGCCGAATACCTTCCGAGCACTATTTTAAGGAAGTCCTCGAAGGCGCTCGCGTAATAGAGACGCAGTGCTCGAAGGATGCTATATTATGATAGCATATGTAATCATAAAACAGTATTTTGATAAAGTGTAGTGGCATTTTTTAGACTTGTGCCTTCAAGTATTAAGAACACCTCCTGTGCGGCCGTTTTAATATATAAATTCTGAAAGATGGCAGTCGTTGGCTTCAGCCCCCACGCACATAGTGCGGGGGTGCGCGTAGAAGACACATTTTCACACTTAACCCAACGTCTTGGTCCTACAAAGGAGGTGATAGCGCAGCGGGCTAGGCAACCGGACTATAATGCTTTAACACTTTCACTTAGCCATAGGAGCTTGACAGTGGGACTCTTTAGGTAGCCCCTTAGTGGCGACTACGCTTGCTCGAATTCGGGGCGCATACGTGCCTGACCGGGAAACAGCCCTTCGTCAAAGCGGAGGAATCCGATAAATTCCTATAAGTCATCGAGTGGCGACCAGTCTCGCGCTACATCATGACAGTCAGTTTTCGGCTTTCTCTACTGAGGTGCTCGCCCGGCCGAACCGGAGCACAATCGCAGTAGTTCTCCTGGTGCTACCTTAGCCGATAGAGCGGAACGTAAGGTAGCCGAACTCAGGAGCTGGGCAACCCAACATTTGACCAAAGACATGATTCGGAGCTGATGCATATAGTGCCAAAACTCGCGATGCCGAACACTCCCTAAGGTGTTCAGTCTTTATGAGTGCGGGTGAAACAACACCCTTTATTAAAAAAAGATCCCCTAGTGTCCAGGTACGAGCAAAAATTCTGGCGTGGCCACATGCCAAAACGCCAGCCTCCTCCTTGGTTATAGTAGAAAAAAACCAGGGGATGTATAGCAGCAAGAGACAGTAAAAAAGGTTTACGCAGGGTCTTAATCTAAAAAGAATCCTTAGGACGGGTCCCTACTGCACGTCTGCGCCTGTGTCTCCGTTGTGTCGTGTCCTGGACGGGCGCCGCATGACGTTCATCTGTAAAAGAGAGGAACTGAATTGAAAATGGGTCGTGCGGAACAAAAAGATAATAAACAAAATATAAAGTAAAAAATATATAAAGTTGAGCTTTATTGTCTCTGCGTATAGCCCCCAGTACGGGGGTATATGGCGTTTAAGCCTGCGTTGATGAGGACTTGTGCCGAACTCATTTAGTCCGGGTCCGTGGCCTTTAATGACTTATATCGAAAAAGTCTTTTGGCTGGCGAGGCCACTTTATTGTGCGGTTGTTTAAGCGGCCGCGCAATCCTCCATTTGGAGGAGGCGTATTTTAGTGCGCTCCCTTTAAAGAGATGATGCCTCATGGACCAGGCATCTTAAGCGTGAGAGATGCATAGTGCGGTATTGCGTTAAAGCGAGCGAAAGCTCCGCGTCCCATTAGTGCTTGATAGCGACTTGAAAACGGGACGACATGGAAGGTCAGCTTTTCGCGACGGAAGTTATTGGCAGAGCCAAATATGACTTCAAGCCGGGGAAAACCCATACAATGGGTGTCCGGGCCCGGTGCTACCCCTTGAAAGGAGGTTTTGCTATGGCGGATTCTTGCTGGGTTTATGCCCATGCGGTAGATTGTATCCTCATATATCAGGTTTAGTCCACTGCCGCCATCCATAAGGACATTGGTAAACTGGAATCCGTCAATTATTGGATCGAGTATCAGGGCAGTCCGGCCTGCGTTTTTGATATTTCTAGAATAATCTAGCTGATAAAAAATGATTGGTTTTAATAACCAGTGGCGGGACCCCTGAGGGATTAGTTTTATTGTGCGTACCTTTATGGGTGCCACACGTTTTGTTACGTGAAGTGAGTTCACTGTTTTAACTTCTTGTGGGAAGTTCTTTTGTTTCCTGGTGTTCTGCTTCTGGGGTTCGTCCTCGTCTTCGCTTGGTGTATCGAGCCCCTTGTGTTTGGCGTTAAGCCTTCCGGGTTGTTTAAAAACCCAACAGTCTCTATGGGTGTGATTAGCAGGCTTCCCAGGAGTATCGTGTATCTGACATATTCTATCCAGGATTCTGTTTAAGCTGGACGGATCATCCCTATTGTCCTGAAGGGGTGGTTTTGTCTGATTTTGTCGTGAGCCTTTGAATCCGGCATTGACTGCCATGCTCTTCGGACTTTTTTCTTTGGTTCGGCGACGGTCCTTATTTCGTCGCGGTTTTCCATTTCCATCCCTGATTTCGGATGTACTTGGGTCGCTGGGGCTGCATCTTGCCAACCAGTTGTCCTCTCCTGCGCAAAAGCGGGTCATGAGGCTTGTGAGTGCGGCCATTGTTCTTGGCCTTTCCTGGCCGAGGTGTCTGGCGAGCCATTCGTCTCGGACATTATGCCTGAAAGCTGCTAAGGCTTCGGCGTCCGGACAATCCACTATCTGATTCTTTTTAGTAAGGAATCTGTTCCAGAACTACCGAGCTGATTCTCCGGGCTGTTTAGTTATGTGACTGAGATCGTCTGCGTCCGGGGGGCGTACATAGGTCCCTTGAAACTTTGCTCGGAAAGCATCCTCGAGCTCTTCCTAACTTCCAATTGTGTTTTCGGGAAGGCTTTTAAGCCGGTGCCGGGCTGGCCCTTTAAGCTTAAGGGGTAAATATTTGATGGCGTGGAGATCATCTCCTCTAGCCATATGTATGTGGAGGATATAATCCTCGATCCAGACTCCAGGGTCTGTTGTTCCATCGTACGCCTCTATGTTGACGGGTTTGAATCCCTTTGGAAATTCATATTCCAGGACCTCATCGGTGAAACATAGGGGGTGTGCGGCGCCCCTGTATTTGGGTGTGCCGGATTCTGATGATGGCTTTTTTGCATTGCTTGTGAAAGCTTGCTTTCTTGGCCCATAAATGGACCTGGCTGGGCCATGATGCGAGTCTTTAATTGGCTCGCATGCCGCATTGAGTGCGGCGCCGCTTGCCGTTTTATGGTGGCCGTGGGGTCGTCTATCCGACCGTGTGGCTTTTTTATTTTTTGAATGCGAGGGCTCTAGGGCCTCTTGGTCGAATTCGGGCAGTAGTTTTCTCTTCGGATAGCTTTTAGTGCGGCGGCTGCCACCATATTTGTCTACGGTCTTGATTACCTTGCTCCATCTTATTCTGAGTGCATCTTCCGCCGTCTTTAGCTGTCGCTTCTGCTTTTTCAGGCTGCGTGCTGTGGCAACGAGCCTTTCGTGGAGATTCTTCTGCTCCGTGGTCTTATCCGGCGTGAGATCGTCCGGAGTTCTGTTATGGCCGGGGGAGGGCTGTCTGTCCTCTCTATCCGTGTTGCCCTGTTCGGACGGTTGCTCTGCGGCATGCTCATCGTCTACCGGCTCATCCTGCTCTATGGCTAGGTCTTGATCGAGGCGGGGCTTGGCTCGGTGTTTTCGTCGCCGCTTTGATTGCTTTTCGGGGGGTTTATCCCTTTTTTCGTCCCCTTTTTCCTCGTTTTCGTTTCCTTTAGGGGTATCCACCATGAATACATCGTGAGATGGGGTGGTGGTCCAGTGCCCTACAGGTGCTGGTTCCTGTTCGTCTCCATCTTTGTCGTCCATACCGTCGAAGTCTTCGGATCCGAAGTCAAGTATGTCGGTTAAATTATCGATAGTGGCTATTAAGTGGGTGGTGGGTGGGCTTTGAATTTCTTCGTTGTCCGAATCCCAACCTCGCAGACCGTAATCCGGTCTGGGCTCTCCTGATAAAGAAAGAGACTTGAGAGAATTCAGGATATCACCGAAAGGTGAGTGCTGAAAGATGTCCGCGGCGGTGAACTCCATTATAGGCGCCCAATCGGATTCGATCGGCAGGGGCACGGGAGGCCCGGAGTTCGGAGAAGAATCCGACTCCTTGGAGTCATGGGCCGTGCGGAGTGCGGGGCTGGCGTTCGGCTCGATTGCTTTCAAGATCGCAGCCCCCGAGGTGACGTCCAACCGTTCATCCTCAAATAACGCAGCGGGCTCTGAATCGAGGATCGGGGCCGGTGCGTGTGCGGCCTCCAGGGCACTATTCGGAGGCAGAGCTATATCATGCCCCTCGAGGTAGTGCGGCGCGCTTGGCTGTGGCTCGAACCCGTCGAAGATCAAGTCTCCGCGGATATCTGCCGTGTAGTTTAAGCTTCCAAACCTGACTTGATGGCCAGGGGCGTAGCTTTCGATCTGCTCCAGACGACCAAGTGAGTTGGCCTGCAGAGCAAAGCCGCCGAAGACAAAGATTTGTCCGGGGAGGAAAGTATCACCCTGGACCTCATCGTTGTTGATGATCAAAGGAGCCATCGGGCCTAAAAGCGACGACACAGAGGAACTCTCAATGAAAGCACCAATGTCGGTGTCAAAACCGGCGGATCTCGGGTAGGGGGTCCCGAACTATGCGTCAAGGTCGGATGGTAACAGGAGACAAGGGACACTTTATTTTACCCAGGTTCGGGCCCTCTCGATGGAGGTAAAACCCTACTCCTGCTAGATTAATATTGATGATATGGGTAGTACAAGAGTAGATCTACCACGAGATCAAGGAGGCTAAACCCTAGAAGCTAGCCTATGGTATGATTGTGTATGATGATGGTTGTCCTACGGACTACAACCCTCCGGTTTATATAGACACCGGATAGGGTTAGGGTTACACAGAGTCGGTTACAATGGTAGGAGATCTTGAATATCCGCACGCCTAGCTTGCCTTCCACGCCAAGGAAAGATCCTTCTGGACACGGGACGAAGTCTTCAATCTTGTATCTTCATAGTCCTGGAGTCCGGCGAAGGTATTGTCCGGCTATCCAAACACCCCCTAATCCAGGACTCCCTCACCCTTCTCTAGGCCGGCCGCCCCCTGCTCCTTTATATACGGGCGCAGGGGGCACCCCATAGACACAACAATTGATCATTGATCTTTTAGTCGTGTGCGGTGCCCCCCTCCACCACAATCCACCTCGATAATATCGTAGCGGTGCTTAGGTGAAGCCCTGCGTCGGTAGAACATCATCATCATCACCACGCCGTCGTGCTGACGAAACTCTCCCTCAACACTCGGCTGGATCGGAGTTCGAGGGATGTCATCGGGTTGAACGTGTGCTGAACTCGGAGGTGCCGTGCGTTCGGTACTTGATCAGTCGGATCATGAAGACGTACGACTACATCAACCGCTTTGTGATAACGCTTACGCTTTCGGTCTACGAGGGTACGTGGACAACACTCTCCCCTCTCGTTGCTATGCATCACCATGTTCTTGCATGTGCGTAGGAATTGTTTTCAAATTACTACATTCCCCAACAGTGGTATCAGAGCCAGGTTTTATGTGTTGATGTTATATGCACGAGTAGAACACAAGTGAGTTGTGGGCGGTATAAGTCATACTGCTTACCAGCATGTCATACTTTGGTTCGGTGGTATTGTTGGATGAAGAGGCCCGGACCGGCATTACGCGTACGCTTATGCGAGACTGGTTCTACCGACGTGCTTTGCAGATAGGTGGTTGGCGGGTGTCAGTTTCTCCAACTTTAGTTGAACCGAGTGTGGCTACGCCCGGTCCTTGCGAAGGTTAAAACAGCACCAACTTGACAAACTATCGTTGTGATTTTGATGCGTAGGTAAGAACGGTTCTTGCTAAGCCCGTAGCAGCCACGTAAAACTTGCAACAACAAAGTAGAGGACGTCTAACTTGTTTTTGCAGGGCATGTTGTGATGTGATATGGTCAAGACATGATGCTAAATTTTATTGTATGAGATGATCATGTTTTGTAACCAAGTTATCGGCAACTGGCAGGAGCCATATGGCTGTCGCTTTATTGTATGCAATGCAATCGCCCTGTAATGCTTTACTTTATCACTAAGCGGCAGCGATAGTCGTAGAAGCATAAGATTGGTGAGACGATAACGATGCTACGATGGAGATCAAGGTGACGCGCCGGTGACGATGGTGATCATGACGGTGCTTCGGAGATGGAGATCACAAGCACAAGATGACGATGGCCATATCATATCACTTATATTGATTGCATTTGATGTTTATCCTTTATGCATCTTATCTTGCTTTGATTGACGGTAGCATTATAAGATGATGTCTCACTAAATTTCACTATAAAAGTGTTCTCCCTGAGTATGCACCGTTGCCAAAGTTCGTCGTGCCCATACACCACGTGATGATCAGGTGTGATAAGCTCTACGTCCATCTACAACGGGTGCAAGCCAGTTTTGCACATGCAGAATACTCTGGTTAAACTTGACGAACCTATGTAAGTGCATCTAGTGCCCCTTAGTGATTTTGGTGTATCGAAGACTTATAGGTTAAGGATCTAATGTGTTTATGAGTGTACACAGGTCTATAAGTCTATGAGGAGTTTGATATTTACAGAGAAAGTCGACCCCTAAAAATGAAGTTCTTCGACTGAAGACTTTGACATTCTGAAGACTTTCTGAAGACTTTGAAAGTGAAGAAATTGGTGTGACCTTGAAGACTTGGTATTCATTCGAGGAACATGAAGCGTGAAGACTTTCGTTTTCGTAGTTTCATTTTCTCTTTCTTGAGTCATAGGAAACACCGTACTGTTAAAGGGGGTCGAGGAAATACTAAGGAAAAATTTCCATGTGATGCTCAACTCAAATCCTACACCTAGCAATCCCTTCGAGTGAAGCCATTGGAAATCTCATACAGTTCATTCAATTTCTTCAGTGACAGAGACGAAGTTCTTCTCGTCTCTGAGGAATTTGTTCTGACTGAGGAGTTAGGAATTTGCCAGTGTGGATTGCCTACACAGTGAGGAACATGATAGCCCTGAGGAATTTGAACCTCAAATTTCCGACCGTTGTTGTGCTATGCGCCAGCTGTCCCAAAATATCTTATCCACCTAACGGTCATATCATTGAAGGGCATTTATGTCTTATCATGTCGGGCTGCTCCCTAGGCTATAAATAGCCGCCCCCTACAACCACTAGCTGGTTGGCTGCTCTGAGAGAAACTGACACTTGTCATTTGAGAGCATCCCATCCTCCGAGGACTTTGAGCGAAAATCATCAAGTGAGGAAAATCCAAAATCCAAACCCAAACACCTACAAACCCAAAGTGATTGAGCATCACTGAAGAGATTGATCTTGTGTGAATTCGACACTTGTTATCTTTGAAGATTGTGCTTCTTCCAGACGGTTAGGCGTCATGGTCTAGAGCATCCAAGAGGAATTGTGGATCGCCGAGTGAGCGAGTTTGTGAAGGTTCGGAAGTCACCTGAAGACTTACCATGAGTGATTGGATGAGGTCTGTGTGACCTTAGTTCAAGGAGAATACGGTGAGGACTGTGTGTCTGGGACTGTGTGTCCTCAGGTTTAAATACCTAGCCGCTCCAACCAGATGTACAACCGAGATAGCAGTTGGAACTGGTCTACCAAATCATTGTCTTCACCAAGCCAACTGGTTCTATTTCCTCAACTATTTCATTTCCTCAGTATTGTGTTGTTCGTTTGTCATATCTGTGTTTGAAGACTTTGACTGAAGACTTTCTCAATTTCCTCAGCTCAATTTCTTCAGTCTGTTTGTCTTCATCTAGTGTTATCCTGTGAGTACGCTTTCTGTACTTTGTGTTTGTTTTCATTTCATCATGATGACTATGCTTGTCTTCTATTATGTTTACTTCTAAGTACTTATTCCGCTGCAAGTAGTTCTTCACTAAGGAATTTCCTCACTAGCAAATTCCTTAGTGGAGAATTCATAAGAATCGCCTATTCACCCCCTCTAGTCGATATAACGCACTTTCAATTGGTATTAGAGCAAGGTACTCCCTTGTTCTGTGTGAATTTGGTTTAACCGCCTGGAGTTTTAGTTATGTCGACCGCAGGTATGAAGAAAGTGACATGCCCTATCTTTGATGGTCATGAGTATCCCAAGTGGAAGGCCATGATGAAGAAGCGCCTCATGGCGATGAACAGCGAACTGTGGACCGTCACTGAGATTGGTCTTACCGATCTGTGCAAGACGGCGGGAGCTGATGACATTCGCAAGTACACTCTTCTCAACCTCACGGCGAAGGACGTCATCTGCTCCTGTCTGTCTCAAAATCAGTTCAAGAACGTCATGCATCTCGATCATGCGAAGCTTATCTGGGACCGTCTCTCTGATGTCTATGAAGGTCATCGAACCTGTCATGATCCTTGGTTAGAGGACTTCAAGGAATCTCTCAAGTCAATGACATTTGAACCAGAATCATCATCGTCCTCACCATGTCTTATGGCAGATGGTGAAAAGGTAACTGAATGCTATCTGTCTAAATCCAGTGATGACGAATCTGGTGATGAATTTGGACCCAGTTATGTCAAACTTGATTCTCTTGCTGTTAAACAACAAAGATCTTTGGAAAAGGTTCACAACATGCTTAGTAAGAGCGATGATATGTTGGGTGAAGAAATGGATCGGTCAAAAGCTTTGGCTGAAAGTCTTTAGAGACTTCACTCTAAGTATGACTCCCTTCAAGATCAACATAACACTCTCTTATCTGATCATGAGAAGCTTTCTTATGAACTTTTTCAAAGAAAGCAAGATCTTGAGAAGCTAAGAGTGAGTTATGAAGATCTTCAGAAGGAGCGTGATTCATTACTTTCTCAACAAATCAGCGCTGCTCAGGAAGAATTTGTTCCTCCATGTTTGAAATGCATTGAACGTGAATCTGCTAATTCTTCACCTGGATGTTCAAATGCTTCTAATGTTACAAATTCTTCACCTGCCTCTGCTATCACTAATTCCTCATCTAAGGACATTGCTAGTATCACTGACGATGCAGGGCTGAAGGAATTGTACATGACAGGCATGTACAAAAGCCTCAAAGGGCATCAGACTCTTTGTGGTGTGCTTAAAAAGCAGATCCTCAACAGGAACCCTGGGAAGAGGGTATTGCCTTTGAGAGGAAACTCAATGCTGATGGTACATATTGGAAGCCTGAGCAGTACCCCAAAACCTCATGGGTTGCTGCAAAGGGACCTCCTGTTGATCCATCTAATTTATCTGGTTATACATGTGAATCTTCTCATTCTTCTGATGAGTCATTTGACTCCAACTATAAACTGTTCAAAAATCAGAATGGTGAAGTATTTGCTAGATATGTTGGCACTAACTACAGGAATGGTTCCCCTATGAAGAAAATCTGGGTTCCCAAAAGGTGCCTTGAAAGTCTTCAGGTGAATGTCCTCATGACACCACCTGTGAAGAAAAGGAACCCCAGATCAAATTCTTCATATGGACCAAATTCTTCATATGGATCCAAGTCCTCATACGAACCAAATTCCTCACGCGGATCAAATTCCTCAAAAGGATCAAAGTCCTCATATGAACATCATCGTGCTAACAACTCTGTTTCGCAGGGAAGAGCCAAGGGCTGTGAATATGAGCATTATTCTTCTAATTATTACGTTCATAAGTCCTCGAAAAATTTCTCTGCTTATTCATATGCTTACCCTAACCACTCTTATGTGAAACGAAATGGATTGGCCTCTATGCCACCATTCTCATATGGAGCTCGCAGAGTGATGAACTCTTTGCCACCCCTTCAGATGTGGGTGGTGAAGAAAAAGAACTAATCTCTTTTGCAGGGTCAGGTCTCCAGACGTGCTCAAACGTCTGAAGAATTTGCTGGAGACCTGAAAAGTGCCTGAAAGGACGCAGGCTAATCATGAAGAAATGAACTTTCATTTCACACGTCCTCCTACTGCTTTATTTGTCTTACTGCTTGATGAAATTGATCTGATGAATTGTGATGTCATATTCTTCACTGGTGAAGTATATGAAGTTCGTAAGCTGCACTAATTCATCTGCAGGATGATCAACCAAAAGCCACTGAGTGGGTCCTCGACAGTGGATGTACAAATCACATGACTGGTGACAAGAATCTGTTGATGGACGCTCCCTTATCACCATCGCATATGAAGCATATCATCTTCGCTGACAAAGGCAAAAGTCAAGTATTGGGTCTAGGTAAGGTTGCGATCACAAAGGATCGACACATGGACAAAGTCATGCTTGTTGAGTCCTTAGGATACAACCTTATGTCTGTCTCAATGCTTTGTGATCTTGATATGGTTGTTGTGTTTGGCAAGTATCATTGTGTTGTGATTATGGAAGCTGACAATTCCAAAGTCTTCGAAGGCTTTAGGAGAGGAGACTTGTATATTGTTGATTTCTCTACAGGTTCACAACCAGCCGTGTGCCTACTTGCAAAAGCTTCAGAAGGATGGCTATGGCATCGGCGACTTGGTCATGCAGGCATGAGGAATTTGCACACGCTTGCAAAGAAGAAGCATGTCATTGGCATTGAGAATGTCAAATTCCTCAAGGATCACTTGTGCGGTGCCTGTGAAGCTGGAAAGATGACGAAGGTCAAGCATCCAGCGAAGACTATCATGACCACTACTCGTCCGTTTGAATTGCTTCACATGGATCTCTTCGGTCCTAATCATTATTCTGCCGTTTCAAATGAAGCATCTCAATATGGCTTTGTTATTGTTGATGATTACTCTCGTTACACATGGGTACACCTTGTTACTTACAAACATGAAGTGCAGGAAGTCTTCAAACGATTTTCCTCGAGGGCTTCAACCAACTTTGGTGTGAAGATCAAGCACATCAGAAGTGACAATGGCATTGAGTTTAAGAATTCGGGTCTCGATGACTATCTTGATGAACTTGGTATTACTCATGAGTTATCTACTCCTTATACTCCTCAACAGAATGGTGTCGTGGAGCGCAAGAACAGGACTCTTGCTGAGATGGCTCGCACTATGCTCGATGAGTACAAAACGCCTCATCGTTTCTGGGTTGATGCAATTGATACTACGTGCCACATCATCAACAGAGTATATCTTCACAAATTCCTCAAGAAGACTGCCTATGAACTCCTCACTGACAAGAAACCCAACGTGAGTTATTTCAAAGTCTTTGGTGCTAAATGCTGGATTAGAGATCCTCGTCACAACTCAAAATTTGCACCAAAAGCACATGATGGTTTTATGCTTGGTTACGGAAAGGACTCGCACACCTACAGAGTCTTCAACAACGTTCTTCACAAGGTTGTTGAAACTGTAGATGTGCGGTTCAATGAAACTAATGGCTCGCAAAGAGAGCACCTACCTTCTGTGTTAGATGAATCAGCACCTGAAGATTCTATCAAGTTCAAGGCTACTGAAGATGTCATTCCTACTGAAGAATCTGCTGAAAAATTCATTCCAGAACGTGAGGAACATCAAGCTGATGCACCTGAGGAAAATGCTGAGGAAATTGATGATGAAGAAAATGCTGATCAAATTCCTCAACGACAACTAGCTCATCCTCGCATTGCAAAAGAAGTGCAAGTGGAAAAGATCATCGATGACATTAGAGCACCAGGTCCTCTTACCCGCTCAAAAGCTTCACATCTATCTAAATTTTGTGCGCACTATGCCTTTGTCTCTATCACAGAGCCCGCAAAGGTAGATGAAGCATTTCTGGAGCCTGAGTGGATTCAGGCCATGCAAGAAGAATTACATCAATTCAAGCTCAACAACGTCTGGGAACTGGTCAAACGTCCAGATCCTCGCAAGCACAATATGTAGGATCGAAAGTATGTCTAGAGGGGGGTGATTAGACTACTTGACCAAATAAAAACTTAACCTTTTCCCAATTTTAGTTCTTGGCAGATTTTAGCTACTTTAGGATAAGTCAAGCAATCATCACACAATTCAAGCAAGCATGCAAAGAGTATATAGGTAGCGGAAAGTAAAGCATGAAACTTGCAAGAATGTAAAGGGAAGGGTTTGGAGAATTCAAACGCTATTGGAGACACGGATGTTTTTCCCGTGGTTCTGATAGGTGGTGCTATCCTACATCCACGTTGATGGAGACTTCAACCCTCGAAGGGTAACGGTTGCGCGAGTCCACGGAGGGCTCCACCCACGAAGGGTCCACGAAGAAGAAACCTTGTCTATCCCACCATGGCCATCGCCCACGAAGGACTTGCCTCACTAGCGGTAGATCTTCACGAAGTAGGCGATCTCCTTGGCCTTACAAACTCCTTGGTTCAACTCCACAATCTTGTCGGAGGCTCCCAAGTGACATCTAGCCAATCTAGGAGACACCACTCTCCAAGAAGTAACAAATGGTGTGTTGATGGTGAACTCCTTGCTCTTGTGCTTCAAATGATAGTCTCCCCAACACTCAACTCTCTCTCACAGGATTTGGATTTGGTGGAAATAAGATTTGAGTGGAAAGCAACTTGGGAAAGGCTAGAGATCAAGATTCATATGGTAGGAATGGAATATCTTGGTCTCAACACATGAGTAGGTGGTTCTTTCTCACAACATATGAGTTGGAAGTGTAGTTGTGTTCTGATGGCTCTCTCCACGAGTGAAGAGGAGGTGGAGGGGTATATATAGCCTCCACACAAAATCCAACTATTACACACAATTTACCAATCTCGGTGGGACCGAATCAACAAACTCGGTCGGACCAAAATAGTAAACCTAGTGACCGTTAGAGATTTTTCGGTGGGACTGACATGCAACTCGGTAGGACTGATATGGTTAGGGTTAGGGCATAACGTAATCTCGGTGAGACCGATTACTCAAATTCGGTGAGACCGATTTGGTAATTAGCTAACCAGAGAGTTGGTCAGGTAAACTTGGTGGGACCGATTTGCTCTTTCGGTGAGACCGAAATGTTACAAAAGGGAAATACAGAGTTTACATTGCAATCTCGGTGGGACCGATCCACTCTTTTGGTGAGACCGAAAAGTTACGAAAAGGAAACAGAGAGATTGCAATCCCATCTCGGTGAGACCGAGATCCCTATCGGTAGAACCGATTTGCTAGGGTTTGGCAGTGGCTTATGACATGTGAAACTCGGTGGCGCCGGATAGAAAGAATCGGTAGGTCCGAGTTTGGCTTTGGGTTTAGGTCAAGAGTGGATATGAGAAAGTAGCTGAGGATTTTGGAGCATATCATTAAGCACATGAAGCAAAAGGCTCATTAAGCAACACATCATCCCTCCTTGATAGTATTGGCTTTTCCTATGGACTCAATGTGATCTTGGATCACTAAAATGTAAAATGAAGAGTCTTGAGCTTTTGAGCTTGAGCCAATCCTTTGTCCTTAGCATTTTGAGGGTTCCACTTTCACCATCCATGCCATGCCAATCATTGAGCTTTCCTGAAATAATTGTCTTGGAATAGCATTAGCTCAATGAGCTATATGTTGTTATGAATTACCAAAACCACCTAGGGATAGTTGCACTTTCAATCTCCCCCTTTTTGGTAATTGATAACAACATATAGATCAAAGCTTCGACAAATGATAATAAGAATGAATTATATCGTCGCTTTGAGAAGTATGTGATAAGTAAGAGCTCCCCCTAAATTTGTGCATATATTAAAATTTGCTTTGGACTGCAAATGCACAAAGAGTTAGAATCATGGGTTACTCTTCCATGTCACATACATCTTGGTGGAGCGCTCAAAATGATAACAATGAAATACATACACTCATCACCAAGAAAAGTGAATTATCAAATAAGATAGATAGGATATATCAAGCATGCATAAGTGTAGCTTATGATCAAACACATGATCATCAATGTCTCACAAGCATATCAAAGTATCTCGACCAAAAGAAAACAATGTTTGAAAAACCACCAAATAAAGCAAGAGAGAATAAAAGCAACACTCTCTCTCGAAGCCTATGATCTATACAGTTTTCTCCCCCTTTGGCAACAAGTTACCAAAAAGTTCCTAGAAAATGCATAGTGCTAGATCGACACTCAGGCTTGATCTTCTGGTGGTGGTGGAGTCTGGATCACTCCAAGGACGAAGGCTTCTGTAGACGTGGTTGGAGCTGGAGCTGAAGTAGATGCTGGAGCTGGTTGGGCTGGTGTTGTGGCTGGAGCTGAGGTGGTGGCTCTTGTGTCAGGAACTGGCACTGCAGACGACCTCTGGGCTCGTGGCACTCTGGCAAATGCATCAGTGGTAGTCTTCCCTTTCCTCTCCTGCATGTCATCTTGAAGTTGCTCCACTGCAGACTGAATTTCTGTCACTTTGACATCCAAGTCATAGAACTTTTGTTCTACGATCCTCTCTAAGCTCTCCTGATTCTGAGTGAGGGTGGCCAGTCCTTTCTCTATCCTCAGGGTGGATGCAATCAAGTAACTGAGCTGCTCTTGCTTGGTTTTCAAGAAATATTCAGATGCCTCCTCTTGAGTTTGCATCTTTGCAGCTTTCTCCTTCCTTGCCTTCTCCTTCTATGCTTGTGCATGGGCTGAAGATTGTTCATCCTTGTTCATCACAACTTGATTGTCCTCAAAGTCTGGATGAATAGGCAAATGTTCCTTGTCCAAGAGGTATATGCTTGTGCCCATCTTGGAGTTGATCAGCTCCTGGATCTGAGGGGCATATCCACAGCTCCTCTTCTGGTCTGCTGCAGTCCTCTTGATTGTTTCTACCATGAGGCTCATGACTTTGAATTTTTGTGGCACATCAAAGATATGAAGCAAGTTGATTGCATGGCCTCTGATCATCTTGTGATCACCTGACTTGGGCAGCAGAGTGTGCCTCAGAATCCAATTGATGGTTGGCAACCCTGACAGAAGATAATGTACTGATCCAAACTTGAAAGTGTCAAGTGCCTTGTTTGGGATCTCTTTGTACATATTGGACATAGAGTTGTGGTCCATCTTCTTCTTGGCATATATATCTAGGTCATCCTCATGCTCCTCTGGGGCATTGATGAGCTGTGCCCACTCAGCAACTGTTGATTGATACCTTGTCCCTTCTGACATCCACACAATCCTACCATCTGGATAGAAGTGTGCTGTGGAGTAGAACTGCATGATCAGCTCTTCATTCCACTTTGTGAGCTTCTGCCCCACAAAGTCAGCTACTCCACATGCCTTGAAGCTATCTTGCACTCCAGGATAGTGATCTTCATTGTCCTTGATGTATCCCAGTCAACCCATCTCATATCACACACAATGGGCTTCTTATCCAATAAGACTGTCTCATAGAAGTCCTGTTGTTCCTTAGTGTGGAACCTGTAGTCAACAGCAGTTCTCCTTCTGGTAGCATAAGGATCTTCTGCTCTCCACTTTCTCAGCCCTGAGTCTCTTCTGATCTTCATATCCTCAGCCACAGGATGAGCATCATTGTGGTCTGGGATCTTGGGCTTCAACTTTCTGAGTACTTGTCCTTCTTCCTCTTCTGCAGTGTCAGGCATTGGGGCCTTGTTCTTCTCAGCAGCTGGGATGCTCCTTGTATTCCTCTTTGGAGCTGTCTTGGCCTTTGATGCAGCCTTGGGTGCTTCCTTGGGCTTGGATGCAGTAGCCCCTGATTTGATTGCATCACCCATCAGCTTAGGCATCTTAGGTGCTGGTGCAGCAACCTCTTCTTCTTCATCCTCTTCTTCCTCAGAAGAATGATGTTCAAATTCAGCCATTGGATCAACTTTCTTGCACCATCTGCCTCTTTTCCTTTCCTTCTTCCCTTCAGCAGCAACTGACTCTTTGGGTGCAGGCTTCTCAGGAATCTTGGTTGAGGCTCTGGCCTTTGGCATAGGTTGCCTGCCTGCTGACCTTTTGATTTTCATCCCTGGCTTGATGGCTGCAACTGAGCCATACTCCTTCTTGAGCACAACTTTCTTGGAAGTTGCTTCCTCTTCTGCCACATAGTCCTCATCCTCTGATTCTGAGGTTCTTTTCTTCCTTTGTCTGGTGGCAGCTTTTGGCAAATTACTGGGAGTGCTCCTGCTGCCTTCATCTGAAGAACTGGAGGGACTAGTGCCCTCACTCATGTGCACTGGCTGTTCTGACATGTTCTGGCTATCACTCTGGTCTGACATGATGAACAAGCTGACTGCTGACCCTGTGAACAGTTTGTAGATGAGGTAGAGTGGATGAGCATCACAAAATGCAGAGATTTTTGCAAAAGAATGATTCAAAGTCTTAGTTTTTGTTTCCCACAAAAATCATTTCGGATCTACCGATTTTTAAACTCGGTGATACCGAAGCAGTTTTGGAACCTAAACTAGTGAACTCGGTCAGACCGAGTCACAGTTCGGTGGCACCAAGACTGCTAGGGTTTCACAAAGTTCCAAAATCGGTCACACCGATTAGCAATTCTCGGTCAGACCGAGTCTCACTTGTGCAATGGCATGAGCCAAATCGGTGGGACCGAGTTTTTCAACTCGGTGGGTCCGAGATGGTTTCGGTGGAAACCTAACCCTAAAAATTTCGAATCAAACCTATTCTACGAACGTATTGATTGGATAGGAATGTTTCAAACGTGGCTAGAATCAATATGATCACAATGTGCTAGGAATCAGATTGGGAATAGCACAAAGATCGAGTCCATACCCTAGTTCGGCGGAGACTCGCTACGACGGCAACAGCGGGGTTGAATTTCGTTGACGGCGACGGAGACCAGCGACTGGAGGCGATCCGGAGACTACGTTGGCAGAGAAAGCTATCGCGCGGGCGAAGGGGTTCGGAGAAATTTCCAATTTTTTACCCGTGTCTATATATAGCCTGACCCTGTCGGTGTGACCGAGTGGAACAACTCGGTGGCACCAAGATGCAAAACTGTATACAGTTATTGCAACTCGGTGTGACCGAATGGTTCAAATCGGTTGCACCGAGATCAAAAATTTAGATCAACTTAGTGATCTCGGTAGGACCGAAAGTGGGGTATCGGTCAGACCGAGAATCACAAAGAGGTTTTGGAAGTTTAAGTCTATGACGAATCGGGGACTCCGAGTGCTCCTCACACAGAGTGGTTCAAATCTAACTTGATCAATTTTGTGATGTAGTATGAATAGAGTTTGAGACGAGAAAAGCATAGATATCTAGAGGAGGTTCTTAGGCATTCTTGTCCATCCACTTGGCAAAAGAAAAATAAATCCAAACAATCAAAACAACAAGTGGATGTCCTCGAATGAGTAAAATATGCAACCAACATGCTCACACAATAAAATGGCAATTTAAATATGTGACAAAGCATGCACAACCAATTCTAGCATCTATCAAGCAATTGGCGATGACTAGGTCATCTATATATGAGTATATTGACTTAGGAGTCAAATGAGAACACTTGATCATAGGTCATACTCATCATTTAAGCTCAAGTGGGGTTACCACTTTTACATAAAGCATTGTTGTGTTCACATCATTAGAGTTGCTTTAGCTCAAGTCTTAGAGTAAAGCTCCCCCTAGATGTGATATCCCCCCTAAGAGGGATGAACTAACCTTGGGTTTTGTCGATGATGACTTCATGTAGATGTTGAAGATGTGGATGCTCAATGTTGATGTAGATCACTTGGATCTATCCTTTTGAGTGAATTGCACTTTCAATACCTACATGGGTTAGTCCCACAAGGAACAAACGAGGATATCCATAGACATAGAGTGATGCACACACAAGATGATGTCCATGAAAACTTTTAGGTTACCTTGTCCCTTGACTTACCAACAAGAGGGTTTGTGACTCCTTGAACTAGTGCAAGATGTGGAAGTTGATTGCACTTGTTCTTGCCAAAATGATAAGAGTGAAGTATGTTGGCGGAGTCACCCTCAAGAACTCTCTAGTTCTTCTTCTTTTGGATCCACACCATCTTGATGGGAATCCTTGGAGTTGTAGTCGTACTTGATGAAGTGGAACTTGAAGTAGTCTTGGGAATCCACTTGACTAAGGTCTTAGGAGCTTCTTCAAATGCATCAATTTCCTCTTGAAGCTTGTCCTTGCCTTTTTGCTTGTAGTCTTGTGGTGGAAGATCATCTTGAGCTTGTGTCCCCTTGAAAGAAGTAGGATCATACTTCTCTATTTGAGGAACAAACTTTGTCTTGGGGTATTGATCTTCTTCCCACTCAACTCCATTGGCATTGAACTTTCGTTCAAAACCAACACCTTGATTCTTCCGGTGCCTTCCTTGCTTGCGTACAATTTCCTCGAATTGCTTACTCCCGGCAAGGCTTTTGTACACTCCTTTCTCTATGATTCCCTTCAATAAGCTATTTTCTTGCTCAAGTGTAACTTGGCTAAGAGAATCATTAGTGGAATCAAGAGAACTACTAGAAGCAACAATATTTGATTTAACATGATCATTGTTACTACTAGAGGAAGAATCTTTCTTGCTCTTGTTACTAGATTTGACTTGAGGCATGTAAGTGGATAAGAGTAAACGCTTGGCAATGTAAGAAGAACTTTTCTTGCGGAGATCATCATTGATTGCCTTCAAAAACTCATGATCTTGCTCAAGATTGAGATTTTCAAAGCGTAACTTCTCATGAGCTCTTAAAAGTTCTCGATGATCTTCGAAGATAGTTTCATCAGCTAACTTAAGAGTGTTTAGTTCTTTAGTTAGAGCCTCAATTTTCTCCTTATCATTGTCATTCGTTTTATCTTGATTAGCATGATTAATTGACGTTTCATCATAGTATTCATCACTAGAGTTGTCAACAAGTAAATCATCATCACCTAACAAGTCATCTTCATCACTATTAAAATCAACATACTCGGGGTGTGTTACCTTAGGACCTTTGGCCATGAAGCATCTTCCAATTCCTTCATTTGGTGAGTCAAATATCTCGTAGGAGTTGGTTGACACAAGTGCTAGACCAGCAACACCTTCATCTTGAGTATATTCGGAGTCGGAGTGATAACTTCTCTCGAAGTGGTTGTCGGAGTCGGAGCCGGATACCCATTCACCAACATGAGCTTGATGTCTTCGTTTTGTATAGCTCCTTGATGATTTTTCCTTTCTTTCTGAATCCTTGCTTCTCCGTGAGTGTCTTCGTTCATAACGATCATCTCTACTCCTTCTCTCTCTTGGTGGTGATTCTTCTCTTTTGCTTCTTCTTTTTGGAGAATCTTCTCTTATTTTGTAGGGAGTCATACACTCATTGGAATAGTGTCCGGGTCTTCCACGATTGTAGCAGTTTCGCTCTCGACTAGAAGATCTTTTGTCATTGTAGGACATTGACTTGGAGCTTCTATCTTTGCTTCTACTTTTGTAGAACTTGTTGAAGTTCTTCACCATTAAGCTCAATTCTTCATTGAAGTTTTGTTTCTCACTTGGTGATGTGGGGGCTTCACATGAGGCTTTGTAGGCACCACTTGATTTGTTGTGAAGTTCCTCTTTATCCTTGAGTGACATCTCATGAGCAACAATTCTTCCAATGACCTCCGTTGGCTTGAGATCTTTGTAATTAGGCATCATTTGGATCAATGTGCACATGGTATCATATTTTCCATCCAAGGCTCTTAGGATCTTCTTGATGATGAATCTATCGGTCATCTCTTCACTCCCTAAGCCGGCAATCTCGTTTGTGATGAGAGCAAGCCTAGAGTACATTTCAGCGACGCCTTCACCATCCTTCATTTTGAACTTGTCAAGTTGACTTTGAAGCACATCCAATTTGGATTCCTTAACGGAGTCGGTACCTTCGTGCATATCAATCAAAGTATCCCAAATTTCCTTTGCATTCTCAAGACGGCTAATTTTTTTGAATTCTTCGGGGCACAATCCGTTGAAGAGAATATCACAAGCTTGAGCGTTGTATTGCAGCATCTTCAACTCATCCGCGGTAGCTTCATGGTTTGGTTCTTTCCCATCGAAGAAGTCACCTTGCAAACCAACACGCACAATAGCCCAAACGGCGGGGTTATGTCCGAGAATATGCATTTTGATTTTATGCTTCCAACTAGCAAAATTAGTGCCATCAATGTAAGGACCTCTACGGTGATAATTTCCCTCACTAGACGCCATACTCTCTTAGGTTGTGAAACCAAGGCTATGACCACCAAAAGCTATGGAAATCAAAGCAAATGGAGGCCAAGGCTCTGATACCACTTGTAGGATCGGAAGTATGTCTAGAAGGGGGGTGATTAGACTACTTGACCAAATAAAAACTTAACCTTTTCCCAATTTTAGTTCTTGGCAGATTTTAGCTACTTTAGGATAAGTCAAGCAATCATCACACAATTCAAGCAAGCATGCAAAGAGTATATAGGCAGCGGAAAGTAAAGCATGCAACTTGCAAGAATGTAAAGGGAAGGGTTTGGAGAATCCAAACGCTATTGGAGACACGGATGTTTTTCCCGTGGTTCGGATAGGTGGTGCTATCCTACATCCACGCTGATGGAGACTTCAACCCACGAAGGGTAACGGTTGCGTGAGTCCACGGAGGGCTCCACCCACGAAGGGTCCACGAAGAAGCAACCTTGTCTATCCCACCATGGCCATCGCCCACGAAGGACTTGCCTCACTAGCGGTAGATCTTCACGAAGTAGGCGATCTCCTTGCCCTTGCAAACTCCTTGGTTCAACTCCACAATCTTGTCGGAGGCTCCCAAGTGACACCTAGCCAATCTAGGAGACACCACTCTCCAAGAAGTAACAAATGGTGTGTTGATGATGAACTCCTTGCTCTTGTTCTTCAAATGATAGTCTCCCCAACACTCAACTCTCTCTCACGGGATTTGGATTTGGTGGAAAGAATATTTGAGTGGAAAGCAACTTGGGAAAGGCTAGAGATCAAGATTCATATGGTAGGAATGGAATATCTTGGTCTCAACACATGAGTAGGTGGTTCTTTCTCAGAACACATGAGTTGGAAGTGTAGTTGTGTTCTGATGGCTCTCTCCACGAGTGAAGAGGAGGTGGAGGGGTATATATAGCCTCCACACAAAATCCAACCGTTACACAAAATTTACCAATCTCGGTGGGACTGAATCAACAAACTCGGTCGGACCGAAATAGTAAACCTAGTGACCGTTAGAGATTTTTCGGTGGGACTGGCATGCAACTCTGTAGGATCGATATGGTTAGGGTTAGGGCATAACGTAATCTCGTTGAGACCGATTACTCAAATTCGCTGAGACCGATTTGGTAATTAGCTAACCAGAGAGTTGGTCAGGTAAACTCGGTGGGACCGATTTGCTCTTTCGGTGAGACCGAGATGTTACAAAAGGGAAACAGAGAGTTTACATTGCAATCTCGGTGGGATCGATCTGCTCTTTCGGTGAGACTGAAAAGTTACGAAAAGGAAACAGAGAGATTGCAATCCCATCTCGGTGAGACCGAGATCCCTATCGGTAGAACCGATTTGCTAGGGTTTGGCAGTGGCTTATGACATGTGAAACTCGGTGGCGCCGGATAGAAAGAATCGGTAGGTCCGAGTTTGGCTTTGGGTTTAGGTCAAGAGTGGATATGAGAAAGTAGCTGAGGATTTTGGAGCATATCATTAAGCACATGAAGCAAAAGGCTCATTAAGCAACACCTCATCCCTCCTTGATAGTATTGGCTTTTCCTATGGACTCAATGTGATCTTGGATCACTAAAATGTAAAATGAAGAGTCTTGAGCTTTTGAGCTTGAGCCAATCCTTTGTCCTTAGCATTTTGAGGGTTCCACTTTCACCATCCATGCCATGCCAATCATTGAGCTTTCCTGAAATAATTGTCTTGGAATAGCATTAGCTCAATGAGCTATATGTTGTTATGAATTACCAAAACCACCTAGGGATAGTTGCACTTTCACAATATCATTGGCACAAAATGGATCTACCGCAACAAGCAAGATGAAAATGGCCTTGTGGTGAGGAATAAGGCACGACTAGTAGCTCAAGGCTACACACAGGTTGAAGGAATTGATTTCGATGAAACTTTTGCACCTGTTGCTAGACTTGAGGCTATTCGCATATTACTTGCTTATGCTAACCACCATGATATCATCTTATATCAAATGGATGTGAAAAGTGCATTCCTCAATGGTAAGCTTGAGGAAGAAGTATATGTTGCTCAACCCCCAGGTTTTGAAGATCCAAAGAATCCTGACAAAGTCTTCAGACTCAATAAGGCCCTCTATGGCCTGAAGCAGGCCCCTTAGGCGTGGTATGATACTTTGAAGGAATTCCTCATGAAGAATGGCTTCACACCCGGTTCACTCGATCCTACTCTCTTTACTAAATCTTATGATGGTGAACTGTTTGTGTGCCAAATATATGTTGATGATATTATCTTTAGCTGTACTAACCAACGTTATAGTGACGAATTTGGTTATATGATGAGAGAGGAATATGAAATGTCTATGATGGGAGAGTTGAAATTCTTCTTAGGTCTTCAAATTCGTCAACATCGCAATGGCATATTCATATCTCAAGAGAAATACCTCAAAGATGTACTGAGGAAATTTGGCATGCAAGATTGCAAAGGCATCAAAATTCCTATGCCACAAATGGTCATCTGTGCACTGATGAAAATGGTATTGACTTTGATCATAAGGTATACCGCTCCATGATTGGCTCCTTATTGTACTTATGTGCATCTAGGCCAGATATAATGCTTAGTGTTTGCATGTGTGCCCGATTTCAAGCTGCACCGAAGGAATCACACCATAAGGCTGTGAAGCATATTCTTCGATATCTAGCTCACACACTAACACTAGGATTATGGTATCCCAAGGGCTCGGATTTTGATCTCATTAGATATTCTGACTCTGACTATGCTGGTGGTCGTGTGGACCGCAAGTCAACATCTGGTACATGCCATTTCCTCGGACGATCTTTGGTCTGTTAGTCCTCGAAGAAACAGAACTACATATCATTGTCTACTGCTGAAGCTGAGTACATTGCTGCTGGTTCTTGCTGTTCTCAACTGCTATGGATGAAGCAAACTCTCAAGGACTATGGCGTCAACGTGAAGAATGTGCCTCTCCTTTGTGATAATGAGAGTGCCATCAAGATTGCTCACAACCCAGTTCAGCACTCGAAGACAAAGCACATTCAGATTCGTCATCATTTTCTTCGTGATCATGTGTTTAAGGGCGACATTTCTATTGAGCATGTGAAGACTGAAGAACAGCTAGCCGATATCTTCACAAATCCCTTGGATGAGAAGAGATTTAGCAAGTTGCGGCGTGAGCTAATTATCTTAGAGTCTTCGAATGTACTTTGAAAAAGGCACTCATCCTAACACTTATGCAAAATTGATGACTTAGATGTGCAACACATGAAGAAACGTTTTCTTCAATCAATGAAGAATAACCCTCTAAGTGTGAAGAAATTAATGAAGAATTTGATTCTCAGAACCCTGCGACAATTGTATGCGGTGTCTGAAATCATCATTCTTATACGGTGGGTCACGCCACCACACAAAAGTTGAAAATCTTCGATTTGAGTTTTTCCTCAGTTTTTGAAATTCCCCAGTTGTTCAAATTCTTCAACCTTTCAAAATCTTCACTTGTTCCGTCGTTTTTCTTCATTGGCTATATATGGCTATTCACTTATGGCATTTACTTATGAGTTTTTGTCCTCTACAGCATTCACTTATGGCTATTTCTTCAAGATTGTTTTTTCTGCTAAGTGAATGTGATCGGACCCTTCCCCTCTATGCTATACTCAACCCAATCTATTCACAAATTCTTCATGTGCGTTCTATTTGAAACTCGTTCAAAATCTTCACTGTGTCCTTGTCAGCTGAAGAAATTGCGAACGGATCGTTAAAACTAATCTTATCCAAAGTTTCGGTTTTGCCGCTCAAACCGTTCTACATCCCACGATACATTATTCTACTCACCCACGATCTTAAACGATCTCCACTACACTGTATGTGGGTGACACATGTCATGCGAAGGAGAAGGGTCAGGGGCACGTTCGTCCCAAAATCTTCGGGCAAACAATTTTTCACCGTGGCTATAAATACCCCATTCCCCTTCCTCACTTCCTTTACTCCGCTCGAACTCTCTCTCCCGCTCGAGCTTCCCAAACCCTAGCGCCGCCGCTACTCCATCGTCACCGGTGAGGAAGAGCTTCACTGCCTCGATCTCGTCGCCGTCGTACTCGCGCCGGCCGCAGAAATCTTCACTCCGCCGCCGCTGTAGCCGTCTTCCTCCACCAAGTTAGGGCGTGGAAGATCTACACCAACGAACTTCACTTCTCCATCTCTGTGTTCGTCGTGTTCTTCACTCAGGGTAATTAAAAGTTACTTTTACTACCCTCTTTGATTCGAAAGTTTTCTACAAAATCTTCAAAGGTGTTTTATTCTTCAAATCCTCACACACAAAACACCTCACAAGTCATCTGTTCTTGATTCGTTTCTCTAAGCATCATTTTTTTAAGATTCCTTAATTGTGTGGATCTTCGGTCTATACAACTCTGGAACCTAAGACAAAACACTTAGTGAAATTCTTCAAGACTCATCTGGTCAAATTCCTCAAACTTGTTCTTTTTGAAAAACCCTCTGAGAACGCATATGACCTCTCCAAATTCCTCGCAACTATACTCTATTCATAGGTACTCATGTCCGCTGCTGAATCGCTAGGTTCTCATCAACTTAACTCATTTGCAGCGTTCCTCGAAGAAAAGTTGCATACTTCTTCAGAGAATTCGATTGTTCAAATTCCTCAACTGAAGAAAATGGCTGAAGGTAAAAGGCCACAGAAAGGAGGAAAGAAGCCTGAGGTCATGACTACTTTTGAAATCCCTGAGGATGAAGGAAATATGCCCTAGAGGCAATAATAAAGTTATTATTTATTTCCTTATATCATGATAAATGTTTATTATTCATGCTAGAATTGTATTAACTGGAAACATAATACATGTGTGAATACATAGACAAACAGAGTGTCACTAGTATGCCTCTACTTGACTAGCTCATTAATCAAAGATGGTTATGTTTCCTAGCCATGAACAAAGAGTTGTTGTTTGATTAACGAGATCACATCATTAGTTGAATGATCTGATTGACAAGACCCATTGCATTAGCATAGCACCCGATCGTTTAGTATATTGCTATTGCTTTTATCCATGACTTATACATGTTCCTTTAACTATGAGAATATGCAACTCCCATTTACCGTAGGAACACTTTGTGTGCTACCAAACGTCACAACGTAACTGGGTGATTATAAAGGTGCTCTACAAGTGTCTCCGAAGGTACATGTTGAGTTGGCATACTTCGAGATTAGGATTTGTCACTCCGATTGTCGGAGAGGTATCTCAGGGCCTTCTCGGTAATGCACATCAACATAAAGCCTTGCAAGCATTGCAACCAATGAGTTAGTTGCGAGATGATGTATTACGGAACAAGAAAAGAGACTTGCCGGTAACGAGATTGAACTAGGTATTGGATACCGACGATCGAATCTCGGGTAAGTAACATACCGATGACAAAGGGAACGACGTATGTTGTTATGCGGTCTGACCGATAAAGATCTTCGTAGAATATGTAGGAGCCAATATGGGCATCCAGGTCCCGCTATTGGTTATTGACCGGAAACGTGTCTCGGTCATGTCTACATTGTTCTCGAACCATAGGGTCCGCACGCTTAACGTTACGATGACAGTTATTATGAGTTTATGCATTTTGATGTACCGAAGGAGTTCGGAGTCCCGGATGTGATCACGGACGTGACGAGGAGTCTCGAAATGGTCGAGACATAAAGAATTATATATTGGAAGCCTATGTTTGGACATCGGATGCATTCCAGGTGAAAACAGGATTTTACCGGAATACCGGGAGGGTTACCGGAACCCCCCGGGAGCATAATGGGCCAACATGGGCCTTGGAGGAAAGGTGAGAGGGCAGCCCTAGGGGCTGCGCGCCTCCCCCCCTTCCCTAGTCCTATTAGGACTAGGAGAAGTGGGGCACCCCCTCTCTCTCTCTCTCCCCCTTGGAGCAATCCTAGTCCAACTAGGATTGGGGGGGGGGGATCCTACTCCCAGAGGGAGTAGGACTCTCCTGGCGCACCAAACCTGGCCGGCCAGCCCCTCCCCCTTGGATCCTTTATATACGGGGGCAGGGGGCACCCCAAAGACACACAAGTTGATCTACGGATCGTTCCTTAGCCGTGTGCGGTGCCCCCTTCCACCAAATTCCACCTCGATTATATCGTTGCAGTGCTTAGGCGAAGCCCTGCGCCGGTAACACATCAAGATCGTCACCACGCCGTCGTGCTGACGGAACTCTTCCCCGACGCTTTGCTGGATCGGAGCCCGGGGGTCGTCATCGAGCTGAACGTGTGCCAAGAACTCGGAGGTGCCGGAGTAACGGTGCTGTGATCGGTTGGATCGCGAGGAGAACGTACGACTACTTCCTCTACGTACGACTACTTCCTCTACGTTGTGTCAACGCTTCCGCTTCGGTCTACGAGGGTACGTAGACAAACACTCTCCCCTCTCGTTGCTATGCATCACCATGATCTTGCGTGTGCGTAGGAAAATTTTTGAATTTACTGCGTTCCCCAACAGTGGTATCAGAGCCAGGTTTTATGGTTGATGTTATTTGCACGAGTAGAACACAAGTGAGTTGTGGACGATACAAGTCATACTGCCTACCAGCATGTCATACCTTGGTTCAGCGGTATTGTTGGATGAGACGATCCGGACCAACCTTACGCGTACGCTTACGCAAGACCGGTTCCCTCGACGTGCTTTGCACAGAGATGGCTTGCGGAAGACTGTCTCTCCAACTTTAGTTGAACCGAGTGTGGCTACGCCCGGTCCTTGAGAAGGTTAAAACGGAGTCTATTTGACAAACTATCGTTGTGGTTTTGATGCGTAGGTAAGATGAGTTCTTGCTTAAAGCCCGTAGCAGCCACGTAAAACTTGCAACAACAAAGTAGAGAACGTCTAACTTGTTTTTGCAGGGCATGTTGTGATGTGATATGGTCAAGACGTGATGCTAAATTTTATTGTATGAGATGATCATGTTTTGTAACCGAGTTATCGGCAACTGGCAGGAGCCATATGGTTGTCGCTTTATTGTATGCAATGCAATCGCGATGTAATGCTTTACTTTATTGCTAAACGGTAGTGATAGTCGTAGAAGCATAAGATTAGCGAGACGACAACGATGCTGCGATGAAGATCAAGGTGTCGCGCCGGTGACGATGGTGATCATGACGGTGCTTCGAAGATGGAGATCACAAGCACAAGATGATGATGGCCATATCATATCACTTATATTGATTGCATGTGATGTTTATCCTTTTATGCATCTTATCTTGCTTTGATTGACGGTAGCATTATAAGATGATCTCTCACTAAATTATCAAGAAGTGTTCTCCCTGAGTATGCACCGTTGCGAAAGTTCTTCGTGCTGAGACACCACGTGATGATCGGGTGTGATAGGCTCTACGTTCAAATACAACGGGTGCAAAACAGTTGCACACGCGGAATACTCAGGTTTAACTTGACGAGCCTAGCATATACAGATATGGCCTCGGAACACAGAGACCGAAAGGTCGAGCGTGAATCATATAGTAGATATGATCAACATAATGATGTTCACCATTGAAACTACTCCATCTCACGTGATGATCGGACATGGTTTAGTTGATTTGGATCACGTGATCACTTAGAGGATTAGAGAGATGTCTATCTAAGTGGGAGTTCTTAAGTAATATGATTAATTGAACTTTAATTTATCATGAACTTAGTACCTGATAGTATCTTGCTTGTCTATGTTGTGTAGATAGATGGCTCGTGCTGTTGTTCCGTTGAATTTTAATGCGTTCCTTGAGAAAACAAAGTTGAAAGATGATGGTAGCAATTACACGGACTGGGTCCGTAACTTGAGGATTATCCTCATTGCTGCACAGAAGAATTACGTCCTGGAAGCACCGCTAGGTGCCAGGCCTGGTGCAAGAGCTACGCCAGATGTTATGAACGTCTGGCAAAGCAAAGCAGATGACTACTCTATAGTTCAGTGTGCCATGCTTTACGGCTTAGAACCGGGACTTCAACGACGTTTTGAACACCATGGAGCATATGAGATGTTCCAGGAGTTGAAGTTAATATTTCAAGCAAATGCCCGGATTGAGAGATATGAAGTCTCCAATAAGTTCTATAGCTGTAAAATGGAGGAGAATGGTTCTGTCAGTGAGCATATACTCAGAATGTCTGGGTATAACAATCACTTGATTCAACTGGGAGTTAATCTTCCGGATGATTGCGTCATTGACAGAATTCTCCAATCACTGCCACCAAGCTACAAGAGCTTCGTGATGAACTATAATATGCAAGGGATGACCAAAACTATGCCCGAGCTCTTCGCGATGCTAAAAGCCGCGGAGGTAGAAATCAAAAAGGAGCATCAAGTGTTGATGGTTAACAAAACCACTAGTTTCAAGAAAAAGGGCAAAGGGAAGAAAAAGGGGAACTTCAAAAAGAACAGCAAGCAAGTTGCTACTCAAGAGAAGAAACCCAAGTCTGGACCTAAGCCTGAAACTGAGTGCTTCTATTGCAAGCAGACTGGTCACTGGAAGCGGAACTGCCCCAAGTATTTGGCGGATAAGAAGGATGGCAAGGTTAACAAAGGTATATGTGATATACATGTTATTGATGTGTACCTTACTAATTCTCGCAGTAGCACCTGGGTATTTGATACTGGTTCTGTTGCTAATATTTGCAACTCAAAACAGGGGCTACGGATTAAGCGAAGATTGGCTAAGGACGAGGTGACGATGCGCGTGGGAAATGGTTCCAAAGTCGATGTGATCGCGGTCGGCACGCTACCTCTACATCTACCTTCGGGATTAATATTAGATCTAAATAATTGTTATTTAGTACCAGCGTTGAGCATGAACATTATATCTGGATCTTGTTTGATGCGAGACGGTTATTCATTTAAATCAGAGAATAATGGTTGTTCTATTTATATGAGTAATATCTTTTATGGTCATGCGCCATTAAAGAGTGGTTTGTTCTTACTTAATCTCGATAGTAGTAACACACATATTCATAATGTTGAAGCCAAAAGATGCAGAGTTAATAATGATAGTGCAACTTATTTGTGGCACTGCCGTTTAGGTCATATCGGCGTAAAGCGCATGAAGAAACTCCATACTGATGGACTTTTGGAGTCACTTGATTATGAATCACTTGGCACTTGCGAGCCGTGCCTTATGGGCAAGATGACTAAAACACCGTTCTCCGGTACTGTGGAGAGAGCAACAGATTTATTGGAAATCATACATACTGATGTATGTGGTCCAATGAATGTTGAGGCTCGTGGCGGATATCGTTATTTTCTCACCTTCACTGATGATTTAAGCAGATATGGGTATATCTACTTAATGAAACACAAGTCTGAAACATTTGAAAAGTTCAAAGAATTTCAGAGTGAAGTGGAAAATCATCGTAACAAGAAAATAAAGTTTCTACGATCTGATCGTGGAGGAGAATATTTGAGTTACGAGTTTGGTCTACATTTGAAACAATGCGGAATAGTTTCGCAACTCACGCCACCCGGAACACCACAACGTAATGGTGTGTCCGAACGTCGTAATCGTACTTTACTGGATATGGTGCGATCTATGATGTCTCTTACCGATTTACCGCTATCTTTTTGGGGTTATGCTCTAGAGACGGCCGCATTCACGTTAAATAGGGCACCATCAAAATCCGTTGAGACGACGCCTTATGAACTGTGGTTTGGCAAGAAACCAAAGTTGTCGTTTCTTAAAGTTTGGGGCTGCGATGCTTATGTGAAAAAGCTTCAACCTGATAAGCTCGAACCCAAATCGGAAAAATGTGTCTTCATAGGATACCCAAAGGAGACTATTGGGTATACCTTCTATCACAGATCCGAAGGCAAAAATTTTGTTGCCAAAGTCGGAAACTTTCTAGAGAAGGAGTTTCTCTCGAAAGAAGTGAGTGGGAGGAAAGTAGAACTTGATGAGATAACAGTATCTGCTCCTTTATTGAGAAGTAGTACATCACAGAAATCTGTTTCTGTGACACCTACATCAAATAGGGAGGAAGCTAATGATAATGATCATGAAACTTCAGATCAAGTTTCTACTGAACTTCGTAGATCAACCAGAGTAAGATCCGCACCAGAGTGGTACGGTAATCCTATTTTGGAAGTCATGTTACTAGACCATGATGAACCTACGAACTATGAAGAAGCGATGGTGAGCCCAGATTCCGCAAAATGGCTTGAGGCCATGAAATCTGAGATGGGATCCATGTATGATAACAAAGTGTGGACTTTGGTTGACTTGCCCGATGATCGGCAAGCAATAGAAAATAAATGGATTTTTAAGAAGAAGACTGACGCTGATGGTAATGTTACTGTCTATAAAGCTCGACTTGTTGCAAAAGGTTTTCGACAAGTTCAAGGGATTGACTACGATGAGACTTTCTCACCCGTAGCGATGCTTAAGTCTGTCCGAATCATGTTAGCAGTTGCCGCATTTTATGATTATGAAATTTGGCAAATGGATGTCAAAACTGCATTCCTGAATGGATTTCTGGAAGAAGAGTTGTATATGATGCAACCAGAAGGTTTTGTCGATCCAAAGGGAGCTAACAAAGTGTGCAAGCTCCAGCGATCCATTTATGGACTGGTGCAAGCCTCTCGGAGTTGGAATAAACGCTTTGATAGTGTGATCAAAGCTTTTGGTTTTATACAGACTTTCGGAGAAGCCTGTATTTACAAGAAAGTGAGTGGGAGCTCTGTAGCATTTCTGATATTATATGTAGATGACATATTACTGATCGGAAATAATATAGAATTTCTGGATAGCATAAAGGGATACTTGAATAAAAGTTTTTCAATGAAAGACCTCGGGGAAGCTGCTTACATATTGGGCATTAAGATCTATAGAGATAGATCAAGACGCTTAATAGGACTTTCACAAAGCACATACCTTGACAAAGTTTTGAAAAAGTTCAGAATGGATCAGGCAAAGAAAGGGTTCTTGCCTGTGGCACAAGGTGTGAAATTGAGTAAGACTCAATGCCCGACCACCGCAGAAGATAGAGAGAAGATGAAAAATGTTCCCTATGCTTCAGCCATAGGCTCTATCATGTATGCAATGCTGTGTACCAGACCTGATGTGTGCCTTGCTGTAAGTTTAGCAGGCAGGTACCAAAGTAATCCAGGAATGGATCACTGGACAGCGGTCAAGAACATCCTTAAGTACTTGAGAAGGACTAAGGATATGCTTCTCATTTTTGGAGGTGACAAAGAGCTCGTCGTAAACGGTTACGTCGATGCAAGCTTTGACACTGATCCGGACGATTCCAAATCGCAAACCGGATACGTATTTACATTAAACGGTGGAGCTGTCAGTTGGTGCAGTTCTAAACAAAGCGTCGTGGCGGGATCTACATGTGAAGCTGAGTACATAGCCGCTTCAGAAGCGGCCAATGAAGGAGTCTGGATGAAGGAGTTCATATCCGATCTAGGTGTTGTACCTAGCGTATCGGGTCCAATGAAAATCTTTTGTGACAATACTGGTGCAATTGCCTTGGCAAAGGAATCCAGATTTCACAAAAGAACCAAACACATCAAGAGACGCTTCAACTCCATCCGGGATTTGGTCCAGGTGGGAGACATAGAGATATGCAAGATACATACGGATCTGAATGTTGCAGACCCGTTGACTAAGCCTCTTCCACGAGCAAAACATGATCAGCACCAAAACTCCATGGGTGTTAGAATCATTACCTTGTAATCTAGATTATTGACTCTAGTGCAAGTGGGAGACTGAAGGAAATATGCCCTAGAGGCAATAATAAAGTTATTATTTATTTCCTTATATCATGATAAATGTTTATTATTCATGCTAGAATTGTATTAACTGGAAACATAATACATGTGTGAATACATAGACAAACAGAGTGTCACTAGTATGCCTCTACTTGACTAGCTCATTAATCAAAGATGGTTATGTTTCCTAGCCATGAACAAAGAGTTGTTGTTTGATTAACGAGATCACATCATTAGTTGAATGATCTGATTGACAAGACCCATTGCATTAGCATAGCACCCGATCGTTTAGTATATTGCTATTGCTTTTATCCATGACTTATACATGTTCCTTTAACTATGAGAATATGCAACTCCCATTTACCGTAGGAACACTTTGTGTGCTACCAAACGTCACAACGTAACTGGGTGATTATAAAGGTGCTCTACAAGTGTCTCCGAAGGTACATGTTGAGTTGGCATACTTCGAGATTAGGATTTGTCACTCCGATTGTCGGAGAGGTATCTCAGGGCCTTCTCGGTAATGCACATCAACATAAAGCATTGCAACCAATGAGTTAGTTGCGAGATGATGTATTACGGAACGAGAAAAGAGACTTGCCGGTAACGAGATTGAACTAGGTATTGGATACCGACGATCGAATCTCGGGTAAGTAACATACCGATGACAAAGGGAACGACGTATGTTGTTATGCGGTCTGACCGATAAAGATCTTCGTAGAATATGTAGGAGCCAATATGGGCATCCAGGTCCCGCTATTGGTTATTGACCGGAAACGTGTCTCGGTCATGTCTACATTGTTCTCGAACCGTAGGGTCCGCACGCTTAACGTTACGATGACAGTTATTATGAGTTTATGCATTTTGATGTACCGAAGGAGTTCGGAGTCCCGGATGTGATCACGGACGTGACGAGGAGTCTCGAAATGGTCGAGACATAAAGAATTATATATTGGAAGCCTATGTTTGGACATCGGATGCATTCCAGGTGAAAACAGGATTTTACCGGAATACCGGGAGGGTTACCGGAACCCCCCGGGAGCATAATGGGCCAACATGGGCCTTGGAGGAAAGGTGAGAGGGCAGCCCTAGGGGCTGCGCGCCTCCCCCCCTTCCCTAGTCCTATTAGGACTAGGAGAAGTGGGGCGCCCCCTCTCTCTCTCTCTCCCCCTTGGAGCAATCCTAGTCCAACTAGGATTGGGGGGGGGGGGGGAATCCTACTCCCAGAGGGAGTAGGACTCTCCTGGCGCACCAAACCTGGCCGGCCAGCCCCTCCCCCTTGGATCCTTTATATACGGGGGCAGGGGGCACCCCAAAGACACACAAGTTGATCTACGGATCGTTCCTTAGCCGTGTGCGGTGCCCCCTTCCACCAAATTCCACCTCGATTATATCGTTGCAGTGCTTAGGCGAAGCCCTGCGCCGGTAACACATCAAGATCGTCACCACGCCGTCGTGCTGACGGAACTCTTCCCCGACGCTTTGCTGGATCGGAGCCCGGGGGTCGTCATCGAGCTGAACGTGTGCCAAGAACTCGGAGGTGCCGGAGTAACGGTGCTGTGATCGGTTGGATCGCGAGGAGAACGTACGACTACTTCCTCTACGTACGACTACTTCCTCTACGTTGTGTCAACGCTTCCGCTTCGGTCTACGAGGGTACGTAGACAAACACTCTCCCCTCTCGTTGCTATGCATCACCATGATCTTGCGTGTGCGTAGGAAAATTTTTGAATTTACTGCGTTCCCCAACAGAGGACATTTACAAAGATTACTGCACACCTGATGACGCCAAGTTTGGCAAAGAAGATAAAAATCAGCGCAAGGTGCGCATACAGAGGATTGAAAGGAGATGGGCACGAGAATGGAGGGAATACATGTATGTAACTCCAAAGTATATGAAGAAATTCGCGCTTAATCCTCCATGCGCAAGAGCCCCATTGGCACCTGGCCAAGTGGCAGATCCCACTAGCATCAAACGCGGTGAGGACTTTCCTGAAGAATGGGCCAAGCGCCAAGCCAAGTTGGCCAAGCAAGCAAAAGAAGCAGTGAGAAAATTCAACGAAGACTCTGCTGCTGCTGCTGCCACTGAGGCCTCTGTCAAGCCAAAGAGATCTATGGCAAATAAGCCTGCACGCAAGCCAAGTGCTTCACCAACAGTGCCATCATGGCCAAGTTCCTCGGTTGTGCCCACACGGCCAGAATCTTCAAAGTCCTCAAAACCAATTCCTCATGCTACTGCTGCTCCTCCAAAATCCTCAGCTCCTCCAAAGTCTTCAATTGTTCCGACAAAGTCCTCAGCACCTGCGCATCTGGCCTCGTGCCAAAGGACTACAGGCATCTCCATTGCCTCTGGTGTCTCTGCAAGTTCCTCAGCTGCACCAAGTTCCTCAGCTGGACCCTCTCTGCTGAAGAAAAAGGCTACTGCTGGATGAGGTCCTCGCCCTAGTTCGAAGAAAAAGCAGGTGGCTTTCCAAATGCCCTCTAACGATGATGAGGTTGATGAAGAAGAACTTGCCAAAATCATCAGAGATAGGCAAGCTAAGGCCGCTAGTGCCAAAGTAAGCAATGTGCCAATGCTTTTTGATCCAAGGTTGATCCTGGATTTCATTGATCTATGGCACAAAGATCCAAATACGCCTGTGCCGGAGATGAACCTCACTCCTGGTCAAAGTCATGTCTTCACTGCTTTCATTCAAGAAGAAAAATGGAAGTATGAGAGGGCCAGACAGATCAAGAAATCGCAGTACAGAAAAGAGAGACTGCTGAAGAAAAATGTTGTCAAGATGACACCTGAAGAACTCGTCAAGATGCAGGCTGACATCAAAACCCTCAGCGATGAATTTGATGCTTACTATGCTGATTGGAAAGGAGCCAAAGTCAGGTTTATGAAACTGACTAAGAAGTTCACAAAGGTTGTAGCTCCATCGCAACCAGAAGTTCCTCAAGCTGAAGCTTTTGCTCATCCCACTGAAGAACATGCCAGCACCGCTGATGACTTTCAGGCTGCTGAAAAAAATGCTAGTTCCAGGGCTGATGACTCCATTCCAGCCGCTGAAGAAATTGCCAGGGCATCCACTAGTGGTGCGCCTGAAGAAACTGAAGAAGTCAGGGCAACTGCATCAGTTGCGCCTAAAGAAACTCAAACAGATTCCTCAGCTCCTCCCGCGCCTACACCAATCCTTCCATCTGCATCAGATGTGAAGAAGACCAAGGCTGCAGAGCGAGCTGCAGTGAATAAACGGAAAGCATCAGGTGCTTCAAATTCTTCAGCTCCAAAGAAGATGAAGCCTATGACTAGCTCGTTTGACAATCCGATTGATGTTGTTCCAATTACTACCATGCCATCAAAAGACCTTGTTCCTTTTGGTGAAGACTATGAGATCCCCAGTGGATCTGATGAAGAAACTCAATCTGCTGCTTCATCGGAGCAGATTGATGAAGAAATTGAAGTGGATGCGATCCCTTCTACACTTGTTGTATCCTCACCAATGCCTCAGTTCACTGCTGAAGAGGCCGGTGTTGAAGAATTAGAAGATGAAGACGTGGATATTGGAAGTACAACGCCAGTAATGAATGATGACTTTTGGGAAAGTCAGCACCCCAATTCTCCACTCTTCACCCTGCTACAACAAATTCCTCAGTCCCCTGCACCAACAGTTCAAATGGGCTCTGAAGAAACTCATCCCACTGCATCTGTGCATGAAGATATTCCAGCCACTAGTGCTGAAGAAGCTGTTGCTGCTGATCATAAGACTGCAACTGAAGAGGAACCAGAAATTCCTCAGCCTGATGAACCTGAGATCGCAATTCCTGAGGTCGTGATGCAACTCACAAACACTCCTCTGCCAAAGCCAAAGGATCCGTTCTCAAGGAAGCAGAAGTTCAAGGCTGAAGACTTCTTTGGCGAGCATGTATTCTTCACTGATTACAACCCATATGACTCTGCTCGTATAAGGAAGAGGCGTTTCTGGACTGCTAGTCAAGCAAACTTCTATTCCTCAGTGTTGTTCAACAAAGACAAAGTCTTTGATCATGCACACATTCCTCACGTGGACATGGAATCACTGTCGTGCTTCGAGCCAGTCCTTAGTGTTCTTCACGACGTTGGGTTGCTCAACTTCTCTACTGACATTTGTGATTGGAATGAAGAACTCATTCTTCAGTTCTATGCAACGCTGCACATCACAGGAGATTCTGAAGATGTGAACTCTTGGGTGTTGGACTAGATGACGGAAAATATTCACTACAAGGCACCAACAACTGAATTGCTTAGTGCCCTACCACTCAGTCCTCCCCTTGAAGGTGCACGTTGTGTCTACAGTGACCCTGAGCTTACTGATCACTACATGCAAGTGTTGATGAAGCCTTTGAAGCCAGGACAGGCCCCTCGAACCAAATTCCTCGTCAAGGAATTACTATATGTGCCCCGGACTGTCTATCGCATTCTGTCGAAGACAATGAGTCCTATCAAAGGCCACGACTCAAATGATGAAGAAGTCATTGGCATCATGAAGAATCTGCTTTTCAACATCATTCATGGCGTTCCCGTCAACTTTCATGATTTCTTCATGAGGACTCTGGCAAATATTGCCATGTCCCCATTTGAGCCGAAGCCTTATGCACCGTGGATTATGAGATTCATCAGGACAAGGTCTTCACTCAACTACAAAGCTGACACTCTGAACCACTGCAGCTATTTGCCTCCAATTGAAGTCCTCAAACGGACATTTTCCTCAGCTGATGACAAAGGCAAGGCAGCTGCTGTGATAGATGAAGGCATTCGTCCATTGGATGGTCAATTTCGCAAGGCTGCATCCTATTCCACCTATGATGACTCTGCCACACATGACTCTGCCGCCAACAACTCTGCCAAGCAAAATCCTCAAGCCACAGCACCCAGGGTGATGACTGATCGTGAGTTACTCCTCAGTCTTCATCAGAAGGTTGATCGCAATCATAAATGGGTCAAGCGTCAGTTTGGTTCAGTTCTTCACAACATGACCTCAACACACAATGCAGTGAAGAAAAACCAATACTACCTCCATGAAACCTTCAACCGCACCTGGGCTGTTCTGTCTCATGTCTACATCGTTGAAGATCTGAAGAAAATGGGTCTCAAGGAAGAATTTGACTGGTCTGCACCTCCTCCGAAGAAATACAAGAAGGTCAAGGTTCCTTCCTTGGTGGCCAGCTCCTATTCTTCATCGCGTGACACTGATGAACATGAAGACTTGGACGACACAGCGGCAGGCCCTACTACAACAACTGACCCCGATAACGCTGGCGCTCCTTCATAAACTTGATTATCTTCAGGGGCGTTAGTCCTCAGTTTCAATCCTTTTGGTCATTCGATGACAAAAGGGGGAGAAAATTGAGTTAGTCTTCAAGCGGGTCTATTATATGGGCATTTTTTGCTAAGTTACAACTCTCGTTCTTCTGAAACTTCTATTGGATCGAGTTGTAAACTTAAACCCGGTGGTGGTCTGATACTTCTGCTACGTTATTCTGCATGCTTATTCCTCGTTAATATTATTGCACACATGCTGAATTACATCGGTCACCATATTTCATCATGCATTTCAAATTCTTCATATTATATATCAAATGTGTGTATGAATTACAAGATATAGGGGAGATCTCCATGATTCAACTCTTCAAGTGTGCATTGCTTCAAAAGCAAATTCCTCACTATGCACATCTTCAGGGGGAGTTCTTCTATATCTTGCAATCAAATTCCTCAATATCAGTACTTACACTTCATATGTTTATCCCCGTTGAAAACTTAACCTATATTGTCATCAATCACCAAAAAGGGGGAGATCGTAAGTGCATCTAGTGCCCCTTAGTGATTTTTGTGTATTGAAGACTTATAGGTTAAGGATCTAATGTGTTTATGAGTGTACACAGGTCTATAAGTCTATGAGGAGTTTGATATTTACAGAGAAAGTCGACTCCTAAAAATGAAGTTCTTTGACTGAAGACTTTGACATTCTGAAGACTTTTTGAAGACTTTGAAAGTGAAGAAATTGGTGTGACCTTGAAGACTTGGTATTCATTCGAGGAACATGAAGCGTGAAGACTTTCGTTTTCGTAGTTTCATTTTCTCTTTCTTGAGTCATAGGAAACACCGTACTGTTAAAGGGGGTCGAGGAAATACTAAGGAAAAATTTCCATGTGATGCTCAACTCAAATCCTACACCTACCAATCCCTTCGAGTGAAGCCATTGGAAATCTCATATAGTTCAGTCAATTTCTTCAGTGACAGAGACGAAGTTCTTCTGGTCTTTGAGGAATTTGTTCTGACTGAGGAGTTAGGAATTCGCCAGTGCGGATTTCCTACACAGTGAGGAACATGATAGCCCTGAGGAATTTGAACCTCAATTTTCTGACCGTTGTTGTGCTATGCGCCAGCTGTCCCAAAATATCTTATCCACCTAACGGTCATATCATTGAAGGGCATTTATGTCTTATCATGTAGGGCTGCTCCCTAGGCTATAAATAGCCGCCCCCTACAACCACTAGCTGGTTGGCTGCTCTGAGAGAAACTAACACTTGTCATTTGAGAGCATCCCATCCTCCGAGGACTTTGAGCGAAAATCATCAAGTGAGGAAAATCCAAAAACCAAACCCAAACACCTACAAACCCAAAGTGATTGAGCATCACTGAAGAGATTGATCCTGTGTGGATCTGACGCTTGTTACCTTTGAAGACTGTGCTTCTTCCAGACGGTTAGGCGTCATGGTCTAGAGCATCCAAGAGGAATTGTGGATCGCCGAGTGACCGAGTTTGTGAAGGTTCAGAAGTCACTTGAAGACTTACCATGAGTGATTGGACGAGGTCTATGTGACCTTAGTTCAAGGAGAATACGGTGAGGACTGTGTGTCCTCAGGTTTAAATACCTAGCCGCTCCAACCAGATGTACAACTGAGACAACAGTTGGAACTGGTCTACCAAATCATTGTCTTCACCAAGCCAACTGGTTCTATTTCCTCAACTCTTTCATTTCCTCAGTATTGTGTTGTTCGTTTGTCATATCTGTGTTTGAAGACTTTGACTTAAGACATTCTCAATTTCCTCAGTTCAATTTCTTCAGTCTGTTTGTCTTCATATAGTGTTATCCTATGACTACGCTTTCTGTACTCTATGTTTGTTTTCATTTCATCATGATGACTATGCTTGTCTTCTGTTATGTTTACTTCTGAGTACTTGTTCCGCTGCAAGTAGTTCTTCGCTAAGGAATTTCCTCACTAGCAAATTCCTCAGTGAAGAATTCATAAAAATCGCCTATTCACCCCCCTCTAGTCGATATAACGCACTTTCAGCCTAGCATATGCAGATATGGCCTCAAAACACTGAGACCGAAAGGTCGAGCATGAATCATATAGTAGATATGATCAACATAGTGATGTTCACCATTGAAAACTAATCCATTTCACGTGATGATCGGTTATGGGTTTAGTTGATTTGGATCACGTGATCACTTAGAAGATTAGAGGGATGTCTTTCTAAGTGGGAGTTCTTAAGTAATATGATTAATTGAACTTAAATTTATCATGAACTTAGTACCTGATAGTATCTTGCTTGTCTATGTTGATTGTAGATAGATGGCCCATGTTGTTGTTCCGTTGAATTTTAATGCGTTCCTTGAGAAAGCAAAGTTGAAAGATGATGGTAGCAATCACACGGACTGGGTTCGTAACTTGAGGATTATCCTCATTGCTGCACAGAAGAATTACGTCCTGGAAGCAGCGCTGGGTGCCAGGCCTGCTGCTGATGCAACTAACGACGTTAAGAACGTCTGGCAGAGCAAAGCTGATGACTACTCGATAGTTCAATGTGCCATGCTTTACGGCTTAGAACCCGGACTTCAATGAAATTTTGAACGTCATGGAGCATATGAGATGTTCCAGGAGTTAAAGTTAATATTTCAAGCAAATGCCCGGATTGAGAGATATGAAGTCTCCAATAAGTTCTACAGGTGCAAGATGGAGGAGAATAGTTCTGTCAGTGAGCATATACTCAAGATGTCTGGGTATAATAATCACTTGATTCAACTGGGAGTTAATCTTCCAGATGATAGCGTCATTGACAGAATTCTCCAATCGCTACCACCAAGCTACAAGAGCTTCGTGATGAACTATAATATGCAAGGGATGGATAAGACAATTCCCGAGCTCTTTCGCAATGCTAAAGGTTGCAGAGGTAGAAATCAAGAAGGAGCATCAAGTGTTGATGGTTGACAATACCACTAGTTTCAAGGAAAAGGGCAAAGGGAAGAAGGGGAAATTCAAGAAGAACGGCAAGCAGGTTGCTGCTCAAGTGAAGAAGCCCAAGTCTGGTCCTAAGCCTGAGACTAAGTGCTTCTACTGCAAAGGGACTGGTCACTGGAAGCGGAACTGCCCCAAGTATTTGGCGGATAAGAAGGATGGCAAAGTGAACAAAGGTATATTGGATATACATGTTATTGATGTGTACTTTACTAGTGTTTATAGCACCCCCTCGACATTTGATATTGGTTCAGTTGCTAAGAGTAGTAACTCGAAACAGGAGTTGCAGAATAAACAGAAACTAGTAAAGGGAGAGGTGACGATGTGTGTTGGAAGTGGTTCCAAGATTGATATGATCATCATCGTACACTCCCTATACTTTTGGGATTAGTGTTGAACCTAAATAAGTGTTATTTGGTGTTTGCGTTGAGCATGAATATGATTTGATCATGTTTATTGCAGTACGGTTATTCATTTAAGTTAGAGAATAATTGTTGTTCTGTTTACATGAATAAAACCTTCTATGGTCATACACCCAATGAAAGTGGTTTGTTGGATCTCGATCGTGGTGATACACATTTTCATAATATTGAAACCAAAAGATGCAAAGTTAATAATGATAGTGCAACTTATTTGTGGCACTGCCGTTTAGGTCATATTGGTGTAAAGCGCATGAAGAAACTCCATGCTGATGGGTTTTTAGAATCACTTGATTATGAATCACTTGATGCTTGCGAACCATGCCTCATGGGCAAAATGACTAAGACTCCGTTCTCCGGAACAATGGAGCGAGCAACTGACTTATTGGAAATAATACATACTGATGTATGTTGTCCGATGAGTGTTGAGGCTCACGGTGGGTATCGTTATTTTCTGACCTTCACAGATGATTTGAGCAGATATGGGTATATCTACTTGATGAAACATAAGTCTGAAACATTTGAAAAGTTCAAAGAATTTCAGAGTGAAGTGAAAATCATCCTGACAAGAAAAGAAAGTTTCTACGATCTGATCGCGGAGACAAATATTTGAGTTACAAGTTTGGTCTTCAATTAAAACAATGTGGAATAGTTTCACAAATTCGTGCCACCTGGAACACCACAGCATAATGGTGTGTCCGAACGTCATAACTGTACTTTATTGGATATAGTGCAATCTATGATGTTTCTTACCCATTTACCACTATAGTTTTGGGGTTATGCATTATAGACAGTTGCATTCACGTTAAAAAGGGCACCATCTAAATCCGTTGAGACGACACCGTATGAAATGTGGTTTGGCAAGAAACCAAAGTTGTCGTTTCTTAAAGTTTGGGGTTGCGATGCTTATAAGAAAAACTTTCATCCTGATAAGCTCAAACCCAAATCGGAGAAATGTGTCTTCATAGGATACCCAAAGGAGACAGTTGGGTACACCTTCTATCACAGATCCGAAGGCAAGATATTCGTTGCTAAGAATGGATCCTTTCTAGAGAAGGAGTTTCTCTCGAAAGAAGTGAGTGGGAGTAAAGTAGAACTTGATGAGGTAACTGTACCTACTCCCTTATTGGAAAGTAGTTCATCACAGAAATTTGTTCCTGTGACTCCTACACCAATTAGTGAGGAAGCTAATGATGATGATCATGTAACTTCAGATCAAGTTACTGCCGAACCTTGTAGGTAAACCAGAGTGAGATCCGCACAAGAGTGGTACGGTAATCCTGTTCTGGAGGTCATGTTACTTGACCATGACGAACCTACGAAATATGAGGAAGCGATGATGAGCCCAGATTCTGCAAAATGGCTTGAGGCCATGAAATCTGAGATGGGATCCATGTATAAGAACAAAGTGTGGAGTTTGGTTGACTTGCCCGATGATCGGCAATGCATAGAAAATAAATGGATCTTAAAGAGTAAGACAGACGCTGATAGTAGTGTTACTATCTACAAAGCTAGACTTGTTGAAAAAGGTTTTGACAAAGTTCAAGGTGTTGACTACGATGAGATTTTCTCACTCGTATCTATGCTTAAGTCTGTCCGAATCATGTTAGCAAATTGCCACATTTATGAAATCTGACAAATGGATGTCAAAACTACATTCCTTAATGGGTCTCTTAAAGAAGAGTTGTATATGATGCAACCAGTAGGTTTTGTCGATCCTAAAGGTGCTGACAAAGTGTGCAAAGCTCCAACGATCCATTTTTGGACTGGTGCAAGCATCTCGGAGTTGGAATATATGCTTTGATAAGTTAATCAAAGCATATAGTTTTATACAGACTTGCGGTGAAGCCTGAATTTACAAGAAAGTGAGTGGGAGCTCTACAACATTTCTGATAAGTATATGTGAATGACATATTGTTGATCAGAAATAATGTAGAATTTTCTGGAAAGCATAAAGGAGTATTTGAAAGGAGTTTTTTTTCAAATAAAGACCTCGGTGAAGCTGCTTACATATTGAGCATCAAGATCTATAGAGATAGATCAAGACGTTTGATAAGTTTTTTCAATGAGTACATACCTTGACAAGTTTTTTTTGAAGTAGTTCAAAATGGAACAGTCAAAGAAAGAGTTCTTGCCTGTGTTACAAGGTGTAAAATTGAGTAAGACTCAAAACCCAACCACGGCAGAAGATAGAAAGAGAATGAAAGTCATTCCCTATGCCTCAGCCATAGGTTCTATAAAGTATGCCATGTTGTGTACCAGATCTATTGTATACCCTACACTGAGTTAAGCAAGGGAGTACAATAGTGATCTAGGAGTAGATCACTGGACAGCGGTCAAAATTATCCTTAGTAGAATAAGGATATGTTTCTCGATTATGGAGGTGACAAAAGGTTCGTCGTAAAGGGTTACGTCGATGCAAGTTTTGACACTGATCCAGATGACTCTAAGTCTTAATCTGGATACATATTGAAAGTGGGAGCAATTAGCTAAAGTAGCTCCATGCAGAGCATTGTAGACATAGAAATTTGCAAAATACATGCGGATCTGAATGTGGCAGACCCGTTGACTAAACTTCTCTCACAAGCAAAACATGATCACACCGTAGTACTCTTTGGGTGTTAATCACATAGCGATGTGAACTAGATTATTGACTCTAGTAAACCCTTTGGGTGTTGGTCACGTGACGATGTGAACTATTGGTGTTAAATCACATGGCGATATGAACTAGATTATTGACTCTAGTGCAAATGGGAGACTGAAGGAAATATGCCCTACAGTCAATAATAAAGTTATTATTTATTTCCTTATATCATGATAAATGTTTATTATTCATGCTAGAATTGTATTAACCGGAAACATAATACATGTGTGAATACATAGACAAACAGAGTGTCACTAGTATGCCTCTACTTGACTAGCTCGTTGATCAAAGATGGTTAAGTTTCCTAGCCATTGACATGGGTTGTCATTTGATCAACGGGATCACATCATTAGGAGAATGATGTGATTGACTTGACCCATTCCGTTAGCTTAGCACTTGATCGTTTAGTGTTTTGCTATTGCTTTCTTCATGACTTATACATGTTCCTATGACTATGAGATTATGCAACTCCCGTTTACTGGAGGATCACTTTGTGTGCTACCAAACGTCACAACATAACTGGGTGATTATGAAGGTGCTCTACAGGTGTCTCCGAAGGTACTTGTTGGGTTGGCATATTTCGAGATTAGGATTTGTCACTCCGACCGTCGGAGAGGTATCTCTGGGCGCACTCGGTAATGCACATCACTTAAGCCTTGCAAGCATTGCAACTAATGAGTTAGTTGCGGGATGCTGTATTATGAAACGAGTAAAGAGACTTGCCGGCAACGAGATTGAACTAGGTTGTAGCGACCAGACCTCAAACAGTCTGATCTCTGTGCATCAGTGTCATCCCTGGATCAGTAATGCTGACACGCACAGTACTTGAAGGATTTATAACAGAGTAGCAATCACACACTTAATACATCGGATGTCTCAAAAGAGAACTTATTACAATAAATATGACTTAAGGCCATCTGATAACGATAACAGCGGAAGGCTTGGAAGATAAGCGAGTCCATCAACTCCAACGGCATCACTGAGTATAGAACCACGACCTAAAGGCACCTTACTCGTCGTGTGAAAAGTCTGCAACATGAACGTTGCAGCCCGAAAAAGGGTCAGCACATGGAATATGCTGGCAATGTAACACATAGAGAGTAATGAAAGAATAAAGCTATACTACATGCATATATGGCTGGTGGAAAGCTCTATGGTTACAGTTTTTGCATAAAGCCAGTTTTCCCTACTGCAAAGGAATAAAGTTTATTTAACTATCATGGTGGTTGTTAAACATTGAGAGTGTAGACACCCTCTCAATCCCAATTAAGCATCATCATTAAACCCAACAAAATTAATTAAAGTAACATGATGAGATTCACATGATAATCCAAGTACTAGATACTGAAGATGTCCATAATCGGGGACATGGCTAACCATAATTAGTTTATACACTCTGCAGAAGTTTGCGCACTTTTCCCCACAAGACTCGATCGCCTCCGTTGGAATTCTCGCACTACATGGTGTTTGAGAAACGGATGACCGAGACATAGTCTTTCAGATGCGGTAGCACCTTACGATCGGGTAGACCGTTACACCTATTTTCCCCTACATCTGCTAGTCTACCACTGTAAGAGTTCGCACGACTTAGTCAACTATGCTAGAGCCCATAGTAGCTTGTGGTTGCACACGGAAGTTTCTAGTATGAATAATCTCATGATCCGTTTGAGCCTGGGTGGCGGTCCATAAAGAAAAACAGGCAATCACTGGAATACCCAGGTGCCTCAATCCACCCAGATGTGTGTTTAAGTTGCCACCTTAAATAAACCATTAATACAACAATCTCACATCTGTCATGGATACACTCACCCAATCCACGTCTACTAGCATAGCATGGCATAATAAGCAAATGTAGAAGCAACTCCCAAAGGTTTGATAATAAAACAGGTAATAGGTACTACCCCATCTACTTCCCAAAACCCACAATTTAATTAGATCCTAATCATGCAATGTTTGAGGATTTATCTAATGCAATAAAACTGGATATGAAAGGATATGATCAAAGTGTTACTTGCCTTCTTGATGATCCGCGAAACCTAGCGATTTAAAGTAGCAAGCGGCGCACTCCGGGTACTCTATCGCAAACAAACAAGCATACAATAAGTACTCATCTAATGCACAGGTAAAACTCAAATAAGATATCTAACCAGGAAGTTCAACTTAAGAACTCCGGTTTGCAAAAAGAATCAAATCGAACGAAGCAGCAAAAGTCAAACGGCGAAAGAAAGAAAGCTTCGTTTACTAATCTGGATCTAAGTCAAATTTTACAGAAGCAAAAACTTGTTTAAGTTGGTTAAACGGAAAGAGGGTTTCGAGACGAAACTCTAGGCGCTTGAATCGCCTGATTCCGATAAACGAGCGAAAAGATAAACTAAAACAAAAATCGGATATGAAATCGCGATCAGAAATAATCGCGGGAAAATCCAAGAAAAAGAAAAACGACGAACAGTTTAACGAACGGACGTTCGTTAACTGTAACTAAACGATGAACCCGTTCGTTAGAACGAACGAACGAGCGAACTCTCGCTGGATAAAATAAACTGAAAAAAATAAACCGAATCTAAAAAAAATAAAACTAGGGTTTTCTAAAAAAACGGATTGGTTTTTCTCAGAAAACCAGGGCGGCGGGGCGGCTACCTCGGCTCGGGCTCCGGCGGGATTCCGGCGGGGCTCCGGGCGGCGGCGGGCGGCGCGGAGTGGTGTGCGGCGGCGGCGGCTGCGGCGGCGGGCGACGCTGCGGGAGGCGGGGCGGCTGCGGCGGCGGGGCTATGGGGCTCCAAGGGGGCTCCGGTGGGGGAGGGGTTATAAAGGGGGGCGGCCATGGCTTGGGGGAGGGGCGACGGGCGGCGGCTCGGGATCGGACTCCCGAGTCCGGCGGTGACACGGCGGCGAAGGCAGTGGCACTGGCGAGGCCGGCCTGGCTCGGTTGGGCCTTGGCCCAGTCGGGCTCCCGCGCATTTTTTTTAAACAATTCTGCCGAAACTAAAAAAAATTCTAGAAAAATAAATAAAAATCTAAAAATACAAAATAAATTTTCATCGTCTAAATAGAATATTTAGAACAAGATAAACATTTTCTTGGCCCTAAAATGCAATTTTGAAAACATGCAATTTTTCCTAAATTCAAATAAAATAGCAAAAAACTCTAAAATAAAATCTTATTTGATTTTATTATTAAATCCTCAATATTTCTTTATTTTGGGAAAGTCATTTTATTCCCTCTCTCATATTTTTATAATAGAAATATTTGAAGATAAAATAAATAAAATCAAATGATGCTTTTTTCAAAATTTGAGAAAACTCAAATATGAAAATAACGAAATCCCCAACTCTCTGTGAGGGTCCTTGAGTTGCGTAGAATTTCTGGATCAAGCCGAAAACAAATAAAATATGATATGCAATGATGATCTAATGTATAATATTCCAAATTGGAAATTCGGGATGTTACATAGGTATTGAGATACCGACGATCGAATCTCGGGCAAGTAACATACCGATGACAAAGGGAACAACGTATGTTGTTATGCGGTCTGACCGATAAAGATCTTCGTAGAATATGTGGGAGCCAATATGAGCATCCAGGTTCCGCTATTGGTTATTGACCGGAGACGTGTCTCGGTCATGTCTACATAGTTCTCGAACACGTAGGGTCCGCACGCTTAACGTTTTGATGACAGTTATATTATGAGTTTATATGTTTTGATGTACCGAAGGTTGTTCAGAGTCCCGGATGTGATCAAGGACATGACGAGGAGTCTCGAAATGGTCGAGACATGAAGATTGATATATTGGAAGCCTATGTTTGGATATCGGAAGTGTTCCAGGTGAAATCGGGATTTTACCGGAGTACCGGAGGGGTTACCGGATCCCTCCGGGGACTTAATGGGCCTTAGTGGGCTTTGGTGGAAGAGAGGAGAGGTGGCCAGGGTTGGGCCGCGCGCCCCTCCCCCTAGTCCGAATAGGACAAGGAGAGGGGGCGGCGCCCCCCTTCCTTCTTCTCCTCCACCTCTTTCCCCTCTCTCTCCTAGTCCAACAAGGAAAAAGGGGGGAGTTCTACTCCCGGTAGGAGTAGGACTCCTCCTGGCGCGCCCCTCTCTAGGTCGGTCGCACCCCCCTTGCTCCTTTATATACGGGGGCAGGGGCACCCCATAGACACAACAATTGATCATTGATCTTTTAGTCGTGTGCAATGCCCCCCTCCACCATAGTCCACCTCGATAATATCATAGCGGTGCTTAGGCGAAGCCCTGCGTCGGTAGAACATCGTCATCGTCACCACGCCGTCGTGCTGACAAAACTCTCCCTCAACACTCGGCTGGATCAGAGTTCGAGGGACGTCATCGGGCTGAACGTGTGCTGAACTCGGAGGTGCCGTGCGTTCGGTACTTGATGGTCGGATCATGAAGACGTACGACTACATCAACCGCGTTGTGCTAACGCTTCCGCTTTCGGTCTACGAGGGTACGTGGACAACACTCTCCCTCTCGTTGCTATGCATCACCATGTTCTTGCGTGTGCGTAGGATTTTTTTTTTTGAAATTACTACGTTCCCCAACAATGTCCTCGTGAAAGGACTAAGTTTGGAGGCCAACGCAACTAGGTGGTTGCTTGAACGGGGTTGGTCGGGAACGAAGGACACAAGTTTGCCCAGGTTCGGCCCCTCATGGTGAAGGTAAAGACCTACTTCCCGCTTGATTGATATTGCTGGAGATCTCAATTATAAGGATGCGAAATCGCTAACCTAGCTCTTGAGAGATTGCAACTTAGTCTTTTCGTTCCTAGGAACTCCCCTTTATATAATAGGCTGAGTCCCTAGGTTTACATGAGATTTTGGGTCATACTCTTAACCCGGATCCTAGTCTAACTCTATATTCATCTTTCCTCCCAAGTTAAGGAATCTTTCATCTGAGTCTTCTTCGTAAGCCGGCCCACCAGGGCCGGCCTCCTAGCGAATATCTTGTCAGGCCTTGGGCCTTCTTGTTTCCTCCATGACCTGGCAAGGCTTTGGCCCATGGAGCCTCTCGGCTCTCTGGCCGGGTTAAGACATTAGCCGGGTCTTGGTGCTAGGGAACACCCCCAACAACACCCTACATGAATTTCTCTATAAACGATGGCTTCTTTGATTGGATGATTCTTAAAATGCACAAAAAATACAAGATTGAATTGCCATGTCTATTTGAGTCCTATGAGTTTTAATTTGCACGGTTGAATCAGAAAGAAAGATTATTTTCAAGAGATTTGAGTGGATGCTATTTTTTTTGATGAAAGTACAATCAAACAACCAATACATCAAAAAATTCTTATGGGTCCACTTCTCCAAAGTTCATATGAAAAACCTTTGAATCCAAGATACCCTAAACATCTCAAGAAAAAGTAGCACTGCAAGTTGAACTAGATTGAGTTCACATGTCTATAGGTTTAACTAGCCCCGGGAGTTCAGGAGAAAAATCATGGAATAGGATTTCTTTTCAAGGAAGCTGGACGTGTGCACTTTTTGCCAAGGGAAACTGCGGCTGACTTTATTGAATAGAGATGGCATCACGACTTTCAAAAAAATGTTTGCGTTTTCAATTTTTTGTAATTTTGAAAATGTTCGCCTTCCTGTTTTAGAAAAATGTCAGATTTAAAAAAAACTACATTTTAAAAAAGGGGCGTGCTACGCCTCGCTAGCCGTTCGATCTAGGTTGCTCAGCTTAGGATCCCATCTTTGCAACAAGAGTCTTGTTTCAGAAACAACAATGACTATTGCAACAAGAGTTTTGTTTCAGAAACACATCGGTTATTATTGCAATAATAAATCTGTTTCAGAAACAATGGTGACGTTGCAAAAGCATCTCTGCGTATGATCCTTCTTTGCAACAAGAGTTTTGTTTCAGAAACACCGTTAACTATTGCAACAATATCTTTGTTTCGGAAACATGACGTGCAAGGCTAGCTGGGACGGATCCAGCAGGGAGGGCTCCCCGACACTGACGGCGGCGACGGAGAGGCCGTGCGTTGCGCCACGCACCGCTGGAACGATGACCGGGCCTTGCAGATCTCAGTCACCGGCGGGTCTCGCCTGATCTAGATGCAGGGGAACGGCGGAGCAGCCGACTGCTCAGCCACGACAAGTAAGGCGGCGAAGGCCGGACTCGCCGGCGAACGACGGCTGTCGGAGCAGGCCGGTGGCGAGCACTGGTGTGTGGCGAGCGTCTCTTGCGGTGCTGATTGGAGACGAAAGGATTGAGAGAGATGGCAATAAGGTACCACGCTGTTGCAAAAGACGTGGTGGTGGGCCATAGAGGACGCGTGGCCCACAATCGAGGAGGCGGATGCGGACGTAATTATCGGCCGGTTGATGAGCAGCGTTTCCCTTTAAAAAAACATGTTTTCAAAAAAAATATTACAGTACATTTTTTCAAAATGTGTCCGAAACTAAAAAAAAACGACTAAAAACCGCGTTACAATACCGAACGATGCAGCAGATCGAACCGCTACAGTGGCCGCTGCTACATGGGCTGGGCCAGCACGAAGCGAGCGTCCCCTGCTTGAACCCCTTTCCCCACGATAATAAACTGAGCTGCACGAATCATAAAGCGCACACAAATCGCGCACGCTGCTGATGATAAAGGCAAGAAAGACGGAAGATCTGCTCCTCTTTCCTTAGTATCGGAGAGAGAGGGAGGAAAACACAATGGCCGCCTCTTCTGCTCTCAGAGTAAGCAAAGCACCCAGGGATTTATTTTCAGACCCCCAATCTCGTTTCTCTAACCTGGATTGTGCTTGTGCGTTTGCTTTGGTTGGCGATGCAGCTGATTCTCGGCTCCTCGTCGGCGTCGCGCCGCCAGATTCTGGCCGAGATGGGGTACCAGTTCAAATTACTTGTAGGTGATTTCCCCCCTCGTCTTCTGGGGATGGTGAACTCTAGCAGTTTGCTTGTGATTTGTCTTCTTTCTTTTCTTATTCTTCTCCGCTTGGGTTTTAGAGCGCGGACATTGACGAGAAGGAGATCAGGAAGGAGAAGCCAGAGGAACTGGTGGTCGCCTTGGCTCACGCGAAAGTAATTTCCTTTCCCTTTTCTTTTATTCAAGAACTAGGTTCTGCTATCCTTGTAGATTTGTTCTAGCTGTTTGGTTTAGGAATTAGGGTAAGGGCCACATAAGCATTTTCTTAAGATAGCAAAATCATATTATTTCTCTGCTAGGAGTGGAGTTTGCTTTGCGGGAGTGAGTGAGTTTATTATTTATGGTTATAGAACGAATATTTAGCAAGCTGGCACATTATAGGTTTGTCTTTTCTTTGTGTGTGTGTGTGTGTGTGTGTGTGTGTGTGTGTGTGTGTGTGTGTGTGTGAAGACAATGGTCTTTAGTAGTACTATATGTGTTACTACCTCTGCCCCCAAATAGATGGCATATAAATTCAGTCAAAGAGTCAATGATTTCTAAGTTTGACCAAGTATATATACAAATATATTAAGATAAACAATATAAAATTATTATAAATATATCCACCATTAGATATGTTTTCGTAATCTATTTATTCAATATTGCAGTTGTCGATATTTTGTTCTATATATTTGGTCAAACTCAGAAAGAATTGACTTTTTCACTGGATTTATATGCCATGTATTTGGGGACAGAGGGAGCACTACCCTTTTAAAGGGATTAATGCTATTTTCTTCGAATAAAGGACCTCATTTGTATATTTCTTGTCAGCAGAAAAATAAGAGATTCTCAAAATGTGCCAGTTGTAGTTCTGATTTTGCTTTGGTTTTTAAGTTTGCTACTATATTTGTAGGCAGATGCAATATTGGATAAGATGCGGAACAATGGGATGATGAAGGAGATTGTTGACTCTCAAGAGACTACCTTGTTGATCACTGCTGACCAAGTATGTATCTTACAACATCCCCTCTAACAAGCTTTTTGTGGAGTGATTTTTGCTTATAATTACGATGTTAGTTTTATGTGGTGATCTGGATATAGCAGAATATTAGTCACTTTACACTGTGATTTTCTAGAATCTGGATGGAGTGATCCTGGAAACTGTTATTATCATTTGACTGTAGTTACATGATTATGTCACCACTGTATTTCAAGATTTATTGCCTTATCAGTTTTGGTTCTAGTGTTTCTGGAAATATGGCCCAATCTCTGTAAAAGTAGATATTTTCTTGATCACCGTTTGGTTTAGGACCTAGACATATATGCAATATGTCTGTTGTATCTCAGCATTGCATGTTGAATGTTGAGAGGGTGCTCAGACAATAATTCATATCAATAAGCATAAATTGGTGTCTGCATAAGTTACTCCCTAGATAATCCATATATCATACACACTAGGATAGCAGTTAGGCCAAAGGAGTCCGCATAATATCTGGGACCAAGCCAAGAGGCATAAATTGGGTATTTGCTTGGACCATATCCATATCTCAATGAGTCATTTTTATATGTGTTTTAATCATGTTTGGGTCTTTGGGTATGAAAGATAGATAATTATAATCAGTAGTATGTTTGGATCATTGATTTAGAAGCTGTTTTTTTTTGCTCATTACTACTGTGGTTACTTTTGTTAAAATTGCTGAGACAAACTAGTGTTTGTGGGGCACATTATGACATCCAAAAAATGGACTCTCGATAACATTCATAGTGGAATGTTTACTTGGTTTCTTGAAAAATAGTGAATGTTTATACTCTGTGTTGCATGCTTGTGCATGAACCATGTGTGTGCACAGATTTTAGTCCTTATTTGACTCTCCCCCTTGTTCTGGTATTTTGTTTTCTTTTGGAGGTTGTGGTTCATGATGGAGTTATTCGAGAAAAACCTAGCACTCCAGAGGAGGCACGTAAATTCATCCAAGGTTTGTCTTACCGACTGTTGTGTATCGGCGTATGAGCTCAAATTATTTTAGATCATTTGTTAGACTTGTCCATTTAACCACATACTGGTTACAGGATATTCCCAAAGCCATGCTGCGACAATTGGATCTGTGCTTATTACAAATGTGAAGACCGGTACTAGAAGGGAAGGATGGGATAAATCTGAAGTAATAACCAATTTTTTGTGATGTTCCATTGAGAAATGAGTACCGAAGTCGTTTGTTCACATAGACATCAGTATTGATTTTAAATTATCGACATTTTTTGAAGGACCAACCTAATCATTGAATTTTGGTCTTTGATTCAGATTAGTTATAAAGTAACATGATCTGGTGTAATGCTAGCTTCGTGTTAAAAATCTGGTTCAGCTTTCAGTCCCAGTAAACTGATAAATAACAGTGCCCTAACTTGAGCACGGCCTTCTGAAAACGGAACCTCTGTGCGCACGACACTTTTGTGTCCGATTCCTGTACGACAACCGATCTAGTGGTTTGCCATGTTTTTTTTCAAAGTGTGAATGGTTTGGTGTGCACCATCGTACAGGAATCAGACAAAGAAGATCGTATGCATATCAGCGTTCTCTGAAAAATTGATGGGCTAACATCAATTCAGCCTTAGTGTTCAGATGCTCTTGTGCTCTTTCATAAAGCAGAAACCCATCTTAAAGTTTTGAGACTAATTTGGCACTTCAATTTATCATAACATGGTTTAGTTCAGAATCCTTATGAGATTTTAGGTGCATGCATCAGATAATTAACTCTTGGTGAGTCTGATGTTTAACGTTTCATTGGCACAAAATATCAAATGAATCCTAACGAATAATTGTCCCTGTGCAGGTTTATTTCCACAAGATACCCAATGAAGTTGTTGAGAGCTTGGTAAGTCCGAAAAACAAGCATTTTAATTTTGGCATGTCCTGTGGTGCTCCTGCCTGGTTTATGAAGAAATGAAGTGTTAATTTCGAACCATATCCTTCCATTATCGAGTTACACCCACTGAAACTTTTCACTTGTGTGTATTTCAGATTGAGGAGGGCAACGTCTTCTACGTTGCTGGAGGCCTTCTAGTAGAGCATCCACTGACTTCACCTCTCGTGGAAGCCATTGTGAGTCACATCCTGACATGTTCTCATTTTAGGCTGGACTATATATCTCCATGTCTGAGACAAATGAAACCGTCAAACAGCATCTCAACATGGCAATCTGTGCAGGTCGGTACAATTGATAGCGTAATGGGGCTTCCTAAAGCTCTCACGGAGCAGCTCATCAAGGATTCCCTCCAAGAGCCGTAGCTGCAAATTTCTGAACTAAGCTGGCTGGCGACGGGAGATCTCTTGTTGGAAAATCACTATTCTTGTGCTGAACAAAACTAAACACTCATCCTTTCTGGCAAATGGAGTGGACCCTAATCAGCTTGGTCAGCCTCGCTATACCAACTTTAATAGGCTGAATTTTAGCAGTCACTGAATTCCCTCTTGGTGGCTAAGTGAACTGGGTAGTAGCCAGTAACATTTTTGGAGACCTTTCTGCGACCAACACCGCATCAATGGGCTTCATTCTTCCATGTGATGTTAAGGGTCTGACGGACCAAACATATGTACGTCATGTGTTGTACCGCATGCTATCAGGAGACCAGTGGGTTGCCAATTGTTTTGGGCTATGAATTTATATTCTGAAAAGGAGGATAGGCCCAACTTTTCTGGGGGAGAATTTCGTTTCTCCCGGCCTTTGCATCAAGCAACTAGGGTTTAAATCTTGGTTGATGAAGCAGTGCGCACCTTCTTTCACTGCGTTCCAAGCTAGGGCTCCATGAAATAAATGTGGAAAACCCCCTGTGTGGCAGGGGTCAATCCTGGCTTCTGGGGTTCTATTTGCTTGATCTATGAATACTCCATGGTAATCTTCAAACCTGCGTGTGTTTGTTCTGGTCTTGTTCCTTTCATCTTAACATGTTACAGCGTGTGCATCTGGTAGAAAGGTTGCTGAGTCTGTTTGACAGACAGGTTGCTGCGTCTGACAAAATTACTGATAATACTCCCTCTGTCCCAAAATAAGTGAAAAGAAATTACAAAGTTGAGACACTTATTTTGAGATGGAGGGAGTATCTAGTATCGTAGTAATACCTGGATGTATATTTTTTACTTCCGGTGTTCTTTGTACACCTTGACAATTGATGAATAGACCAAAAGTTTTCCCACAAAAATTATAATAATACTCCCTTCCATCCAAAATAAGTATCTGGAGTACCATTATAGTGTCAAAAATGTATTATATTTTGATACAGAGGGAGTGCTATATAAGTTCTCACTCACAAACCCAAAACAGAGCTTTCTTTTTTAGGTAAAACTCAAAACAGAGCTATTAAAAAAGAAACTCAAAACAGAGCTGGGGAAGTAAGAAAAAGCAGTTCTCTGTGTAAACAGCTGACTGGGCTGCGAATCCGGCCCTGGAGCAATCAGCGCCACTCCGTCCGCCGTCGAGGGCTACGGGCTGGATTACTCTTTTGCCCCGAGCCTGCACTGCGTGGTTCGGTTCAACGCAGTAGAAGAGTTTAGAGCACAGCGACACGAGCGCGCTGCGCGCAGATGGGCCAGCGGAGTCTGGCCCTGAGCGGAGCGGAGGTTGCGGTTGCCGGCGAAGCCGAGAAGCTCCAGTCGCGGCGTCCTTATCCGCAACGCGGGTGGCCGCTGGCCGGCGGAGGTCCAGCAGTCCTGTCCAGTACCCCAAGTTGCTGCACTCGCTAGGTATGACATAGCTCCAGGTAAGGGAGCATAACTGCAACCACGTGGACTAGAAACTGAAATTCTGGTCAATTAGCGGTGGAATTGGGTGGTCTAGGTTAATACCTATGTGGCTTGGCAGCGATATCCTTAGGTTGGATTTCTCCCCAGTCGGTCATCTATCGTCATCCATCACTCATTATTGTGGAAGATTACAAACGGTTACTGAATCTTCTCTATGCCCGCGGTCAGACTACGAGCAAAGGGAAGAGTTTGGGTTTGATTTGGGGATCAAAATTGATAACACTTGCCTGCATTTTGAATGATTGGTTTTTACACAATCTGATTAGGTGAACTTCAAGCCCTTTTAGCAGGTTACTTACAATTGTAAGACCACTGGCTATGGATCTGTACCAATGTACGTCCGTGTGCAATACTATGCTGTTTGTGTATTCTGACCAAATGAACACCAATCGTCTGACATGTCTGTGCATCCATAACCATAAGCACTGCACAAATGTCAATACTGTATCCATTACACCCATGGTCTCTTCCCTGTGGCAACTATGGCAGCCACCACCTTCCAATGGCCAACCGACCACATGAGGAATTAATGTGTTAGGCTTTTAGCAGTGCTTGTCCCATGAGAAAATTGGAAGCTGATGCATCAGGAAAATGGATAATGTCTAGGGTGAAACCATAAAAGCGTGCTGGGGTTACTTGTGTAATGACCTTGGACTAGATGGTGTCAACATACTTCATACTCCAGCCACATGATAATAAACTATGCTGGCAGGGTCCAGATTTGCACTTTTGGATATAAGTATATTTGATCCAGAGTTTACAATCTATTCACATTAGTATCATCTGGTTCCTTCGTGTTGCCTTGTTGGACTAATGTTGTTTCATTTCTAGGCATAGATTTCAAATTACAGTATAAGCATACTTTTGCCTCGATTTCAGTTTATATTGGCCTGTCAAAACCGAATTCCAGTTGCTTCTTTATTCCCCTCTAATCTCAGTCCGTTCTTTGTACCTAATTTTGTTTCATAATTATATATGAAAAGTATGCTGCAGAAAATACTTATTAATCTTGATGCTTATACCTATCTACCCCACTCGTAGTAAATCTTCTTGAGAAGTTGAGGTCACATTCTTTTACGAAGTTTTGGTGGCAGGTGGATATCCACAATTATCCCTGTTTGGTTCTCTTGTTGTCATGCCTTCTTGTTCTTACAAATTTCCGCTGTCTAATTTTGGTCTTAGGAGTCACTGAAAGATGAAATGGAATCCGTTTCACGAGCTCCAGCCTTGATACAATAATCAATACTCATTGATGTTATCTACTTTGTCTTGTTGTCTATGTATCTAAAAATTAACGGGACGTGGTTATGAGGTGCAAAGTGTGAACTAACTGTGTATTCGATGCAATAGGGGTCTTTGAGTCAGATTAGGATGGGCAACTTGTAGTTGAATCAGTAAAGAACAATGTTACAATTTTGTTATTTCTCTTTATCTTGGTCCATTGTACATGCCTATAAAAGCTTAAAATATCTAGGGATAACAAGCTTGGTTCTATGGATCTTGTACCATGTTAACTAAGCGGTTTTCCTCGCAAAGAAAAGAACTACTCCCTCCGATCCATATTACTTGTCGCAGCTTTAGTACAACTTTCTACTAAAATTGTACTAAAGCTGCGACTAATAATATGGATCGGAGGGAGTAATTGATTCCAAAAATGAAATGTTGTTGAAATGTTTATTACATTGTTTTGACGGAAATAAAGTGTTACATCTTCTGCAGCGAAGAATCTATTACCTATTTCAGTGGTATGATTCGAGGCAACATAATGTAATATTAAATGTGCCCACTAGTGCACAAAGTACATGGGTTGAAGAATTAACGCATTAGATTCATTTGTTGAAAGGATCTCACCTTTGTTGTTTATCGTATTTTTGTAGTGTGGCTAACTGGCTGTTATTCTACCACCAAAGTCCACTGTCTGCTTGGCCTAACTTTGAGCTTTGTCCCTGATGAGCTTAAGCTGAAGTCAGATCACATGTTTTATGGGGGTTTAGCCGCTTACATGGATAACCTGCAGCTATCCAGATTCTACTCTTTCTAGTGTCTAGGACATTGTTGCGATGTTAAGACTTTTTGACTTTATAACTCTTTTAGGCCTTAGCTATGTGGAGTGCAATTTAGAATTAACCTAAACTGGATAAATGTTCCAGCTAGCAATCATGCCATTTGTGTACCTCTTTTAGTGCAAGTGAACTCTACTATTTGCAATAGTTGTGACTGAGACAACCAGTGACATCACTGGTAAAACTTAGCCGAGCTAAGGTGTTACGCTTTAGTTGGGCATTAGATATCAGCAAGGAACTCACTATGTATCAGTTTCTGCTGGTTGCCTGGTTGTAGGCACTCTGAAGCTGATTCAAAATGCTGTAAACTTTTATTTTCTTTTTTGTGATTGCCTTTAGCCTGTGCATTTCTAGACCGGAAACATGTTTCACCCTTTCATGTCCAGAGAGGTCGGGGTAGCCCGAACTTGACATGGGACGGAGTCCGTAAAGAGAGATCTAAAAGATTGGAGTATCACCAAAGAATTAGCCATGGACAGGGGTGCGTGGAAGCTAGCTATCCATGTGCTAGAACCATGAGTAGGTTGCGAGATCTATGGGTTTCAGCTCTAGTGTACCCCAATTTGTTTGGGACTAAAGGCTTTGTTGTCGACATGTTTGACCCTTTCGCTAATTTGCTTAGGTTTTTCTCAGCAGAATGGTTTTAGTTGTTTCAAATCAAATCAACCTGGATTCCAAATCAAGAATGATCTATACTTTGTTTCATCTTTCTAGTTCGTATTACTCAATCGCTGCACAAATTGTCCTTCATAATCTGTCATATGGTTTGTATGGAAACATTGGTGGCACCAAATTTACTCAAGTGCTAATGTATTCTTGTGATAGTTTACTGGCCATCATTTTCTTTCTTATCTTAGGAGAAAGGAGACTGAGCTCGAACTACTTTTATATCATTTTGAAAGCACTCGTTCCTTGTCTTTGATGAATACATTTTCAATATTTTAGAATAAATAGGTAAAACTCTATTCAGACAGTTTATTGGGGGATGTGGGGTGGATGTGAACGTAAGACAATCCAAGCAAGTTTGTCGTATCATAATTAATTAACTTCTTACTGCGTTGTTACTGCAGTCTGACGTATGACTCGTACTTGACCAGGTGTTCTGCTTCCAAGTGAGGTACTGTGATCAATTATATGAATGTGCCAATATTGCCAGCCTTTTTTGCAGCAGCAGCAGATTTGCAGCTTTTTTGGTGTGTTTGGTGGCAATTATCAGGGTCACTAACTCCTATGGTGCTAGGATGGGGCCAAAGGACATATTGCTAAGCTGCTAGCTCGTGGAAGTTTTTGAAATATCCAGTAAGTAGGTGGCTGCTGATTCCCCTGTGGTCGTCCATATCTGGCTCTATGCTGCATCTCCTTAGCTATATTCTAGTTGGCTAGAGGTTTTGCTGTATACTTTGTAGATGCATCGCAAAAAGAGTTCCATGTTATTGATTTCTATGCTATCATGGAGGAAACTTGCTGAGTTAGGTCTTCTTTGTAACTGTTTGCTGAAACCCTGTAACTGATTATTTATTTTCCAGCTTTCTATACTCTGAATCTTTTCATGCATGTGCCTCCAATGTTGCCATGAATAACTTTAGAAGGAACCACTCTAGGAAGTAGAAAGGGGGTTTGTTTCTGGGAAAGCATCTCTCTCATAAGTTTGTTCTTCAACTTAGGCACTTGAGCACAAACTCTTTGTGTCTGGACTTGTTAATGCTGAGTTGTGTGATATATACCACAAGATGAGCATCTAAAACTACAATGTATGCAGTATTAAAAATCACCACCATCTCAACTGTTCTTCAGGATTCTGTTCGATGTGATATGCTAATTCTTGGTGATTGTGCCTGCTATTGATGTACAAACCAATTACCCAAGTGGCTGAGAACCGAGATGAGGATATGGTGATATGCTGGCTGTCATGGCTGACGGAGACAGGTGGTGCTTCTGTTTCTGTGGACTTTAAATTTTGGCCTTTTCCTTTTAAATGTTGGTCCATCATTATCCAGAATAAATTCCTGCATTACAGCATTAGGAGTCAGAATAAGGTTCTGAAGACACCTGATTGCTTTCAATTCCATACCACAGTGAATTAAATGTTCTGAATATGGTTGCAAGCCAAGACCCTATTAGAGTAGATCTTCATTCCATGTGCAATAACTTCTGCTATTATGCCAACTAGTAGAATCACAATATATTTCTGGACAACTACTTGTACCGAAAATGTACTTATTTGTACCACAGTGTAACATTTACTTATTTTTTTCTTCCTCTGTTGATTGATTAGGCTGAGATAGGTTTCTGAAACATTTTAGAGAGTGTAAAGAGGAAAAATAGGAAATACACAGCAACTTGAAGTGATGGTGCTCACCCAACAATTTATCGATCACGGTTTCTCTAATAGTAATTTATCAAAATTTTGTAGCCTTGACTGAAAGAGTGGAAATGAGGTGAGCCCCTGTGTGCCCATGGCACAAAGTGCCAGCTATAGGATCAAATGATAGAGGCAATTGTGGTCACGCATAGCAGGTTTTTGGAGTACCGAGTCCAGCTGGCGGTGGGGGGAGATGGCGAGACAAGCATTGCACACATATAGCCACACCAGGCAGAATTGCCATATAAGTCCCAGCAGATGCATTCACCATTGGAACATATTCTGTTCACGCCTTGTCTTGTTTCAAAAGTTCTTATTGATTCTGCCAGATATTTCCGACTTGATTTGATTTTGGTGCGCCCACACCAACCCGTTTCTGATATTCAGGTACACTGTGCATTTCCCCCATGATCATGAACTGGTTATGTGTTATTTTTCTTGTGTAAAAATACACACCTACTAAATGTCATATGTGATCTAATAGGTATTACCGTTGCATTAGGAATAGCCAGATGGACCAGTGATCAGGTTTCAGATCACCGATTACAATGTTAAATCTTTTTTTCTCTCTCTTCAGATGACTGGTTACAACGGTGCGTCACTAGTGCGTTTTAGCAGGAAAGGGAGAAGAATTCTTCACTGGAAATGGGGTTAAAGCAGGCTTATCCTAAGGTGCATCCGATACCTTTCTCATTCTGCAATGTTCCCATTCTGTCACTTTATCTGCCCAATAACCAAGCTTGGCTGTAGAAAAATCTGCAGCATGGAGGGGCTCCCTGGGGGTCCGGTAAATAAGTTAGCCCGGCTTCAGCCTGCTTGGGGCTAGACATACCAATGTCACAGTCGATATGTGACATTAAGACTGCAGCTGTTTCGATCTGAACCAATCAAGTTACTAGTTCAGATTGTGGCCCTGGGAAACGCTTGACGTCTTTTTTTTTAATCTGACAAGCGCATGAATCTTGTCGGTAAAAATATACCCTTGTCGTTACTTGTTAGTTTCGTCATGTTTGATGCAAAAAGATAAATAGATGGAAAGGTGATCACTGATTACACATACGTACATGATTGTCCCGAGGATGGAGACCATGTTTGTGTTTGCAGAAATGGGCCAATGCGCAGTGTTGGTGGGCCATGCGCGTGCGTGGAGAGATGGTCCTGAGATTTGGTTTAGGCCGTGTAATTGCGATGGCCCAGTTGCACGCCCGTGATCAATTGCAACCTAACAAATTTGTGGAGTTTGCAGCAGTGGCACGGGGCTAGCTAGCCGCTGCGCAGGACCGATCGACACCTCACCAATCGATCAGGATTACCCACTAGCTAGGGCTACGTACTAGCTTGATAATTGGCAGGCGACGTACAAGTGGTATGTGAAATTGCATCCCATGTCCCTTTTCCTCGGGAACTTTCATGACTGCCTGGTGATCTTTCGGAGGATGTACTACGAGCCAAGTACATCTTACTGTCACTGCGCCACCAATGCATGGCGAGCACTGTGTACGTGTCGCACCGTGCATGCACGTACTACGTCCTACGTCCCCCTCCTTCCGATCGAGGAGCAGTGGGGGCTGGAGAGTCGACTCCCATCAGATTACTGTCGCGCGTGCCCGTCGCGTCCCGTCTCGTCTCCGTGTCGCCCGACGAGCCATGTTTTTTTTGTAGTAACATAGTATAAGTTTTTCTCGCGTGTCGGCATGGAGCCAACACGGCTACCCCCCTCCCGTCCCCGTCGTGTCAGAGCGAGTCAGACAGGGTCGTCCGCCGATAAGCCAATATGCGTGGCGACACATGCATGTCGCTTCCACCACAGTGTCATCTCCCCACATCACGTCTCCTCGCAGCTGGAATAATAATCGGGGCCGGAGGAGGCCTGGAGCTGCAGGGGTAACATGCAATGCAATGCAATGCATCCATCTAACCCGAACTCCACTTCACTCCACTCCACCACATGATCAGTTGATCACCAATCAAGGCAGGCCAGGCGGCACCGTCGAGTGCATGCATGGCATTCCGTGCAGCGCCAACCACCCAACCGCCGTCCGCTCCGGCGAGGCGACGGGTCGATCGGGCGGCCGGTGGACGGCGACGTGACACGGGGCGGGCGTGGCTGCCTGCCGCGCGAGAGACAGCGCCCGATAATGCCTGTGGTGGTGGTGGTACGCGACGCGCTCGCTGCTACTGGGTAACGAGCGACATGATCCCCCGATACCTGCCGGCCCGTGTAGGCAGCAGGCACCACATGGGCGCGATCGCCCCCACCCCTTTCGCGGTGCCAGCCACTGTGCCGGCGTATATCCGTCCATGCCGCCCACTGTGCACGTACCGGCAGATGCCACGGCCGATTCGCCCCCGTTCCCGTGCACGCCGAGGCCGAGGGACCACCCCGGCTGGCTGGCTCGTGTCGTGCGCTAAGAGGCAAAGCCTTTGAGCTTTTAGCTAGCTCGATCGCGGCCTGGATCGCATCGCATCGCAGCCACTGTAGCGGGGCACGATCCGATTCGACTCGAGTCATATCGAGCGGTTCAATCAGCACGGACGGACGGTGCGGCGCGTATATGTATCGACATCTTACTGGATTGGAGGCCACATGCGTGTCCGTGTATGTGCCTGCCGCACGCAAAAGGAGGGGGTGAAAAAGGCCGGTACGACCGACGGGCGATGCTTTCTGATGCAGCCGCGCGCGTGGTACGTATGGGCCGTATACCGTACTGATACGTGCGTATACACGCCCCACGCCGAACGTGCCTGTCTCCTGAGTATTGTGAACGCGCGTACGTGCAGGTCCTGCTACCACGCACGCCGCGCGTAACCACCACCAGACGGACGACATGCAACCGTACGTACGTAGTACGTGTCAAACTGTCAACTTGTGGTGTGTGTGTGTGTGTGTGTGGTGTGTGTGTGTGTGTGCACGTACCGTGGTTTGTTAGCGTGCATGGAAGAGGTGTTCCCCTACAGCCATCTGCTCCCTCACTGCTAACCAGCGACCAGCAACCATTTAATCACCAACCTACCTACCTCTCTCTCTACGTCTCTCTCTGCTCGTCTCTCTACGGCTAGCTGGTAGCCTGGTACTAATCGTCGCAGTGGCCCAAGATCGTAACGTGGCACCGCCAAGGGCAGGCAGTTTAAATGGGCAAGTGCTCGGTCCCGCGCTCCAGTCATTGCACATGCACTCTGTGCCCACTCGATCGAACTCTTCTCGTCACCCCCATGCATCCCTCGTGTCCTTGAAATGCGTGCCAACAACAGTACACATCAACGTTTCTCTAATCTTATTCGCCCATGTTATAATTCCATATACCATTGTGTGTGTATAACGACGGAGGAGTGTCAAGGAAATCGACTAACGGTCCAACCTCTTGCTCAGTGGGCCTGGCCCATCCATTTTCTTTTGAGGTAAGCCTAGGCCATCTATTGTTTTGGTTTGCCGCAAAAGAAAAACTATTGCTTTGGTTAAATTTTTATAGACGAAGAGAAAATCGGGAGACATGAACGGGCCATGGCCCGATTTGGTCTCCACTACACTTTGCCACTGTGTGTATACAAGGAATTAGCGGGATGATAAAAAGAGTTTTATGGTTTGTTATATGAATCGAAAGGGTTGACTGGTCAGGATATCCTATTGGGTTCCGTCCATCGCAAGGTGATCGAGGATATGAATGATCACCTGCTTTCTTTCTTTTTCGATCAAAGGAGCTCAAGCTCCTAATTTCATTTCCATGAAACCAATAAAACAACCACCAATTCAACAAGTTCCACCAGAAACGCACACCACGACTGTAGCTACAACTCAAGTGAAGGTGGCTCCAAGGGCGTGATGGGTCCATTCGTTGCAACCATAGCCATAAGGCACGAAGCCACCCCGGTGCGTCGTAGGTCGTGAACCCTGAGGGCGCCTAGGAAGAGAGGGCGGCAAGCACAGAACCAGTCGACGCGGCATTTCCCTCCACATGCATCTTTGTAGTGCGCCCATAAGAAGCAGCGGATGATCTGGTTAATTTTCGTGAGGATGGATTTGTTTAGGACAATCGCCATGAGAAAGTGTAGGGGCATGGTGCAGAGAACATGCATGACTAGCTCCAGTCGGTCCCCGAGGGATAGCATGGAGCCGAGAGCTTCTTCTCGAACTTCTTGACAAGCGGTAAGAGGTCCAACGTGGCTGCCTTCCTGACAGAGAGGAGTACACCAAGGTATTTTAGTGGGCGATTGGGCAAGTTAGCTCGGTGTTGATGATGGTGAGGTGGCCATCGAGCAGCGGATAGGCGTCGCTGAGCACTTGGACATGTTGGTGTGAAGCCCAGTCACTGTACCAAAGACGTGGAGAAGCCCTCGGACCATAGAGATGTCGCGAGCGTCCGGGTGGCAGAAGATGACGACATCATCGACATACAGGAAACGCTAGATGCCACGTGGCGGCGGGTAAGGCAATGGAGGAGGCCTCGCTCAGAAAATAGCTAATTTCTCCAACAGAAAATGCTTCCACCTATCAATACGAACTATGTTTCCAAAATATAAATTTGAGTTTTCTTAACTACCTCGCCATTAATTAATCATAAAACTCAGTATAGACCTAAGTCTGACTATACCCCTCGCATGATGAGGATCGAATGGAATTAATTTGGCCTCGATTTTATGGTCACAGGTGGTTCCAATCCACACTTGTCTTTTTTTTTTCACCTCAGGCGGCTTTGAAATAGTAAGTCATCTATGATGGTTTGGCTGATGCTCTTGCTGGGAAATGTCTGCAATGAGTGGGCAGTCCCATATGGTTACGAACGAGTTATTACATAATGATTTGATGAACCATTCGGGATAACTAGTCTTGGACGAGGATGCCCGTAGTGGCGTCTTTTGACGATGTATTGATGTTTTTTTGTATATATCATCATGTAACCACATTAGATAGTAATCTAAAGTTCAGAAAGTTTGGTTGGAGATATGAAATGCTAGGGAACGACACCTATTTAGCAACTGAAACAAAGCTGATTTGGTTTTAAGAGAGGAAAAGGGGGCTGTCATTTTCTCCTCATGTAGGCAATTTTTTTTTCTGTCGAGAAGCATTGGAAGCTGAATTGTGCGCATGTATGGAGGGTTTGTCTTTTGCCGTCCGGAGAAGCGAATTACCCATCGAGATCGAGTGGATTCTCTTGTTGCATTTAAGTTGATCCAAGCAAAAGAGGTGGATAGACGAGTCTACATGTCTCTCGTCAAGGAGATCAAATATCTTATGTCTCTCCGTAAATATTGTATTATTCATGTAAATCATAGCCAGAATAAGGTTAGTGATAGCATAGGCGAAGTTTGCTTGTTCTGAGGGCAGGACTATGACCTGGGTTGGGTCAGGCCCATCGGTTGGTATGGAGTTTAGCTACGATCGACTGTATGAACCTTTGAGATGAATACATGTTTTCACCCGCAAAAAAAAAACAGAAAAAAAAAACAAGCAAAGCGGCTAAAAGCAGCCGTACACAGATAAGCTGCTGGGGCTAAAGCGTAGACAGGCACCGGAACGAACGTTACACGCTAGACATCAAAATGGAGCGTCAATTAGAGGGTGCTTCTTGATCGTCCGCAATGGAGGCCACCTGGCTGACAGGGATGGTGCGCCAAGTTGCGGAAGGCACAAATTCAGTACCGTTGCCATCATCGTGCAGCGAAGGAAGCGAATGTAGAGTCCACGCCCAGAGTGTCGAGGATGCTCTGGGCTGCAGTGGAATGAAAGGAACGTATTGTAAGACACAAGCCATACAGCCTTTGGTAGAATGTACCCCTGCTACTGTACAAGGCACAGCAAATTAGGTGTAAAAAGAAGGCGCGAAAAGGTTACTGCTTCATACTATTGCCATGTTCAGATTGAAATGGCAGTGATTTTATCAGCAACGAACGGAGGACGGCGAGGAGCCAAAGGGCAGAGGAAGAGAGCGGCGAATAACCGGGCCACATGCATGGGTTTTGCTGCGGAGGCACCGGCTTAATTCCGACGAATCGTGTCGCTAGATTGCAAATCCTGCACTGCATCTGCATGCCCCAGGCCAGGCCAGGCCAGGAGCGAGGATCAAATGCTAGCTGCCACTCTGAAAAGGGAACAATTATTCTTTTCATTTCATTCACTCGCAGGGACCAGCGCCAGTGGCCGATCGATCGATCGCTGTGCGCAAGTAGCAGTGAACAATGCAGAGAGACAGGCAGACAGGGCAAGTGCAGGGCAGATATATGCATGGCATTGGCATGAGAGAGTCTCTGCCCTTCTGCTTCTGGCTGGTTTCAACGTGTAGCGCCATTAAGCGCGCACGGACAGGCGCGCACAGGCACAGCGGCCCGATTGATCGGTTCTTATCGCCCTAGCGCCCTCAGCTAATGGTGTCATTCTGGTGCGGTGAAGAACTCGATGCAGTAAACTTGGTTGGCTCAGAGCGCGGCCATCGTTTCTGGACGCCCTGCAGCCGGCAAAAATGCTACACTAACAGAATCTTTCTACGGATTGTTTTCACGGAAGACAACTCCACCAATCTCTGCCCCCTTGATTTCGGCTGGTGGCCCCCCTTCCCCTTCTAATCTCCAACCATAAGTCCATAAGCAACACTTCAGTCCGTAAGATTAAATCTGTAGCACATGTCCGTAAGTGTAGCATCTCTGTGCAGCCGGTACTTTAATTTGTGGATGAAAATGCCGCGTAGCTAGCTCATGGACACGATCCAAACTTCGGCAGCATGCATGGCTGATGGCCCTGTATACGCGACGCCATGGATAGCTAGCAAAAGTAAAATAAAAAGAGAGGTTAAAGTGGGTACGGAAAAGAAGTAACCCGTCGAGAATAACCGCGCGGCGCAAGCTAACAGTGTAGGTCAAGCGAAGACGCCTGGGATCGACCCATCCCAAACCCTACTCTACGTACAGTTCGGCAGCGAGCCACTGATTCACGCGTCACCGGGCCGCTTGCGTGGTACAGTAGTAGATAATTACCGGGGGAGGGCAAAAGCAACGGGGTAATTAATGTGCGTCGACGACTTCGCTGTCAGGCTCAGGCCTGGGGTGGGAGGCGAAGGAAGGGAAGTTGTTGGGTCCGATTTTCCGACAGATGAGGCGTGCAAAAATTATGCCATTCGGCGGGCGAAGGGATAGGGGAATTTTGAGACAGGCGCATATATGCGGAGCCAACTTCACTTAATTCTTCCGGCCGGAAGAAATACATATATTCCATTCATTCATTCATTCATTCCATGATGAACAACGCTCCGGCCCGGCCCGGCCCCGCGCGCGAATTCGGACACGTACGTGCGTGCCTTCCGCTCCCCCGCCACCGCGCGCGCGCGCGTGTATATATACGGGCCAGCCCAGCCCCCCCTCCCACATTGCGACCCGAAGCGAGCAGCAAAGAGCTCCTCCTCATCACTCGCCACTCACCAGCCAGCCTCACCTCTGCCCAGGAGACCAAAAGGCCGAACCAACGAGCACCAATCCCACGGGCTGTAAGCTAACGAGTCAAATGTACTTCTAGCTTGTACCGCCCACCAATCAGCGCTGGACAGCAGCCAGCGGCTGACATCTCCTCCAACAGTGGAAAGATCGAGCCAGCCAGACGCGCGCGCGGCGCACCGCCGGCCGGGAAGCGCTTTCCATCCAGCTAGCCGGCCGTCATGTGCAACACCGGCGCCAGCCCGCCCCCCTCGCCGCCGCACCTCCCCCCGCCCTTCACTTGCTTCAAGAATTCCTCCCACCTGCTCCACCCCGCGGGTGACCACGACGACGACGACGACGACAGCCACCACCGCGCCCGCGCACTGGCGCTCTCCAAGGTATACGCCCGCGCGCGCGTGCTCTACCTGCACATGCATGCGCACATTCTCTAATCTCCAGCTACCTCTACCTGCATCTGCATGTGCCCCGGCCGGTAAATTTCATACCGGCATGCACACGTACAAGGGTAGCTAGACATTCAGCTGCTAGCTAGCTACAGTACGTGAAAGGTCACTGCCTAGCTAGCTGCTTAATGTTTATTTACTGCCTGGCCAGTAACAGCAACCGGCCGGGAGGAAAAGGAAAGCTCCTCGAGCTAGTTTGCTTTTCTGAGCTGATCACTTACGTATGCTCGTCTGTACGGATGGCACCAGGTGGCCGGCGAGGCGCGGGCGATCGGGCGGCTGTCGGTGCCCATGGCGGTGACGGGGCTCGTCATGTACTCGCGCAGCTTCATCTCCATGCTCTTCCTCGGCCAGCTGGGGGAGCTGGCGCTCGCCGGCGGCTCACTCGCGCTCGGCTTCGCCAACATCACGGGCTACTCCGTGCTCTCCGGGCTGGCGCTCGGCATGGAGCCCATCTGCGGCCAGGCCTTCGGCGCGCGCCGCGGCAAGCTCCTGGCGCTCGCGCTCCACCGGACCGTGCTGCTGCTCCTCGCGGTGGCGCTGCCCATCTCCCTCCTGTGGATCACCTCCACGGGCCACATACTCAAGCTGCTCGGCCAGGACCAGGGCGTGGCCGGCGCCGCGCAGACGTTCGCGGCCTACGCGTCGGCCGACCTGGCGGTGCTGGCCGTCCTGCACCCGCTGCGGGTGTACCTCCGGTCGCAGAACCTCACGCTGCCCATCACCGCGTGCTCCCTCTTCTCCGTGCTGCTCCACGGGCCAATCAACTACCTCCTCGTGGTGCGCCTCCGCATGGGCGTCGCCGGCGTCGCGCTTGCCGTTGCGCTCACCGACCTCAACCTGCTCCTGGCGCTTCTATGCTTCCTCGCCATCTCGGGGGCCCACAAGGACTCGTGGGTGGGTCCGACCTCCGACTGCCTCCGCGGCTGGGGGGCGATGCTCCGTCTCGCCGTTCCCACGGCCACCGCGGTCTGCCTCGAGTGGTGGTGGTACGAGCTCATGATCGTGCTGTCTGGGCTTCTACCCAACCCGCGCGCCACCGTGGCCTCCATGGGAATCCTCATCCAGGCCACGTCGCTCGTCTACGTGTTCCCGTCTTCGCTCGGCCAGGGCGCGTCCACGCGCGTCAGCCACCAGCTCGGCGCTGGTCGCCCGGCGGGCGCCCGCCGCGCCGCTGGCGCCGCGCTCTTCATCGGCCTCGTCATTGGCGCCGTCGCTTCCACCTTCATGATATCCGTCCGCAACCACTGGGGCCGCATGTTCACGTCGGACTCGGAAATCCTGCGGCTCACCGGGGTGGCGCTCCCAATCGCGGGGCTGTGCGAGCTCGGCAATTTCCCGCAGACCGCCGGGTGCGGGGTGCTCCGCGGGAGCGCGCGCCCTGCCAGCGGCGCTCGCATCAACCTGGCCTCCTTCTACCTCGTGGGCATGCCGGTGGGGCTGGCGCTGGCCTTCGGCGCGCGCCTTGGCTTCGCTGGGCTGTGGCTCGGCCTCCTGGCGGCGCAGGCGGCCTGCGCGGTGTGGATGGCGCGCGCCGTGGCCGCCACGGACTGGGACGTCGAGGTGGCGCGCGCCAAGGAGCTGACGAAACCCACTACCAGCTCCAACAACTCCGAATGCAACGCCAACGCATCAAGCGGCAGTGCTGCGGCTAGCACCAAAACAGCGGTAACTGCTACCAGCAGCAATGCCGGTGGTAACAAGAGCAAAAACGGCTACGTGCCGATCAGCGAGAGCGGCAACGACGACGCGCTACAGAAGCTGGAGGAAGGGCTCATGTCCATGACCAGCTCTGGTGGTGCCAGCAGCATCGGCGGCAGCAATGGCGACACGAATGCGGTGGACAGAGACAGCGAGAGCAGCAGCAGTAGCTTCAGCGGCAGCGGCGCTGTTTGTACGGCGGAGGAAGGAACGGAGCAGTGCGTCTCGGAGAGGGCCCCGCTCATCAGAGTGGGGGAGGAGGAGGAGGAGGCGCACGAGCACGATGGCGACGGCGATGGCCGTGGGGGCGGCCAGGTCTAGGGTGGTCGCTCCATGGATTCATTCTGGGTTTTGATAACTCTAGGCTGTTGCTATTGACTTGTTTGATCCATCTCCACGCCATCTTCTTTTTCGGTGGCGAGGTTTTGATAAAGAGAGCGAGCGCGCGCGCGCGAGAGAGAGTATTGAGGAGGAAATGATTATGTATATTGGCCTTCTTATTTTCACTTTTCTTGCTTATCATTACCCCAGATTGGTACTCCTGGAAGCCTTGTGTAAATACTAGCCACACCATAAGAGGTCCAATATATATTTATATATTTATCAATCGATGATGAGAGTTGAAAAGTGCTTCCCACGTGTGTGCGCACGCACCCATCCACCATGGGTACGTATGGCACTGTTGGTGGCCTGGTGATTTGAGACGAGTTGAGGGGGGTGCCCCCCTGTAGCGCTGTTCCCCGAGTGGATGCAAGCGCGGGGGGCCAATGGTGGCGCCCCGCTGCTGCCATTTCCACGCACACCGCTCCCACCTCCAACTCATTTGCTGCTCCTTTTTGTGCGTTTCCTTCCTTTTGATAAAGATCGTACGATCCTCCGATATCTGCAAAGCACTCGGCGAAAAAGCTGCCGTTGGTGTCTTGCGATTTTGCGAAGAATAAACTTTGTGGCGCAGCGCAAAGGAAAGGAACGATGCTGCTGCTGCTGCATGCATGCCTCTGTTTCCCCTCCAAGATTACCCTTTTTTCCTAAAAGGATCTTACGGCAAATATTTGGCACTGCTCACCGTACAAACGTCGAATAAAGCATGGGGTTTATGGCAGCACCCAGTGTGATACTACTACTCGGATATGGAAAAGGGCCTTTTGCGCATCAGTGGATTGCTCACGACCACTTCCTCTTTCTTGTTTTGGGTTTGCATTTTGTAATCGTGTGGTTTTTGTGAACTCTTGTTACGTTGGGTTTGTCAACTTTAAGTAGTACCAAAAGAGTTTTCTGTGGTACAAAGAATCGGCAGAAATGCATGCCTTGTGAAGGCTAATCCTCATCACCCGCAGCAAAAAAAAAAAAGGCCAATCCTCATCACCGAACTCCCCGCATTCCATTCCCATTTGTACAATTGCGCTTTTTCTTAAGCAGCTAAGCCAGTCACCATGACCCCGGACCAGAAAATCTTTCCTAAAAGGAGAAAAGCGGGGAAAATACAATGGGTCGCTGCCAGTGCCACCACTCATCAAGTGCATGGTGTACCATGGATTTCAGCGCCCGCTGTCCTGGCCACGGACACGGCAAAGGCAGGCAGGGAGGCAGGCAGAGCAGAAGCAGCAGAAGATAAAGATAGATTCCTTGACGGTTGACGGGGCTCAATCAGATCAGCCTCGCCAATTACCGGGGTCCGGCTGCTATCCGCCGTGCCCGGCCGACGAGACGTTTTCCATGAGCGCGCGCATGGCGTAAGTCAAGTCTATCCATGATGTCTCTCGCGTGGTGTATCCCTCTCGCTGCTGCATGCCTGCTTCTCGGCCGGTCTCCATAGAAGAACTAAGGCCAACTCCACCGCGCGACCCCAAACAGACGTCTGTTTTGTCCGGTTTTTGTCCGTTTGGGCAGGGCAACGGGGTTGTGTCCGGACTTGTCCTGGGATGTGGTGGCCGCGCGCCGCATCCATTTGCCCCATCCTGTCCGTCAGGGCCAAAAATGCCCAAATTTTCATCAAAACTAGTTTCCAACCCAAATATTTGTCTGAAAATTAAAATAGTTTTACAACCTAATTGAAATTGTCTTTAATAAAATTGTTTTACAACCAAATCAAAATTGTCTTAACTGAACATAAAATGGACCAATACATCTATTGGTTGCCAATGTGATCCCACACGTGCTCAACCAAGTCATTTTGAAGATTCAAATGAGTGTGCCAATCACGCATCTCACGGTGGAATTGGGCAAACTGTTCAAATGTGGCCGGGTCTTGGTGCAGGGGTTCAATATTTTCACCTTGATATCAAATCCTTGGTCGAAGATACTCTCATCACGCTCGTCCTCGACGATCATGTTGTACATGATCACACAAGCAGTCATCACCTCCCAAAGCTTCCTTTCATCCCATGACAATGCAGGGTTTTGAACGATACCCCACCTGGATTGAAGCACACCAAAAGCACGTTCCACATCCTTTCTAACACTCTCTTGCATTTGGGCAAATCTCTTTCTCTTCTCACCTTGGGGTTTCGAGATTGTCTTCACAAAAGTTGACAACTGAGGATATATACCATCTGCTAGATAGTATCCCTTGTTGTAATGGTGGCCGTTGATCTGAAAGTTGACAGGTGGGGAGTGGCCTTCTGCAAGCCTCGCGAAGACTGGTGAACGCTGCAGCACGTTAATATCATTGTGAGAACCTGCCATGCCGAAGAAAGAATGCCATATCCAAAGATCCTGCGATGCCACCGCTTCTAATATGACAGTGCACCCGTTAACATGCCCCTTTGTCGGTGTCAAAACTGGCGGATCTCGGGTAGGGGGTCCCGAACTGTGCGTCCAGGCCGGATGGTAACAGGAGGCAAGGGACACGAAGTTTTACCCAGGTTCGGGCCCTCTTGATGGAGGTAAAACCCTACGTCCTGCTTGATTAATATTGATGATATGGGTAGTACAAGAGTAGATCTACCACGAGATCAAGGAGGCTAAACCCTAGAAGCTAGCCTATGGTATGATTGTTGTATGTTCTCTATCGACTAGCCTGGCCCTGGTTTATATAATGCACCAGAGGCCTAGGTTAACAAGAGTCCTAGCCGAATACGCCGGTGGGGAGAAGTCCTTGTCTTGATCGCCAAGTCTTGTGGAATCTTCCTTGTATGCGGCAGCTCTCCGAACTGGCCCATGAGTATACAGCCACGAGGGTCCTCGGTCCAATCTAATAGATTGGGAGACGACGTGGTGAGTACCCCCTAGTCCAGGACACCGTCAGTAGCCCCCTGAACCGGTCTTCAAGTTAGGGACGCTCCTCGATTCTTCCGAACTGTTCTTCATCTTCGGTTATCGGTCTTGAAAACTGGTTCAACAAATCTTCTTTATCTTCGATCTTGAGGATCGCCGAAATGCACTCGACGGGTTTACACGTCGGGTATCCGAGGAGCCCCTTTAAGTTTCGGGCCTTTATGAATGCCTTTTTTATTTTTATGCCACACCTCGGGTTTGAAGTTGTCCCCGGGAGGCAGTGTCCTCTTGCGTCCGAGCTCCAACGCCGGACTGCATTCGAGGTATCCTTTGCAGCCGAGCAGCAACGCCGGACCGCTTCCCAGCTTTAATGCCGGAATGTATCCGAGCTCCAACGCCGGACTATGTATCCGAGCTCCAACGCCGGATTGTATCCGAGGTGTCGTAAATCACCTTGGTTCAAAGAAGTTTGAAGGAGTTTAGCCAAGCTTAATGCTGGAAATGCCCTCTATGGAGCCAGCCACTAGTGCCCGAGCTTTATGCCGGACTGCTTCCGAGGTGGTGCACCACCCCGAATGTGGGCCGATTTTTGTCATTATTTTTGATTGGTGCAATTTATTCTCTGCCGAGATATATAGCCAGTAGCCCTCAAGGTGGGTATCGGTCTAAAACCCGAGATGCACATGAAGGATGACATAAGACTGCTGATCCCAGTAGCCGCTGAGACTCAGGTCGATTTGCAAAATCGGCCTGAGGATCAAGTCCTAGCTCGGCAGAATACTACGGGACACTAAAAGCGGCGTGCTCAGTCCTCGAGACTCAGGTTGGGTGCGGCCGACCAACCTGAGGATCAAATTCTCCTCGGAAACTGTATTGCACATAAAATTTTCTGCATTGGACAAGCAATGCAGTAGCCTCCGAGACACCGGTCGGGTGGCAACACCAGATCAGGGGATCGATGTGCCCCTTTAATATGTTTAAATAATAAGCCCGAAGCCCAGTAGCCCCCGAGCCTTAATGCGGGCACGGGTGGCCGAATTAAGGATCGATATCCATAGTAAAATCACAAATTGTGTGTAATGACTCTATGTATCCAAGTACTTTACGTCATTTAATGCTCGGATCCGCATTGTACAAAACTTTGTTGACCGACCATCGGCTTCCACCTCCTCGGCCAGTAGCCGAGGAGTGTTTGTCTTACTTTATAAAGCCTTTATGAGGACGACAAACAAGGCAATCTGGCCATACGGTTTTATAAACAAAAGTACGCAGAGAGATATGTTATATTCCTGTTTAACAGAATAAATGTCTTCCAAAGAAAAGTCCCACTATCGGTTCCTTTCATTGGGTTGTCATGCTAAGCATGATCATGAACCTCAGCTTTGATGTAAGAGCAAAATATCGAGGATTTAGTTTGGGAGGCTAGTTAATAGCCCCCGGTAGTGTTCGGCGACAGTCGAGGTCAAGCCGTAAACACTTCGGCCAATGTTATGAACGGCCTGTTATTTAACATAGTCATCGGATCGCTGACCAGTTTACGCTGTGACAGCCAGTTTTCGGCTTTCTCCACTGAGGTGCTTAACCATGTGAGCTGGAAGCACAATCGCAGTGGTTCTCCTTTTGCACGCCTAGCCGAACAAAACGGAACGTAGGAAGCAAGTGCAGGAGCCGGGCAACCCAACTATTGACCGAAGACACAATTCGAAACCAATGCATATATAGCAATATCTGAGAATGTTTTTTTGCCGAATCCCTAAAAGGTGTCCGGCGTTGCACTGCGAGACTAATGCTGGAAAAGCACAAATAGTTTAAAAGCGCCACTACTAGGAAAAGGCCTACTAATGGCGCACCGGTTTTGCCTACTAATGGCGCACCACCGGTGCGCCATTAGTACCACGCCACTAGTATTTATTACTAATGGCGCACCGCTGGTGCGCCATTAGTATCTGGTATACTAATGGCGCACCAGGCCGTGCGCCATTAGTTTTTCCCATGGTGCGCCACTAGTGTCTGCTATACTAATGGTGCACCACTAGTGTCTGCTATACTAATGGCGCACCACATGGTAGTGCGCCATTAGTAACAATTTTTTTAATTTTTTAATCTCAGATCACTATTTCACCTATGAGATATCCAACACATATATATACAACAAGCATCCATATAACATACATAGCCAACACACAAGTTCCATCATATATACATACATAGCCAACACATAGTTCCATCGTTACATATTACAAAAGTTTCACATTGTTCATCCAACACCGTTATCCATCAATTCACAAAAGTTTCACATTGATACAAAATAAAAACACAAATGGAAAAGAAGCACTCCATCCATGCAAGCTTCCGTGAATTAAATCAAATCTGCAAAATGATAAACAAGAAGTTAGAAGAAGAAAAAGAAGAAGACTAGAAGAATACCAGAAGAAGAAGAACACTAGAAGAAGAATAAGAAGAATTTTGGAAAAGAAATAAGAAGAAGACTATAAGCTTACTATGTAAACTTGATCATTTTGTGCTAACATAAGTTATTTTGGAGCTAACCTATAGGAAACTAAGCATATAAGCTCTAAGTTAGTATATTAGAGCCAACTTAGGTAAAATGAAGCTAACCTATGTCATTTTGGAAAAGAAGAAGAATAAGAAAAAGTCTATAAGCTTATTTTGTAAACTTGATCATTTTGTGCTAACATAAGTTATTTTGGAGCTAACCTATAGGAAACTAAGCATATAAGCTCTAAGTTAGTATATTAGAGCCAACTTAGGTAAAATGTGAAGGAAATATGCCCTAGAGGCAATAATAAATTTATTATTTATTTCCTTATTTCATGATAAATGTTTATCATTCATGCTAGAATTGTATCAACCGGAAACATGATACATGTGTGAATACATAGACAAGCAGAGTTTCACTAGTATGCCTCTACTTGACTAGCTCGTTAATCAAAGATGGTTATGTTTCCTAACCATGGACAAATAGTTGTTATTTGATTAACGGGATCACATCATTAGTTGAGTGATCTGATTGACATGACCCATTCCATTAGCTTAGCACCCGATCGTTTAGTATGTTGCTATTGCTTTCTTCATGACTTATACATGTTCCTATGACTATGAGATTATGCAACTCCCGTTTACCGGAGGAACACTTTGTGTGCTACCAAACGTCACAACGTAACTGGGTGATTATAAAGGAGCTCTACAGGTGTCTCCAAAGGTAGATGTTGGGTTGGCGTATTTCGAGATTAGGATTTGTCACTCCGATTGTCGGAGAGGTATCTCTGGGCCCTCTCGGTAATGCACATCACATAAGCCTTGCAAGCATTACAACTAATATGTTAGTTGTGAGATGATGTATTACGGAACGAGTAAAGAGACTTGCCGACAACGAGATTGAACTAGGTATTGGATACCGACGATCGAATCTCGGGCAAGTAACATACCGATGACAAAGGGAACAACGTATATTGTTATGCGGTCTGACCGATAAAGATCTTCGTAGAATATGTAGGAGCCAATATGGGCATCCAGGTCCCGCTATTGGTTATTGACCGGAGACGTGTCTCGGTCATGTCTACATTATTCTCGAACCGTAGGGTCCGCACGCTTAAAGTTACGATGGCAGTTATTATGAGTTTATGCATTTTGATGTACCGAAGTTAGTTCGGAGTCCCGGATGTGATCACGGACATGACGAGGAGTCTCGAAATGGTCGAGACATAAAGATCGATATATTGGAAGCCTATATTTGGACATCGGAATGGTTCCGAGTGAAATCGGCATTTTACTGGAGTACCGGGGGGTTACCGGAACCCCCCCGGTGGTTAATGGGCCCATATGGGCCTTAAGGGAAAAGAGGAGGGGAGGCCAGGGCAGGCCGCGCGCCCCTCCCCCCTAGTCCGAATAGGACAAGGAAGGGGGGGGGCGCCCTCCTTTTTCCTTTCCCCCTCTCTCCTTCCTTCTCCTACAAGGCAAGGGAGAGGAGTCTTACTCCCGGGGCATGGGGGGCACCCTAGAACACACAAGTTGATCTTCGTGATCGTTCCTTGGCCGTGTGCGGTGCCCCCCTCCACCATATTCCACCTCGGTCATATCGTTGCAGTGCTTAGGCGAAGCCCTGCGTCGGTAGAACATCATCATCGTCATCACGCCGTCGTGCTGACGGAACTCATCCCCGAAGCTTTGCTGGATCGGAGCCCGGGGAGCGTCATCGAGCTGAACGTGTGCTAAGAACTCGGAGGTGCCGGAGTAACGGTGCTTGGATCGGTCGGATCGGGAAGACGTACGACTACTTCCTCTACGTTGCGTCAACGCTTCCGCTTCGGTCTACGAGGGTACGTAGACAACACTCTCCCCTCTCGTTGCTATGCATCACCATGATCTTGCATGTGCGTAGGAATTTTTTTGAAATTACTATGTTCCCCAACAGTGGTATCAGAGCCAGGTTTTTATGGTTTGATGTTATATGCACGAGTAGAACACAAGTGAGTTGTGGACAATATAAGTCATACTGCCTACCAGCATGTCATACTTTGGTTCAGCGGTATTGTTGGATGAAGCGGCCCGGACCGACATTACGCGTACGCTTATGCGAGACTGGTTCTACCGACGTGCTTTGCACACAGGTGGCTGGCGGGTGTCAGTTTCTCCAACTTTAGTTGAACCGAGTATGGCTACGCCCGGTCCTTGCGAAGGTTAAAACGAAGTCTATATGACAAACTATCGTTGTGGTTTTGATGCGTAGGTAAGATTGGTTCTTGCTTAAGCCCGTAGCAGCCACGTAAAACTTGCAATTAACAAAGTAGAGGACGTCTAACTTGTTTTTGCAGGGCATGTTGTGATGTGATATGGTCAAGACATGATGCTAAATTTTATTGTATGAGATGATCATGTTTTGTAACCGAGTTATCGGCAACTGGCAGGAGCCATATGGTTGTCGCTTTATTGTATGCAATGCAATCGCCCTGTAATGCTTTACTTTATCACTAAGCGGTAGCGATAGTCGTAGAAGCATAAGATAGGCGAGACGACAACGATGCTACGATGGAGATCAAGGTGTCGCGCCGGTGACGATGGTGATCATGACGGTGCTTCGGAGATGGAGATCACAAGCACAAGATGATGATGGCCATATCATATCACTTATATTGATTGCATGTGATGTTTATCTTTTTATGCATCTTATCTTGCTTTGGTTGACAGTAGCATTATAAGATGATCTCTCACTAAATTATCAAGAAGTGCTCTCCCTGAGTATGCACCGTTGCCAAAGTTCGTCGTGCCCAGACACCACGTGATGATCGGGTGTGATAAGCTCTACGTCCATGTACAACGGGTGCAAGCCAGTTTTGCACACGCAGAATACTCGGGTTATACTTGACGAGCCTAGCATATGCAGATACGGCCTCGGAACATGGAGACCGAAAGGTCGAGCGTGAATCATATAGTAGATATGATCAACATAATGATGTTCACCATTGAATACTAATCCATTTCACGTGATGATCGGTTATGGTTTAGTTGATTAGGATCACGTGATCACTTAGAAGATTAGAGGGATGTCTATCTAAGTGGGAGTTCTTAAGTAATATGATTAATTGAAATTTAATTTATCATGAACTTAGTCCTGGTAGTATTAGCATATCTATGTTGTAGATCAATAGCTTGCGTTGTTGCTTCCCTGTGTTTATTTTGATATGTTCCTAGAGAAAATTGTGTTGAAAGATGTTAGTAGCAATGATGCGGATTGGATCCGTGATCTGAGGTTTATCCTCATTGCTACACAAAAGAATTATGTCCTTGATGCACCGCTAGGTGACAGACCTATTGCAGGAGCAGATGCAGACGTTATGAACGTTTGGCTAGCTCAATATGATGACTACTTGATAGTTTAAGTGCACCATGTTTAACAACTTAGAATCGGGACTTCAAAGACATTTTGAACGTCATGGAGCATATGAGATGTTCCAGGAGTTGAAGTTAATATTTCAAGAAAATACCCGAGTTGAGAGATATGGAGTCTCCAACAAGTTCTATAGCTAAAAGATGGAGGAGAATCGCTCAACTAGTGAGCATGTGCTCAGATTGTCTGGGTACTACAATCGCTTGAATCAAGTGGGAGTTAATCTTCCAGATAAAATAGTGATTGACAGAATTCTCTAGTCACCATCACCAAGTTAATAGAACTTCGTGATGAACTATAATATGCAAGGGATAACGGAAACGATTCCCAAGCTCTTCGTGATACTGAAATCAACGAAGGTAGAAATCAAGAAAAACATCAAGTGTTGATGGTTAACAAGACCACTAGTTTCAAGTAAAGGGCAAAGGGAAGAAGGGGAACTTCAAGAAGAACGGCAAGCAAGTTGCTGCTCAAGTGAAAAGCCCAAGTCTAGACCTAAGCCTGAGACTAAGTGCTTCTACTGCAAAGGGACTGGTCACTGGAAGCAAAACTGCCCCAAGTATTTGGGGATAAGAAAGGATGGCAAAGTAAACAAAGGTATATTTGATATACATGTTATTGATGTGTACTTTACTAGTGTTTATAGCAACCCCTAAGTATTTGATACTAGTTTAGTTGCTATGATTAGTAACTTGAAACGGGAGTTGCAGAATAAACAGAGACTAGTTAAGGGTGAAGTGACGATGTGTGTTGGAAGTAGTTCCAAGATTGATAGGATCATCATCGCACACTCCCTATACTTTCGGGATTAGTGTGGAACCTAAATAAGTGTTATTTGGTGTTGAGCATGAATATGATTTGGTCATGTTTGTTGCAATACGGTTATTCATTTAAGTAAGAGAATAAATTGTTGTTCTGCTTACATGAATAAAACTTTCTATGGTCATACACACCAACGAAAATGGTTTGTTGGATCTCGATCAAAATGATACACATATTCATAATATTGAAGCCAAAAGATGCAAAGTTAATAATGATAGTGCAACTTATTTGTGGCACTGCCGTTTAAGTCATATTGGTGTAAAGCGCATGAAGAAACTCCATGCTGATGGGATTATGGAATCACTTGATTATGAATCACTTGATGCTTGCGAACCATGTCTCTTGGGCAAGATGACTAAAACGCCGTTCTCCGGAACAATGGAGCAAGCAACAAATTTGTTGGAAATCATACATACTGATGTATGTGGTCCGATGAATATTAAGGCTTGCAGCGGGTGTCATTATTTTCTGACTTTCACAGATGATTTAAGCAGATATGGGTATATCTACTTAATGAAACACTAGTCTGAAACATTTGGAAAGTTCAAAGAATTTCAGAGTGAAGTGGAGAATCATCGTAACAAAAATAAAAGTTTCTACGATATGACCGCAGAGGTAAAATATTTGAGTTACGAGTTTGGCCTTCAATTAAAACAATGTGGAATAGTTTCACAAATTCATGCCACCTGGAACACCACAGCATAATGGTGTATCCGAACGTCATAACCGTACTTTATTGGATATAGTACAATCTATGATGTTTCTTACCGATTTACCAATATCGTTTTGGGATCATGCATTAGAGACAGCTGCATTCACGTTTAAAAGGGGCACCATCTAAGTCCGTTGAGATGACACAATATGAACTATGGTTTGGCAAGAAACCAAAGTTGTCGTTTCTTAAAGTTTGGGGTTGCGATGCTTATAAGAAAAAGTTTCATCATGATGAGCTCAAACCCAAATCGGAGAAATGTGTCTTCATAGGATACCCAAAGGAGACAGTTGGATACACCTTCTATCACAGATCCAAAACGCAAGACATTCGTTGCTGAGAATGGATACTTTCTAGAGAAGAAGTTTCTCTCAAAAGAAGTGAGTGGGAGGAAAGTAGAACTTGATAAGGTAATTGTACCTTCTCCCTTATTGGAAAGTAGTTCATCACAGAAATCTGTTCCTGTGACTGCTACACCAATTAGTGAGGAAGCTAATGATGATGATCATGTAACTTCAGATCAAGTTACTACCGAACCTCATAGGTAAACCAGAGTGAGATCCGCACCAGAGTGGTACGGTAATCCTGTTCTGGAGGTCATGTTACTTGACCATGACGAACTTGCGAACTATGAGGAAGCAATGATGAGCCCAGATTCCGCGAAATGGTTTGAGGCCATGAAATCTGAGATGGGATCCATGTATGAAAACAAAGTATGGACTTTGGTTGACTTGCCGATGATCGGCAAGCAATTGAAAATAAACGGATCTTCAAGAGAAAGACGGACGCTGATAGTAGTGTTACTATCTACAAAGCTAGAATTGTCGCAAAAAGGTTTTTCGACAAGTTCAAGATGTTGACTACGATGAGAGTTTCTCACTCGTATCTATGCTTAAAGTCTGTCCGAATCATGTTAGCAATTGCCACATTTTATGAAATCTGGCAAATGGATAACAAAACTGCAATCCTTAATGGATTCATTAAAGAAGAGTTGTATATGATGCAACCAGAAGGTTTTGTCAATCCTAAAGGTGCTAACAAAATATGCAAGCTCCAGCGATCCATCTATGGACTGGTGCAAGCATCTCGGAGTTGGAATATACGCTTTGATAAGTTGATCAAAGCATATAGTTTTATACAGACTTGCGGTGAAGCGTGTATTTACAAGAAAGTGAGTGGGAGCACTACAGCATTTCTGATAAATATATGTGAATGACATATTGTTGATTGGAAATAATGTAGAATTATTCTGCAAAGCATAAAGGAGTGTTTGAAAGGAGTTTCTTAAAGAAAGACCTCGGTGAAGCTGCTTACATATTGAGCATCAAGATCTATAGAGATAGATCAAGACGCTTGATAAGTTTTTTCAATGAGTACATACCTTGACAAGATTTTGACGTAGTTCAAAATGTAACAGTTAAAGAAAGAGTTCTTGCCTGTGTTACAAGGTGTGAAATTGAGTAAGACTCAAAACCCGACCACGGCAAAAGATAGAAAGAGAATGAAAGTCATTCCCTATGCCTTGGCCATAGGTTCTATAAAGTATGCCATGCTGTGTACCAGATCTATTGTATTCCCTACACTAATTTTGGCAAGGGAGTACAATAGTGATCTAGGAGTAGATCACTGGAAAGCGGTCAAAATTATCCTTAGTGGAATAAGGATATGTTTCTCGATTATGGAGGTGACAAAAAGGTTCGTCGTAAAAGGTTACGTCGATGCAAGTTTTGACACTAATCTAGATGACTCTAAGTCTCAATCTAGATACATATTGAAAGTGGGAGCAATTAGCTAGAGTAGCTCCGAGCAGAGTATTGTTGACATAGAAATTTGCAAAATACATACGGATCTGAATGTGGCAGACCCGTTGACTATGATTCTCTCACAAGCAAAACATGATCACACCTTAGTACTCTTTGGGTGTTAATCACATAGCGATGTGAACTAGATTATTGACTCTAGTAAACCCTTTGGGTGTTGGTCACATGATGATGTGAACTATGGGTATTAATCACATGGTGATGTGAACTATTGCTGTTAAATCACATGCTGATGTGAACTAGATTATTGACTCTAGTGCAAGTGGGAGACTGAAGGAAATATGCCCTAGAGGCAATAATAAAGTTATTATTTATTTCCTTATTTCATGATAAATGTTTATTATTCATGCTAGAATTGTATCAACCGGAAACATGATACATGTGTGAATACATAGACAAACAGAGTTTCACTAGTATGCCTCTACTTGACTAGCTCGTTAATCAAAGATGGTTATGTTTCCTAACCATGGACAAAGAGTTGTTATTTGATTAACGGGATCACATCATTAGTTGAATGATGTGATTGACATGACCCATTCCATTAGCTTAGCACCCGATCGTTTAGTATGTTGCTATTGCTTTCTTCATGACTTATACATGTTCCTATGACTATGAGATTATGCAACTCCCGTTTACCGGAGGAACACTTTGTGTGCTACCAAACATCACAACGTAACCGGGTGATTATAAAGGAGCTCTACAGGTGTCTCCAAAGGTAGATGTTGGGTTGGCGTATTTCGAGATTAGGATTTGTCACTCCGATTGTCGGAGAGGTATCTCTGGGACCTCTCGGTAATGCACATCACATAAGCCTTGCAAGCATTACAACTAATATGTTAGTTGTGAGATGATGTATTACGGAACGAGTAAAGAGACTTGCCGGCAACGAGATTGAACTAGGTATTGGATACCGACGATTGAATCTCGGGCAAGTAACATACCGATGACAAAGGGAACAACGTATATTGTTATGCGGTCTCACCGATAAAGATCTTCGTAGAATATGTAGGAGCCAATATGGGCATCCAGGTCCCGCTATTGGTTATTGACCGGAGACGTGTCTCGGTCATGTCTACATTATTCTCGAACCGTAGGGTCCGCACGCTTAAAGTTACGATGGCAGTTATTATGAGTTTATGCATTTTGATGTACCGAAGTTAGTTCGGAGTCCCGGATGTGATCACGGACATGACGAGGAGTCTCGAAATGGTCGAGACATAAAGATCGATATATTGGAAGCCTATATTTGGACATCGGAATGGTTCCGCGTGAAATCGGCATTTTACTGGAGTACCGGGGGGTTACCGGAACCCCCCCCCCCGGGGTTAATGGGCCCATATGGGCCTTAAGGGAAAAGAGGAGGGGCGTCCAGGGCAGGCCACGCGCCCCCTCCCCCCCTAGTCCGAATAGGACAAGGAAGGGGGGGTGGCGCCCTCCTTTTTCCTTTCTCCCTCTCTCCTTCCTTCTCCTACAAGGCAAGGGAGAGGAGTCCTACTCCCGGTGGGAGTAGGACTCCTCCTAGCGCACCCCTTGGGGGCCGGCCGCGCCCTCCCCTCCCCTCCTTTATATACGGGGGCAGGGGGGCACCCTAGAACACACAAGTTGATCTTCGTGATCGTTCCTTAGCCGTGTGCGGTGCCCCCCTCCACCATATTCCGCCTCGGTCATATCGTTGCAGTGCTTAGGCGAAGCCCTGCGTCGGTAGAACATCATCATCGTCATCACGCCGTCGTGCTGACGGAACTCATCCCCGAAGCTTTGCTGGATCGGAGCCCGGGGAGCGTCACCGAGCGGAACGTGTGCTAAGAACTCGGAGGTGCCGGATTAACGGTGCTTGGATCGGTCGGATCAGGAAGACGTACGACTACTTCCTCTACGTTGCGTCAACGCTTCCGCTTCGGTCTACGAGGGTACGTAGACAACACTCTCCCCTCTCGTTGCTATGCATCACCATGATCTTGCATGTTCGTAGGATTTTTTTTTGAAATTACTACGTTCCCAACAAAATGAAGCTAACCTATAGGAAACTAAGCATATTAGAGATAACATTGGTAACTAAGTATATATATATATATATATATATATATATATATATATGTATATAAATATATATATCATTTTGGAGATCTGACATACCTGACAAAGTTTAGTTCTCATGCATTGTTCTTCTCCTTCTCCTTCCTCAGCCTGATGCGCCAAGAGCGGCGAGGCGGTGGAGGCGGTGGAGGCAGTGGGATGTAGTCTTCTACCTCAATTGGCGTGGTCATGTCGCCCAGTTGTGGGATCGCCGGCGCCACCACCGGTGCGTGGTCATTGTCAGGCACCACCACCATCGCGAGGCCACCTTCAGGCACGACCATCGCTAGGTCATACTCAGCCACCTCCATCTCTTGCCCATGGTCAGCCACCACCATCTCTTGCCCTTGGTCAGCCACCACCAGCGCTAGGTCATCCTCAGCCTGATGCCCATCATCATCCTGCAGCTCCTCATCCCCACTCTGCTCCTCTTCTCCCGCACTCCAGTCCGCATCATCCTTCTTGTTGTCTATGCTGCTGTCAGAATCGCTGGTGCTTTCGCTACAGCCAGAATCGCTGCTGCTTTCGCTACAGCCATGGTCGCTGCTGCTTTGGCTGTAGCCATTGTCGCTGCTGCTGCTCCCATTACCTGTCCAAATGCAACAATGACCATTAACAATCGATGTGAGACAAAGCCAAATGTAGAGGAATAAGAAGAGGCAGAACGTACCGGCATCATAATCTTCAGCGTAGCGCATGCGACACATAGTCGCGTTGAACACCTTCACGATGAGCATGGTGGCGTCGTCGTCGTACCTGAAGAGAAGGAAGTACCCCAGCCGCAGGTCGTAGGCACGGTAGAACTTCTCCCACCCACGAGACAAGTACATGTGGCCCTCCTTGATCACCAACTCCACACCCCACAGCCTGCGAAACCCGCTGCCGGCCTTCGCACCTTCACATTATTTGGCGGATCTTCACCCATCAGCATGTTCTTAAAACTGTCAGGCAGCCTCTGCAGTTTGGGACAATGAGTGATGTAGGCAAACAACAGATATCATAATGAGATAGGTGAAGGGGAGATCTCTCGTTTTATATACCTGCGTCATGGATGATACTGAAGTCCCAAGTATGATAGTGAAGAACTCGGAAGCATCCAACTCGTACTGCGGTGTCGCAGAGCGGCGGTGGCTGCTTCCCGCCATCTCTGATAAGCAGCAGAAGAGATATTTTTATGATACAAGAAGAAAGCAGCCACAACTACAGTAAAAACAAGCAACTACACACACAGGAGTTGTAAAATATCCCTGCTATTCTTTTTTACATAAACATGTAATTAGTCAAGACAACTTCTCTCATATTTTTAAACTTCCATTTATTTTAATCTACGGTAGAGACATGACATCACTTGGCCTAATCACTTGGCACTAATCACGAAAAATTTCAGCATGACCTTTGCTGAAAATAGGACATATGGAGTACCCGAATTTGCCGGAACGAAAGTTAATCGACATTCCGGCAATCTCAAGGGCCTCTCGGGGTACCTGCAAATTCATCACGACACAATGGTCGGAGACAAAACCCAGCAAACTAGCAAGATGATCATCATCTTTGCAAGTCATTACTTGTCAAATAAAGAAGAAGGAACAATTTATTTGTGACATAGTTACAAATGATGACATAATAAAGCAACACCCTGCACTAGCCTAAAAACAAGTGAAGTTTCACCCCTATAAGAACATCTTTATAAAATCAGAGAAGTTGCTAATTTTTTTGTATCCTTCATATACACTGGAGTACAATGCTTTATAATGTTCCATCATCATGACAGGAAATTGACAATTGTCCATAATAGTTAACTGAAATTTTTGCCTCATAGCTTGGGTGGGTTAAGTACTAGGAGATTATTTCAGTTCTACATGCAGATTTTGACCAAAAAACACATGGTCTTTTTAACAGTTTTCAGTTTGGATAGAATACTGAAAACTACATTTATGTATTAACAACATCTTGTTTGCCCCCATCAAGGGGCAGTTAGTTGGCCCTATGCAATTCAAGCATCTACACCCACCTACTAGTTGGCTGGACCTGCAGTTAGCCAGCCATGAACCAACATTTTTTGTGGGTAAAAAGCAAAGAGCTTGTGCATAGTTACAAGGGTTATCACCCTCTTTGCCTGTTCAAAAGAAAAGGGCATAAAGAGGGGGAGAAGACCAGGCCCAAGAGAAGGGGGGCAAAAGCATGGGCATGCTTTCGAGCACTCATTTCCTTGGTCCTATCAAAAGTGGGACAAAAGCAATGCAGTACTCACTAGATCTATCCATCACCCTAGAAAAAAATGCACTCCTAGTACATGGCTACCACTATTTTTCTGCTGCTAGGAAAAACATCACTCATTGGAAATAAAAATCTCAGTACCAGCATTTTGAACTTTGAAATGAATAGAGACAATAACTATAGGATTTGTTTGATTATATCTTTTTTATACACTTACTAAAACAAGTGTGATACCAATTGGATCATTGTTCGCTGTAATCTTTTCTTTTGAACTGAAAAGGGAGGTCAGTTTTTTCAGAGAGAAAATAAATCTGCAGATTCAACTAATGATACTATGAACTTTTGATCTGAAAGAACATGATCTTGTCAAATGCAGCAAGCAGAAACAGAGCAATCTTTTTTTCTATCGAAACAAAAGAAACAGAGGAAAACACGCAAGAAACTGAGTTGCTCACTGTTGTATTTGTCTGAACTTTGAACTCATAAGTTGCAACCACATTTAGTCCACACGGTCAGGCACATCATGTAATATGTAGATTTACACACACTGCTTTTGCTGTCATTAATCCTTGCATCAAGTCCCCAATTTGCCTTTGAGGATTCTATAATGAAAAGAAAATTTACAATACTACTGATCTTGCCATCCAAGGCCACTAGGCAGTGGCGGATCAAACCCTAGAACACATCAGAGGGTTGTGGTACTCGCGGGAGGTAGCCTAGGGGGAAGGAGGGGAAGGGGGAGAGGTGAGGAATCAACCTGTGGGATAACGTCAGGCTGCTGTAGGAGGGCGCTGACGTTGAGGAGGCGGTGGACGGCGGCGCGTCAAGGAGGAGGTGGCGCGTCGAGGAGGAGGCGGCGCATCGAGGAGGAGGAGGCGCGTCGAGGAGGCGGCGGCGCCTTCTTGCTTCCCCGAGCCCTTCCTCGAAGACGGCGATGGGGGCGCGGGCAGGGGCTGTCGGCGACGGCGACGGAGGGCAGGGCAGGAGCTGCAGTGGTGGGGGCGCGGGGGCGGCGGCGGCGTGGGTCGGGGCAGCGGGCGGAAGTGGATCTGGCGAGAGGGAGGGACGAAGGGGTCGGGCTAGTTAGGGGGGAAGATTACTAATGGCGCACCACCTAGCGGTGCGCCATTAGAAATCTTCTTTTTAGATAGCAATGGCGCACACACGAGAGGTGCGCCATTAGAAATCTTTTTTTAGGTAGCAATGGTGCACCTCCAGACCGGTGCGCCATTAGTATGTTTATTTATTATTATTTTTTTAAAAATGAATATGAATATGAAACAGTAATATTTTTTTATAAAAACAGTAATAAGTGTTGTTTAACAACAATTGTAGTCTACACTTTATTATTATTATTTTTTAGAAAATGAATATGAATATGAAACACTAATAATTTTTTACAAAAACAGTAAATAATTTTTTAAAAATATCATCAAATTTGTTATTTGAAAATATCATCGGCGGCGGCGGTGGAGCCGGGGAGGGTGCGGTGGGTCGTCGGCGGCGGTGGAGCGGGGGAGGGGGCGGGGGGTGCTCGTCTGCGGTGGTGGAGCGGGGGAGGGTGCGGGGGGTGCTCGTCGGCGGCGACGGAGCGGGGGAGGGTGCGGTGGGTCGTCGGCGGCGGTGGAGCTAGCGGGAGAGGGTGCGGGTGGGATCGAGATCGAGATGAAGGGGGATAGCGATCAAGATGGAGGGGGATCGAGATCGAGATGGAGGGGGGAATCCTCATGTAAACGGTACGACAGTAATGGCGCACTGTGAAATGATGCGCCATTAGTAGTTTTGCAAAAAAAGAATAATTTTTTTTACAGTAATGGCGCACTGTCTGTTTGGTGCGCCATTACTAGTTAGAACTAGTAATGGCACACTTCGACCTGATGCGCCATTAGTATGTATGGAAAAATGGAAAAAAATTTAACACTAGTGGCGCATCCTGTTTCTGGTGCGCCATTAGTGTCTTCCACACTAATGGTGTATCACCAACAGGTGCGCCATTAGTATATACTAGTGGCGCACTGCTGCCATGGTGCACCATTAGTATCAATCCTATCTATAGCCCTTTTCCTAGTAGTGTGCCAAAAAGCTTGGAAAACCAAGAAACGTCAGTAAAAACATGACGTCCGAACAATATCAAGTGTTCGGTGCCAATCCGAAAATTGGTCTTAAAAAAAGAAGTACTTCTGTCGTGCTTTAACATGATACATCCTATCTCAAGACTTCGAGCGGGTCAGCCTACGGCTTCAACCTCCTATCCCGAGGGTGCAGTACTTCTCATCAGGCCAGTTTAGCAAACTAAACTCTAGCGGCTTTGAGAGAGAAATTAGGCTCCCCGGCTAGTGACCGCACACTCGTGTCGAAACAAGGAGTGATAAATAATAATAATAAAACTTTGCAACGACTAAGAAGAAGAACACTTATTATAAAACGACTCAAATAAACTTAAGAGCCCCCAAGTGACTTGGGTAGGAGAATGATTGCATGTACAGAAGTACTTATATCATATCTATGTTCAACCAAACTTTAAACGCGTCTTAACCGACCGTCGGCTTCTTCCTCTTTGGTCAAGGACTGAAAAGTGTTATGTACTCCATCGGTCGAGAATATCGACGGTGTTTCCAATAACCAGGCAATCAGGCCATAAGGCTGTAACAGACAAAGCGCGCTCAGGGAACTTATGCTATATTACTGCGAAGTGTAAGAAGCATCTTCGAAGAAAATAGTACCCCCACCGATACCTTTCTTCGGTGCTCATTGTTATTATGAGACTTGTGCAATAGATTTTTTGTACTCATGAGTTCCGTTGTGTGCCGACCATCATTGAAAACTATAAGAGCGCTAGCTTTTGGCTTCACCCAGTCTGAGGTCCGGCTCGGGCGACCCGATCGTGACAATCGCAGAGGTGCTCCCTTTACTCCCTAGCCGAACAATCGGGAACGTAGGGGTAAACACAGGAGCGAGGCAACCCAGCTTGCAAATCGCTTAAGTCAATATGGTGCATATTGTGGCGTAATACACGAACAAGGAAAGAAGCCGTACAAGTATAATCATATGCAACAGGAAAAGCTTCATAAATGAAGCCCCCAAGTAAACGGGGTATTTGAATTTATGCATCACAAACAAAGTTTGGACAAGGAAAAAAGATTTTACAAGCAATTTTTTTTCCAAAAAAGTATAATGCTTGGTCGAACCGAACACAAGTTAGAAATTAAAGCTTTGAGCATGAAAGCGACTTAGCTGGTTAATGTGTTCGCAGTCCGAGCTTGATGCGGGACAAGGTTCTATCCCCCAAGCCGGTCCCGAGGTGGTGGAGCAGAGAGCTCGACACGCCGAAGTGGTGACATAGCACGATCGATGCAGACCGGCAGAGTGACGCCGAAGTCCCCGGATCATTTTCCTGTGCACAAAAATAGTGCAAACGGGAGAAAATAGTAATAATGATAATTAAAAAAAATCGTTGCATAATGAATAATTTATGCAAAGTGAGTAATAATAGAAATATGGCCTGGTGCCGAAGTCAATGTCGATGCAGGGCGTCAACGTGATGCGGTAAAGGCGTGGCAAAGCCTGAATTCGCAGGTCGGTCCGAGCTCCGGATGCGGCGTTCGTCGGACTATGTACGGAAACTGACCGAACCACCATGTGACTGTCGTGAATGCGGCCACCATTTGATAGACCTGTGTACATATGATGGACAAACCAGAGTAATAATTCCTTGGAAAAAATGAACCCAAACAAGCAAAAAATAATAGGGATTGATAGCACCTGGTTTATTTGTTGTAGCAATCCGAAGGAAGGTGATTCCCAAAATTGGGACTCGCTCCACACACCCATTGCCTGATGGGCGATAAAACGACGGCATGGCAATGCTGGTAATGGTTGGCTCGCCGAGGCAAAGCCCTCGGCCCAGCTAACGTGACGGAGCTGGTCGGCTAGTGACGCCGAAGTGTCTGGAGTAGGTTGATGAAGAGATGGCGAAGCCCCCGGTCCAGCCGAGATGTCGAAGCCCCGATGACAGCCGATGAGTCGAAGTAGGTCGGCATGATGGACACGATCTTGAAGAAGCGATAGTGCGGCCCTATGGATGCAGGTCGTGACGTGGTCGATGCCGGCTTGGTGAAGCAACCGTGCCGCGATGCCGGTATGCCCGCTCCGTGTAATCCGTGGGGCGGCGATGTTGGTGATGTTTTATCCTTCGTGATGCCGGACTCTTGTGATGATCCGAAGAAGTTGAGCTCGGCTCAACAAAGCGACGCCGTGTCTTAGCGCAGGTCGGCAGCCGTGGAGTAATATTGCCGGACTGGTTTGACACCAGTATGATGTTGAAGATCATGTTCAAAAGATCTTAAAGTTAGTGGGATGTGTTCGGAAACAAAACAAAATACCCCATATAAAACTTCCTTCAAAAGGGATGTCCGAAATCCCGTTCATAGAAAAGATGAACTCGGGTTGGATTCGTTTTCGCGCAGAAAACAGATCCAAAAAGTGATGCACTAATCGGAAGGTTCCCGGAGTTTGGACGGTCGGATCGAGCTGACATTTTGAGAGGTGGTAGATACAAGAATTCCACAACGGATCAACGGTTGAATCTTCCAAAGGACGTCCGAGCTAGAAGCTGGACACCACGCCCTAAACACATCCAAATTCCCATCCAGATTTGACAGGGCTCCGGTATATCGTGGATTGCTAGAGATTCCTCCATCGGAACTCGACGAAATTTTCCAGGGTTGTTGTAGACTCAATTCCGCACAATTCCACCAAAGCGATCGTCAAAGCGATACTCGAGGAGGTGGGGGCAGCAGATACGAGTTCGTTGTCTAGAAAAATAGCGCGGTCGCTTGAGGGCAATGTTGACGTTGAGCCCCCGAGCTCCATGGATGATTCCTCCGTGATCTTGATAGAGATCGGAGTTGATGTTTGATGAAGGCCCTCGTCCAAACATGGTGATCCGAACACGGGGCGCAATTCTTGGTCGAACCAAGGTGACCAGTCGAGCTGGTGATGAAGATGCCGAAGTCGCAGTTGATCTGCAGGCGAGCCATCGATCCTTTTGTCGATCACACAGTGGAACTCTCAATGAAAGCACCAATGTCGGTGTCAAAACCGGCGGATCTCGGGTAGGGGGTCCCGAACTGTGCGTCTAGGTCGGATGGTAACAGGAGGCAAGGGACACGAAGTTTTACCCAGGTTCGGGCCCTCTTGATGGAGGTAAAACCCTACGTCCTGCTTGATTAATATTGATGATATGGGCAGTACAAGAGTAGATCTACCACGAGATCAAGGAGGCTAAACCCTAGAAGCTAGCCTATGGTATGATTGTTGTATGTTCTCTATCGACTAGCCTGGTCCTGGTTTATATAATGCACCAGAGGCCTAGGTTAACAAGAGTCCTAGCCGAATACGCCGGTGGGGAGAAGTCCTTGTCTTGATCGCCAAGTCTTGTGGAATCTTCCTTGTATGCGGCAGCTGTCCGAACTGGCCCATGAGTATACGGCCACGGGGGTCCTCAGCCCAATCTAATAGATTGGGAGACAACGTGGTGAGTACCCCCTAGTCCAGGACACCGTCACCCTTGTACTTGCCTTGCCAAGCAAATGGACAATCCTTCCACTCCTAGTGCATACAATCTATGCTGCCAAGCATGTCTGGAAAGCCTCTAGTTGCGTTGGTCGTCAACAATTTCTCTGTATCAGTGGCATTTGGCTGCCTCAAGTACTCTGGGCCAAACACCTCGATCACAGTCTGGCAAAACTTGTACATTGACATCAGACATGTTGTCTCACTCATACGCACATACTCATCCACCAGATCGCCTGGAACTCCATATGCAAGCATGCGGATGGCCGTGGTGCATTTCTGGTAAGAGGAGAATCCAAGCTTGCCAAGGGCATCCGTCTTGCACTCGAAGTATGGGTTATGAGCAACCACTTCCTCTTGGATACGATTGAACACATGCCTTCCCATTCAAAAACGGTGACGGAGTTTATCCGGCTTGAAGAGCGGGGTGTTGGCAAAGTAATCAGCATAGAGCAGGGCGTGGCCTCTCTCCCTGTTGCGGTTCAGGTTGGGAGCACGGCCAGAGACCGACCCCCTATACCGGGGAAGCTACCGTTGAATGTGGTCGTGAACGACCAGTGCAACCACCACAAGATCTTCATCATCCAACGACAAATCGTCCGATGAACAAAGGAAGTGATGGAAGAAAAACTCGTCTCCACTGTCCATACCTTTGTGGGCAAAATGCCAAACACCTTGTGGTCGTGGTGGCGAAGAGGCCGCGATGATCACCTCGACGCAGCAGGGGTAGTTGCCGGCTGGCTACTGGCCGCTCTGGAGCTCTCATCGGAAGCTGCCGAGGCCGTCGTGGTGCGTTGCCGGCGGTCCTGTCCCCTCTACGACCGGCAAAGATGGCGACGGCCAAACCTCCGATTGACGGCCAAAACTACGGCCAAAGCACGGGCGTGGTGGCGGCCATGTCGAGAAGTGGTTTGGTAGGGACGGCCGGATGCTGCGCGGTGAGGAGGAGGCCGGAGAATAGCGGCGGCGCTGGCGGCGGGGTGGGGCAGGAGAGAGAGGGTGGAAGCGTTGGGAGCGGAGGGACTGCTAGTGTCCCCGATGGGCGGGCCACGGGGGGGGGGGGGGGGGGGACAAGGGCGTGCGTCTAGGCCGTCCGTGCGCGTCCATTTCACCCCAAACCGAGCGCAAGTTTGGGCCGGGGATGGGTCGAAAACGGACGGAATCCGGACATTTGTCCGTTTGAGGCCGCGCGCTGGGCCGTTCTATTCATCCGTTTTACCCCAAACGGACGGGGCCGGACATGATAGGGTCGCGCGGTGGAGTTGGCCTAACTCGGCCGTGTACACTTCCTACTCAGTCGTAAAATCCGTGGGGGAGCTAGAATCTCAACATTGGGGTGCCACGATTTAGAATTTACACTAAACAACCTCATAATGTCAACAAATGGTTTTAAAATATCATCAACTTCATAGATATTTAGTGTTACATAGTACATAGTAAAATTTATTTTACAATTTCGGAGGGGGTGCCATGACAACCATGACACCCCCACTAGATCCGGTCCTGCGTAAAATGGACATTGTATCTATCCGCGGACTGGTGATACATGGCTAGGAGACACGCCACTGGCCATTCAGTATCCTACTCTTTAAAATATTATACAACGGAAAGAGGTCTTTGTCAGTACAATTTAGGATCGGTTCCCTTCAACATTCAGTTCAGAAGATCACTAGTGGGTGAGGGATGGGATAGATGGCTACATCTCGTGCGTAGGTTGATGGAGATTAATTTGCTCGATGGGCCGCGACTTTCGGTGTCAGGGGTGTTTTCAGTGAAGTCAATGTATATTGATTTGATAAACATTGGTCCAATCCCTAACTCGCTACACACTTGAAAAATTAAAGTGACTCTAAGGATAAAAGTTTCTATGTCATTTGTTCACAAGAATGATCTTGACTAAAGATAACCTGACAAAACGTCGTTGGGAGGATAACAAAAGGTGTTGTTCTTGTGATCATGATGAATCGATTCAACATCTCTTTATCGATTGCCCACTAGCCAAACTACTTTGGTGCATAGTGCATGTGGCCTTTAATGTTAGTACACCTAGTAGCATGGATACTTTATATGAGACTTGATTAAATGGGGTAGATCCTAAACTAGAGGCGCATATTTGAGACATAGTGTGCGCATTAATTTGGGCCATATGGAACTGCCAGAACGACGTCATTTTAACACAAGTCATCTACAGAGCAACTTCCTCGATCTGTACGTGATCGTTACTCAATCGTGCAGAAGAGCATATGACTTATGGGTGCAACCATTGGGGGCCGGTAGCATGGGATACCTACACCCGGTTTGGATGGCGTTCCAACAATAGGATAGGTGTATATGCATCTAGTCCTATTTTTGCGGGATGTGGCTTTGTTCATTTTTTCAACTCTTTTCGAGTTTTTGTACCGCACTACATACTTGCTGAAGATTTTGTTTAATAGTATGGTTGCATGCATCATTGCGATGCAGAGGCTGGGGGGCAATTCTCATTTTCACAAAAAATGTGGACTGGTCCAGATGCGGCCATCTAACCCTGTCCTCTAAATGTTCATTTCTAAGTTTTTTTCCTGAAGTCCTCAACACACAAAATAATTATGAAATACAGCACAATCCATTCATAAAAAACATGTAAATATCCCTAGTGCAAAAATAGTTTAAATATAAATATTACATCTATGATAGTTGGATGTTCAACAATTTTTTTTTGAATGAATTGATTCCAAATTCAACGATACTCGAGTCAGAATCTGCACATGTCGTCCCATGCATTGTGCGCCTTGAGCTTCCAACAATGTATGAACATAAATAGCCTGCCTTCAGTCCTGTAGTAGTCTAGTAGAGCACGACATCATGTCCAGGCTATGCAACGTGATGATTATCAAGTTGCAATATTTAGTGAATCAATGAATTGACTAACATGCAGAGAAAGAAAAGCAAAACTTACAATCTCAATGGTTTGCGAGCTTGGTGGCCATCTTCTCTCCATTTGTGCAATCGCACCACAAAACTTCATGACAGAGTTGAAGATGTTGTACCACAAATTGGCTAGCTACTTCACATTGCAATCATGGATCACGTGCAAGTCATAGCGCGCATCGTGCTTTTGCTCATGAAACGAAGCATGCACATTTTGCCAAAAAGGTTGAGCACACTTGCCTCATGTTAAAAAAGTCTGCACTTATGACTTTCCACATATCGCACAACAACTCATCCTCCATCACTTAGTATCTCATCATCATGGTTACTAAAGAAAACAAAAAAATCTCAATGGCATTTGACAGAACACCTATTAGGCATGGTGTCTACCATGGACGGATTTGGCGGGGGCGGAGGGTACCTTGTTGTAGATAAATCCTGGGTGGACGACGGCGTAGTCCAAGGCAGGCAGGTGCATGGGTGTGGGCTGCAGACGTCCGGCAATGCCTTGACGGCGACCAGAGAGCTACAACGACGGCGGCCGGAGAGCTACAACAACGGCGCCGAACGAGGTGGGTGCGGATGAAGTGCATGGGTTGAGTAGGGGCAGACTCGAAGAAAAGTTATCCAGGCGGGTGTCAGTGCTATATCTGACTTATGTTGAGGTAGGGGTCCTAAGCTATGCGTCTTGGAGTGACGATAACATGGACACAAGAATTTACCGTGGTTCGAGCTCTCTCGAAGAGATAATACCCTACGTCGTGCTTTTAATTGTATTCATATGGGGGATAGTACAGAGTACATGTACCTACCACGAGATTGTTGTGTATGATTCTAATGATCTGGAATATATATCTAATGCACCGAAGGCCTAGGATAACGAGAGACCTGGTCAAATACGACGGTGGAGAGTCCTCGGCTTGTATGTCAAGTGATACGTCCATTTTGCATCATGCTTTTATATCGATATTTATTGCATTATGGGATGTTATTACACGTTATGTAACAATACTTGTGCCTATTCTCTCTTATTTTACAAGGTTTACATGAAGAGGGAGAATGCCGGCAGCTGGAATTCTAGGCTGGAAAAGGAGCAAATATTAGAGACCTATTCTGCACAGCTCCAAAAGTCCTGAAACTTCACGGATGCAGTTTTTGAAATTAATAAAAAATACTGGAGAAATAATCCACCAGAGGGGCCCCACACCCTAGCCACGACGGTGGGGGGGGGGGGGGCGCCCTACCCCCTGGGCGTGCCCCCCTGCCTCGTGGTCCCCCTGGCAGGCCTCCGGTGCCCATCTTCTGCTATATGAAGTCTTTCGTCCGAGAAAAAAAATCATAAGCAAGCTTTTGGGAAGAAACTCCGCCGCCACAAGGAGGAACCTTGGCGGAACCAATCTAGGGCTCCGGCAGAGCTGTTCTGTCGGGGAAACTTCCCTCCGGGAGGGGGAAATCATCGCCATCGTCATCACCAACGATCCTCTCATTGGGAGGGGGTCAATCTCCATCAACATCTTCACTAGCACCATCTCCTCTAAAACCCTAGTTCATCTCTTGTATCCAATCTTTGTCCCAAAGCCTCAGATTGGTACCCGTGGGTTGCTAGTGGTGTTGATTACTCCTTGTAGTTGATGCTAGTTGGTTTATTTGGTGGAAAATCATATGTTCAGATCCTTTATGCATATTAATAACCCTCTGATTATGAACATGAATATGATTTGTGAGTAGTTACGTTTGTTCCTGAGGACATGGGAGAAGTCTTGCTATGAGTAGTCATGTGAATTTGGTATTCGTTCGATATTTTGATGAGATGTATGTTTTCTTTCCTCTAATGGTGTTATGTGAAGGTCGACTACATGACACTTCACCATTATTTGGGCCTAGAGGAAGGCATTGGGAAGTATAAGTAGATGATGGGTTGCTAGAGTGACAGAAGCTTAAACCCTAGTTTATGAGTTGCTTCGTAAGGGGCTGATTTGGATCCATATGTTTTCATGCTATGGTTAGATTTACCTTAATACTTGTTTTGTAGTTGCGGATGCTTGCAATAGTGGTTAATCATAAGTGGGATGCTTGTCCAAGAAAGGGCAGCACCCAAGCACCGGTCCACCCACATACCAAATTATCAAAGTAACGAACGCGAATCATATGAGCGTGATGAAAACTAGCTTGACGATAATTCCCATGTGTCCTCGGGAGCGCTTTTCTCTATATAAGAGTTTGTCCAGGCTTGTATGTTGCTACAAAAAGGATTGGACCATCTTTCTGCACCTTATTTACTTTCATTACTTGTTACCCGTTACAAATTACCTTATCACAAAACTATTTGTTACCGATAATTTCAGTGCTTGCAGAGAATACCTTACTGAAAACCGCTTGTCATTTCCTTCTGCTCCTCGTTGGGTTCAACACTCTTACTTATCGAAAGGACTAGATAGATCCTCTATACTTGTGGTTCATCAAGACTCTTTTCTGGCGCCATTGCCGGGGAGTGAAGCGCCTTTGGTAGGTGGAATTTGGTGAGGAAAAATTTATATAGTGTGCTGAAATTTACTGTCACTTGTTACTATGGAAAGTAATCCTTTGAGGGGCTTGTTCGGGGTATATTCACCCCGACCAGTAGAGCGAAGAGTTGCTCCTCAACCTAATGAACCTACTGAAATTTTTTACTTTGATATTCTTTCGGGTATGATAGAGAAACTGCTAGCTAATCCTTTCTATGTGGATGAAGTTTGTGGATTATTTAAGCTTGCAGGTATGCCCGAGGATGTTATCAAGAAGAAGGTCTTCCCTTTATCTTTGAAGGGAGAGGCATTGACATGGTTTAGGCTATGTGATGATATGGGATCATGGAACTACAACCGATTGAAATTGGAATTTCATCAGAAGCTTTATCCTATGCATCTTGTTCATCGTGATCGTAATTATATATATATATTTTGGCTCACGAAGGAGAAAGCATCACTCAATCTTGGGGGAGGCTTAAGTCAATGTTATATTCGTGCCCCAATCATGAGCTCTCAAGAGAAATGATTATTCAAAAAATTATGCTCGGCTTTCTCTTAATAATCGCTCCATGCTCGATACTTCTTGCACTGGACTTTTATGATGAAGACTATTGAATTCAAATGGGATTTATTGTAAAGAATTAAACACAACTGTGAATATTGGGATCCCGACGAAGGTAAGGAGTCAGGTATAACACCTAAGTTTGATTGTGTTAAATCTTTTATGGATACCGATGTTTTCTGTGAATTTAGCACTAAATATGGACTTGACTCTGAGATAGTAGCTTCTTTCTGTGAATCCTTTGCTACTCATGTTGATCTCCCTAAGGAGAAGTGGTTTAAATATAATCCTCCCATTGAAGTAAAAGTATTTGCACCTATTAAATTTGAAGAAAAGACTATCACTTATAATGATCCTGTCATTCCTACTGCTTATATTGAGAAACCACCTTTCCCTGTTAGAATAAAGGATCATGTTAAAGCTTCAACTGTGGTCAACAGAAGTAACATTAAGACACCCAAACCCCCTGAGAAAATTAAAGTTGAACCTAGTGTTGCTATGGTTAAAGATCTCTTGGTTGATAATATTGATGGGCATGTTATTTACTTCTGCAATGAAGCTGCTAGAATTGCTAGACCTGATGCTAAAAATAAACATAGACCTGTTGTAGGCATGCCTGTTATTTCTGTTAAGATAGGAGATCATTGCTATCATGGATCATGTGATATGGGTGCTAGCGCAAGTGCAATACCTCATTCCTTATACAAAGAAATTATGCATGATATTGCACCTGCTGAGATAGAAGAAATTGATGTTACAATTAAACTTGCCAATAGAGACACTATTTCACCAGTTGGGATTGTTAGAGATGTTGAAGTCTTGTGTGGGAAAGTTAAATATCCTGCTAATTTTCTTGTTCTTGGTTCCCCACAAGATAGTTTTTGTCCCATCATATTTGGTAGACCCTTCTTGAATACTGTTAATGCTAGGATAGACTACGAAAAGGATGTTGTTACTATTGGTTTGGGGGATATGTATCATGAGTTTAACATTGCTAAATTTCGTAGACAACCCCGTGACTAGGAATTGCCTAGTAAAGATGAAATTATTGGTCTTGCTTCTATTGCCGTGCCTCCTAATGATCCTTTAGAACAATATTTGCTCGACCATGAAAATGATATGTTTATGAATGAAAGAAGGGAAATAGATGACATATTCTTTAAACAGGGACCTATTTTGAAACACAACTTGCCTGTTGAAATCCTAGGGGATCCTCCTCCACCCAACGGTGATCCCGTGTTTGAGCTTAAACCATTACCTAATACTCTTAAATATGCTTATCTTGATGAGAAGAAGATATATCCTGTTATTATTAGTGCTAACCTTTCAAAGCATGAAGAAAAGAAATTATTGAAAACTCTGAAGAAGCACCGTGCTGCTATTGGATATACTCTCGATGATCTTAAGGGCATTAGTCCCACTTTATGCCAACACAAAATAAAATTGGAGAAAGACGCTAAACCAGTTGTTGATCACCAACGACGGTTAAATCCTAAGATGAAATAAGTGGTAAGGAAAGAAATACTAAAGCTTCTGGAGGCAGGTAATTTATCTCGTTGCTGATAGTCAGTGGGTAAGTCCTGTCCATTGTGTCCCTAAGAAGGGAGGTATCACCGTTGTTCCTAATGATAAAGATGAATTGATCCCACAAAGAATTATTACAGGTTATAGAATGGTAATTGATTTCCGCAAATTAAATAAAGCTACCAAAAGGATCATTACCCCTTACCTTTTATTGATCAAATGCTAGAAAGATTATCCAAATATACGCATTTTTTGCTTCCTAGACAGTTATTCTGGTTTCTCTCAAATACCTGTGTCAAAAGAGGATCAAGAAAATACCACTTTTACTTGCCCTTTCGGTACCTTTGCTTATAGACATATGCCTTTTGGTTTATGTAATGCACCTGCTACCTTTCAAAGATGCATGATGGCTACATTCTCTGATTTTTGTGAAAAGATTGTTGAGGTTTTCATGGATGATTTCTCCGTATATGGAACTTCTTTTGATGATTGCTTGAGCAACCTTGATCAAGTTTTGCAGAGATGTGAAGAAACTAACCTTGTCTTAAATTGGGAGAAGTGCCACTTTATGGTTAATGAAGGTATTGTCTTGGGGCATAAAATTTCTGAAAGAGGTATTGAAGTTGACAAAGCTAAAGTTGATGCTATTGAAAAGATGCCATGTCCTAAGGACATTAAAGGTCTAAGAAGTTTCCTTGGTAATGCTGGTTTTTATAGGAGGTTCATTAAGGACTTCTCTAAAATCTCCAGGCCTCTGACTAATCTCTTACAAAAAGACATTCCTCTTGTCTTTGATGATGATTGTGTAGAAGCATTTGAAATACTTAAGAAAGCTTTTATTTCTGCACCTATTGTTCAGCCACCCGATTGGAATTTACCCTTTGAAATTATGTGTGATGCTAGTGATTATGCTGTAGGTGCTGTCCTAGGACAAAGAGTTGATAAGAAATTAAATGTTATCCAATATGCTAGTAAAACTCTAGACAGTGCCCAGAGAAATTATGCTACTACTGAAAAAGAATTTTTAGCAGTTGTATTTGCTTGTGATAAGTTCAGACCTTATATTGTTGATGCTAAAGTAATTGTTCACACTGATCATGCTGCTATTAAATACCTTATGGAAAAGAAAGATGCTAAACCTAGACTTATTAGATGGGTCCTCTTGCTACAAGAGTTTGATTTGCATATTACTGACAGAAAGGGAGCTGAGAAGCCCGTTGTAGACAACTTGTCTAGGTTAGAGAATGTTCTTGATGACCCACTACCAGTTGATGCTAGCTTTCCTGATGAAAAATTGGCTGCCATAAATGTTTCTCGTACTGCTCCATGGTATGCTGATTATGATAATTATATTGTTGCTAAATTTATACCACCTAGTTTCACATACCAGCAAAAGAAAAAGTTTTTCTATGATTTAAGACATTACTTCTGGGATGACCCACACCTTTATAAAGAAGGAGTAGATGGTGTTATTAGACGTTGTATACCTGAGCATGAACAGGAACAGATCCTACACAAGTGTCACTCTGAAGCTTATGGAGGACACCACGCTGGAGATAGAACTGCACATAAGGTATTGCAATCCGGTTTTTATTGGCCTACTCTCTTCAAAGATGCCCGTAAGTTTGTCTTATCTTGTGATGAATGTCAAAGAATTGGTAATATTAGCAGACGTCAAGAAATGCCTATGAATTATTCACTTGTTATTGAACCATTTGATGTTTGGGGCTTTGATTATATGGGACCGTTTCCTTCCTCTAACGGGTATATACATATTTTAGTTGCTGTAGATTACGTTACTAAGTGGGCAGAAGCTATTCCAACTAGTAGTGCTTACCATAACACCTCTATTAAGATGCTTAAGGAAGTTATTTTTCCGAGGTTTGGAGTCCCTAGATATTTAATGACTAATGGTGGTTCACATTTTATTCATGGTGCCTTTCGTAAAATGCTTGCTAAGTATGACGTTAATCATAGAATTGCATCTCCATATCACCCGCAGTCTAGTGGTCAAGTAGAATTGAGTAATAGAGAGCTCAAATTAATTTTGCAATAGACTGTTAATAGATCTAGAAAGAATTTGTCCAAGAAACTTGATGATGCATTATGGGCCTATAGAACTGTATATAAAAATCCTATGGGTATGTCTCCGTATAAAATGGTTTATGGAAAAGCATGTCACTTACCTATAGAACTAGAACATAAGGCATATTGGGCCATTAAAGAGCTCAACTATGATTTCAAACTTGCCGGTGAGAAGAGGTTATTTGACATTAGCTCACTTGATGAATGGAGAACCCAAGCCAATGAGAATGCCAAACTGTTTAAAGAAAAAGTTAAAAGATGGCATGACAAAAGGAAACAGAAGCATGAGTTTAATATAGGTGATTATGTGTTGCTATTCAACTCTCGTTTAAGATTTTTTGCAGGAAAACTTCTCTCCAAATGGGAAGGTCCTTACGTTATCGAGGAGGTCTATCATTCCGGTGCCATAAAAATCAACAACTTTGAAGGCACAAATCCAAAGGTGGTGAACGGTTAAAGAATCAAACATTATATCTCAGGTAATCCCATAAATGTTGAAACCAATGTTATTGAAACCGTAACCCCGGAGGAATACATAAGGGACACTTTCCAGAACGTTTCAGACTCCGAAAAGGAATAGGTATGTGGTACGGTAAGTAAACTGACTCCAAAACAGTTCTAATGGCATTTTTTCTCTGTTTTGGAATATTTAGAAAAATAGGAAATTAAGAAGTAGTCCGGGGAGGACACGAGGCATCCACGAGGGTGGAGGACGCGCCCCCCTACCTCGTGGGCACCTCGTGTGCCCTCCAGACTCTGTTTTCTTGCACGATACTTCTTTTGGTCGGTAAAAATTTATTATATAATCTTCCGAATGTTTTGACCACCGTACCACGCAAATATCCTGTGTTTTTGTTCCGAGCTATTTTTCTGACAGATCTAGATCACCATGACGTCTCCAAGTGCCCCCAAGGAGAAGTTCTTCGAGAAGGTCATGAACCCCTACCTCGCGGAAGTCTGCAACATCCTCAAACTATTGAGATGCGTGAGGGGTTGCTGCACATCCGCGATGTTGAGGGACCAAGGAGGACCGGAAGCGTGGAGACAAGGCTTGAGGCAATGGAGCAACAAGTTTTCTAGTGTCAGGAGATGGTGGAGCGTGGACTCAACTCCAATCACATAATGATCATGGAGTTCACCAACAACCACAAGTTGGACGCCAAGGACATTGGGGAGGCCATCTTCAAGCTTCATGAGAAAATCGAGCACCTCCAAGCCCAGGTCTATGACCTGCAAAACCAAAATTGTGAGTATGAATATAGATTCAAGAGGATGAGTTTGGCTGCAGATTTAAGGATCCCGGAGACTCGATCATCCTTCTATGATGGCGAGCCTATGCCTTGGAAGAGGGACGACAAGCCTACATCATCAACAACTCCATCTCCTTCACCGGCAAAAGAGATATAATCACATGGGTATGGGCACTCCCCTTGCAACTGCAAAGCTTGGGGGAGGTGCCCCTTTATCGTATCACCATCACACTCCTATCTTTACTATTTTTTCTTAGTCCGATCCTTCTGGTAGTATCTTGATCTAGTAGAATAAAGTTTTAGTATGATCTAGTTTTGAGTTTTGCTTTATGATCCTTCCATGTAATCGAGTCCGTGAGCAATATATAATAAAGATTAGTGTTGAGTCAAGGGCTTGATTATCTTTCTATGATCGTGAGGTAATAAAAAAAGGGGAGAAAGAATAAAAAGAGATAAAGAGATCATATTGATCTTATGGAGAGTAATGACTTCACATATAAAGAGTATGATGAATAAAAGTTGTTGAGAGTTGAAAAACATAGTCTTGGTCATCGTTGCAATTAATAGGAAGTAATAAAGAAAGAGAGGTTTTCACATATAAATATGCTATCTTGGACATCTTTTATGATTGTGAGCACTCATTAAAATATGACATGCTAAAGAGTTGATGTTGGACAAGGAAGATAACGTAATGGGTTATGTTTTCTTATATCTGAAATAAAGTATATTGTCATGGATCATCCAATATCAATGATCACTTTCTTAGGTGAATGTGAAAAATCAACCTTTGATATCATTTTAGCTATTTTCCTGCAGGCACAAGGTAATTTCTATATTCGAAAAAAGGAAAATTATATCCTCTTTATGAGGAAGCTAATAAATCGATTATGTAAGCTTGTTGTCCAGGAGCAAAGCTATACACAAGAAACAAACCACGAAGGTGCACGACATATTGGTATACAATTCTTCTTTCCTGAGAAATAATGCCAAAACACGAGCTCATGCACCATCCTATATTGTTTTAAGTGAACCATGATGATAGTACTCACACAAAATGAGGGCAACCCTAGGAAAGCTTGATCCTCATGTGTCGAGGCTTCAGGGGTCACTGGTGGGCCCACCTATAAGGGAGTGAATCGCTAATGTGTGTGTTGCATTAGGATCCACTGCCGGGTGAATGTGGTGCTCATAAGCTGATTTCTATGTTACCTGTAATAATAACACAGTGCACGCAGAACATCTTTGCCCACATCGCACACTAATACTACCTCAACCGGACAAGAGTGAAGCCAACAAAAGAAACAACACCAATGTAATTAAAAATCAGCCCAAGTCGGATGAATCACGCAATGAAGCAACCGACTGTAACAACCCGTATAAAAAAGAGGCTTGACTAATAAGCGAAGGAAGGGAAAGCAAGTCGCGTGTTTTTTCTTTGTGTTGTTTGGGCGCATGTATGGAGTTTGCATGTTCCGGATAAAATTAAAATCTTCTGTTGGAGGCTCCTTCATGGTACCTTGCCATGTAATGGGGTTCTTGCCAACCACCATATCTAGACCGGCAACTTGTGTCCGGCTATAAAATTCATTGTGAGGACATCAGACATGCCCGTTTTCTCTGGTCTAGAGTGACCAAAATATGGGTAAATTTGGGTATACAAAACACGATTGCTGCAGCTTGTGGAACTGACAACATTGGCCTAGGACCGCTAGAGTCTATCCTCAGCGGCCTTGTCGCTGGAGTTACATGTTTTGCTGGAGTCGGACTAAAAGCGTTAGTAGTGTCTTCATGTTGGTATACTTGTTGGGAGCATCGCCGTATGGCTCGAGGAGAACAATCCAGTCTACATCATGCTGAACACAGGGTATTGCGGCGGTAGTTCTCAACCATGCCAGGGCACTCAAACTGGATAGCGAGGCATGGATGGGAGCTCCCTCGTGAAGGCTTTGAGAAATTGAACATTGATGCAGCTTTTTCTATTGATGAAGGTTCTGGAGCAACGAGCGTTGTTATCCGTGACGATCAAGTTAGAGTTGTCACTGCAAGTTCATGCATTATCTCTTATGTAAACTGATGCGGCTACAGCTGAGGATCGTGCCCTCCAAGACAGACTAATTATGGCAGGAAATACGGGATGCAACAATGTGGAGGTAGACTTTGATTGCATGGAAGTAATCCAAATTATGCAAGAAGGAGGAAATTCGATCGGCTAGGCTGCGGCAATTTATGAGAAGTGCACAACAATCTCGTGGTACATACATGTACTCTGTACTATTCCCATATGAATACAATCAAAAGTAGCACGTAGGGTATTATCTCTTCGAGAGAGCCCGAACTAGGGCAGTATCATGTGTCCATGTTACAATCGCTTCAAGACACCTAGCTTAGGACCCCTACGTCGAGATATGCCAGATTTAGCACTAACATTGCTGGTCCATGCAGGTCCTGTTGGGGAACATAGTAATTTCAAAAAAATTCCTACGCACACGCAAGATCATGGTGATGCATAGCAACGAGAGGGGATAGTGTTGTCCATGTACTCTCGTAGACCGAAATCGGAAGCGTTAGCACAATGCAGTTGATGTAGTCATACGCCTTCACGATCCGACCGATCAAGTACCGAACGTACGACACCTCCGAATTCAGCACACGTTCAGCCCGATGACGTCCCTCGAACTCTGATCCAGTCGTGTGTTGAGGGAGAGTTTCGTCAGCATGACGGTGTGGTGACGATGTTGATGTTCTACAGACGCAGGGCTTCGCCTAAGCACCGCTACAGTATTATCGAGGTGGACTATGGTGGAGGGGGCACCGCACACGGCTAAAAGATAAAATAGATCAATTTTTGTGTCTCTAGGGTACCCCTGCCCCCGTATATAAAGGAGCAAGGGGGAGGCCGGCCGTCCCTCTATGGCGCGCCCCCAAGAGGGGAATCCTACTAGGACTCCAAGTCCTAGTAGGTTTCCACCAAAAGGGAGAGAGGGGGAAGGAAGAAGAGGGAGAGGGGGAAGGAAAGGGGGGCTCTGCCCCCCTCTCCTAGTCCAATTTGGACCAGAGGGGGAGGGGGCGCGCGGCCTGCCCTGGCCGCCCCTCTCTCTCTCTCCACTAAGGCTCATCGAGGCCCATTAGTTCCCCCGGGGTTTCCATAACCCTCCGGCACTCCGGTTTTATCCGAAACTACCCGGAACACTTCCGGTGTCCGAATATAGTCGTGCAATATATCAATCTTTATGTTTCAACCATTTCGAGACTCCTCGTCATGTCCGTGATCACATTCGGGACTCCGAACAACCTTCGGTACATCAAAACTTATAAACTCATAATAAAACTGTTATCGTAACGTTAAGCGTGCGGACCCTACGGGTTCGAGAACTATGTAGACATGACCGAGACATTTCTCCGGTCAATAACCAATAACGGAACTTGGATGCTCATATTGGCTCCTACATATTCTACGAAGATCTTTATCGGTCAAAACCGTAGAACAACATACGTTGTTCCCTTTGTCATCGGTACGTTACTTGCCCGAGATTCGATCGTCGGTATCTCAATACCTAGTTCAATCTCGTTACTGGCAAGTCTCTTTACTCGTTCCGTAATATATTATTTCGCAACTAACTCATTAGTTGCAATGCTTGCAAGGCTTAAGTGATGTACATTACCGAGAGGGCCCAGAGATACCTCTCCGACAATCGGAGTGACAAATCCTAATCTCGAAATACGCTAACCCAACAAGTACCTTCGGAGACACCTGTAGAGCACCTTTATGATTACCCAGTTATGTTGTGGCGTTTGGTGGCACACAAAGTGTTCCTCCGGTAAACGGGATTTGCATAATCTCATAGTCATAGGAACATGTATAAGTCATGAAGAAAGCAATAGCAACATACTATACGATCGTGTGCTAAGCTAATAGAATGGGTCATGTAAATCACATCATTCTCCTAATGATGCGATCCCGTTAATCAAATGACAACTCATGTCTATGGTTAGTAAACATAACCATCTTGGATTAACGAGCTAGTCAAGTAGAGGCATACTAGTGACACTCTGTTTGTCTTATGTATTCACACATGTATTATGTTTCTGGCTAATACAATTCTAGCATGAATAATAAACATTTATCATGATATAAGGAAATAAATAATAACTTTATTATTGCCTCTAGGGCATATTTCCTTCAGTCTCCCACTTGCACTAGATTCAATAATTTAGATTACACAGTAATGATTCTAACACCCATGGAGCCTTGGTGCTGATCATGTTTTGCTCGTGGAAGAGGCTTAGTCAACGGGTTGCAACATTTAGATCCGTATGTATCTTGCAAATTTTTATGTATCCCACCTGGACTAAATCTTGGATGGAATTGGAGCGTCTCTTGATGTGCTTGGTTCTCTTGTGAAATCTGGATTCCTTCGCTAAGGCTATTGCTCCAGTATTGTCACAAAAGATTTTCATTGGACCCGATGCACTAGGTATGACACCTAGATCGGATATGAACTCCTTCATCCAGACTCCTTCATTTGCTGCTTCCGAAGCAGCTATGTACTCCGCTTCACACGTAGATCCCGCCACGACGCTTTGTTTAGAACTGCACCAACTGACAGCTCCATCGTTCAATGTAAACACATATCCAGTTTGCGATTGTCAGGACCCCGATCCTAAGCCACATCGATCCAGCGTGTAACACATCATATCACTTTGCGGCCTCACGCACGGTACTCCCACGGGTGCCACCTTACCTGGCCCGGGACCGTTTGCGCCTTTTGGCTCACGTATATGATAGAGTCGCTAGCATCCATATGACAGAGAACCCGGCCCGGGTAAGGTGGCACCCGTGGGAGTACCGTGCGTGAGGCCGCAAAGTGATATGATGTGTTACACACTGGATCGATGTGGCTTAGGATCGGGGTCCTGACAGCGTTGGCATCAGAGCCGGACTGCCTGTAGGTTCGCTAAGCCAAATTGGTCGATGTCGAGTCTAGAAATGCTTTAGTTATATGTAGGGGAATTGATTGTGGGAGGGAACGTAAGGCTCTTTTACTCCTTTACCTTATGCCCTCTATTCTGAGTCATTCTCTTCTCATTCTACGTGGGTTAAGGACTAGGCTCTCTGCTCTCTATCAGGTTCACGTGTTACTAAATCCGTAGTAACTTATAGGATTGTTGGATACAACCCAGTTCAGTTCTACTAAAGTTTAGTATGTTGCCAATTGAACCAGAACCTTGATATGTTGTTGTTGAGTGGTTTCGCAAACTGTTGTGGATGTCTCAAGTCTTTTTCTGAGCATTTACAGCCGTTATGCTGTCCAATTTCATCCAGAAATTCTAATGCCTTTGCACTATTTTGTGCTTTCAGATGGCTACCCGTTCCCAAAACCAAGTGGTTCGTCTGACCCGTTGCATCGGTGTATGTGGTCATACCGCCATGTTGGTTCGAGTGATGGTTGAGGCAGGATACCGATGGTACCCTGAATACACCGTCGAAGAGCAGTTTAGAGATTTCAACCAGAGCCAATATCTATGCACGGTTAGGATATATTCATCTTATCCCGGAGCCACGGAACCACTCCACTGTTCTTATGGACTCGGGATCACTATTGGGATGTCCGTTCAAGATGCAGCCTACTCGATGATGACCATTATGCGAGCTAGAACTGCCTTGTTGAGCAACACTGAATTTCGCTACATGCCAGCATCCCTCCCTGGGGCGCATGGTTACCTTCAGGGCATGTACAGTGATGCATCCCATGAGGACTCACTCCTTTGCACCACTACTGAGATGTTGGAAGATAAGGACCGTGAAAACCGGGCCTTGCGTATGGAGCTCTTTAATGCTCGTGCTGATCATTGGGCCACCTTGACGAGGTTTGCACCTGCTGTGCAAGCCGGATACATGGACACGAGAGACTTGTACCCTGTGCGGGCTAGTCTGCCAGACTTCATGGAATGGCGTGAGGTGGGAGGCATCACCCCTCCTCGTGGGCCTCTTCTGCCGCCATCTGTTGGACCGAGGCCGCACCCAAGTCCCTATGGTCCACAAGCACCGCAGGACCGTCTGTTCCCAGATGACCATGTTCCGCTTCCAGGTCTGGGTGGTGACTTCTATGAGGACTTCTACGGAGCCGTCTGAGCTAGTAGCAGTCTCGCTAGTATTGTAATAGTTGTATGTACACCGTCCTGCGTGATTGTGGAATATAACTTAGTGTGTATCAATTCCGGAGGTGTAGAAAAATAATGTATAGGAGCTTGGAATGCCTCCGATGAGATGTAACGTCTTTCGTCTTAGTTGTACCTCAGCTTGAGCTTGTACTAAACTATGTATGATGTGTATGACCGTTGGTATATATATGGCAGTTTCTATATTACCATGTCATACGGATGATCATCTCTGCATTCCTTGTTACCCATTACATTCCGCACTTCCTTGGCCAGATTTTGCCATCCTGGTTTAAATCGCTGTTTTGTTTTCCCAGGATGGTCAACACCCGCAGCAACCCTGCTGCTTCGGAGCAGGGAGAAGCTAGTGCACCTAGAGAGGAAAGTCTGCCTCATCCACCTTCTCTGGCCGAAGTGATGCTGGAGGCAGAGCGCAACAGGCGCGACACCAACCGCTTGCTAGAGCGGATTGAGCAGAACACTGCACGCCAGCAGAGGATCAATTCGGTGTCCATCAATGACTTTGTCAAGCTATACCCGCCAAAGTTCAATCATTCCATCGAACCTCTCGATGCGGATGACTGGCTCCGCAGCATCGCCCACAAGCTACGTTCTGCCAACGTGGCTGAAGATGATAAAGTCACCTTTGCTGCCTATCACCTCGAAGGCCCTGCGAGCCTTTGGTGGGAGAATTATGAAGCTATGCGTCCGGTCGGCCAACTCACTACTTGGGCTGATTTCAGTGCCGCTTTTCGTGAGCATCATATTCCGGAAGGTCTCATGGATCGCAAGAGGGAGGAGTTCTGTAACTTCACCCAGGGGAAGCTGACTGTGGATGCATACAGTCGCGAGTTTGGAAAGCTTGCACGCTATGCTCCCGAAGAGGTATCCACCGATGCTAAAAAGCAGGCAAGGTTCCGCAAGGGACTTAGCCCTGAACTCCGCCGTGACCTTCGTCTGCATGAATGCACTTCCTTTCTGAAGCTAGTCAATAAGGCCATCAGTGCCGAGACAGGGCAGAACGATTTTGAAGCTTCACGCAAGCACTCCCGTGACTATGGATCTTCATCCGGCTCTGGATCTCAGAAGCGCCGGGTCTGGATTCCAAATTCTGCTATGCCACCCAGGTATACCCCGAGGCCATCCTTTGAGGCGCCTCGCCCCAATCAGCCATATGTGCCGCCCAGGACTTTTGGTGGCCCCACTGTCAATACCGCTCCACGCCCCAATATGATAACTTGCTTCAAGTGTGGTGAGCCGGGCCACTACATCCGTGAGTGTCCCCAGAACAACCCCAGTCAGTTCGGAAAGTCTGTTGGACGTGGTAAGTCAACAGCGAAGGTGCTTGTCGCCAAGCCAGCCACCACTGCTCGTGGCCATGTCAACTACGTTTCAGCTGAAGAAACTCAAGAGGACCCCAACGTCGTTCTCGGTACGCTCCTTGTTAATTGCCATCCGGCAACTGTTCTCTTTGATACTGGAGCATCTCATTCATTTATTTCTGAGAGCTATGCTCGTTTGCACAACACCACTTTTTGTGACATGCCTACCTCCATGGTAATTCAAACCCCTGGTTCTAAGTGGCAAACCTCTAGAATCAGCCATGGAAATGAAATTCTTGTTGACAGATTGGTCTTCCTTGCGTCACTAATAGCTCTCAAGTCTTCAGACATAAACATCATCTTGGGTATGGACTGGATGTCAGCCCATTACGCCAAGATTGATTGCTCAACTAGAACTGTCCAACTTACCCATCCATCGGGCAAGACAGTCAATGTTCTGACCCGAGTATCGGAGCGTCAGCTCTACTCTCTAAATGCCAATCCCCTTCCAGACCTCGAAGATATTCCGGTAGTTCGTGACTTCCCGGATGTCTTTCCAGAGGAACTGCCAGGTGTTCCACGTGACAGAGATGTCGAGTTCGTAATAGACCTTGTTCCAGGAACCGTCCCAATCTCTAGGAGACCTTATAAGATGGCACCCCTAGAACTAGCTGAGCTTAAGAAACAACTTGATGAGTCCTTGCAAAAGGGTTTCATCCGTCCTAGTTCATCTCCATGGGCTTGCCCCGTCCTCTTCGTCAAGAAGAAGGATGGAACGGATCGGATGGTTGTAGATTACCGACCTGTCAATTTGGTCACTATCAAGAACAAGTATCCGCTCCCCAGGATCAACGACCTATATGACCAGCTCGCTGGATCCTCAGTCTTTTCCAAGATGGATTTGAGGTTGGGCTACCATCAAATCAAAATCAAGAACGGGGACATTCCCAAAACGGCTTTCGTTACTCGTTACGGCCAATACGAGTACACCGTCATGTCCTTCGGTTTAACCAATGCTCCAGCCACCTTCTCTCGGTTAATGAACTCGATCTTCATGGAGTACTTGGATAAATTCGTCGTGGTATACCTCGATGATATACTCATCTACTCCAAGAATGAGGAAGAACATGCCGAACATCTAAGGCTAGTATTGATGAAACTTCGAGAGCATCGCCTTTATGCCAAATTCTCCAAGTGCGAATTCTGGTTGCCAGAAGTGACCTATCTGGGCCATGTAATCTCTGGCAAGGGCATTGCTGTCAATCCCGAGTGAGTTCAAGCTGTCCTTGACTGGACTCCACCTGAAACGGTCAAGCAAGTTCGGAGTTTTCTTGGTTTAGCGAGCTATTGCCGCCGCTTCGTCGAGAATTTCTCCAAAGTTGCTAAGCCTCTAACTGAACTCCTCAAAAAAGATAAAAAGTTCGAGTGGACCCCACAGTGCGAGTTCAGCTTTCAGGAACTGAAAAGACGCCTGACATCTGCTCCCGTACTGGTACCACCAGATTTCTCTAAGGACTTTGTTATCTATTGCGACGCCTCGCGACAAGGACTAGGTTGCATACTCATGCAAGATCGTCATGTGATTGCTTACGCATCTCGACAGTTGCGTCCACATGAGGATAATTATCCTACTCATGACCTAGAGCTTGCAGCGGTAGTCCATGCACTCAAAACCTGGCGACATTACCTCTTGGGTAACCGTTGCAAAATTTACACTGATCACCAAAGTTTGAAATATATCTTCACCCAACCGGATTTGAATCTCAGGCAAAGACATTGGGTCGAGTTGATCTCGGATTACGACTTAGGAATAACTTACACCCCAGGCAAAGCCAATGTCATGGCTGATGCACTAAGTCGTAAATCTTATTGTAACAACCTGATGTTACAACAAGGTCAACCACTTCTCCACGAGGAATTCCATAAGCTTAACCTTCACATTGTTCCTCGAGGATTCCTTTCCACCCTGGTGGCGAAACCTAACCTTACGGATCAAATCATAGCTGCCCAGAAGCGCGATAAGGGCATATCTCGGATTAAGGAAAACATCGCTATCGGAGTTGCTAAATGTTTTTCCATGGATGAACGAGGTGTTGTCTTCTTCGAGAACCGCTTGGTGGTCCCCAAGAAACAACATTTGCGTCAATTGATCCTTAAGGAAGCTCATGAATCCCCTCTCACCATTCATCCCGGTAGCACTAAAATGTATCAAGACCTACGCCAGAGGTTTTGGTGGACTAGGATGAAGAGAGAAATCGCTCAGTACATTGCAACTTGCGACGTCTGTCGTCGTGTTAAAGCAGAGCATCAACGGCCTGCTGGCACCCTTCAACCATTGGAGATTCCTGAATGGAAATGGGATAAAATTGGTATGGATTTCATTACCGGGTTTCCCAGAACCAAAAGAGGGAATAATGCTATCTTCGTTGTTGTCGATCGTCTCTCCAAAGTAGCCCACTTCTTACCTGTTCGCGAGAGTATAACCGCTAGCCAGCTAGCTGATCTGTACATCTCTCGAATAGTGTCTCTTCATGGTGTTCCATTAGAAATTAATTCAGACCGTGGAAGTCTTTTCACCTCTCGATTTTGGGAAAGTTTCCAAAATGCTATGGGGACTCGTCTCTCCTTTAGCACCGCCTTCCATCCGCAATCAAGTGGTCAAGTAGAACGAGTCAATCAAATTCTGGAGGATATGCTCCGAGCTTCTGTCATCTCTTTCGGTATGAATTGGGAGAAGTGCCTTCCATTCGCCGAGTTTGCCTATAACAACAGTTATCAAGCTAGTTTGGGTAAAGCTCCTTTCGAAGTTCTTTATGGACGAAAATGTCGAACGCCTCTTAACTGGTCAGAAACCGGCGAGAGACAACTCTTTGGCCCGGACATGATCCAGGATGCAGAAGAGCAGGTTCGCATTATTCGTGAGAAGTTGAAAACCGCCCAGTCCCGACAAAAGAGTCAGTATGACCGCAAGCATAAGCCCATGGCTTATGAAGTCGGCGAGATGGCTTATCTTCGGGTTACACCTTTAAAGGGAACCCATCGATTCGGTATCAAAGGCAAATTGGCTCCTCGTTACATTGGACCTTTTCGCATTCTTGCCAAACGAGGGGAAGTTGCCTACCAACTGGAACTACCTTCGCATCTCTCCAGAGTTCATGATGTCTTCCACGTTTCTCAACTCAGGCGTTGCTTCTCGGATCCTATCCGCGGAGTGGACCACGAAACGCTTGATCTCCAAGATAACCTCACTTATCGGGAATACCCCGTTCGTATCCTTGATCAAGCCGAGCGTACCACTCGACGCCACAATATCAAGTTTCTCAAGGTTCAATGGTCACACCATTCCGAGCAAGAAGCTACATGGGAAAGGGAGGATCGTCTTCGACTTGAGTACCCCACCTTCTTTCCGACAGATCCTAAATCTCGGGACGAGATTCTTTTGAGTGGGGGTGAGTTGTCACATCCTAGCTAGTTCATGCATTAGAGTGTGCATCATGTTTACCTTTGACAGAAAATTGAAATGGGGAAGGCAGGAACCCCCAGCACCCCTTCTGAATCAACTAGGGTTTACTAAAATCTTTTTCAATGAACCTGAAATGCCCTTCTAAAATGTTCACCCTCTTTGTCTTGGATTAAACCCCCTGGCAAAAATAGTGCACATTTTTCTAGGTCAACAGAAGGTTATTGAATTAACACATAAGTATTTGAATTTGGGCATTTAAAATTTATAAAAATATCTTAAATGTTCAAATATTCTCAAACAGAAATGTTTCATGTTGTCTATATTTTAAATAGCAAGCATGTGCAGTTTGAGAATTTTTGGAGGAGCCTAAGTACTTTAAATAATTCCACAAAGTTGCAAAGAAATAGGAAAGAAAACAAAATTAAAAAAAAAGCCTACCTGTGCCAGCTGAGGCCCGCTCCTGTGCGGCCCAGCTGGGCCAGCCCACCAGCGCCGTCGTCCTCCTAGCGCCAGTCGGCCGGGCGTGTGGCCGGCGCGCGCGCACGGCCGTGCCGCCACGCCACCTGCCTGCCTGGCCCTCCCCCCCGACGCTGGACGTTCCGCACGTCGCCACGCGACGCCCCGCCGCTCGCTCATTTTCCCCCCTCTCCTCTGGATCCCCCTCTTCCCCCTCCCCGAGCGGAGCTCGTCGCCGACGCCCGCTGCTGCCGCACCCACAGCCGCTCCCTCGCCTCTCCGACAAGCCCAGCTGCTCCGCCTCGTCGCTAGCTGCCTCCTCGCCGAGCCACGCGAGCCGGAGTGCCCCGTAGAGTCACCCTCGCCGTCCTCTTCGTCGCCGGCCGCCGCAGATCGTCCTCGCCGCCCCGTCGTCTCCGACTCGTCCCCGAGCCCGCTGACGCCGCCGCTGCCTCCGCTGTGAGCTCCCGCCTCGATTCCACCTCCTCCCCTGTCTTTTCGAGCCCCGCAGCGCTGCGCCCGCTCAAGGTCGACTCCGGCCGCCGCCCTGAGCTTCGCTCCGGCGAGCTCCGGCCGCCCCCGCCTCTCCCATCTGCTCCAATCGGTGCGGACGAGCGCGGGCTTCGCTCTCGTGGTCTCCGCGCGCCTATTCGCCGCCTGTAGCGCAACTCCGGTGAAGAACCGCCGCGGCTCGAGGTCGTCGCCGGCGAAACTCCGGCGAGGCCGACGTGGCGTCATTAGCGGCTAATCCCGCAACCTAAACCCCCCCCTAAGCCACTGACCATGGGCCCCAGGGCCAAGTCAAACCCCGGTCAGCGCGGGTTTGACCGGGATTAGCCCCTGTGTCACTGACGTGCGGCCCCACACGTCAGGTTTGACCCAGTCAGCGGGGTTGACTGCTGACGCAAGCATGACACAGTGCTGACGCAGTTATTATTTTGCTGGATTTATTTTTATACAGGAAAATCCAGAAAATAGTTCAAACTTCAAAAATTCATAGAAAATTATCTGTAACTCCAAATGCAAAGTTCTATATATGAAAATCTATCAGAAAAATCCAATCTATCCAATGGAACTGGTTTCATGCATGTTAAAACAAGTTAAACCCACTGTTTAGGCATTATAAGATATTGCACTAATATGATCTTATAAATGCACTACCATTTGAATCTTTGGTTCAAATGGGGTCATTTCCTTCTGGTTTAACTTGCACAAGACCAGGACACATTCATATTGCCATGTCATTGCATGCATCATATTGTTGCATATCGTCATGTATTGATTGTGTTGCAATGTGTCATTCGTGGTAGGTTCTGCCTCCGAGGATATCTCCGAGTATCCAGTTGAAGGGCAGTATCCCACCACCACTCCATCAGGCAAGCAACCCATTGATCATTCCGATACAAACCCATGTTCTCGCTTCTGCTCTTGTTTACTGCATTAAGACAACGCGTTTCAAACTGCTGTGTGTTGCGGTAGTTGAACCCACTTCCTTTGCATGACCTGTCATTGCCACAGTAACTAGATGAAACCCACTAGCATGTGTAGGAGTTGATTGAGCCAATACATGTGTGTGTGTGTTCCTACCATGCTATGCTTGCTATGCTTAGAGTTGTGTCAGGTCTGGCTCATCGGGATGATGAACTAGAGTGAAAGGTTGTGTCAGTGACAAGAGTGAAGTGTTGAATACGATTTGGTAAAGGAATCGATGAGAGGCCATGTAGGAGTACATGGTGGGTTGTTTCATTGAGGCCGTCCTTAAGAACTGAGATCTGTGTTTGTGATCCATGATACAGTTACTACCACACATTGGGCCCTGAAATATGACCCCACTCGACTTCTTATCCACCCTTGTCCTCTATCCAGGAGTTGCAAGTAGTTTCTGGTGTTTGTAGTATGCTGGGGGCCGCACGCGGCGCTGACCATCGGGGTGGGCTGTGTTGCGGTAGGCACGTGGCACGGTGTACCGACTCGCCCGTTTGGTGTCTCGGGAACCCTGTTCACATCGTTCGGGGCCGTTAGTGGAAACCTCGGCTGGACTCCCTGCGGATGGAACCCGAATAGGCGATAAACCTGGACTAGAGACTTGAGTGTTTAGGTAGGTCGTGGTCTACACCCACGTCGGCTTTCGCTTGAAGTCTGCCGAGCACATGTCGTGTGCAGACGCTAAGTGGTGGAAACATGTGTGAAGAAGTACACCCCTGCAGGGTTATAAATGATCTATTCGAATAGCCGTGTCCGCGGTAATGGACTTCTGGGTTGCCTATATCAGTTCATAGACAAGTTAAATGGATACTACTAAAAATCTCAAGATAAGTGTGAGTACCGCGGATGGCCCTCTCGTAGGATGGCGAGAGAGGATCCACGGTGGAGTATTGTGTTGGTGTTAGTGGACTCGTGTGCGACAAATGTTTTACAAGTGGTGTCTATCGTAGGATAGCTTAGCCAAGAGTCAAAGATGGCTTGCTGCAATAACCCCACTACCTTCTTGAGAATGTGCATGTATAGTAGGTTCCTGTTGTAAGACTTGCTGAGTACCTCCGTACTCATGTTGCTTAAATCATGTTTTTCAGACGACTGCACCAACCCCTCTGATGGGTTCTATGTAGACCTCGACGTTGACGAGTGACTTATCACCCAGGTGGTGATCCAAGACTTGTGAAGGGTCGTTGTAGATAGACAGGCTTCGTCAAGCCTTCTTTCTTTCTAGTGTCTGTACTCAGACTACTTTGCTTCCGCATGTGCTTGTATGTTTGTATGACTTGAGTGTTGGGTCATGTGACCCCTATCTGTATGAATGATATGTATGGCTCCTCGGAGCCTTCTAAATAAAGTACTTGAGTCGTAGAGTACTGTTGTGATGCCATGTTGTATTTACTCATATCGGGCATATTGTGTGTATGATTGAAATGCTTGGTATGAGTGGGATCCGACTATCTAGTTGTTTATCCTTGGCAGCCTTTCATATGGGGAAATGTAAGTCTTGTGCTTCTGAGCGATAGTAGTCCGCTACAGCCCGGTTCACCGGAGTCCTGCTAGCCCAGCACTACTGCTTGGACACTGACTGGCCGGCATGTGTTTTACGTCGTAACTATGTCTGTCCCTTAGGGGAAATGTCACGCGCTGATATTCGGAGTCCTGCCTAGCCTGCTACAGCCCGGGTTACCGGAGTCCTGTTAGCCCAGTGCTACAGCCCGAATAGATACGTTGATGACCGACATGCTCGATGTGATTCATGTATGCCTGTCCTCATAGGCTAGCGCCGCTTTGGGTTCACGACTAGCCATGTCGGCCCGGGTTCTCTGTCATATGGATGCTAGCGACACTATCATATACGTGAGCCAAAAGGCGCAAACGGTCCCGGGCCAGGTAAGGTGGCACCCGTGGGAGTACCGTGCGTGAGGCCGCAAAGTGATATGATGTGTTACACGCTGGATCGATGTGGCTTAGGATCGGGGTCCTGACAGCGATTTAGAATCGTCCGGATCAGTGTCGAAGCTTGCGTCAATGTAACCATTTACGATGAGCTCTTTGTCACGTCCATAAACGAGACACATATCCTTAGTCCTTTTCAGGTATTTCAGGATGTTCTTGACCGTTGTCCAGTGATCCACCCCTGGATTGCTTTGGTACCTCCCTGCTAGACTTATAGAAAGGCACACATCAGGTCTGGTACACATCATTGCATACATGATAGATCCTATGGCTGAAGCATAGGGAACATCTTTCATTTTCTCTCTATCTTCTGCAGTGGTCGGGCATTGAGTCTTACTCAACTTCACACCTTGTAACACAGGCAAGAACCCTTTCTTTGCTTGATCCATTTTGAACTTCTTCAAAACTTTGTCAAGGTATGTGCTTTGTGAAAGTCCAATTAAGCGTTTTGATCTATCTCTATAGATCTTAATGACCAATATGTAAGCAGCTTCACCGAGGTCTTTCATTGAAAAACTCTTATTCAAGTATCCCTTTATGCTATCCAGAAATTCTATATCATTTCCAATCCGTAATATGTCATCCACATATAATATCAGAAATGCTACAGAGCTCCCACTCACTTTCTTGTAAATACAGGCTTCTCCAAAAGTCTGTATAAAACCAAATGCTTTGATCACGCTATCAAAGCGTTTATTCCAGCTTCGAGAGGCTTGCACCAGTCCATAAATGGATCGCTGGAGCTTGCACACTTTGTTAGCTCCCTTTGCATCGACAAAACCTTCCGGTTGCATCATATACAACTCTTCCTCCAGAAACCCATTCAGGAATGCAGTTTTGACATCCATTTGCCAAATTTCATAATCATAAAATGCGGCAATTGCTAACATGATTCGGACAGACTTAAGCATCACTACGGGTGAGAAGGTCTCATCGTAGTCAATCCCTTGAACTTGTCGAAAACCTTTTGCAACAAGTCGAGCTTTGTAGACAGTAACATTACCGTCAATGTCAGTCTTTTTCTTAAAGATCCATTTATTCTCAATTGCTTGCCGATCATCGGGCAAGTCAACCAAAGTCCACACTTTGTTCTCATACATGGATCCCATCTTAGATTTCATGGCCTCAAGCCATTTTGCGGAATCTGGGATCACCATCGCTTCTTCATAGTTCGTAGGTTCATCATGATCTAGTAGCATGACTTCCAGAACAGGATTACCGTACCACTCTGGTGCGGATATTACTCTGGTTGATCTACGAGGTTCAGTAGCAACTTAATCTGAAATTTCATGATCATCATCATTAACTTCCTCACAAATTGGTGTAGGTGTCGCAGAAACCGATTTCTGCGATGAACTACTTCCCAATAGAGGAGCAGGTACAATTACCTCATCAAGTTCTACCTTCCTCCCACTCACTTCTTTCGAGAGAAACTCCTTATCTAGAAAAACTCCGAATTTAGCAACAAAAGTCTTGCCTTCGGATCTGTGATAGAAGGTGTACCCAACAGTCTCCTTTGGGTATCCTATGAAGACACATTTCTCCGATTTGGGTTCGAGCTTATCAGGTTGAAGCTTTTTCACATAAGCATCGCAGCCCCAAACTTTCAGAAACGACAACTTTGGTTTCTTGCCAAACCACAGTTCATAAGATGGTCGTCTCAACGGATTTCGATGGTGCCCTATTTAACATGAAATGCGACCGTCTCTAAAGCATAACTCCAAAACGATAGCGGTAAATCAGTAAGAGACATCATACATCGCACCATATCTAGTAATGTATGATTACGACGTTCGGACACACCATTACGTTGTGGTGTTTCGGGTGGCGTGAGTTGCGAAACTATTCCGCATTGTTACAAATGTTGACCAAACTCGTAACTCAAATATTCTCCTCCACGATCCGATCGTAGAAACTTTATTTTCTTGCTACGATGATTTTCAACTTCACCCTAAAATTCTTTGAACTCTTCAAATGTTTCAGACTTATGTTTCATTAAGTAGATATACCCATATCTGCTTAAATCATCTGTGAAGGTGAGAAAATAATGATATCCGCCACGAGCCTCAACATTCATCGGGCCATATACATCTGTATGTATGATCTCCAACAAATCTGTTGCTCTCTCCATAGTACTGGAGAACGGCGTTTTAGTCATCTTGCCCATGAGGCACGGTTCGCAAGTACCAAGTGATTCATAATCAAGTGGTTCCAAAAGTCCATCAGTATGGAGTTTCTTCATGCGCTTTACACCGATATGACCTAAACGGCAGTGCCACAAATAAGTTGCACTATCATTATCAACTCTGCATCTTTTGGCTTCAACATTATGAATATGTGTGTCACTACTATCGAGATTCAATAAGAATAGACCATTCTTCAAGGGTGCATGACCATAAAAGATATTACTCATATAAGTAGAACAACTATTATTCTCTGATTTAAATGAATAACCGTCTCGCATCAAACAAGATCCAAATATAATGTTCATGCTCAACGCTGGCACCAAATAACAATTATTTAGGTCTAATACTAATCCCGAAGGTAGATGTAGAGGTAGCGTGCCAACCGCGATCACATTGACTTTGGTACCATTTCCCACGCGCATCGTCACCTCGTCCTTAGCCAATCTTCGCTTAATCCGTAGCCCCTGTTTCGAGTTGCAAATATTAGCAACAGAACCGGTATCAAATACCCAGGTGCTACTGCGAGCATTAGTAAGGTACACATCAATAACATGTATATCACATACACCTTTGTTCACCTTGCCATCCTTCTTATCCGCCAAATACTTGGGGCAGTTCCGCTTCCAGTGACCAGTCTGCTTGCAGTAGAAGCACTCAGTTTCAGGCTTAGGTCCAGACTTGGGTTTCTTCTCCTGAGCATCAACTTGTTTGATGTTCTTCTTGAAGTTCCCCTTCTTCTTCTCTTTGCCCTTTTTCTTGAAACTAGTGGTCTTGTTGACCATCAACACTTGATGCTCCTTCTTGATTTCTACCTCCGCAGCCTTTAGCATTGCGAAGAGCTCGGGAATCGTCTTATCCATCCCTTGCATGTTATAGTTCATCACGAAGCTCTTGTAGCTTGGTGACAGTGATTGGGAATTCTGTCAATGACGCTATCATCCGGAAGATTAACTCCTAGTTGAATCAAGTGATTATTATACCAAGACATCTTGAGTATATGCTCACTGACATAACTATTCTCCTCCATCTTGCAGCCATAGAACTTATTGGAGACTTCATATCTCTCAATCCGGGCATTTGCTTGAAATATTAACTTCAACTCCTGGAACATCTCATATGCTCCATGACGTTCAAAACATCGTTGAAGTCCCGGTTCTAAGCCGTAAAGCATGGCACATCGAACTATTGAGTAGTCATCAGCTTTGCTTTGCCACACGTTCATAACATCTGGTGTTGGTCCAGCAGCAGGCCTAGCACCCAGCGGTGCTTCCAAGACGTAATTCTTCTGTGCAGCATTGAGGATAATCCTCAAGTTACGGACCCAGTCTGTGTAATTGCTACCATCATCTTTCAACTTTGCTTTCTCAAGGAACGCATTAAAATTCAACAGAACAACAACACGGGCCATCTATCTACAATCAACATAGACAAGCAAGATACTATCAGGTACTAAGTTCATGATAAATTTAAGTTCAATTAATCATATTACTTAAGAACTCCCACTTAGATAGACATCCCTCTAATCCTCTAAGTGATCACGTGATCCAAATCAACTAAACCATGTCCGATCATCACGTGAGATGGAGTAGTTTCAATGGTGAACATCACTATGTTGATCATATGTACTATATGATTCACACTCGACCTTTCGGTCTCTGTGTTCCAGGCCATATCTGTTATATGCTAGGCTCGTCAAGTTTAACCTGAGTATTCCGCGTGTGCAACTGTTTTGCACCCGTTGTATTTGAACGTAGAGCCTATCACACCCGATCTTCACGTGGTGTCTCAGCACGAAGAACTTTCGCAACGGTGCATACTCAGGGAGAACACTTATACTTTGATAATTTAGTGAGGGATCACTTTATAATGCTACCGTCAATCAAAGCAAGATAAGATGCATCAAAGATAACCATCACATGCAATCAATATAAGTGATATGATATGGCCATCATCATCTTGTGCTTGTGATCTCCATCTCCGAAGCACCGTCATGATCACCATCGTCACCGGCGCGACACCTTGATCTCCATCGTAGCATCGTTGTCATCTCGCCAATCTTATGCTTCTACGACTAGCGCTACCGCTTAGTGATAAAGTAAAGCATTACAGGGCGATTGCATTGCATACAATAAAGCGACAACCATATGGCTCCTTCCAGTTGCCGATAACTCGGTTACAAATCATGATCATCTCATACAATAAAATTTAGCATCATGTCTTAACCATATCACATCACAACATGCCCTGCAAAAACAAGTTAGACGTCCTCTACTTTGCTGTTGCAAGTTTTACGTGGCTGCTACGGGCTTAGCAAGAACCATTCTTACCTACGCATCAAAACCACAACGATAGTTTGTCAAGTTGGTGTTGTTTTAACCTTCGCAAGGACCGGGCGTAGCCACACTCGGTTCAACTAAAGTTGGAAAAACTAACACCCGCCAGCCACCTGTGTGCAAAGCACGTCGGTAGAACCAGTCTCGCCTAAGCGTATGCGCAATGTCGGTCCGGGCCGCTTCATACAACAATACCGCCGAACCAAAGTATGACATGCTGGTAAGCAGTATGACTTATATCGCCCACAACTCACTTGTGTTCTACTCGTGCATATGACATCTACGCATAAAACCAGGCTCGGATGCCACTGTTGGGGAACGTAGTAATTTCAAAAAAATTCCTACGCACACGCAAGATCATGGTGATGCATAGCAACGAGAGGGGAGAGTGTTGTCTACGCACCCTCGTAGACCGAAAGCGGAAGCGTTAGCACAACGCAGTTGATGTAGTCGTACGTCTTCACGATCCGACCGATCAAGTACCGAACATACGACACCTCCAAGTTCAGCACACATTCAGCCCGATGACGTCCCTCGAACTCCGATCCAGCCGAGTGTTGAGGGAGAGTTTCGTCAGCACGACGTCATGGTGACAATGTTGATGTTCTATCGACGCAGGGCTTCGCCTAAGCACCGCTACAATATTATCGAGGTGGACTATGGTGGAGGGGGGCACCGCACACGGCTAAAAGATCAAACAAATTAATTGTTGTGTATCTAGGGTGCCCCCTGCCCCTGTATATAAAGGAGCAAGGGGGAGGCCGGACGGCCCTCTATGGTGCGCCCCCAAGAGGGGAATCCTACTAGGACTGCAAGTCCTAGTAGGTTTCCACCAAAAGGGAGAGAGGGGGAAGGAAGGAGAGGGAGAGGGAGAAGGAAAGGGGGCGCTGCCCCCCTCTCCTAGTCCAATTCGGACCAAAGGGGGAGGGGGCACGCGGCCTGCCCTGACCGCCCCTCTCTCTCTCCACAAAGGCCCATCGAGGCCCATTAGTTCCCTCGGGGTTTCCGATAACCCTCCGGCACTCCGGTTTTATCCGAAACTACCCGGAACACTTCCGGTGTCCGAATATAGTCGTCCAATATATCAATCTTTATGTCTCGACCATTTCGAGACTCCTCGTCATGTCCGTGATCACATCCGGGACTCCGAACAACATTCGGTACATCAAAACATATAAACTCATAATAAAACTGTCATCGTAACGTTAAGCGTGCAGACCCTACGGGTTCGAGAACTATGTAGACATGACCGAGACATGTCTCTGGTCAATAACCAATAGCGGAACCTGGATGCTCATATTGGCTCCTACATATTCTACGAAGATCTTTATCGGTCAAACCGCATAACAACGTACGTTGTTCCCTTTGTCATCGGTATGTTACTTGCCCGAGATTCGATCGTTGGTATCTCAATACCTAGTTCAATCTCGTTACCAGCAAGTATCTTTACTCGTTCCGTGATACATCATTCCGCAACTAACTCATTAGTTGCAATGCTTGCAAGGCTTAAGTGATGTACATTACCGAGAGGGCCCTGAGATACCTCTCCGACAATCGGAGTGACAAATCCTAATCTCGAAATACGCCAACCCAACAAGTACCTTCGAAGACACCTGTAGAGCACCTTTATAATCACCCAGTTACGTTGTGACATTTGGTGGCACACAAAGTGTTCCTCCGGTAAACGGGAGTTGCATAATCTCATAGTCATAGGAACATGTATAAGTCATGAAGAAAGCAATAGCAACATACTATACGATTGTGTGCTAAGCTAACGGAATGGGTCATGTAAATCACATCCTTCTCCTAATGATGTGATCCCATTAATCAAATGACAACTCATGTCTATGGTTAGGAAACATAACCATCTTCGATTAACGAGCTAGTCAAGTAGAGGCATACTAGTGACACTCTGTTTGTCTTGTGTATTCACACATGTATTATGTTTCTGGCTAATACAATTCTAGCATGAATAATAAACATTTATCATGATATAAGGAAATAAATAATAACTTTATTATTGCCTCTAGGGCATATTTCCTTGAGGTCCCCGCTGGCAGTCGCCAAAGTGCGATGGAAATTCAGATCGACTCCAACGTGATCTACATATGGGAGTCAAACTTCATCGTCAACATTGCCTTCTTCGTCGCTGGTTCGACTGGTCACCTCGGCTGGGCCAAGGACTATGCTCCACGTCAGATTGTCAAGATCAGATGGGTGGCTTCATCATCAAGAACTCCGATCTCAGCCAAGATCATGGAGGAATCATCCATGGAGCTCGGGGGCTCAACGTCAATATTGACCTCGAGTGACCATGTAGATTTTTTGGTCAATGGATTTGTGTTCGCCGTCCCCACATCCTCGAGTGTCATTTGACGATTGCTTCAATGGAATTGTGTGGAATTAAGTCTAGAACAACCCTATAAAATTTCATTATGTCCCGACGGAGAAATCTTCGGCAATCTGCGATATGTCGGAGCCATGTCAAATCTGGACGAGTTTGGGGCGAGTGGTCCAGTGGCTAGCTCGGACATCTTTTTTGAAGATCCAACCGTTCATCGGCTGTAGAATTTCTATATCAATGACTCCTCAAAATGTTAGCTCGATCTGACGTTTCAAAATCCAGGAAATGTCCGATAAGTGCGTCAATTTTCGGATATGTTTACTGCGGGAAAACGAATCCGACCTGAGTTCATCCTTCTCATGAATGGGTTATCGAATGTCCTTTTTGAATTAATTTTTTCTAGAGTATCGTGTTTTGTTCTCAAACGCGCGCCTACAAATTTTAAAGCCTTTGGCGAGGTAATTTTTCCGTCAGGTAGGTGTCAAACCAACCCGACAAGGTTGCTCCACGGCTACCGACCTGCGCTAGACGGGTCATCACTTCGGTGAGCCGGTGTCGACCACATCGGATCATCACCTCGATGAGCCGGCCAAGAGTTCAGCATCTTGAAGGCCAAATAATCATGAAGATAACATCGCCACCCCAGGCATTGCACTGGTCGGGCGCGCCGACATCGCCGCGTTGTCGCTTCCTCAAGCCAATGTCCACCACGTCGACCTGCTTTGACACCTCGTCTGTCATGGGGGCTCCAGCATCACCTTAACGATCTGCTTCGTCACCTCAACTAGACCGAGGGCTTCCCTATCGCTTCATCATGTTAGCTGGACCGAGGACTTCGCCTCGCCACATTGACCGTGCAACATCGCCACTTCATCAAGCCGAGCTCCTGGCTCGGTCATTTCAGGCTTGGGGGCTAGGACCTCGATCAAGCCGAGGACTACACACCATGTCGGTTTTGTCAAAGCCCATCGGCGTCCTCGTCCCGCCTCAAGTATAGACCATGTCATCAACACGAGAGCATTAACGAGCTAAGTCGGTTTCATACTCAAAAATTTTAAATTATTTATTTTTGTTTGGTTCAACCAAGCATTATATTTGTCTTAAACAAAAAAGTTTGTTAAAAACATTGTTTTTTAAAAACTCTTCTTTTCCCATGTTAGCCGGGGGCTCTTAAATTCATAGGTGTCGTTTTATAATAAATATTTTCATCTAACTCATTGCAAAGTCTTTTTCTACTACTCCTTTTTCCGACGTGAGTGTGTGGTCAATATCCGGATAGCCTGGTGAGGGATTCCTAGATTAGGGGGTATCCGGACAGCCGGACTATATCCTTTGGTTGGACTATTGGACTATGAAAATACAAGATTGAAGACTTCGTCTCGTGTCCGGATGGAACTCTCCTTGGCGTAGAAGGGAAGCTTGGCGATACGGATATGTAGATCTCCTCCCATTGTAACCGACTCTGTGTAACCCTAGCCCCCCTCCGGTGTCTATATAAACCGGAGGGTTTAGTCCGTAGGACAACAACAATCATACCATAGGCTAGCTTCTAGGGTTTAGCCTCTACGATCTCGTGGTAGATCAACTCTTGTACTACTCATATCATCAAGATCAATCAAGCAGGAAGTAGGGTATTACCTCCATCGTGAGGGCCCGAACCTGGGTAAACATTGTGTCCCTTGCCTCCTGTTACCATCCGCCTTAGACGTACAGTTCAGGACCCCGTACCCGAGATCCGCCGGTTTTGACATCGACATTGGTGCTTTCAATGAGAGTTCCACTGTGTTGCCACCATAAGGAAGGATGCCTCGTCTCATTGTCGGGGACAGCGTCACCTCTGGGGGAGCCCTGGCTGTCGGCCAAACTCTCCGACTGGGCGGTTTCGTCATGACCGCCCATTCGGCTGTTGCGCTGACGATGACTTCTCGGGTCATCGAAAACAGCCTCCACGTCGGCTCGGAACTTGCCGAGCAGATGGATCTGATGGAGCTCTCTTCCCTAAACGAGCTCTTTGATCGCATCGCCGCCTTGGGAGTCGCTACGGACTACGATCGGATCGGGCTTAAACCCAACAAAAGGGGGATTAAGTCTCCGCCGGTCACCCATCAGATAGCGGTGGTGGAGTAACAATGCGGCAATTCTTCCTATATCTTGAGGACAAACTATGTCCGGATTCCAGAGCTCTCCGAGCCGGATACCCGTTTACGGAAGGACATCTCCCAAGCCTTGAACCTAGAACCAGGCAGTGGGCCAGATCTATCGGGCAACATCCCAGAGCCTGAACTTCCCAGATCGGAAATTCCCTTGCCCCTGGGTCTCAGATCAGGTCAGGGTTTGGACTCAAGTCTACCTACCCACCCAGATATAAGCAATCTCTCCCACATTAGGCAAGAGCCCCAAGAAACAGTACATCACTACTGGGCCAGATTCCTCCTTGTAATGAACAAGGTCAAGGGTTGTCGCGAGGAAGACACAATCTCATTCTTTTGCAATAATTGCACGGACAAGGGAATCCTTAACGCCATAAGTCTCCGTAACATAGCACACTTCGCTGACTTGGCAGCCATAGTACGGAAGTACTGAGCGATGGAAAGTGCCTGGAAAACCGGAACAAAATTTTGGGACGATCCGGCTCTGATTAAACACCCAGTCTGAATTAAAAGGGTGCATCCTCATAAATCACCCGACTCAATCACCAAAAAGCAAAAGGCCACGACAGGGCGTGGAACCGTACTAGAGGGATGGCTTAATGGACCCTGCAAAATTCACAGCACAGCGGATACCATACCAACACACAGCCTTAGAGCATGTTGGGTACTCTGGCAGGTTGCCAAGAGCGGTGAGGATCTCCTCATTCAAAATACCGCAGAGCACCATCCGTGGATTACAATACAGTATCAACAGTCTTCGAGACATTCGCCTCAAACAATAGGCGCAAGCGAACACTCTACAGCCTTGCCGAAATCTGCCAGGTGGCAACAATAAACCCATGGAGCAACACGCCCACCACCTTCAATGCTTGTGACGAACCTAAATTCTGAACAACCCGAGCACCAGCCGCATTGGTCCTTAGTCCAATTGTAGACGATTTTCAGCTCACTAAAGTGCTCATGGACGGCGGCAGTGGATTAAACCTCATTTATGAGGAAACTCTTCAAAAAATGGAAATAGACAAGAACCGCATTGAGCAAAGCAGCACAACCTTCAGAGGAATCATCCCCTATCGGGAAGCACGTTGCGCTGGGAAAATCACACTAGACGTGGTATTCGGCACGCCGGAGTATAGGTCCGAAGAAATCACATTCCAAGTGGCCCCGTTCAGTAGCGGATACCACGCCCTTTTAGGGCGGGAGGCATTCACGATCTTCCAAGCCATACCCCATTACGGGTACATGAAGCTTAAAATGCCCGGGCCCAATGGGATCATCACCCTGGCTAGTGATCCGGACATAGCGCTCTGTGCCGAAAACAAAATAGCCGCACTGGCGCTCGAGGCATTATCCGAAGCCCTCGCGGCAGAGGAGTTAACTGCGCTACGCTCCACCGTGGATAGGGACGATGTGATACTCGACAAGAGATCCAAGTCCACCTCTTTCAAACCAGCGGACGAGATAGTCAAATTCCAAGTCCACCCAACGGACCCCGCAAAAACAGCCTCCATCGGGGCACAGTTAAACCCCACCGTGGACGCCGCACTATGAGAGTTCCTGCGCGAGAATTGGGACATATTCGCCTGGCATCCTTCAGATATGCCAGGAATCCCATGCGGGTTGGCCGAGCATAGCCTTAACATTTTAAAAGGATTCAAGCCGGTCAAACAGACTCTTCGGCGTTTCTCTGAACCTAAGAGACAAGCTATGGGAGAGGAACTAGCCAAGTTATTGGAGGCCGGATTCATCAGAGAAATAAAACACCCGGACTGGCTAGCAAACCTGGTGATGGTACCAAAGAAGGACAAATCCTGGTGCCTGTGCGTCGATTTCAAGGACCTCAACAAGGCTTGCCCAAAGGATCCCTTCCCCCTCCTTCGCATTGATCAAATTATCAATGCTACCGCAGGACACAACTCATTGTGCTTCCTCGACGCATACTCTGGCTACCACCAAATAAAAATGGCGGAGTCCGACCAAGCCGCAACGGCATTCATCACGTCGTACGGCCCCTTCTGTTTCAATACAATGCCTTTTGGTCTCGAAAACGCCGGTGCAACGTATCAGTGCATGATTCAAACATGTCTGGAAAAGCAGATCGGCAAAACAGTGGAGGCATATGTTGACGATGTGGTCGTTAAAACCAAACACGTCGACTCCTTAATAAACGACTTGAGGCTCACGTTCGACAATCTCCGAACATACGACATTAAGCTCAACCCGAAAAAATGCGTCTTCGGAGTACCCGTCGGAAAGCTCCTCGGTTTTATCGTCTCCAGTAGAGGAATTGAAGCAAATCCGGCTAAAATCCGAGCCCTGTCACAGTTGGCCATCCCAACTGACCTCAAGCAAATCCAGAAATTAACTGGATGCGTGGCGTCCCTAAGCCACTTTATCTCCCGCTTAGGAGAAAAGGCATTACCGCTTTATCGCCTCCTTCGGCGCACCGAACACTTCGAGTGGACGGACGCGGCCACGGCCGGACTGGAAGACATAAAGGCCATTCTAGCCACCAACCCAATCCTGGCCGCGCCAAGCATCGGCGAACCAATGCTGCTATATATAGCGGCAACTCATCAAGTTGTAAACGCAGTGCTCTTCGTCGAACGAGAAACGGATGGACACAAATTTCCCCTTCAAAAGCCGGTATACTATGTATCCACTGTCCTCACTCCATGCAAATCACGGTACCCGCACTATCAAAAGATAGCATATGCGGTATTCATGGAATCCCGGAAACTACGACACTACTTCCAAGAGTGTTCAATTATAGTGGCCTCGGAAGTACCACTGAAAGATATAATAAACAACCGCGACGCCACGGGCCGGATTGCCAAATGGGCCATTGAGCTCCTCCCGTTCGACATAACATATAAACCTCGGCGAGCCATCAAGTCGCAGGTATTGGACGATTTTGTCGCCGAATGGACAGAAGCCGAACTCCCTGAAGAGTACGGCAAGTACTCCAATTGGATTATGCATTTCGACGGCTCTAAAATGCTGGCTGGTCTGGGTGCTAGCGTCGTTCTGACGTCCCCTACCGGAGATACAGTCCAATATGTATTCCAAATATTATACACAGACTCCAACAACGCAGCCGAATACGAGGCCCTGTTACACAGTCTCCGGATGGCAGTCTCCATGGGCATCAGACGCCTGGAGGTGCACGGGGACTCGAACCTCACTATATCCCAAATAAATGGAGACTTTGATGCCAAAGATCCGAAAATGGCGGCTTATCGCAACATCGTCTTCAAGATGTCAGCTCGGTTCGAGGGGCTTGAATTCCACCATGTGGCTCAGGAAAACAACCAAGCGGCGGATATCCTCGCCCGTATCAGCGCTAAGCGCGATACGGTCCCACCCAACATCTTCTTCGAAAGACTGTTCAAGCCATCCGTGGTATGGGAAGGGGGCACCGGCAACAATAGTCCAAACGCAGCTACAACGCCAGATACCGAACGCTATGACATAATCGGAGGCTCTGCCACCGAAATAACGCCTTCATCCCATGTAATAATGGCCGTCATCGCCCCATGGACCGAACCATTCCTGGCCTACCTAACTAGGCAGGAACTTCCCAAGGAACAAAATGAGGTACGCTGCATTGTGCAGCGATCTAAAGCCTACAAGGTCCACGAGGAAGAGCTTTATAAGAAAAGCACCACCGGAGTCCTTCAAAGGTGCGTCTCCGAAGAGGAAGGGCGGAAGCTTCTGGCAGAAATCCACGCCGGACTCGGCGGCCACCACGCCGCAACCCGGGCCCTCGTAAGTAAGGCCTTCCGTATAGGATTCTATTGGCCGATGGCCCGTGCGGATGCACTTGACTTGGTCCAACGCTGCGTCGGTTGCCAGCTTTTTGCAAACCAAAGCCATATGCCGCCCGTCGCCCTACAAACAATCCCCATTACCTGGCCTTTTGCGGTCTGGGGGCTTGACATGGTTGGACCCCTTAAAGGGGGAACCCATAAGAAAAAATACTTACTGGTCATGGTGGATAAATTCACCAAATGGATAGAAGCCAAACCTATTAAAACGGCTAAATCCGGGCCGGTGATAGACTTCATATCCGGGGTTGTACACCGTTATGGCGTCCCCCACATCATCATCACTGACAACGACACGAACTTTACTGCTGACGAGGTAAAACTATGGTGTAGCAACATGGGCATCAAGGTCGATTATGCTTCTGTCTATCACCCACAAACTAACGGTCAAGTCGAGCGAGCAAATGGTCTTATCATGAGCGGCATCAAACCCATATTAATGCGGTCCTTAAAGGAATCTAACACGCACTGGGTAGAGGAGCTAGACTCCGTCCTCTAGGGCTACGGACCACGCTAAATCGCACTATTGGATACACACCGTTCTTTATGGTGTACGGCACAGAGGCGGTTCTGCCCTGCGACATAATTCATGACTCACCTCGAGTGCGCATGTATGAAGAAAGAGAGGCCGAGCTCGATCGGCAGGACAGTTTGGACGCCCTCGAGGAGGAGCGTGACGTGGCAAAAGCCCGTTCCGCATTCTATCAACAACAGGCTAGAAGATACCAAAGCAGAGAAGTACGGGCCAAAACCTATAATGTTGGCGAACTCGTTCTAGGCCTACCGGAGAAGAAAAAGGACAAGCTCAAGCCCAAATGGGAAGGTCCCTTCGTTATGGACCAGGTTCTGACCGGTGGAGCGTACCATCTGCGGGATGCATCGGACAATCGACTCGAGCCAAATCCAAGGAACGCAGCCAGACTCCGAAGATTCTACGCCTAGTACTGGACTCCGTGTTCGTCTCCTTACCTCTATAAAATTTTTTACACGCGTTATCTGTTGGGGAACGTAGTAATTTCAAAAAATTCCTACGCACACACAAGATCATGGTGATGCATAGCAACGAGAGGGGAGAGTGTTGTCTACGTACCCTCGTAGACCGACAGCGGAAGAGTTATGACAACGCGGTTGATGTAGTCGTACGTCTTCACGGCCCGACCGATCAAGCACCGAAACTACGACACCTCTGAGTTTTAGCACACGTTCAGCTCGATGACGATCCCCGGACTCCGATCCAGCAAAGTGTCGGATGAGTTTCGTCAGCACGACGGCGTGGTGACGATGTTGATGTTCTACCGTCGTAGGGCTTCGCCTAAGCACCGCTACAATATTATCGAGAATTATCGTGGAAGGGGGCGCCACACAAAGCTAAGAGAACGATCAGGAAGATCAACTTGTGTGTCTAGAGGTTCCCCCTGCCCCTGTATATAAAGGAGCAAGGGGGGAGGCCGGCCGGCCCTTGTGGGCGCGCCAAGGAGGAGTCCTCCTCCTAGTAGGAGTAGGGCTCCCCTCTTTCCTACTCCTACTAGGAGGGGGAAAGGAAGGGGGAGAGGGAGAAGGAAAGGGGGGCGCCGCCCCCCTCTCCTAGTCCAATTTGGACCAGAGGGGGAGGGGGAGCGCGACCCACCCTGGCCGCCCCTCTCTCTCTCTCCACTAGGGCCCATAAGGCCCATTACTTCTCCCCGGGGGGGGGGGGGGGGGTTCCGGTAACCCTCCGGCACTCCGGTTTTCTCCGAAATCACCCAGAACACTTCTGGTGTCCGAATATAGTCGTCCAATATATCGATCTTTATGTCTCGACCATTTCGAGACTCCTCGTCATGTCCGTGATCACATTCGGGACTCCGAGCAACCTTCGATACATCAAAACATATAAACTCATAATGAAACTGTCATCGTAACGTTAAGCGTGCGGACCCTACGGGTTCGAGAACAATATAGACATGACCAAGACACGTCTCCGGTCAATAACCAATAGCGGAACCTGGATGCTCATATTGGCTCCCACATATTCTAGAAGATCTTTATCGGTCAAAGCGCATAACAACATACGTTGTTCCCTTTGTCATCGGTATGTTACTTGCCCGAGATTCGATCATCGGTATCTCAATACCTAGTTCAATCTCGTTACCGGCAAGTCTCTTTACTCGTTCTGTAATACATAATCCCGCAACTAACTCATTAGTTGCAATGCTTGCAAGGCTTAAGTGATGTGCATTACCGAGAGGGCCCATAGATACCTCTCCGACATTCGGAGTGACAAATCCTAATCTCGAAATACGCCAACCCAACAAGTAGCTTCGGAGACACCTGTAGAGCACCTTTATAATCACTCAGTTACGTTGTGACGTTTGGTAGCACACAAAGTGTTCCTCCGGTAAACGGGAGTTGCATAATCTCATAGTCATTGTAACATGTATAAGTCATGAAGAAAGCAATAGCAACATACTAAACGATCGAGTGCTAAGCTAACTGAATGGGTCATGTCAATCACATCATTCTCCTATTGATGTGATCCGTTAATCAAATGACAACTCATGTCTATGGCTAGGAAACTTAACCATCTTTGATTAACGAGCTAGTCAAGTAGAGGCATACTAGTGACACTCTGTTTGTCTATGCATTCACACATGTATTATGTTTCCGGTTAATACAATTCTAGCATGAATAATAAACATTTATCATGATATAAGGAAATAAATAATAACTTTATTATTGCCTCTAGGACATATTTCCTTCAGTCTCCCACTTGCACTAGACTCAATAATCTAGATTACACAGTAATGATTCTAACACCCATGGAGCCTTGGTGCTGATCATGTTTTGCTCGTGGAAGAGGCTTAGTTAACGGGTCTGCAACATTCAGATCCGTATGTATCTTGCAAATTTCTATGTCTCCCACCTGGACTAGATCCCGGATGGAATTGAAGCGTCTCTTGATGTGCTTGGTTCTCTTGTGAAATCTGGATTCCTTCGCTAAGGCAATTGCTCCAGTATTGTCACAAAAGATTTTCATTGGACCCGATGCACTAGGTATGACACCTAGATCGGATATGAACTCCTTCATCCAGACTCCTTCATTTGCTGCTTCCGAAGCAGCTATGTACTCCGCTTCACACGTAGATCCCGCCACGACGCTTTGTTTAGAACTGCACCAACTGACAGCTCCATCGTTCAATGTAAACACATATCCGGTTTGCTATTTAGAATCGTCCGGATCAGTGTTGAAGCTTGCGCCAACGTAACCATTTACGATGAGCTCTTTGTCACATCCATAAACGAGACACATATCCTTAGTCCTTTTCAGGTATTTCAGGATGTTCTTGACCGTTGTCCAGTGATCCACCCCTGGATTGCTTTGGTACCTCCCTGCTAGACTTATAGTAAGGCACACATCAGGTCTGGTACACAGCATTGCATACATGATAGAGCCTATGGCTGAAGCATAGGGAACATCTTTCATTTTCTTTCTATCTTCTGCAGTGGTCGGGCATTGAGTCTTACTCAACTTCACACCTTGTAACACAGGCAAGAACCCTTTCTTTGCTTGATCCATTTTGAACTTCTTCAAAACTTTGTCAAGGTATTTGCTTTGTGAAAGTCCAATTAAGCGTCTTGATCTATCTCTATAGATCTTAATGCCCAATATGTAAGCAGCTTCACCAAGGTCTTTCATTGAAAAACTCTTATTCAAGTATCCCTTTATGGTATCCAGAAATTCTATATCATTTCCAATCAGTAATATGTCATCCACATATAATATCAGAAATGCTACAGAGCTCCCACTCACTTTCTTGTAAATACAGGCTTCTCCAAAAGTCTGTACAAAACCAAATGCTTTGATCACACTATCAAAACGTTTATTCCAACTCCGAGAGGCTTGCACCACTCCATAAATGGATCGCTGGAGCTTGCACACTTTGTTAGCTCCCTTTGGATCGACAAAACCTTTTGGTTGCATCATATACAACTCTTCTTCCAGAAAACCATTTAGGAATGCAGTTTTGACATCCATTTGCCAAATTTCATGATCATAAAATGCGACAATTGCTAACATGATTCGGACAGACTTAAGCATCGCTACGGGTGAGAAGGTCTCATCGTAGTCAATCCCTTGAACTTGTCGAAAACCTTTCACAACAAGTCGAGCTTTGTAGACAGTAACATTACCGTCAGCGTCAGTCTTCTTCTTGAAGATCCATTTATTCTCAATTGCTTGCCGATCATCGGGCAAGTCAACCAAAGTCCATACTTTGTTCTCATACATGGATCCCATCTCAGATTTCATGGCTTCAAGCCATTTTGCGGAATCTGGGCTCACCATCGCTTCTTCATAGTTCGTAGGTTCATCATGATCTAGTAGCATGACTTCCAGAATAGGATTACCGTACCACTGTGGTGCGGATCTTACTCTGTTTGATCTACGAAGTTTAGTAGCAACTTGATCTGAAGTTCTATGATCATCATCATTGACTTCCTCTCTAATTGGTTTAGGTGTCACAAAAACCGGTTTCTGTGATGTACTATTTTCCAATAAGGGAGCAGGTACAGTTACCTCATCAAGTTCTACTTTCCTCCCACTCACTTCTTTCGAGAGAAACTCCTTCTCTAGAAGGGATCCATTCTTAGCAACGAATGTCTTGCCTTCGGATCTGTGATAGAAGGTGTACCAAACAGTCTCCTTTGGGTATCCTATGAGGACACATTTCTCCGATTTGGGTTCTAGCTTATCAGGTTGAGCCTTTTTCACATAAGCATCGCAACCCCAAACTTTAAGAAACGACAACTTTGGTTTCTTGCCAAACCATAGTTCATAAGGCGTCGTCTCGACGGATTTTCATGGTGCCCTATTTAACGTGAATGCGGCCGTCTCTAAAGCATAACCCCAAAATGATAGCGGTAAATCTGTAAGAGACATCATAGATCGCACCATATCAAGTAAAGTACGATTACGACATTCGGACACACCATTACGCTGTGGTGTTCCGGGTGGCGTGAGCTGCGAAACTATTCCGCATTGTTTCAAATGTAGACCAAACTCGTAACTCAAATATTCTCCTCCACGATCAGATCGTAGAAACTTTATTTTCTTGTTACGATGATTTTCAACTTCACTCTGAAATTCTTTGAACTTTTCAAACGTTTCAGACTTATGCTTCATTAAGTAGATATAGCCATATCTGCTTAAATCATCTGTGAAGGTGAGAAAATAACGATATCTGCCACGAGCCTCAACATTCATCGGACCACATACATCTGTATGTATGATTTCCAACAAATCTGTTGCTCTCTCCATAGTACCGGAGAACGGCGTTTCAGTCATCTTGCCCATGAGGCATGGTTCACAAGTACCAAGTGATTCATAATCAAGTGGTTCCAAAAGTCCACCAGTATGGAGTTTCTTCATGCGCTTTACACCGATATGACATAAACGACAGTGCCACAAATAAGTTGCACTATCATTATCAACTCTGCATCTTTTGGTTTCAGCATTATGAATATGTGTATCACTACTATCGAGATTCATCAAAAATAGACCACTCTTCAAGGGTGCATGACCATAAAAGATATTACTCATATAAATAGAACAACCATTATTCTCTGATTTAAATGAATAACCGTCTCGCATCAAACAAGATCCAGATATAATGTTCATGCTCAACGCTGGCACCAAATAACAATTATTTAGGTGTAATACTAATCCCGAAGGTAGATGTAGAGGAAGCGTGCCGACCGCGATCACATCGACTTTGGAACCATTTCCCACGCGCATCGTCACCTCGTCCTTGGACAGTGTTCGCTTAATCCGTAGTCCCTGTTTCGAGTTGCAAATATTAGCAATAGAACCAGTATCAAATACCTAGGTGCTACTGCGAGCTCTAGTAAGGTACACATCAATAACATGTATATCACATATACCTTTGTTCACCATGCCATCCTTCTTATCCGCCAAATACTTGGGGCAGTTCCGCTTCCAGCGACCAGTCTGCTTGCAGTAGAAGCACTCAGTTTCAGGCTTAGGTCCGGACTTGGGTTTCTTCTCCTGAGCAGGAACTTGCTTGCTGTTCTTCTTGAAGTTCCCCTTCCTCTTCCCTTTGCCCTTTTTCTTGAAACTAGTGGTCTTGTTGACCATCAACACTTGATGCTCCTTCTTGATTTCTACCTCCGCAGCCTTTAGGATTGCGAAGAGCTCGGGAATTGTCTTATCCATCCCTTGCATATTATAGTTCATCACGAAGCTCTTGTAGCTAGGTGGAAGTGATTGGAGAATTCTGTCAATGACGCTATCATCCGGAAGATTAACTCCCCGTTGAATCAAGTGATTACAATACCCAGACATCTTGAGTATATTCTCACTGACAGAACTATTCTCATCCATCTTGCAGCTATAGAACTTATTAGAGACTTCATATCTCTCAATCCGGGCATTCTTCTAGAATATTAACTTCAACTCCTGGAACATCTCATATGCTCCATGACGTTCAATACGTCGTTGAAGTCCCGGTTCTAAGCCGTAAAGCATGGCACATTGAACTATCGAGTAGTCATCAGCTTTGCTCTGCCAGACATTCTTAACGTCGTCAGTTGCATCAGCAGCAGGCCTGGCACCCAGCGGTGCTTCCAGGACATAACTCTTCTGTGCAGCAATGAGGATAATCCTCAAGTTACGGACCCAGTATCTTTCAACTTTCAACTTTGCTTTCTCAAGGAACACATTAAAATTCAACAGAACAACAGCACGGGCCATCTATCTACAATCAACATAGACAAGCAAGATACTATCAGGTACTAAGTTCATGATAAATTTAAGTTCAATTAATCATATTACTTAAGAACTCCCACTTAGATAGACATCCCTCTAATCCTCTAAGTGATCACGTGATCCAAATCAACTAAACCATAACCGATCATCACGTGAAATGGAGTAGCTTTCAATGGTGAACATCTTTATGTTGATCATATCTACTATATGATTCACGCTCGACCTTTCGGTCTCAGTGTTCCGAGGCGATATCTGCATATGCTAGGCTCGTCAAGTTTAACCTGAGTATTCTGCGTGTGCAAAACTGGCTTGCACCCATTGTAGATGGACGTAGAGCTTATCACACCCGATCATCACGTGGTGTCTGGGCACGACGAACTTTGGCAACGGTGCATACTCAGGGAGAACACTTTTATCTTGAAATTTAGTGAGAGATCATCTTATAATGCTACCGTCAATCAAAGCAAGATAAGATACATAAAAGATAAACATCACATGCAATCAATATAAGTGATGTGATATGGCCATCATCATCTTGTGCTTGTGATCTCCATCTCTGAAGCACCTCCATGATTGCCATCGTCACCGGCGCGACACCTTGATCTCCATCGTAGCATCGTTGTCGTCTCGCCTATCTTATGCTTCTACGACTATCGCTACCGCTTAGTGATAAAGTAAAGCATTACAAGGCGATTGCATTGCATACAATAAAGCGACAACCATATGGCTCCTGCCAGTTGCCGATAACTTGGTTACAAAACATGATCATCTCATACAATAAAATATAGCATCACGTCTTGACCATATCACATCACAACATGCCCTGCAAAAACAAGTTAGACGTCCTCTACTTTGTTGTTGCCAGTTTTACGTGGTTGCTACGGGCTTAGCAAGAACCGTTCTTACCTACGCATCAAAACCACAACGATAGTTTGTCAAGTTGGTGCTATTTTAACCTTCGCAAGGACCGGGCGTAGCCACACTCGGTTCAACTAAAGTTGGAGAAACTGACACCCGCCAGCCACCTGTGTGCAAAGCACGTCGGTAGAACCAGTCTCGCGTAAGCGTACGCGTAATGTCGGTCCGGGCCGCTTCATTCAACAATACCGCCGAACCTAAATATGACATGCTGGTAAGCAGTATGACTTTTATCGCCCACAACTCACTTGTGTTCTACTCGTGCATATAACATCAACACATAAAACCTAGGCTCGGATGCCATTGTTGGGGAACGTAGTAATTTCAAAAAAATTCCTATGCACACACAAGATCATGGTGATACATAGCAGCGAGAGGGGAGAGTGTTGTCTACGTACCCTTGTAGACCGACAACGGAAGCGTTATGACAACGCGGTTGATGTAGTCATACGTCTTCACGGCCCGACCGATGAAGCACCGAAACTACGACACTTCCGAGTTTTAGCACACGTTCAGCTCAATGACGATCCCCGGACTCCGATCTAGCAAAGTGTCGGGGATGAGTTCCGTCAGCACGACGGCGTGGTGACGATGTTGATGTTCTACCGTCGCAGGGCTTCGCCTAAGCACCGCTACAATACTATCGAGAATTATCATGGAGGGGGGCACCGCACATGGTTAAGAGAACGATCACGAAGATCAACTTGTGTGTCTAGAGGTGCCCCCTGCCCCCGTATATAAAGGAGCAAGGGGGGAGGCCAGCCGACCCTTGTGGGCGCGCCAAGGAGGAGGAGTCCTCCTGCTAGTAGGAGTAGGACTCCCCTCTTTCCTACTCCTACTAGGAAGGGGAAAGGAAGGGGGAGAGGGAGAAGGAAAGGGGGGCGCCGCCCCCCTCTCCTAGTCCAATTCGGACCAGAGGGGGACGGGGCACGCGACCCACCCTGGCCGCCCCTCTCTCTCTCCACTAGGGCCCATAAGGCCCATTACTTCTCCCGGGGGGCTTCCGGTAACCCTCCGGCACTCCGGTTTTCTCCGAAATCACCCAGAACACTTCCGGTGTCCGAATATAGCCGTCCAATATATCGATCTTTATGTCTCGACCATTTTGAGACTCCTCGTCATGTCCGTGATCACATCAGGGACTCTAAACAACCTTCGATACATCAAAACATATAAACTCATAATGAAACTGTCATCGTAACGTTAAGCGTGCGGACCCTACGGGTTCGAGAACAATGTAGACATGACCGAGACACGTCTCCGGTCAATAACCAATAGCGGAAACTGGATGCTCATATTGGCTCCCACATATTCTACGAAGATCTTTATCGGTTAGACCGCATAACAACATACGTTGTTCCCTTTGTCATCGGTATGTTACTTGCCCGAGATTCGATCGTCGGTATCTCAATACCTAGTTCAATCTCGTTACCGGCAAGTCTCTTTACTCGTTCTGTAATACATCATCCCACAACTAACTCATTAGTTGCAATGCTTGCAAGGCTTAAGTGATGTGCATTACCGAGAGGGCCCAGAGATACCTCTTCGACATTCGGAGTGATAAATCCTAATCTCGAAATACGCTAACTCAACAAGTACCTTCGGAGACACCTGTAGAGCACCTTTATAATCACCCAGTTACGTTGTGACGTTTGGTAGCACACAATGTGTTCCTCCGGTAAACGTGAGTTGCATAATCTCATAGTCATAGGAACATGTATAAGTCATGAAGAAAGCAATAGCAACATACTAAATGATCGAGTGCTAAGCTAACTGAATGGGTCATGTCAATCACATTATTCTCCTAATGATGTGATCCCGTTAATCAAATGATAACTCATGTCTATGGCTAGGAAACTTAACCATCTTTGATTAACGAGCTAGTCAAGTAGAGGCATACTAGTGACACTCTGTTTGTCTATGTATTCACACATGTATTATGTTTCCGGTTAATACAATTCTAGCATGAATAATAAACATTTATCATGATATAAGGAAATAAATAATAACTTTATTATTGCCTCTAGGGCATATTTCCTTCATTATCTGTCTTTTCCTTCTTTCTTTCTTCCCCTTTTTCTTTCAATGCCTTAATAGGCTAAAAGGTGTTTTGACTACACAATTTTGACGCGCTAGCCGCGCTCATGATACCTGGTGGCTTCTTACACATAAGCTTAATTATTTTACTGGGCCTCGTGCCCTACACATGTGTTATTCTTCCGCATGTACCTTTTTTCGCCATTATATGCATCGATATGACTTAAGTTTTGGCCAAGCTGGGTTGCCTGGCTCTTGTATTTATGCCCTACGTTCCTGTTAATTCGGCTAGGGAATAAGGGGAGCACCTCTGCGATTGTTACTGCCGGGTCAGCCGGATGTGTACCTCAGACCGGGTGAAGCCGAAAGCTAGCGTTCTTAAGAGAATATTCGGTCGGTGAACAAAAGATGATTTTTATTTATTTTTAATACATGCCCCAGATGTATTTTTTCCTGCGTCTCTTCTCACAGTCCAGACATGCACATTAGGGCATGCGTACCCAGGGAAAGGAACCCTTAACGGAACTATTCTCCCTGGAAGATGTTTCTTACTATCCATGTAATATAACATAACTAGTTGGGTACTTGTCTGTTCGAGCACTTATGACCCCTACGCCTGGTTTCCACGCATACCCTGGTTTTTACATAGCTAAGTGGGTATTCGGATACACTCCAGACTATTGGGTCCCGAGGTCGAAGCGAAAAGGTCCGCCATGACAAATGAATTACAATCCGGCTAGCGACATTCTACATGTCATTTAAATTACACAGTCACTTAGACTGACTAAATTCTTCTTCTCTACCATCCAACAGGCCGTCTAGCCTATAATCCTACTGGGAATACTTTGCGGCTAACTCTACTTGGTGATACACCAAACTGACAGGGATTTCTTTCCCATCAGGCCCCACAGGTCCGACCTCGGCCATGTGGTTTGGGTCAGCCTTGGTATACCGTGTCTTCACCATGGCCCAGGCTTCTCTGGCACCTTGACGGCAAGCCGATACCTTACATAATCGAAAGTGCCGCCGCGCTCCCTTGAGCTTCTCCGCAAGCTCTCCAAGGCCTTCGGGCAGGGAGACGGATGGCCACAAGGCCTGGGCAATACCGTGCATCACCTGGCAAACTTGTTCGTGCAGTTGTGAGAGCTCTGGTAGAAGATCACCCGAAGACCCGGGCATCTCATTCGCGGGACGACCCGTCGGCATACCTGCAGACATAACTCTGTTAGCTGGCTTCTTCGCTGAACTCTTTTTAAAGTTCGCTCAAGCACTTACTGAAAATTCCGCGTCGAAGCCGCTTATTCTCCTTCACGGAGTCCGACAGCTGGGTGCGAACATCCTTTAGTTCCACGCTCAGCTGGGTATTGGCATCTTGGAGATCATTTTTCTCCTGCCTAACTTTTGTCAGCACGCGCTCGCCAGCCTTTAGCTGCCGTATGGCATGTTGCTCATCCGGATTCACTCCAGCGTCATCTGCAATATTTTTTGTCAGAATTGTGTGCATGCCGCATCCTATATGGTACCTGTCATTCTTTAAAACAGGTGTTACCGGAGGGGGCCTTCTTGGACTCCTTCAATGCGGCTATTGCGGCCCGTAGCTGGGCCTTGCACTCTTCCAGCTCTTGAGACAATTGGGTATTCTTCTCTGTAAGAACCTGCATCAATAATGATCCTTAAATCAGTTGTGCCAACTGTTTCAAGTCTCAGGGGCTACCAATATATATAATCATCAAATTTTCTTACCCGTATATCCTTTACATACTGGTCCGTGGATGTGGCAAGACCAGTTTGAGCGGCACAGATGTACGCGTCTCCCGAGTTGAAGGCGTTAAACGCCTCTTGAGAGAAACAAGCATCATGGAGTACGGCCCGGCGACGCCTGTGATTCATGGCGCTCTCCACTTCGGAATTTGTAGCGGATATTTTATCCGCATCCTTTGTAGGAGGAATGTCCGACGCGTGCCCCGCCTCCGTATCCGGCCCTGTAGCCCGACTAGTGGAGGCGTGATCGGCAACTTCTCCAAATATAGTTCGGCGAGCGTTTTTCCTTCTGGGAAACATGGGTGTTATTATGTTTTTAAAGACAACAACCACGGAGCAAGGTTTTATATCATACCTCTGCACCGGCGTCTCAGTCCGAGCCGCTTTTCTTTTTAGCCTGCCTGGCTTCGGCACCCCTCGTTGGCGACTCGCCACGGGCTCGGCATGATGTCCTGAGGACCTTCCCTGTAAAACATCGTACATATACGGTAGGTGAAGGGCGTACAAAGGGATTCTTCTCAAAGGTTGGGACTCCGGTCTCACTTACCCGCGAAGCAGGGAGTAGTCCGGGATAGTCGGCTGTGATAGCCACCATGGCCTCATCGCAGCTTAATTGATAGAATATTCTGTCAATCAGCTCCACAAATACGCCCGGATATTCTTTAAGGCCGGGGTCGAGGGACCATTCGGGATCCCCTGGTTGTGGAGGTGGGTTGTTGATGTCCCCTACGGCTTTACGCAGCTCCTGCGGTGAAATGGTGAGATGAAATATTTATTGCAAAAATGCGGAAAAGATGGGTATAAAAAGTGGCAGCTTACCCAGCTCGGAGGATTGTACATGGAGAATCCGTCCCGCGACTTGATGCGGAGGAATTCCTCTTCCTCTCCCTTGTACAGACCGGACATAATTTTTGCCAGAGCAGCAACTGAGTCCGCCCCCTTACAACCACAGCGGGTGGCATCATCTTCCCCATTAAAATCCCACATAGGGTGGCCTCGATATTGAAGCGGTTGTACTCCTTGCATAGTGCATATTGACATAACCTCGGTTGTAGTCAGTCCTGATAGAGCCAGCGCCTTTATCCGTCCCATCAGGTAAGAAACGTCTCTATCATCTTCCTCCTGAGGGCTCCTTGGTCGCCAGCTTAGGCGCTTCTTCAAAGGAGCATTATTGAACTCAGGAAGGCCAATCCGAATAGGATCTGGGAGGGGGGCGTCCTCTATATAGAACCACTCTGAAGACCAGTCTTCGGGCGTCTTCTTCGGGGTACCGGATAGGTATCCGGTCCCGGCGATGCGCCATATTTTGGCTCCGCCCACTTGAAATATTGAGCCCCTCTGTGTATGGGGCACAAGGCATAATAGCCTTTTCCACAACGCGAAATGAGCTTCGCAGCCCAGGAACAGCTCGTAAAGGGCCACATAACCAGCGATGTGTAATATGGAGGCAGGGGTGAGATTATGCAATTGGAGGCCGTAATACTACAGGAGCCCTCGTAGGAACGGATGGATTGGAAATCCGAGTCCCCTTAATAAATAAGGAACAAGGCATACCCGTTCCCCCTTGGAGGGGTCGGGAAAGCTCTCCGCTTGCTCTCCGCCATTATAGGTGGCGAGCTCGGCTCGAACAGGGACCATGTGCGCTGGGGGGAGGAATCCCTGGGTCTGTAGCTTCACTAATTGGTTATGCGGGATGGAACACTTCATCCAATCTCCGGGCTTAGGGCTATGGGAGCGAGAGGAGGAGCTGCGCTGGCCGGCCATGTTGGGATGGATTTCACTCAGGCGCGCTCCGATGAATGCTCGCTGAAGGAAGATGGCGTGATTTGGATCTGAGAATCCTCGTCTCTTTAACTAGGCAGTTTTTTCGCATAGCTAGGGTGGTAGATGTAAAAACGCCCTGGCTTCTCACATTCGTCCGACACGTGGAAGATGGCCATTATTGGGCGTGGAAGCCAAGAAGCGCAGGTATTTATGAGAAGCCGGACACTATTTAACAGGTATTCGGGATTTGGAGAAGAACCCGCCTTGCAATGCCGAAGACAATCTGTGCGCCGGACTCATCGTCATTGAAGCCTGGTTCAGGGGCTACTGAGGGATTCCTGGATTAGGGGGTATCCAGACTATATCCTTTGGCCAGGCTGTTGGACTATGAAAATACAAGATTGAAGACTTCATCTCGTGTCCGGATGGAACTCTCCTTGGCGTGGAAGGCAAGCTTGACGATACGGATATGTAGATCTCCTCCCATTGTAACCGACTCTGTGTAACCCTAGTCCCCTCCGGTGTCTATATAAACCGGAGGGTTTAGTCCGTAGGACAACAACAATCATACCATAGGCTAGCTTGTAGGGTTTAGCCTCTACGATCTCGTGGTAGATCAACTCTTGTACTACTGATATCATCAAGATCAATCAAGCAGTAAGTAGGGTATTACCTCCATCGTGAGGGCCCGAACCTGGGTAAACATTGTGTCCCTTGCCTGCTATTACCATCCGCCTTAGACGCACAGTTCGGGACCCCCTACCCGAGATCCGCCGGTTTTGACACCGACACCTGGTTTATCTCTAGAGCCACTCAAGTTTAGTTTTCTAAATTGGCCAGAGAAGCACTCCGCATTCAGGAAGGAAGGTTGAAGTTGAAGGCTGACCTGCTTGAAGTCTGGAGATCAGACATATCATGTTAAAGCAGACGGAAGCACAAATTAATTTTAAGACCAATTTTCGGATTGGCACCAAATAACATGATTTAATTCACACATAAACTTTTTACATAAGTTTTTGGGTTGTTCGAGCTTGTGACACTTTTAACCTATGTGTATGTTTTTCTTTCATGAGGTGGGACATCCTCTTGACCAAGGTGCCATGTGTAGTAATTCAGCCCAAAAAATCTTTTCCTCCCGTAGCTCGGCATCTTTCCTGCCGACATGCACCTCGGTGTTGGCGAAACACACACGACATCTATACTAGTTCCCGAGGAGATACGATCCTAGGGTCATCCATGTTGCCCAAAACAAATCTCGGGGCTATTGCATTGGCGATTCAATGTGGTAAATTTAAAAGTGCAAAACAGTTTCGAAGGAGATTACGATCCCCAGGTTGGTCGGTCGCGCCCAAACTGAGTCTCGGAAGCTATTGTGCACCGCGTTTCCGTTCCTAAAGTATGCTACCAAGCAAGGACTGGATCCTCAGGACGATTACGCGAATCGACCTGAGTCTCATGGGTTACTGGGATTAGCGGTTTTATGTTATTGATAAGTCCAATTTATGTGATGTTTTCCTGACTTATTTTGTGCCTACAAGGTGGGCTTTGTGGAATTTTACCGTGTTCGCGCACTTCTTTTGTTGATAATTCTTCAGGTGACATCTTTTTGAGAAATATTCATTAAATGGAGAAAACCCTCAAAAATGGTAGTGGAATCATGCATTAAAGATGATAAACACTTCCCATAAGAAAATCAAGCAAGAAGGCCAAAGAAACAGTAGGCGTCGCGCTTCCAGAGCAAATGACGGCATTCCATGCGACCGCACGTGCTTGCATGAGTGGTCGTTTGGCACGCCACCGCCTCCTGGGGATCGACTATTTTCACCCCGTCAAACGGATCATGGAGAGGACGAAGAGAGACTCCAGAACTCATCGAGAAGGGAGAACCCTAGCCTCTAGAGCCCATCTGGAGGGAGGATTGACCTAGGGAAGAAGGGGATTCCTCTCATGGCGCGAGGGATGGCATCAACATCAACATCTACATCAAAACCACCTTCTTCTTCATCATCATCGACACCCTTATCATCTGCAACATCAAGAATCCTGGTGGATCCTTCGGTGTATCGGTTGAATCATTCACCCATGTATTCCATTACCATCACCATGATGATAGTTGTTCTTATGTGTGAGTAGACCCCTAGTTCTCGGGGATATGGATGAACCTTGGTATGTGTAGGATCTGAAACGTTGATTATGGATATGAGATCCACTTTTGAATGATTAGTTTGATAACTTCGTGAATGTCGTGAAGGGGCCCCACTCAACATTTGTGATTTTATTGGCCACAAAGTATATCACTGTCTTTGCATAGGTTTAGGATGTGGAGGTAATTCGAGGTGATAAATAAAGCCTACTACTCCTAAACTTTACAAGTAACCGGGGATTACGGAGGACCCTTAGTGAGGCTGCGTCCACGGGGAAACCCTTAATTATCATGAGTTGTAACCCTCAGGGGGGATATTATGATGGTAGTGTGCGTGGCACGAAGTCTACCACGAGTAGAACATGTTATGTACCCTGCTCCGCCCAGCACAATTGTCAACAGTGGCTCAAGTATCCTCCCCATGCGATGCTTATGCATAGTAGCACTAGAAACATACCAATGGGGATTTCAGACTCCCTGAGAACACCTTTTTAATTATGTTGTTTCACCATTGTTTACCATCCTTATCTTTAATTTACTTTTATGTTATTTAGTTACAAGTCACCATTTTCCCAATCCTTATTTCAATCTGCCCTCATTTTGCTTCAAGTCTACAATTATCCGCAGGCACAAAGTTACATAATTCTCTACAAAGGACAAAACTGTGATTCATGTGCTCTCTGTGGCATCGATACTCTTACTTAGAAAAGGCTACAACTAAACCATGTGCACTTGCAGGCTATCAGTGATCATTTAGATGCATCTCGGGTTTTAGGCCGACAGACACCTTGAGGGCTACTGGCTATACATATCGGCTGTCGGGGAAACTGATCCGCGAGCACCTATGGGGACGGAGCCCCTTTCGGTTCGGCAGGGGGCGGAGGTCGCACGAAGAGCAGATCGAGGCGGAGCACACGAGCAGTTTACCCAGCTTCGGAGCTCTCCGGAGAGATAATACTCCTACTGCTGCTTTGTGGTTTGTATTGAGTTCTTGCTCTGGAGCGCTGAGTGCTACAGTACGCACCAGCAGCTAACGAGACCGAGCGTGAATGTTCTATTGTCCTCCTCCCTCTACGTTGTGCATGGGCCTCCTTTTATATGCTCAAGGGGTCACCGACAGGTGGCAACGTAGGCAAGGGCAAAAATGGAAAGGGTGTTGTGGTAGGTATAGCTACCTACACAGTGTATCATACCTAACCCTGACGGCAGGGGACAAGGGCATTAAATGCCTATCTACGTCGCCCAAACAGTGCAGAAAAGGGACCGTTAGGGACCCCACCGCTCGCCACGATGGCGATCTTGTCAGCGCCGCTTGCCACAGTGCACCCCTGGCTGCACAGCCTCCCGCCACGTACGCCTGGAATGGTCTCAGAGCGACACGTTGGTGGGTGTGCTGGAGCGCGGGTACAGAGTGGTTGCTAGCCGCGGCAAACGCCTTGCTGCGGCCGTTGTCTTGCTGCGTCCGGGAGCTTGTCGCTCGCCGGGTCTTGCCAGGACGCGTGGCGCGTCGCGGCTCCCCGGCAAGCTCCTTTTGCCGGGGTCTTGTGTCTTGAGTGGCCTTCCCGGCAAGCTCCTCTTGCCGGGGCCTTATCTTCTTGGCTTGAATACTTTGTTCTTGAATGGCTCAAAAGGAGCCACAGAGGTCCTTGGCGGTCACCCAGCAAGCCTTGCCGCGGGGCGCTGCGACTGGCCGTGCACAAGTTCGGGATACTAGGATACCCCTACTCTAGTACACCGACAGGAGCCCCCGGGCCTGGGCCACACACGGTGTCAAGCGCTGTTGGGCCAGGCCCAAAACAGGGCACGGGCACGCGCGGCCTGGGTCACGCCGCATCTTACTCCGTATCCACCGCGCCCTCCCCGAACGGCACGCGTCAATTGCGGCGTCGTGGGAGAAATCGTGGGTGGTTTCTTTATTCGAAAGGGCGAAACGTCCGCCCCCTCCCTCCTTATAAGCAGGGGAAACAGGGGCAGTTCGCGCCTTCCCCATAAACGGAGGGAGGCGTGGGGGCGTGGTTTTCGAGGCGTCCACTCCCCACGATCGCGGGGTGGGGAGAGGTTGCCTCATCCGTCGCCTCGGTTCTGTACGCCTGCCATGCGGCTTCCATGCGCTTGGGGTGGCGAACGGTGGAGGCGGGAAACCGGGTCGTCGTGGGTCGAGGCAGCGGGTCAGTCCCAGTTCCCTGCTCCTCCTGTGTCTTGATTAGCTGAGCGGGGAGGCCGAGCCCCCACCCTGTTCCTTTATAAGGAGCGGGAGGGGGGGGGGACGGAGGCCCGTATTCTTTCATCTCCTCTTTCCTTCAGCTTCTGCTCCCCTCTCTCTCATTCGCCATGGAGAAAGGGAACCCTGGTCCTTCAACGGTGGCGGCGAGGGTCGCCGCTAGACAACGCGTCCCTCCTTCTCCCGCACCCGTGGTGGCAGAGCCAGCCATAAGGGGAAGAGGGAGGGGGCGAGGCCGCGGGCGAGGTCGAGGGCAAGGCCGAGGCGCTCGGGGAAGAGGTGGACGGGGCGGCTCGCCGGCCTCGCCTCCGCCAGCGGTTCCTCTTCCCATGGCGGTCCATATTGGGGACGACCCTTGCGAGTTCTTTGTCAGGCTGCGTCGGCCGCCTCGTCGTCGCCTTCGTCTCCCGACTCCATTTGCGAGCGAGATGGAGTTGGATCCGCCCGAGACACTAAGGCTGCACATGAGGGGCTGTGGAATCAGCGGTACGCGAGTCCGCGTTGACTTCTCGGCCCCTAATGTGATGTATCTTGTTCGAGGGTGGAAGACGTTCGCCCGTATCCACCGCCTGACGGAGGGGCTCACCCTCCATTTTAAGTTGATGGAGGGCGGTCTCCTCTCCGTCAAGGTCTTCGGGTGCTTCGGAACTCGGGCAAGGTGCTGCGTGGAGAGCTCCTCTGATAGCGAAGACTCCTCCTCGAGCGAGAGTGACGAGGGGGACAGCGGCAACGACGATGGGGGTAGCAGGCGGCAGGATGACGGGTCCGACTAGGTGTCGGGCGTTGCTCCGTGCGGCACCGGCGACCCCATCATCCGTGTCGCCGGCTCCTTGAACTTCTCGGGGTCGTCTCCTTGGGCGGCTGGCGTAGGGAGGCTGCGGAAGAGGAAGAGGGCAGGCGACAAGGCCGTCAAGTCGGAGTACGTGGGCGTGACGCCCTCGACAGCGTGCTGACGTCCTGCCGCCTCGTCTTCGAGCCCTGCTTCCGGCGCCGCCATCACCATCCAGCCTTTGGACGGCCACCGAGATGTTCTCTTGCTGTCTTCTGCTACCCGTAGCTCGCCTAGGCGCCCCTTTTGCCCTTTTCGCCTCCTTGACCTACCTCCTAAAGAGAGGGACAAGAAAGGGATTACGGGCACCTTATCTCTTTTTAATTTGTAAGCCCTCGGGCCTTAGCTGCATTTAAAACTTGTAACCCCATCATTCATGTCGTGGGTTTGTCACGGTAGATGTCCTAGCGAAAGGACTTAGTCGTGGAGCCATCGCAACGGGTTAACTCAAAGGGGTTAAAGCGGACAAGGGACACAGGGAGTTTATACTAGTTCGGCCCCTTCGATGAAGGTAAAAGCCTACGTCTAGTTTGTGATGGAATTGATGGGGTTTCGATGACTAGGGAGCAAACAAGCTTCGCCTAGGCCTCGAGTTATGGTTGTCTGTCCTAAACCGCTATCGGGTTGTCCCCTTATATACACGGGCGACACCCGTCGGTTCATAGAGTCCCAATCTCCGGTTTATATTCGTATCCGGGTTGGTCTCTCCCTATTCCTAACTTATAATACAAGTTTATATACACGTCGGTTTACCGCTACAGATACTGAACCGACTATGGCCTTGGGCCTTTGTCTAGCCTCTGGGCTTTAGCACCTTTAGACTACTGATGAAGTCAACCCGGCCCACTTAGGCCGGTTTACGCCTAGCAGTAATATCCCCAACATTAGGCCCCAGATTGATTTGAACATGTTCATGTCAATCCTTAGCCAAAATCTTTGTCTTCATCATCTTCCTGTATCTGTTGAACCGTCGTGTCGTCATCTTCTTTGGTTGCTGTAAACCGGCATGACGTCATCCTGAAGCCAGCCTTTATAACGCCTTCTTTGTTTAACAGATCTGCACTAATCGAGGCGACAACTCCGAAAATTGTGGCTCCTGGATTCGCGCGCCTGACACATGTTCTTTGCTTCATAAATAGGGCCGAAGGGTCATTTCCTTTCTCTCCTTCATCCCCTTTCTCTTCGTCTTCTCCGCGCCGCTAGCCTTGGAGCTCCGCCGCTGCTGCTGATCTCTGCATCGTCTTGGGCCGCTGCATCGACCTGATCGTACCAGAAAACCGCGGTGTCCTTCCGCATCTCCCCCAGCTCCGGTAAGATCTCTGTTTTTACCCATCTGGATCCACACTAGGGTTTCATGTTCTTGCCGTGTTCTTGCTTACTGTTCATGTTCCTGCTCATACCTCTGGATAGATTCAAGGAAACCCTTCTGTGAGTTACCAATGGGCCTTTAGCATTCATCTTGTAGTTTCAAGTTTCTGTTCATAGATCCAAATAACCTTTCTGCCCTTTGAACTAATATTATTTCGCCTTAAGCTTTGAAATATTTCCCTTTTCTGGATTGGCTTTAGATCCATCGCTGTAGAGAAGTCTTGTGAAATCTGTTTCTGTATTTATACACCCTCAATTGCCTTCAATGCTCAGATCCGGCGTTTTAACTTTGGCATAGAAAATGTAAAGGACCAGTATATATCATTAGTCCCCCTGTTTGAACCGCCAGACCTTGCCACCTTGCATAACTCCGGTTTAGATAGGACTGTCTTCGGTTTTAAATAGATATGCCTCCGGTTTAATTCAAACATATACTTGAACCGGAACTGCTTGTCTTGTAGATTTCCCAATGGCCAAGCAAATATATGAATGCAACTGGGTTCCTTCCCGTGTTACGGAAACACAGCTGAACAACTTAGTTCTCACTGGCGCTTTAGGCAGTAAAAACACCGTCCACTGGAGAGTCCCAGGCACAGAATAGAGGGAGAGGTTGTTGTTTTTGCGGATCACCTGGCCCGAGGCTTTAGCCCGCCTGATTCAAAATTTTATCGGGATGTCTTAGCCAATTTCCAACTGCGCCCACAAGATATCGGTCCCAACTCTGTTACTAATATATGCCACTTCCAAGTGCTTTGCGAAGTGTATTTCCAAGAGGAACCCACAGTGGAATTGTTTCGAGACTTCTTTCACTTGAACTGTCGCACAGAGTTTACTGATGGCCCAAATATGGAACTGGGTGGTATGGCGATTCAGAAAAGGAAAGAGGTCACTTATCCTCATGCGAAACTGCAGAGTCATCCCCAGGAGTGGAATAATTCCTGGTTCTATTGCAAAGACACCTCCCCTGCCGAAGAGAATCCATTGCGTGGTCTCCGTCCGGAACGGCTTAGCAATACTCACCCCTTTCCTCAGAGGTTAACTCGCAAAGAGAGGAGTAAGTACGCTCCCCAATTGTCCAAGCTCAGAGCTTTCCTAGCCAACGGTTTAACTGGAGTTGATCTTGCCCGTTGTTGGATATCCTGGAGTATACTGCCCCTCAGCCGACGCTCTGGTTTGATGTGTGAATATACAGGCAGTGTTGACGATCCGCTGCGGCATGTAAACATCCAGCTTACTGATGAAGAAGTCACAGAAGCTGTAAAGAAAATTTTGAACGAACCGGAGCAGTTCTGCGCTCGTACCGGCCTGCTTCCTTTTTGAGCCACAAACAAACCGCCAGTCGTAAGCCTGCATTCTTCCTTTGTACTAGCTTTGATGCTACTGTACTTGTCTATTATTGATGCCGATATCTGTTTGATGCAGGGTAATGATCCGTTTTGGAGCAAGAAAATCACACAAGAGAAAACTGATAAACCGGACAGACCAAACCGGCCTAAGACCAAGGTCATCAAGAAGTCTGCTCATAAAAGGAGAACCACCGCTTCTTCTGATCCGCCCGCTGATGACGATGTGGGTAATCCGGACCTTGAGGTAGAACTTGATTCCCTCGGTTTACTTTTTATACACCTTATTGATGATGATTTTTGTCAGGATGATGCCGAAGCTAGCCATGCTGACGATGTAGAGGTAATTGTTCTTTCCTCTGATTCAAGCCTTTCGCCTTCACATAAAATCTGTCAGGCAAACCGCAAAGTTAAATTTTCTCATCCTCTTTCTTATTTGGATCCCAACTTTCTTATGAAGACCCACCAGCATGAGGTGCGCCGCACAACTCGACACAGTGGTCAGGTAGTTACCTCCGCCGGTTTACCGAACAATCCGGTTCGGAGACGTCGTTCAGAGGTCTCTAATTTGCTTGTCAAATTTTGTCCTAAAGCGGGCTGTTTTCGTCAACCGCTTAATCCGTCTGACTCCGATTATCAGGTCACCTCGCACTCATCTTCTAGCGAGTCAACTGGCACCCAGCTGCCTCCACTTAAAACCGTGCTTGGGTAAGCTTGTACTTATCATAATGTTGTTGATTTTTGTAGCTTTCAATATGCACTGTCTTTGACTTTGCTGCTTCCTTTTAGGGCTAAACCAAGGCCAAGTAAGAAAGCTCGCCTGGATAAGGCAGCCGAGGAAGACGCTGCTCCTGAACCGGATGCTACCCCAAATGTTGAAGCGGTCATCTATGAAGATGTGGTTAATGACCCGCTAGTGCAAAACGAAGTTGTTTCTGCTGAAGAGGGTTTTGTTAACACCTCCGGTCCTGCTGACCAGCCAGCCAGTCCCATCCGGATTGAGAAAACCACCAGTCCCTCCAAACCTGCCGATAAACCGACTGCGCCAGTTCAAACCGGCGAGTCTAAAGATGATGAAGTCATAATCACTGGCATTGGTCGTTCTGAACCGGGGAATCCTGTCGCTTTAGCCAAGCATACTGCCAAAGAAGAATTTTCTGCCATGAGCAAAGGCAAATGGGATGTTGATTTGGCAACCTATACTGCTCTCAGCGCCCAAGATATTCATTCTGGTTATTTAAACCGGCTATATACTAGCCGTGATTATGAAGCCAATCTGGTAAAGATGATGAAGGAAAAATTTGAGGTAATCTCCATGTACTTGTTCTTGTTTATCACCACTGTAGCCCCCAAGAGCCGGTCCAACTTTAATATAATTGAATCGGGTCTTTTCATAAAACTCAATACTTCAAAGTCAACTGATGTAGCCCCCAAGAGCCGGTCCAACTTTAGTATAATTGAATCGGGTCTTGTCATAGAACTCAATACTTCAAAGTTCGCTGATGTAGCCCCCAAGGGTCGGTTCAACTTAATATAGTTAGAACCGAGACTTTAATCTTCAAACAGTAGCATCCGAAATATCGTCAGAGCAAATGGCCATTAGCCCCCAAGTGCCAAGTTGAATACTTGTTTTGAGCTTGGGACTTTGATAATTAATTGATAGCTGTAAATCAAATAGGCATTAGCCCCCAAGTACAAAGCGCATAACTTGTTATGTGGTTGGTACTTCATTGGTTAAACCGTATAACTGTCGGATTGCAGGCTGAACTGAAGGTCAAAGAGAACCAAGTCGCCGACCTTCAAGAAAACTTGAAGTCCCAGCAAGCTGAAACCTCCAAGGCCAAGGAGGAGTTAACCAGTGCTTGAAACACCATGGAGCAGCTGAAAGAGGGCTTCAAGAAGGAACGGGCTGACTGGGCCACAGAGAAGGCCGCTTTAACCAAGAAGATTGAAAATGCGGAGGCTGCCCTTAAACCGGTAACTGATGAATTAACCAGCGTAAAGCGACAAGTGCACGCAATGACTGCCGCCATCTTTGGTAAGCTTCTTGTGACTTGTATAATAATCGTGATCCTCTTATAAACAGCCCGGTTTGTAAACTGCTGATCATGTTACAGGCACTCGCATTAACCACTTGGGGTCGGATGTGCGGATGAAACTGAAAGCCGCCTACACCTTAATCGAGCAACTGTACACTGGAGCACAACGGATTATCTCAACTGCGTCACATAAAAATCCAGCACCCACTTTGATCCAAGATACACTGAAGAGACTGTCAATGCTCCCTGCTCGGATTGATGAGTTAAAAAAGTTTGCTGCTCGAACCGGAGCCATCAATGCCTTAATCCGGGCCAAAGCATGGGTGCCCGATTTTGATCCTGTCGAAGCGGCTCAAGGCTATCCCAGCTTGAAGGAGGATGGATCAGAATTCAGCGAAGAAGATTTAAGAGAGATAAACCGGGCGGTGCGCCCTCTGGCCTGCCAACTGGTAGAGGAAGCAAATTTGTCGCATTATCAAGCTCAGTATAATGATCAGAACAAAAGAGTGGCTGCACCAATCCCTGAAGCGGAAAACCTGATTCCTCCAATACGTAAGCATACTTATGCCCCTGATATTGAACCGTCTTCACTGATCCATGAAGAAGCTGTCTTTCAAGCATTAATGGGAATCGACTGGACCAATGTTGACTTCCAGCTGCTGGGTAGAGACGAGGAAGCTGAAGTGGCGCAGGATGATCCAGAACAATCAAACCGGGGTGGCCAGCAGGCGTGAACCGGAGGCAGCTTTAACTAGCTTCCTTGTCATATCTTGTCAAGAAAACAATGATCTCATTTGGGCACCAAGCTGCCTTGTAATAGGATAGACAATACTTTTTGCTTCTTGAGATGCCTTCGTGCATCTGTGCTGATACCTTTATTTGGAAGGTCAATATTACCAACTTATATCTCCTGCAATCATAAAATCTTAAACTACCAGGGCGGTTGTACCGCCATCCGGTTTTATGAATCTTTATGTAGATATACAAGGAGACTTGCAAATATGATCAAATTTTGTGATATGAAATACCTGCCATTTGTTGGGCACGAAGTAGGCGTGTAGCCTATCTTGAAACGGGGGTTTGATAACCCTAAACCGTCATGGGAGAAAACAGCTCCTGTATATATAACGCCGGCTTACTGCGTAAACCGTGCTTTGATCATAATAGCCTTTTGTTACTCCAAAAAAGGATGTGAACAGAAAAATCAAACCGGGCAAATAATCTTCGGTTTTAAAAATGGACCGTGTTCCGCCTATTTGGCTGTTTGAACCGGTACAAAGCACTGTCGGTTTAAAAAACGCAACTAAGATAAAATAGCAACTCCTTAAGAAAGGCTATTTAAAGCAAAAGCAATGATAAAACTTTTTGCAAAAAGAGAGGCTTTACTGAGCCGATCAGATGGTGTTACCATGGTCAGACGCAACCAAGCTCCCCAAAGGTGTAGCTATGGTGCCAGTCGGCCAGGTCCCCAAATGATTCGTGGCATTACGCCGGCCAAGTGGCATGGCAATGGTTCGGGTTCGACCAAGCCCCCAAGTGACTCTAAGGCCTGTAGGCCGACCAAGAGGCGTGACCGGTTCAGACTAGACCGTGTCCCCAAGTGATCTGGTGGCTTTCGCCGATCAAGAGGTGTTGCATCGGTTCGGACACGACCAAGCCCCCAAGTGATCTGGTGGCTTTCGCCTATCAAAAGGTGTTGCATCGGTTCAGACATGACCGAGCCCCCTGGTGATATTGATAATTTTTGCAAGGGGTAAACCGGAGGTCGTTTTTAAAACAGAACAACTCCATGTAACCACACATGATAGAAATGAACAGATACCCCGCTTTAGCTGAGGATCCGGTTTATTATATTGAGAATATATACATTGTCATAATATGTACATAAGCAGAGCCAATGGCTCAGGTGTAGTAAGGCCGAAGATGAGCTATGTTCCATGGCCTGCTGGTCTCCTCCGCTGACTTACGTGAGTCCTTATGCTCTCGAATATCAATCAGATAGTATGACCCGTTGTGCAGATTTTTGCTGACCACGAACGGTCCTTCCCAAGGTGGAGATAACTCATGCATATCGGTTTGATCTTGAATGAGTCGAAGCACCAAATCTCCTTCTTGAAAGGTTCTGGTTCTAACCCGACGGCTGTGATAGCGACAAAGATCTTGTTGATAAATCGCCGAGCGGTGTCGGGGGAAATCTGCCTCCACGAACACCTATGGGGACCGAGCCCCTTTCTGTTTCGGCGGGGGGCGGAGGTCGCGCGAAGAGCGGATCGAGGCTATGCACACAAGGGGTTTACCCAGCTTCGGGCCGCACGGATGCGTAAAACCCTACTGCTGCTTTGTGGTTTGTATTGTGTTCTTGTTCGGGAGCGCTGAGTGCTACAGTACACTCAGGCAACTAATCAGACCGAGCGTGAGTGGCCTCCTCCTCCTCTCCTTCCCTACGTTGCGCATGGGGCCTCCTTTTATATGCGCAAGGGGTTACCCACAGGTGGCAACGTAGGCGAGGGTAAAACTGGAAAACGCTCTGTTGGGTACAGCTGTTTGCACAGTGCTATCATACCTAACTCTGACGGCAGGGGACAAGGGCATTAAATGCCCGTCTAGGTCGCCCAAACAGTGCAGAAAAGGGACCGTCAGGGGCGCCACCGTTTGCCACGACGGCTATCCTGTCAGCGTTGCTTCGCCACCGCATGCCCCTGGCTGCGCAGCCTCTCGCCACGTACGCCTGGAATGGCCCCAGAGCGACACGTGGGTGGATGAGCTGGAACGCAGACACGGGGTGGTGACTTGCCGCGGCAAGCGCCTTGCCGCGGTTGATGCCTTGTCGCGCCCGGGAGCTTGTTGCTCACCGGTCCTTGCCGGGACGCGGGGCGCGTCGCAGCAAGTCTCTTGTCGTGCCCTGGTCGGCCTTCCCGGCAAGCTCCTCTTGCCGAGGCCTTGTGCTTCGAGCGGCCGTCCCGGCAAGCTCCTCTTGCCGGGGCCTTGCTCTCTTCGGGTGGCCTTCCCGGCAAGCTCCTCCTGTCGGGGCCTTGGCTCAAATACTTTGTTCTTGGATGGCCCAAAAAGGGACCATGGAGAGTTTTGGCGATCTCCTGGCAAGCCTTGCCGCGGGGTGCTACGACTGCCCGTGCACAAGTTCGGGGTACTAAGGTACCCCTACTTTAGTACACCGACAGGAGCCCCCGGGCCTGGGCCATACACGGTGCCGAGCGCTATTGGGCCAGGCCCAAAACAGTGCACGGGCACGCGCGCCCTGGGTCACACTGCATCTTCTTCTGCATCCACCACGTCCCCCCGAATGGCACGCGTCGAACGCGGCATCGTGGGGAGAGGCGTGCGTGACGTGGGCGGCGTGCACGGGGCTGAGCCCCGCAGGCAGGCGTCACGTCGCAGGTGATTTGTTTATTCGGAAAGGCGAAACGCCCCCTCCCCCTTATAAGCAGGGGAAACAGGGGCAGTCCGCCCACCCGCCAGTTGCGATTCCTCGAAAATCTCCGCCACTTCCCAAGGGGAGCAGCGTTCCGCCCCTTCCGTCGCCACCAGTGCTACCGACGCCGTCGACCTCCCTCCCTGCTTCCGCCATGGCCCCGAAGGGCGACAAGGGGAAAGGGAAGGCTGTGAAGTTGGCCGAGGCGTAGCGGCTTGAGGCGCTGCGAAAGGAGCAGGCAACCTTCCCCCCTCAGCTCGACGCGTTGGACCTGAGGGAGGAATTCTACCTCTCCTGGTCGACGGGGACGCGAGCGCATCCGCGCACGAGGGTTCTTCCCGCCGCCGCCCAGAAGGAGTATCCGACTGGGTATCCCTTCTTTCCTCTGTTCTTCTATTGCGGGCTCTGCCCGCCCTTCTCTGAATTTTTCTACGACATCATGAACACCTACGGGTTCCATCTCCTTGATTTCACCCCCAATGCTGTCCTGACCATGGAAATTTTCGCACATCTTTGCGAAAACTTTGTCGGAGTCTATCCAAACGTATCCCTCTTCTGCCACTTCTTCACGCCTCGAGTAGAGAGAGGAGAGCCTCTCTCCGGCGGAATCGCCTGGATCTCAAATCCCGGAAAGAAGAATGCTTATCTGGAGGGAGAGCTCCGCAGCAAATGGGAGGAGTGGAGAGCAGACTGGTGCCTGATCGTCGAGGAGAACCCGCAGCCATTCACTGCCGTGCGCCGAACTCCTGTGGTGCGCGGCAGGGATTGGAGCGACGTGGCTCCGGACGACGACAAGCTACAGATTGCCGTTACCCGGATCCTGCGGCTTAGGCGTGCCGGTCTCACAGTTGGCGCCGTTGGCGCAGATTTCCTCCGCCGCCGCATCGCTCCCCTGCAGGAGAAAGGGAGACCCGCCTGGGAGTTCCAGAATGCGGCGGACATCATGAGGCTGCGCCCTGGCCTCAACTTCAATTTCACTGTCTTGGAACTTGACGGGATGCTGAGGGAGCTGTTCAAGCACGACCCCGATCACCCCGAATGGTTCAGGCTGCCGCAAGGCGTCGTCCCGTTGTGCAACAATTCGTCGCTCAGCCGCATCCTTGCAATGATGCCGCTGTGCGACTCGCACGGGATCGACTCCACTTGGCAGGAGCCTGCTGGCGACGTCATGCGGGCGTTCTTCGACGACTTGGTGGAGGTGCCAGTCGACCCCGCCGAGCAGAAGGGCCCCACCCGGGACACCACCGACGAGGAGTTGGCGCGCATCGCCTCCAGGATGGAAGAGGCGGCGGCAGCCGCGGGCGCGGGCGAATTTGGATTCACATTGGCGGAGGCGGACGCAGCGGAGGCGGAAAGCCTTGCCGATCGAGCTGAGTTTGTCGGCGAGGAAGAGCCTGCCGGGCCCGGCGTCGAGGCGGACAAGCCCACCGAGGACACGAGCGGCTTGCCGGAGACGGACGCCTCTTCCTCCCAACCTTTGGGCAGCTCGTCGCAAGCGGAGCCCCCGGCTCAACCACGGAGACGTCTCCGCAAGGCCGGAGACGTGGTGGGGCGGCAGACGAGCAAACAGCCGCAGCGCCGCGTGACACGCTCCGCTGTGGCAGCAGGAGCGGGGTCTTCGCAGGCCGCTGCTTCTGCTCCTGCCGCCCCTCGCGCCACGGCGGCAGCCGGGGCAAGGCCGTCTGAGGCTAGCGCCACCACTGCCTCCGCCAAGCGGCCGAGGGAGCCTACTCCCCCGCCTCCTCGCGCTAGAAGCGGGCCAGTCTTCGACTTCTCCGTGCTTAGCTCCGACGAGAAAGAGGGAGAGGAGTAAGATCCTCGTTGTACCTGTATTTCTTCAATTCTTGCAGTTCTGTCTCGCATCTCATTTGCTTTCCTCTGAATTTACTCCTTTTCAGGACTCTGGCTCAGAGGGAGGGAAAGAGAGCCAAGGTCCCGGTGGTCATCCTTGACGATGAGCCCACCGTGACGGCAGGGGGTGCGCCTGAGATGACCTTGTCGGCCCCACCAAGTAATCCTCAGAGCAGCCCCCAGCGCAGCCGCCAGCGTAAGCATATGATTTTGCTTCCTGCCGTTGGGCACGCCTGGGTACTCTTCGTTTTTTAATATCTGACTGTTGATTTGCGTAGGAGCAGAGCAGCCCCACCAGGAGCGTCCGGAGACCGCCCCCGATGCGCCACCTGCTACAACTACACCGCCAAGGGGGAGTTCCCCGGCAAGGGAGGAATCCTCGGCAAGGGAGCAGTCTCCGGCAAGGCAGCAGTCTCCGGCAAGGGAGCAGTCTCCGGCAAGGGACAGCACCGGCGACCCCTTGGCGACGGAGACCGTGACCGCAGACCCTGGCGCAGGTAACCTTCTTGCCTCAAAACTCCCCTGGGGCTCTTCTCCTTTTTTTTGAATCTCCTTCTTTGCATAGTTGCTTGACTTCTCTCCCTCTTTCGGCCTTCAGACCCGCCCGCCACGGACCCGATGGAGACCGAGGTCGTCGTCGAGGAGGATGTGCGCGGCCATACCGACGACACGGCCGCCACCGAAGAGGCGGACGGTGCTGAAGATCTGGCCGGCGAAGAGGCCGCCAAGGCTGCCGCAGCAGCCGCTGGCGAGGGGGCCGGCGATCGTACAGACGGCCCTAGGCCCGCAGGGGCGCCAGGCGCTGCGCCGACCGCTGATCCTGCTTCCGCCGTAGCGTCGGGCCCCGAGGAGCCCCAGCCAAGCATCTACCTGAAGGCCGGCGATGATATCTTCATCAAGCTCCCCTGGGAGTCGACTTCTAGGGCGCCGGTCGAGGGGGAGACCTTGGATGGAGAGGTGCTCGCCTCCGCCGGGCTGACGCTGGTTGATGCGCCAAGCAGCAGCGGCGGCGAGCCTGAGGAGGAGAGGCTGCTCCGGAAGCTGGTGACACTCTACCGCGCCCGACAGGCCAAGGTGGAACGCCGGGAAGCGCTTGTCGCGAAGGCGGGAGTGGACATGGAGAAGCGCGCCGAGGAGCTCCGGGAGCTCAACCAGGAGGCCTCCGATCCTTGGCAGAGGAGCGGAGGCAACTCGACGAGGCGCGGACGGCCTTCATCCTCGAGAAGGCCGAATCCGAAGAGCAGCAGAGGCTTGCCGCCGAGGGGCTGTCCGCGCGTGAGGGCGAGCTGGTGCAGCAGAAAGCCAGCCTCGCCAGCCACGAGGAGGAGGTCGCCGCGCGCGAGCAAGCGCTTGGCGGAGCCCTCAAGGAAGCGCAAGATGCTGCCGCGGCCGCCGAGGCCGCCAAGAAGGAGCTGGAGACGAGGGTGGCGCAGCTCGACACTGATCTTAAGGCGAGCGGTGAGGAGCTCGCCGCGCTCAAACAAGAGCGCGAGAAGGGTGCTTATACCCTCGGCGAGCTGCAAGGACGCTTCGCCGATAAGATCAGGGAGCTTGACGCTGCCAAGGACTCCAATGCTGATCTCGAGATGAAGCTGGCCACCTTGTCCAAGACGCTGGATAGCGCCAAGGAGCGAGAGGCGACCCTGCGGAAGGAGATCACGGACAACGAGGCGCTGTTGAAGAGCGCCGCAGTTACCCAGAACAACTTCAGGGCGACGGTGGAGCAGTGGACGGAGGGTCTGGTGGACATCGCCGCCTCCATCGACAAGGAGCTGTCGCTGCTGGGGATGGAGGGTCACGAGTATCCCTCCGGCGCGAACCTCCCACCCAGCGCCAAGCTCACTTCGTTCTTCAAAGGCATGGCGACGGCCCTTCAGGCACTCCGGGATGCGATCCCAGAGCGGCTGGCCGACGAGACGCGCGATGCCTGCGCTGGAGCCCTTGAGAATGTGTTGGTGAAGATCGTCTTCCGCAACCCAGGCCTCAAGCTCACCAACGTCCTCAGATCCCTGCCGTCAGATGCTGACCTGGAGGAGATCAGGGCCCTCATCGCGCCCATTGTGGAAAGGGTGGCCGGGATCAAGAGGATCGAGGGCGACCATGTGGATTAGGCCGCCCGCCCTTTTCTTTTCTTGTCGCCGCTGGCCGAGTTATGAAAACAATTCATTAGGGATGCGACAAGCTATCTTGTAATATAACTTTATCTTAGGTAGTGAATACACTGTTACTTCCTCTATTTGATTCCCTCCTTTGTATGTTATTGCCCTACGCTTTTAGGGAACTTGCCGGCGTAGGCACACTTGCTGAGTGCGGGACATCAGCAGCCCGCTGGCGGTGCCATTGCCGGCAAGAAACCTTGTCGTGACTAGCCACGGTTCACTTAAGTTGTTGAGCAGGCTCGAAGCGAGATAAGGGCGCAACTGCAGTTGTAGCACACTCAAGTCGCTGAGCAAGCTCGAAACAAAGTAAGGGCGTGAGTCTGGTCGCAGCATACTTAAATCGTTGAGCGGACTCGAAACGAAGTAAGGGCGCGACTAGCCACGAGCTGGTTCCTCCGCGCACAGGTTTTCCATACAAAGTACGGTCGTTCGAGGAATATAACCTTAGAATTTAAAAACTTGATTGCTCAAACTTTGGCAACTTAGCTTTTCCGTGGCTCGCTGCCCGGCAAGGTCGCTTTCTGGCAAGGCGAAACTTCATCGAACGTCGCCTGGTCCTCACCATTAACCTTCTCCCTTCCCTCCCAAGAAACGGAAGAAGAGAAAAAAAAGGTTCGAAGCGCCATGGCCCGTCATCGCTTACCGGGGGTCAGTGCTGCACAGAGTGTCAGAAAATGCATGCAAAGAATAAAAAGCATGAGATCGACAAAATGGGCGGAACACATGCACTTAATCTGTGCACAGGGTCTGCGCCTGGCTCTGTACAAAGGATCACATGCAACAGCGGCAAGACTTTGTACAAAAGGGTGGTTGCCGGACGGGGTCCGACAACCGCGCCTTACGGGCGAAACTTACGAAGATGCCCAACGTTCCGGGAGTTGCTCACCGGAGTGGTATCTTCGGTCTCAAGGCGGACAGCGCCAGGCCTAGCGACTTGTTTCACCCGGTAAGGGCCTTCCCACTTCCTCGAAACTTCTAGCACTAACTTTGCGGCTATAAAAGCAGCGCAAAGCTTGCTGGTAGCAAGCAGCTCGCACAGCGGCCTGAAGACGGTCCTCCTCGAGGAGCAGCGCGTCATCTCGTCGCAGCTGCTCTTGCTCGAGCTCGGCGTGAGCGAGCACTCGAGGTGGCCCGTATGCGAGATCCGTGGGGCTAACTGTCCCCGCTCCATGGAATAGAGCGAAAGGTTGCCTGGTCATACCAGGGCTTACCAGCGCCGAGAGGTGTCGGCGTATGTTCGGACGCCGTGGCACCATGAGCTCGGTGCATGTTCGGACACCGTGGCACCATGAGCTGGCTCGGCGACGCCCGTTCCGCGGCCGGTGCCGTCCCCACCACCCGTTTGCTCCAGGGGCGGTGGGTTCGACGCAGACGGACTAGCCACCTCCGGAGGCTTCTTCTTCGGTGGCATGTAGATGAAGATGATGGAGATCTAGCCTGTGCAGACGCCGGATCAGGTTCACACAACCTCGACGCCCCCTACCTGGCGCGCCAAAGATGTCGGGGGAAATCTGCCTCCACGAACACCTATGGGGACCGAGCCCCTTTCTGGTTCGGCGGGGGGCGGAGGTCGCGCGAAGAGCGGATCGAGGCGATGCACACAAGGGGTTTACCCAGCTTCGGGCCGCACGGATGCGTAAAACCCTACTGCTGCTTTGTGGTTTGTATTGTGTTCTTGTTCGGGAGCGCTGAGTGCTACAGTACACTCAGGCAACTAATCAGACCGAGCGTGAGTGGCCTCCTCCTCCTCTCCTTCCCTACGTTGCGCATGGGGCCTCCTTTTATATGCGCAAGGGGTTACCCACAGGTGGCAACGTAGGCGGGGGTAAAACTGGAAAACGCTGTGTTGGGTAGAGCTGTTTGCACAGTGCTATCATACCTAACTCTGGCGGCAGGGGACAAGGGCATTAAATGCCCGTCTAGGTCGCCCAAACAGTGTAGAAAAGGGACCATCAGGGGCGCCACCGTTTGCCACGACGGCTATCCTGTCAGCGTTGCTTCGCCACCGCATGCCCCTGGCTGCGCAGCCTCTCGCCACGTACGCCTGGAATGGCCCCAGAGCGACACGTGGGTGGATGAGCTGGAACGCAGGCACGGGGTGGTGACTTGCTGCGGCAAGCGCCTTGCCGCGGTTGATGCCTTGTCGCGCCCGGGAGCTTGTTGCTCACCGGTCCTTGCCGGGACGCGGGGCGCGTCGCAGCAAGTCTCTTGTCGTGCCCTGGTCGGCCTTCCCGGCAAGCTCCTCTTGCCGGGGCCTTGTGCTTCGAGCGGCCGTCCCGGCAAGCTCCTCTTGCCGGGGCCCTGCTCTCTTCGGGTGGCCTTCCCGGCAAGCTCCTCCTGCCGGGGCCTTGGCTCAAATACTTTGGTCTTGGATGGCCCAAAAAGGGACCATGGAGAGTTTTGGCGATCGCCTGGCAAGCCTTGCCGCGGGGTGCTACGACTGCCCGTGCACAAGTTCGGGGTACTAAGGTACCCCTACTTTAGTACACCGACAAGCGGGCAGCTGCTGTGTCTCGCTCTTCATCCAACCGGTCCAATGCGTCTTGTCGGGCCGTCTCGTTGTCCGCTTCAACATAAGCCGCAACCCGAGGTGAATCGTGACGGATATCACTAGGGAGAACCGCCTCTGCTCCATAAACCATGAAGAACGGCGTGTATCCAGTTGATCCATTGGGCGTGGTATTGATGCTCCATAATACAGAGGGCAATTCTTTGACCCAACAACCCGGTGTCCTCTGCAAGGGAACCATAAGCCGGGGTTTGATGCCTCTCAAGATCTCCTGATTAGCTCTTTCTGCTTGACCATTGGACTGCGGGTGTGCCACTGATGAAACGTCAAGGCGGATGTGCTCTCGTTTGCAGAACTCTCTCATGGCACCCTTAGATAAATTGGTATCATTATCTGTGATGATACTGTGTGGAAAGCCAAACCGGAAAATCACCTTTTTAATGAACTGAACCGAAGTGGCTGCATCACACTTGCTAACGGGCTCTGCCTCCACCCATTTTGTAAATTTATCAACCGCCATCAGGAGGTGGGTCTTCTTGTCTTTGGACCTTTTGAAAGGCCCAACCATATCCAGCCCCCAGGTTGCAAACGGCCAAGTAATTGGAATCATCCTCAATTCTTGAGCCGGAACATGAGCACGTCTTAAGAATTTTTGGCAACCATCACATCGCCTGACCAGATCCTCCGCATCAGCATGGGCAGTCAGCCAATAGAAACCATGGCGAAACGCCTTAGCCACCAAAGACTTTCAACCAGCGTGGTGACCACAATCCCCTTCATGGATCTCACGCAAAATTTCACAGCCTTCCTCAGGAGACACACAACGTTGAAATGCTCCTGATACACTGCAATGATGCAACTCGCCCTTGATGATTGTCATGGACTTGGACCGCCGTATTATTTGTCTGGCCAGAGTCTCATCATCTGGTAACTCGCCCCGGTTCATGTACGCCAGGTAGGGAAGTGTCCAATCCGGAATGACGTGGAGTGCTGCTACCAACTGAGCCTCCGGATCAGGGACGGCCAAATCTGCTTCTCCAGGTAGCTAAACCGATGGGTTGCATAGTATGTCGAGAAAGACATTGGGCGGGACCGGTTTACGCTGTGAGCCTAGCCGGCTCAAAGCGTCTGCTGCTTCATTCTTCTGACGGTCCACGTGGTCCACCTGATAACCCTTGAAATGACCAGCAACAGTATCAACCTCACGACGATAGGCAGCCATGAGTGGGTCTTTAGGATCCCAAGTACCAGACACCTGTTGAGCTACCAGGTCCGAGTCACCGAAGCACTTAACCCGGCTTAAGTTCATCTCTTTAGCCATCCGGAGACCATGGAGCAAGGCTTCGTACTCAGCTGCATTGTTAGTACAAGGGAACATTAAGCGGAGAACATAACAAAACTTGTCACCTCGTGGGGAAGTTAATACAACTCCAGCCCCCGAGCCCTCCAATTGTCGTGATCCGTCGAAATGGATGGTCCAATATGTGTGATCCGGCTTCTCTTCAAGGGCCTGCAGCTCTGTCCAGTCATTGATGAAATCAACAAGTGCTTGGGACTTCACCGCCGTCCGAGGCACGTATTTCAAACCGTGTGGCCCAAGCTCTATGGCCCACTTGGCAATCCGACCTGTTGCTTCACGGTTCTGGATGATATCACCTAAAGGGGCAGAGCTGACCACTGTGATGGGATGCCCTTGGAAATACCGCTTCAGCTTCTAGCTTGCCATGAAAACTCCATATACCAGCTTCTGCCAATGCGGATATCTTTGTTTAGACTCAATAAGCACTTCGCTGATATAATAAACCGGACGCTGAACCGGGTACTCTTTGCCCGCCTCCTTCCGCTCCACCACTATAGCTACACTGACCGCATGAGCATTAGCAACGACATACAGCAATAATGGTTCCTTGTCAACGGGGGCGGCGAGTACAGGCGGATTGGCCAATTGCCGCTTTAAATCCTCCAAAGCCTGATCAGCGGCAAAACTCCAGATGAACTGATCCGTTTTCTTCAACATCTGATACAACGGGATCGCCTTCTCACCGAGGTGGCTGATAAACCGGCTCAACGCGGCAATCCGGCCAGCCAAATGTTGAACATCATTAATACATTTCGGTTTAGCCAGAGAAGTGATAGCCGTGATCTTCTTTGGATTAGCCTCAATTCCCCTGTTGGACACCAGAAAACCCAATAGCTTGCCTGCTGGTACACCAAAGACACATTTGGCCGGATTGAGCATCATCTTGTACGTCCTCAGGTTATCAAAGGTTTCCTTCAAGTCATCGACCAAAGTCTCTTTCTTCCTTGATTTAACAACGATATCATCCACATAAGCATGCACATTACGGTCAATCTGTTTGTGGAGACAATTTTGCACACACCGTTGATAGGTTGCCTGGGCACTTTTGAGCCCAAAAGGCATAGACACATAGCAGAAGGCTCCAAAAGGAGTTATGAACGCCGTCTTCTCCTGGTCCTTAACTGCCATTTTGATCTGATGATAGCCGGAATACGCATCCAGGAAACATAAGCGCTCGCAACCCGCCGTAGCATCAATAATCTGATCAATACAGGGGAGGGCAAAAGGATCCGCGGGACAGGCTTTATTAAGATCAGTATAATCCACACACATGCGCCAGGTGCCATTTTTCTTAAGGACGAGCACCGGATTAGCAAGCCACTCAGGGTGGAAAACTTCGACAATGAAACCAGCTGCTAAGAGCCTGGCCACCTCTTCTCCAATAGCTTTTCGCCTCTCCTCGTTGAACTGACGAAGGAACTGTTTCACCGGTTTGTATTTAGGATCCACGTTAAGAGTGTGCTCAGCGAGTCGCCTCGGTACACCAGGCATGTCAGAAGGATTCCACGCAAAGATGTCCCCATTCTCACGGATGAACTCGATGAGCGCGCTTTCCTATTTCGGATCCAGATTGGCACTGATACTGAACTGCTTGGACGAATCGCCAGGTACGAAGTCAACAAGCTTAGTCTCAGCGGCTGACGTAAACTTCAGAGCCGGATCATGCTCCATGGTAGGCTTCTTTAAAGGAGTCATATCTGTTGGATCAACACTGTCTTTGTAATACTTGAGTTCCTCGGTACTACAAACCGATTCTGCGTAAGCTGCATCTCCTTCTTCGCATTCCAAAGCGATCTTGCGGCTTCCGTGAACCGTGATGGTCCCCTTATGACCTGGCATCTTGAGTTGCAAGTAGACATAACAGGGTCGTTCCATGAATTTCGCATAGGCCGGTCTACCGAACAGGGCGTGGTACGGGCTTTTGATTTTTACCACCTCGAATGTCAGCGTCTCAGACCGGGAATCGTGATCATCTCCGAGAGCCACTTCTAATGCTATCTTTCCAACGGGGTATGCTGACTTGCCAGGTACCACACCATGAAAGACCGTATTTGAAGGCCGGAGTTCCTTATCTGTTAGCCCCATTCGGCGAAAAGTCTCATAATACAGGATGTTAATGCTGCTGCCTCCATCCATGAGTACCTTGGTGAACTTATAACCTCCAACCTGAGGTGCCACCACTAAAGCCAGCTGACCCGGGGAGGGTGATCCTCTCTACTCCATATGATTGGTTGCTCTGACCAGTGCAGATACCGGGGCACGGCCGGTTCAACAGAATTAACTGCCCACTTCTGGACCTTCCTATCCCGCTTGTCCAAGCTAGTGGTGAATACATGATACTGCCCACTATTTAGCTGCTTTGGATTGCTCTGGTAACCGGACTGCTGCTGTTGCTGATTGTTACCACCCTGGCTATTCTGATTATGCTGGCTGTTATGCCCACCCGGGTTACCATTAAATCCTGAACCGGAATTTCCACCACCGTGACTCGGTCCAGATCCAGAACCACCACCAGAGCCGGGGTCATACCGGAAGGCATTGGAATTCTTGAATTCTTGCATGATATAACAATCTTTCCAAAGGTGGTTTGCCGGTTCCTCCCTTGTTCGATGCTTTGGACAGGGCTGGTTTAACAGATAGTTCATGCGTTCCGGATTAGGACTGGGCCCTCCACTGCGGTTTTTGCCCTTCCGTCGCTGGCCTCCGTTCTGCACGTTAGTATTGGCCACAAAATCCATGTTGCCATCCGCTTTACGCTTGCCTCCACCACCGTTTCCTGCTGAGTGATGGTGCTGACCCCTGAAGTTGCCGTTCTTCTTTCCCTTCCCTGTCTTTTCATCATCAGACTCGGGATCCTTGGTACTATCAGAGTCAGCGTAGTTTACCAAAGCGCCCATGAGGGTTCCCATGTCAGTACAATGGCGTTTCATTCGTCCTAACTTCAGCTTCAAAGGTCCAAACCGGCAATTGCCTTCCAAGGTTATAACTGCGGTGTCCGCATTGATGTGGTCTGAAGAGTGCAGAACTCGTGAGACCCTGCGCACCCAATGAGTCATTGATTGTCCTTCCTCCTGGACACAGGCAGCTAAATCCACTATTGACATGGGCTGCTTACACGTGTCTTTGAAATTATCGATGAACCGGTCTCGCAGCTGGGCCCATGAACTGATAGAATTGGGCGGTAAGCTTTTTAACCAAGTGCGGGCTGTCCCTTCAAGCATCATAGTAAAATATTTTGCGCATGCCGCCTCATCAACATCAAGCATCTCCATGGCCATCTCATAACTCTCCACCCACGTCTCTGGGGGTTGATCCGCCGTGTAGTTCGGCACCTTGCGCGGGCCTTTAAAATCCTTGGGCAGGCGCACATTGCGTAAAGCGGGGACAAGACAAGGCACTCCCAAAGCGCTAGAAGTGAGCCCCGGTTCAACCGAAGTGGTGGGACGAACCGGTGTGAACTGATGAGTCTGATACTGCGCTGCTAACTCAGCTTCCCTGTGTGCCCAGGCTCGGTCTACCACCTCCTGGGCATCGGGAGCCGGATTGTTGCCACGGGGTACTTCACGCTGCGCGTTACTTGACACAGCTGGTTCCTCCATACGCCTTCTATAACTCTGGGCCGGACATGGGGTAGAATGAATCCGGTCGCGGCTGTATGAGTATGCTTCCTGTTGGATCATGGCCGTCCTGAGGAGCTCCTTAACCCGGCGCGTTTTGATCGCCTGTAATGAATCACCTTCAACTGGAATAGCCTCCAGCCGCGCCGCAGCTTCAACGAGGTTATCCATCGGATTGGAGTAGTGACCCGGAGGTGTAGGCACGGCTTGCGGTGCACCAGTATTATGACGAGGCAGATCTATTAAACGGGGCTGAACTGGCGCTCCTGCCGCAGGTGCCTCCGCCCGGTTTACTACCGGCGGATTATTGATTCCCGCTTCAGGGGTGTTGAAAAGGTTCCTTCCTTCAAAAGCTGAGGGCAAACGAGATCGGTATTTCCTCCTCATGACTTCCTGTGAGGCGTTCTGGTCCAGCATGAGTTTATAAGCTTGGGCATCCAAAGCGGCCCGCTCCATGGTCATCCTGACCTCTTCTGCTGCCAGATCCGCTTTGGCCTGGGTAATCTGCTCTCTCACCTTTGCGACCTCCGCGTTATGAGCATCTTGATCCACCGGATTAGCCTCTGCCATGAGTGCAGCCAATGCGTCGAATAGATCTGATAACACTTGAACCGGCGGGCGCACCGAGCCTCCTGCTCCGGCAGCCGTTGCTGCTGCTGAACCGGAAATCATCGCCGCGGCTGTCGACGAGTGAGGTGTTGCTTGTGTATCGGCCATGAATATCCCAACCCGGTTGGGCAGATCGGAGGAGTCCGGAATACTGTCGCCATCGGAACAGCCCCCAGTCCGGCCATCTTGTAGCTGATACAATGACTCAGTCCCTCCGGTAGATGACTCGTCGCCAGAGTAAACGACGGTTTCACCACCAGATCCTGATCCGTCCTCATAGCTTCCTCCATGGATGACTCCTACGAAGGCATGCTTCATGGCCGGTTTAGCCCGGGCAGGTCGTGCACGCTGAGCTGTCTCGATGAGGTCGGTGCAGGTGTCCAGCTCAGGGCCCGGTTCACCGATCTTGCCGATGAAGACATGTATGCCACCAAAGGGGACCCGGTACCCGTACTCAATTGAGCCGGCCTCGGGGCCCCAGCCTACGTCGTCGATGTAGATCTTGCCGTGACGACTCTTGGTCATCCGGCCCACGGCGTATCCCTCGAGTCCTTCAAAGCGGCCCTCCAAGAACTTGAAACCATCATGCGATTGCCCCACGGTGGGCGCCAACTGTCGTGGGTTTGTCACGGCAGATGTCCTAGCGAAAGGACTTAGTCGTGGAGCCATCGCAACGGGTTAACTCGAAGGGGTTAAAGTGGACAAGGGACACAGGGAGTTTATACTAGTTCGGCCCCTTCGATGAAGGTAAAAGCCTACGTCTAGTTTGTGATGGAATTGATGGGGTTTCGATGACTAGGGAGCAAACAAGCTTCGCCTAGGCCTCGAGTTATGGTTGTCTGTCCTGAACCGCTATCGGGTTGTCCCCTTATATACACGGGCGACACCCGTCGGTTCATAGAGTCCCAATCTCCGGTTTATATTCATATACGGGTTGGTCTCTCCCTATTCCTAACTTATAATACAAGTTTATATACACGTCGGTTTACCGCTACAGATACTGAACGGACTATGGCCTTGGGCCTTTGTCTAGCCTCTGGGCTTTAGCACCTTTAGACTACTGATGAATTCAACCCGGCCCACTTAGGCCGGTTTACGCCTAGCAGTAATATCCCCAACAATTCATGTTTTTCATTCTCTATGAACTGTACCTGAGTGGAATGTTTTTTTGTGAAAAGGGGATGCTTGTCGGGTCACTTGTCTTGTGGGTGGAACCCACGTCAAGGAGCAAATCCTTAATATCTTTAAGATAGACACTTCTTTTCCCGGCAGCAGGCCCTGCCGTCCTCCCACGTCGCTCGACCTTTCTCACGCTTTTGGCGGAGGTAGGGATGAGGCGGGTTCAGGCTCCTCGTTTCGTCCCTTTGCTGCCGCGACTACGACCAAACCTGGCCCCAGGAACGAGCCCTAGGGCCTAGAGTTAGGGGAGCACGGTAGCTTTTAGGAAGAAATGAGGTTTCGCATACCTCAGTCCATAAGAGAATGCATGATAAGGGACGAAAAACTTATCTGAGATTGTAGCCCCCGACAACTCTAGTTCGCTGTGGGTGAGTCTTTGTACTTGCAGCCCCCGGCAACACTGGCTTGCCGGGGTCCAGATGCTGGTCCGTCCTCCTTCTCTTTTTTGTCCTCAAGTGGTCCGGCCAGGATATGCGAGCCCTGCGAACCAAGGGAAACGAAAGAACGGCGAAGGGACGTACACCCGACCTCTAAGCTAGGGGTTAGCCGCTACTAAGCACTATCAACCCTAACCAAGGACGAGACTCGATCTAGCATGCATGCTATAACTTAGGGCGCCAGCGCTTCATCTATGCTCAGGGTCTGCGCCTGGCTTTATACAAAGGATTACATGCAACAGCGGCAAGACTTGTACAAAAGGTGGTCGCCGGAACAGGGTCCGGCAACCGCGCCTTACGGGTAAAACTTATGAAGATGCTCGATGTTCCAGGAGTTGCTCACCGGAATGCCATCTTCGGTCTCAAGGCGGACAACGCCAGGCCTAGTGACTCGTTTCACCCGATAAGGGCCTTCCCACTTCGGCGTCAACTTGTTGGAATTCTTGGCGGAATGAACGCGCCGAAGAACAAGGTCGCCTTCCTCGAGACTTCTGGCGTTAACTTTGCGGCTATGGTAGCGGCGCCAAGCTTGCTGGTAGCGAGCAGCTCGTACAGCAGCCTGAAGACGGTCCTCCTCAAGGAGCAGCGCGTCATCTTCCCGCAGCTGCTCTTGCTCAAGCTCATCATAAGCGAGCACTCGAGGTGACCCGTATGCGAGTTCCGTGGGGAGAACTGCCTCTGCTCCATAGACTAGAGCGAAAGGTGTCTGGCCAGTGGCTCGATTTGGCGTCGTCCTGATCGACCAAAGAACCACCGGCAGCTCCTCAATCTAGTTTCTTCCGCACCCGTGCAGCCTGTCGAAAGTCCTGGTCTTGAGTCCACGCAACACTTCAGCATTTGCCCTCTCCGCTTGATCGTTGCTCCTAGGGTGAGCAACAGAAGCGAAGCAGACCTTGGCGCCAAGATCTTGGACGTACTGCATGAAGGTGCGGCTCGTGAATTGCGTACCGTTGTCGGTGATGATCCTGTTAGGGATCCCTAAGCGGCAAACAATCGACCTGAAGAACTTGACTGCTGACTGTGCTGTCACCTTCCTCACTGCTTCCACTTCCGGCCACTTTGTGAACTTGTCGATTGCGATGTACAAGTACTCAAAGCCCCCGACTGCTCGGGGGAAGGGGCCGAGGATGTCGAGCCCCTAGACCGAAAATGGCCAGGATAAAGGGATCGTCTGGAGAGCTTGAGCTGGCTGGTGTATCACCTTGGAATGAAACTGACACGCTTCACACTTGGTTACTTGTGCAGTTGCATCCTGGAGGGCTGTCGGCCAAAAGAAACCTTGCCGGAATGCTTTGCCGGCAAGTGCTCTTGCGCCAATGTGGTGACCACAAATGCCTCCATGTATCTCTGCCAACAGCTTCTGTCCATCTTCCTGGTGAATACACTTCAATTTCACACCGTTGAGTCTTCTTCTGTACAGTGCGTTGTCGACAAAATGGTACATACTTGACTGCCGGGCTACTCTTTCCGCTTCTTCTTGCTCTTCGGGAAGTTCTCCTCTCTGAAGGAAACGGACGATCTGATGTGCCCATGCTGGAGCTTGTGGCTCGACAACAAGGACTAAAGGCACATCTGCTGTTGTGGGAACATCCGCTTCTACGGCGAGAAACTGCGGCTCAGCCGGAGCATGACGTTCCCCGGCAAGCTTGCCGGAGCAAAACTTGTCGGGAGCGTCTGCTTCAACGGAACAAGCCCTGGGGTTTGCCGGAGCAGACTGCTCCCCAGCACTCTTGGTGTTGATCCTGGGGACTTTCTTGGCGGCGGCTTCGGGAAGCTCTGCCGGAAAATAGTCACCAGAAATTAACTTCCTCTTTTTGCTCTGTCCAGTTGATGGCGTCACAGACGGTTGAGTCAGCTTGAGCACAAAGATCCCTGGTTCCACAGGTAACTTAAGTGTTGCGCACTTTGACAGGCCATCGGCAATGTCGTTCTGAGCTCTTGGAACATGTTCCATTTGTAGGCCGACAAAGTGCTCGTCTAGCTTCCTCACTTCATCAACGTAAGCTTCCATCAACGGACTCTGATAACTCTTATTCACTTGGCGGACGACAAGCTGCGAGTCACCCTGACAATGAGCTTCTTGATCCCAAGGTCTGCCGCGATCCTGAGACCGGCAAGCAAACCTTCATACTCTGCAGTATTGTTTGTTGCTTGTTCCTTAGGAAAGTGCATCTGGACTACGTACTTAAGGTGCTCTCCGGTGGGTGCGACAAGTAGTACGCCAGCACCGGCGCCTTGCAGCGAGAAAGCACCATCAAAGTACATCAGCCACTCTTTACTTGCCTCCTTGACGGGGATGCTCGTTTCTGGAATTTCTTCATCTGGTGTTGGCGTCCACTCTGCTATGAATTCTGCCAATGCTCTGCTTTGGATAGTTGAAGTGCTCTCGAACTTGAGGCCAAAGCTTGACAGTTCCAGTGCCCACTCAACAATCCCGCCTGTTGCTTCAGGATTCTGCAGTATCCTCTTTAACGACAAACGAGTGACAACTGTTATCTCATGTGCTTGGAAGTAATGGCGCGGCTTTCTCGAGGCCATGAGAAGGCCGAAAAGCAATTTCTGCACACCAGAGTACCTTGACCTAGCCCCCTGCAGAAGGGAACTGACAAAGTAGACTGGGCGCTGCACCATTTTCTTCTCTATCTCTTCGGGTGCCTGCGCAGATCCATCTTTGCCGGGACCAAAGCTTGTCGGGGAAGCCCCCTGCTTGTCGCTGGATCATCATCTGTCTCCCTCTCCGCTACTAACGCTGCACTGACCACTTGATTGGGTGCCGCCAGATACAGCAGCAACTTCTCTTGTGGCTTAGGTGCGACAAGTATTGGAGTGGAGGACATGTATCTCTTCAAGTCTTGCAGCGCAGCCTCCGCTTCCGGAGTCCATTTCATTGGACCTGCCTTTTTCAAAATTTTGAAAAACGGCAGGGCGCGCTCAGTAGACTTAGAGATAAACCTGCTGAGAGCCGCCACGCAGCCGGCAAGTCTCCGTACATCCTTGACGGGCTTCGGTGCTTCAATCTGCTCAATGGCCTTGATCTTGTCGGGATTGGCTTCAATTCCCCGCCGAGACACGAAGAACCCGAGAAGCTTGCCGGAAGGGACTCCAAACACACACTTCTCGGGGTTGAGCTTGAGGCTGATCTTGCGCAGATTTGCGAAAGTCTCTTCTAAATCTTGGATCAGAGTTGCTCTGTCCCTGCTCTTAACCACTATATCATCCATGTAGGCCTCCACATTTTTGTGTATTTGCGGTTCAAAAGCAGTGTGGACTACCCTTGCAAATGTTGAACCAGCATTCTTTAAACCGAAAGGCATCCGTATGAAACAGTATGTGCCACATGGAGTGATGAATGCGGTTTTCTTCTCATCTTCTTCTGCCATGAAGATCTGATGGTATCCTGAGTATGCGTCAAGAAATGAAAGCAAGTCACATCCGGCCGTGGAGTCAACAATCTGGTCGATGCGCGGCAAGGGAAATGGGTCTTTAGGACAAGCTTTATTGACATCGGTAAAGTCGATACAAAGCCTCCATTTCCTGTTTGCCTTGCGCACGACTACAGGATTGGCCAACCACGTAGGATGGAGCACTCCTCTTACAAGGCCTGCTGCTTCCAACTTCTTGATCTCTTCTGCGATGAATTCGTGGCGCTCCACTGCTTGCTTTCTGACTTTCTACTTGACGGGCCGCGCATGAGGACAGACGGCAAGGTGGTGCTCAATTACTTTCCTGGGAACACCGGGGATGTCAGACGGTTGCTATGCAAACACATCGACATTCGCCCGCAGGAAAGCAATGAGCACGCTTTCCTATTTAGGGTCGAGAGTGGCACTGATGGTGAAAGTACCACCAGTGCCGTCCTCCTTGGCGGACACCTTCTTGGTCTCTGGCGGAGCTGCCATTGTCTTCTTACACTTGCCGGTGGAGCTCGATGGTGCGTCCTCGACAGTAGCGCAGCACTCCGAAGAGGTGCGCTTGCCGGAGTGGGCATCAGAACTCTTGCCGGACTTGGTCTTCTTCTTCCCCCCGGGAGCTTCAGCGGCAAGTGTCTCGCAATCCGTTGCGGCTGCTGCTTCCCGGTAGATCTTGTCGGCACAGATAAGAGCATCTTTCTTGTTGCCAGGGACAGAGATGACACTTATTGGGCCTCGCATCTTCAGCATGTTGTACGCGTAGTGAGAGGCCGCCATGAACTTGGCGAGCGCTGGACGGCCGAGAATCCCATTGTAAGGCAATGGAAAATCGGCGACGTCAAAAGTGACCCTCTCAGTCCTGAAGTTCAACTCGCTGCCAAATGTCGCCGGCAGCGTGATCTTCCCCTTCGGCTTGCTCCTTCCCGGGTTGATTCCTTGGAATGTGCCGGTCTCTTCGAGCTCGCTGTCAGGGACTTGGAGTTTCCTGAGCACAGCCGAGGAGATCAGGTTCAAGCCGGCCCCGCCGTCAACTAGCATCTTAGTGACCTTGAGGTTGCGGATAGTTGGTGAAACCAACATCGGCAAGCACCCGATAGCAGTTGTGCGATCAGGGTGGTCCTCAATATCAAAGATGATAGGCGTGCTGGACCATTTCAGAAGCTTGCGTGACTCAACGGGTGGTTCTGCCGCATTGACTTCCCGCACCCACTGCTTGAGTTCGCGGTGTGAAGTATGCAGAGAAGCACCGCCGTCAACGCACAAGACCTCTGTGGCTTTCTGGAACTCCTGCTCACTGGTTTCATCATCATCCATGTCTTCGTCGTCATCGTCATCTTCATCCTTGTCGCGGCCGCGGGGAGGTCTGTCTCCTTGCCGCTGCTTGGCCTTGCCGCGGCGTCCTCCCCGGCCGGTGCGCTTCGTACCGGATCCTCCAGCACCTCCTTGGGCTTTCTCCTTGTCGCATCGCTCGTACTCGGCCTTCTGCAGCTCGACAAGCTGCTCGACCTTCTTGCAGCTCTGGAGGTCATGGCCCTTGGTGCGGTGGACCTTGCAGTACTGTTTGTTGGTGTCGTCCTGCTTGTCGGCGGCCGCCACAGCCTGGCAGTTGGCGCATGCGGCAACCTCCTTGCCGGAGCTACCAGCCTTGGCTTTCTTGGCGCCACCTTCGTTGCCGGACTGCTCAACAACTAGCACATCTTTGCCTTTCCTCTTCCTGTTGTTTCGCCGCCGGCTTTTCTTTGCCGAGGCAGCATCATCGCTGTCAGATCCTCCTGTTCCTGTATTCTCTCTGGGGAGTTTCCTCCCTTCCTCAGCACGTGCACACCTGTCGGCCAGGGCATACAACTCACTGACGTCTCTGATCTTGCACATTGCCATCTCCTCCCGCATCCTGCGGTTACGCACGTTCTGATGGAACGCGCTGATGACTGTGGCAGGGTGGACATCTAGGATGTTGCGTTGCACATGGCTGAATCTCTGGATGTACTTGCGCAGGGGCTCTCCTTCCTTCTGGGCAAGCAGATGAAGATCACTCTCCTGGCCATGAGGTTTGTGGCCGCCTGTAAAGGCGCCGACAAACTGATGGCATAGGTCTGCCCAGGAAGATATGGAGTTATCCGGCAAGTGCATGAGCCAGGACCTGACGTTGAGCTTGAGCACCAGCGGGAAGTAGTTGGCAAGGATCTTGTCGTCGCACCCCCAGCAGCTTGCACCGCGATGGTGTAGATGCTGAGGAACTCCGACGGATGCAACTTGCCGTCGTACTTCTCGGGTACGTCTGGCTTGAAATTCTTCGTGCTGGGCCACTGGACTTGCCGCAACTCACGGGTAAACGCAGGGCAACCTACCGCGTACGGCCGGTAGCCTGGTTCCCCTGGCGCACGCATGTCGACAGTGGGCCCAGCACGCTGGTCTGACTGACGCCGCGCTTCTCTTTGGCGCTCGATGTGAGTACGAGCGTCTTCTTGCTGTCGTTTGTGAAGAACTTGGCGTTGCTCGCGACGAGCTCGTGGATCTGATGAAGCAGTGGAGTCGCTGTTGCGGTGGACCCGACGAGTCGGCGATCTTGGCCTTTGGGGCGGAGAGTGCACGGTGGTTGCACCCCCACCGGTCTTGTGGCCATCGGGTCGCGCCTGGCTGACTTGCCGCGGCTGCGACGTAGTCGGCTGCCGTGGAATGTCGCCGTTGGCGAAGCCGATGAGACTCTGAATAGTGGCCCTCTAGTCGTCGATCTTGTGTGGCGTTGGAGGGAAGTCTAGGAGCAGTTGAGCTCGCGCCAAAGCTTCTGCTGGAGTGGCGGGTAGCGGTGGAGAACGGTGCGAGGAGCGGGATATGCTCAGACTTCTAACTGTGTTAGAAGGAGCAATATCCCGTCTAGGCGACCATGCCTCGCTCGCGCCAGCACGTTGGCGCGCATGCTGGCCTGGAGCATCCCGAGATCCGCTAGCTTGATCTGGGTCCAGCGAGCGTATGGTACCGTGAGTACCACGACGCTGCCGGTCCTGCGCCTCCTGAGATGGGCGCAGTGCATCTATGGACGCTCAGTCGTCGTGGGAGCCGGCTACACCGCCGATGGGCGGTGCAGCCTTGTCCTTGGACCTGGCGGCACCGTGGGCTCCCTCGTCGACACCCGTTCTTCCGCCGGCGTCTTCCCCACCAGCCGTTTGCTCCGGCGGCGGTGGGTCTGTTGCGGACGGAGCAGCCGCCTCCGAAGCCTTCTTCTTTGGCAGTATGTCGATGAAGTCGATGAAGATCTAGCTCGTGTGAACGTCGGATCAGGTTCACACAACCTCGACGCCCCCTACCTGGCGCGCCAAAGATGTCGGGGAAACTGATCCGCGAGCACCTATGGGGACGGAGCCCCTTTCAGTTCGGCGGGGGGCGGAGGTCGCACGAAGAGCAGATCGAGGCGGAGCACACGAGCAGTTTACCCAGCTTCGGAGCTCTCCGGAGAGATAATACTCCTACTGCTGCTTTGTGGTTTGTATTGAGTTCTTGCTCGGGAGCGCTGAGTGCTACAGTATGCACCAGCAGCTAACGAGACCGAGCGTGAATGTTCTGTTGTCCTCCTCCCTCGACGTTGTGCATGGGCCTCCTTTTATATGCTCAAGGGGTCACCGACAGGTGGCAACGTAGGCAAGGGCAAAAATGGAAAGGGTGCTGCGGTAGGTATAGCTACCTACACAGTGTATCATACCTAACCCTGACGGCAGGGGACAAGGGCATTAAATGCCTATCTACGTCGCCCAAACAGTGCAGAAAAGGGACCGTCAGGGACGCCACCGCTCGCCACGATGGCGATCTTGTCAGCGCCGCTTGCCATAGTGCACCCCTGGCTGCACAGCCTCCCGCCACGTACGCCTGGAAGGGTCTCAGAGCGACACGTTGGTGGGTGTGCTGGAGCGCGGGTATAGAGTGGTTGCTAGCCGCGGCAAACGCCTTGCCGCGGCCGTTGTCTTGCTGCGTCCGGGAGCTTGTCGCTCGCCTGGTCTTGCCAGGGCGCATGGCGCGTCGCGGCAAGTTCCTTGAGATGCCTTGGTTGGCCTCCCCGGCAAGCTCCTTTTGCGGGTCTTGTGTCTTGAGTGGCCTTCCCGACAAGCTCCTCTTGCCGGGGCCTTGTCTTCTTGGCTTGAATACTTTGTTCTTGAATGGCTCAAAAGGAGCCACAAAGGTCCTTGGCGGTCACATGGCAAGCCTTGCCGCGGGGCGCTGCGACTGCCGGTGCACAAGTTCGGGATACTAGGGTACCCCTACTCTAGTACACCGACATCGGCAGAGAATAAATTGCACCAATTTTTTAAAAGGACCCGTCTAGGGAGCGGCCATTGGCTCCCTAGCGGTCTTGATCGGCTTCGTATATATGGTAAGTTTCTGTCCCCACTCAATCCAAAAAGGAAAAAAGGGAGATGGCCACCACCCACGCGCACAAAAACCACCTGGTCCCCAGTGCACCACTCCAACCCCAAACCTACATGATTCTGGCCCCCCTTTCTCTTCCTCCTTCCCAGTCTCATCAATCACGTGACCCACACCAACCCATCTCCAACAGCCTCGCTCACCATCTTCATGAAAGAAGCAACCAGGAACACGCCATGGGAGCCTTCCCTATCTCAGGAGCTGTCATGGAAGATCTGTCAAGGTGGAGAACAAGAAGATCTACGTAGTTTTTGAGGGGAAAAGAGAAGGAGAGAAGGGGGACTTATCAGGTGACATGTTCCTCTTCTTCTTCACCTTGAATTCAACTTCTCTCATCCTTCTTCATGTTGACTGCAACTGCTCCAAAAATAGTTCACCCAGTGCAAAAACATACATAAAACCCCAGGAACACACAAACATAGAATTGCATATTGTGCAAATTTTGTGTTGGTTGCGACCAACTATTTCAGGTAACCTTGCCAACTTTTGTTTCATATTGTGCAACTCACACACAAATACAACAGACAAACGAACATACTATTGTAAGAAAAGAAAACATAGCTTATATAGGCCATATGTTCTGGTTTGTTGCACATAGTCTATTAGATATATCTAATACAGTAAAGTGTTAGTTCAAAAGGCAAACAATGGCTAAAAAGCCTAAAAAGTGCATAGTAGCAGATGCTTCTTGGTGATCACCTATTTTGTGCAAAATTTGTTTGTTAGAAGCTCATCCACCCAGCAACTGATTGGCAGACAAAAACAAAAGAAAAACAAGATGTGTTACTGCTTGTAAGATTGTTGATGCATGAAAAAACAAAAACTTCATGAAAAGACATGGGGCCCCATGTTGTGTGCCATCTTGGCAAAATTTGGAAAAATCCCCTCTGTGAAACTATGGAAAAAAAAGAAACATGTATGTGGCGGTAAAGCTGACAACATATTTGAACTTGATAGGTTGGTTGTGTGCAACTTATAGCTCCCTTCTGTGCAACTTAAAAAAGAAATTGTGCAACTGACAAAAGTAGTTTGGATTGTTTTCACTTGAATAAAAGTACTTCCAAGTTTGTGTGTATTGTGTGTAGCTGGAATAGAACCTATGTGAAAATCTTGAAAACAGAAAAAATGTAATATAACGGCAAAAAGCAGTGCCCATCATGTGTGTTATTTGTGCAACTTGTGTGTGCATTTGTGCAACTGATTAGACCCATGTATGCAACTGAGAGAATTTACTTGGATGTTTAGTTTGATAAAAAAAGTGCTGCCAAAATTTGATTTGATTGTTTCAAGCTCGTGGTGATTTGTCTGTTTGCTGCCCTTCCACTACCTTTGAGGGAAAAAGGTATAAGCATTTGTGTAACTAACATTGGTTGTTGTGCCAGACTAGAATGCCTAGTCGTGCAACTGCCAGAACAAACATGTGATAAGGAAAAAACGTGAGAGATTCATTAAAAACAAAAGAAGGATAGCAAAAAGTTTTACTCACTTGTTGCTTGCCAAGCACACCAGATGCCTTCAACCCCATCTTAATGACGCTGGCGATTAGATTGCTATCCCATACCATTGTTTGGATGGGGAAAATTGCTTACACGCACGTCCATTTCAGATAATTAAGACAAGAAACATGTTAGATCTGTCTAATTGAAATAGTGAATTTTAAAAGATGAAAACTAGTATCAGGTTCATGTGCAACTATGCCTTATATGGATGCCAACTACTATAAGGTTCATGTGCAACTACAACTGAAGGGGTGCCAACTTGAATCAATTTCATGTATGAACAGAAACTAGCATGATATATGGAGCCAACTACTATGAGGTTCATGTGCAACTACAGCTGCTAGAGATGCCAACAAAAAATGTGACTATGAAAAAACAAGATAATTAAACTGCCAACTAAGTATGGCCGTATTGTGCAACTTCCTCATGCTGCAGGCATTGAAATTGGATGTCATGCGTCTCTCTTATTGACGCCCTGCTATTTCAAGCACTAGTTACGCAAACCTACTACTGATACATAATCATGTATAGAAAAATCAAAAAAAGAAATGGAAATATCAACAATGGCTTGTGTGAATCACTCACAAAAGCCTGTGGTATGCAATTTCTAAATGAATTAACTACAGTCACTAGAGGGATAACATTTAGTCACAGCCACGAAAAACAAGAACAAAATCATGTAGTAGACGACAAAATGCAAAAAATCATCATTGGCGACAAGTGTATCATATAATCGGCAAAATGCCATCGATTATTCAGTTAACAACGAGAGCAAACCAACTAAGCATCTGTCTGGTATGCAACTTATATTGATTCTTGACCCAACTACTAAAGAAGTGTGTGTAATTAGACAACAATGCAAGCCAACTGAGCATACATGTATTGCAAAAATACATCCCGACCGAACATGCTTTATGTAGTGCGGTCGACTACCTAGAAGTTCCTATGCAACTACAGAACTTGAGTGCCAACTAGGTACTGCTCTACCTGCAACTTCACCAGACCTGTCTAAAACAACTAAAATTGGACACCTAAAGCCGAACGACCAGCCCATATGCAATGTAGTTACCCCCCTGATGGCTAGCACTTTGCCGAAGTCCCGTGCAAACGCAGAAATGAAGCATCGCCCACCCCCTAAGACCCACTCCTGCCGCAACCCCGAGCAACCATTGTCGCCGCGTGTGGTTCCTCACAGTTGTCGCCATGCGCGACAGCAACTTGCTACCCCTTGAGCACTGCATTGGATTTCCCCGAAGAGGAGAGGATGATGCAGCAAAGTAGTGTAAGTATTTCCCTCAATTTTTGAGAACCAAGGTACCAATCCAGTAGGAGGCTACACACAAGTCCCTCGTACCTGCACAAAACAATAGCTCAACGCAACCAACGCGATTAGGGGTTGTCAATCCCTTCACGGTCACTTACGGGAGTGAGATCTGATAGAGATAATATTTTTGGTATTTTGGGTATAGAGATGCAAAGTGAAAAGTAAAAGGCAAAGTAAAAAGCAAACAAGATGAAAGTGATGGCGATTGATATGATGAGAATAGACCCGGGGGCCATAGGTTTCACTAGTGGCTTCTCTCAAGAGCATAAGTATTCTACGATGGGTGAACAAATTACAGTTGAACAATTGACAGAATTGAGCGTAGTTATGAGAATATCTAGGTATGATCATGTATATAGGCATCACGTCCGATACAAGTAGACCGACTCCTGCCTGCATCTACTACTATTACTCCACTCATCGACCGCTATCCAGCATGCATCTAGAGTATTAAGTTAAAAAACAGAGTAACGCCTTCTAACGCCCTCGATGCGGCTATATCTCCCACGTGTCGAAGCACGACTTAGAGGCATAACCGCATTGAAAGCAATGTCGCAAGTGAGGTAATCTTCACACATCCCATGTAATACATAAGGGAAAAAGATACATAGTCGGCTTACAATCGCCACTTCACGCAAATACATGAATAAAACATTACATCATACAGTTACAATCAGGGCCCGACTATGGAGCCAAAATAAAAGAAGAAACCCCAAAAGCGACAAAGGTCCCCGATCGACCCCAACTGGGCCCACTACTGATCGACTAGAACGAAACAACATAAAGGACAAGATCTTCATCGAGCTCCTCCTTGAGCTCGGGTGCGTCACCTGCACGGTTTCTTCGGCACTTGCAAACTGGTTTTGGAAGTATCTGGTGAGTCACGGGGACTCAGCAATCTCACACCCGCGAGATCAAGACTATTTAAGCTTATAGGTAGGGGAAAAGGTATGAGGTGGGGCTGCTGCAAGCGACTAGCATATATGATGGCTAACATATGCAAATGAGAGTGAGAAGAGAAGGCAAAGCACGGTCGAACAACTATGATCAATAAGTGATCCTGAACTACTTACGTCAAACATAACTCCAACAACCGTGTTCACTTCCCGGACCCCGCCGAGAAGAGACCATCACGGTTACACACGCGGTTGGTGTATTTTAGTTAAGATCGACTTCGGGTTTTCTACAACCGGACATTAACAAATTCCCATCTGCCACATAACCGCGGGCACGACTTTCGAAAGTTCAAACCCTGCAGGGGTGTCCCAACTTAGCCCATGATAAGCTCTCGCGATCAACGAAGGATATTCCTTCTCCCCGGGAAGACCCGATCAGTCTCGGAATCCCGGCTACAAGACATTTCGACAGTAATAAAATAAGTCCATCAAAGCCTCCCGATGCGCCGACATCCTGATAGGAGCTGCACATATCTCGTTCTCAGGGCAACACCGGATAAGTCAAGCTACGAGTAAAACCAGACTTCGAGTTTCCTCGAGGTGGCCCCGCAGGCTGCTCGGTTCGGACCAACACTTAGACAAGCATTGGCCCGGGGGGGGGCTAAATAAAGATGACCCTCGAGAGAGCGACTCCCAAGGGAAAAGTAGGTGGTGGTGAGGCAAATGGTAAAACCAAGGTTGGGCCTCGCTGGAAAAGTCTTATTCAAAGCGAACTGTCAAGGGGGTCCCATAAATCACCCGACCGCGTTAGGGACGCAAAATCCGGGAACATAACACCGATATGACGGAAACTAGGGCGGCAAGAGTGGAACAAAACACCAGGCATAAGGCCGAGCCTTCCACCCTTTACCAAGTATATAGATGCATTAATTAAATAAGAGATATTGTGATATCCCAACAAGTAAACATGTTCCAACAAGGAACAACATCTCCATGTTCCAACAAGGAACAAACTTCATCTTCACCTGCAACTAACAACGCTATAAGAGGGGCTGAGCAAAGCGGTAACATAGCCAAACAACGGTTTGCTAGGACAAGGTGGGTTATAGGCTTGGTTTAACAATATGGGAGGCATGATAAGCAAGTGGTAGGTATCGCAGCATAGGCATAGCAAAAGAGCGAGCAACTAGCAAGCAAAGATAGAAGTGATTTCGAGGGTATGGTCATCTTGCCTGAAATCCCGCAAGGAAGAAGAACGAGTCCATGAAGAAGACAAATGGACGTAGTCGAACGGGTCCTCACAAACGCGATGATAACGGAACCAACCCGAAGAAGCAACACCGGAAAGAAGCACACAACATAGTAAACAACCAACACATGAACATGGCATGATGCACAACCAAGTATGATGCATGTCCGGTTTAATGAAGCATGGCATGGCAAAGTGCACAAACAATACTACAAATTAAGTGGAGCTCAATATGCAACGAGTTGCATATTGACGAAACACCACATGACTTATTTAGTTCTCTCTCGGTTATGTACTCAACAATATTAAATGTTATTAAACATGGCAAGGGGTGAAGCATATGAAAAACTACCTATCTAGACGAGTTTAAATGAGGCCGGAATAACAACGAACAACAATTCCGGAAAATCCTCATAAGCATATATTAGATTTGGTACTGTTCTGCCCTATACACAATTTTAATGTTGTTAAACAGCAAAATGAAGTGCGACATGTTAATCTACGCATTTTCTACCCCATTTACATATATAAATTATTTAAATCCGAGCTACGGTTATTTAGTTATGAATTAAAACATTTTAGCCATGCATAGGATCCAATTTAAACAAACAGCAGTATAAACATTTTAAACATAGATGAAAGTTGGATATTATTAAACTACACAAATTTCTGAGCATATTACATATATAAATTATTTTAATCCGATGCACGGTTTGTGAGTTATTAAAAGCATGAAGAACAGGGGTTTTTCTATAAACTGTAAATCACTGGATAAATGGACAAATTCGCAGACGAAAAAAAAACATGACACGGGCCAGATCTGCTGGGACTGGGCTGCTCACATTGGGCCTTGGCCCGGTCGGTGGAGCAGGAGGCGGGGCAGGCCGGCTGGGCGCGCTGGGCCTTGGCGCGGAGGAGGCCGACCCGCGGTGTTCAGGTGTCGTGGAACGATGCGGTCAACGCGGCTGGGACGAGCGGGCGAGACAGAGGATAGCGGGCGCGTTCCTCTATTCGAGAAGAAGCAGGGCAGCAGCAGCCTGGAACTTGGGCGCCGGAGGCAGGGACGGGGTCTTGCCAGCGGGATCCGGCCGGGAACAGGCAAGGGCGGCGGAAGCCGGCCGGATCTGGTGGTGGAGGCGAGGACGAAGCTCCTGGGCATCGGGGCTCCATAGCCGGCGCTGAACACAGAGAGGGAGAGAGAGAAACATGAGCAGGAGAGAAGAGAGCGGAAGGGAGAGATGGAGGGCAGGGGCGCCACAACCTGGTGGTGCTCGCCGGAGCAGCGACGATGAGGAGGAAGACCTTGGGTGGCGACCGAGGGAATGGACAGAGCCGAGCAGCTCCACGGGGAGAGAAGATCCAGGGGCGGCGGAGCTCGACGTGGAGGCCTGCGGTGGCTTCCATGGCGCGGGGAGCACCTGTACAGAGAAGACAGAGGATGGATGAGAGGCAGAGGAAGCCACGCGAGGGAGGAGGAACAAGGGAGAGAGCGACGGCGCTCATCTGTTGGTTCAGCGGCGGCCGGCGGGGCGCTGAGCTGCTTGCTCGGGGACGAGCACGGGAGGCAGGGAGCTGGGTTGCTGTGGAAGCCCCTGGACAGGCGCTCGATCGGCGCGAGCAGGGGGGTCAAGCGAGGTGGTGGCTGGTTCGCTGCGGGTGGATCGGGGAAGATTGAGGAAGGAGGAGCCTGCGGCTGGTTGGTCCAGAGAAGAAAACGAGGGGGATTTTTGGATCCTGGAGGATCCCGAGGTGGGAGATGAGTGCGGCGGCGGCGACAGGGACAAACTTCCTAGATTTTAGGGTTAGACTAGATTAGGTTAGGGGCGGCTCTATATATAAGGAAAGGAGGGAGTTTGGATCTTCCGATCGCGATCGGACGGTCCGAAATAAATAGGCTAGGGAGACCAATTAACAAAACGGAGATGTTTTGTAGACGTTAGGGGATGATCCGAATCCAACGGTGACGACTGCCCGGGTCGGGTCCGAGACAGCTTTCGGACGCGCGCGCGAGGGGGGCCGCAGGCTGACGAGAGGGGTTAGGTTGGGCCTGGCAGTTTGTGAAGAGCGGGTTGGTCTGAGAGAAGAGGGGAGAGATGCAGCCCGGCACGGTTTCCGGAGACCGAAAACGTCCGACGTTAGACTGGCTATAATGCCACTATAGTTATCCGTTGGGGCGTCAAACGGACTCCGAATGCGATGAAACTTGGCAGGCGGCCTACCTACAATTAAACAACACCACATGCCAACTTTCAACCCATTCCGAGAACATTTTCTGGCCACTTATAAAATAATATTTCGGACATGCCGCGGGCGCGTGCAAGTGTGGTTGGTCTCAGAATGGACAAGGGAGAGAACTCGGAGAACCCGGACGGATGCAAGTTTCGAAAACATGAAGATGCAATGCGGATGATGACATGGCAAGATGCAACACGCAAGAAAATGACAAAGCAACAACAGCGAATAACGGGAGGACAACTGGCACATCGGTCTCGGGGCGTTACACGCCTTAAGCAAGACGACATGATGTAGAGGGATAATTTCATGCAATATGATAAAAACCCCATCTTGTTATCCTCGATGGCAACAATACAATACGTGCCTTGCTGCCCCTTCTGTCACTGGGAAAGGACACCGCAAGATTGAACCCAAAGCTAAGCACCTCTCCCATGGCAAGAAAAACCAATCTAGTAGGCCAAACCAAACTGATAATTCGAAGAGACTTGCAAAGATAACCAATCATACATAAAAGAATTCAGAGAAGATTCAAATATTATTCATAGATAGACTTGATCATAAACCCACAATTCATCGATCTCAACAAACACATCGCAAAAAGAAGATTACATCGAATAGATCTCCACGAGAGAGGGGGAGAACATTGTATTGAGATCCAAAAAGAGAGAAGAACCCATCTAGCTAATAACTATGGACCCGTAGGTCTGAGGTAAACTACTCACACTTCATCGGAGGGGCTATGATGATGTAGAAGCCCTCCGTGATGATGGCCCTCTCCGGCGGAGCTCCGGAACAGGCCCCAAGATGGGATCTCGTGGGTACAGAAGGTTGCGGCAGTGGAATTAGGTTTTTGTCTCCGTATTTGATCATTTGAGGGTACGTAGTTATATATAGGAGGAAGAAGTACATCGGTGGAGCTCCGAGGGGCCCACGAGGTAGGAGGGCGCGCCCTAGGGGGCTGGGCGCGCCCCCACCCTCGTGATCGCCTCATGGCTTTCTTGACGGAGGGTCCAAGTCTCCCGGGTCTTATCTGATGAGAAAATCACGTTCCTGAAGGTTTCATTCTGTTTGGACTCTGTTTGATATTCTGTTTCTCCGAAACTCTGAAAAGGCAAAAAACATCAGTTCTGGGTTGGGCCTCCGGTTAATAGGTTAGTCCCAAAATTATATAGATTTGGAAAATAAAGCCCAATATAGTCCAAAACAGTAGATAATATAACATGGAGCAATCAAAAATTATAGATACGTTGGAGACGTATCAGGCATCCCCAAGCTTAATTCCTGCTCGTCCTCGAGTAGGTAAATGATAAAAAGAGAATTTTTGATGCGGAGTGCTACTTGGCATAATTTCAATGCAAATCTTCTTAATTGTGGTATGAATATTCAGATCTGAAAGATTCAAGACAAAAGTTCATATTGACATAAAAATAATAATACTTCAAGCAAACTAACAACGCAATTATGTCTTCTCAAAGTGACATGGCCAAAGAAAGTTCATCCCTACAAAATCATATAGTTTAGTCATGCTCCATTTTCGTCACACAAGAATGCTCTCATCATGCACAACCCCGATGACAAGCCAAGCAATTGTTTCATACTTTAATAATATCAAACTCATAAACCTTCAAGCAATACATGAGCGCGAGCCATAGATATAGCACTATGGGTGGAATATAATATGATGATGGGGGTTATGTGGAGAAGACAAAAAAAGGAGAAAGTCTCACATCAACGAGGATAATCAACGAGCTATGGAGAGGCCCATCAGTTGATGTTAATGCAAGGAGTAGGGATTGCCATGCAACGGATGCACTAGAGCTATAAATGTATGAAAGCTCAACAAAAGAAACTAAGTGGGTGTGCATCCAACTTGCTTGCTCACGAAGACCTAGGGCATTTGAGGAATCCCGTCGTTGGAATATACAAGCCAAGTTCTATAATGAAAAATTCCCACTAGTATATGAAAGTGACAAAACAAGAGACTCTCTATTATGAAGATTATGGTGCTACTTTGAAGCACAAGCGTGGAAAAAAAGGATAGTAGTATTGCCCCTTTTTTTGGGCCTTCTTTTTTTTCTTTGGCCTTTCTCTTTTTTTATTTGGGACAATACTCTATTAAATGATGATCTTCACACTTATATTTATTTACAACTCAATGATTACAACTCGATACTAGAACAAAGAATGACTCTATATGAATGCCTCCGGCGGTATACCGGGATATGCAATGAATCAAAAGTGACAAGTATGAAAGAATTATGAATGGTGGCTTTGACACAAATACTATGTCAACTACATGATCATGCTAAGCAATATGACAATGATAGATGTGTCATGAAGAACGGAATGGTGGAAAGTTGCATGGCAATATATCTCGGAATGGCTATGGAAATGCCATAATAGGTAGGTATGGTGGCTGTTTTGAGGAAGATATAGGGAGGTTTATGTGTGAAAGAGCGTATCATATCACGGGGTTTGGATGCATCGGCGAAGTTTGCACCAACTCTCAATGTGAGAAAGAGCAATGCACGGTACCGAAGAGGCTAGCAATGATGGAAGGGTGAGAGTGCGTATAATCCATGGACTCAACATTAGTCATAAAGAACTCATATACTTATTGCAAAAATCTACAAGCCATCAAAAACCAAAGCATTACGCGCATGCTCCTAGGGGGATAGATTGGTAGGAAAAGACCATCGCTCGTCCCCGACCGCCACTCATAAGGAGGACAATCAAATAACACCTCATGTTTCAAATTTTTTACATAACGTTTACCATACGTGCATGCTATGGGACTTGCAAACTTCAAATCAAGCATTTCTCAAATTCACAATTACTCTACTAGCATGACTTTGATATTATCACCTCCATATATCAAAACAATTATCAAGCATCAAACTTTTCTTAGTATTCAACGCACTCAAAAGAAAGTTTTACAAATCTTGAATACCAAGTTTATTATTATTATTAAGCAAATTACCATGCTATTTAAGACTCTCAAAATAATCTAAGTGAAGCATGAGAGATCAATATTTTCTTTAAAACAAATCCACCACCGTGCTCTAAAAGATATAGGTGAAGCACTAGAGCAAAACTATAAAGCTCAAAAGATATAAGTGAAGCACAAAGAGTATTCTATCAAATTTCAATTCATGTATGGCTCTCTCAAAAGGTGTGTACAGCAAGGATAATTGTGGCACACTAACAAACAAAGACACAAGTAATACAAGATGCTCCAAGCAAAACACATATCATGTGGTGAATAAAAATATAGCTCCAAGTCAAATTACCGATGGAAGTAGACGAAAGAGGGGATGCCTTCCGGGGGATCCCCAAGCTTTAACTTTTTGGTGTCCTTGGATTATCTTAGGGGTGCCAGGGGCATCCCCAAGCTTAGGCTCTTGCCACTCCTTGTTCCATAATCCATCAAAAGATTTCACCCAAAACTTGAAAACTTCACAACACAAAACTCAACAGAAATCTCGTGAGCTCCGTTAGCGAAAGAAAACAAAAGACCACTTCAAGTTACTGTAATGAACTCATTCTTTATTTATATTGGTGTTAAACCTACTGTATTCCAACTTCTCTATGGATTATAAACTATTTTACTAGCCATAGATTCATCAAAATAAGCAAACAACACACGAAAAACAGAATCTGCCAAAAAGAGAACAGTCTGTAGTAATCTGTAACTGACGCAAACTTCTGGAACTACAAAAAATCTACCAAAATATGACGACCTAGACAATTTGTTTATTGATCAGCAGCAATTGTAATCAGTATTTTATCACATTCTGGTGATTTTTAACAATTGTTTTCGTGAACATAAACGTTCTGGAAATTACAGCAAGATCAAATAACTATCATCCAAGAAGATCCTATAGGTCTAACTTGGCACAAACACTGATTAAAACACAAAACCACATCTAACAAAAGGTATATGGATTATTTATTCAACGACAGAATGGAAATATATTGGGTTGTCTCCCAACAAGCGCTTTTCTTTAAATCCTTTTTAGCTAGGCATTGAGATGTCAATGATGCTCACATAAAAGACAAGAATTTAAGCACAAAGAGAGCATCATAAAACATGTGACAACCACATCTAAGTCTAACATACTTCCTATGCATAGGCATCTTATAGGCAAACAAATCAAGACAAGCAAAAACTAGCATATGCAAGGAAGCGGAAAGAGACAATAGCAATCTCAACATAACGAGAGGTAATTTAGTAGCATGAAAGTTTCTACAACCATATTTTCCTCTCTCATAATAATTACATGTAGGATCATAGGCAATTTCAACAAAATAGCTATCACAAAGTATATTCTCAACACGATCCACATGCATGCAAAGTTTACACTCTTCCAAAATAGTGGGATTATCATTAACTAAAGTCATGATCTCTCCAAACCCACTTTTACAATAACTTCATAAGATTGAACATTCTCCAAATATGTGGGATCCAAAGTTGACACTCTTCCGAACCCACTTTCAATATTATTGCAAACACTATTATCAATCTTATATTCGTCATGGGGCTTAAATAAATTTTCAAGATCATAAGAAGAATCCCCCCAATCATGACTATTGGACATAGCAAAACTAGCATCCCCAAGCTTAGGGTTTTGCATATTATTAGCATAATTTACATCAATAAAATTTATAATAAAATCATTGCAATCATGCTTTTTATTCAAAGATCTATCGTGAAGCACTTCATCACAATTTTCAGATTTACGGATTTCAGGCAAAAGCTTATAAAGATAATCTAGTGCATCCAAATCACTAGGAATTGGTTCATCATAATTGGATCTCTTAAAAGATTGGCAAGCAGATGAGGATCCATAGATATTAGCTTCTCTGTTTAGGAATAAATACTCAACTATTTCAACCAAGCAAGAAAATGAGCCAAGAAAGACATCAAGGCGAATGGAAAAGAGAGGGCGAATAAAATGACAAGGGTGAAGTGGGGGAGAGGAAAACGAGAGATAAATGGCAACTAATGTAATGCGAGAGATAGGGATTGTGATGGGTACTTGGTATGTTGACTTTTGCGCAGACTCCCCGGCAACGGCGCCAGAAATTCTTCTTGCTACCTCTTGAGCACTGCGTTGGATTTCCCCGAAGAGGAGAGGATGATGCAGCAAAGTAGCGTAAGTATTTCCCTCAGTTTTTGAGAACCAAGGTATCAATCCAGTAGGAGGCTAGACACAAGTCCCTCGTACCTGCACAAAACAATAGGTCAACACAACCAACGCGATTAGGGGTTGTCAATCCCTTCACGGTCACTTACGGGAGTGAGATCTGATAGAGATAATATTTTTGGTATTTTTGGTATAGAGATGCAAAGTGAAAAGTAAAATGCAAAGTAAAAAGTAAACAAGATTAAAGTGATGGAGATTGATATGATGAGAATAGACCCGGGGGCCATAGGTTTCACTAGTGGCTTCTCTCAAGAGCATAAGTATTCTACGATGGGTGAACAAATTACCGTTGAGCAATTGACAGAATTGAGCATAGTTATGATCATGTATATAGGCATCACGTCCGAGACAAGTAGACCGACTCCTGCCTGCATCTACTACTATTACTCCACTCATCGACCGCTATCCAGCATGCATCTAGAGTATTAAGTTAAAAACAGAGTAACGCCTTAAGCAAGATGACATGATGTAGAGGGATAGTTTCATGCAATATGATAAAAATCCCATCTTGTTATCCTCGATGGAAACAATACAATACGTGCCTTGCTGCCCCTTCTGTCACTGGGAAAGGACACTGCAAGTTTGAACCCAATGCTAAGCACTTATCCCATGGCAAGAAAAACCAATCTAGTAGGCCAAACCAAACTGATAATTCGAAGAGACTTGCAAAGATAAACAATCATACATAAAAGAATTCATAGAAGATTCAAATATTATTCATAGATAGACTTGATCATAAACCCACAATTCATCGGTCTCAACAAAACACCGCAAAAAGTAGATTACATCGAATAGATCTCCACGAGGGAGGGGGAGAACATTGTATTGAGATCCAAAAAGAGAGAAGGAGCCATCTAGCTAATAACTATGGACCCGTAGGTCTGAGGTAAACTACTCACACTTCATCGGAGGGGCTAGGATGATGTAGAAGCCCTCCGTGATGATGGCTCTCTCCGGCGGAGGTCCGGAACAGGCCCCAAGATGGGATCTCGTGGGTACAGAAGGTTGCGGCGGTGGAATTAGGTTTTTGGCGCCATATCTGATCGTTTAGGGTACGTAGGTATATATAGGAGGAAGAAGTACGTCGGTGGAGCTCCGAGGGGCCCAAGAGGCAGGGGGCGCGCCCTAGGGGGGTGGGCGCGCCCCCACCCTCGTGACCGCCTCATGGCTTTCTTGACGGAGGGTCCAAGTCTCCTGGGTCTTATCTGATGAGAAAATCACGTTCCCGAAGGTTTCATTCTGTTTGGAATCCGTTTGATATTCTGTTTCTCCGAAACTCTGAAATAGGCAAAAAACAACAATTCTGGGATGGGCCTCCGGTTAATAGGTTAGTCCCAAAAATAATGTAAAAGTGGAAAATAAAGCCCAATATAGTCCAAAACAGTAGATAATATTGCATGGAGCAATCAAAAATTATAGATACGTTGGAGACGTATCACAACTATGCATCATCCCTCCGCCCTCTGCTTCCTATTGCAGCGCGCGACAAAAACTATGCATTCTCATGGCATGCCAACCAAGCAAATGTGTGTGGGCAACTAGTCCTGCCAACGAAACATCAAAGTGTGTGCAACTAGACTACATTGCAGGCCAACTAAGCATATGTGTGTGTGCAACTGGTCCTGCCAACTAAACATCAAAGTGTGTGCAACTGGACTACATTGCAGGCCAACCAAGCATATGTGTGTGTGCAACTAGTCCTGCCAACTAAACATCAAAGTGTGTGCAACTAGACTACATTTCATGCCAACTAAGCATATGTGTGTGTAGAAAGAGAGAGGACGAGGTGGTGGTGCTACTGCTCTGGCTCCACGGCTAGGGTCTCCCCGGCGACCTACTAATCCCTAGACACAATGGATCTAGCAGTTGGACCCTGACCACTGCTACGGGCGGGCCTTGGATACCGCTTCCTACAACTACCCCTACCAGTAGGATGTGCAATGTCGGCGGCTACCCTGACCAACTATCTGGCAATCAATGTGTAACTTCAAAAGCATGGTAGAGTTTGAAAAGTAGGATTGTAAATCATACCAAGAGTGACAAAAATACTTTAGAATTTCAACTTTTTTACAACCATACATCACTACCAAAACAACCTTGGATGTGTTCATCTAAAGAACATTTTTAGTTCAATAGTTTCTTAATTTTTCTAGTGTAACCCAATGAATGCTAGTGCAGTCAAATCAATCGCGTGAATAATAAAAACACTGACAAAATGGAGGATGAAATGTAACTAATCCATGTATCACCACTGGGCTAATTTAGCATCAAAGTGAAAACTGCTCCAATCAATCATGCATCACATGGATATCCATCTATCACGAGGGCTCAATCTGAGTTGCAAGTAGAATGAGTGGACAAAATATGTAAGTAGAAAAAGAACACTACTAGAAATAACTAGCATCTAAAGTTCACCAGTGCCATGTAGCCCATATCTGAAGAACTCTAATGTTGCGTGCATTTAGTGTATTATGCACACAGTAGATACAGAAGTATTGTAGTAGCCAAATACTAGTGAGCAGAAGGGTATCTCCAAGGATGGAGTTGACCTTAGGTGCTTGGAGTGGACGGAGAGGTTAATCTGCTTGCACTTGAACCGGGGACGCTTGCCTTCTCCTCCTTCGCCCACCGCTGATTTTGTCGCCGGAGAAAAAAATGGAGAAGGGAGCGGGCAGGCGGAGAAGATGCAGGCAAACGGTAGGAACACCTCATCGTACTGGAAGAGCTGCTCTAGCGCGTCCTCCATCCAGAGCTGGCTTCGCCCTTGACCCAGCCTCAATAGATCCGGCACGGGTGGGTACGCAGGCCGCCAAATTAGGTATGTATGCGAGCGGCGACGCCCGGATCCAGCTGAGCAGCGTGGTGCCCGTCCCCAACTTCTGGCAGCCGGCGCGAGAGGGGCGGATGTAGCGGCGCGAGGGGGTTGGGGACGAAGGGTGTGGAAGCGTAGATAGCGACAAATGGCCAGTCGTTCCGCGATTGAGAGCGTCCGACCAGGTAGCACTTGGCCGACTGGTGTAGCGACTCTTGGGCGGGATTGAGCAGCTAGGAGCCGGCCTCTCCTTATCTCCAAATAGTGCATATGCACTTTTTAGATTTTGGGTTTTTTTAAAATCTACCAAAAATAAGCCCAAGGATGTGGTGTTGCACCACCTCGGAAGTAGTCTGGCATAAGGCTCGGATGCGAGTGGCTGGCTCCCCACAGGAATTTTCCGACATTAAGATCGGCTAACCTCCTTCAAGTTTTTTCAAGCCTGAGGTGGTTTACAGACTCCTTGAATGAAGTTCGACATTGGAGCTTGGCTGCAAAAAGACGCCGCCACACGGGAAATACTTCAAACTCGAGGTGTGATGTAAATATAAAAATAAACAGACATTGATAAAGGCCGAGAACTTTAAGGGGCTCCTCAGATACCCGATTTATGAACTCTTAAGATACACCTCGGTGGTCTTTAAGATCAAAGATGAGAAGATTTGTTGAACCAGCTTTCAAGACCGATGACTAAAGATGAAGAACAGTGCGGAAGAACCAAGGAGCGTCCTCAACTTGAAGCCCGGTTCAAGGGGCTACTGATGGATTCATAGGCTAGGGGGTACTCACCACATCGTCTCCCGACCAGGTGGGTCAGGCCGAGGACCCCCATGGCGGTTCAGTAATGGGCTTCTGATACGTCCATTTTTTATCATGCTTTTATATCGATATTTATTGCACTATGGGCTGTTACTTCACGTTATGTAACAATGCTTATGGCTATTCTCTCTTATTTTACAAGGTTTACATGAAGAGGGAGAGTGGCGGCAACTGGAATTCTGGGATGGAAAAGGAGCAAATATTAGAGACCTATTCTGCGCAACTCCAAAAGTCCTGAAACTCCACGGAATATCTTAAAATAAATAAAGAAAAATCCTCGCCAAAGACGAAGTCCATGGGGCCCACACCCTGCTCACGAGGGTGGGGGGCGCGCCCCCTCCTAGTGCGCGCCCCCTACCTCATGGGCCCCCTGGTGGGTCTCCGACGCCCATCTTCTCCTATATGAAGTCTTTCGATGAGAAAAAAATCAAGAAGAACCTTTCGGGACGAAACTCCGCCGCCACGAGGCGGAACCTTGGCAGAACCAATCTAGGGCTCCGACAGAGCTGTTCTACCAGGGACACTTCCCTCCGGGAGGGGGAAATCATCACCATCATCATCACCAAGGCAACTCTCATCAGGAGAGGGCAATCTCCATCAACATCTTCACGAGCACCATCTCACTCCAAACCCTAGTTCATCTCTTGTATCCAATTCTTGTCTCAAAGTCCGGGATTGGTGCTAGTAGGTTGCTAGTAGTGTTGATTACTCCTTGTAGTTGATGCTAGTTGGTTTATTTGGTGGAAGATCATATGTTCAGATCCTATATGCATATTATTACCCCTCTGGTTATGAACATGAATATGCTTTTTGAGTAGTTACGTTTGTTCCTGAGGACAAGGGAGAAGTCTTGCTATTAGTAGTCATGTGGATTTGGTATTCGTTCGATATTTTGATAAGATGTATGTTGTCTAGCCTCTAGTGGTGTTATGTGAACGTCGACTACATAACACTTCACCATTATTTGGGCCTAGAGGAAGGCATTGGGAAGTAATAAGTAGATGATGGGTTGCTAGAGTGACATAAGCTTAAACCCTAGTTTATGCGTTGCTTCGTAAGGGGCTGATTTGGATCCACATGTTTCATGCTATGGTTAGGTTTACCTTAATACTTTTGTTGTAGTTGCGGATGCTTGCAATAGAGGTTAATCATAAGTGGGATGCTTGTTCAAGTAAGAACAACACCCAAGCACCGGTCCACACACATATCAGATTATCAAAGTACCGAACGCGAATCATAAGAACGCGATGAAAACTAGCTTGACGATATTACCATGTGTCCTCGGGAGCGATTTTCCTATTATAAGAGTTTGTTTCGGCTTATCCTTTGCTACAAAAAGGATTGGGCCATCTTGCTGCACCTTATTTACTTTTGTTACTTGTTGCTTGTTACAATTTATCTTGTCACAAAACTATTTGTTACCACTTATTTCAGTACTTGCAGAGAATACCTTGCTGAAAACCGCTTATCATTTCCTTCTGCTCCTCGTTGGGTTCGACACTCTTACTTATCCAAAGGACTACGATAGATCCCCTATACTTGTGGGTCATCCAGACTCTTTTCTGGCGTCATTGCCGGGGAGTGTAGTGCTTCTGGTGGGTGGAATTTGGTAAGGAAAAATTTATATAGTGTGCTGAAATTCACTGTCACTTGTTACTATGGAAAGTAATTCTCTGAGGGGCTTGTTCGGGGTATCTTCACCCCGTCCAGTAGAGAAAAGAGTTGCTCCTCAACCTACTGAACCTATTGAAAATGAAACTCCTTTTGAATTTCCTTCGGGTATGATGGAAAAACTACTAGCTAACCCTTTTACAGGAGATGGAACAAAGCATCCTGATGAGCACTTAATATATGTAGATGAAGTTTGTGGATTATTTGAGCTTGCAGGTATACCCGATGATGTTGCTAAGAAGAAGGTCTTCCTTTGTCTTTGAAGGGAGATGCATTGATATGGTATAGGCTATGTGATGATACGAGATCATGGAACTATAAAAGATTGAAATTGGAATTTCATCAAAAGTATTACCCTATGCAACTTGTTCATCGTGATCGCAATTATATATATAACTTCTGGCGTCGCGAAGGAGAAAGCATCGCTCAAGCTCGGGGGAGGCTTAAATCAATGTTATATTCATGCCCCAATCATGAGCTCTCAAGAGAAATAATTATTCAAAGTTTTTATGCTCGGCTTTTTGAAAACAATCGCACCATGCTCGATACTTCTTGTGATGGCTCTTTTATGATGAAGACTATTGAATTCAAATGGGACTTATTGGATAGAATTAAACGCAACTCTGAAGATTGGGACCTCGACGAAGGTAAGGAGTCAGGTATGACACCTAAGTTTGATTGTGTTAAATCTTTTATGGATACCGATATTTTCCGTAAGTTTAGCACTAAATATGGACTTGACTCTGAGATAGTAGCTTCTTTCTGTGAATCATTTGCTACTTATGTTGATCTTTCCAAGGAGAAATGGTTTAAATATCATCCTCCCATAGAAGTAAAAGTAGCTGCACCTATTAAAGTTGAAGAAAAGACTGTCACTTATAATGATCCTATTGTTCCTACTTCTTATGTTGAGAAACCACCTTTCCCTGTTAGAATAAAGGATCATGCTAAAGCTTCAACTGTTGTTCGTAAAAGCAATATTAGAACTTATGTACCTCCTGAGCAAGTTAAAGTAGAACCTAATATTGCTATAGTTAAAGATCTCTTGTCTGATAATATTGATGGGCATGTTATTCAGTTCTGCGGAAAAACTGCTAGAATTGCTAAACCTTGTGCTAAAGATAAACATAGACCTATGGTAGGCGTGCCTGTTATTTCTGTTAAAATAGGAGATCATTGTTATCATGGCTTATGTGATATGGGTGCTAGTGCTAGTGTTATACCTATTACTTTGTATGAAGAAATTAAGTATGAATTTGCACCTGCTGAGATAGAAGATATTGATGTCACAATTAAGCTTGCTAATAGAGATACTATTTCACCAATTGGGATTGTTAGAGATGTTGAAGTCTTGTGTGGGAAAACTAAATATCCTGCTGATTTTCTTGTTCTTGGTTCTCCACAAGATAGCTTTTTCCCCATTATATTTGGTAGACCCTTCTTGAACACTGTTAATGCTAGGATAGATTGCGAAAAGAATGTTGTTACTATTGGCTTGGATGATATGGTTCATGAGTTTAATTTCTCTAAATTTAGTAAACAACATCGTGAGGAAGAATTACCTAGTAAGGATGAAATTATTGGTCTTGCTTCTATTGCCGTACCTCCTAGTGATCCTTTAGAACACTATTTGCTAGACCATGAAAATGATATGTTCATGAATGAAAGAAGGGAAATAGATGAAGTACTCTTTAAATAGGAACCTATTCTGCAAAACAATTTGCCTGTTGAAATTTTAGGGGATCCTCCTCCACCCAAGGGTGATCCCGTGTTTGAGCTTAAACCGTTGCCTGACAATCTTAAATATGCTTATCTTGATAAAAACAAGATATATCCTGCTATTATTAGTGCTAACCTTTCAGAGCATGAAGAAGAAAGATTATTGAAAACTCTGAAGAAGCACCGTGCTGCTATTGGATATACTCTTGATGATCTTAAGGGCATTAGTCCCACTCTATGTCAACATAAAATAAATTTGGAAGCAGATGCCAAACCAATTCGTGTTCCTCAACGATGTTTGAATCCTAAAATGAAAGAAGTGGTAAGAAAAGAAATACTCAAGCTTCCGGAGGCAGGTATAATTTATCCCGTTGCTGATAGTTAGTGGGTAAGTCATGTTCATTGTGTCCCTAAGAAGGGAGGTATTATTGTTGTTCCTAATGATAAAGATGAATTGATTCCACAAAGAATTATCACGGGTTATAGGATGGTAATTGATTTCCACAAATTAAATAAGGCTACTAAGAAAGATCATTACCCCTTACCTTTTATTGATCAAATGCTAGAAATATTATGAAACATACACATTACTGCTTTCTAGATGGTTATTCTGGTTTCTCTCAAATACCTGTGTCGGCTAAAGATCAATCAAAGACTACTTTTACATGCCCTTTTGGTACTTTTGCTTATAGACGTATGCCTTTTGGTTTATGTAATGCACCTGCTACCTTTCAAAGATGCATCATGGCTATATTCTATGACTTTTTTGAAAAGATTTGTGAGGTTTTCATGGACGACTTTTCCGTCTATGGTTCCTCTTTGGACGATTGCTTGAGCAATCTTGATCGAGTTTTACAGAGATGTGAAGAAACTAATCTTGTCTAGAATTGGGAAAAGTGCCACTTTATGGTTAATGAAGGTATTGTCTTGGGGCATAAAGTTTCTGAAAGAGGTATTGAAGTTGATAAAGCCAAGGTTGATGCTATTGAAAAGATGCCATGTCCCAAGGACATCAAAGGTATAAGAAGTTTCCTTGGTCACGCCGGGTTTTATAGGAGGTTCATTAAGGACTTCTCAAAAATTTCTCGGCCTCTGACTAATCTATTACAAAAAGATGTACCATTTGTCTTTGATGATGATTGTGTAGAAGCATTTGAAATACTTAAGAAAGCATTAGTCTCTGCACCTGTTGTTCAGCCACCTGATTGGAATTTACCCTTTGAAATTATGTGTGATGCTAGTGATTATGATGTAGGTGCTGCTCTAGGGCAAAGAGTTGATAAGAAATTAAATGTTATCCATTATGCTAGTAAGACTCTAGACAATGCTCAAAGAAATTATGCTACTACTGAAAAAGAACTTTTAGCAGTTGTATTTGCTTGTGATAAGTTCAGACCTTATATTGTTGATTCTAAAGTAACTATTCACACTGATCATGCTGCTATTAAATATCTTATGGAAAAGAAAGATGCTAAACCTAGACTTATTAGATGGGTTCTCTTGCAACAAGAATTTGGTTTGCATATTGTTGATAGAAAAGGAGCTGAGAACCCCATTGCAGACAACTTATCTAGGTTAGAGAATGTTCTTGATGACCCACTACCTATTAATGATAGCTTTCCTGATGAACAATTAAATGTTATAAGTACCTCTCGTAGTACTCCATGGTATGCTGATTATGCTAATTACATAGTTGCTAAATTCATACCACCTAGCTTCACATACCAACAAAAGAAAAAGTTTTTCTATGATTTGAGACATTACTTTTGGGATGACCCACATATTTATAAAGAAGGAGTAGATGGTGTTATTAGACGTTGTGTACCTGAGCATGAACAGGAACAGATCCTACGCAAGTGCCACTCCGAAGCTTATGAAGGACACCACACTGGAGACAGAACTGCACATAAGGTATTGCAATCCGGTTTTTATTGGCCTACTCTCTTCAAGGATGCCCGTAAGTTTGTCTTGTCTTGTGATGAATGTCAAAGAATTGGTAATATTAGTAGACGTCAAGAAATGCCTATGAATTATTCACTTGTTATTGAACCATTTGATGTTTGGGGCTTTGATTATATGGGACCTTTTCCTGCCTCCAATGGATATACACATATTCTAGTTGCTGTTGATTACGTTACTAAGTGGGTAGAAGCTATTCCAACTAGTAGTGCTGATCATAACACTTCTATTAAAATGCTTAAAGAAGTTATTTTTCCAAGGTTTGGAGTCCCTAGATATTTAATGATTGATGGTGGTTCACACTTTATTCATGGTGCTTTCCGTAAAATGCTTGCTAAGTATGACGTTAATCATAGAATTGCATCTCCTTATCACCCGCAGTCTAGTGGTCAAGTAGAATTGAGCAACAGAGAGGTCAAATTAATTTTGCAAAAGACTGTTAATAGGTCTAGAAAGAATTGGTCCAAGAAACTTGATGATGCATTATGGGCAAATAGAACTATATATAAAAATCCTATGGGTATGTCTTCGTATAAAATGGTTTATGGAAAAGCATGTCACTTACCTCTCGAACTAGAACATAAGGCATATTGGGCTATTAAAGAGCTCAACTATGATTTCAAACTTGCCGGTGATAAGAGGTTATTTGATATTAGCTCACTTGATGAATGGAGAACCCAAGCATATGAAAATGCCAAGCTGTTTAAAGAAAAAGTTAAAAGATGGCATGATAAAAGGATACAAAAGCGTGAGTTCAATGTAGGTGATTATGTATTGCTATACAACTCTCGTTTAAGAATTTTTTGCAGGAAAACTTCTCTCTAAATGGGAAGGTCCCTACGTTATCGAGGAAGTCTATCGTTCCGGTGCCATAAAAATCAACAACTTCGAAGGCACGAATCCGAAGGTGGTAAACGGTCAAAGAATCAAACATTATATATCAGGTAATCCCATAAATGTTGAAACCAATATTATTGAAACCGTAACCCTGGTGGAATACATAAGGGACACTTTCCAGAACGTTTCAGACTCCGAAAAGGAATAGGTACGTGGTACGGTAAGTGAACCGACTCCAAAACTATTTTAAGGCAACATTTCTCTGTTTTGGAATATTTAGAAAAATAGAAAAATAAGTAGCAGTCCGGGAAGGACACGAGGGCCCCACGAGGGTGGTGGGCGCGCTCCCCTACCTCGTGAGCACCTCGTGTGCCCTCCGGACTCCGTTTTCTTGCAGGATACATATTTTGGTCCGTAAAAAATCATTATATATTCTCCTAAAGGATTTGACTCCCGTATCACGCAATTATCCACTGTTTTCGTTTGAGCTGTTGCTGCTACAGATTAGAGCAAGATGTCTTCTCAAGAGTCAGTCGAGAAGAGCTGGGTTTCTAATCCGACACCGGAACTAAGGGCGAATAGTGACGCTGACCACTTTGGGTTAGCAACGGAGGAAGAGATAGAGGCTGACTTGATGAGGGTAGATGCCATGGAGGATCAAGAAGGCACCTCTCGCTTCCGAGCTGGATTCACGATGGGGGAACTACAGAGCTCAGCTATTCCAAACTCGGTTATCCCTTCCAATGTTAGATTTCTTTCTTATGAAAACATGAAGAGAAGTGTCACTTGTTCTCCCGCAGCTATGCAACACCCTTGGGTGCGAGGAACTTTAGCCATCACAGGAAAGTTTCGTAAGAAAATAATGGACCTCAAGTAGCAAGTCAATAAGCTCGAGGAGGAGAACCGCATCCTGAGGGGAATCATTGCCAAGAATATTACACCAACAACAGAGAAGGAGACATAATCACATGGGTATGGGCACTCCCCTTGGCAACTGCCAAGCTTGGGGGAGGTGCCCCGGTATCGTATCACAATCACATCTCCTATATTTACCGTTTTTCTTAGTTCGATCCTATTAGTAGTATCTTGATCTAGTAGAATAAAGTTGATGGCATGATCTAGTTTTGAGTTTTGCTTTTTGATCTCTCTATGTAATTGAGTCCGTGAGCTATATATATAATACAGATTAGTGTTGAGTCAAGGGCTTGATTATTTTGCCATGATCTTGAGTGAATAAAAGAAAAGAAGAAAAAGAATAAAAGAAACAAAGAGCTCATATTGATCTTATTTAGAGTAATGACTTCACATAGAAAGAGTATGATGATTAAAAGTTGTTGGGAGTTGGCAGACATAGCTTTGGTCATCGTTGCAATTAGTAGGAAGTAATAAGGAAAGAGAGGTTTAACATATAGATATATTATCATTGACATCTTTTATGATTGGGAGCACTCATTAAAATATGACATGCTAAAGAGTTGATGTTGGACAAGGAAGACAACATAATGAGTTATGTGTTTCTTATATCTGAGATAAAGTATGTTGTCATGGATCCTCTAACTTGTTGAGCTTGCCTTTCCTCCTCATGCTAGCCAAATTCTCAGCACCAAGTAGAGATACTACTTGTGCTTCCAAATACCCTTAAACCAGTTTTGCCATGAGAGTCCACCATATCTACCTACGGATTGAGTAAGATCCTTCAAGTAAGTTGTCATCGGTGCAAAGCAATAAAAATTACTCTAAATATGTATGATTGATTGGTGTGGGAGAAATAATCTTTATACGATCTTGTGATGTGAAAGTAATAAAGGCGACAGACTGCATAATAAAGGTTCATATCACAAGGGGCAATATAAAGTGACGTTCTTTCGCATTGAGATTTTGTGCATCGAACCATAAAAGCGCATGGAAACCTCTGCTTCCCTCTGCGAAGGGCCTATCTTTTATTATTATCCTCTACCTTATGCAAGAGTCATGGTGATCTTCACCTTTCCTTTTTCATTTTATCCTTTGGCAAGCCTAGCATGTTGGAAAGAACATGATATATATATATATATATATATATATATATATATATATATATATATATATATATATATCTAATTGGATGTAGGGGAGCATGAATTATTATTGTTGACATTACCCTCGAGGTAAAAGGTTGTGGGGCAAAACTATAAGCCCCTATCTTTCTCTGTGTCCGATTAAAACTTCATAACCACAAGTATTGCGTGAGTGTTAGCAATTATGAAGGACTAAATGATAGTTGAGTATGTGGACTTGCTTTTTAGCTCTGACATAGACTCTTTCCGATGTTATGATAAATTGCAATTGCTTCAATGATTGAGATTATAATTTGTTGGAGCCCAATAAGGTTTCTGATTCATACTTTTGCATTGTGAATAGATCATCACTTGAACATAAGTAATCATATGACAAAATCCATATATGTTGTTGTTATGAGAATAATCATGATGCCTTCATGTCCGTATTTTATTTTTATCGACGCCTCTACTTCTAAACATGAGGACATATTTATTGTTATCGGCTTTTCTCTTGAGGACAAGCGAGGTATAAGCTTGGGGGAGTTGATACGTCCATTTTGCATCATGCTTTTATATCGATATTTATTGCACTATAGGCTGTTATTTCACGTTATGTAACAATACATATGGCTATTCTCTCTTATTTTACAAGGTTTACATGAAGAGGGAGAATGCCGGCAGCTGGAATTCTGAGCTGGAAAAGGAGCAAATATTAGAGACCTATTCTGCGCAACTCCAAAAGTCCAGAAACTCCACGAAATATCTTAGAATTAATAAAGAAAAGTCCTCGCCAAAGACAAAGTCCAGGGGGCCCACACCCTGCTCACGAGAGTGGAGGCGCCCCCCCTCCTAGGGCGCCCCCTACCTCGTGGCCCCCCTGGTGGGTCTCCGACGCCCATCTTCTCCTATATGAAGTCTTTCGACGAGAAAAAAAATCAAGAAGAACCTTTCGGGACGAAACTCCGCCGCCACAAGGCGGAACCTTGGCGGAACCAATCTAGGGCTCCGACAGAGCTTTTCTGCCGGGGACACTTCCCTCCGGGAGGGGGAAATCATCACCACCATGATCACCAACGCTCCTCTCATCGGGAGAGGGCAATCTCCATCAACATCTTCACCAGCACCATCTCATCTCCAAACCCTAGTTCATCTCTTGTATCCAATTCTTGTCTCAAAGTCTGGGATTGGTGCTAGTAGGTTGCTAGTAGTGTTGATTACTCCTTGTAGTTGATGCTAGTTGATTTATTTGGTGGAAGATCATATGTTCAGATCCTATATGCATATTATTACCCCTCTGATTATGAACATGAATATGCTTTGTGAGTAGTTATGTTTGTTCCTGAGGACAAGGGAGAAGTCTTGCTATTATTAGTTATGTGAATTTGGTATTCGTTCGATATTTTAATAAGATTTATGTTGTCTAGCCTCTAGTGGTGTTATGTGAACGTCGACTACATAACACTTCACCATTATTTGGGCCTAGAGGAAGGCATTGGGAAGTAATAAGTAGATGATGGGTGCTAGAGTGACAGAAGCTTAAACCCTAGTTTATGCGTTGCTTCATAAGGGGCTGATTTGGATCCTCATGTTTCATGCTATGGTTAGGTTTACCTTAATACTTTTGTTGTAGTTGCGGATGCTTGCAATAGAGGTTAATCATAAGTGGGATGCTTGTCCAAGTAAGAACAACACCCAAGCACCGGTCCACCCACATATCAAATTATCAAAGTACCGAACGCGAATCATATGAACGTGATGAAAACTAGCTTGACGATATTCCCATGTGTCCTCGGGAGTGCTTTTCCTATTATAAGAGTTTGTTTCGGCTTGTACTTTGCTACAAAAAGGATTGGGCCATCTTGCTGCACCTTATTTACTTTTGTTACTTGTTGCTCGTTACAATTTATCTTGTCACAAAACTATCTGTTACCACTTATTTCAGTACTTGCAGAGAATACCTTGCTGAAAACCGCTTATCATTTCCTTCTGCTCCTCGTTGGGTTCGACACTCTTACTTATCGAAAGGACTACGCTAGATCCTCTATACTTGTGGGTCATCAGCTTCTTCAGGCAGCCCATGACGTATACAAGGGAGATTCCACAAGACTTGATGATACGTCTCCGTCGTATCTATAATTTTTTTGTTCCATGCCAATATTATACAACTTTAATATACTTTCGGCAACTTTTTATACTATTTTTGGGACTAACATATTGATCCAGTGCCCAGTGCCAGTTCCTGTTTGTTGCATGTTTTTTGTTTCGCAGGAAATCCATATCAAACGGAGTCCAAACGGGATAAAAGCTGACGGAGTTTTTTTTGGAATATATGTGATTTTTGGAAGAAGAATCAACGCTATACGATGCCCGAGGGGGCCACGAGGCAGGGGGCGCGCCCCTAACCCTCATGGACACCCCGTAAGGCGGTTGGATCCCTTCTTTTGCCGCAAGAAAGCCAATATCCGGATAAAAATCGTATCCAAATTTCAGCCCAATCGGAGTCACGGATCTCCGGTTATATAAAATACGGTGAAAGGGCAGAATATGGGAACGCATAAACAGAGAGAGACAGAGAGACAGATCCAATCTCGAAGGGGATCTCTCCCCTCCTGTTGGGGATATTACTACTGGGCGTAAACCGGCCTACCTGGGCCGGGTTAACTTCATCAGTAGTCCCGGAGTGTTAAAGCCCAAGAAGATAGATGAGGGCCCAAGGCCGTAGTCGGTTCATCACTTGTAGCCATAAACCGGGTTTGTATGTAAACTTGTATTGTAAGTGAGGAATAAGGAGAAACCAACCCGGATACAAGTATGAACCGGAGATTGGGACTTTGTGAACCGACGGGCGTCACCCGTGTATATAAGGGGACGACCCGACAGCGGTTCAAGGACAGACAACCACAACTCGAGACTTAGGCGAAGCTTGTTTGCTCCCTAGTCATTGAAACCCTATCAATTCCATCACAACTAGACGTAGGCTTTTACCTTCATCGAAGGGGCCGAACTAGTATAATTCTCTGTGTCCCTGTGTCTGCCTTAACCCCTTAGAGTTAACCCGTTGCGATGGCTCCACGACTAAGTCCTTTCGCTACGACATCTGCCGTGACAAAATCACGACAGTTGGCGCCCACCGTGGGGCTATCGCACGATGGTTTCAAGTTCTTGGAGGGACGTTTCGAAGGACTTGAGGGATACGCTGTGGGCCGGATGACCAAGAGTCGTCACGGCAAGATCTACATCGACGATGCAGGATGGGGTCCCGAGCCCGGCTCGATTGAGTACGGATACTGGGTCCCCTTTGGTGGCATACACGTTTTCATCGGCAAGATCGGTGAACCGGGCCCTGAGCTGGACGCCTGCACCGACCTCGTTGAGACAGCTCAGCGTGCGCGACCTGCCTGGGTTAAGCCGGCCGTGAAACATGCCTTCGTGGGAGTCATCCATGGAGGAAGTTATGAGGATGGATTAGGATCTGGCGGCGAAACCGTCGTTTACTCTGGCGACGAGTCGTCAACCGGAGAAATTGAGTCTTTGTATCAGCTACAAGATGGCCGGATTGGGGGCTGTTCCGAGGGCGACAGTATTCCAGACCCCTCTGATCTGCCCAACCGGGTTGGAATCTTCATGGCCGGCACACAAGCAGCGCTTCATTCATCGACTGCCGCGGCGCTAGTTTCCGGTTTAGTAGCGGCAACGACTGCCGGAGCAGGAGGCTCTGTGCGCCCGCCGGGTCAAGTTTTATCCGATCTGTTTGATGCATTGGCTGCGCTCATGGCAGATGCTAACCCGGCGGATCAAGACGCCCACAACACAGAGATTGCAAAGGTGAGGGAGGAGATCACTCAGGCCAAAGCGTATTTAGCAGCTGAAGAGGTCAGGATGACTGCGGAGCGGGCCGCTTTGGACGCGCAAGCTTAGAAGCTCACGCTGGACCAGAATGCATCACAGGAAGTCATGAGGAGGAAGTACCGATCTCGTTTGCCTTCAGTTTTCTAAGCAAGGGACCTTTTCAACACCCCTGGAGCGAGAACCATTGATCCGCCAGTGGTAAACCGGGCGGAGGCACCTGGGATAGGCGCACCGGTCCAGCCCCGTTTTATAGATCTGCCCCATCATAATACTGGTGCACCACAGGCTATGCCCACACCTCCGGGTCACTACTCCAATCCGCTGGATAACCTTGTTGCAGCCGCGGCACGGTTGGAGGCTATTCCAGTTGAAGGTGATTCATTGCAGGCAATAGAGACGCGCCGGGTCAAGGAGCTCCTTAGGACAGCTTTGGTCCAACAGGAAGCGTATTCATACAGCCACGACCGGATTCATTCTACCCCACGTCCAAGCCGGAGTTATAGTAGGCATATGGATGAACCAGCTGTGTCAAGTAATGCACGGCGTGGAGCGCCCCGTGGCAACAATCCGGCCGGAGGTATCGACAATGCTCAGGAGGTGGTGAACCGGGCCCGAGCATGCAGGGAGGCTGAGTTAGCGGCACAGCATCAAGCTCGTCAGCTTACGCCGGTTCGTCCGACCACTTCGGTTGAGCTGGGGCTTACTTCTAGCGCATTGGGGGTGCCTTGCCTTGTCCCCGCTTTACGCAATGTGCGCCTACCTAAGGATTTCAAGGGCCCGCGCAAGGTACCAAACTACACGGCGGATCAACCTCCGGAGACATGGGTGGAGAGCTATGAGATGACCATGGAGATGCTAGATGTGGATGATGCAGCGTGTGCAAAGTATTTTACCATGATGCTTGAAGGGACGGCCCGTACCTAGTTAAAGAGCTTGCCGCCCAATTCTATCAGTTCATGGGCCCAGTTACGAGCCCGGTTCATCAATAATTTCAAAGACACGTGTAAGCAGCCTATGTCGATAGTGGATTTAGCTGCCTGTGTCCAGGAGGAAGGAGAATCAACTACTCATTGGGTGCGCCGGGTTTCACAAGTTCTGCATTCATCAGACCGCATCAACACTGATACCGCAGTTATAACCTTGGAAGGTAATTGCCGGTTCGGACCCCTAAAGTTGAAGCTAGGGCGGATGAAGCGCCATTGCACTGACATGGGGACCCTCATGGCCGCTTTGGTAAAGTATGCTGATTCTGATAGTACCAAGGATCCCGAGTCTGATGATGAAAAGACAGGGAAGGGAAAGAAGAACAACAACTCCAAAGGTCAGCAACATCACTCAGCAGGCAATGGCGGCGGAGGCAAGCGTAAAGCGGATGGCAACATGGACTTTGTGGCTAATACTAATGCGCAGGACAAGGGCCAGCGACGTAGGAGTAAATCGCAGAATCGTAGAGGAGCACCTAGTCCTAATCCGGATCGCCTGAATTATCTATTGAACCAGCCCTGTCCGAAGCATGGGACGAAGGAGGTGCCAGCAAACCACCTTTGGAAGGATTGCTACATTATGCAGGAGTTCAAGAGCTCTAATGCTTTCCGGTATGATCCCGGCTCCGGCGGTGGATCCGGGCCGGGTTACGGTGGAGGAAATTCCGGTTCAGTATTTAATGGTAATTCGGGCGGACATAACAATCAGAACAATCAGAATAACCAGGGTGGTTACAATCAGCAACAGCAGCAGTCGGGTTATCAGAGCAACTCGAAGCAATTGAATAGTGGGCAATATCACGTATTCACCACTAGCTTGGACAAACGAGACCGGAAGGTCCAGAAGCGGGCAGTTAATTCTATTGAACCGGCCGTGCCACGATATCTACGCTGGTCAGAGCAGCCAATCATATGGAGTAGGGAGGATCACCCTCCCCGTGTTGACAATCCGGGTCAACTGGCTTTGGTGGTGGCACCTCAGGTGGGAGGTTATAACTTCACCAAGGTACTCATGGATGGGGGTAGCAGTATTAACATCCTATACTATGAGACCTTCCGTCGTATGGGGCTAACGGATAAAGATCTCCGACCGTCGAATACGGTTTTCCATGGTGTGGTACCTGGCAAGTCAGCATACCCCGTTGGTAAGATAGCGCTGGAAGTGGCCTTTGGAGATAATCATGATTCCAGATCAGAGACACTGACGTTTGAGGTGGTAAAAATCCAAAGACCGTATAACGCCCTGTTTGGGCGACCGGCTTATGCCAAGTTCATGGCACGGCCCTGTTATGTGTACTTGCAGCTCAAGATGCCGGGTCACAAGGGGACTATAACGGTTCACGGAAGCCATAAGGTCGCTTTGGAATGCGAAGAAGGAGATGCGGCTTATGCAGAGTCGGTTTGTGCCACCGAGGAGCTGAAGTATTACAAGGACAATGTTGATCCGGCGGATATGACTCCTTTAAAGAAGCCTACCAAGGAGCATGATCCAGCCCTGAAGTTCACATCGGCAGCTGAGACCAAGCTTGTTGACTTCGTTCCTGGCGATTCGTCCAAGCAGTTCAGCATCAGTGCCAATTTGGATCCGAAATAGGAAGGCGCGCTCATCGAGTTCATCCGTGAGAATCGGGACATCTTTGCATGGAAGCCTTCTGACATGTCAGGTGTACCGAGGCGACTCGCTGAGCACACTCTTAATGTGGATCCCAAGTACAAACCAGTGAAACAGTTCCTCCGCCGGTTCAACGAGGAAAGACGCAAGGCTATTGGAGAAGAAGTGGCCAGGCTCCTAGCAGCTGGCTTCATCATTGAGGTGTTCCACCCTGAGTGGCTTGCTAATCCGGTGCTGGTCCTTAAGAAAAACGACACCAGGCGCATGTGTGTGGATTACACTGATCTTAATAAAGCTTGTCCAGCAGATCCTTTTTCCCTCCCCCGTATTGATCAAATTATTGATGCTACGGTGGGTTGCGAGCGTTTAAGTTTTTTGGATGCATATTCCGGCTAGCAATTAAGGACCAGGAGAAGAAAACATTCATAACTCCCTTTGGAGCCTTTTGCTACGTATCTATGCCTTTTGGGCTCAAGCGTGCCCAGGCAACCTATCAACGGTGTGTGCAAAATTGTCTTCACAAGCAGATTGGCCGTAATGTACATGCCTATGTGGATGATATTGTGGTTAAGTCAAGGAAGAAGGAGACTTTGGTTGATGATTTAAAGGATACCTTTGATAACCTGAGGACGTATAAGATGATGCTCAATCCGGCCAAGTGTGTCTTCGGTGTACCGGCAGGCAAGTTGTTGGGTTGTCTGGTGTCCAACAGGGGAATTGAGGCTAATCCGGAGAAGATTACGGCCATCATCTCCTTGGCTAAACCGAAGTGTATCAATGACGTTCAACGATTGGCTGGCCGAATTGCCGCGTTGAGCCGGTTTATCAGCCGCCTTGGTGAGAAAGCAATCCCCTTGTATCAGATGTTGAAAAAGACGGATCAATTTGTCTGGAGTTCTGCTGCTGATCAGGCGTTCGAGGACTTAAAGCGGCAATTGGCCAATCCGCCCGTGCTCGCCGCTCCCATTGACAAGGAGCCATTGCTGCTGTATGTTGCGGCTAATGCTCGCGCGGTCAGCGTAGCTATTGTGGTGGAGCGGAAGGAGGCAGGCAAGGAGCATCCGGTTCAACGTCCGGTTTATTATATCAGCGAGGTGCTTATTGAATCCAAACAAAGGTATCCACATTGGCAGAAGCTAGTATATGGAGTTTTTATGGCAAGCCGGAAGCTAAAGCAGTATTTCCAAGGGCATCCCATCACAGTGGTTAGTTCTGCCCCCTTGGGTGATATCATCCAGAACCGGGAAGCGACGGGCCGGATTGCCAAGTGGGCTATAGAGCTTGGGCCGCACGGTTTAAAATACGTGCCTCAGACGGCGGTGAAATCCCAAGCACTTGTCGATTTCATCAATGATTGGGCAGAGCTGCAGGCCCCCGAAGAGAAGCCGGATCACACATATTGGACCGTCCATTTTGACGGATCACGGCAATTGGAGGGCTCGGGGGCTGGAGTCGTATTAACTTCCCTACGAGGTGACAAGTTCTGTTATGTTCTCCGCTTAATGTTCCCTTGTACTAACAATGCAGCTGAGTATGAAGCCTTGCTCCATGGTCTCCGGATGGCTAAAGAGATGAATCTAAGCCGGGTTAAGTGCTTCGGTGACTCGGATCTAGTGGCTCTATAGGTGTCTGGCACTTGGGATTCTAAACACCCACTCATGGCTGCATATCGCTGTGAGGTGGATATTGTTGCGGGTCACTTCAAGGGCTATCAGGTGGACCACGTGGACCGTCGGAAGAATGAGGCGGCGGACGCTATGAGCCGGCTGGGCTCCCAGGGTAAACCGGTCCCGCCTAATGTTTTTCTTGATGTGTTGCACATGTCAGGACCCCGATCCTATGTCACACCGATCTAGCATGTAACACATCATATCACTTTGCGGCCTCACGCACGGTATCCCCACGGGTGCCACCTTACCTGGCCCGGGACTGTTTGCGCCTTTTGGCTCATGTATATGATAGTGTCGCTAGCATCCATATGACAAAGAACACGGGCCGACATGGCTAGTCGTGAACCCAAAGCGGCACTAACCCATGGGGACAGGCATACATGAATCACATCGAGCATGTCGGTCAACAACGTATAAATCCGGGCTGTAGCACTGGGCTAACAGGACTCCGGTAACACGGGCTGTAGTAGGCTAGGCAGGACTCCGGATGTCACCGCGTGACATTTCCCCGAAGGGACAGACACAGGAACGAAGTGAAACACATGCCGACCAGTCAAGTGTCCTGAGCAGTAGTGCTGGGCTAGCAGGACTCCGGTGAACCGGGCTGTAGCGGACTACTATGGCTCAAGGAAGCACTAGACTACATTTCCCCATAAGAGAGGTTGTCAAGGATAAACAACTAGATTGTCGGATCCCACACATAGCAAGCATTTCAATCATACACATAATATGCTCGATATGTGTAAATACAACATGGCATCACAACATAACTCTACGACTCCAATATTTATTTATTAGGCTCCGAGGAGCGAGATATTACAAACATGGGTCTCATGACCCAACATTCAGAGAATACAAGTCAAAGCACATGCGGAAGCTTAACATGTCTGAGTACACACATCTACAAATGAAAAAGGCTGAGAAGCCTGACTATCTACCAGATCCTGCCGAGGGCACAAGATCGTAGCTGAGGTATCAAGCTAAACGTCGAAGTCCACACAGAACTACTAGTGAGACTGGCGTCTCTCTGCAAAAACATAAAATAGGCAAACGTGAGTACAAATGTACCCAGCAAGACTTACATCAGAACTAACTACATATGCATTGGTATCAATAAAGGGGGTGGTGGAGTTTGACTGCAGCAAGCCAGCATTGACTCGGTGGCTATCCTGAACTACGACTGGAAGTAACTCTTTGAGGTTGCGCACACGGGTCCACATATTCACCATATCAATACACCACTATGGATCCACTTCCGTCTCCCTACGAGAAGGCCATCCATAGCACTCACGCTTATCTTGCGCATTTTAGAGTATCCACTTTCACTTGTCTATGAACTGTTATAGGCAACCCAGAAGTCCATTACCGCGGACACGACTATTCGAATAGATGATGTTAACCCTGCAGGGGTGTACTTCTTCACACACGCTCTCACCACTTACCGCCGTTTACACGACATGTACTCGGCAACCTTCAAGCGGAAGCCCAACGAGGGTGTCGGCCATGGCCTACCTAAGCACTCAAGTCTCTAGTCCAGGTTTATCGCCTATTCAGGTTCCATCCGCAGGGAGTCCGGCCGAGGTTTCCACATACGGCCCCGAACGATGTGAGCAGGGTTCCCAAGACACCAAACGGGCGCCCGGTACACCGTGCCACGTGCCTACCGCAACACAGCCCACCCCGACGGTCAGTGCTGCGTGCGGCCCCCAGCATACTACAAACACCAGAAACTACTTGCAACTCCTGGACAGAGGACAAGGGTGATTAAGAAGCCGAGAGGGTCCATTGGTTTCGGGCCCAATGCATGGTAGTAACTGTTTCATGGATCACAAACACAGAACTGAGTTCCTGAGGACGGCTTCAATGAGACAACCCACCATGTACTCCTACATGGCCTCTCACCGCTACCTCTACCAAATCATGTTCACACATTTAGCTCACACACAATAGGACATGTTCAACACCATTCCAATTCATTCCCGATGAATCAGACCTGACTCAACTCTAAGCAGTAGCAGGCATGACAAACAAACATGAAAGAGTAGGCACATCAGGGCTCAAACAACTCCTACTCATGCTAGTGGGGTTCATCTATTTACTGTGGCAATGACAGGTCATGCAGAGGATAAGGGGTTCAACTACCGCAGCATGTAACAGTTGAATCGTTGTTGTCCTAATGCAGTAAAAGAGAGCAGGAGCAAGAGAGTGGGTTGTATCGGAATGAACAAGGGGGTTTCGCTTGCCTGACACTTCTGAAGATATTATAGCTCTTCATCGGTGTCATCGATCTCATCGTCGAAACCACGTCTATCGAGAGGGGACAAATACCGGCAAACGAAGAGGAACACAACCAATGCAATGCAACAATTATGATGCATGATAATGTCATGACAATATGCTGTTGATTGAGCTAATGCAACTAGCAACCATATTAAATGAAGTTGGTTTGAACCAAGGTTCAAATTCAAACTCCATATGTGCTTATTTAAATGTCATTTATGCAAATTGCCCTGTACAGCAACCCTAGGTTGTTCAAACATGCATGCAAATGCCATAAACAGATTCCTTGAATTTTTCTGATAATTCTTCATATATAATTTGTTTGATTTGGAGTTACAGTTAATTTTCTATGGATTTTAGAAGTTTTGGATAATTTCTGAAATAAATAAATCATTTCTGATTTACTTAAAATCCAGAAAGTAATTACTGCATCAGCGCTACGTCATGCTGACCTCAGCAGGTCAACAGGCGCCGCCCAGGTCAAACTTGACCAGTGGGACCCACTGGTCAGTGACCCGGTGCCAGTTTGTCTCACAGACAGGTGGGGCCAGTCAACGGTGACGTCAGCGGGTCAACTGACGTGCGGGGTCCACTGTGATTAGTTAAAACTAATCATAAACTAAACTACGGTTAGTTAAGGCATGGGGCCCAGTAGTCAGTGAGAGAGGGGGTTAGTTAGTGCGTCATTAGCGTTTAATGACATCGCCATGTCAGCACTCCCGGCGATTAGTCGCCGGCGACCTCAAGTCACGGTTGAGTCACTCGTCCCGGCGATTCAGGCGACGAGAGGAGGCGGGGTTGGGCTCGTTGGAACGCCCGGGAGGCGGCGCGTCCAACGGTGGTGGTGGCAGGTGCTGGGGCAGCCGGAGACGACGGCGGCAAGCACGTCCGTGGCGGCCGGAGTTCGGGCGTCGACCGTTCCGATGTCGCAGGGCACGGCAGGAGCAACGGGTGGTTTCTACGGCCCTGTGGTGACGCGCTGAGCGCGGTGACGCACTCGGTTTCAAGCTCAAGTGGACGTGGCCACGGCGGTGAGAAGCTCAGGCGGCGGCGCGATCTGGTCGGCAAGGGGCGACGGCTACAGGGCGTAACGAGCTCGGGGAAGAGCGGGTTTCGAGGCGGGAGCTCACAGTGGTTGCAGCGGGCGTCGATGCGGACTCGGGGAAGCGTCGGAGCGAGTGGGGCGGCGAGTCGGATCTCCGGCGACCCGAGGAGGATGAAGGGGTTGAGGGGGTGCTGCGAGGCGTCCGGCGTTGAGCGAGTCTACGAGGAGGAAGAGGCGGTCGTGGAGGAGCTCTGGGATGCATTGGGGAGGTGGGGCAGTGGCTGTGGGCGCGGGGTTACGGCGGCGCGTCCATGGAGGCTTCGGCCATGGCGGGGAACGGGCGAGGAGAGGCGTAGGGGGGCGAATGGGGTGTCGGCGAGGTCGGGGCGACGACCTGGAGACGATCCACGCGGCGCAGCGGCGACCAGGGCGATGCAGAGAGGCTGGGTGGTGCGTGGCGAGCTCGGGCGCGCCTTGCCCACCTCCCTGCCTGCTCTGGCAAGGGGAAGCAGCTGGCTGGCACGGGCCAGCACAGTGCTGGGCCGGCCAGTGGGTTGTCAGGTAAGTTTTCTCTCCCTTTCTCTTTTATTTAGTTTCTATTTTCTATTTTATGTTTTTCTGTTCTGGTTTAGAATTAATGCTAAACCATTTCATAAAATCCTGGAAATAATTATGGGTACTTTATGAATTATTCCAGTGACCCTTAACAATTTCCAACATTTTGGGAGCATCTAAAATATAAATAGCATTTAAATAGCTCCAATTCAAATATGTTTGGATTAATTCAAATGGCCAAAATAAATGTTTCTGAGCTCCTAAAAGTAATGGTTTGAGTTTTACCTCTTGCCAATATTTTCTCAGAGTAACACGAACATTTCTTTGGACTCATTTGATGAGAATTAAATGTAGATTATTTTTAAATGGTTTCTGAGGCTTTGAAAATTCCCTCAATTCAAATTTCAATTGAATTGAAACATGATGCAGCAACCAAGCTAGTCCAAGGTCAGGGTAAGCTAGGGATGTGACAACTCACCCCTACTAAACAAGAATCTCGTCTCGAGATTCAAGTCGTGAGATAAGAAGACGGAGGGGGCACAACTAACAACACGATCTTCATGATCCAACTGCCCTTCTCGAAGATGTTGATTCATTGCATCATCTTGATCTCGACGTCTTGCTTTGAGAACTTCATCCAACATGACCATGAGAAGAAAGGAAAACTCTAGGTGAATGGATCTTCTTGAAGATCGAGCTATTCACGATGATCGTTTGAAGGGGTTCGGGGAAATGGCATACTCAGTTCGGAAAGGAAACTATGGTTATAGAACAACTCGGCAAACGGGAGGCACATCCCAATTGATATCGAGGATATAACCTATTGACTGACTGTGCTCTCAAGAACTTGAGCATTTCCATACTCATCAAGGTCTTACCAACATCCGTGCCGAGGATCCTGGCATCACATCTTACTACCATGATGAATAGTGATGGACAATGCAGATGCAAAGGAAGACAACACTTTCCCATATTTCACCTTAGCGAGGCCAAGGAAACGGAATCTGGATGATCGACCGAGAGACATTTAGCACTCCGCTTCTAATGTTCTCCTTGATGTTCTAGCTACCATTGTCATGCTTTAAAGCTCAACATGGCCATCAAGTAAAGGTCGGACTTCGGGAGCACAAGAATCCATAAGGAGAACTATGGGAGCAAATCCTACGAAATCCTTATGGGGAGGTGGCCAACTTTCTCGATCAGGATACTACAATAATAGGTCTTCCAGCTGGGTGTGTTGGCCACGACATCCACCTACCGGGTTACAGAGAGACCATTAGTATAGTTCTTGGGAAAAGGTTCCAACCATCATATCTGCCCGAGATTCAGATCTAGTTGGCGTCAGGACATTCCAGACTCATCGAATCTAGAAAGAAAAGTGAAAGTTTGCAACACAAATCGACGAGATGACGTTGCGAGATTCTCGGGAAATGAACTACGATAGCAAGCTCCAAGACATGAGCTGGTTCTGCTACAACATGTGAACATGCTGTCCCAGACAAGCATGACCATATAGTAGTCTTATGATAAAACACTACCGAGTTCAGGTGGGGAACCATAATCGAGGATATTGAAGTCCTTGCATAAGGCATGCTCTTAAGAAGGAACTTCCTTTCCTTGAACAAATCAATCAGTGGCTTGGTGTGCTAGGGATACATATGGAATGGAGATGATCAGTCTATCAAACCATAGAATACTTCGCACATGCGTGACTGACTTGGGATGATTCCAAAGAAAGCAAAAACAAACTTTCTCGAATTCACGGCGGCAACTTACATCAGACACACGTGAATTAGAGGAAGCCACTTCTCTCATCCAAACATATACCTCAGGGACGGGACTCGAAGGCATTGTTTACAAATTTCCAACACTAGCTTAATGTCCAGAAAAATCATGGAGAAGATAAGGATGTTGTCGATGGGCTCAACAACAATTGATCCAGGTTTTCCATATAAGTGGAATTCCATAATTATGTGAACAAGATGATAGCATTGGTCAGACCAAAGGATGTAATGGTGTATGCTCGAGGAATCAACCACGAGTAAGACAACATTACGAATATCGTTGGTTCTAACTTGATTTGACGATAGCCCACACTCAAATCAAGGTTTGATCAAGACAATAGATTCAACAGTTGATCACGGGGATCAGTCGACGAGGATATCATCTTTCTTCAACACACACACACTCAAGGATATCCCTTAGTGATGAACTAAGTCGGACAAGCTTTTATCTTCCAACTCTCCAAGTTGTTGTTAAGCTTAACCAACTAGCTAAGGGGTATCCAACACAGATTCTTGGAGAATGGGTGGTTGGAGGAAAACCAACATGATCACGAACTCAACATAGCGGTCAGGCGACAACCAGGTAATACTTCCGAGAAGATATTCGGAACATCACGAACCACCGATATGTTACTAAGTTCGAGAAAAATCTTGCTTTTCAGGGCAAGACGACACGATCAAAAGAGTGAGGGATTGACACAATCCTAACTCATTGATCGAAGAGTGCACCAGAAATAAGGACTAGGTAGCACGATCAATCTTAGGATGATGATTTAATAATCAACACGCTAAGAATGAGAATATTGTCCATTTACTACCAAGCAACATGGTTGCTAGGAGTATTGATTTCACACATCATGGTTCACTTGCCGGCATTCCATTTATAACAACACAAGGACCGAGGAATGAATGATGATGGTGATAAGTATTACTACATCAAGAATTCATAAGAGGTGGTGCACTTCTCATGATGTTCCTGACATAAAGTGGGTAATACTTCAGGGTAGAACAGAATCAAAAGCTTGATTGCATTTGATCTACGGAATACAACTGCTGTGACCCAATCCTAGAAATGGATGAGGTACTGGAGTTTGTTTCTCCTAGTCATTCTGAATTAGAACGGCTCGACGGACCACAAGAGTAATAGGTATCGATGAACGAATGCACTCATACTCTTGACTATCAATTGATAGACGAGGGTCAGAGCACAACTAAAGAGGGACAACTCAAAGAACATCTGATTTTCTGAGTTGTGGATACATAGGTTAGTATGTCGAACGAGTTCAACATATTTCTTCCGGATAACCCATGCAGAAAGGTAGAACTGGCAGAGTCACAATATAGCATGGAGAACTCATCAAGAGCACTCTGGTTGTGATCTTTTGGTTCAAAGAACTTCTGCCAAGGATGGTTCATGGTATTTGGAAGAAGGAAATACCACGTGCCTCGAGGGCAATCACAAAGGTTACTAATATTCTAAAGGTACGAGAAAACACTATCGACATGAGGTAGGTAGGGTGAATCTCGGGTTCAAAACCCAAGAGTAGAATACCTACTACTCAATGGCATCACGGGATGCTTTCGAGAATGGTGGCCTGAATCATCACACCGGGAACACAAAGCATTGCTAGATTACTTGGTGACTCCCTAAAACACCTAGGGTCATAATAAAAGCTCCAACATATATGTTGAGGTAATAGAGTACCTCAACTCACCGATTAGTGTGCTTATTCTGACCAAAAGGACATCGGGAACGAAAAGAAAGGATTGCAAATGCATCAGTCTAGTTAGAAACCTGGGATGACTCGGACAACATAACGGCTGTAAATGCTCAAAATTATTTGAGACATCCTGCAAAAATTGTGGCATAACCACGCAACACCACAATATCAAGGTTCTGAGATCAACTGACAACATACTAAAGTAGTAGAAACTGAACAGGGGCTCGAACTCAACAATCCTAGGCAACTACGGTTTAGTAACACATCATCCTGAGAGATAGAAGAGAAGCCTAGTTCTTAACCCCCGTAGAAGAGAAGAGGTTGACTCAGATGAGAAGACCATGAGGTATAAGGAGTAAAAAGAGCCTTACGTTCCCTTCCACAATCAATTCCCTTATATAACTAAAGCATTTCTAGACTCAACTTTGACCAGTTTGGCTTGGTAATCCTACAGGCAGTCGGGCTCTGATACCAACGCTGTCAGGACCCCGATCCTAAGTCACACCGATCTAGCATGTAACACATCATATCACTTTGCGGCCTCACGCACGGTATCCCCACGGGTGCCACCTTACCTGGCCCGGGACCGTTTGCGCCTTTTGGCTCACGTATATGATAGTGTCGCTAGCATCCATATGACAAAGAACCCGGGCTGACATGGCTAGTCGTGAACCCAAAGCGGCACTAACCCATGGGGACAGGCATACATGAATCACATCGAGCATGTCGGTCAACAACGTATAAATCCGGGCTGTAGCACTGGGCTAACAGGACTCCGATAACCCGGGCTGTAGCTGGCTAGGCAGGACTCCGGATGTCACCGCGTGACATTTCCCCGAAGGGACAGACACAGGAACGAAGTGAAACACATGCCGGCCAGTCAAGTGTCCTGAGCAGTAGTGCTGGGCTAGCAGGACTCCGGTGAACTGGGCTGTAGCGGACTACTATGGCTCAAGGAAGCACTAGACTACATTTCCCCAAAACTAATCATAAACTAAACTACGGTTAGTTAAGGCATGGGGCCCAGTAGTCAGTGAGAGAGGGGGTTAGTTAGTGCGTCATTAGCGTTTAATGACATCGCCATGTCAGCACTGCAGGCGATTAGTCGCCGGCGACCTCAAGTCGCGGCGGAGTCACTCGTCCCGGCGATTCAAGCGACGAGAGGAGGCGGGGTTGGGCTCGTTGGAACGCCCGCGAGGCGGCGCGTCCAACAGTGGTGGTGGCAGGTGCTGGGGCAGCCGGAGACGACGGCGGCAAGCACGTCCGCGGCGGCCGGAGTTCGGGCGTCGACCGTTCCGACGTCGCAGGGCACGGCAGGAGCAACGGGTGGTTGCTACGGCCCTGTGGTGACGCGCTGAGCGCGGTGACGCACTCGGTTTCAAGCTCAAGTGGACGTGGCCACGGCGGTGAGAAGCTCAGGCGGCGACGCGATCTGGTCGGCAAGGGGCGACGGCTACAGGGTGTAACGAGCTCGGGGAAGAGCGGGTTTCGAGGCGGGAGCTCACAGTGGTTGTAGCGGGAGTCGACGCGGACTCGGGGAAGCGTCGGAGCGAGCGGGGCGGCGAGTCGTATCTCCGGCGACCCGAGGAGGATGAAGGGGTCGGGGGGTGTAAGTGCATCTAGTGCTCCTTAGTGATTTTGGTGTATTGAAGACTTATAGGTTAAGTATCTAATGTGTTTATGAGTGTACACAGGTTTATAAGTCTATGACGAGTTTGATATTTACAGAGAAAGTCGACCCCTAAAAATGAAGTTCTTCAACTAAAGACTTTGATATACTGAAGACTTTCTGAAGACTTTGAAAGTGAAGAAATTGGTGTGACCTTGAAGACTTGGTATTCATTTGAGGAACATGAAGCGTGAAGACTTTTGTTTTCGTAGTTTCATTTTCTCTTTATTGAGTCATAGGAAACACCGTACTGTTAAAGGGGGTCGAGGAAATACTAAGGAGAAAATTTCCATGTGATGCTCAACTCAAATCCTACACCTACCAATCCCTTCGAGTGAAGCCATTGGAAATCTCATACAGTTCAGTCAATTTCTTCAGTGACAGAGACGCAGTTCTTCTGGTCACTGAGGACTTTGCTTTGACTGAGGAGTTAGGAATTCGCCGGTGCGAATTGCCTACACAGTGAGGAACATGATAGCCCTAAGGAATTTATACCTCAAATTTCCGACCGTTGTTGTGCTACGCGCCAGCTGTCCCAAAATATCTTGTCCACATAACGGTCATATCATTGAAGGGCATTTATGTCTTATCATGTCGGGCTGCTCCCTAGGCTATAAATAGCCGCCCCCTACAACCACTAGCTGGTTGGCTGCTCCGCGAGAACTTGACACTTGTCATTTGAGAGCAACCCATCCTCCAAGGACTTTGAGCGAAAATCATCAAGTGAGGAAAATCCAAACCCCAAACCCAAAACACCTACAAACCCAAAGTGATTGAGCATCACTGAAGAAATTGATCCTGCATGGATCCGACGCTTGTTACCTTTGAAGACTGTGCTTCTTCCAGACGGTTAGGCGTCAAGGTCTAGAGCATCCAAGAGGAATTGTGGATCGCTGAGTGACCAAGTCTGTGAAGGTTTGGAAGTCACCTGAAGACTTACCACGAGTGATTGGGTGAGGACTGTGTGTTCTTAGCTCAAGGAGAATACGGTGAGGACTGTGTGTCCGGGACTAGGTGTCCTCGAGTTTAAATACTCAGCCGCTCCAACCAGATGTACAATTGAGACAGCAGTTGGAACTGGTCTACCAAATCATTGTCTTCACCAAGCTTACTGGTTCTATTTCCTCAACTCTTTCATTTCCTCAGTAGTGTGCTGTTTGTTTATCATATCTGTGTTTGAAGACTTTCTCAATTTCCTCAGCTCAATTTCTTCAGTCTGTTTGTCTTCAAATTGTGTTATCCTGTGTTTACGCTTTCTGTACTCTATGTCTGTCGTCATTTCATCATGATGACTATGCTTGAATTCTGTTATGTTTTCATCTGAGTACTTATTCCGCTGCTAGTAGTTCTTCGCTAAGGAATTTCCTCACTAGCAAATTCCTCAATGAAGAATTTCATAAAAATCGCCTATTCACCCCCCCTCTAGTCGATATAACGCACTTTCAATTGGTATCAGAGCGAGGTACTCCCTTGTTCTGTGTGATTTTGGTTTAACCGCCTGGAGTTTTAGTTATGTCGAACGCAGGTATGATCAAGGTCTCTGCTGGGTGTCCTAACTTCGATGGGACGGACTACCCCTACTGGAAGAATAAGATGCGAATGCATCTTGAGGCAATTGATAACGATCTCTGGTACGTTGTAAAAAATGGTGTTCCCTCCGTCACTCCCTCACTGAACGCTACCGATGTGAAGAGATTCAAGCAACTCGACTCCCAAGCGAAGAATATCATATGTGGCCATCTGAGTAAGGGTCAGTATGGTAGAGTGAGTGCTTTGGAAACTGCAAAGCTTATCTGGGATTGGCTATCCAAGGTCAATGAATGAGTTTCAACTCAGCGTGACTCAAGAGTTGATGTTCTTCGCAATCTCTTCAATCGCTTCAAAAGACTCGACAATGAAAATGTGCAGCAAACTTTAGATCGCCTCACTGACATCTCAAATGAGCTTCAAGAACTTGGTGCCACTGACATCACCGACCATGAGGTGGTGAAGAAATTGCTGAGATCGCTTGATTCCTCATTTGACACTCTGGCACTGATGATACAAGAGCGTGGTGATTACAAGTCACTTGACCCCGCTGATATTCTCGAGAGGCTAAACACTCATGAGTTCCAGCTTGCTGAGAAGAGAGATCTCTACGGTACAAGCTATAGCAGATCACGTGCACTGAAGGCCAAGGTAGTATCTGAGTCCGAAGATGAAGACTCTGGTAGCAGCCTTGGTGATCCTGAAGAACTGAGTCGTGATCTAGCACTGCTTGTGAAGAAATTCCAGAAGTTCTCAAGACGTGGTCGCTTTGGAAAACCCTCAAGGAGCAATGATTCCTCATCCAGTGACTATAAGAAGAGGCATTGTCACAAGTGCAAGAAACCAGGACATTACATCCAAGACTGTCCTCAGTGGGAAAAGGACAGTTCTAATGATGCGAAGAAAAAGAAGAAGTCCTCAAAATCTTCATCATAAAAATCCTCAAAGTCTTCGTCTCACAAGAAGAGCAGCTCCAAGAAGGCTCGGGCATTCATTGGCAAGGAAATGGACTCTGAGGCTGAATCTGAAGAAAATTAGGAAGAGGAACAATCTGAAGATTCTGAATCTGGTGTGGCAAGCCTAGCCCTCGCTACTGCATTCGTCAGCAAATCCATCTTCAACACTGAAGAAAGTGAACTCACCAACAAGCTGATGAAAGCAGTGATGACTACGCTCCCACCTATTGCTTCATGGCAAAGGGTGCCAAGGTACTCAAATACGCCTCCTCTGAATCTAGCGATGATGAATCTGATGAAAATCTTAAGCCTAGCTACTCTAAACTTGCTAATATTGTCGTGCAACAACAAAAGGCTTTTGAAAAGGTTCAAAACATGCTAGACAAAAGTGATGATATGTTGGGTGAAGAATTGGATTGCACTAAGGCCTTAACTGAAAATCTTCAGAGACTTCAGACCAGGTTTGACAACCTTCAAAATCATCATAACACTCTCTTATCTGATCATGAGAAGCTTTCTTATGAATATCTCCAAAAGAAGCAAGATCTTGAGAAGCTAAGAGAGAGTTATGAAGATCTTGAGAAGGAGCGCGATTCATTACTTGCTCAACAAATCAGCGCTGCTCAGGAAGAATTTATTCCTCCATGTTTAAAATGCATTGAACGAGAATCTGCTAATTCCTCACCTGAATGTTCAAATGCTTCAAATGTTACAAATTCTTCACCTGCCTCTGCTATCACTAATTCCTCATCCGAGGACATTGCTAGTATTACTGACGATGCAGGACTGAAGGAATTGTACATAACAGGCATGTACAAAAGCCTCAAAGGGCATCAGACTCTTTGTGATGTGCTTAAAAGGCAGATCCTCAACAGGAACCCTAGGAAAGAGGGTATTGCCTTTGTGAGGAAACTCAATGCTGATGGTACATATTGGAAGCCTGAGCAGTACCCCAAAACCTCATGGGTTGCTGCAAAGGGACCTCCAGTTGATCCATCTAATTTATCTGGCTATACATGTGAATCTTCTCATTCTTCTGATGAGTCTTTTGACTCCAACTATAAACTGTTCAAAAATCAGAATGGTGAAGTATTTGCTAGATATGTTGGCACTAACTGCAGGAACGGTTCTCCTGTGAAGAAAATCTGGGTTCCCAAAAGGCGCCTTGAAAGTCTTCAGGCGAATGTCCTCATGACACCACCTGTGAAGAAAAGGAACCTCAGATCAAATTCTTCATATGGACCAAATTCTTCATACGGACCAAATTCCTCAAGAGGATCAAATTCCTCACATGGATCAAAGTCCTCATATGAACATCATCGTGCTAACAACTCTGTTTCGCAGGGAAGAGCCAAGGGCTATGAATATGAGCATTATTCTCCTAATCATTATGTTCATAAGTCCTCGAAAAATTTCTCTGCTTATGCATATGCTTACCCTAACCCCTCTTATGTGAAACGAAATGGTTTGGCTGCTTTGCCACCATTCTCATATGGAGCTCGCAGAGTGATGAACTCTTTGCCACCCCTTCAGATGTGGGTGGTGAAGAAAAAGAACTAATCCCTTCTGCAGGGTCAGGTCTCCAGACGTGAAATAACGTCTGAAGAATTTGCTGGGGACCTGACAAAAAGTGCCTGAAAGGATGCAGGCTAACCATGATGAAATGAACATTCATTTCACACGTCCTCCCTCTGTTTTATCAGTCTACTACTTGATGAAATTGATCTGATGAATTGTGATATCATATTCTTCACTGCTGAAGTATATGAGGTCGTAAGTTGCACTAATTCATCTGCAGGATGATCAACCCAAAGCCACTGAATGGGTACTTGATAGTGGATGTACAAATCACATGACTGGTGACAAGAATCTGTTAATGGATGCTCCTTTATCAGCGTCACACATGAAGCATATCATCTTCGCTGATAAAAGCAAAAGTCAGGTATTGGGTCTAGGTAAGGTTGCTATCACAAAGGATCGACACATGGACAAAGTCATGCTTGTTGAGTCCTTAGGATATAATCTTATGTCTATCTCAATGCTTTGTTATCTTGATATGGTTGTTGTCTTTGGCAAGTATCGTTGTGTTGTGATTTTGGAAGCTGACAATTCCAAAGTCTTCGAAGGCTTTAGGAGAGGAGACTTGTATATTGTTGATTTCTCTGCAGATTCACATCCAGTCGTGTGCCTACTTACAAAAGCTTCAGAAGGATGGCTATGGCATCGACGACTTGGTCATGCAGGCTTGAGGAATTTGAACACGCTTGCGAAGAAGAAGCATGTCATTGGCATTGAGAATGTCAAATTCCTCAAGGATCACTTGTGCGGTGCCTATGAAGCTGGAAAGATGACAAAGGCCAAGCATCCAGCGAACACTATCATGACCACTACTCGTCCATTTGAATTGCTTCACATGGATCTCTTCGGTCCTAACCATTATTCCTCTGTTTTGAATGAAGCATCTCAATATGGCTTTGTTATTGTTGATGATTACTCTCGTTACACATGGGTACACCTTGTCTCTTACAAAACTGAAGTGCAGGAAGTCTTCAAACGATTTTCCTCGAGGGCTTCAACCAACTTTGGTGTGAAGATTAAACACATCAGAAGTGACAACGGCACTGAGTTCAAGAATTCGGGTCTCGATGACTACCTTGATGAACTTGGTATTACTCATGAGTTATCTGCTCCTTATACTCCTCAACAGAATGGCGTCGTGGAGCGCAAGAACAGGACTCTTGCTGATATGGCTCGCACTATGCTCGATGAGTACAAAACCCCTCGTTGTTTCTGGGTTGATGCGATTGATACTGCGTGCCATATCATCAACAGAGTATATCTTCGCAAATTCTTCAAGAAGACTGCATATGAACTCCTCACTGACAAGAAACCCAATGTGAGTTATTTCAAAGTCTTCGGTGCTAAATGCTGGATTAGAGATCCTCATCACAACTCTAAATTTGCACCGAAAGCACATGAAGGTTTTATGCTTGGTTACGGAAAGGACTCGCACACCTACAGAGTCTTCAACAATGTTCTTCACAAGATTGTTGAAACTGTAGATGTGCGGTTCGATGAAACTAATGGCTCGCAAAGAGAGCACCTACCTTCTGTGTTAGATGAACCTGCACCTGAGGATTCAATCAAGCACAAGGCTACTGAAGATGTCATTCCTACTGAAGAATCTGCTGAAGAATTCATTCCGGAACGTGATGAAAGTCGAGCTGATGCACCTGAAGAAAATGCTGAGGAAATTGATGGTGAAGAAAATGCTGATCAAATTCCTCAACGACAACCAGCTCACCCTCGTGTTGCAAAAGAAGTGCAAGTGGAGAAGATCATTGATGACATTAGAGCACCAGGTCCTCTCACACGCTCAAAAGCTTCACATCTATCTAACTTTTGTGGGCACTTTGCTTTTGTCTCTATCACAGAGCCCACTAAGGTAGATGAAGCATTTCTGGAGCCTGAATGGATTCAGGCCATGCAAGAAGAATTACATCAGTTCAAGCTCAACAACGTATGGGAACTAGTCGATCGTCCCGATCCTCGCAAGCATAACATCATTGGCACAAAGTGGATCTACCGCAACAAGCAAGATGAAAATGGTGTTGTGGTGAGGAATAAGGCACGACTAGTAGCTCAAGGCTAAACACAGGTTGAAGGAATTGATTTCGATGAAACTTTTGCACCTGTTGCTAGACTTGAGGTTATTCGCATATTGCTTGCTTATGCTAACCATCATGATATCATCTTACACCAAATGGATGTGAAAAGTGCATTCCTCAATGGTAAGCTTGAGGAAGAAGTAGATGTTGCTCAACCACTAGGTTTTGAAGATCCAAAGCATCCTGACAAAGTATTCAGACTTAACAAGGCCCTCTATGGCCTCAAGCAGGCCCCACGGGCGTGGTATGATACATTGAAGAAATTCTTCATGAAGAAAGGCTTCACACCCGGTTCACTCGATCCTACTCTCTTTACTAAATCTTATGATGGTGAACTGTTTGTGTGCCAAATATATGTTGATGATATTATCTTTGGATGTACTGACCAACGTTATAGTGATGAATTTGCCTATATGATGAGAGAAGAATATCAAATGTCTATGATGGGAGAGTTGAAATTCTTCTTAGGTCTTCAAATTCGTCAACAGCGCAATGGCATATTCATATCTCAGGAGAAATACCTCAAGGATGTCCTGAAGAAATTCGGCATGCAAGATTGCAAAGGCATCAAAATTCCTATGCCCACAAATGGTCAACTATGCACTGATGAAAATGGTACTGACTTCGACCATAAGGTATACCGCTCCATGATTGGTTCTTTATTGTACTTATGTGCATCTAGGACAGATATAATGCTTAGTGCTTGCATGTGTGCACGATTTCAAGCTGCACCGAAGGAATCACACCATAAGGCTGTGAAGCATATTCTTCGATATCTAGCTCACAGACCAACACTAGGATTATGGTATCCCAAGGGCCCGGATTTTGATCTCATTGGATATTCAGATTCTGACTATGCTGGTGACCGTGTGGATCGCAAGTCAACATCTGGTACTTATCATTTCCTCGGACGATCCTTGGTCTGTTGGTCCTCAAAGAAACAGAACTGCGTATCACTGTCTACTGCTGAAGCTGAGTACATTTTTGCTGGTTCTTGATGTGCTCAACTGCTATGGATGAAGCAAACGCTCAAGGACTATGGCATCAACGTGAAGAATGTGCCTCTCCTCTGTGACAATGAGAGTGCCATCAAGATTGCACACAACCCAGTTCAGCACTCGAAGACAAAGCACATTCAAATTCTTCATCATTTTCTTCGTGATCATGTGTTGAAGGGCGGCTTTTCTATTGAGCATGTGAAGACTGAAGAACAGCTAGCCGATATCTTCACTAAGCCCTTGGATGAGAAGAGATTTTGCAAGTTGCGGTGTGAGCTAAATATCTTAGAATCTTCGAATGTACTTTGAAAAGGCACTCATCCTAACACTTATGCAAAATTGATGACTTAGATGTGCAACACATGAACAAACGTTTTTCTTCAATCAATGAAGAATAACACTCTAAGTGTGAAGAAATTAATGAAGAATTTGATTCTCAGAACCCTACGACAATTGTACGCGGTGTCTGAAATCATCATTCTTACACGGTGGGTCACGCCACCACAAAAGTTGAAAATCTTCAATTTGAGTTTTTCCTCAACTTTTGATATTCTTCAGTTTTTCAAATTCTTCAAACTTTACAAAGTCTTCACTTGTGCCGTCGTTTTTCTTCATTGGCTATATATATATATATATATATATATATATATATATATATATATATATATATATATATATATATATATATATATATATATATATATATATATATATATATATATATATATATATATATATATGGTTTTATGTCCTGTACAGCATTCACTTATAGCTAATTCTTCAAGTTGGAACTTTTCTGCTAAGTGAATGTGATCGGACCCTTCCCCTCTATGCTATACTCAATCCAATCTATTCACAAATTCTTCATGTGCGTTCTATTTGAAACTCGTTCAAATTCTTCATTGTGTCCTTGTCAGCTGAAGAAATTGCGAACGGAAAGCTAAAACTAATCTTATCCAAACTTTCGGATTTGCCGCTCAAACCGTTCCGCATCCCACGATGGATTATTTTATCCACCCACGATCTTACATGATCTCAACCACACAGTACGTGGGTGACACATGTCGCAAGAAGGAGAACGGCCAGGGGCACGTTCGTCCCAAATCTTCGGACAAACAGTTTTTCACCGCGGCTATAAATACCCCCTTCGCCATCCTCACTTCTTTTACCCCGCTCGATCTCACTCCCTCGCTCGAGCTCTCCAAACCCTAGCGCCGTCGCTACTCCATCGTCGCCGGTGAGGAAGAGCTTCACTGCCTCGACCTCATCGCCGTCGTACTCGCGCCGACCGCGGAAATCTTCACCTCCGCCGCCGCCGTAGACGTCTTCCTCCACCAGTTAGGGCGTGGAAGATCTGCATCGACGAACCTCACTGTTCCAACTCCCAGTTCGTCGTGTTCTTCGTTCATGGTAATTAAAAGCTAATTTTACTGCCCTCGTTGATTCGAAATTTTACTACAAAATCTTCAAAGGTGTTTTATTCTTCAAATCCTCACACACAAAACACCTCACATGTTATCTGTTCTTGATTCATTTCCCTAAGCATCAATTTCTTCAAAGATTCCTCAATTGTGTGGATCTTCGATCTATACAACTCTGGAACCTAAGATATAAAGCGGTTAGTGAAATTCCTCAAGACGAATCTGGTCAAATTCCTCAAATTTGTTCTTTATGCAAAACCCTCTGACAACGCATATGACCTCTTCAAATTCCTCGCAACTATACTCTGTTCACAGGTACACATGTCTGCTGCTGAATCATTAGGTTCTCATCAACTTAACTCATTTGCAGCGTTCCTCGTAGAAAAGTTGCATACTTCTTCAAAGAATTCAATTGTTCAAATTCCACATCTGAAGAAAATGGCTGAAGGTAAAAGGCCACAGAAAGGAGGAAAGAAGCCTGAGGTGATGACAGCTTGTGAAATACCTGAGGACATCTATGATGAGTACTGCACGCCTGATGAAGCCAAGTTTGGCAAAGAAGATAAAAATCAGCGCAAGGTGCGAATCCAGAGGATTGAAAGGAGATGGGCACGTGAATGGAGGGAGTACAGATATGTTACTCCAAAATACATGAAGAAATTCGCTGTAAACCCTCCATGCCAAAGACCTCCATTGGCACCTGGCCAAGTGGCTGATCCCACCAGCATCAAGCGTGGTGAGGAATTTCCTAAAGAATGGGCCAAGCGCCAAGCTAAACTGGCAAGGCAAGCCAGAGAAGCAGTGAGGAAATTCAATGAAGACTCTGCTGCTATTGCTGCTACTGCCACTGAGGCCTTGGTCAAGCTGAAGAAAGCAATGCTAAAGAAGCCCGCTCGCAAGACAAGTGCTTCATCTTCAATGCCCTCACAGCCAAGTTCCTCAGCTGCGCCCTCACGGGCAGAATCTTCAAAATCTTCAAAGCAAATTCCTCATGCTGCTCCTGCTCCACCAAAGTCCTCAGCTATCCCGACAAAGTCCTCAGCACATGTGCATATGGCCTCGTGCCAAAGGACGACTGGCATCTCTATTGCCTCTGGTGTCTCAGCTAGTTCTTCAGCTGCACCAAATTCCTCAGCAAGACCCTCACTGCTGAAGAAAAAGGCTACTGCTGGATGCGTCACTCGAACAAGTCCTCATAAGAAGCTGGTAGTCTTCACTGTGCCATCTGATGATGAGGAAGCTGATGAGGAAGAACTTACTGAAATCATCAGGGACCGACAAGAACGGGCTGCTAAAGCCAAAGGCACACCTGTGCCCCTACTATTGGATCCAAAGGCGATCCTAGATTATATTGATCTCTGGCATAAGGATCCTCACACACCTATGCCTGATTTCAAGCTGACACCTGGTCAAAGTCACATGTTGACTCACTTCATCCAAGAGGAGAAGTGGAAATATGATAAGGCCAGAGAGATCAAGAAATCACAGTACCGCAAAGAGAAGCTACTGAAGAAAAATATTCTCAAAATGAAGCCTGAGGAACTTGTCAAGATGCAGGCTGAGATCAAAGCCCTCAGCGACAACTTTGACTCATACTATGCTGATTGGCAAGGAGCCAAGGTCGGATTTGTGAGGCTGACTGATACCTTCACCAAGGGTGCAGCCTCAAAGCCACAAATTCCTCAAGCTGAAGCATCTGTTCAGCAAACTGAAGAACATGCCAACACCGCTGATGAAGTTCAGGCTGCTGAAGAAAATGCTAGTTCCAAGGCTGATGACTCTGCTCCGGCCGTTGATGAAATTGCCAGGGCATCCACTAGTGGTGCGCCTGAAGAAGTTGAAGAAACCAGGGTAACTGCATCAGTTGCGCCTGAAGAAAATCAACCAGATTCCTCAGCTCCACCTGCGCCTACGCCAACTCCAATTCTTCCATCTGCATTAGATGTGAAGAAAACAAAGGCTGTAGAACGAGCTGCTGTGAAGAAAAGGAAGGCATCAAATGCTTCAGAATCTTCAGCTCCCAAGAAGATGAAGCAAATGACAAGCTCGTTTGCAAATCCCGTTGATGCCGTTCCTATCTCCTCCGTGCCATCAAAGGACCTTGTTCCATTTGATGAAGATTATGAGATCCCTAGTGGATCAAATGAAGAAACTCAATCCGCTGCTTCGTCAAAGCAGATTGATGAAGAAATTGAAGCGGACGCAATCCCTTCAACCCCAATGGTCTCATCACCAATGCCTCAGTTTGATGCTGAAGAGGCTGGTGTTGAAGAACTTGATGAAGATGTGGATATTGGAAGCACCACTCCAGTGATGAATGACGACTTTTGGGAAAGTCAGCATCCCAATTCCCCACTCTTCACTCCCCTGCAGCAAATTCCTCACTCCCCTTCACCAACAGTACAATTGGGCTCTGAAGAAATTCATCCCACTGCATCTGTGAATGAAGAAATTCCAGCCACTAGCGCTGAAGAAACTGCTACTGATACAGACAAGGTGACTGCACCTGAGGAAAATCCTGAAATTCCTTAGCCTGAAGAACCTGAGATCGTGATTCCTGAGGTCGTGATGCAACTCACAGACACTCCTCTGCCAAGGCCAAAGGATCCATTCTCACGAAAACAGAAATTCAAGGATAAAGACTTCTATGGCGAGCACGTGTTCTTCACTGAATACAATCCATATGACTCTGCTCGCATAAGGAAGAGGCGTTTCTGGACTGCCAGCCAAGCAAATTTCTATTCCTGAGTGCTTTACAACAAAGACAAAGTCTTCGACCATGCTCATATTCCTCACATGGATATGGAGTCTTTGCCGTGCTTCACGCCAGTGCTCAGTGTTCTTCACGACGCTGGGCTGCTCAACTTCTGCACAGATATATGCGACTGGAATGAAGAGCTTATTCTTCAATTCTATGCAACGTTGCACATCACCGGCAACTCTGAAGATATCAATTCATGGGTTTTGGACTGGATGACTGACAACACCCACCATAAGGCCCCTGCATCTGAATTGCTTCGGGTCCTTCCTCTTAGTCCACCCACTGAAGATGCTCGCTGTGTGTACAACGAACCTGAGCTTTCAAATCATTATATGCAAGTGCTGATGAAGCCTTTGAAGCCAGGGCAGGATCCTAGAACCAATTTCCTCGTCAAGGAATTGCTGTATGTGCCAAGGACTATCTATCGCATTCTGACGAAGACAATGAGTCCCATCAAAGGCCATGACTCGTCTGATGAAGAAGTCGTTGGCATCATGAAGAATCTGCTTTTCAACATCATCCATGGCGTTCCCGTCAACTTCCATGATTTCTTCATGAGGACTCTGGCCAACATTGCTATGTCACCATTTGAGCTGAAGCCTTATGCACCTTGGATAATGAAATTCATCAGGATAAGGTCTTCACTCAACTACAAAGCTTAAACGCTCAACCACTGCAGCTACTTGCCTCCCATTGAAGTCCTCAAACGGACATTTTCCTCAGCTGAAGAAAAAGGCAAGGCCACTGCTGTGATAGATGAAGGCATTCGTCCATTGGATGGCCAATTTCGCAAAGCTGCATCTTACTCCACCAATGATGACTCTGCCACACATGACTCTGCTGCTAACACTGCCAAGCCAAATCCTCAAGCCACAGCACCCAGGGTGATGACTGACCGTGAGTTACTCCTCAGTCTTCATCAAAAGGTTGATCGCAACCACAAATGGGTCAAGCGTCAGTTTGGTTCAATTCTTCACAACATGACTTCCACACACAATGCAGTGAAGAAAAACCACTACTACCTTCATGAAACCCTCAACCGCACCTGGGCTGTTCTATCTCAAGTGTACAGTGCTGAAGACTTGGAGAAAATGGGTCTCAAAGAAGATTTTGACTGGTTTGCACCTCCTCCGAAGAAATACAAGAAGGTCAAGGTTCCTTCTTTGGTGGCCAGTTCATATTCTTCATCGCGTGCGACTGATGAAAATGAAGACTTGGACGACACTGCAGCAGGCCCTACTTCAACGACCGACCCCAACAACGCTGGCGCTCCTTCATCAACTTGAAAATCTTCAGGGGCGTTAGTCCTCAGTTTCGATCCTTTTGGTCAGTTGATGACAAAGGGGGAGAAATCTGAGTTAGTCTTCAAGCGGGTCTATAATAAGGGCTTATTCGTTCTTTTTAAGTTACAACTCTCGTTCTTCCGAAACTTTTATTGGATCGAGTTGTAATCTTAAGTCCGATGGTGCGCTGATACTTTTGTTGCACTTTGCTTTGATACTTTGATGCGCTATTCTGCATGCTTATTCCTCTTTAATATTATTGCACGCATGCTGAATTACATCAGGCACCATATTTCATCATGCATTTCAAATTCTTCATATTATATATCAAATGCGTGTATGAATTACAAGATATAGGGGGAGATCTCCATGATTCAACTCTTCAAGTGTGCATTGCTTCAAAAGCAAATTCCTCACTATGCACATCTTTAGGGGGAGTTCTTCTATATCTTGCAAGCAAATTCCTCAATATCAGTTTTTACACTTCATATATTTATCCCCGTTGAAAACTTAACCTATGTTGTCATCAATCACCAAAAAGGGGGAGATTGTAAGTGCATCTAGTGCCCCTTTGTTATTTTGGTGTATTGAAGACTTATAGGTTATCTAATGTGTTTATGAGTGTACACAGGTTTATAAGTCTATGAGGAGTTTGATATTTACAGAGAAAGTCGACCCCTAAAAATGAAGTTCTTCGACTGAAGACTTTGATATACTGAAGACTTTCTGAAGACTTTGAAAGTGAAGAAATTGGTGTGACCTTGAAGACTTGGTATTCATTCGAGGAACATGAAGCGTGAAGACTTTTGTTTTCGTAGTTTCATTTTCTCTTTCTTGAGTCATAGGAAACACCGTACTGTTCAAGGGGGTCGAGGAAATACTAAGGAGAAAATTTCCATGTGATGCTCAACTCAAATCCTACACCTACCAATCCCTTCGAGTGAAGCCATTGCAAATCTCATACAGTTCAGTCAATTTCTTCAGTGACAGAGACGCAGTTCTTCTGGTCACTGAGGACTTTGCTCTGACTGAGGAGCTAGGAATTTGCCAGTGCGAATTGCCTACACAGTGAGGAACATGATAGCCCTGAGGAATTTATACCTCAAATTTCCGACCGTTGCTGTGCTACGCGCCAGCTGTCCCAAAATATCTTGTCCACATAACGGTCATATCATTAAAGGGCATTTATGTCTTATCATGTCGGGCTGCTCCCTAGGCTATAAATAGCCGCCCCCTACAACCACTAGCTGGTTGGCTGCTCCGCGAGAACTTGACACTTGTCATTTGAGAGCAACCCATCCTCCGAGGACTTTGAGCGAAAATCATCAAGTGAGGAAAATCCAAACCCCAAACCCAAAACACCTACAAACCCAAAGTGATTGAGCATAACTGAAGAAATTGATCCTGCGTGGATCCGACACTTGTTACCTTTGAAGACTGTGCTTCTTCCAGACGGTTAGGCGTCAAGGTCTAGAGCATCCAAGAGGAATTGTGGATCGCCGAGTGACCAAGTCTGTGAAGGTTTGGAAGTCACCTGAAGACTTACCACGAGTGATTGGGTGAGGACTGTGTGTTCTTAGGTCAAGGAGAATACGGTGAGGACTGTGTGTCCGGGACTAGGTGTCCTCGAGTTTAAATACTCAGCCGCTCCAACCAGATGTACAACTGAGACAGCAGTTGGAACTGGTCTACCAAATCATTGTCTTCACCAAGCTTACTGGTTCTATTTCCTCAACTCTTTCATTTCCTCAGTAGTGTGCTGTTTGTTTATCATATCTGTGTTTGAAGACTTTGACTGAAGATTTTCTCAATTTCCTCAGCTCAATTTCTTCAGTCTGTTTGTCTTCAAATTGTGTTATCCTGTGTTTACGCTTTCTGTACTCTGTGTCTGTCTTCATTTCATCATGATGACTATGCTTGAATTCTGTTATGTTTTCATCTGAGTACTTATTCCGCTGCTAGTAGTTCTTCGCTAAGGAATTTCCTCACTAGCAAATTCCTCAGTGAAGAATTTCATAAAAATCGCCTATTCACCCCCCTCTAGTCGATATAACGCATTTTCAGGGGGTGCTGCGAGGCGTCCGGCGTTGAGCGAGTCTACGAGGAGGAAGAGGCGGTCGTGGAGGAGCTCTGGGATGCGTTGGGGAGGTGGGGAAGTGGCTGTGGGTGCGGGGTTACGGCGGCGCGTCCATGGAGGCTTCGGCCATGGCGGGGAACGGGCGAGGAGAGGCGTAGGGGGGGGGCGAATGGGGTGTCGGCGAGGTCGGGGCGACGACCTGGAGACGATCCACGCGGCGCAGCGGCAACCAGGGCGATGCAGATAGGCTGGGTGGTGCGTGGCGAGCTCGGGCGCGCCATGCCCACCTCCCTGCCTGCTCTGGCAAGGGGAAGCAGCTGGCTGGCACGGGCCAGCACAGTGCTGGGCCGGCCAGTGGGTTGCCAGGTAAGTTTTCTCTCCCTTTCTCTTTTATTTAGTTTCTGTTTTCTATTTTATGTTTTTCTGTTCTGGTTTAGAATTAATGCTAAACCATTTCATAAAATCCTGGAAATAATTATGGGTACTTTATGAATTATTCCAGTGACCCTTAACAATTTCCAACATTTTTGGAGCATCTAAAATATAAATAGCATTTAAATAGCTCCAATTCAAATATGTTTGGATTAATTCAAATGGCCAAAAGAAATGTTGCTGAGCTCCTAAAAGTAATGGTTTGAGTTTTACCTCTTGCCAATATTTTCTCAGAGTAACACGAACATTTCTTTGGACTCATTTGATGAGAATTAAATGTAGATTATTTTTAAATGGTTTCTGAGGCTTTGAAAATTCCCTCAATTCAAATTTCAATTGAATTGAAACATGATGCAGCAACCAAGCTAGTCCAAGGTCAGGGTAAGGTAGGGATGTGACAGCACAACCCGTCGGTCAAGTTCCCAGGTGAAGCGGATTTGGCTGTTCCTGACCCGGAGGCTCAATTGGTAGCAGCTCTTCACGGCATTCCGGATTGGACACTTCCTTACCTGGCGTACATGAACTGGGGCGAGCTACCAGAGGATGAGACTCTGGCCAGACAAATAATATGGCGGTCCAAGTCCATGACAATCATCAATGGCGAGTTGCACCATTGCAGTGTATCAGGAGCGTTTCAACGCTGTGTATCTCCTGAGGAGGGCTGTGAAATTTTGCGTGAGATCCACGAAGGGGATTGTGGTCACCACGCCGGTTCAAAATCTTTGGTGGCTAAAGCGTTCCGCCACGGTTTCTATTGGTTAACTGCCCATGCTGATGCGGAGGATCTGGTCAGACGATGTGATGGTTGCCAAAAGTTCTCAGGACGCGCTCATGTATCGGCTCAAGAATTGAGGATGATTCCAATCACTTGGCCGTTTGCAACTTGGGGGCTGGATATGGTTGGGCCTTTCAAAAGGTCCTAGGATAAGAAGACCCACCTCCTGGTGGCGGTTGATAAATTGACAAAGTGGGTGGAGGCAGAAACTGTTAGCAAGTGTGATGCAGCCACGGCGGTTCAGTTCATCAAAAAGGTGATTTTCCGGTTTGGCTTTCCACACAGTATCATCACAGACAATGGTACCAATTTGTCCAAGGGCGCCATGAAGGAGTTCTGCGAACGAGAGCACGTTTGCCTTGACGTTTCATCAGTGGCGCACCCACAGTCCAATGGTCAAGCAAAAAGAGCTAATCAGGAGATCTTGAGAGGCATCAAGACACGGCTTATGGTTCCTTCACAAAGGACGCCGGGTTGTTGGGTAGAAGAGTTGCCATCCGTGTTATGGAGCATTAATACCACACCCAACAGATCAACAGGATACACGCCGTTCTTCATGGTCTATGGAGCGGAGGCGGTTCTCCCTAGTGATATCCGTCACGATTCACCTCGTGTGGCGGCTTATGTTTAAGCGGACAACGAGACAGCTTAACAAGATGCTTTCGACCGGTTGGATGAAGAGCGAGACATAGCAGCTTCCCGCTCGGTGATTTACCAACAGGATCTTCGTCGCTATCACAGTCGTCGAGTCAGAACCAGAACCTTTCAAGAAGGAGATTTGGTGCTTCGGCTAATTCAAGATCAAACTGACATGCATAAGTTATCCCCACCTTGGGAGGGACCTTTCATGGTCAGCAAGAATCTGCACAAAGGGTCATACTATCTGATCGATATTCGAGAGCGAAAAGACTCACGCAAATCAGAAGACGAGACCAACAGGCCGTGGAACACAGCTCATCTTTGGCCTTACTATACTTGAGCCATTGGCTCTACTTATGTACATACTATGACAGTGTATATATTAATAATATAATAAACCGGATCCTCAGCTAAAGCGGGGTATCTGTTCTTTTACATCATGTGCGTTTACATGGAGTTGTTTTGTCTTAAAGCGGCCTCCGGTTTACCCCTTGCAAAAATTATAAATATCACTTGGGGGCTCGGTCGTGTCCGAACTGATGCAACACCTTTTGATAGGCGAAAGCCACCAGATCACTTGGGGACATGGTCAAGTCTGAACCAGTCACGCCTCTTGATCGGCCTAAAGGTCATAGAATCACTTGGGGGCTTGGTCGAACCCGAACCATTGCCATGCCACTTGATCGAGGGGAAACCTTTCTCCCATCTAGGGGGAAGGTCAAGGAAGAAGAAGAAGGAGGGGGGCCCTCTCCCCCCTCTCCCGGTGGCGCCGGAACGCCGTCGGGGCCATCATCATCACTGCAATCTACACCAACAACTTCACCGCCCTCATTACCAACTCTCCCCCCCTCTATGCAGCAGTGTAACCCCTCTTTTACCCGCTGAAATCTCTACTTAAACATGGTGCTCAACGCTATATATTATTTCCCAATGATGTATGGCTATCCTATGATGTTTGAGTAGATCCATTTTATCCGATGGGTTAATTGATGATCGTGATTGGTTTGAGTTGCATGTGTTTATTATTGGTGCTGCCCTATGGTGCTCTCCGTGTCACGCAAGCGTGAGGGATTCCCGCTGTAGGGTGTTGCAATATGTTCATGATTCGCTTATATTAGGTTGCGTGAGTGACTGAAACACAAACCCGAGTAAGGGGGTTGTTGCGTATGGGATAAAGAGGACTTGATGGTTTAATGCTATGGTTGGGTTTTACCTTAATGATCTTTAGTAGTTGCGGATGCTTGCAAAGTTCAAATCATAAGTGGGTGGGCTTAAAGTTAATGCTAAGATAACTGAACATCATTTTAAAGAAACAAATCATTGCCGCATAATCCCATGGTCTAAATAAGCTTCAATTTTTTCAGATAAGTATCGGAAACATGTATTTTCTACTGGATTTTTTTAGATTTTTTGACAAATATGAAAATTTAACCAAAGTTTGGATTACACATGCACAAGCTGGGATAGGTTCAGGACTAATTGCAAAACTATGCATATACTCGTATGTTTTCTCCTCAATTCTTTTTGCGAATCTGCAAATAGTTCCATTGGATACTAAATTAGTTAACAGTGCATCCAGTTTAGTTACCCAGCCAGCAGCCGCCCAGCTCGTCCCTGGCTCCCTCCCGTTCACAACATGCACCCCACACATGTCGGCAGGCCGGCGAGCTCCTGCAGACTGCATCCCCCGCCTAAATCAGCTGTGGTTACGGCTGAGCTCTACCACAACTGTCTCCCCTGGAGGCACCCTGGTCCCTCGCGAGCGGCGCTAGGGTTGGAGTGTGAGCATGAGATCATGGCTGCCGCTGCTGTGAGTCGCCTGTTCTGTTCTCTGTGGGTGTGCGGCGTTGTTTGTTCGGTACTCGCTAATACATAGGCTGAGAAGTTGGGCCATTGGGCTAGGACGAGATTAGTTTAGTAGTAAAAGAAAATTTCGTTTTTCTGGAGGGTAGGCTTCAGCCTGTCGAAGCCCCTGGTAGACTCGCCGCTGACTGGATGGATATTGCTCAAAAATCAGTTTCTATACACAGATGTGTACTGTGATGCAATTGAATATGAGGGTCTTGTGTTTGCTGCCACCACTCGTGGCACTGTTTTTGCATGGGGTCCTCGTAGTTTCGGTACGTTTGCCTTTCACCGTAATTATAATTGTTTCATCCACATGCACGCGAGTTAGCAAGTTTCCCTTCTCTACTAATTAACCTTCTTCTTGTGTTTCCAAGGTCCTGTGAACATTCCACCACCTATACTTGAAAAACTTTATAACCTAGGGGGAGATGCCGATGGTGATGATCATGAGCATGAGGACGAGGAGGGCCCATATACTCAGTGGCGCCTACCAACTTCCGATGGATCACCCCTTCTTGTCTATATACAGTCCACTTCTGATGTTACTACTAAGGAAGAAGGTGTTGCTCCCATGGTCGCACTCTCCGGACCTATTCCAACACCCGTTGCATGGTATTCGGGATGGATACTACTGCGCTAGTGCCAACACCTTCTCCCTGGTACAGTATTTATAGTCTTGGAGCAAACTCGTTCTTCCTTGGACAAAACTATCCAATGATGGTGAAAGGTGATCCAACTGCTGTTGACACAACGTTACTACCATTTATGAGAAGCAACTGTATCTATACGTCGGACACTGCGGTGGTTCCCTACGCTGGTCGTGATATAGTAGGTTGCTTCAGCCTGGATGATCAGTCCTGCGTTGGTCTCGAGATTGACAGTAGCTGGCCATCCCCAGAGAATCACTTGTCGTTCAAAGCAAGCGTTTCCAACGCCGAGGATTGGTTGAGTTGAAGTTCATTTCGTTGCTTGTTATTTCTTGTGTGATGAAACCTTTATTATTTATAGTGTATCCTCGTTGTCGTTGTGGGTTGATGACTTTTGTATGTAATAAAATGATATGCCTGTGATAAATTTACTAAATTTATGGATGGCTTTCGAGTCACTTCTTTGAGTGGGTGCTGCGACGAGGCAAAAAAATATTTTCTGAATACATAATTGTACGTGCATTACAACAGGTTATCGGATGAGGCCAATCAACAATAGTACACTATTTGTACTAGCTTCACATGATGCACTATCTCTATGTCTACGTACGTAATACAACAAGTTTTAAACTTGAGACTAGCCACCCATCCTCACAAAGAACACTTTTTAACCTAGCACAGACTCCAGGAAATTTGGCCACAGTGTGAGGTGGGCCATATGTTAATGTGTTCGCTGTACGTAACCAGCACCTCGAATCCTCAATACTACTACTATAAGTAGTAGGAGTAGTAGGGTGGCATGGGCTAGAACAAGCATTCGCGTCCAGGAGTACGGCACATGCCACCAGCATGACTTCCATCTGACACCATATTTGTTGGAGTCCGTGCTACAACAATCTCTTCAACCTCGTCATTTCTCTAACTCAGCCATCGTGCGGCGCGCGAGGTGGGGGTTTGCCGATAGTCGGTTTCCTCAACTGCGGTCCCACATGTAAAGCCAACTCCAACGCACGACCCCAAACAGGCCTCCGTTTTGCATGGATTCTGTCTGTTTGGGTAGGGCAGTGGGGTCGTGTCCGGGCCATTTCTCGGATGCGGTGGTCATGCGCCGAACGTGCCGATGCATCCCGGATGCATACATTTTTCTTTGCAAACACATATCTTTTTTTCATCATTGATTTTTTGTTACATGGAAATACATCACCAAAATTTTGACTAGAAAAACAAGAACCATAAGAATACATTTTAGAAGATATCCAACTTCCATAACTGCTCCTGTAAGTTGGATTAGTGCCTTCTCGATGCATTCATTGTTGATCTGTGGAGTCTCAATCCTGCGTGCTTCTTTCTTCTTCGAGTGTAAAGAAGTAGACGTGTCTAGCCTCTATTCTATCAACAAGTGCACTAGTCTCACGTCTAGCCTCTATACTAGCTAAAAGTGCTAGAACATCTACTAAATTGCACTCTATGAATATATCGTTGTACTCTTCTTCCCAATACCAAAACTTGCATCCATTCTACACAATAAAGTTTTAAGTTAGCACAACTAGTCTAATCCGAGAGCACAACCGAAGATTTGGTCGAGTTCTTCCTCCTTTTGCCGACATGTGGGACATCTAGCATCCAGGTCGTGTCATGCAAGAAAATAGAGTGGTAGTTGAAGCCAGGTGATGTGCATCTTGGGTTAAACTATAAATAGAATCTTACTACTCTTGAATAACTCCAAAAGCGGCCACCGAAGATCTTTATTGGACTTTTTTTTCATCACCAGCACGACGAGGTGAAACATGTGCAGGTTCAGTGAGTCGTCTTGTGTTTTCACTGACATGTGAGATCGCATATGAGCAAACAGACGATGGTCTCCGCGTGTCTGCTGGCTGGCTGAGAAGAGAGATAGAGAGGGCTAAGCACGGACTCCAGGAAATTTGTTCTACATAACCAGCACCTCGATATAGTGGGGCGGCATGGGCTATAACTAGCATTCATGTCTAGCAGTACGACACATGCCACCCACACGAGTCCCATCCGACGCTAATTTTCTTGGAGTCCGTGCTACAACCATCTCTTCTCCCTCCTGTTTTCTCAACCATCGCGCGGTGGGTGGGGTGGGGGTTTGCCGATAGTCGGTTTGCTCAACTGCGGTCCCACTTGTAAGTGAAAATGCAACACATCACGCATTCCCCCTTGATCGGCATGCCGGACCAACCGTGTGGGGGATGCGACGCGAACAGGGCAGGCTTTTCCTTTTGAACTTGTAACTTGTAAAATTTGGTTCTGCTCCATGGCGCGACTGATAGATAGAAATAACGATTTTCCCTAGAGTAATGAGAAGTTTGTTTCTGGCGCGGTTCATGCATGGAGTACGTAGGAAAATTATGAAGTTGATGCGAAAGGTAAGATAATTACTAGTAGTACCATATACTACTACATGGATTTGACAGAAAGTTAAAGATACATACAGATCCATCAACGACATCCTCACGCCCTAGTGCACCGGGTCACCAACTGACGTGTGAGGAGCAGCGGCGTTGGCGGCAAGCTCAACGTGCTTCTGACCAATGTCGTCCAAGGTTGCCCTGCGGTCCAAGAAGGCCAGCGTCCTATCGTCCTCCTCTTGCATGTAGTAGTCCTTGTGGATGATTTGCGCGTAGACGTGGGTGATTATGTCGACGGTGTCTTGCTGTGCCAGGCGCTGCGCGGCGAGCGCAACCTCGAGGTGGACATTCTCCGGCGTGACGGCGGGTAGTCGCAGGGCCACTAGTGTGTCGAAGAGGTTGTCACCATAGAGGCCGTTGAGGGTGGCAGGCATCGTAGAGTCTGGGCACGTGGGCTGGAGGCGTACGTCAAGGTCATCCGCGAGCTTCTTGATGACGGTGAACTTGTCAAGGAAGCCGACGAGGACCTCGTCAAACAAGGATACGAAGCTGTCTTCCAAGCGGCCCCTCGCCCTTGCGGCCTCAAGCACTGCCTGGAGATGTTCCTTGGTGCCGGGCCTCCGCTTGTTGCTTAAATACTACACAATTCATTTGACATTGCTGGGTAAGTCAACATATGCAGATAGTTGAAAGAAAACTTACTTCGAACAAAGTCTGGATGGATGATTTTGTCGGGGAAGTTAGCATATATCTCATGACCAGGCCCTTCTATGTGGAGTGCAATTTTAGTGCCAGCTTTCAGTACATAAAACTTTGCAATTTCATTCCAAAAGCCAGTGCCAAAATAGGAGTCACCACGTTCATCAAGTCTTACAGTAGCAACGATTGTAAATCCATGGTTTGTGCGCAGTATGACATTCGTCGAGCCTTGATGTATGTAAAGGAAAAAATTGTGCACTACATAATCTGTTGCATAGCGAGGGATGTCCTGCAGAAAATGGTAGGGTTGTTAAACAAAATATGGTAACATGCAAATATGGGCCCAAATTGAAAGAACTATATAGCAGTTGAAATCGAAGGACAAAAGTCTATAATTCAACAGATAGGGTAAACATGATGTCATGGAAATATGAGAGTAATCGAAAGAACAATACATCATTAATTTTCCTAATATAGAAAGAAGAGGGGAAAATACCCTTTGACGTATATGGTGCATGAGGCACCTTTTATCCAAATGTAGCAATATTTAGAATATGTTCAGCAAAGTAGGCCATGTCAACCGATTTAGGGTGAGATTGAACATACCGCGCGCGTGCACAAGTTATCTGGTATGATGAGATGGATTCTCTGGCGGCGGTCGCCAAGTCCTGAAGTATGGGCGCACTGTACATTCTATGAATGAAAGAAAACCCTCAAATCAGCTCGAATAAAAATGAATTCACTGCGATATCCGCCGGGTGATTAAAGGAGGCGAATGAACTGGGATAAGAGGAGAGATAATATCTTGTTAAATTAGTTACCTTGTCATCCATGAGAAAGAACCCTCAGTATGGCAGATTCCCCAACCAAGTGGAGCTGGGTCAACCGCGAGCAGCGTTGAGAAAGTCGTTGCGATAGGCAGCGGCAAGCGTAAGTGGCGAAATGCGGTGGGCTTTGCCGGCAGCCTGGCGGCGGCGACATGCATCGAGCTAAGTGTTTACCGCCGCGATAGGCGGTGCCATGCCATAGACGCAGAGGAGCTTGTGCAGGTGTGAATGGGGAACGTACCAGAGGCCCGAGGTGGGTGGCGGGCGGGGTGAGGGTTTTTGTGACATGGGGATGGTGAGGGTTTTCTTTTTTCTTTTTTGAATTGGGTGGTGAGGGTTTTCTGTCCCACAAAGAATTTTGGGGGCGACGGTTTGCTAGAGCGAACCATGTGTGATTGACGCAGTAGGCAAAATGATAGTCATTGCACATGGTTCCAATTTTGGGAGTCGTGTGTGATTGACTTACTACCTCTGTCCTGGTTTATTGGTCCCCTGTTGTAATTTTTACCAAAATTTGGCGAAATATTTAACATACTCAGACATAGATAATAAGCGTACACGTACATAAGCATAGTTCAACCATAAGTACATAGTTCAACCGTCATTAAGAATACTCAAGCGTACATAGTTCGATCCATCCCACATCTCATCTCACATGTGGCCGCCATGATCCTGAAGCTTCTCCGGGTACTCGGCGTACGCGTCGTGCGCCATCCTGCGAGAACACTTCTGCTTGAAGGAGCCAACAGCCCGTCCTCTTACATGCGCAAGAACACTTAGATACACGTCATGAATCTTGTGGTTTGAAAATGGGCATCCATGGCCATCGTTCCAGGTCCTAATACGCCTGTTATGCATTCCCGCATAAAGCTCCCTTAGGATCCACCTCTTGTACCTCCTCTGGGCATCTTCATCCTCGCTGTCCACATCGTCAGACAACACCTATACATATAGTAAAACAAATTTGGCTTCAAATCACTGATTACATGCCGTGAAGTAGGATTAGGAATTTATGGCTATTTATTTATACACATTTAGATATTATGGTTCGATTTTTAAGCATAGTCGTCTATGTACAGACTAATCTTGAAGAAAATAATGGCACAAACATATGTAGGTCATTCAAAATCAATTGTCAAGTCCTGGCTAGGAATTATTAGCACGAACACTAACCCTAGTCGGATTACTAGCAGAAATCATTTGCACAGATGAAACAACTAATCACTTATCACTTGTACCATTCAAACAATCAATACACTACACGGGTCTAACGAAACTTACTCAGATTTCATGGATTGGGAGAACATAACCACATGATTTCTATTCCAAAAAGGGGGAGACAGGAATAACCAGAGAAACCCTATGATCTATTTGACACATAACTGGGTATAAATAACTAACCAGCTATCGTCGTCGGAGTCATCGCCGAGTGGTCATCGGAGTCGTCGCCGGAGTGGTCGTCGGAGCCGGTGTGGAACTCCGCCTTCGGCTGTGGAAGCTCAACTCCGTCGACGATGTCAGGGTGCAGCGATAACTCGCCGGCGGTGACGGCAACCTCCGTCCCCATCTCCACGCCGTGCGCCGATGCTTTGAGGACTGAGAGCGGCGTCGAGGTTGCAAGCGGAGAGAGAGGATTGTGTGTGTAGCGAGGATGGGGGTGCGGCCGCTCGGGCGCACCATTAATATGGAGTAGTGGGAGTTGTGGGAGAGAGGCGGGCGACGGTCAAACCAATGGCTCGCCTCCTAGTGAGCCTACGCACCGGACTGCTGGCATCCCTACCAAAGTTTCACACAGGTACTCGCACGCCTCCCGATGACACTACGCAGCAAGCACACATTCGTCAATTCAGACACCTCCACGCGCGTCTCCCCGTCTGCCTGCGCGGCGGACTACTCGCATGCGTCCCGTCAACTCATGCCTGCTCGCACGCCACGCGGGTCATGCGCGGCACGTATATTTTTTTTCTATTTGGATGATTAATGCTGCCGCTTTATTGCTTATCCGAAGCATGGCACATATCCATTGTTGGTCTAATGCTCACAGTTCGAATAAATAATCCGTTTGGGATATTGGTTCCCAATTATTAATAATCTCCCGTCTGTAATTAGATAAAGATTACATCAAAACTGGTCTCAAATTTGACAAAAAAATAGTACAATGCCACTTTGTATTGGTGTCCATATGACAACACAATAAGTTTCATGAACTTCAAATAAGTTTTGGACATACTAGAATTTAAAAATCAAGATTCTCAATGTTTGAAATTTTTTGCACGGGGAGTAAACATGCACCCAGTGAGACGCATGTGTTTTTGCAATCCATTTAGGTGCACTGTCACGTGTGCATGTAGCTCAAATTTGATTTTTGCACATTATACGCAAGAAAGTCAATCAATGTACTAAAACGTCTTAATGATCTCTGTGAATGTATGTTCACCGTGGTATAATTAATTTAACATGCATCGTAGTTGTGGTGGATTCGCGGTGTGTGTATGTGTGTGTGGGTGTGTGCGTCTGGGGTGGCGGGTGGCTTGCAGTACACTACGAGTTGTGAGCCACCGTGTGGGTTGGCCATTTTGTTAGGCAGGCTGGTGCCACATCAGAGTCTTGAAATCGTTATTTAAATTATTGCACAACCCTTTCATACACAAATGTTTTGAACACATGCAGTCGATGGTTTTCCTACACGACACTCGACACTCGCGTGTGATGCTTTCTGTGGGCCCGCGAAGTCGTCGTCCATCACTTTGACGAACAGCCGGCAGTGAGGTTAATTTGACCAGCAAGGTATAATCTTTTTTGTTTGTGTTATGGTGGTATATAGAACGCGTCGAAGAGGTGTGAGGGGACTAGCATATATACTATACGTATGCGTCCGTGAACAAGTACACCTCACTCAGTGTCGGGACTTTTTGGTTACCGAGGCACGTGCCACATCAAAATTGTGAAATTGGTTATTCAAACACCACACAACACCTTTTTGGGCCAAATGCATATATATCCTAGCTAGGACACTCACGTGTGATGCTTCCATCTGTGGGCCCACGAGGCCATTGTCGATGCATGCATGCATCACTTTGACCTACCTCAGGAGAGGTTAATTAATTTCACCATTGACGAGGATTCTTTTGGGTTGTACATATATTACGGCAGGAGCATATAGTATGCGGTGAAGAGGGGGGAAGGGGACCATCGTATGTAGTATGCTTGATATGAACCTCACTCTCTCTGGGTGCATGGTTTACGGTTTTTGAGGCATGTGGCACATCAAAGTTGTGCATTTTGGGTATTCAACATATATATGTTTTCCCCACATGCAAAGCGGTGGTGGTTGCCCCCCGTACCCACTTAAGCGGTTATCAGCGATATCGATGCTTTCCATCTGTGGGCCCGCTTGGTCCATCACTTCTTTTTGCCTGACAACAAGAGAGGTTAATTTGACTTAGGAGGTGATTATTATTTTTGCTCTGGGCTGACATGCATGATACACTTTGATCATACACATATGCATGTGTACGCATGAATCCTCCCATCAAGTCTAAGTGGCTAGTACAACGAAACCATCATGAACCGACCTCCTCTATGTGGGGAGCTAGTGTATGATATTTGAGACACGCGCCAGATGAATGTTGTGTGTTCAAACATGCATGCACGCATCACCTCCATACATATGCATGTAGTGGTTGCCTTCGAACGATAGACTCCCTCGCATGGTTATCGACGACAAGCCTATATATTCATGGGCCCGCATGGTCATCCATGATCACCTTGACCAACAAACAAGGTAGGTTACCATGGCAGATTCTTCATTTGGTTAGTGCTATCGTAGTATAGGTCATGGTGAGATTGAGACCTAATTAAGTTTGAGTGCATATACTATGCATGCATGCATGCATATATGAATCCCCGTCGTTGGCTTGAAGTGTGGTGTAACATATATATGCATCGTCAACCTAACCCTCACTCAGTGTGGGAATTTCTAGTTCGAAATCACGATGACACATCAAAGTTGTTCATTGTTACACAAAAACACACATCTCCATACATATGTTTGGGCCACACGTATGTAGTGGTTGTCTTCGGGGACTAGCTACTTGAGTGATTATTGGCGAGCTAGCCCATCTCCGGGGTCGCATGGACGAACATTACTTTGGCCAACAACAAGAGAGAGGTTGTACAACCAAGGTGGATTATTCTTGGTCCGTTTTACGATCCATCTTGGTGAGATATATGCCTCTCTGGACCGCTGACTGAAAGTGTGTGTGGGGGGGATGATAAATTGCACTTTGCTAGGTGAACCCCGGTTGGGGGGGCATGCATTCATAGCTTAATTAGGATTCCCTTCATGGCAACACGAGGGGAGGTGGGGGCTGCTAGCTACTTTGCACTTTGCTAGGTAAACCTCGGTTGGGGGGGGGGCAGGGGCATGCTCATAGCTTAGGATTCCCTTCGTGCCGATACGAGGGGGGGCTGCTAGCTACTTCACACTTTGCTAGGTGAACCTCGGTTGGGGGGGGGCATGTGCATTCATAGCTTAGGGTTCCCTTCGTGCCGACACGAGGGAGGCGTGGCTGCTAGCTACTTCACACTTTGCTTGGGTGAACCTCGGTTGGGGGGGGGAGGGCATGCATTCATAGCTTAGCATGGATTCCCTTCGTGCCGATACAAGGGAGGGGGCTGCTAGCTACTTCGCACTTTGCTAGGTGAACCTCGGTTGGGGGGGGGGGCATGCATTCATAGCTTACGAATCCCTTTGTGCCGACACGAGGGAGGGGGCTGCTAGCTCTACTTCACACTTTGCTAGGTGAACCTCGGTTGGGGGCATGCATTCATAGCTTAGGATTCCCTTCGTGCCGACACGAGGGAGGGGGATGCTAGCTACTTCACACTTTGCTACGGTGAACCTCGGTTGGGGGGCATGCATTCATATATACCCTAGGATTCCTTTCGTGCCGACACGAGGGAGGGGGGGCTACTAGCTACTTCGCACTTTGCTAGGTGAACATCGATTGAGGGGGAGGGGGCATGTGTTCATATATAGCTTAGGCTTCCCTTCGTGCCGACACGAGGGAGGAGGGGGGCTGCTAGCTACTTCGCACCTTGCTAGGTGAACCTTGGTTGAGGGGAAGATTCACCTGGTCGAACATGCAAGACTTGCCTCTCCTTGAACAGCTTGATTGGGTTTTTACATCTTCTAGCTGGATCAATCAATATCCCATGACTCAAGTCACACCCCTTGCAAAAACTGCCTCTGGTCATGTACCTTGTTTAATCTCTATCAGTACGCCTATTCCTAAAGCACATATTTTCAGGTTTGAAACTACTGGGCGCATCAACCTGGTTTCATGGACTGTGTGCAAGAGGTTTGGGCCAAACCATCTCATAAAACCCACATTTCATCTATTATTGTGGAAAAATTGAAAGCTTTGAGGTTTGCTCTCAAGAAATGGCAGAAAGGGCTTTCTCACATTAAAGGATTGATTGAGAAGTGTAATTGGGAAATTCTGTGGTTAGATAACTTGGAGGATATGAGGCCTTTGTGTAAAGCTGAATTCAATTTTAGGAAAATAGTTAAGTTGCATCATGAACATCTTTGGCATCTCCAATTTCTATACTGGAAGAAGAGATGTACCATTAGATATATCAAAGTAGGTGAGGAAAATACAAATTTTTTCTAGGCAATGGCAACAGAGAGGTACAGAAGGAATTCCACTGCTAGTTTGTTACTATTTGATGGTACAATTTCTTCAGATCATGAGAAAATGGCTCGGGAATTTTTGGGCGCTTTCAAGAGTAGAATGGGATCTGTAAAACCAATTGAGTTGGGGGAGGACATCATTTCTCTAATTCCTAAAGTACAGGGGCTCGAGGTCCTCACAAAGTAGTTTGAGGTGAAAGAAATTGAGCAAGTGATTAAAGAATTGCCCATTGATAAGGCACCTAGGTCTGATGGTTTTAATGGGCTTTTCATGAAGAGATGTTAGCACATCATTTCCAGTTATTTCATTAGGTTGGTCAAGGAATTTCATGCAGGGACTGCTCACCTGGAGAACCTCAATGATGCATTAATTACATTGATTCCTAAAAACCAAACTCCTGTGACTGTGGGAGATTTCAGGCCAATATCTTTGACCAGTGTGGGTCTTAAGTTTCTCATCAAACTTGCATCTAATAGGTTTTAGGATGAAATCACCAAATGTGTTCATAAGAATCAATATAGTTTTATTAAGTCAAGAACAATTCAGGATTGCCTTGCTTGGAGTTTTGAATACATTCACCAGTGCAATCAATCAAAGAAGCCAATCATTTTGCTGAAGCTTGATTTTGAGAAAGCTTTTGATTCTATTCATCATGAGGCAATCATACAAATCCTTCGAGTAAAAGGTTTTGATAGGAAATGGATCACCTGGATTCAGCAGTTGCTATCTTCTGGCACTTCTTCTATTCTGTTGAATGGAGTCCCTGGTAAACACTTTAAGTGCAAGTGTGGTGTAAAGCAAGGAGACCCTATCTCTCCTTTGCTGTTTGTGATTGCTTCTCACCTCTTGCAGACCATGATTAATAATCTCCTTCGATAGGGCTTGCTTAATTTGCCTCTACCAACACATGATCAGGATTATCCAGTGGTACAGTATGCTGATGATACATTACTTTTAGCCAATGCTGATAGCTCTCAGTTGGAGGTTCTTAAATCAGTATTGCATTCCTTCTCCTTGGCTACTGGTCTGCAAATTAACTTCCACAAGTCCTCAATGTAATGTGGAGGCCACTTTTGCTTCAGATCTTGCTGCTCTTTTTGGTTGTCAGTTAGGAACACTGCCGTTCACATATCTGGGATTACATGTGGGTACCACTGGGCCTAAAATCATTGATCTGCTACCTTTAGTGGATTGCATGGAGAGAAGGCTTACTAGTAGCTCTTGGTTTCTGCCTCAAGGCAGTAGGTTGTAGCTGGTTAACTCTGTGATATCATCCCTGCCTTTTTTTCCCTTTGTAGCCTATGCATACCATAGGGTATTCTGAAGCAATTGCAAACAATTCAGAGACAGTGCCTATGGAAGAAGTATGGTCAGGAAAAGGGCCATTAATTGGCTGCTTGGCCCCTAGTTTGTAGGCCAAAACTGAAGGGAGGACTTGGAATTTTGAATCTGGGGTTGCAAAATGAGGCTCTACTTCTCAAGCATCTAAACAAATTCTACAACAGAGCAGATGTTCCATGGGTACACTTGGTTTGGGACTCTTATTATTTTCAGAGAGTCCCTCATGACACCACAGTCTATGGTTCTTTTTGGTGGAGAGACATTTGTAAGTTAATGGATAAATTCAGGGCTGTTACCTGTGTCACAGTCAGAAGAGGAGACACAGTGCTTTTCTGGTCAAATCACTAGATGATTAACAACTCTTGTGCCCCTCTTCAAGATAGATTTCCAAGGTTGTTTTCTTTCTGCTTGCAGAAGAATCTTTCAGTTATGGAAACGTTTTAGGCAGGCAATTTGCAGCAGCTGTTTTCCTTGCCACTGTCTGAATTGGCCTTTCAGGAGCTCAACCAGCTTTCATCTATGCTGAGAGATATCTCTTTGAATAATGATGGCAAGGATACCTGGACTTGGAGACATGGGAAGAAATCTGAATGTTCGGCCAACAAGTTCTATGACTTTGTGCACCAACCAGTCCTGGCTAACCCTATACTCAACTTGGTATGGAAGAGTTGTTGCACCATGTCGATTAAAATGTTTGCCTGGCTAGTCATAATGGACAGAGTTAACACCAAGGATATGATTCAGCGCAGACATTGGAAAATTAATGATGGGCCGGAATGTGTTCTGTGCTTAACTACAGTGCTGGAAGACAGAAATCACCTCTTCTTCAAATGCAACTTCAGTATGCGTATTTGGAATTACCTTCAAATCACTTGGCTGAATAGTGATGACATGGTGGAAATTGCCCTTCATGCTAGGAAGGAATTTAATAAACCTTTCTTTTCAGAGGTGGTCTTTCTTGCATGGTGGAACATTTGGAAAGTCAGGAATGATAAGGCTTTTAGGCACATTAGGCCTTCTTTTAGGCAGGGAGAAATGGCTTCATACATGATATTACCCTCCTCTCTCACAGGATTAAGAGAAGATATAAAGAGGCTCTGCTGAAGTGGATTGATTTCCTCCCCCTTGATGTACTTGCAGATGAATTTTTCTTTTCTTTTTCAGGTTTGTTCTAGTGTAGCCTGCCCTATATAGTTTTATTTTGTTTATTCTGTTTCTCTTCCTCTTCTTGAGGAACCTCTTGTATTATTGATTGGTGAGGTTTTAATAAAATGTTGTGGGGTGTAAGCCCTGCAGTCTTCAAGGTAAAAAAAACCTCGATTGAGGGGGAGGGGGCATGCATTCATAGCTTAGGATTCCCTTCGTGCCGACACGAGAGGGTGGGAGCAAGCAATACCGTGCACTTTGCAAGAGAGGTGCCACATCGAAGTTGCATTTGGTATTTGAAAATCAAACCACCCTTTGATACATAAATTTCGTCCACATGCAAGTGTGTTCGTGTTCTGACCATCTCCCGCGTCATTTTGCACCAAATTTATGAACATTCGAAAAGTCGGATGACACAACAGACACGGTTCACTCAAACTAACCGTGTGCCACACCGGTGCACCTGTCACGCACACATCCGCATAGTACAATGGGATCCACGAGGCTCCCCTCTCAGAAATATCTGCCCGCTTAGAGGGTTTTTCTGTTTCATACAACACGGTTGTTATCTCCGGACCGTGTGTAATGTTTCTTGTTCCCAACCCCGCCTGCATCGAAAATATCTGCCCGCCTCGAGGTTTTTTTTGTCAGTGTACAAAACTAGGCGCACATTTTTGTACCCCTTTACCTATGCACGGGCAGTCAGAGCCGCGCCCGCGACCACACCAAGCAGGGCGAGGGAGGTGAGCCAAGGTAAGACCGAAGCCCAAGATGGCCAGAGCAACAACAAGGACCAAGGCCACAAAGATCAAATGGACGAAGCAGGTTTCCCCGGCAAGGACCCTTGCCGGGGCAGCCTCACCGGCCCTTCCAACACCCTTACCAGTGCAGCTCGCCCACGCCAGCCGAGCGAGCCACCCTCGAGCCCACCAACACTCGACAAAGGCATTGGGACAGGGCTCGAGAGGCACCTCTGTGGTGGCATGCAGATCTTTGTGAAGACAAAGAATAGTCAAAATCAGATGAGGATAGGAAGCCAGCCATCCTCACCGAAGAAACCCACAAGACCCCTGGCAAGATCCTTGCCAGGGACGCCTGCGCGCCACGGCAAGACCCTTACCGGGCCACCCGGCAAGACCCTTGCCGGGCCACCCCGCAAGGCCATCACCAAGCGCACCAGCAGGGCCACCGTCAGGCCCGCACCAGCCAAGTCTCCGCCGCCGTTCGCGTGCAGCTGCCGACCCAACCAGCTGGGCAGGCACCTGTGTTGCAACATGCAGCCCTTTGTGGAGGCTCCACCACCGCGCCACCTCAGCTGCCTACCTGCCTACATGGCGCCACATCCATCGCTAGCCAGGGCGCGTGTCAAAGCTTGGAGGAGCGGCGACGGACGGAACGGGCCCCGCCCCTGTCCCCGATAAAGTCATGGGACACCTAAGCCTCGCATTAAATGCGCTTTGTCCTGTAATACCAGCGATAACCTCGCAACACTGTTGGCTTTCCACCTCCTGTGTGCCACTGTGGCAACCCCTTTTTCTATAAAAGGAGGCCCAAGGCGACGAGGAGAGGGATTCGGCTTTTTGGAGCTCGTTACACTTCATTGCTAGCTCAAGAACTCAGAATACATCCACCAAAGCAGGACTAGGGTTTTACGCATCCTCGCGGCCCGAACCTTGATAAACGAACTGCGTGCTCTCTGTTAGACCCGCTCTTCTCTCAACCCTGTGCCCCGTAACCGCTGTAGGGATTCTTGTGATCCCATAGGTGTCGTTTTCCACCGACTTCTTTGGCGCGCCAGGTAGGGGACGCATTTGTGAGAATCTGGTGTGGTAGTTAGCCTAGCGGTTCTTCGTCACCATGGCCCCTAAGAAGAAGACGGCCACGGCGATCGGCTCGTTGGGTGCCGAACGGCCTGTGCCGGTGCGGACGAGCAGCGGAACGGTTGCGGACAGGACTCAGGCCACGGCCCGCGAACACCAGCACCACCCAGGCAGTCGGAGCCTGGCGAGCGGCGTTGTTCATGCACCAGACGATCGGCCCCATGTCGCCGGACCCAAAGACGGAGCTGGGCCCCCTGCCGGCGACGCAGGGCCCTCCGAGGGTGTCATTGCACCGACTATGGGTGGCGCGGCGACCTCCAGGACGCATACACCAACGACCACTATGCATTCTTCCCATGGTGTGCGCGCCGAACAGAGCCCTTTGCGTCGTCAGCAAGACGAAGGAGTTCAACACGCTCGCCGAAGCACTGGTGAAAATGGCACGCAACCGCTGGGTCATGACAGAGCTCCTTCTAACATAGTTACAAGTCGAAGCGCACCGCGATCCACTCAGCTGTCACCGCCACCGACGCCAGCGGAAGCCTTGGCACACGCACAACTGCTCCTCGACTTCCCTCCTGTTGCGGAGAAGCTCGATGAGTGGAGGGCCACCATCCGGAGCCTCGTCGCCGTCACGAACAAAGACGATCCGCGACCGGCGGGGCCCTCGGGTCGGCGCTCCACCGAACCACCACATGCTGGCGCTGGGAGGACCGGGGGAGCTGCGGCCATGGTGCACTTTCTTCCTCCTCGCCAACTGCCGCAGGCGTCGGCCCGTCGCGATGACACTGGTGATAACATCTCCATAGCGTCGTCCGATCCACGGACCCTCCGCGACAAGCGCCACGTCCTTCGGGAGGGCGCTCACGAAGACGCTCGAACCACCATCGAGCGTCGACGCGAAACGCGACGCCAGTCGGACAAGCGGGCGGGACCTGCTAAGGACCACCCGGCACCGAGGGGCCCCGGCGGCCTACCTTACGAGGTGGGCTGCCCAGCTTTTACCCGTGAGGTGAGGCAGTTCCAGTGGCCGTCCCACCGCACGTTCAAGCCCGACGTCGGCAAGAAGTACAGCGGCAAGACCCATCCGTCCGAGTTCCTCAGCATTTACACCATCGCGATGTAGGCCGCTGGGGCTCACGACGACAAGGTGCTTGCCAACTACTTCCCGCTAGCGCTCAAGCCCAATGTAATGTCTTGGTTGATGCACTTGCCGGCGGACTCCGTCTCTTCCTGGTCAGATATGTGCCATGAGTTCATTGGTGCCTTCATAGGAGGCCACCAAGCTCATGGCCAGGCCAGTGACATGCACAAGATCAACCTCAAGTTGAACCCTGAGAAGTGCGTCATCGGCGTCCCGTCCGGCAAGCTTCTCGGGTTCTTCGTGTCACAGCGCGGGATCGAGGAAAACCCAGACAAGATCAAGGCTATTAAGCAGATCGAGGCACCCAAAGCGGATCAAGGATGTGCGCCGGCTCACCGGCTGCATTGCCACCATGAGCCGGTTCATCTCCAAGTCCGCCGAGCGCGCCCTTCCCTTTTTCAAGATCTTGAAAAGGGCGGGCCCAATAGAGTGGACCCCAAAAGCCGAGGCCGCACTGCAGTACCTGAAGAAATACCTTTCCTCCACACCAATACTAGTTGCACGTAAACCATACGAGCCGTTACTGCTGTATCTGGCGGCGATGAATCAAGTGGTCAGCGCCGCACTAGTGGCACAGAGGGAGGTCAACGAGGAGGCAGCAATGGCGGCAGGACCAGCGGATGGCAAGCCGAAGATTCCCTCGGCAGGGCCTGGTGCCGACAAGGCGTGGCCCCCTGCAGAGTCTGGTCCCACCAAGGAGATGCCCGCGCGGTCTAGTGAAGTGGTGCCAAAGAAAAAGATGATGCAACACCCGGTTTACTTTGTCAGCTCCCTCTTGCAGGGGGCTAGGTCAAGGTATTCCGGTGTGCAAAAATTGCTCTTCAGCCTCCTTATGGCCTCGAGGAAGCTGTGTCACTACTTCCAGGCCCACGAGATCATTGTCGTCTCCCGCCTCCCGTTGCAACGGATACTGCACAACCCGGATGCAACCGGAAGGATTGTGGAATGGGCCTTGGAGTTGTCCAGCTTCGGCTTAAAGTTTGAGAGTACCTCGACAATTCAGAGTAGAGTCTTGGCGGAGTTCATCGCGGAATGGACCTCGACGCCTGATGAAGAAATCCAGGAGACTACTCTCCCCAGCAAGGAAGCAGACCGCAATTGGATCATGTACTTTGACGGAGCCTTCTCGCTGCAAGGCGCCGGTGCCGGTGTGCTGCTCGTCGCCCCCACCGGAGAGCACCTCAAGTACGTGATCCAGATGCACTTTGTAACGCCCTCGATGCGGCTATATCTCCCACGTGTCGAAGCACGACTTAGAGGCATAGCCGCATTGAAAGCAATGTCGCAAGTGAGGTAATCTTCACACAACCCATGTAATACATAAGGGAAAAAGATACATAGTTGGCTTACAATCGCCACTTCACACAATACATGAGTAAAGCATTACATCATACAGATACAATCAAGGTCCGACTACGCAACCAAAATAAAAGAAGACTACCCCAAATGCTACACAGATCCCCGATCGTCCCGACTGGGCTCCACTACTGATCAACTGAAACGAAGCAACTCAAAGAACAAGGTCTTCATCGGGCTCCTCCTTGAGCTCGGGTGTGTCACCTGCATGGATTCATCGGCATCTGCAAACTGGTTTGGAAGTATCTGTGAGTCACGGGGACTCAGCAATCTCACACTCGCGAGATCAAGACTATTTAAGCTTAAAGGTAGGACAGGGTAGTGAGGTGGAGCTGCAGCACCGACTAGCATATATGGTGGCTAACATACGCAAATGAGAGCAAGAAGAGAAGGCAAAGCACGGTCAAACAACTATGATCAATAAGTGATCCTGAACTACTTACGTCAGACATAACTCCAACAATCGTGTTCGCTTCCCGGACCCCGCCAAGAAGAGACCATCATGGTTACACACGCGGTTGGTGTACTTTAATTAAGATCAACTTCGGGTTTTCTACAACCGGACATTAACAAATTCCCATCTGCCACATAACTGCTGGCACGGCTTTCAAAAGTTCAAAACCCTGCAGGGGTGTCCCAACTTAGCCCATGATAAGCTCTCGCGATCAACGAAGGATATTCCTTCTCCCCGGGAAGACCCGATCAGTCTCGGAATCCCGGCTACAAGACATTTCGACAGCAATAAAACAAGTCCAGCAAAGCCGCCCGATGCGTCGACATCCTGATAGAAGCTGCACATATCTCGTTCTCAGGGCAACACCGGAGGAGACATGCTACGAGTAAAACCAGGCCTCGAGTTTCCCCGCGGTGGCCCCGCAGGCGGCTCGGTTCAGACCAACACTTAGACAAGCATTGGCCCGGGGGGGGGGGGCTGAATAAAGATGACCCTCGGGTTAGCTACTCCCAAGGGAAAGGTATAGGTGGTAGGCAAATGGTAAAACCAATGTTGGGCCTTGCTGGAAAAGTCTTATTCAAAGCGAACTGTCAAGGGGGTCCCATAAATCACCCAACCGCGTTAGGGACGCAAAAATCCGGGAACATAACACCGATATGACGGAAACTAGGGTGGCAAGAGTGGAACAAAACACCAGGCATAAGGCCAAGCCTTCCACCCTTTACCAAGTATATAGATGCATTAATTAAATAAGATATATTGTGATATCCCAACAAGTAAACATGTTCCAACAAGGAACAACATCTCCATGTTCCAACAAGGAACGAACTTCATCTTCACCTGCAACTAACAATGCTATAACAGGGGCTGAGCAAAGCGGTAACATAGCCAAACAACGGTTTGCTAGGACAAGGTGGGTTAGAGGCTTGGTTTAACAATATGGGAGGCATGATAAGCAAGTGGTAGGTATCGCAGCAAAGGCATAGCAAAAGAGCGAGCAACTAGCAAGCAAAGATAGAAGTGATTTCGAGGGTATGGTCATCTTGCCTGAGATCCCGCAAGGAAGAAGAACGAGTCCATGAAGAAGACAAACGGGCGTAGATGAATGGATCCTCACACTCACAACGTTATCATAACTAACCCGAAGAAGCAACGCCGGAAAGAAGCAAACAACAAAGTAAACAACCACCACATAAACATGGCATGATATGCGAGATGTGGTATGCAATGCATATGCATGCTCTGGAAGGAAAAAGGATGAACAAGGCATAATCTTGGCAAACCAAGTATGCCACTGGAAAGTTGAGGTGATTTCGGTTGAAATCGATATAAAGATCACCGGAATCGGATGCACGGTTTGCAAATGACAAGCAAAACAAGAATGACAAGATTCTGCCATTAACAGCATGATGCTACTTAGCAAGCAACAAGAAATTAAGCTACTACATCCAAACATATCAACAAAGCATATGACAGTGATCTACTCAAGATGCTTGACAAAAGATGAACACTGAGCTACGGCTAAATCACACCATAACAGGCTTCAAACAAGCATGACAAAAGTGCAAAAGACAACAGGTTCACAGACTTGGTGAAAATAACAACATGCCAGAAATTAACATCAGGATGACATGTTTAGAGCAAGCAAACAACATGCTACAGGAACACAATATAGCAAAGCAAGGCATGGAATGAATCTACTCAAAGCATAGAATCAAAAGTTCCTTACTGACCATGAGCCAAAAAGGAATAGAAAATATAATAACACCCATGTCAATTAAGCAAATTTCGTTACAGGTTACAGACTTAGCAGAAAACTGGACATGTCAAAAACAGATAACAAGTAGGCATGTTTACGAGCTCGATGCACTCATTACAGATCATTGCATGACAAACTAAGCATACATCCATGAAGAAGACATGGCATAGAAGCTAGACATGGGAAGAACAACAATATATCATGCAAGGATCAACTACAACAAGCTTGGAAAAATCGAATAACATGTAAACAATCTGCCAGTAACATTTAATAGCAAAAGTAGAGCTCGATTGACTCAAGCTAAGTCACTCCATAATTACAAACAAAAGCCTGGATGGATAGAGCAAATCCATATGCTCAAAACACCCTTACTGATCATGCTCAAAAGAGGCATAGATCTCTTGGAAACAACATGAACACATGGCATAAAAATAACAGCAGGCAAGGACTTGGTGAAATACTAAGTCTCTGAAATCAGCAACATTATGATCCCTAGTTTGCATACTTGTGCTAGTCACCACAAAGATCACAAAAATACATGGCATAAATCTTTGGAAAGATAGCATGGCATGTTACAAAACACATGTAGGACTCATCTCCATAGGATGCACACATCAATCATGGAAAAAATGACAAAAATGCATGTACTGAAATAGATCTGAAACTAACATCACATAGCCCTCTTCTAACAGCATTTCGGGCTTCAAGATGAGCTCAAAACAAAATGATGCAATGAGATGAAATGATGTACTCATCGAGGCGAACAATTTGATATGCTATACGCCCAAAATGGAGGCACGGATGCAGAGATATGGCATGATGAACATTGCAATAAAATGATAGAATTTCGGGGACTTAGCCAAAATTTATACCCCTCCGAAAGTCAACGAGATGAAGCGGTGCGGGATAACGAGATCCGAGACGGAGGCGCTGTTTGGTTCCCGGGGTTGGTGGATCTCATTCACCTTCCCCGGATCCGGCGACTCCGGCGAGGCGGCGGCCTCCGGCGAGGTCGAGGTCGGCGGGGCAGGCGTGGGGAAGAGGCGGCGAGGTGCGGGCGCGGGGCGCGGCCAGACCCGGCTCGTGGCGCGGTGGCGAAGGCGGCGGGGCGGCGCGAGGCGCGCCGGCGACGGCGGGCGGCGTCTCGGCAGCGCGGGAGGCGAGGCGCGCCGGCGAACGGATGGCGGGCGTCGCGCGGAGCCGCGGCGGCGGCGGCGGGCGGCCGCGGTCGTCGGGCGCGGGGCACGGGAGCTCGGCCCGATCCGGCCCGGGGCGGTCTCCCCGTGGGCCAGGTGGGCCCAGCGGCGGGGCGCGGAGAGAGAGAGGCCGGCGGAGGCCACGTGGCGCCCCTGGATTGGCCGGGAGACGGCGCTTGCTGAGGTGGCGCGCCCTGATTGGCCGGGGTGAGGTGGAGGCTGGACGTGTCCGGCGAGGGTGGACATGTCCGGCGGCGGAGTGGGAAGTTGCTAGGGTTCCATCTGCGATTTGGACGGGGGAGGCACATATTTATAGGTAGAGGTGGCTAGGAAGCTCCAAATGGAGTGCGTATTTCGGCCACGCGATCGTGATCGAACGACCGAGAGGATGGAGATGACTAAGATGGGTTTTGGGCCACTTTGGAGAGGTGTTGGGCTGCACACCAAAGAGGCCTTTACGGTTACCCGGTTAACCGTTGGAGTATCAAACGACCTCCGATTGACCTGAAACTTGACAGGCGGTCTACCGGTGCTATACCATGGCCGCTTGACAAACCTCGGTCCATTCCGAGAAGATTTAATACACCTCATGGAAAAAGGTAAAAGGGGAAGCCGGAGGACATAGGAGCGCCGGATTGCAAAACGGACAACGGGGAAAATGCTCGGAATCATGAAACGAACACGTATGAGAATGCGATGCACATGATGACATGATATGAAATGCAGATGATTACATGGCAAAGTGCAACACGCAAGCAAATGACAAGGCAACGACGGCGAATAACTGGCGGACACCTGGCGCATCAGATCCGGGGCTTTACACACTTCCCCAGGGAGATGTCCAGCAATAGCACCGCCGAGTACGACGGATTGCTTGCTGGTCTCAGGATCGCGACATACCTCGGGGTTAAGAAGCTCATCGTCAGGGGTGACTCGCAGCTCGTTGTCAGGCAAGTCAACAAAGATTATCAGAGCCCACTAATGGAAGCATAAGTAGATGAGGTGAGGAAGCTGGAGGAACGCTTTGACGGTATCCAGGTGGAGAACGACATCGCTGGTTACCTGTCAAAGCGTGCCGCATTCAAGCTACCTATGGAACCAGGTACATTTTTGCTCCAGTTAACTCAACCATCCGTCGATCCATAGAGCAAGCGGAGAAAATTAGGTCCCGGCAAGTACTTTCCTACCGAGCCCCCCGGGGCTGTCGGCAAGGGTGCGGTCGCGGATGCTGAGCCTGCCCAATAGCAACCGGCTCCGGCGGGGTGTCAGGCCCTGGCCGTAGAGAGCGCCGCTCCCATGGCGGAAGAGATGCCTTTGGTCCTTGTCGTCGAGTCTCAGGCTCCGGCATGGGCGCAGCATACCATCCAATTCCTCCAAACAGGGGAGCTTCCTGAGGAGCAGGAAGAAGCGGAGAAAGTAGCCCGTCAGTCCGTCGTGTACCAGTTCGTCGATGATGTCCTGTACCGGAGAAGGCCGAACGGTGTGAAACTCAAGTGCATCCCTCGGGAGGCAGGACTAGAGATGTTGGCAGAGATACATGGAGGCATATCTGGCTCCCACATAGGGTCAAGGGCCCTTGCCGGGAAGGCGTTCCGCCAAGGTTTCTTCTGGCCCACCGCCCTCCAGGATGCGACGGCACTAGTCACCAAGTGTGAAGCGTGCCAGTTCCATTCAAAGAAGCTTCATCAACCAGCCCAAGCCCTTCAAAAAATACCTCTCTCCTGGCCATTCTTGGTCTGGGGGCTCGATATACTGGGCCCTTTTCCCCCACGCTGTCGGGGGCTTTGAGTACTTGTACGTTGCAATCGACAAGTTCACAAAGTGGCCAGAGGTGGAAGCAGTGAGGAAGGTGATGGCTCAGTCAGCCGTCAAATTCTTCAAAGGACTGGTCTGCCATTTTGGTGTGCCAAACAGATTCACCACCGACAACGGCACGCAGTTCGCAAGCCACACCTTCATGCAGTACATCCGAGACCTCGGCAGCAGGGTCTGTTTTGCTTCCGTGGCACATCCATGGAGCAACAGCTAAGCGGAGAGGGCAAATGCTGAAGTGTTGCGAGTCTTGAGAACGAAGACCTTCGACAGGCTGCACAAGAGTGGAAGGCGCTGGATTAATGAGTTACCGGCGGTTCTTTGGTCGATCAGGACGACGCCAAATCGAGCCACCGGCCAGACACCTTTTTCCCTGGTATACGGGGCGGAAGCAGTTCTCCCCACGGAACTCATACACGAGTCACCTCGAGTGCTCGCTTATGATGAGCTTGAGCAAGAGCCGTTGCGCCAAGATGACGCGATGCTCCTTGAGGAAGATCGTCTTCGAGCGGCTGTGAGAGCGGCACGCTACTAACAAGCCTTGCGTCGCTACCATAGCCATAAGGTTCATGCCCGAAGCTTTGAGGAAGGCGACCTTGTTCTTCGGCGCGTTCAGTCGGCCAAGAATTCCAACAAGTTGACGCCAAAGTGGGAAGGCCCTTACTGGGTAATACGAGTCACCAGGCCTAGCGCAGTCTGCCTGGAGACCGAGGATGCCGTACCAGTGAGCAACTCCTGGAACATCGAGCATGTTCGCAATTTTTACCCATATGGCGCGGCTTGCCGGGCCTCCCGACAAGCCACCTTTTGTACGAGCTTTGCCGACAAGTCATGTGACCCTCTGTACAAAGCCAGGCGCAGACCCTGAGCAAAAATAAATGAAGTGCTGGCGCCCTAAGTTATATCATGCATGCTAGGTCGAGTCTCGTCCTTGGTTAGGGTTGATAGTGCTTAGCGGCGGCTAACCCCTAGCTTAGAGGTCGAGTGCGCGTCTCTCTGTTCTTCTCTGTCTTCTTTGGTTCGCAGGACACATGAATATCCTTGCCGAGCTGCTTTGGAAGAAAGGGGATGGACCGACGTCCGGGCCCCGGCAAGCCAGTATTGCCGGGGGCTACAAGAGCGAAGATCCACCCGCGGCCAGCCAAGGTTGCCGGGGGCTACAGATTCAGATAAGTTCTCTATCCCTTATCATGCGTTCCATTATGGACTGACGTATGTGAAACCTCGTTTTATCCTTAGGCTACCGTGCTCCCCTCATTCCGGACCCTAGGACTCGTTTCCTGGGACCGACTTTGGTCATGGTCGCGGCAGCAAGGAAATGAAACGAGGAGCCTAAGCCCACCTCATCCCTGCCTCCGCCAAGGGCGTGAGAAAGGTCAAGCGAAGTGGGGGGACGCCAAGGCCTGTTGCCGGGCGAGAAAACATTTATCTTAAAGGTAAAAAGGATTTACTCCTTGTCGTGGGTTTTACCTGTGGACGAAAAACCCGGCAAACATCCCTTTTTCATTAAAAAAACATCCTGGACAGGTACAGTTCATACGAAATGAAAAACATGAACAAGGGGATTACAAGTTCTAAATCTAATAAAGGCCCGAAGGCTTAAAAGACTAAAAAGAGATAAGATGCCCGTAATCCCTTTGTTTTCCCTCTCCTCAGGAGGCAGGCCAAGGAGGCGAAAAGGGAAAAAGGGGCGCCTAGGCGAGCTACGAGCAGCAGAAGACACCGAGAGAACACCTCGGCGGCCGCCCATCGGCAGGCCGGTGATGACGGTGCTGGGAAAAGAGCTAGAAGACGAGGCGGCAGGACCGGCGGTATGCGACGAAGGCGTCGGTTCCCGCGTACTCCAAGTTGACGGCCTTGCCGCCCGCCCTCTTCCTCTTCCGCAGCCTCCTGGCGCCAGGCGCCCAAGGAGACGGCCCCGAGAAGTTCAAGGAGCTGGCCCCTGGCAAACCGTTGCCGGAGGAGAAGCCAGGTGCAGATGCTGCTGCTGCCGCACCCGCCCAGGCAGGGGGCGTCCGACGCCTAGTCGGACTCGTCCCCGCTATCCGCCCCGCTGTCCTCCTCGTCACTTTCGCTCGAGGAAGAACTTCCATTGTTAGAATCTCCATCGGAGGAGCTCTCCACGCAGCACTTCAGGCGAGTCCCGAACTCCCCGAAGACCTTGACGGAGAGTAGGCCATCCTCCGTCAATTTGAAGTAGAGGATGAGCCCCACCGTCAGGCTGTGGATGCGAGCGAATGTCTTCCACCAACGACGGAGGTACATGACTCGAGGAGCCGGGAAGTCGACGTCGACCCACGTGCCCCCGTTCCCGCAACCCCTCATGTGCAATCTGAGGGATTGGGGCCGGTCACACTCCATCTCTAGAGCAAACAGGGCGCGAAGAAAAAGACAGTGACACGGAGGCCGACGCAGCCTAATGAAGAACTCGCGGGGCTGGTCCCCGACATGGCATTCCATTAAGAAAAGCACCATGGGCGTGGGAGAAGCTGGCGCGCCGCCCCACCCTCCTCTTCCCTGAGCACTCCGACCTCTGCCCCGGCCTCGCCCATGGCCTCACCCCCTCCCCCTTCCCCTCGCGGCTGGCTCTACCACCACGGGCGCAGAGGGAGGAGGGACGCGTTGCCGAGCGGCGACCCTCGCCGCCACCGTCGAAGGACCAGGATTCCCTTTATCCATGACGAATGAAAGGAAGGAGCGGAAGCAAAGGGAGGTAGAATATGGAAGAATGCGGGATGCCATCTCCCCTTCCCGCTCTTTATAAAGGAACGGGTTTGGGGCTCGGCCGCCCCGCTCGGCCAATCAAGACACGGGAGGCGCAGGGAACCAGGACCGACCCGCTGCCCCAACCAGCGACGGCCCGGTTTCCCGCCTCCACCGTTTGCCACCCCGGGCGCATGAAAGACGCGTGGTAGACGTGCAGAACCGAGGGGACAGGTGAGGCGACCTCTCCCCACCCTTTGATCATGGGGAGTGAACGCCTTGAAGACCGTGCCTCGGCCCCATTCAGTAAATGAGCCACGCCTCCACGCCTCCCTCCCTTTACAGGGAAGGCGCGAGCCGCCTCTTTACTGCGATGTGACGCATGCGTGTGAAAACCGCCCCACACATGTCGCCCACGTCACGCACGCCCCTCCACGCCGCGCCGTGCGCGCAGGTCGTGGGAAGCACAACGCGCGAAAAATCTTACCACGGTAAAAACTGCCCCGCCTGCCCACGCACCATTTTGGGGCCTGACCCAACTACGTGTCACGCTTATGTGTGGCCCAGGCCCGGGGACTCCTGTCGGTGTACAAAACTAGGGGCACATTTTTGTACCCCTTTACCTGTGCACGGGCAGTCAGAGCCGCGCCCGCGACCACAACAAGCAGAGCGAGGGAGGTGAGCCAAGGTAAGACCGAAGCCCAAGATGGCCAGAGCAACAACAAGGACCAAGGCCACAAAGATCAGATGGACGAAGCAGGTTTCCCCGGCAAGGACCCTTGCCGGGGCAGCCTCAGCGGCCCCGGCAAGACCCTTGCCAGGGCAGCTCGCCCACGCCAGCCGAGAGAGCCACCCTCGAGCCCACCAACACTTGACAAAGGCATTGGGACAGGGCTCGGGAGGCACTTCTGTGGTGGCATGCATATCTTTGTGAAGACAAAGAATAGTCAAAATCAAATGAGGATAGGAAGGCAGCCATCCTCACCGAAGAAACCCACAAGACCCCCAGCAAGATCCTTGCCGGGGACGCCTGCGCACCACGGCAAGACCCTTACCAGGCCACCCGGCAAGACCCTTGCCGGGCCACCTGGGAAGGCCCTCGCCAAGCGCACCAGCAGGGCCACCATCAAGCCCGCACCAGCCAAGTCTCCGCCGCCGTTTGCATGCATCTACCGACCCAACCAGCTGGGCAGGCACCTGCGTGGCAACATGCAGCCCTTTGTGGAGGCTCCACCATCGCGCCACCTCAGCTGCCTGCCCGCCTACGTGGCGCCGCATGTATCGTTGGCCAGGGTGCGTGTCGAAGCTTGGAGGAGCGGCGGCGGACGGGACGGGCCCCGCCCCTGTCCCCGATAAAGTGAAGGGATACCTAAGCCTCACATTAAATGCGCTTTGTCCTATAATACCAGCGATAACCTCGCAACACTGTTGCCTTTCCACCTCCTGTGTGCCACTGTGGCAACCCCTTTTTCTATAAAAGAAGACCCAAGGCGACGAGGAGAGGGATTCGCCTTTTTGGAGCTCGTTACACTCCGTAGCTATCTCAAGAACTCAGAATACATCCACCAAAGCAGTACTAGGGTTTTACACATCCTCGCGGCCCGAACCTGGATAAACGAACCGCGTGCTCTCTGTTAGACCCGCTCTTCTCTCAACCCCGCGCCCCGCAACCGCAGTAGGTATTCTTGTGATCCCATAGGTGTCGTTTTCCACTGACATTTTTCTTTTTCATAACACACGGTTGTTATCTCCGGACCGTGTGCGATGCCCTATCATCAAAATTTTCAATAGCCTGGCATTTCACTCCCGCGTTTGACTCCCGCGTAGTAAAATTTTCAGTACTCGCGTCATTTCCTCAAACACCGCGCGCCCCCCTCCACACACGCACACACCAAAACCTCCTCGGGCGTGCGACACACACCCACCCTCGCTCGAAACCCTAGCAAAGTCCCCGTAGCTGCCGCCGCCGTAAGGACTCCATTGTCAACATCTGTCGGTTTGCCCATGCAGCTTACCCACCGACCTACATACCCACGCCGCCCTGAGTTTCTTAGATGACGCCTGCCAAACGCCCCCTTTCCCACAGATCCCCATCCCCATCCCCATCCCCCACTCCAGAGCGTCGCAGCCTAAGCCCGGGTACGCTTCCCGTGGAGCTCGAGGAGAGACTGGCCCAAAAGAGGTGTATAGCGGTCTCTTCGCCCGACGTCGCCGAGGAAGCTGACGACCATTACTGGCAGCAGGCACTCAAGCAGCGGGCAAGATTATGCGGGCATGTCTCGTCCACCGGCTATGACATCGAGGTCATCGACAGCGACACCCTGAGGCGGGCTGTGTCACAAGTTAAGTGGCCCACCCCCAAACCCTCGGGTTCAACCGCCGTCAATCTCATCCATGGCCCCGCTGCTGATCTCCTCTGGCTCGCTATCAACAATTTGCCATTCTACATTGCCATCGAGCCCCTTTTGTCATTTCTGAAGGACACGTTCTGCGACGCTGGCTTGGGATCCACAGCTTCCAAGTCAGACCTCATCGACGGCGACCACGAGGAGGGCACCCTCTCCGACTCTTCCAAGGGGAAAGAGCCCATCTGCTCTTCCAAGGGGAAAGCGCCCGTCTGTGACATTAGGAAGGGCACCCTACCGCCGTGCTCTTCCAAGGGGAAGGAGCCCATCTTCCACAACATGGAGCGCATCCAGGGTCCGTGCTATTCCCACGGGAACGAGCCCATCTGTGACAAGTGAGGAAACCCATGATTTGTTTATTTCAGTTTTTCACAATGTGATGCTCTATATGTGCAATTATTTACTGCGCAGTACATTTCATCAATCCAGTTTTAAACATACCGATAGGAATGCATATATTTGCTTGTTGTTAAGCCTATTATAGCTAGCATATGCCTCTTTTAAAGTTTTTTGATTGTTCAGTTGTTTGTAGTTAGCATATGTTCAGTTTCCAATGCTATCTTTGGTTGTTCGTAGTATGCCTTGTTTATTCCAGTTATTCACAATGTGATGTTCTATGTGTGCAAGTATAAATTGTGCAATTCAATTTCATCAGTACCAGTTTCAACAATACCATTATGAATGACTACATTTGGTTGCTGCATCTTGTAGTTAACACGCCTTTCCATTTTTATTTAACCATAACTAGTGTACTTAGACCGACACAATACCTGTTTGAATGACCATGTTTGCTTGTTGTTAAATGTTAGGCCAGTTGCAGTTAGCACACCATTCCACTTGTTTTGCTTTACTAGCATGCTTATGCCTGCACACTGAAGCTATCTTTTGGAGATTATTTTGTCTGCCATGTGTAATTTTGGTTGATGTTTAGCCTATTGTGCTTAACATGCTTCTTGATGTACCTACACAGGACAATTTTGGGAACGACTACTGTTTTCCATCGAGGTTAGTTTCATCCCATGGCTTATATCTGCTCACTGTTCAGGATATCCATAGTTGGTATCATGTAGGCCGACGGCTGATAAGGGACTAATCGGTGAATCGGACTTTGAACTGAATATATCTGTAACCCATTTTTCCTTAGGTTAACTAGGGCGATATGTTATATATCTGAGGCTACAGAGCAACATGCACTGTACTTAATGTCTAAATATGCAATCCTAGGCTACATAGCAACAAGGGAGAGTGTTACATTAATGTTTTAATGATGTCTATATATAGTAGCGGAGCAGCAGCAGCAACAGCAACAACACAACCCTATTTGGGTACTCAACTTAGCTATAGGTTAGAGTTAGTTTCTAGCTCATTACTAACCCTGAACTAACTCCATCCAAAAAGTTGTTTGGATGGCAGGGTTAGATTGACTATAAATGCACTAGGAGAACTAGCTCCAATTAGCACCTCTTGGGTTGGATACTAGTTTTTTTGGGTGGGTTATAGATGCAACTAGCTCAAACTAGCCCTTATGTTTAGATATACTTTAGGGCTATTTGAGCCCGAACTAGCTCAAACTAACTGTAACCCGTGGATACTGCAGCAGATAATTTTTAAGAACGAACCAAACTCCTTCCGGCCCATAATATAAGATGTTAATTCATCTAATATGTGAGTATATTGGATGTTATAAGATACTCCCTCCATTCCTAAATATTTGTCTTTTTAGAGATTTCAAATGGACTACCACATATGGATGTATATCGACATATTATAAAAGAGTGTTGTACTATATCATTGTGCCATTGTTGTTTAGCTTCTAATATTAAATTGGTGCTTTTAGGTACATATGTCATTGGTAAAAATCCGCTTTCGACCCTTTCTGCATATGGGGCAATGAGATATCGATGAACCAGCATCAAGTGAGGAAGATGATAAAGATTGTTAGTAAAATGGGTCCAAAGATGGCAATTAAACTATTTGTTTACACTTTATCCAAGACAACTTCGAACTGCAGGATGGTAAGTAAGAACTCTGCAGCCTTCTTTTTACTGCCCTTAATGTGTTGTGTTAGAGGACAATGTCTGAAATCTTATTCCTTTTCAGTGGTTGCCAAAGCAGTTTACTCAAGATTACCTCTCAAACTACATGATTGGTGGGCATGCAAAGGTTAAAGTATTTCTACCAGAACACGATGATTATCTAGATGCTTTCATGAAGACTGTGAAGGATGGGCGGTCGGCCATCACAAGGGGTTGGACTAGAGTCGTGCGTGCCTTCTGCATGGAGGAGGGCACAATATGGGAATTCCGCTTCACCTTGTTCAGGAACCAGAATATATTCCGTCTCTTTCTTTACCGTCTTTAATAGTACAAGTATACAATTGTGGTTCATCATTCTTTATTTGGTTCTTACGTAATTCTTGAACATATGTACCTATGAATCGAATAATGCATTGGTTGTTTTAACCTGATGGATATGAATAAAGTTGTAGCATACATTCAAGCTCAAATCCAAATCTGGTACAATTTGGAAAAGCAACAATTAAATTGCGGTGAAATTACGATCTCCAGGTTGTTACGACACACACGGTTGGTAAAACACAAAATTTTGCGATATGCACCATAATCCGAGATGGTTCACAGGGAGGAAACGTGTGCAAGCATGCACACGGTTGCCGTTTGCAAAGCGTGTGCGATGTCAGACAATATCAACAATGGTGCGGGCAAACTATACGTTTGTGTTAGTTGCCTTATTTTACACGATTCGCAACCATGAGATGTTTTTGATGAAGTATGCATCGTAAATGTTGCACCACAGAATAGCGTGTGCGATAGTTGTCATGTACGACGATGTTATGACGGTCTGACGTTTTGTAATCCTGTTCAACACTCGTACAACGATTAGCTAATCTTCTTAACGGTGAACCGTTTGTGATGGGTCGCGCATCATACACGTTGTATAATAGTGAACCGTTTGTGATGGGCCGCGCATCGTAAACGTTGCACCACAGAATACCGACTGCGATGGCAATGCGAGCAGAAATGAGTAGGAGTACTTTAGGGGCCCTATCCCCGACAGTTTCTGGGTCGTGTGGGAAGGACCCCCCCTATCGCCCACACTCACTTGGAGATGGTTCCAAATGTCGTCGCGGAAAGGGGTTTTAAACCGTTTGTTTAGGACCGACGCACAGAAGTGGTAGGATAGTTCTTGAATATGCTATATCGTTGAAATGGGAGCCCACACGCCCAAACATTTCCTCGACGCCATACAAACGAACAAACATGTGTAGTCAAAGCGGGCCTTAATTAGGCTGGTCATAATAATATTATGTTGATCCCAAAAGACGTGGCCCACCGTATCAACGGCTCTTAGCAGGCCGCTAACAGGCCAAAAGCTCGATAGGGCCGTATAAATGGAAATGGCCCGCGGGTCTCTAGCAGGCCGAAATAGATGTCAATTTTGTCTCGGCCCTTTTACTGTGCGGGCCCGTAAGAGGCCGAAACTGTTATGGGGCATAGGAGGCCCAATTTGCAAACTAGGGTTTTAACAGGCCGAAAGTTGCGCTGGGCTGAAATGATGCCCTGCGGAACGTGGGCCCCTAATGGACCTAAAGTCAAAGGCCCAACTGTTGTGCGGGCCCTTAACAAGCCGAGAGACAAAATGGGCAAGAAGTTGGCCCATTTACCGAATGGGCCGATTACAGGCCCAAAGTCATAGTGGGCTAGAATTGGCCCAACTGCAGAATGGGTCGAACAAAGGCCAAAAGACGTTCCGGGCCGTTAACGGGCTAGAACTGACGATGGGACGCTAACAGGCAGAAAGAAGCTTGGGCTGCAATTGGGCCCAAAGACGTAGCAGGCCGTTAACTGGCTAAAACTGACGATGGGCTGGAAATTGTCAAATTTATAATGGGCCTTTGATGGGCCGATTTTGTGTAACTTGTATGGGCCGTGCTTGTAAATGGGCCTGCCTCAAGTAGGCCGGTAATGGGCCGGCCCGCTTATTTGGATAGGCCCGAACTTTTAACCTGAATAGGCCACTGTTGGGCCGGTCCACATGTCGACATATCATAGGAGCATCTCGCCCATTGGATGAGTGACACCTATGCCGACGCGGAGCTGACACGTGGTTCCGTCGGCCAATGAGAATTTTACACGTGGAAATCGTCATTGGTCGTGGCTGTTAGCGGGTTATAGGATCCAAAACCGGACACAATAGCTTAATGGCGACCCGTTACGGTGGATGCCACGTGTCGGTCACCCTTGACGAAAGCACTTCCATGATGCGGCATTTATCGTCATGGAAGTGAACACTTCTGTGATGATAATTTTGGTAATGTCATGGAACACTTCTACGACAGCACATGTATGACTATCTCGATTCTGTCATAAAATTGCCATGGATGTACATGCATGACAGAAAACATGACCTACTGTGACAAACACGTATCATCACGGAAGTGTATTTTTTTGTAGTGCTTATTGCATTATTCCGTTTCTCCATGAACTTAATACACTAGATGCATGATGGATAGCGGTTGATGTGTGGAGTAATAGTAGTAGATGCAGGCAGGAGTCGGTCTACTAATCTTGGACGTGATACCTATATAATGATCATTGCCGGGATATCGTCATGATTATTTGAAGTTCTATCAATTGCCCAACAATAATTTGTTTACCCACCGTTTGCTATTTTTCTCAAGAGAAGCCACTAGTGAAACCTACGGCCTCAGGTCTCTTCTTTAATATATTTGCCTTTGTGATATATTTTCCTTTACTTTTATTTTCAGATCTATTAAACCAAAATTAAAAAAATACCTTGCTGCACTTTATTTTATTTGGCATTCGATCTATCAAATTATTACAACTCTCTCACATCGGTTTGCCAATTTCTAGCGCCGTTACCCGAAAGGGATTGAAAACCCCTTTAACACATCGGGTTGCGAGTATTTGTTATTTGTGTGAAGGTGATGTTTATGTAGTGTTGCTTGGTTCTCCTACTGGTTCGATAACAGTGGTCTCATCACTGAGGGAAATACCTACCTTCGTTGTGCTGCATCACCCCTTCCTCTTTGGGAAAATATCGACGTAGTCTAGCAGACATAAACCCTCGAATGGTAAGCGAGGCGCTAGACTGAATTTAGAAAATGACCATCCATGAGGACCTGCCCTCCGTTTTCAGTCATCGACCCTTCGAGGCTTACAATAGGGAATTTTGCGTCGCACCCACCACCCATTTGGTAGGCACTATCGATGATTTAACTGATATGTTAGACTATAATTCGGAGAATGCCAAATATATGGACGAGGAGGACTTACCCACGGCTAATGCTGAGGTCGCCCCCCCCCCCCCCCCCCCCGCGTCATGGGCCGCTGGTCGGACACATCCACCACGATATTCATAATTATCATAGCAATATTTAAGTATAGCATAATTTTCAGGTTTGTAAATGCTACTTCTTGATCTTGCATTGGTTTTTCCCTTGAAGAGGAAAGGTTGATGCAGCAAAGTAGAGTAAGTATTTCCCTTAGTTTGAGAACCAAGGTATCAATTCAGTAGGAGACAACACACAAGTCACCGAATACCTACACAAACAACCAAACAACTTGCAGCCAACACGATAAAGGGGTTGTCAATGCCTTCACGGTTACTCGCAAAAGTGAGATCTGATAGAGATAGATAAACAAAAAAGTAAATATTTTTGGTATTTGTGATTTATAGATCGGAAAGTAAAAGATTGCAAAATAGAAGATCGGAAACTTTTATGATGCAAAATAGACCCGGGGGCCATAGGTTTCACTAGAGGCTTCTCTCAAGATAGAAAATATTACGGTGGGTGAACAAATTACTGCCGAGCAATTGATATAAAAGTGCAAAGTTATGACGACATATAAGGCAATGATCATGAATATAGGCATCATGTCCGTGTCAAGTAGACTAACTCCTGCCTGCATATACTACTATTATTCCACACATCAACTGCTATCCAGCACGCATCTAGAGTATTAAGTTCATAAAGAACGGAGTAACGCATTAAGCAAGATGACATGATGTAGAGGAATTAACTCAAGCAATATGATGAAAACCCCATCTTTTTATCCTCGATGGCAACAATACAATACGTGCCTTGCTGCCCCTACTGTGCCTGGGAAAGGACAACGCAAGATTGAACCCAAAGCTAAGCACTTCTCCCATTGCAAGAAAAACCAATCTAGTTGGCCAAACCAAACCGATAGTTCAAAGAGAATTACAAAGATATCAAATCATGCATAAAAAAATTCGGAGAAGATTCAAATAATATTCAAAGATAAGCTGATCATAAATCCACAATTCATCGGATCTTGACAAACACACAGCAAAAAAGTATTACATCGAAGAGATCTCCAAGAACATCGAGGAGAACATGGTATTGAGAATCAAAGAGAGACAAGAAGCCATCTAGCTACTATATGGACTCGTAGGTCTGTGTTAAACTACTCACGCTTCATCAGAAGGGCAATGGAGTTGATGTCGAGGCCCTCCGTGTTGAATCCCCCTTCGGCAGGACACCGGAAAAGGCCCCTCGATGGGATCTCATGGGTACAGAAGGTTGCGGCGGTGGAAAAGTGTTTTCGTGGGTCTCTCTGTTGGTTTGGTGATATATGGGAATATATAGGCGAGGAAACTAGGTCAGGAGGTGCACGATGAGCCTACAAGGGTGGGGGGCAAGCCCTACCCCCCTGGGCGCTCCCTCCGTCCTTGTGGCCGCCTCGTGGCTCGTTAGACTTGAAATCCAAGTCTCTGGTAATCTTCTAGTCTAAGAAAAATCACCGCAAAGGGTTTATTCCGTTTGGACTCCATTTAGTATTCCTTTTCTGCGGAACTCTAAAACAAGGAAAAAACACGAACTGGCACTGGATAATATAAAATAGCATATTAATGCATATAAAACATCCCAAACAGATAATATAATAGCATGGAACAATAAAAAATATAGATACGTTGGAGACCTATCAAGCATCCCCAAGCCTAATTCCTTCTCGTCCTCGAGTAGGTAAATGATAAAAACAAAATTTTTGATGTGGAATGCTACCTAACATATTTATCTAGGTAATTCTCTTTATTGTGTCATGAATGTTCAGATCCGTATGATTCAAAACAAAAGTTTAATATTGACATAAAAACAATAATACTTCAAGCATCCTAACAAGGCAACTGTGTCTTCTCAAAATAACATGGCCATAGAAATCTTATCCCTACAAAATCATATAGTCTGGCTATACTCCGTCTTCATCACACAAAATACTTAAATCATGCACAACCCCGATGACAAGACAAGAAATTGTTTCATACTTTTGATGTTCTCAAACTTTTCAAATTTCACGCAATACATGAATAGATGGTGATTGTGGAGATGAAAAAAAATAAGGAGATAGTCTCTCATCAACTAGGCGTATCAACGGGCTATGGAGATGCCCATCAATAGATATTAATATGAGTGAGTAGGGATTGCCATGCAACGGATGCACTAGAGCTATAAGTTTATGAAAGCTCAAAAATAAACTAAGTGGGTGTGCATCCAACTTTCTTGCTCATGAAGACCTAGGGCAATTTGAGGAAGCCCATCATTGGAATATACAAGCCAAGTTCCATAATGAATAATTCCCACTAGTATATGAAAGTGACAATATAGGAGACTCTCTATCATGAAGATCATGGTGCTACTTTGAAGCACAAGTGTGGTAAAAGGATAGTAGCATTGTCCCTTATCTATTTTCTCTCTTTTTTTTATTTGGGCCTTCTCTCATTTTTTGGCCTCTTTTTTTCGTCCAGAGTCTCATGCCGTCTTGTGGGGGAATCATAGCCTCCATCATCCTTTCCTTAGACTTTTATTTACTTACAACTCAAGATTTACAACTCGATACTTATAACAAAATATGACTCTATATGAACGCCTCCGGTGGTGTACCGGGATGTGCAATGAATCAAGAGTGACATGTATGAAAGAATTATGAACGTTGGCTTTGCCACAAATATGATGTCAACTACATGATCATGCAAAGCAATATGACAATGATGGAGCGTGTCATAATAAACGGAACGGTGGAAAGTTGCATGGCAATATATCTCGGAATGGCTATGGAAATGCCAAAATAGGTAGGCATGGTGGCTGTTTTGAGGAAGGTATATGGTGGGTTTATGGTACCGGCGAAAGTTGCACGGGACAAGAGAGGATAGCAATGGTGCAAGGGTCATAGTGCATATAATCCATGGACTCAACATTGGTCATAAAGAACTCACATACTTATTGCAAAAATCTATTAGTTATCGAAACGAAGTACTAAGCGCATGCTCCTAGGGGGATAGATTGGTAGGAAAAGACCATCGCTCGTCCCCGACCACCACTCATAAGGAAGAAAATCAATAAATAAATCATGCTCCGACTTGATCACATAACGGTTAACCATACGTGCATGCTACGGGAATCACAAACTTCAACACAAGTATTTCTCAAATTCACAATTACTCACTAGCATGACTCTAATATCACCATATTCATATCTCAAAACAATCATAAAGAATCAAACATCTCATAGTATTCAATGCACTTTATATGAAAGTTTTTATTATATCCCTCTTGGATGCCTATCATATTACGACTAAATTTATAACCAAAGCAAATTACCATGCTGTTTAGAGACTCTCAAAATAATATAAGTGAAGCATGAGATTTCAATAATTTCTATAAAATAAAACCACAACCTTGCTCTAAAAAGATATAAGTGAAGCACTAGAGCAAAATTACCTAGCTCAAAATATATAAGTGAAGCACATAGAGTATTCTAATAAATCACGATTCATGCGTGTATCTCTCAAAAGGTGTGTACAACACGGATGATTTTGGCACAATAAAAAGCAAATACTCATATCATACAAGACGCTCCAAGCAAAACACATATCATGTGGTGAATAAAAATATAGCCTCATGTAACGTTACCGATAGACGAAGAACAAAGAGAGGATGCCTTTCGGGGCATTCCCAAGCTTAGGCTCATGGTTGTCCTTGAATATTACCTTGGGGTGCGTTGGGCATCCCCAAGCTTAGGCTCTTGCCACTCCTTATTCCATAGTCCATCAAATCCTTACCCAAAACTTGAAAACTTCACAACATAAAACTCAAGAAAATCTCATAAGCTCTGTTAGTATAAGAAAATAAATCACCACTTTTGGTACTGTTGTGAACTCATTATTTACTTATATTGGTGTAATATCTACCGTATTCCAATTTTTCCATGGTTCATACCCCTCGATACTGGCCATAGATTCATCAAAATAAGCAAACAACACACAAAAAACAGAATCTGTCAAAACAGAACAGTCTGTAGCAATCTGGATATTTTGAATACTTTTGTAACTCCAAAGATTCTGACAAATTAGGACAATCTAAGCAATTTGTTTATTAATCTTCTGCAAAAATAATCAACTCAAAGCCACACTTCTGTAAAAAAATGAGAATTATTTTCCTGGGCGTAAAAGTTTCTGTTTTCGGCAAGATCAAATCCACTATCACCATAAGCTATCCCAAGGTCTTACTTGGCAGAAACACTAACTAAAACACAAAACCACATCTAAACAAAGGCTAGATGAATTATTTATTGCAAAACAGAACCTAAAAAGCAAAATCAAAAAATAAAATTGGGTTACCTCCCAACAAGTGCTATTGTTTAACGCCCTTAGCTAGGCATAAAACACAAATAGATCTAGGTATTGTCATCTTCGGCATGCAATCCATAAGTGGCTCTCATAATAGATTCATAAGGAAAATTAATTTTATTTTCTTGGAAAGTGTTCCTTGCCCTTCCTTAATGGAAATTGAAATCTAATGTTTCCTTCTTTCATATCAATAATTGCACCAATCGTTCTAAGGAAAGGTCTACCAAGAATAATAGGACATGTAGGATTGCAATCTATATCAAGAAGAATGAAATCTACGGGCACATAATTCCTATCTTCAACAATAAGAACATCATTAATCCCTCCCATAGGTTTCTTAATAGTGGAATCCGCAAGATGCAAATTTAAAGAACAATCATCAAATTCACGGAAACTTTGCACATCACATAAAGTTTTGGGAATCGTGGAAACACTAGCACCCAAATCACAAAAAGCATGGCACTCATAATCTTTAATATTAATATTATTAGTAGGTTCCCACTCATCATAAATTTTTCTAGGGATAGAAACTTCCAATTCAAGCTTTTCTTCAAAAGATTGCATCATAGCATCAACGATATGTTTAGTAAAAGCTTTGTTTTGATTATAAGCATGAGGAGAATTCAACATGGATTGCAAAAAGGATACAATCTATTAAAGAACAATTATCATAATTAAATTCCTTGAAATACAAAGGAGTGGGTTCATCGCTACTTAAAGTTTTGACCTCTCCAATCCCACTTTTATCAGTTTTTGCATCAAGATCTAAAAACTTCGAATCATCGGGACGCCTTTTAACTAAAGTTTACTCATCTCCAGTCCCATATTTATCAAGATTTATATTGGAAAACAAATATTCAATAGGAGTCACATCAATCACTTTAAGATCTTCATCATTATTTTCATGAAAACTAGAAGAACACGCCTTTATAAAACAATCTTTTTTTTTGCACGCATCTTAGCGGTTCTTTCCTTGCACTCATCAATGGAAATTAACTAAAAAAATAAACTTCTGTGATGATACGTGTTTGTCACAGTAGGTCGCTTTTTTTGTCATGCATGTACATCCATGACAAATTTATGACAGAATCAAGATAGAAGTGTCCACTTCCATGACGATAAATCGCGCATCACAGAAGTGCTTTTGTCAAGGGTGATCGACACGTGGCATCCACCATAACGGAACGCCGTTAAGCTATCGGGTCGGGTTTTGGATCCATAACCCGTTAACAGCCCCGACCAATGGGAAATTTCCACGTGTAAAATTCTTATTGGCCGGACGAAAAACGTGTCAGCTCGTCAGTGGGTCAGATAGGCGCCTATGATACGTCGACACGTGGCACGACCCAACGGAGGCCCATTCCTGTGTAAAGGCCGGCCCGTTTGACTTGGTCAAAAGCTGGCGGGCCGCCCCATGGAAAGCCTGTTAACGGCCTGTTCGAATATAGCCCATTTACAGCCCACTAACCCAAGGCCCGTTACGCCCTATCCGAATTAGGCCCAGTAGCGTCATCTGGGCCATCCAATATGATTCCAGCCTGTTTTCACTTCTAGCCCATGTATGACCCATGACGTCTTTCGGCCCATATGAGGCCCTATGTAACTCTTGGCCTACTAACGACCCATGGTGAAACTGGCCCGTAATGAACAGTGTATCACTTTACACCCATTAACGGCCTGTGGTGAAACTGGCCCGTGATGAACAGTGTATCACTTTATACCCATACGGCATGTTATTCCGTTGGGCCGTTTCCAGCCCATGTTATCTTTCGGCCTTCTCACAGCCCATTTATTCTTGGGCTCATTTCCAGCATTCGTTTACTTATGGCCCGTTACTGTCATTTTCTGCTTGTGGGCCAAATTCAGCCTGTGGTTACAGTCGGCCCGTTTGTGGTCCGTTAATTCGTTGGGCCATTTTCATAGCGTCATCAAATACAGCCTATTAACGATGGCCCGTTATGGTCAGCCCATGAACGGACGATTCCAACTCTAGCCCATTTACGGCCATAATGAGGCCTGCTATTGGCCCATGTTTGGCCAATCAATCATATGACCCGTATAAGGCCCATTGATGATATGGCCCGCAAAAGGCCCATTGTTTCTACGGCCCGTAGAAGGCCCATTGTTCCTACAGCCCGTAGAAGGCCTACTGTTTCTACAGCCTGTAGAAGGCCCATTGTTTCTACGGCCCGTAGGAGGCCCAGTGTCACTACAGTAAATATTAGCCCATGGTTATTGTGGCCTAGTTTCTAAAAATAGTTTACTGCAGCCACTAGCAAACCGCGGAAAAAGAACTGCACTGACTACAAGCAAACAAATAAACAAAACAAGGAAATAAATAAGCAAGCAACTTATGCTAGGCTATCACGGCTATTACACATATTACATCCACTGGGCATCAAAGTTCGCCACCAGTGCAAATATAGGGAACACACAAGCATATAAACGCCGCAGCAAAACAAGTCTAGAACTGAAACCACTTCAGAAGAGCTCAAGAAACAATATCCTGGGTACCCATAATGCTGGCAAGATGCTTAGCAAGCTTATTAACTTTCTCTTGTTTGGCGCTTAAGTCCTCCAGCGCTTGCTGTTGCACCAGAAAGTATGCATCTGAATTCTGCAGGGACTTCCTCAATCCTTCGGCTTCCTGTCGCATGACATTTGATCGATGTCTTTCAACTTGAAGTTGAGACTCAAGAGGCCGAACTGATTCAGGCAACGAGTTCGAAGAGCTGGTGCCAGGAGTGGTATCCAGTAACTCGAACACTACATCAAGACGGGACTTTGGGGTTGTCTCAGTGTCTCAGAGCAAGTTACAACAGCAAACAGCCAAACACATTGAAGAAACAGGTTTAAAACATACCTGTTGCGCCATTGGAGTTTCAATTGCATCCTTCAAATTTAAAATTAGTTGGTATCACTAAATACAGTGATGCAAGAGCAAAGTAGTATGAACCATAGCTACGGAACCTGACCTGAGAACAATTTTTCTTCTACTTTAAGCGTTGACTTCGGGTTTGGAGTGGTGGTCCTCGTGATTTGGGCACTGCAGTTGCCTTACTAACTGCTCGTGTTTGGGTGCTCTGTGGTGGAGACGGTGCTGTGTCAACGGGAACTGTGTGTCTATCTGCTAGGGTTGGGGTTAGAAGGGGTGTAGCGGGTTCTCTGTCCAACTGGATAGGGGTACAATCTGCATGAGTGTGGGTTATGTGTGGTGGGGCTGGTTCTTGGGCAAGTACAACCGTGGTTCTATCTGCATCGACAGGTAGCACGATCTTTTCTGAAGACCGTGTTTTTACTCCCACAGATACTGCCATCACTCCCTCCAATTGAAATGGATGATAAACAAGAAAAGTAATTGAATGTACAGACATTGTAAGATAGACATGTGCAATGGATAGTAGGGAAGAAAACAGGGCACGAAATAATTCACATTTATGTTGTCTAAGCAAACAGAATAGCAGGACATAATTTCACATATATGATGGCTAATTAAACAGGATAGCATGACACAATTTCACATGTATGATGGCTAACTAAACATGATAGAATGACATACTTCAAAATATGATGACTATGTAAACAGGATGACATGATATAACTATAAGATGTGTCTATTAAAGTGGTTGGCATGCCATAAATCACAAACATGCCGTCGATGGAAACATGATGGCATGATATAATTCACGGATAGAATGCCATAATTTAAATAAGATGACTATGTAAACAGGATGAGATGATATAACTATATGATGTCTTTAGAAAATGGGTTGGCATGCCATAATTCAGATACATGTTGTCTATGTAAACATCATAGCATGGCATAATTCAAATATATGATTTATATACTAAGGAAGTGAGCAGAGGGCAATCGCATATATGATGTGTCAACTAAGGTGATGGCATTCAATATTGTGTATATGATGTAAAAACTAAGCATTGCAATACAACATATGCATTATATGAGTAATATAACCCTGCCAAGTTTGAGCATACACCTCAGGGGGATAATAGGACTGGTCATCTGCCTCTGAATCCTCCTCTGAAGAGCTATCTGTAACCAGCAAGATATCTGCTTCAGCGGGTAGCATTGTCTGCTCTGAAGACCTTGTTTTCGCTCTAGATTTCTCCATCACCAATTCAAATGGCTGATGCACAGGAAGAGCAGTTGAATATACAAACATTGTCGACAAAAGCAATGAGAAATACAAAAAAAGGACGGCATGATATAATTCACATATATGACGCTTGCCTAAACAGCATGGCATTGCATAATTCGCATACATAATGCCTTGCAACAAGATAACATTGCATAATTCACATATATAATGTCTTGCAACAAGATGGCATTGCCTAATTCACATATATGGTATTTAGACACTAAACAGGTGGCATTCACACAAAGCATGTCTAAACTAAGAAAATGACATAGCAATGTAAGATACCATACGCACGATATGAGCAACATAAACCTGCCAAGTTAGGGCATGCACCTCGGGGGAAAAATATGACTGGTCATCTGTCTCTGAATCCACCTCTGAGGAGCTATCGGTAACCAGCAAGACATGCGCTTCGTCAGATAGCATTGTCTGCTCTGAAGACCTTGTTTCCACTCCAGATTTTTCCATGACCGTGCCAAATGGCTGATGCACATGAAGAGTAATTGAATGTACTAAAATTGTTGACAAATTTAACACGTAATAAAAAAAATGATGGAATGATATAATTCACATATAAGATGACTGGCTAACCAGGGTGGCATTGCAAAATTCACATATATGATGCCTGGCTAGACAAGATGGCATTGCATGATTCACATATATGATAAAGAAACTAAACAGATGGCATTGACACAAAGCATGTCTAAACTAAGCAGATGACATCTTTAATGTATACAGTAAGCAATGCAAGGCACCATATGCATGATATTGCCAACATCAGCATGCCAAGTTAGAGCGAAGACCTCATGAGGTAAATAGGAGTGGTCTTCTCCTTCTGAATCCCCCTCATAATAGTTATCTTCCTCTTGATTACGATTCGAAATGGGTGGAGGGGGGCTGCCTTTGCGCCCACCATGGAACGACGTCTGCATGAAATTTTATTGCCTCGCAAGGCTCGTCTCTTTTGCTCTACATGATCAGTTCCATTGTGTACAATAACTGGCATGCATAGGAATAAAACATAGTGAGATTATGTAAGGAGTGCATGCACAAATCCAGAGTGATGGTAGCAAACTGTGGATAGACCCAAAACCAATGATAGCAGGCAGATAATAGCTTTAGTTAAAAAATACAGATAATGGCTCCTTTAACTTTTGTTTGCACCCAACATGAAACTCATAGTAGACACCGGAGATTAACCAGATAGTAGACAGATAGTACTGATTGCTGCCCCAATATGTACCCCACAACCATTTAAAAACTCAAGTTTCAGCATTAGTTTGGAACTGACTCAGAGTCTAATAGGTGAACACGACGATAATGTAGCATGTCAACATATTAAGCGACACATAACGTAAGCAGACACGGAAGAGTGCGACCTCTCTTGCGGACCTGTGTAGTCCTCAAGTTCATCTGCTCAGTTGATGATGGTAATGCAGTTGCCGTGGCTGCCAGCGGCGGGGAAGTAGATCTAAGGCGGCGAAAGACAGTCTGGAGAGCGGATCCCTGCTGTGGTGAACCCTTCCGTCGTTGGAGCAGCTGAGCTGGGGTGGAACACAGCACCACAGGAGCAGGACAAACCACACAAGGTTTTCTTTGACACATATCTGTAACAGAAGTAATTGAGTAAGGGCTTGTTTGAATTTGAGGATTCTAACAATGCAGGGATAGGAAATAGACAGGAATAGGATAGGAATGCACGTGCAAAACAGATAATTTAAAAACACAGGATTTCTGCCAATCTGGGTGTTTGATTCACAACAATTGGAAGATCACAGGATGCAAAGAAGCATGGTGACATTAAGTCAAACCACAAGAAAATGTACGGTTATAATACTATTATGCTACTATCTCTTAGTCTTGTGCTTCATGAATAGGAATTTGAAAAGGAGGACAAGTGAAAATTAAAATTCCTACGTTTTTTCTTTCAAGGAGACACTAAAGTAACAAATCCGTGTGCTCAGTGGACAACATATATAACATGTAGAGTACAAAAGAGATGCAACAAGTGTAGAACCTCTTTGGCAAAGCCATGTCAATCTCAGCGTGATTGGGTTGGCCGGTGAGGATGCTCCGGCTGACTTGGCTGTCGGAGGAGGGGAAGAAGATCTTAGGCATCTGGAGATGGAGCCCGAGGTACTGCTCCGCTGTGATGGAGGGTTTCGTCGTTCGAGCAGCTCCGGTGAGTTGTACGACGCCAAGGCTGAAGCAGGACAAGAGAGACAACGAACAACATTAACCTGTGTGGAATTCTAATAGCATCTCCAATACATGACGTAAAATACATAACCACAAAGTGCTAGATGTAAAATACATCAGCCGCTCATCTCTGAACTTAACTTTCGAAACTGAACTTAACAGTCAAAACTGAACTTAACTGTCGAAACTGAACTTAACTGCCAAAACTGAATTTTGCTGTCGAAACTGAATTTTGCTGTCAAAATTGAACGCACTAGCAAGGTGAGGCTACACGTCGGTCGACTGACTTTTTCATCTCTGGTCAGTCGATTTTGCAGCCGTTGGATACGAAATCAAGGGCCTGCGGTTCATCTTCAACCTCCACCCCCCTAAGCCGGCCAAACAGCGGCCACCCGCCGCCCGCCCTGAAAACACTCCCCACCGCCGGTCCGCCACCGCCCCGGCCATCCCTCTAGGACACCCCGTGGCAAGCTTTTTCTCCGGTAATCCCCACACCACCGCCCCGCCACCGACCCCATCCTGAACCCTAAGAAGGATAGTGGGGTATCTCTCTGGCGAGCCCCCCTCCCCGCTACGGCTGGTTCTTCCTTCACCCCGGCGAGCCCCCCCACCACCTGAAAATCGACTGACCCAAAAGTCGATTCAGTCGACTGAAGTGTAGCCAAATCGGAGCAACATCGCAAGCAAGAGCAAGAGCGAGAGCAGCAGCGCGAGCAAGAGCAATAGCAAGAGCAGACCAGGCAGGGGACCGAGAGCAAGAGCAGAGCAGCAGCGCGAGCGAGAGCTAAAGCAACAGCAGGTCCTACTGATGTGGACGTCGCCGCTGAGGGAGCGACGCCGTGGAGGAAGTGGCTGGCAACGCCGCCGTGGATGGAGTCGCGCCGTGTCGGCTCGGGACCGAGCGCCGGCAACACCGTGAGATTGAATCAAGAAGAAAATGTGCCGATTAGTGTACAACCTCTTTGGTGGCGCCGATTAGGCTGTGGCTTCATCCGAGGAAACGGTGATGATGATGCTCTTTCGGTGGTGCAGGTGAAGACGATGGTTGGGAATGGAGGTGGCACGAAAGACGAGGGGAACGTCGGGGCAGCTCCTTGGAGGTGTAGGACGGGGTGGCTGAACTGGCGGGACGATGAGATCGACGACGGATCCTCATCCAGTACGGTGGATGAGGGACGTCGAGGTGTTGCTGTGGACGACGTCATCGGGGAAGAGGCTCCGGCTGGGTGGCGGACGGAGCAGGGTGTGGGGTTTCGTCTCGGGTTTTCGCGGCCTCAGTGTACGAATGGGTGGGCGGATGGGATGGCAGTGGGGAAGCATGGCTTAGAGACGCGCTTTTCCGAAATGTGGGGTAAGTTACGAAAGTACCCCCACCAATTTAAGGCGGTTCTTTCGGTTCAGGGGTACCACGGGCATTTCGCATGTCTGGATTTCACAGGAGGTGGGAGTTTTCGCGCGCGTTGTAATTTCGGAATAGCAAGGCGCGGGTTGAGATGGAGGGAGTTGTCGGAGCACAACGAGACAAAGATATATCTTAAATATTTCGGGCTAACAAGGCGCGGGTTGAAGAGGCGGGAGTTTCGCAGCACGATAGACAGAGACGCTAGCTTGAATTTTCGGCATAACAAGGCACGGCTTGAAATTTCGGAAGAACAAGCTTAACGTGTACCAAAAAAAGACAATTTGCACCTCAACACGCACAACACACACAAAAACACCATTTGGACTAGAGTAAGGTACACGTGCATTGCACGCATGAGATTTGGCAACCAAATTATGAATAAATACCACATTATAGTATGCAAGCTTTGAGTCATATATGCATGATGTAGATGTTCGTTTAATTCTTATAGTTCATTTCATTCAAAATCATCTAGTTTTTATAAGAAATAAAAGCTATTTTAAGATTCATGGAATTGTGCGTCGTAAGACATAAAGTAAAAACAAATAATGGCAAATCATGTAGAAAAACATTTGGGCAAGTCTGATACGGAAGATTTTAGAACAAATAAGAAGTTCTTGTGTTTTGATGTTTATGCATTATGCTTAAGTTCAACCATGGAGTCTTCTAGATTATACATGTGGCAAAATCTGGTGGAATCTAGATGATATCCAACGGCCAGTAGTGCTCAAATTTGCCATCTTTGGACCATCGGATTCGCCTCATCCAACGACCATCTTTCAAAGTTAAAGTTACCCGCACACAATAAAAAATATAATATATATAGGGGTATAGATATAGATATGTGATGCAAAAGCCGCCCATAATCTCCAATTAGAATAGTGTGTCCATGCATGGATGCGACGTGGCCAAATCATGTCTACCATCGGTATCTCAAATTCAAATCAGTCTGACCTTGTTCAATGTGTATACATTACAACATGCTCGTTTCCAAACCACACCGCGCAGATCTCCGTTATATTCATGCATGCATGGGTTTCAAACATCAGGATCTCTTATTCAAATATTTGAATTCAACTTTACATTGATTGTGACCTCACCTATTCAACTATTCTTTTACACCCACACAATAGTCTTCTCTTTATAATTGTACCACTAACTTTCTCTCGTGCATGCATGCACACACACTACCAGTCGGCATTATCCATCGCACGCATGCAATCTTTTTCTTCAGGTCGGTCTCCCATGAAGGCACACACCAACACACATCCCCCTCTCCATCATATTGGGCATTCTTTATCTCTCATGCGTGCATGCGCAACGATCGATGTTCCTCTATGTATGTGTGTATATAGCTAGGTCTTTCATAGTTTTCCACACAAATCGATTAATCGATATATCCAGTGAGGCCTCACCCTCTTTCCCACATCCACATCGATCAATCTATATCTCTATATATAGGATTAACATATATAGCTAATACACCCACATTAATTATGTATCCAACGTCCCCCTCTCATCATCCATGCCTTCCTCTTCATCTTTCAGACGCGTGCATAATGGCGAAGACAGGGGCAGTAAGGGCCCTGCCCCCTCCCCCCTAACATCACTATATATCAAGGCTAATATGAATGTGATCATTAGACAATTGCTGCTAAAAATGGTTTAATTTCATGAATTGACCCTCCTCGTAAAGGATTAGCAATGCTTGGCCCCCTAGCTCATTTATTTTTCATGGCTCCGCCACTTCGCGCATCAGCGCACGTGTTCGCCCCCTCTCTCTAAATATCGATCTCCACTTGTGCATTCCTTCATAGTCTCCCTCCACTCGGCCCCTCGCACCATCTTCTAGCCCACCCACCGGATTTTGCCACATGTACAATCTAGCAGACTCCATGGTTGAACTTAAGCATAATGCACAAACCTCAAAACAACAGTGGTTCTCTTTTCTTCTAGATTCTTCCATATCATAACTGCCCAAAAAAAATTTCTAGTTGAATTGCCATTATTTGTTTTTACTTTATGCTTTACAACGCACAATTCCATGAATCATAAAATATATTAAGGGCTTCTTTGATTCAAAGGATTCTCAAAGGAATTTTGGAGGATTCTAATCATTAGGAATTTTTCCTATCTTGGTTGTTTGATTCGTAGGATTGTAAACCATAGGAATTTTTCCATATGATTCATTTGCACTAGATTTCATAGGAAACGTCCCATCCACTCAAACCTCTTTGAAAGAATTCTGTGTTTTTTCTATGCACATCAGACACTCGTACAATCCTGTAGGATTCAAGACGACATTCCACTATAATCCCATGTTTTTCCTATTCCCACGTTCTTAGCTTTTTTATAAAAACTAATTGATTTTGAATGAGATGAAATATAACAATTAAATGAAGGGCTACATCAGGCATATATGACTCAAAGCTTACATGCTATAGTGTGGTATTTATTCATAATTTGGTTGCAAAATCTGATGCGTGCAATGCACGTGTACCTTACTAGTATGTCGAGTTTGTGCAAAACACGTAAACTAGAATACCAATGGCACGCTACACAGTGTCTCTCTTACAGTTCATGAAGCACACGTGGTACATGTGTAGGCGTTGTCACGACCTCCTTGCATGGATTGATCACAGTGACGTGCTGCTAGTTCCAGAAGAATGTACTCGTCCTCCCTGAGCCATACTGGCGGTATGCACGAAGCGAAGATGTGCACGCACGCCATGCACACACTCATTCCTCACACGCACACGCGGGTACACGGGCGGACGCAATTTTGTACCAAGATACACCCCATGTGATAATTTGATGCGTGTAAAGTCGTTCACTTCATTGATGGTCGATTAATACAGCGCATGCAAATTGAGTGGACGTGAGGGCGGAAGAAAGACATTATTACTCCGCTGCGCGCATGCGAGTAGTTAAATCGTGGGTTGCTAGTAGTACTTCCATTGGTCTCCTTCGTATTTTGTGCCAATTTTTGACAGTAACATACTCCCTCCGTTTCTTTTTACTTCGCATATAAGATTTGGTCAAAGTCAAACTACACAAACTTTGACCAAATTTATATAAAAAATATGAACATCTACAATACTAAAACTATATAGTATAAAATACGTTTCATGGTGCATATGATAATATTGATTTCATATTGTGAATGTTTATATTTTTAATATAATGTTAGTCAAATTCTACAAAGCTTGACTTTGACCAAACCTTATATGCGGACTAAAAAGAAACGGAGGGAGTACTCAATATTTACGCATTTGAGCAGTGTAGTACTTGAAATTTATGTTCCGCTAAACTCATCGGGAGCCGTTTCAGGCCTCAAAACCAAAACCATCAATTAATCTTTACCTTGTTCCCATCACATTCGAAAGCCTGCTCACACCTACTAGTAGTACGTACCAAACCTGAACGTGTTCCCACTATGAAGGTATTAGTACTAGTGCTAGTACTTAGGTTATAAAAAGGGGAACTACGTAACCGAAAATCACTCTACCTTTCCTCCTCATAAGTGCTTCTTCTTCATCCGTCGTTGCCATGGTCGGTGAGCGGAGCTCTAGGTCGAGAACTACTCATAACAAGGGAGCGGCAACCAAGGCTGCGGAAAAAAAGAGAGGGCTCGCCGCCACGCAGAGACCTCGAAAGATCTCTCACGGGCAGGCGATGGCTCCCAAGAGCGCCCTAGCCGCGGAGGCGAACATGCTGAGCCGGCGGAGCCGGCGGAGCTGGAGTCGTTATCCCTCGACGGCATGCCCGATCAGCTCAATAAGCAGAAGGAGTTCATCCAAGTCTTGATGGAGTTGCTGAAGGAGAGCCTCGACGACATGCCCGCTGAGCTCAGTCGGCAGGGGGAGTTGTCCGCCGGCTTGGTGATGCTGCTGAAGAAGAGCATTGCCTCAGAGAAGAAGGCGACCGGCGAAATCCTGCGACTTCGGGAGGACAATGCGAAGCTCTGCCATGAGATCGTCCTGTTGAAGGAGAAGAACGCCGGCTGGAAGAAGCTGCATGAGAATAGTAGTTCCTCGATGAAGATGCTGCAGGCCCTCGCCATGGAACAGAAGGAAGAGTTGGCGAAGCTCCGCATCGAGCACCCGACTGCTGTCAAGGTACGTAATATGGCCGTGGAACAGATGATGAAGGCTCGCGTCGAGAAATGCCACGTCATGGACACAATGATGAAGATGGCGGAGGAGACGCGCAAGAAGATGGAGGTCGTGCAGGCGATGAAGAAGCAGTTACGACTCTGCGACGAATTAGATCATTTGGGGTGATAATCTTCCTTCTTCTTTTGCTCCTGTGTTTCATCTTTTGCTTCGGGTGTTTCGCCGACGTGTCACGTTCTCTGCGGGGCATGAATAGAACAATGTTTTTTTGAGGGAATGAATAGAACAATGCTAACAATGAGATGAGTAGCAAATTAGATCATTTTTATCGCCATATGGCGTTGGGCTGCCGTGTTTCGTGCTCCTCCGTCGCAGTACTACTCCAGTGGAAAACTTGAGTATAACGCACGGTTCTTTGCTCCTCCTCGATCAGGTCATTGGCGCATTTATTCGAGCAGTCAAATCACAAGGCCCCGCCTTCCAGCAGTAATGAGCCGTCAAATCACAAAGGCCCTCGCCTCTCGTGAAACCGACCAAGCTATACTGCCCCGCCCTCTAGCCTTTTAAAAAATGTATACTTTTGTACAACAGTAGTATTGATGGATTGCACCATGGAGCAAAACTTGAAATTAAAAAAAAGGTGGTACATATTGAGAGCGCTCGTCGCCAAATTATGCATATAGTACTATTAAAAAGGCTAGTCACAATAATGGTGTCCAGCACAACCCACCCCTCAAATAAAACTAAGAGGGTGCTTGGATACATTTTAGTCCCATGACTAAAAGTAGTGGGACTAAATGCTAGCCTCACCCATGCTTGGATCCAAATACTAAAAAGGCTAAAATCAAGTTAATGAGCATTTATTATCCTCCAAACCCTACAATCCAAAACTCGCCTATGTTAATGGAGAGGAGTTAAATGAGTAGAGAAAGGACTAATCCACATTTTAGTAGGGGTACCCCTGACTAAAAAAATTCAGTCTCAAGACTACTTTTAGCCCCTCTTTAGTCAGGGGTGCTTGGAACTTTAGCCTCTTAAAGAGACTATTTGTAGTCAGACTAAAATAAGTCCCTTGGATCCAAGCACCCTCTAAGCATCCTGGAATTCTTTGAAAAAACTAAGCACCCTGAAATTCTTTCACAACTAAACTGCTGGCTATATGATGTTGGCCATATATATTGTACGTATATAATGTGAAGAAACGAGTGGTAGTACTATACCAACTAAAAGATGAAATGTAAGAAATACTAATATGTACGTACTGAAGAGTTAAAGTAACGAGAAGAAACATAGCATAGTTCTGCTGGGGGCTCAGCACAACACACCCCTCAAATTAAATTAAGCACACCTGAAATTAAATTTTGCAACTGTTCTGGTAGACACTGCATTAGAACCACCATGAGCAATGACACTGCCACCTTACTCGGAGTCCTCGTCCACGTCCTCGACTTCATCCTTGTCCCTCTTCCTCTTGGCCGATACTTCTTTGCTTGAACCACACACTTGGCTGTTGCTCTTCATCCAACCCTTGTAGATATTGAAGCAAAGGTAGCCATCCATTGCAGCATACTGCATGTGGTCTATATCTAGTACATTCCGCTGCCATGCATGATGATGGAATGTGTATGGAGGTTTCACCAGTTTACCGTACGAAGGATGAACCATGGCTCCTACCAGGGTCAGCATCGAAGGCTGACGAGAGGGCACCAGCCGATTCTTCTGGAGGTAGAAGGGGTTGCCTACAACGAGGCCTATCTGACCCAGGATTTCTTTGTCGTTACCAAAGTCCACAGTAACAAATTTGATTAGGTTGCTCCCGAGGAAGTCCTTAAAATCCTGGCACTCAACATCGGCATGGCATATGTGGTAGACCAAGCATAAGTCATGCACGCAAACCTGGATCGCGGCGGGCTTCTTCCTCTATTTGTCCTTTAGATCCTTCTCTCGTCCTAGGACTGTGGTGTACTCAAAATCTAGCCCAGCGACCCACTCATCATTTGAGTTTTTGAACATGCGTCTGAAGCGAGAAAGGCATCCTTTCACCGTCGTGGAAGAACGGGTGTAGATGACGTTGAACTCATCGCCGCTGATGGTTCTAACCTTGTACTCACCGTTGATCATGGAGATTTGGGATGCCATGGATTTGGGAGGAGGGTTAGGTTTGGTGGAACTGCCGTAATGTGAATGGACGGGACGACTAGGAGCGAACCGCCGTAGTATTGAAGGACGTGCGGGGACGAGTAGGAGCAAACTGCCAGCGTGCAAACGGCAGGGTAGTGGCTTTCCATTCTCCCATGATACGGGCTTCCAAGAGCCCTTGGATCTGAGATCGAACGGTTGCATGGCGTGATTCTAGACCTATGGGTGAATATCCTATCCTAGAGGATTATTCTGCAAATTTTCAGCAACTTAGCATGCGACTGTTTGATCTCAGATCCAAGGGCTGCCAGCAGCCCATATCATGGTAGCACCTACCACGACCGTCGCGTCGCTCGCGCGGTCGCGCCCTTGGAGATTTAACATGGTGCGTTAGGCTATCTGATGTTGGCATGTCATACATAGTCATCACTTAGTCACTCATACTACAACAAGGTTGGCTATAAGTGTATTTTTTGTTACTCCTCTCTATCTCTTTCTTCGTACTCAAGGAAGAAACGGTGCTAGTAAGCGTGTGTATTTATTACATTTGCCAAGGAGTGACCTCTTCCAATGAAATGGTGTTGCTAAGTTTGCTTCGTTTAATTAGCTATAGACTCAAAATTGTCTTTTCACCTAGGTACACGTGCTTAGCACCGTTTCTTCCTTGGGTCACCAAACTAGTCTCTCTCTTATTGATTAACTTGCCACATCAGACTGTATGCCTATGTGGCAAGCTTAAGCACCTGTAGGAGCAAGTAAAAGTAAGTACAATAGTGCGCTTTACATGTCATTTTTGCATATGTGGAGGAAAGAGAGGCAAGGAAAAAGTGGAGAAGTGGGCTCTCATGCAAGAGCCAGCCTCTACTACATGGTGGAGCATTGGGAGAGGTGGTCAGGAATCTGCGAGACTCACGCCGGTCGTAGCACCGCAGTTAAAATGATAATGGCAAGTTAAATCACAGGGCCCCACCTGTCCAGCAGTAACTCGCTGTCAAATCACACAGCCCTACGTTTGCAGCAGCCTACTCCCTCGTCTCCTCGTGTCTCTGTCGAACCGTCTAGGCGGAACTGCCCCGCCGCCTACCGCGCGGGAAAAGCCCCGCCCTCGACTTTTAAATAGTATACAGTATACTAATTTTGTATCCATGGATTGCGTCCGCGCCATGGAGCAAAGCGTCTAGAAAACGGAGGAGAGACGGTGGTCTTGCAATAGAGAAGACGGAGAGGCGAGACGGTGGTTTTGGAATGGAGATGATGGAGAGGAGAGGAGGTGGTTTTGCAATGGATAAGAGGGAGAGGAGCGTGCGGCAGCGATTTAGGATTGGACCAGAGGGCCAGCGCGCTCTGACTGGATCAAAATAAAAATAAACTTACCCTTCGATTAAGAAAGCGACCCCACATTAACTAGTCTCCCATTTATTCTGGGTCATAATTGACCATGATTTTTGCACATAAAATATATGATATACGTTGTATACAAGGCCACTATCAAAATTACAATTTGCAACTATACAAGGCCACTAACATTAATCGAGGCAAAATTGATGGCGTTTGCCTCGTACTAGCACCCGAGGACATTAATATCCCTTGTGTGCATGCGGGAGTGAGAAGGTTAGCTTGCATTCCCAACATTAATCAACCAATGAGGAGTGTCGGTGTCAAAACCGGCGGATCTCGGGTAGGGGGTCCGGAACTGTGCATCAAGGTCAGATGGTAACAGGAGACAAGGGACACTTTATTTTACCCAGGTTCGGGCCCTCTCGATGGAGGTAAAACCCTACTCCTGCTAGATTAATATTGATGATATGGGTAGTACAAGAGTGGATCTACCACGAGATCAAGGAGGCTAAACCCTAGAAGCTAGCCTATGGTATGATTGTGTATGATGATGGTTGTCCTACGGACTACAACCCTCCGGTTTATATAGACACCGGATAGGGTTAGGGTTACACGGAGTCGGTTACAATGGTAGGAGATCTCGAATATCCGCACACCTAGCTTGCCTTCTACGCCAAGAAAAGATCCTTCCGGATACGGGACGAAGTCTTCAACTTTGTATCTTCATAGTCCTGGAGTCCAGCTGAAGGTATAGTTCGGCTATCCGAACACCCCCTAATCCAGGACTCCCTCAGTAGCCCCCGAACCAGGCTTCAATGACGATGAGTCCTGCGCGCAAGTCATCTTCGGCATTGCAAGGCGGGTTCCTCCTTCGAATCTTGTGTACCTATATGAATAATGTCCGCTTTTTGTAATGTAGCACTCCTCGGCTTTAGTGCCCAATAATGACCTTTTTCCACGTGCTGAACGAATGCGAAGAGCTTGGGGTGTTTTTTACATCCACACCCTTAGTCATATAATCAAGCCACCTATTTAACGAGATGGGGATCCAGATCCAAACCACATCTTCTCCTCTCTGCGAGTTATCATCAGAGCGTCTCCAGCAAAGGTCCATTCCAACATGGCCAGCCGCCGCAACTCCTCCCCTCGCCCCTCCAGTCCTAAACCCGGAGATTGGGAGAGATGCACCATCCCACACAGCGAGTTGGTGTCGCTTCAAGCCAAGGGATTCATCCCTCAAGCCTACATGGTCTCGGTCCGAGCCGGACTCGCCACTTATCAAGGCGAAAAACATGCGGAGAACTCACCTAGTCCATCTAAAGGGGAACGGGTGTGTCTGGTCCCTTATCTAGTAAGGGGCCTGGGATTCCCAATTCATCCATTTCTCCGTGGGCTTTTGGAGTTCTACGGCCTCCAGCTACACCACCTTACGCCCGGTTCCGTGTTACACATTGCGGGCTTCGTAGCTCCTTGCGAGCTATTTTTAGGCGTCGAGGCTCATTTTGCGCTGTGGAAGAAAATATTCTGCCTGGTACCCCGTTCACAAAAGGGGTCTATATATCAAGTGTGCGGAGCCGAAGTATGGCGTATCGCCGGGACCGGATACCCGTCCGGAACCCCGAAGAAGGCGTCCGAGGACTGGCCTTCAGAATGGTTCTACATAGACGACCTCCCCCTGCCGGACCCTATTCGGGCCGGTCTCCCTGAGTTCGACAACGCTCCCCTGAAGAAACGCCTGAGCTGGCGCCCTCGGAACCCTCAGAGAGAGAATGACAGGGACGTCCTTTACTTGATGGGCCGGATTAAGCTACTGGCTCATTCCGGACTGACCATGATTAAAGTCATGGCCATATGCATTATGCGAGGGGTGCAGCCGCTCCAATACAGAAGCCACCCCATGTGGGATTTTAACGGGGAGGATGAAGCCACCCGTTAAGGCCGCAAGGGGCCGGACTCGCCTGCCGCCCTAATGAAGATCTTATCCTCTCTGTACGAGGGAGAAGAAGAGGAATTCCTCCGCGTCGATTCGCAGGGCGGATTTTCCATGTACAGTCCTCCGAACTGGGTAAGCGGACAGTCGTACTTCTCTGTTCACTTTACATTCCCATGATTAAATAGGCAGTCTAACGACTTTAATGCAGGACCTGCGTCAGGAGGTAAAAAACATAAACAGCCGTCCTCCACAGCCAGAGGACCCAGACCGGCTCCTCGATCCAGACTCCGAAGAGGATCCCGACTTAGCAGTGGACTTCATTGATGGAGTGTTTCATCAGCTAAGCAAGGATGATACCTTGGTAGCTATTATAGCTGATTATCCAAGGTTGATCCCGGCCTCCCAGGTGACAAATACCGAAGCTTTTACTTCCTTAAGAAGGGTTCCGTTTTCATGGGCCTGGTTGTTCTGACAACAACCGTGCTTTGTAGGGGAGATTCCCGAGGGGGGAAGCCGACCCTGCTGCAGCTAGCCGACGGGGCGCCGCAGGGCCCCGTGGGGCAAAAAGGAACGTAGTCTGGCCTGAGGTGCCAGAACAAAGGTATGGCGTACCCTCTCTTTTTCCCTGGTGTTCTACTCCTCCAGGGTATATTAACATTCGTGCTATCTTCAGGACGAACAGACCTCGCCGGACTATACCCGGAGAGGTTGCCAATCGGGCCTCCACCAGCCAGACTCCAACGCCTGGCCCGGAGGCGGAGGTCAGCACAAGGCACACACCTGATGCTCCTCTATCAAAGGATGCGGATAGGCTGTCTGCCACCAATTCCGAGGTGGAGAGTGCTATGAACCACAGGCGTCGCCGGACAGTTCTTCGCGACGCTTGTTTCTCCCAGGAGGCTTTAAATGCCTTTAATTCAGGAGACACGTACCTCCGTGCCGCTCAAAATGGTTTAGCCAGAGCCACGGAGCAGTATGTAAAAGACATACGGGTAAGAAATTTTTGGTAAATATAGATATGCCAGTAGCCCCCGAGACTTGAAGCAGTGGAAATAACTGATTCGAGGATCATATATCATGAAGTTTCTTACCAAGAAGAATACCGCGCTGTCCCAGGAGCTGGAAAGGTGCAGGGCCCAACTAGAGGCCGCACGATCGGCAGCAGGAGGGTCTAAAGAGACCCCTGTAGGTAAACAATACTCTAGAATAATTAGGATTGTACAGATTTAAGTGCCAATCTGACAAATTGTATTGTAGATGGCGCCGGACTCGATCCGGACAGGCAACAGCTTCTACACCGGTTAGAGTCTGGTGAAAGCGTGCTAACAAAGGTGAGACGGGAGAAGAATGATCTCCAGGATGCCAACACCAAGCTGGATGTTGAACTAAAAGATGTTCGTGGCCAGCTGTCGGACTCCAATAAGGAGAATCAGCGACTTCGACGCGGCATTTTTAGTAAGTGCTTAAGAGAACTCTTGAAAAAGGAGTTTGGCGAGGAAGACGACTAACAGAGTTATGTCTGTAGGTATGCTTACAGGTCGTCCTGCAGAGGAGATGCCCAGTTCAACGGGCGATCTTCTTCTCGAACTCTTGCAACTGCACGAACGAATTCGGCAGGCGATGCGAGGTATTGCCCAGGCCTTGTGGCCTGCCCACTCCATACCCAAGGGCCTTGGAGAACTTGCGGAGAAGTTGAAGGGAGCTCGGCGGCGCTTCCGGTTGTGGAAGATATCGGCCTGCCGGCAAGGCACTAGGGAGACTTGGGCCATGGTGAAGACCCGCTTTACGAAGTCTGACCCCAATCATATGGCCGAAGTTGGACCGGTGGGGCCTGACGGGAAGGAGATCCCTGTGAGCTTAGTATATGGCCAAGTAGAATTGGCCGCAAAGTATTCCCAGCAGGAGTGTAAATTAGACAGCCTGTTAGATGGTATAGAAGAGGAATACAATTAGTCTTGATGACTTTGTAATTTATATTTGACATGTGTAATGCCTTCTAGCTGGATTGTAGATCGTTTGTCGTTGCCGACCTTTTCGCTTCGACCTCGGGACCTGACGGTCCGGAGTGTGTCCGAATACCATAACGGATATATAAGAACCGAGGTATGCGTGGAGACCAGGCGTAGGGGTCATTAGTGCTTTATCAGACAAGTGCCCAACTAGTTATGTTACATTACATGGTTAGTAAGAAACATCTTCTAGAGAGAATAGTTCCGTTAAGGGTTACTTTCGCTGGGGTGGCGTGCCCTGAAGTGCACGTCCGGACTGCAAGTGCAGGAAAACATCTGGGGGCATGTATAAGTAAAAAAAGGTTCATCTTTAGTTCACCGACCGAATATTCCCTTAAGAACGCTAGCTTTCGGCTTCACCCAGTCTGAGGTACACATCCGGCTTATCCGGCAGTAACAATCACAGAGGTGCTCCCTTTACCACCTAGCCGAACAATCGGGAACGTAGGGGTAAGCACAGGAGCCAGGCAACCCAGCTTGGCCAAAACTTAAGTCATATCGATGCATATAATGGTGAAAAAAAGGTGCATGCGGAAGTCTGACGCATGCGTTGGGCATGAAACCCATATAAACAAGCTTCTGTTAAAGAAGCCCCCAGGTTTACAGAGCGCGGGTGGCGCGTCGCATGATGAGCCTTTAAGGGCTATAAGAGGAAAGAGTGGGAGGAGATAAAAACAGAAAAATATAAAAATGGACAGAGGAAGAAGACCAACCCCGAGTTCGGCGCTAGGCATAAAATCTTCGGAGACGTGTGGCGTTCCATGGGTTCGACTCGAGTCGGTTATCCGACGCATCTCGCGGGCGGTACGCTCCACCAGTCAGGACTTGGTTAATTATGAAGGGACCTTCCCATCTGGGCTTGAGTTTGTCCTTTTTCTTATCCGGCAGGCGTAGAACTAGTTCGCCAACGTTGTAATTTTTGGCCCGTACTTCTCTGCTTTGATATCTTCGAGCCTGCTGTTGATAAAATGCGGAACGGGCTTTAGCCACGTCGAGTTCCTCCTCTAAGGCGTCCAGGTTGTCCTGCCGATCAAGCTCGGCTTCTCTTTCTTCGTACATGCGCACTCGAGGTGAGTCATGAATTATGTCGCAGGGCAGGACTGCCTCTGCGCCGTACACCATAAAGAATGGTGTGAATCCGGTGGTACGATTTGGCGTGGTTCGCAGCCCCCAGAGCACGGAGTCGAGCTCCTCTACCCAGTGCGTATTAGATTCCTTGAGGGACCGCACTAGTCTGGGTTTGATGCCGCTCATGATGAGACCATTTGCGCGTTCGACCTAACCGTTGGTTTGTGGGTGATAGACGGAAGCATAATCGAGCTTAATGCCCATGTTTTTGCATCACGGCTTTACTTCCTCTGAGGTGAAGTTTGTGCAGTTATCGGTGAGAATGCTGTGGGGGACACCGTAACGGTGTACGACCCCGGATATGAAATCTATCACAGGTCCGGATTCGGCCGTCTTGACAGGCTTGGCTTCTATCCATTTGGTGAATTTATCCACCATGAACAGTAGGTATTTTTTCTTGTGGGTTCCACCTTTAAGGGGTCCCACCATATCAAGTCCCCAGACCGCAAAAGGCCAAGTGATGGGGATAGTTCGGAGGGCGTTGGGTGGCATATGACTTTGGTTGGCAAAAAGATGGCAACCGACGCATCGTTTGACTAGGTCATGGGCGTCCGCTCGGGCCGTCGGCCAATAAAAGCCTGTACGGAAAGCCTTGCTTACGAGGGACCGAGCTGCGGCGTGGTGGCCACCGAGTCCGGCATGAATTTCGGCCAATAGACTCCGCCCTTCCTCTTCGGAGATACACCTTTGAAGGACTCCTGTAGTACTTCTCTTATATAGCTCTCCCTCGTGGACTTTATAGGCTTTAGATCGCCGCACTATGCAGCGTGCCTCATTTTGGTCCTCAGGGAGTTCCTGCCTAATGAGGTAGGCTAGGAATGGTTCTGTCCACAGGGCGATGACCGCCATTATTACATGGGCTGAGGGCGTGATTTCGGTGGCGGGGCCTCCGATTATGTCAGATTGCTCGACGTCTGGTTGTGCGGTTGTGTCCGGACTGTTATCCAAGGGTTCCCCCTCCCATGCTACAGATGGTTTGAATAATCTTTCTAGGAAGATGTTGGGTGGGACGGCATCTCGTTTTGCTCCGATGCGTGCCAGGACGTCCGCTGCCTGATTATTTTCTCGGGCTATATGGTGAAACTCTAGTCCCTCGAACCGAGCTGACATTTTTAGTACGACGTTGCGGTAGGCTGCCATTTTTGGGTCTTTGGCGTCGAAGTCGCCATTTATCTGGGATATCGCAAGGTTTGAATCCCCACGTACTTCCAGGCATTGAATGCCCATGGAAACTGCCATCCGGAGACCGTGTAGAAGGGCCTCATATTCGGCTGCATTGTTGGAGTCCGTGTACATAATTTGGAGTACATATTGGACTGTGTCTCCTGTAGGGGACGTCAAAACGACGCCAGCCCCCAGTCCGGCCAACATTTTGGAGCCGTCGAAATGCATGATCCAGTTTGAGTATGTGCCGTACTCTTTAGGGAGTTCGGCCTCTGTCCATTCGGCGACGAAGTCGGCTATGACTTGTGATTTGATGGCTCATCGTGGTTTGTAGGTTATGTCGAACGGTAGGAGCTCTATGGCCCATTTTGCTATCCGGCCCGTTGCGTCGCGGTTGTTAAAAATATCGTTGAGTGGTACTTCCGAGGCTACTGTTATAGAACACTCTTGAAAGTAGTGTCGTAGCTTCCGGGATGCCATGAACACTGCGTATTCAATCTTTTGGTAATGCGGGTACCGTGATTTGCATGGTGTGAGGACAGTGGACACGTAGTAAACCGGCCTTTGAAGGGGGAGTTTGTGTCCGTCTGTTACCCGTTCGACGACGAGTACTGCGCTAACAACTTGATGAGTTGCGGCAATGTACAATAGCATGGGTTCGCCAGTATTTGGCGCGGCCAGGACGGGATTTGTTGCCAAGATGGCCTTTATTTCCTCGAGTACGGCCGTTGCAGCATCCGTCCACTCGAAGTGTTCGGTGCACCTAAGGAGGCGATAAAGGGGCAATGCCTTCTCTCCCAAACGGGAGATAAAGCGGCTTAAAGCCGCCATGCATCCGGTGAGTTTCTGTATTTATTTGAGGTCTTTTGGGATGTCCAATTGTGACAGAGCTCAGATTTTAGCTGGATTTGCTTCAATTCCTCTACCGGATACAATGAAGCCTAGGAGCTTTCCGGCTGGAACACCGAAAACACATTTTTCCGGATTGAGCTTAATGTCGTATTTTCGGAGGTTGTCGAATGTAAGCCTCAAGTCGTCTACTAGAGATTCGACATGTCTTGATTTGACGACCACATCATCTACGTACGCCTCAACTGTTTTGCCGATCTGGTTTGTCAGGCATGTTTGAATCATGCGCTGATATGTTGCGCCGGCCTTTTTTAGCCCAAAGGGCATTGTGTTGAAGCAGAATGGGCAGTATGGTGTGATGAATGCCGTTGCGGCCTGGTCTGACTCTGCCATCTTTATTTGTTGGTAACCGGAGTATGCGTCGAGGAAGCACAGCGAATCGTGCCCTGCAGTGGCATCGATAATTTGATCTATTCGAGGGACGGGAAACGGATCCTTGGGGCAAGCCTTATTAAGGTCTTTGAAGTCGACACACAGGTGCCAGGATTTGTCCTTCTTTGGTACCATCACTAGGTTTGCTAACCAGTTCGGATGTTTTATGTCTCTAATGAATCCGGCCTCCAATAACTTGGCTAGCTCCTCTCCCATGGCCTGTCTCTTTGGTTCGGAGAAACGCCGGAGGGCTTGTTTGACAAGTTTGAATCCTTTCTGGATGTTTAAGCTGTGTTCTGCCAGCCTGCGTGGGATTCCTGGCATATCTGAGGGGTGCCAAGCGAAGATGTCCTAGTTCTCTCGTAGGAACTCTCGCAGTGCGGCGTCTACGCCAGGGTTTAGTCTTGCCCCGATGGAGGCTGTTTTACTAGGGTCCGTTGGGTGGACCTGGAATTTGACTATTTCGTCCGCTGGTTTGAAGGATGTGGATTTGGATCTCTTATAGAGTATCACATCATCCCTATTGACCGTGGATCGCAGCGCAGTCAGTTCTTCTGCCGCTAAGGTTTCGGATAGTGCCTCGAGGGCCAATGCGGCTGTCTTGTTTTCGGCGCGGAGTGCTATGTCCGGATCACTAGCGAGAGTGATAATTCCGTTTGGCCCAGGCATCTTGAGCTTCATGTACCTGTAATGGGGTATAGCTTGGAAAACTGTGAATGCCTCCCGTCCTAATATAGCGTGATATCCACTTTTGAACACGGCCACCTGAAAGGTGACTTGTTCGGACCTATAATTATCCGGCGTGCCGAATACCACATCTAGTGTGATTTTTCTAGTGCAGCGCGCTTCCTGACTGGGAATTATTCCTCTAAAGGTTGTGCTGCTTCGCTCCACGCGGTTCCACTCTATTTCCATCTTTTGAAGGGTTTCCTCGTAAATGAGGTTCAGTCCGCTGCCTCCATCCATGAGTACATTTGCGAGACGACAGCCGTCCACTATGGGACTGAGGACCAATGCGGCTGGTGCTCTGGCTGTTCGAATTTTAGGTTCGTCACTCGCGTTGAAGGTGATAGCAGTATTACTCCATGGGTTTATTGTCGCCACGTGGTAGACTTCTGTGAGGCTGCGGAGTGTTCTTTTACGCATGTTATTCGATGCGAAAGTCTCAAAGACTGTGAGAACGGAACTGAATTTCTCGGGCTGGTGTCCTTCGACCTCTGGAATTAAGAGGTCCTCGCCAATTTTGCCCACCTGCCGGATTATCCAACATGCCCTGAGGCTGTGAGTTGGGGTGGCGTCCTCTGCACTATGAATCTTGCAGGGTCCATCTAGCCACTTTTCCAGTACGGTTCCATGCCCTCTGGAGGGTTTTCACTTTTTGGTATTTAGTCCGGGTGCTTTACTGTGGTGCACCCTCTTAGTTCGGACGGGATTGCTATTCAGGGCCGGATTGTCCCAAAATTTTATTTTGGTTTTCCGAGCACTTTCCATCGCACAGTATTTTTGTACTATGGACGCCAAGTCGGCAAAGCGTGTAATATTGCGACGACTTATGGTGTTAAGTATTCCCTCGTCCGTGCAGTTACTGCAAAAGATTGAGATTGCGTCTCCCTCGCGGCAGTCCTTTATCCTGTTCATAACTAGGAGGAATCTGGCCCAGTAATGATGTACTGTTTCTTCGGGCATTTGCCTGATTTGGGAAAGATTGCTTATGATCGGGCGGGCTGGTTTCGTTGAGTTTGAGACCTCACCCAATTTATTGTTCGGAGGCCGAAGAACATCCGAATCCTGAGATCCGGAGTCTTGGATTTTATCCGATGAGTCTAGCCCGTTGCCTGATTTTATGCTCAGGTCTTGGATTGTATATTCCCTTCCGCGGATATCCGGCATGGAGGGTTCGGGGATTCGGACGTAGCTAGTCCTTAAGATAGATGAAGGGTCGCCGCATTGTTTTTCCACCACTGCAACGTGGTGGGTGACCTGGGGAGAGTTAATTTCTCTCAGATCGGGTTTAAGCCCAACCTGGTCGTAATTTGTGGCGACGCCCAGTGCGGCGATACGATCCAGGAGCTCGTTAACCGAAGAGAGCTCCATCGGATCCAATTGCTCGGCGAGTTCTGAGCTGATGTGGAGGTTGCTTTCGATGACCCGGGACGTCACCGTCGGCGCAACAGCCGCACAGGTGGTTGCGAGAAAACCACCTAGCCGGAGAGTTTGCCCGACAGCCAAGGCTCCTTTCGTAATGGCACCGTCTTTAAAGACGGGAAGAGGCATCCTTCCTGATCGCGACGGCACAGAGGAACTCTCAATGAAAGCACCAATGTCGGTGTCAAAACCGGCGGATCTCGGGTAGGGGGTCCCGAACTGTGCGTCAAGGTCGGATGGTAACAGGAGACAAGGGACACTTTATTTTACCTAGGTTCGGGCCCTCTCGATGGAGGTAAAACCCTACTCCTGCTAGATTAATATTGATGATATGGGTAGTACAAGAGTGGATCTACCACGAGATCAAGGAGGCTAAACCCTAGAAGCTAGCCTATGGTATGATTGTGTATGATGATGGTTGTCCTACGGACTACAACCCTCCGGTTTATATAGACACCGGATAGGGTTAGGGTTACACGGAGTCGGTTACAATGGTAGGAGATGTCGAATATCCGCACACCTAGCTTGCCTTCTACGCCAAGAAAAGATCCTTCCGGACACGGGACGAAGTCTTCAACTTTGTATCTTCATAGTCCTGGAGTCCGGCTGAAGGTATAGTTCGGCTATCCGAACACCCCCTAATCCAGGACTCCCTCAAGGAGTAAGAGGGTTGGCTTGTTGTGCTTGGGAGAGAAAAACCACATTAATTAACATGACAATCAAGGTGACAAGCTAGCTTGTAACATTGACTTAAACATAGCATTGATTTTTACCTTGGTACCTGTAATATGAGTTTGTGGCCTTGTATAAAGAAATGGAGGGAGTATAATTTTAATGTACATTCAGATACGAACCAAACGGTACAATTTTTGGTGACATGCATTAACATTTTGCTTGTCAAATACAGTACGTGGTCAAACTTTGACCCAAAATACGCGAAACAACAAAAAAATACTTCCAAGACAAGCGTCGCTCTTCCGCTCTTCTCCTCTTAAACCACCGCCGCTCCTCTCCTGTTCCAACCTAAATGCAGCGCCGCTCCTCTCCTCTTCCATTTCAAAACCACCACCCCTCCTCTCCTGTTCCTGTCCAAAACCAGCGTTGCTCCTCTCCCGTTCTAATCCAAAACCAGCGCTGCTCCTCTCCTCTTCCATTCAAAAACCACCGCCGGCGAGTGAAGGTGTTGTGGAGAAGTAGATCGATGGAGGAGTACAACCGATACGTGAGGATCGCAGACGGCGACCCTGTGAAGCTAGCTAGGATGTTGGAGATACAGTCTTGGTTTGACAACAAGGACCAACTAGCGGCGACGGCGACATCCATGGCCAAATATCTACAACAGAGCGAAAAGGCGGCGATACTCCCGGAGGGAGTCGAGCCGGAGTACATAGAGCTGCTCCTCTGGGCCATGGAGCAAACAGATTCACCGAATCCGATCGTGAGGGAGCGATGGTGGGAGTATCGATCCCAGATGGAGCATCCACCAGAGATTGAAGGATCGAGCATCTACAGGGTGCCATTTGTGAGGGTGTCCTGCCAGAACGAGCCGGTGGAGTCTTCATCGACTGAACCCAACTGCAAGAGGAGAAAAGCTATTGGCCCGACAATGCTTCCCCGCCATCATCTCCCTCGCCGTTCACATCGTCTCACGGGGTGGCTGTCTGCCGCCGAGGAATAGGAGGGGGCTGCCCCCCCAGCCCAATAGTCGGGCAGGTTGTGAATTGTCAGGAGGAGCTTAGGGTTGTCAGTATTTGCAGGTTGTGAATTGTGTTTTGTGTTGCGTATTTTGAGAGTACTTTCAGATATGAATGTCTTTTGAATTTCAGATTTGCAGTATTGAGCATATGAAGTATTTTATGAATTCTAGAGATATATTTTTAGCACTTAAAAAATGTAGTTTCATAGGAGTATAAAAGTGCAGACATTGTGATTCTCAGAGAAGAAACTGCAAGTTTCGGTTTCAGATAAGAAACTGCAAGTTCAGTTTCAGATAAGAAACTGCAACTTTCAGAGGCAGAGCATTTTTATTAACACAACCTTTTCGAACAGGGTTAACATCATGTTGGAAGTTTTATTCATGGTCGAAAATGGAACTACCAGCCAGTTAACATCATGCTGATCAACATTCATGCATAGCACATCTTCATATAATGCACAGTCAAAATGCCCACACAATGTCAAGTGTGCGGAACACAGAGAAAACGAGGGACGAAGTTTTGGCAAGTGTTGGACATGGTTTTGGGCTGCCCCGTCTAGGCTTTCATTTTTAACATGCGCAGCCCACGACCTCGGATGGGAGGTCCACAGGCCTGTTTGTATTTTCTTAGGGCCGTCATGTATCGACCGTCCTATGGACCTCCCATCCGAGGTTTTATTTTTGGTAGCCCAATTTATGTATTTTTTTGAAGAAAATGCAGAGGCATGTTCTATTTTTCTATATAAGAATAGGAACGCCAGGTCCAACAAATGTTTCCCTTCTAACTATATTATATATATTTAAATTATTTTATATGTTGACCGTTTAGTTCACATACTCCCTCCTTTTCGGTTTATAGGGCTTATCTCAAAATTTTAGTTTTTCAATTTTATAAGGCTCAATTTGGTTGTTTTCCATCACATGTTCAGATTTCAAGGTGCATTAAATCATTGCATGCAAGTATTAAGAGAAAATTGACCAATGCATGTACTTTATGCATGCATGCATTGGAATTTCTGCATTGATAAACATAATTTTTTGAGGAAAACAAGTGCATTAATTAGGTGCTTTTGCAAACTACAAAAAATATTCCACCATTCATCATCTACCTTGGTTGGTGAGATTTTTGAATTGAACCCTATAAACCGAAAAGGAGAGAGTAATTGGCAAATAGATCTCGCCGCCACCCCCCGCCTCCTGACTCCGGGCGCGCCTGCCCCCCTCAGCAAGTTCGCTCGCGCGCCCCATGGAGTCGCCGGCCATATCCACGGAGGAATGGCTGGAAGACAGGCATATGTACAAGATGCATCTCCCACATGTCTACAAAGCCTTCCTGCAGACGCTCCAGCCGCTCGACTCCGTCGCGCCAGCGGTGCTGCGGGAGACTCGAGGGAGGAGATGGAGGGAGCGGGCGATGCGGATCCGCGACGACGCTCTCTCCTGGACCCAATGCACGCGTGAATGGAGGGAAGCAGAGGAGTAAGTTGCGAGGGAGGAAGCCGAGGAGGGACCAAATCCGTTCTCTCACTCGCGCAGGTATGCTCGGATGTGAAAGGATCATGTGGATTGGGAGCTGCTGAATCTAGCCCTGCGGATCTACTTTGAAGGAGATTTCTCGGAGAAGCTCAGGATGCCCCACCCCAGTGAGCCGCCAATTGCGTTCGTTCGATGGGCGAAAGGAGAAGTGAATTCAGGAGATCCACGCCATGCTGCGAGATGGGAATGCTTGACTGGACTCCTGCCCACCAGCACGCCACCAGAGCCGGAGCAGGTGGATCCCCTACCTTACCTCTCCCCCAAACCTGCAGAAGATTGAAATTAGGCTTGCAATCTGCTTCAATTGAGCTGTCTGGTGGTTATTTCTGCTTCCTGAGAGACAACATCTGGATGGAGGATGAGCAGGAACCAGGAACTCAGATGAATTTCCGCTATCACAATGGGGGGAGCGCCGGTTGGGCAGTGGTACGGCCCACCTCCGCCCCAAATGGGGACACAATCTGGGCAGGCTCCTGTAATTGCCCAAGATCAATCTGCTGGTGGTTCTGACTCTCAGATCAGTGGGAAATCTCAAGGCAAGAATCAGCAAAAGAAGAGATAGGACATCCAGAAAACTGCTCCTGCCCCTGCTTCGGGCCTTATGGCAAACTCTGAGGTGATCTGCTACAACTGTGGGGAACCAGGGCATCATTTGGATAAATGTGTCAAGCCCAAGAGTTGTTTTATTTGCAAAATGGTTACCCATAAAGTTGAGAATTGCCCTGTCAGAAGGAAAACCCACAGTTCTGCTAGATATGTTGGAAATGATAGAAATACTGCTTACTTCCATGCAGTAGCTAATCAGAGGAGGAGGAAAACCCTCATTCACTCCCTTGATGGCAATAATGGCCCTGTTACTGAGGTAGATGAGATGCTGAAAGTGGCTAGTGACTTCTACAAAGACTTGTTTAAGAAAGAAAACCCTTCTGGGTTCTCTCTACAAAACAATTTTTTCTCTGCTTCTAAAAAAGTCTCTCCTGCTGAAAATGAGCTGCTAGAAGCCCCTTTTTGAGAGAAAGAGGTGAAGGAAGCCATTTTTAGCTCTTATCCTGATGGGGCTCCTGGTCCTGATGTGATTCCCTTCTTGTTTTACCAGCATTTTTGGGACTTGGTGAAAAATGATCTCTTAGATCTTTTCCAAGCCTTTCATAGCGGAGAGTTGGATCCAGCAACTTACTCATGGGGGGTCTGTTGGGGTCAAGTTAAATAACTGTGAAAGTGATTTTTTCCTTGCTGGTAAAGGCCTTAGGCAAGGTGACCCCATCTACCCGCTTTTGTTTAATTTAGTAGTGGACGTTCTTACTAAAATGCTGAGAAAAGTTGCTGATCATAGTCTGATTGCAGGGCTCTGTACTGAGGTCTGCCCTGGTGGCATCATCTGCCTTCAATATGCAGATGATACCATCCTTTTCTTAGACAATGACTCCACACATGCTAGCAATCTGAAAAGTGTTCTAACCTGGTTTGAACAAGTCTCGGGCATGAGAATCAACTACTCTAAAAGTGAACTCATCCCTATCAACATGCATGATCAGGAGTTAGCTGACTTCCTCTCTATTCTAGTCTGTAATAAAGGTAACTTCCCCATTAAGTACCTAGGTATCCCTCTTCACTATGATAAACTGAGGAGAGAGGATATCCAACCCCTTTTGGATAAAATCATTAAAAGGATTGCTGGGTGGAGGGGTAAACTTCTCTCTTACAGAGGTAGATTGATCCTCATATAAGCTTGTTTGGCTAGCATTCCAGTGTATCTCCTCTCCTTCTTCAAGTTCCCTGAATTTGCAGTGAACCTCATCAATTCTCAGATGTCTCATTGCTTGTGGAATGATTTTGAGGGAAATAGGAAGCTACACCTTGCTAATTGGGCCCTAGTCTCTATGAAAAAAGATTTTGGAGGCCTAGGCATACCTAACCTCCAAGAAATTAACATCTGTCTTCTAGGGTCTTGGATTAAAAGATTCTATGAGGAAGACCTGAAACCCTTGAAGCTTCTTATTGCCCATAAATACCTAGGAAATAAACCTAATATTTTTGTCCCTTCCTCCAACCCTAAGACCTCTAGATTCTAGAAAGGATTAAAATCTATTATGCATGCTGTGAAACTTGGCTACAGATGGAACATAGGGGATGGGAGCAGAACCAGGTTCTGGGAAGATAGTTGGTTTGGCACATCCCCCCATAGCAGTCCAATTTCGGCCTATTTACTCTATCCACAATAAGCTTAACAAAAGTGTCAATGAAGTTTGGGACGGTCAATGCCTAAAACTCTCTTTAACAAAAGCATTACCTTTACTGCCGAGCCGGATGCCCTGATTTGGCAGCTGGACAATAAGTGGAAGTATTCCTCCAGCTCCCTCTATAATGTTATAAACTTTAGAGGGGTTCAACCCGTGTTTATCCCTGCTGTCTGGAAATTGAGAGTTCCCCCTAAAATTCATGAATTTCTCTAGCTTCTCTCCAAAAACAAATTGATGACTAGGGATAACCTTAGGAAGAGACACATCATCAAACCCCTTGATTGTGTTTACTGCTTGGAACAAGAGTCTTGTTCTCACCTATTTTTTGAATGTATAGTTGCTAAACATCTCTGGGCCCACATTAAGGAATATTTCTCCAATCAGATTGACTCATCCTTCGAATATGTCGCCAAATTTTGGATTGCTACCAAAAAGTGCTCAGTTTTAAACACTGTTAGGTCAGCTGTCCTTTGGTGCCTCTGGAAATATAGAATTGCTATGATTTTCAGTAACACCTCCTGGATTTCCATTCCGCAGGTCTTGAGGTTGATCAGGAACATGGTGAGGAACTGGGCGATTCTCTCCTCTGGATCGAACAAGGAAAAGTTGATGAGCTTCATGGAAACCCTAACAAGATCCCTCCAGAAACCGTTGGCGATCACTTGTGGCTGAACAAGGCTCGACCTGCTCTGGGGCTAGACCCGTGGGCTCGTCTCAAGATCTCTGATGAAGATGATGGGCACCTGGCGCCGAAAAAGAGGGACATCCACCATGCTACGCCTTCCAGCCCGGTGTCTCCGCTTTCTTACTGGTCACCGCAGGCTGACACGGCCCCTCGGCTGAAGACCATGAAGGCTTCGCTGGACCCTCCTTGTGTCATTTGAGTGCTCTATCCGCTCTGCCTTTGGCACCGCTTGGGTGATTTGTGTTATTCAGAGAACTTGTTCATGCACCCCCCTAGTTTGTAACTTTTCTACCTTTGCTTTCGAACTGCTCTCTGAGCTACTGTATGAGAATATGTTGTGGTTTCGTTCTCAGCAATGGAACCAGGGAGATGCTCCCTGTTTTTCTAAAAAAATATTTCATATGTTATTATATATTATTTTTATTGTCATCATATATTTAACAGATACTTACATATGTAAGAAAACAATATCCCACATCTTATTAACTTATAAAAATAATTTCTTAACAAATAAAATCCTGGATTGTTTTGGCACGAAAATCCTAGTGATTGTGTACAAAAGCTTGGTAAGATTTAAGGACGAATGTAATAATATCACCTTGGATGTCCGGCTCGTTGTTGTCCGGGGCCTCGCCGTTGTCCACCACCTTGGATGCACTCGGCGCGGCGTGGTCAACGTGGTCAACGAATGACACCATCGGAAGTAGACTGTGCGTGAAGAGGCTGACAGCTGGGTCCATGCCCGCACACAAGGAAATGCCTCCTTATTACGCGCAAAATAATGATTCCTCCACCTGACATCTGGGACCCACTGGAAGGGCCTCTGTATTTCGCGAAATAAAGTGCCCCCGCTAACATGTCGGACCCACCAGCTATCTTCGCACGCAAGGAAGTGCCTCCTTATTACGTACAAAAAATGAATATTCCCCCTGCCAGCTGGAACCCAGCATAGTGGGAGGCTGACTTGTGGGCCTACCAAGTTGATGGGGACGGAGGGTTTTCTCAACTTAGTCAATATGAACGATTCTAGCTCATGTTACCGTACGATGTTCATCCAACGGCCGTAGTGCTTCTTCAACCTCTGGTCTTCTTGCTCCAGCCGCCCAAACCAGCGCCGGTCGTGCCGCGTGCTCCTGCCTCCCATGGTCGGCTTTGATGCCGCGGAGGCCTCACGCCCCCTACTACTCCCACCGCTAGCCAGGCCATCCCTCTACTCACCCACACCCCTTGTTAATCTGTGGCGACAGCAGCCGAACCAGTGAACCCTCGTACTCCTCTTCGCGTGGGCATCCACTGCTGCGTCTTCCCCAGCTCCGAGTCATCCCCTTCCTAGTACTCGCTGTCGTCCACCGCCCTGGTGCTCTCGGCGCAACGTGGTCAACGTGGTCAACGACCGACTTCCATCGAAAGAGTACTGTACATGCAGAGGCTGACACCTGGGTCCACGGCAGCCGCAAGGAAGTGCCTCCTTATTACGCGGAAAATAATTATTCCTCTACCTCACAACAGGGACCCACCGGACGAGCCACCAGTATTTTGCAAAAAAAATCGTTTCCCCCTGACTGCTGGGACCCATCGGACGGGCCACCGTATTTCGCGAAAAAACGTCCCCCCCCCCCCCCCGCTGTCAGCTCGGACCCACCGGAAGTGCCTCCTTATTACGCACAAAAAAATGAATACTCCCCCGGCTAGCTGGGACCCACCTTGCTGGGAGGCTGACTTGTGGGCCTACTAAGTTGACGGGGGCGAAGGGCTTTGTCAACTTAGTCAATATGAATGATTCTAGCTCCAGTGACCGTACGATGTCCATCCAACGGCCATAGTGCTTCTTCAACCTCTGGTCTTCTTGCTCCAGCCACCCAAAGCAGCGCTCGTCGTGCCGCATGCTCCTGCCTCCCGTGGCCGGCTGTGCTGCCACAGAGGCCTCACCGCCCCCTACTATTCCCACCGCTGGCCAGGACCTGCGGCGACGGCAGACTCACACCGCAGTCGAACCAGTGAACCCTCGTAGTTCTCTCCGCGCGGGCTTCCACTGCCGCGTTGTCCCCTTCCTAGGCCTCGCCGTCGTCCACCACCGTGGTGCTCTCCGTGCGGCGTGGTCAACGTGGTCAAGGAACGACTTCCATTGGAAGAGTACTGTACGTGGAGAGGCTGACAGCTGGGTCCACGGCCACAGCCCATTTTTTTTGTGATTTGCCAAGTAAGTCGCTTTGTCAGGCCTGTTGGGCTGCAAGTCTTTCAAGACGAGGAGAGCTTTCATTCGGCTCGCCGAGAAAATGTCCCATCAGTAATGAGAAATGGGTTGTACATTTTTAAAACACATCAAACCGGCAATTAGTTTCAAATATCTTTTGTTTCATTTCAAGATTTTAAATTACATTAAATTTTATGCATGGAGAATTTGTTGGATTTTATATTTATATACATTTATTTTTAAAATCAGTTTGAATGTGAGTCGAAATTTTGGGATTAAAAACAATTCGGACCGCACCGAAATATGCAATATTTCGTATAATCTTTTAACTGTTGCCACAATATGGGCTGCAATGCTAACAAAAGGAATATGGGCTCCAAAAAAACATTACGAATTATCAAATGGGTTGTAAATTATTAGAAATAATGGCAGATGGGATGTATGTTGTTTTCCACAGATTTGAGGCTTTCCTAAAAAAAAGGTTGACGCACAAGCGCTGACTGTTGGATGTCCATCCAACGGCCATCGTGCTTCTTCATCTCTGCTCTTCCTGCTCCAGCCGCTCAAACAAGCGCAGGCCTCACTGCCTACTCCCTCCTCCTCGTGGCCGGCTGTGCTGCCCCGCAGGCCTCACCGCCCGACCGTACTCCCATCGCTGGCCTAACTAGTAAACCCTCGTACAGTCGTACTCTCCTCCGCGTGGGAAACAACTGCCGATTCTTCCCTGCCTCCGTGTCGTCCCCTTCCTAGGCCTCGCCGTCGTCCACTGCCCTGGTGCTCTCGACGCGGCGTGGTCAACGTGGCCAAGGAACGACTTCCATCGGACGTGGACTGTAAGTGGAGAGGCTGACAGCTGGGTCCACGACCGCAGCAAGGAAGTGCCTCCTTATTACGTGGAAAATAATTATTCCTCCACCTGACAGCGGGGACCCACCGAACAGGCCACCGTATTTCGCCCCCTGACTGCTGGGACCCACCAGCTACATCTTCGCAGGCAAGGAAGTGCCTGACAGTCGGGACCCACCTGGTCGAAGCGTACGTAGCGTTGTCATTCTGGTCGCGAACGTGTACGTACATATATACTGGTGGATGTAGAGGCGCGCACGTGTCGTAGTAGAGGCGCGCACGTGTCGTAGTAGAGGCGCGCACGTAGCATGTACACGTACGTACAGCGGCCAGGGTGCAAGAAAGAAAATATGGCCACGTATGTGTACATATGGGCGGGGTCTCGAACGCCTACTCGCGCATACATACGGCGAGGGCTCGTGTACATGGCTGGGTCGGAACGGAGAAACAGCATCGTCGTTGTGTTCATGGGTCAGAACGGAATGCGTGGTCGTGTTAATCGGGAGGGCTTGGACGGAAGAGGCGATGGAAACGAGGCCTGGCGTACCGCACAACGGAGGAAACGGACCTCCTACGGTCGAAACGGGGGTCCTGTTGATCGGGAGGGGTGTGGCGTACCGCAAAACGGAGGAAACGGACCTCCTACGGTCGAAACGGGGGTCCTGTTGATCGGGAGGGGAGTGGTGTACCGAGAAACGGAGGAAACGGACCTCCTATGGTCCAGACAAGGGTCTTGTTGATCGGGAGGGGTGTGGCGTACCGCAAAACGGAGGAAACGGACTTGTGTTGGAGCGCTACGGTCGAAACGAGGGTCCTGTTCATCGGGAGGGGTGTGGAATACCGCAAAATGGGACTCCACGGGATACTGTTCATCTCCACCGTCGACCCCCTCCAGCCTCCACAAGCTACTGTTCATCCACCGTCGACCTCCTCCAGCCTCCACGGGCTCCTGTTCATCCAGCCTCCACCGCGCACTACTCCACCGGCTACTCTTCAACCACCCCTCCACCGTCTACTGTTCATCCAGCCCTCCACATCACGGGGTCCTCTTCAACCACCCCTCCACGGGCACCCCTCCACCGTCTACTGTTCATCCTGCCCTCCACACCATGGGGTCCTGTTCATCCACCCCTCCACGGGCACCCCTCCACCGTCTACTGTTTATCCAGCCCTCCACCACACCACGGGGGCCTGTTCATCCAGAGGCAACGCCACCGCTCACTGTTCATCCACCCCCCCCCCACCCGCAAAGCTCACTGTTAATCCCATCGATCGGCTTCAGTTAGCAGCAGTAGCCAAGGAATCGCTCGATCGGGTTCAGTTAACAGCCATCGATCGATCGCTCGGGTTCAGTAATGCGTAGCCTGCAGTGCAATCGCTCGGGTTCAGTTAGTGCCCAACGCCTCGCACACACGCGCGTACGTGTACGAGAGAAATGCGCATCGCTCGGCCCCCAACCTCCCACCGTAACCAGGAACTCCCCAAAATTTTCCTTCCCCTCGCTTCTACCATGGTTTTTTCCTTCATGGACGGCCCAAAGAATGTCATGCAGCTGCGTCTCCGGCCCGCCCAGGACGAAAAGCCCATTTTCTGTCATGATTTTTTGTCATAGAAGTAGGATCCCACTACATCTATGATGATACCGGGTTTTGTCACAATTATTGTCATAGAAGTGTCATATGTATGACAGGAAAAATTTCGCTCGGCCCAAAATGTCACGGATGTGTCTTTTTTTGTAGTGATTCTCTCGGCTTTGAGAGACTGGTTGATATCATGCTTGGGTGGAATAGATCTAAGTTTCAAAGAATCAACATCAAGACAAATTATATCCATGTTCCTAGCCAGATAATCAATCTTAAGCAAATTTTTATCAATCAAAGCGTTGGAATTCTTTTGTGAACTCATCAATTCTTTAACACTATTCTCAAAATCAGAGGGCATCTTATTATACTTTCCATAAGAATTGTTGTAGGAATTACCATAATTATTATAGGAATTACTAAGAAACGGCATAGGATTAAAATTGCCTCTATACGCGTTATTACCAAAATTGTTCCACCAACAAAATTCACATCCATAGATTATTTATTATTCTCAATCAAAGTAGACAAAGGCATATCATTAAGATCAATATAAGCACTCTTAGTAGCAAATAATTTTATAAGCTCACCCATCTTTCCACTCAAAATATAAATCTCTTCAATCGCATGCACTTTTTACTAGTGGAAGATGTTTCCGTATGCCATTGAGAATAATTAACCATAGTATTATCTAGGAGTTTAGCAGATTCTCCTAAAGTAATTTTCATAAAAGTACCTCCCACGGCCGAATCTAAAATATTTCTAGAAGCAAAATTCAATCCGACATAAATTTTTTGTATAATCATCCACAAATTCAAACCATGAGTAGGGAAATTTCGTATCATCAATTTCATCCTCTCCCAAGATTGTGCAACATGTTCATGATCAAGTTGCTTAAAATTCTTAATAGAGTTCCTAAGCGAGATGATCTTAGCGGGAGGAAAATACTTGGAAATAAAAGCATCTTTACACTTATTCCATGAATCAATACTATTTTTAGGCAAAGATGAAAACCAAGTTTTTGCACGACCTCTAAGTGAGAACGAAAATATCTTCAATTTAACAATATCATTATCCACATCTTTTTTCTTTTGCATATCACACAAATCAACGAAATTATCAAGATGGGATGCGACATCTTTACTAGGAAGGCCGAAAAATCGATATTTCATAACAAGATTCAGCAAAGCGGCATTAATTTCACAAGATTCCGCACTAGTAGCGGGAGCAATCGGATTACTAATAAAATCATTATTATTGGTTTTGGAGAAGTCGCACTATTTGGTATTCTCTTGAGCCATCGTGACAAGGCAAATAATCCAACACACGAGCACACAAAAAGCAAGCAAAGAAGACGAAGGGAAGAGGGGCGAAGAAAAGGCAAATATTTTCGAACATCGTTTTAAAAGTGGGGGAGAGGAAAACTAGAGGCGAATGGCGAATAATGTAATGCAAGAGATGAGAGTATATCATGGGTGTAGATCTTGGTATGTCTTGACTTGGTGTAGATCAACCAGGCTACGGCGCCAGAAATTCTTCCTGCTACTTCTTCAGCTTGCGTTGTTTTTTCCATTGAAGAGGAAAGGGTGATGCAGCAAAGTAGAGTAAGTATTTCCCTTAGTTTGAGAAGCACGGTATCAATCCATTATGAGACAACACACAAGTCACTGAACACCTGCACAAACAATCAAACAACTTGCACACAATGCGATAAAGGGGTTGTCAATCCCTTCACGGTTACTCACAAAAGTGAGATCTGATAGAGATAGATAAACGATAAAGTAAATATTTTTGGTATTTTTGATTTATAGCTCAGAAAGTAAAAGATTGCAAAATAGTAGATCGGAAACTTTTATGATGGAAAATAGACTCGGGGGCCATAGGTTTCACTAGAGGCTTCTCTCAAGATAGAAAATATTACGGTGGGTGAACAAATTACTGCCGAGCAATTGATAGAAAAGCGCAAAGTTATGACGATATCTAAGGCCATGATCATGAATATAGGCATCACGTCCGTGTCAAGTAGACCAACTCGTGCTTGCATCAAATCATGCATAAAAGAATTCAAAGAAGATTCAAATAATATTCAAAGATAAATTGATCATAAATCCACAGTTCATCGGATCTCGGCAAACACACCGCTAAAAATTATTACATCGAATAGATATCCAAGAACATCGAGGAGAACATGGTATTGAGAATCAAAGAGAGATAAGAAGCCATCTAGCTACTAGCTATGGACCCGTAGATCTGTGGTAAATTTCTCACGCTTCATCAGAAGGGCAATGGAGTTGATATAGAAGCCCTGCATGATCTCTAGGTTAATAGGTTAGTAGGTTCATAGGTTAGTCCCAAAAAAATAGCATATTAATGCATATAAAACATCCAAAACAGATAATATAATAGCATGGAACAATAAAAAATTATAGATAGGTTGGAGACGTATCAGTAAACAGCATCATCAAGATTTTCACACTTTTCGAACAAAGATTCAATTCATAAGCACCCTTAAAAGCAACGAATTATTCTATTCGTTCCACATCATAGTAATCATATATGCCATTAGCATAAGAAGCCAAGGTTTCGTTATCATTAAATTTACATGAAAAGGGAAGGTGTAGAGCCTTCATCCTAGAACAACAAGTATAATCATATCTCAAGCATAAATTCCGAGCATACCAATGCAACATATGAATTTGATCCCATTAAGTATTCACGTTGACCCAACGTGTCTACTAGTATATAATTGAATGAGATTTTATAAGGATTATTAAAGCAGTGCATAATATCTTTCACATAATGAGCATTGACGGTTTTAGGAGGTTCCCCATCTCCATGATTAGCAAGTACACCTAATTTTTTTGGTAAGTGTTCCATATCCATCACTAAAGATAGATAACAACTTAGAACAAGAAATAAAATCTACTTAGTGATAAAGCAAACAAGCACACACGAGAATATTCACCCCACGCTATTGCTCCCCAGCAACAGTGCCATAAAAAGGTCTTGATAACCCACAAGCATAGAGGATCAGTTGCAGCCTTTCTCGATAAATATGAGTGTCAAACCCAATGAGGAGCTAAAGGTAGAACAAATATTCACTCAAGTTCTATCGACCACCGATACAACTCTACGCATGCTTAATGTTTGCTTTACCTAGAACAAGTATGAAACTAGAAGTAATTTGTAGGTGTGGTAGGATAGGTTTGCAAGATAGTAAAGAACACGTAAATCAAATCTAGGGGTTGTTTAGATAAAAAAACCAACTAATTTAGTTTTATTAGAGCTTTTTGTCACAAGAAAGTTATTTGTCCCTAGGCAATTGATAACTAGATCGGTAATCGTTATTGCAATTTTATATGAGGGAGAGGCATAAGCTAACATTCATTCTCTCCTTGGATCATATGCACTTATGATTGAAACTCTAGCAAACATCTGTAACTACTAAAGATCATTAAGGTAAAACCCAACCATATCATTATAAGGTATGAAGTCCTCTTTACTCCCATACTCAAACAACCTACTTACTCGGGTCTATGTTTCTATCAGTCACTCCACCCACCCTAAGAAAATCATGAACATATTGCAAACCCTACAACGGGGATCCCTCATGCTTGCATGACACGGAGAGCACCATAGGACAGAACCAATAATAAAACATGCAACCCAAGCCAATCACGATCATTGTGACGCCCCCGATTCAATCGTACACCAATCATACATGCAAATGTGTACGATCAAGATAAGGGACTCACGGGAAGATATCACAACACAACTCTACAAATAAAATAAGTCATACAAGCATCATAATACAAGCCAGGGGCCTCGAGGGCTCGAATACAAGTGCTCGATCCTAGACGAGTCAGTGGAAGCAACAATATCTGAGTACAGACATAAGTTAAACAAGTTTGCCTTAAGAAGGCTAGCACAAACAGGGATACAGATCGAACGAGGCGCAGGCCTCCTGCCTGGGATCCTCCTAACTACTCCTGGTCGTCAACAGCGGGCTGCACGTAGTAGTAGGCACCTCCAGTGTAGTAGGAGTCGTCATCGACGGTGGCGTCTGGATCCTGGGCTCCATCGTCTGGTTGCAGCAATCGGGTAGAGAGATGGGGAAAAGGGGAAACAAGGCAACCGTGAGTACTCATCCAAAGTACTCGCAAGCAAGGAGCTACACTACATATGCACGGATATATGTGTAAGGGGCCATATCAGTGGACTGAACTGCAGAATGCCAGAATAAGAGGGGGATATCTAATCATGTCGAAGACTATGCTTCTGGCAGCCTCCGTGTTGCAGCATATAGAAGAGAGTAGACTGAATTCCTCCAAGTAGGATCGTATAGCATAATCCTACCCGACGATCCCCTCCTCGATGCCCTGTTAGAGAGCGATCACCGGGTTGTATCTGGAACTTGGAAGGGTGTGTTTTATTAAGTATCCGGTTCTAGTTGTCATAAGGTCAAGGTACAACTCCAGGTTGTCCTTTTACCGAGGGACACGACTATTGGAATAGATAAACTTCCCTGCAGGGGTGCACCACATAGCCCAACACGCTTGATCCCATTTGGCCGGACACACTTTCCTGGGTCATGCCCGGCCTCGGAAGATCAACACGTTGCAGCCCCACCTAGGCACAACAGAGAGGTCAACACACCGGTCTAAACCTAAGCGCGCAGGGGTCTAGGCCCATCGCCCTGAGCACACCTGCACGTTGCGAGGGCGGCCGGAAGGAGACCTAGCCTAGTGGCGTTCTAGTCCAATCCGGCGCGCGCCGCTCCGTCGCTGACGTCAAAAGTGCTTCGGCTGATACCACGACGCCGGGATACCCATAACTACTCCCGCGTAGATGGTTAGTGCGTATAGACCAAATGGCCAGACTCAGATCAAATACCCAGATCTCGTTAGGCGTGTTAAGTATCCGCGAACGCCGACCAGGGCCAGGCCCACCTCTCTCCTAGGTGGTCTCAAACCTGCCCTGTCGCTCCGCCACAAAGTAACAGTCAGGGGCCGTCGGGAACCCAGGCCCACCACTACCTGAGTGGAACCACCTGCCCCTTCAGCCCCCAACTCCGAACAGTATCACAGGTAAAGTAACAGTGTAAAGTATATAGTATATGCCCGCGATCACTTCCCGAAGTGATCACGGCCCAGTAATATAGCATGGCAGACGGACAAGAGTGTAGGTCCACTGATTAAACACTAGCATCCTATACTAAGAAGTAGGATTGCAGGTAAATATATCAACAGCAGTATCAAAGACAGGCTATGCATCAGGATAGGAATAACGAAAGCAGTAACATGCTACACTACTCTAATGCAAGCAGTATAGAGGAGAGTAGGCGGTATCTGGTGATCAAGGGGGGGGCTTGCCTGGTTACTCTGGCAAGAGAGAGGGGTCGTCAACTCCGTAGTCGTACTGGGTAGCAGCAGCGTCGGTCTCGGTGTCTAGCGAGAGAAGAGGGGGGAGAAACAATAAATATTTAAGCAAACAGATGCATAGAGATGCATGACATGACAAGTAACGGTGTTAGGGGTGCCCTAACGCGGTATGCGGTGATACCGGTGAAGGGGGGAAACATCCGGGAAAGTATCCCCGGTGTTTCGCATTTTCGGGCAGAGGAGCCGGAGGGGGAAAGTTGCAAGTTCGATAGGTTAGGGATGCGTGGAGGACGAACGGGCTGCGTATCCGGGTTCGTCTCGTCGTTCTAATGAACTTTCATGTACAAAGTTTTTCGATCCGAGCTACGGTTTATTATATATGATTTTCTAAAGTTTAAAAATCATTTTTAGAATTTACCTAATTAATTTAATCCAACATTATCCAGAACAGTGCTTGCTGACGTCATCATGACGTCAGCATGACGTCAGCAGTCAACAGAGGTGTTGACTTGGTCAAACTGACGTGTGGGCCCAGTGGGACCCACTTGTCATACACTGTTAACTAACCTAACAGATTAATTAACTAAACTTTGTGATTACGTTAATCTAATCAGGATTAATTTAAGTTAATTAATTATTTAATTAGCTAATTAATATTTTAATTTAATTAACTAATTGTTATTTTAATTTTTTTATCTATTTTTTTATTAATTCCTTTTCTTTTATAAAAATGTTTTGTGCGGGGCCCCCATGTTAATGGCTCAGTGAGAGCCTTAGCGGGCGTTCGGGTAACGGGCACCGGCGTCGCTCGTGCGAAGACCGAGCCCGACCCGGGGTGGAGGAAAGGCAAGGCGAGGTCGTGGCCTCGCGAGGGCGCCGGCGCACTGCAGTAGAGGCCGGTGCGGGTGCGGCGGTGGCTGGGACAGGCGCGGCCCGGCGAGGCGCTCCGCGCGGCAAGGAACGGGGACGGATCCCGGCGATCGCGACACGGTCGGCCGGATCGATGGCGATGAGCAGCGGGGCAGAGGGAGTGGCCGGCGGCAGCGCCAGCGGTGGGGAAAGGGTGCGGCCCGACAGACGCAGCGGCAGGGGCGCAAGAGGAGTGCGGGCAGTCGCGAGGCGGGCGACCCTGAGCAGCGCGCAGCAGACGTAGGCGACAGCGCTAGCAGGGAGCGGGGCGGGCGGCGTAGTAGTGGGCCTCGATGGCCGGGGACAGAGAACCACGGGAGGAAGGGAGGGAGGCCGGAGCTCACGGTGGGGCGTAGGGTCTCGGCAGTGGGGTTGAGGTGGTCCGGTGACGACGACACCGGCGAGGAGGAAGGCGGTGAGGGGCTCCGGCGACGCGGTCCTCGTGCGGCGGGGCGAGGTAGCTCCGGGCGAGGACCCGCGTCAGCGTGGTCGTGGACGGGCGGCGGGGCGCCAGTGGGGCGACAGGAGGGGGCCGGCTCTGTGAGGGGGTTGACGGCAACGTGGAGGCGGCGCTGGGGCAATGGGATCGGGGGGGTTTCCCCGATCCTGATCGGGGAAGCACGAGAGGGAGGAGTGGGAGAGAATGGGGGCGACGTGGGGGTGGGGGGGTCGGTCAGCAGGGGATAAGGTGGAGTGGGGGGGGGTCCGGCCTGGCTAGTGGGCTGGCCGGCCAGCTGGGCCAGTGGGCCGTTGGGAGGGAGGTTCCCCTCTTTTTTTGTTTGAATTTATTTGTTTTCTATTTTTGTAGTTTCTTTTCTTTTTAAATCATTTAAAATCATTTAGGCATTTTATAAAAATGTGTTTGCTTTATTATAATTACCTATGCATTTAACTGCACACCCCGAACATTTTAGTTTAATATTTTGAAAACTTTGTTGTTTGACATTAATTTGAATTTGAATTTGAAAAGGTTTCAAGTCGTTGCGAGGATAGCAACAGTAACCGAGGTGTCCTGGCATGATTAGCGTGGTTTTACTGTAGCATGATTATCCGGGCGTTACAATCATCAATCAACCCATAGGACAAAACATATCTACTCAAACATCATAGGATAGCCATACATCATTGGGAAATAATATATAGCGTTGAGCACCATGTTTAAGTAGAGATTGCAGAGGGGAGAAGAGGTGTTACACCGTTGCATAGAGGGGGAGAGAGTTGGTGATGACGGCGGCGAAGTTATTGGTGTAGATCGCCGTCACGATGATGGCCACGGAGGCGTTCCGACGCCATCAAGAGAGAGGGAGAGAGAGCCCCCTCCTCCTTCTTCTTCTTGCTTGATCTCCACCCTAGATGGGAGGAGGGTTTCCCCTCTGGTCCTTGGCCTCCATGGCAGAGGAGGGGCGGGAGCCCGTCCGAGATTCTATTTCTGTGCTCTCTCTCTCTCTCTCTCTCTCTCTCTCTCTCTCTCTGTCTCTCTCTCTCTCTCTGTGTGTGTGTTTCCTTCTGTTTTTGCGCTCCCAGATTCTAGCCTTTCACTGTTTCTTAAATTCCCAAAGATCCGTAAGTCCGATTGGGCTGAAATTTTAACATCATTTTTATACAGATATTAGCTTTCTTGCGGCGACAGAGGGGCACCAACCACATTAAAGGGTGGCCACAAGGGTCCAGGGCGCGCCCTACCCCCTGGGGCATGCCCTCCTGCCTTGTGGCCCCCTCGGGCATCGTCTCGCGTTGATTCCAATTCCCAACATTCAAATATATTCCATAAAAAATCTCTGTAAGTTTTTATCGCGTTTGGACTCTGTTTGATATGGATTTTCTGCAAAACAAAGAACATGCAACAAATAGGGACTGGCACTGGGCACTGGATCAATATGTTAGTCCCAAAAATAGTATAAAAAATTGCCAAAAGTATATGAAAGTGTTATAATATTGGCATGATACAATCAAAAATTATAGATACGACGAAGATGTATAAGCATCCCCAAGCTTAATTCCTGCTCGTCCTCGGGTAGGTAAATGATAAAAAAAGATAATTTTTCATGTGGAATGCTACCTAGCATAATCTTGATCATATAATCTAATCATGGCATGAATGTTAATACATGAGTGATTCAAAGCAATAGTGTATCATTTGACATAAAGACAATAACACTTCAAGCAAACTAATAACACAATCAAGTCTTCTCAAAATAACATGGCTAAAAGAAAGTTATCGCTACAAAATCATATAGTCTCACTATGCTCCATCTTCGTCACACAAAGTATATCATCATGCACAACCCCGATGACAAGCTAAGAAATTGTTTCATCCTTTTGATGTTCTCAAACTTTTTCAACTTTCACGCAATACATGAGCGTGAGCCATGGATATAACACTCTATGTGGAATAGAATATGATGGTGGAGGTTGTGTGGAGAAGACAAAAAAGGAGAAAGTCTCACATTGACGCGACTAATCAACGGGCTATGGAGATGCCCATCAATTGATGTCAATGTGAGGAGTAGGGATTGCCATGCAACGGATGCACTAGAGCTATAAGTGTATGAAAGCTCAGACTGAAACTAAGTGGGTGTGCATCCAACTTGCTTGCTCATGAAGACCTCGGGCATTTGAGGAAGCCCATCATCGGAATATACAAACCAAGTTCTATAATGAAAATTTCCACTAGTATATGAAAGTGATATCTCAAGGGACTCTCTATATGAAGAACATGCTGCTACTCTGAAGCACAAGTGTGGTAAAAGGATAGTAGCATTGCTCCTTCTCTCTTTTTTGTCTCTTTCTCTTTTTGGCTCTCCTTTTTTTGGCCTTTTTATTTTTATTTTTCGTCTGTAGTCTCATCCCGACTTGTGGGGGAATCATAGTCTCCATCATCCTTTCCTCACTGGGGCAATGCTCTAATAATGATGATCATCACACTTTTATTTACTTACAACTCGATATTGGAACAAAATAAGACTTTATATGAATGCCTCTGGCAGTGTACCAGGATGTGCAAGGATCTAGCGTACCAAAGATATCAAAAAGTGGACAAGCCATAAAAATATCATGCTAGCTATCTTGCAATCATGCAAAACAATATGATAATGAATGCTCAAGTCATGTAGATGATGATGATGTAAGTTGCATGGCAATATATCCCGGAATGGCTATGGAAATGCCATGATAGGTTGGTATGGTGGCTGTTTTGAGCAAGATATAAGGAGGCTTGTGTCTGATAGAGCATATCGTATCATGGGGTTTGGGTGCATCGGTGAAGTTTGCACCAACTCTTGAGGTGATAAAGGGCAATGCACGGTACCGAAGAGGCTAGCAATGATGCAAGGGTGATAGTGTGTATAATGCACGGACTCAACATTAGTCATAAAGAACGCACATCTTATTGCAAAAATCTACAAGTCATCAAAACCAAGCACTACGCACATGCTCCTAGGGGGATAGAGTGGTAGGAAAAGACCATCGCTCGTCCCCGACCGCCACTCAAAAGGAAGACAATCAAAGATTTTCACACTTTTCAAACAAAGATTCAATTTCATAAGCACCCTTAAAAGCAACGAATTCTTCTATTCGTTCCACGTCATAGTAATCGTATATACCATTACCATAAGAAGCCAAGATTCCATTATCATTAAATCTACATGAAAAGGGAAGGTGTAGAGCCTTCATCCTAGAGCAACAAGTATAATCATATCTCAAGCATAAATTTCGAGCATACCAATGCAACATATGAATTTGATCCCATAAAAGTTTCCCTTTTTGAGTCAAGCGATAATCCCTAAAGTATTCACATTGATCCAATGTGTCTTCAGTTATATAATTGAATGGGGTTTTCTCAGGATTATTAAAGTAGTACATAATATCTTTCACATAATGAGAATCAAGGGTTTAGGAGGTTCCCCATCTCCATTAGTAGCAAGTACACCTAATTTTTCGGTATTTCGTGTTCCATATCCATAACTAAAGATAGAGAACAACTTAGAACAGCAAATAAAATCTACTTAGTGATAAAGCAAACAAGCACACACGAGAATATTCACCCCATGCTATTGCTCCCCGGCAACGGGGCCAGAAAAAGGTCTTGATAACCCACAAGTATAGGGGATCAGTTGTAGCCTTTCTCGATAAATAAGAGTGTCGAACCCAACGAGGAGCTCAAGGTAGAATTAGGGATGGCAACGGGGCCCCATACCCGCCAAACCCGTGGGGATTTCATCTATTAGGTGGTGGGGATAGGCGAAAAACATCCCCATGGGAATATTTACCAAACTAATTTATCCCCCATAGGGTAGAACGGGGATGGGGACGATATCCTATTCCCCAGACCCAATACCCTTGGGGACCCGGTTAGTAACTGTGACACTACAGTCAACCATAAAATATTCACAAACAAACTTGCGAAAACAAAAAAAAGCTCTGAAAAAGGCCTTAAACCTATCTCACATCTTCACCTCAGCTGCCACCATGACCAAGAAGTCAATAAGAGCTAGATAGGCATTAGCAGGCCAAGGACACCACCATGTATATATGTTGATTATAGGGTGCCATATTATGTATATGAGTATTTGTTTATGGGGATGGGGACCCTAATGGGGCCTCGTTCCCCAGTGGGGCATGGGTATGGAGAAATTTCATCCCCAGTCATGTAAACGGGGATGGGGACGGGATGATAGGGAATAGATGGGGATGGGGATATTGTAGGTATCCCCATAGGGGATTGTCCCCATTGCCATCCCTAGTTAGAATAAATATTCCCTCAAGTTGTATCGACCATCGATACAATGCCACACACGCACGCTTAACATTCGCTTTACCTAGAACAAGTATGAAACTAGAAGTACTTTGCAGGTGTTGTAGGATAGGTTTATAAGATAATAAATAAGACGTAAATCAAATCCAGGGGATTTTTAGATAAAGAAACAACTAAGTTAGTTTTAGTAGAGAGCTTTTTGTCACAAGAAAGTTATTTGTCCCTAGGCAATCGATAACAAGACCGGTAATCATTATTGCAATTTTATATGAGGGAGAGGCATAAGCTAACATACTTTCTCTCCTTGGATCATATGCACTTATGATTGGAACTCTAGCAAACATCGGTGACTACTAAAGATCATTAAGGAAAAACCCCAACCATAGCATTATAAGGTATCAAGTCCTCTTTACTCCCACACGCAAACAACCTACTTACTCAGGTCTGTGTTTCTATCACTCATGCCACCCACCATAAGCAAATCATGAACATATTGCAAACCCTACAGCGGGGATCCCTTGCACTTGCGCGACACTGAGAGCACCATAGGAAAACACGAATAATAAAACATGCAACTTAAACCAATCACGAGCATCAATCAATCCATAGGACAAAACGGATCTACTCAAACATCATAGGATAGCCATACATCATTGGGAATAATATATAACATTGAGCACCATGTTTATGTAGAGATTACAGTGGGGAGAAGAGGTGTTTCACCGCTGCATAGAGGGGGAGAGAGTTGGTGATGACGACGACGAAGTTTTTGGTGTAGATCGCCGTCATGATGATGGCCCCGGCAGTGTTCCGGCACCACCGGGAGAGACGGGGAGAGGGGCCCCCTCCTTCTTCTTCTTCCTTGACCTCCCCCTAGATGGGAGGAGGGTTTCCCCACTAGTCCTTGGCCTCCATGGCAGCGGAGGGGCGGGAGCCCCTCCGAGATTGGATCTCTCTCTCTCTCTCTCTCTCTCTCTCTCTCTCTCTCTCTCTCTCTCTCTCTCTCTCTCTCTCTCTCTCTCTCTCTCTCTCTCTCTCTGTTTCCTTCTGTTTCTGCGCTCCCAGATTCTGGTATTTCAACGTTTCTTAAATTCCTGGAGATCCATAACTTCGATTGGGCTGAAGTTTTAACACAATTTTTATCCGGATATTAGCTTTCTATGGCGAAAGAAGGACACCAACCGCCTTACGGGGTGGCCAGAAGGGTCCAGTGCATGCCCTACCCCTGGGGCCCGCCCCCCTGCTTTGTGGCGTTTTGACTCCGTTTGGGGCATCGTCTCGCGTTGATTCCAATTCCCAAAATTCACATATATTCCAAAAATCTCTGTAAGTTTTCATCGCGTTTTGACTCTGTTTGATATGGATTTTCTGCAAAACAAAAAACATGCACTACTAGGAAAAGGCCTACAAATGGCGCACTGGTTTTGCCTACTAATGGCGCATTACCAGTGCGCCATTAGTAGCACGCCACTAGTATATCTTACTAATGGCGCACCACTGGTGCGCCATTAGTATCTGGTATACTAATGGCGCACCAGGCAGTGCGCCATTAGTTTTTCCCACGGTGCGCCACTAGTGTTTGCTATACTAATGGCGCACCACACGGTAATGCGCCATTAGTAACAATTTTTTTAATTTTTTTCTTAATCTCAGGTCACTATTTCACCTATGAGATATACAACAAGCATCCATATAACAATCATAGCCAACACACAAGTTCCATCATATATACATAGATAGCCAACACACAAGTTCCATCATATATACATACATAGCCAACACATAGTTCCATCGTTACATATTACAAAAGTTTCACATTGTTCATCCAACACCGTTCAGTTCTCATGCATTGTTCTTCTCCTTCTCCTTCCTCAGCCTGATGCGCCAAGAGCGGCGATGCGGTGTAGGCGGTGGAGGCAGTGGGATGTAGTCTTCTACCTCAATTGGCATGGTCATGTTGCTCAGCTGTGGGATCGTCGGTGCCACCACCGGTGCGTGGTCATTGTCAGGCACCACCACCATCGCGAGGCCACCTTCAGGCACGACCATCACTAGGTCATCCTCAGCCACCTCCATCTCTTGCCCATGGTTAGCCACCACCATCTCTTGCCCTTGGTCAGCCACCACCATCTCTTGCCCTTGGTCAGCCACCACCATCTCTTGCCCTTGGTCAGCCACCACCAGCGCTAGGTCATCCTCAGCCTGATGCCCATCGTCATCCTGCAGCTCCTCATCCCCACTCTGCTCCTCTTCTCCCGCACTCCAGTCTGGATCATCCTTCTTGTTGTCTATGCTGCTGCCAGAATCGTTGCTGCTTTCGCTACAGCCATGGTCGCTGCTGCTACTCCCATTACCTGTCCAGATGCAACAATGACCGTTAACAATCAATGTGAGACAAAGCCAAATGTAGAGGAATAAGAAGAGGCAGAACGTACCGGCATCATAATCTTCAGCGTAGCCCATGCGACACATAGTCGTGTTGAACACCTTCACGATGAGCATGGTGGCGTCGTCGTCGTACCTGAAGAGAAGGAAGTACCCCAGCCGCAGGTCGTAAGCATGGTAGAACTTCTCCCACCCACGAGACAATTACATGTGGCCCTCCTTGATCACCAACTCCACATCCCACAGCCTGCGAAACCCGCTGCCGGCCTGTCGCACCTTCACATTATTTGGCGGATCTTCACCCATCAGCATGTTCTTAAAACTGTCAGGCAGCCTCTGCAGCTTGGGACAATGAGTGATGTAGGCAAACAACAGATATCATAATGAGATGGGTGAAGCTAGGGGAGATCTCTCATTTTATATACCTGCGTCATGGATGATACTGAAGTTCCAAGTATGATAGTGAAGAACTCGGAAGCATCCAACTCGTACTGCGGTGTTGCAGAGCGGTGGTGGCTGCTTCCCGCCATCTCTGATAAGCAGCAGAAGAGATAGTTTTATGATACAAGAAGAAAGCAGCCACAACTACAGTAAAAACAAACAACTACACACACACACACAGAGGAATTTCAGCATGACCTTTGCTGAAAATAAGACATATGGAGTACCCGAATTTGCCAGAACGGAAGTTAATCGACATTCCGGCAATCTCAAGGGCCTCTCGGGGTACCTGGAAATTCATCACGACACAATGGTCAGAGACAAAACCCAGCAAACTAGCAACATGATCATCATCTTTGCAAGTCATTACTTGTCAAATAAAGAAGAAGGAACAATTTATTTGTGACATAGTTACAAATGATAACAGAATAATAAAGCAACACCCTGCACTAGCCTAAAAACAAGTGAAGTTTCACCCCTATAAGAACAACTTTATAAAATCAGAGAAGTTGCTAATTTTTTTGTATCCTTCATATACACTGGAGTACAATTAATGCTTTATAATGTTCCATCATCATTACAGAAAATTGACAATTGTCCATAACAGTTAACTGAATGCAGTACTCACTAGATCTATCCATCACCCTAGAAAAAAATGCACTCCTAGTACATGGCTACTACTATTTTTCTGCTGCTAGGAAAAACATCACTCATTGGAAATGAAAATCTCAGTACCAGCATTTTGAACTTTGAAATGAAATACAGTAGTAGTATTAGTAGTATATGGAGTAGTATCTTGTCTGTGTGCTATCTGAAGCAGAGCATGGAAGCAAGTTTTGAGCATCGAAAGTTCCAATAGCCCGTTGCAACAATTATTTGTGCAGAGATAAGCATGAACAGAGACAATAACTATAGGATCTGTTTGATGATATCGTTTTTATACACTTACTAAAACAAGTCTGATACCAATTGGATCATTGTTCACTGTAATCTTTTCTTTTGAACTGAAAAGGGAGGTCAGTTTTTCCAAAGAGAAAATAAATCTGCAGATTCAACTAATGATACTATGAACTTTTGATCTGAAAGAACATGATCTTGTCAAATGCAGCAAGCAGAAACAGAGCAATCTTTTTTCTATCGAAACAAAAGAAACAAGTTTGTCAACCACATGATCTTGTAAAATTTAGTAAAAGTTTGGGTATTCGAAACTACTAGTCTGAAAAACAGTTTATGTGGTCTGAAACTTTTCCTAGTGTGTTTCAGACTTTCAGTAAAAGTTGTTGAATCAAATCAGTTCTTTGATGCTATTATGGACAGATTTAGAATCCACACTAAACCTTGATATGTGAACTATTCGTTTTGATGCTACCGTGCTTTAATACGATATTCCACTAGTGGAAGACTTTGGAATTTGAAAACCCAAATCAGTTCAGTCTGCCTAGTTCAGCTTCATAGAGATGATAATGATTTCTGTTCTCTAGCTAGGAATCAAACCCTAGAACACATCAGAAGGTAGCCTAGGGGGAAGGAGGGGAAGGGGGAGAGGTGAGGAATCACCTGTGGGATAACGGTAGGCTGCCGTAGGAGGGCGCCGACGTCGAGGAGGCAGCGGGCGGTGGCGCGTCGAGGAGGAGGCGGCGCGTCGAGGAGGCGGCGGCGCGTCGAGGAGGAGGCGGCGCGTCGAGGAGGCGGCGGCGCCTTCTTGCTTCCCCGAGCCCTTCCTCGAAGATGGCGATGGGGAGCGGGCAGGGGCTGTTGGCGACGGCGACGGAGGGCAGGGCAGGAGTTGCAGTGGTGGGGGGCGCGGGGGCGGCGACGGCGTGGGTCGGGGCAGCGGGCGGAAATGGAACTGGCGAGAGGGAGGGACGAAGGGGTCGGGCTAGTTAGGGAGGAAGATTACTAATGGCGCACCACCTAGCGGTGCGCCATTAGAAATCTTTTTTTAGATAGCAATGGCGCACGCACGAGAGGTGCGCCATTAGAAATCTTTTTTTTAGATAGCAATGGCGCACCTCCAGACCGGTGCGCCATTAGTATGTTTATTTATAATTATTTTTTAAAAAATAAATATGAATATGAAACAGTAATATTTTTTATAAAAACAGTAATAAGTATTGTTTAACAACAATTGTAGTCTACACTTTATTATTATTATTATTATTATTTAGAAAATGAATATGAATATGAAACAGTAATAATTTTTTATAAAAACAGTAAATAATTTTTAAAAAAATATCATCAAATTTGTTATTTGAAAATATCATCAGCGGCGGTGGTGGAGCCGGGGAGGGTGCGGTTGGGTCGGCGGCGGCGGTGGAGCGGGGGAGGGTGCGGGGGGTGCTCGTCGGCGGTGGTGGAGCAGGGAAGGGTGCGGGGGGCTGGTGCTCGTCGGCGGCGGTGGAGCGGGGGAGGGTGCGGTGGGTCGTCGGCGGCGGTGGAGCTAGCGGGAGAGGGTGCGGGGGGTGCTCGTCGGCGGCGGTGGAGCGGGGGAGGGTGCGGGGGGTGCTCGTCGGCAGCGGTGGAGCGGGGGAGGGTGTGGTGGGTCGTCGGCGGCGGTGGAGCTAGCGGGAGAGGGTGCGGGTGGGATCGAGATCGAGATGAAGGGGGATAGCGATCGAGATGGAGGGGGATCGAGATCGAGATGGAGGGGGGAATCGAGATCGAGATGGAGGGGGGAATCGAGATGGAGGGGGGAATCCTCATGTAAAGGGTACGACAGTAATGGCGCACTGTCTGTTTGGTGCGCCATTACTAGTTAGAACTAGTAATGGCGCACTTCGACCTGATGCGCCATTAGTATGTATGGAAAAATGGAAAAAAAATTAACACTAGTGGCGCACCCCGTTTCTGGTGCGCCATTAGTGTCTTCCACACTAATGGCGTATCACCAACAGGTGCGCCATTAGTATATACTAGTGGTGCACTGCTTCCCTGGTGCGCCATTAGTATCAATCCTATCTATAGCCCTTTTCCTAGTAGTGATGCAACAAACAAGAACTGGCACTAGGCAGTGGATCAATATGTTAGTCCCGAAAACAGTATAAAACGTTGCCAAAAGTATATGAAAGTTGTATAACATTGGCATGGAACAATAAAAAATTATAGATACGACGAATATGTATCAAAGACCTCCGTCACGACGTAGCACGAGTTCGGGGCGCCGCACACCCCCTGTGTTTCACGGAGAGGGTAATGCAACACCAATTCTCGGAAGGCTTCACGCCTGTGAATATTGAATCATATGACGGAACCACAGATCCAGCCGTATGGATAGAGGATTTCCTGCTCCACATTCACATGGCGCGACGAGATGACTTCCACACCATCAAATATTTGCCGCTAAAGCTTAAAGGTCTAGCTCAAGACTGGTTGAACAGCCTTCCCGAAGACTTTATAGGCTGCTGGGAAGAGCTCGAGGACACTTTCCGAGCAAACTTTCAGGGCACCGATGTCCGGTCTCCGGATGCGAATGACGTAAACCGCATTACACAACAGCCTAGAGAGTATGCCCGACAATTTTGGAATCGATTCAACCAATAAAAACCAAACCATTGACTGTCCGGATGCCGAAGCCTTGGCCGCCTTCAAGCATAGTGTCAAGGATGAATGGCTCGTACGACAACTCGGCCAGGACAAACCAAGAACAATGGCAGCCCTTACTTACCTCATGACCCGCTTTTGCGCAGGCGAAGACAGTTGGCTTGCCTGCAAAAACACCAACCCAGAGACACCCGGTACCTCCAAGGTTCGGGACGGGAACGGAAAGCCAATACGCAGGAAGAATAAACGTCGTCATAATGACGACGAGGGCGAGGATACGGCAGTAAATGCCACATTTCGAAACCCGAAGTCCAAACCCCAAAGGAAGGCCCCTAAAGGCAACAGAGATGGCCCCTCCAGACTGGATACAATCTTGGACAGGCCCTGTCAGATCCACGACACGTCAGAGAAGCTTGCCAACCACTCAAACCGAAACTGTTGGGTGATCAAACACGCCGGCAAACTCGCAGCCCAAGACTTGGGCAAAAGCCCAAGAAGCGCGGACGATGATGAGCCACGCAGGCCAAATAGTGGAGGTAAGAAATCCTTCCCTTCCGAGGTCATGACGGTAAACATGATTTATACAACCCACATACCAAAGAAGGAGAGGAAGCGAGCGCTACGGGATGGATACTCCCTCGAGCCAGTAGCGCCGAAGTTCAATCCATGGTCAGCTTGCCCGATCACGTTCGATCGTAGGGATCATCCCACCAACGTACGCCGTGGAGGGTCCACAACCCTAGTGCTAGACCCCATCATCGATGGATTCCACCTCACTAGAGTCCTAATGGACGGAGGAAGCAACCTCAATCTGATATACGAAGATATAGTGAGGAAAATGGGGATCGATCCATCAAAGATTAAACCCAATAACACCACCTTCAAGGGGGTCATTCAGGGAGTGGATGCCCACTACACGGGCACCGTGATGCTCGAAGTAGTGTTCGGATCTCGGGATAACTTCCGAAGCAAGGACTTGATCGTCGATATTGCACCTTTTCGCAGTCGCTATCACGTCCTCCTTGGGCGAACAACGTTCGCCAAATTCAATGTCGTTCCGCATTATGCATACATCAAGTTGAAGATGCCTGGTCCCTTGGGAATCATAACTATCAATGGCAACACATAATGCTCACTTCAAAACGAGGAACACACTGCGGCCCTAGCGGCTGAAGAACACACCGGCCCATATAGGCCAGGATGCCGACCCTCCGTAAAAGCCAGCGACAATAGTACACGGGTTCGAACCCATTCCCCATCATGGGAACCCGCGTGCATTCGCCGCAAATAGGGATACACGCCCCACGACACGCCCACATTCTTCACGCTCCATGTGCCTCGTGAGCCCAACTTCGCACTCAAAATACCATGGGCACTTGTGAAGCCTACATTTATCCGAAGTACATGTTCAGTTAAACCAAACTTCGGAATTACCTCATCTTCGGACGACCGAGGACCAATTCCGGATACCCCCAAGCATAAAGCTCCATCGGTAGGGTCCTCGCCCATCAAAGGTCTCATCGAAGGCCCCAACCCAGATCTATCAGAAGCAAAGGTGCAAATGTGCAGCAGGGCACAGTGAAAGCTTCAACTCACGCATCAAGGCCCTGCGTAAACCTTTACTTTCTAAACTTTCTTTATCTTTTTCTCTTACAAGCACCGCCTTCGTAGTTCGAATTGTACGGTTAGACGTCCCGAGCTTGCGAGAAATAATAAAAATACCCTTTTACAGTGTTCGGATATCCACATTTGCAATTTTTTCTGTCTCTTTCCGGATTCCACACTCGCTCTTCGAGCAGCCCGACATGAAAATATATTAACTAATCAAGAGTTCGATTTATATATCAACTCAATATCTTCAAGTTCGGCACCACTTTCTGCTAGGTGTTCGACGTCTCGGATATTGCACTATATGCATATGTTCCAAACTATATATTGGGTCAATAGCTGGGTTGCCCGGCTCCTGTGCGTGCCTCTTATGTTCCGCATGTTCGGCTAAGAGGGCAAAGGGAGAACCCCTGCGATTGTACTTCTGGTTTGCCCGGTCAAGTACCTTGATACGTCTCCAACGTATCTATATTTTTTTATTGTTCCATGCTATTATAGTATCTGTTTTGTATGTTTTATATGCATTAATATGCTATTTTATATGATTTTTTGGACTAACCTATTAACCTAGAGCTCAGTGCTAGTTTCTGTTCTTTCCTTGTTTTAGAGTTTCACAGAAAAGGAATACCAAATGGAGTCCAAACGGAATAAAACTTTCACGATGATTTTTCTTGGACCAAAAGACACCCAGGAGACTTGGAGTGCAAGTCAGAAGAGCCACGAGGCGGCCACAAGGGTGGAGGGCGCGCCCCACCCTTGTGGGCCCCTCGGTGACCTCTTGACCTAGATCTTCCTTCTATTTATTCTCATATACCCCAAAAACTTCCAGGGGAGCCACGAAACAGCTTTTCCACTGCCGCAACCTTCTGTACCATGAGATTCCATCTTGGGGCCTTTTCCGGCATCCTCCCGGAGGGGGATTTGATCATGGAAGGCTTCTACATAAACACCATTGCCTCTCTGATGAAGCGTCAGTAGTTTACCACAGACCTACAGGTCCATAGCAAGTAGCTAGATGGCTTCTTCTCTCTCTTTGATTCTCAATACAAAGTTCTCCTCGATGTTCTTGGAGATCTATTCGATGTAATACTCTTTTGTGATGTGTTTGCTGAGATCTGATGAATTGTGGATTTATGATCAACTTATCTATGAATATAATTTGAATCTCCTCTGAATCCTTTTATGCATGATTTGATATGTTTGCAAGTCTCTTCGAGCTATCAATTTGGTTTGGCCAACTAGATTAGTTTTTCTCGCCTTGGTAGAAGTGCTTAGCTTTGGGTTCAATCTTGTAGTGCTTGATCCTAGTTACAGAAGGGGAACCGACACATATTGTATTGTTGGCATCGGGGATAAAAAGATGGGATTTTCATCATATTGCTTGAGTTAATTCCTCTACATCATGTCATCTTGCTTAAGGCGTTACTCCGTTCTTTATGAACTTAATACTCTAGATGCATGCTGGATAGCGGTCGATGTGTGGAGTAATAGTAGTAGATGCAGAATCGTTTAGGTCTACTTGACAAGGACATGATGCCTATGTTCATGATCATTGCCTTAGATATCGTCATAACTTTGCGCTTTTCTATCAATTGCTTGGCAGTAATTTGTGCACCCATCGTAATAATTCCTTTCTTGAGAGAAGCCTCAAGTGAAACCTATGGCCCCCGGGTCTATTTTCCATCATGTAAGTTTCTGATCTACACTTTTAGTTTCCTATTTACTTTCTTTACAATCTTTTACTTTAAGTTCCATAATCAAAAATACCAAAAACATTACTTTACCGTTTATCCATCTCTATCAGATCTCACATTGCAAATAACCGTGAAGGGATTGACAGCCCCTTTATCGCGTTGGGTGCAAGGTTGGTGTTTGTTTGTGCAGGAATTTTTGGCTTGCGCGTTGTCTCCTACTGGTTTGATACCTTGGTTCACAAAACTGAGGCAAATACTTAATCTACTTTGCTACATCACCCTTTCCTCTTCAAGGGAAAAATCAACACAAGCTCAAGAGGTAGCAGGAAGAATTTCTGGCACTGTTGCCGGGGAGATCCACGCCAAGCCAAGCCATACCAAGTACCCATCATAAACTCTCATCCCTCGAATTACATTATTCGTCATTCACCTCTTCTTTTCCTCTCCCCCACTTCTAAAATGATTTTCAAAAAGATTCACCTTTTCTTCGCCCCTCTTTCGTTCGCCTTCTTTGTTTGCTCGTTTGCCGCCACCATGTCTGAAACTGGGGATGTTATCGCTGAAAATCTTGAGGAGAATCTTAAAACTTGCTCTTCGGATCCCGAAGCTGAAAAGCCTTCTAATTACAAAACTAAAATCTTTCGTATAGGAGATGGTAATATTATAGGGAAAAGTATTATTCAAGAATTCTTTCATTGTACGGAATCCTTGCCTATTAATAAAAGAACTATTCTTCTTGAGACAAATTGTTATGTTGATGATATTGTGATGCTTGTTGAGAAATTAGATAGAAAATTTGTGCATCTTCATCATGCTTTGCAAAAGGTGTTTTATGAACTTCCTAAAATCAATCATCCTATAGCTAAAAAGATTGTCACTATTATTCTTATGCATGAATTTAATTTTATTATCCAAGAAGCTAGGGATATTTTTGCTTTCTATAAAAAGGATGTTGAACACCCTCCAATTATAGACATCCTTCATGACAAAGAAACTATGCATAGTTTGGAATCTAGGGATTATCAATCTTATAGTGAAAATCTTAGGAAAAGAGTTCCCCATTCTCAGTTCTCTCAATCTTTGTATCTTGAAACCTTTGAGGAGTTTGATTGGATAACTAGGGGAATTTATGTAGGATTTAATAGAGATTGGTTGAATGAAATGATGAAGGAACCCGTTAAAAATGAGCTATGTATTTTGTATGATGACATATACGGTGATGATCCCGATTATTGGTTTATGAATGTAATGATCACCAGTCAAAGTCCCTTTCATGATTTAAGTTCATCTACTAGGAGGGAAATAAAAGAGACAATAGAATTGCTTAGACGAGTTTTGGAAGACTTGACGAGAGAAGAATTGAATACCGAGGATGAGAACACTTAGATATATTCGTGTTTTATGCCTAGCTAAGGGCATTAAACAATAGTGCTTGTTGGGAGGCAACCCAATTTTATTTTTGTTTTTTGCTTTCTAGGTTCTGTTTTGCAATAAATTTTTCATCTAGCCTCTGGTTATACGTGGTTTTGTGTTTTAGTTAGTGTTTGTGCCAAGTAAGACCTCTGGGATAGCCTATGGTGATAGTTGATTTGATCTTGCTGAAAAACAGAAAGTTTTGTGCTCACGAAAACAATTATCATTTTTAACAGGAACGTGATAAAATACTTATTCTTTTTGCAGAAGAATAATAACAAATTTCCTATGACTTCCAATTTATTTTAGGATTTTTAGAATTACAGAAGTGTTGTAAATATCCAGATTGCTACAGACTGTTCTGTTTTTGACAGATTCTGTTTTTTGCGTGTTGTTTGCTTATTTTGATGCATCTATGGCTAGTATCGGGGGGTATGAACCATGGAAAAGTTGGAATACATTACATATTACACCAATATAAATAAATAATGAGTTCACAACAGTACCAAAAGTGATGATTTATTTTCTTATACTAATGGAGCTTACGAGATTTTCTGTTGAAGTTTTGTGTTGTGAAGTTTTCAAGTTTTGGGTAAGGATTTGATGGACTATGGAACAAGGAGGGGAAAGAGCCTAAGCTTGGGGATGCCCAAGGCACCCCAAGGTAATATTCAAGGAGGCCAAAGAGCCTAAGCTTGGGGATACCCCGGGAAGGCATCCCCTCTTTCGTCTTCGTTTATCGGTAACTTTACTTGAGGCTATATTTTTATACACCACATGATATGTGTTTTTCTTGGAGCGTCTTGTATGATTTGAGTCTTTGCTTTTTAGTTTGCCACAATCATCCTTGCTGTACACAACTTTTGGGAGAGACGCGCATGAATCGTGATTTATTAGTTTATTAGAATGCTCTATGTGCTTCACTTATATCTTTTGAGCTAGGCAAAATTGCTCTAGTGCTTCACTTATATCTTTTTAGAACACGGCCGTAGTTTTATTTTATAGAAATAGATGAACTCTCGTACTTCACTTATATTATTTTGTGAGTCTCTAAAAAGCAAGGTAATTTGCTTTGGATATGAAATTGGTCCTAATATGATAGGCATCCAAGAGGGATATAATATAAACTTTCATATAGAGTGCATTGAATACTATGAGAAGTTTGATTCCTTATGATTGTTTTGAGATATGAAGATGGTGATATTATAGTCATGCTAGTAATTAGTTGTGAATTTGAGAAATACTTTTGTTAAAGTTTGTGAGTCATGTAGCATGCACGTATGGTGAACCGTTATGTGATGAAGTTGGAGCATGATTTATTTATTGATTGTCTTCCTTATGAGTGGCGGTTGGGGACGAGCGATGGTCTTTTCCTACCAATCTATCCCCTAGGAGCATGTGCGTAGTACTTTGTTTTGATGACTAATAGATTTTTGCAATAAGTATGTGAGTTCTTTATGACTAATGTTGAGTCCATGTATTATACGCACTCTCACTTTTCCGCCATTGCTAGCCTCTCTAGTACCGCGCAACTTTCGCCAGTACCATAAACCCACCAGATATCCTTCCTCAAAACAGCCACCATACCTACCTATTATGGCATTTCCATAGCCATTCCGAGATATATTGCCATGCAACTTTTCACTGTTCCGTTTATTATGACACGCTCCATCATTGTCGTATTGCTTTGCATGATCATGTAGTTGACATCATATTTTTCGCAAAGCTACCATTCATAATTCTTTCATACATGTCACTCTTTATTCATTGCACATCCCGGTACACCGCCAGAGGCATTCACATAGAGTCATATTTTGTTCTAAGTATCGAGTTGTAATTTTTGAGTTGTAAGTAAATAAAAGTGTGATGATCTTCATTATTAGAGCATTGTCCCAAGTGAGGAAAGGATGATGGAGACTATGATTCCCCCACAAGTTGGGATGAGACTCCGGACGAAAACAAAGAGGCCAAATATTGAGAGAAGGCCCATCCAAAAAAACAAAAAATGATAGAAAAAGAGAGAAGGGACAATGTTACTATCCTTTTTGTCACACTTGTGCTTCAAAGTAGCAACATGCTCTTCATGATAGAGAGTCTCCTATGATATCACTTTCATAAACTAGTGGGAATTTTTCATTATAGAACTTTTCTTGTATACTCGAAATGCCCTAGGTCTTCTTGAGCAAACGAGTTGGCTGCACACCCACTTAGTTTTCTTTTTGAGCTTTCATAAAATTATAGCTCTAGTGCATCCGTTGTATGGCAGTCCCTACTCACTCACATTGATATATATTGATGGGCATCTCCATAGCCCGTTGATACTGTTGGGGAACGTAGTAATTTCAAAAATTTCCTACGCACATGCAAGATCATGGTGATGCATAGCAACGAGAGGGGAGAGTGTTGTCTACGTACCCTCGTAGACCGAAGCGGAAGCATTGACTCAACGTAGAGGAAGTAGTCGTACGTTCTCCTCGCGATCCGACCGATCCAAGTACCGTTACTCCGGCACCTCCGAGTTCTTGGCACACGTTCAGCTCAAGGACATAATTCTTCTGTGCAGCAATGAGGATAAACCTCAGATCACGGATCCAATCCGCATCATTGCTACTAACATTTTTCAACACAACTTTCTCTAGGAACATATCAAAATAAACATAGGGAAGCAACAACGCGAGCCATTGATCTACAACATAGATATGCTAATACTACCAGGACTAAGTTCATGATAAATTAAAGTTCAATTAATCATATTACTTAAGAACTCCCACTTAGATAGACATCTCTCTAATCCTCTAAGTGATCACGTGATCCAAATCAACTAAACCATGTCTGATCATCACGTGAGATGGGGTAGTTTCAATGGTGAACATCACTATGTTGATCATATCTACTATATGATTCACGCTCGACCTTTCGGTCTCCGTGTTCCGAGGTCATATCTTATATGCATAGCTCGTCAAGTATAACCTGAGTATTCCGCGTGTGCAACTGTTTTGCACCCGTTGTATTTGAACGTAGAGCCTATCACACCCGATCATCACGTGGTGTCTCAGCACGAAGAACTTTCGCAACGGTGCATACTCAGGGAGAACACTTCTTGATAATTAGTGAGAGATCATCTTATAATGCTACCGTCAATCAAAGCAAGATAAGATGCATAAAAGATAAACATCACATGCAATCAATATAAGTGATATGATATGGCCATCATCATCTCGTGCTTGTGATCTCCATCTTCGAAGCACCGTCATGATCACCATCGTCACCGGCGCGACACCTTGATCTCCATCGTAGCATCGTTGTCGTCTCGCCAATCTTATGCTTCCACGACTATCACTACCGCTTAGTAATAAAGTAAAGCATTACATAGCGATTGCATTGCATACAATAAAGCGACAACCATATGGCTCCTGCCAGTTGCCGATAACTCGGTTACAAAACATGATCATCTCATACAATAAAATTTAGCATCATGTCTTGACCATATCACATCACAACATGCCCTGCAAAAACAAGTTAGACGTCCTCTACTTTGTTGTTGCAAGTTTTACGTGGCTGCTACGGGCTTAAGCAAGAACTCATCTCACCTACGCATCAAAACCACAACGATAGTTTGTCAAATAGACTCCGTTTTAACCTTCTCAAGGACCGGGCGTAGCCACACTCGGTTCAACTAAAGTTGGAGAAACAGTCTTCCGCAAGCCATCTATGTGCAAAGCACGTCGAGGGAACTGGTCTCGCGTAAGAGTACGCGTAAGGTTGGTCCGGATCGTCTCGTCCAACAATACCGCTGAACCAAAGTATGACATGCTGGTAGGCAGTATGACTTGTATCGTCCACAACTCACTTGTGTTCTACTCGTGCAAATAACATCAAACCATAAAAACCTAGGCTCTGATACCACTGTTGGGGAACGTAGTAATTTCAAAAATTTCCTACGCACACGCAAGATCATGGTGATGCATAGCAACGAGAGGGGAGAGTGTTGTCTACGTACCCTCGTAGACCGAAGCGGAAGCGTTGACTCAACGTAGAGGAAGTAGTCGTACGTTCTCCTCGCGATCCGACCGATCCAAGTACCATTACTCCGGCACCTCCGAGTTCTTGGCACACGTTCAGCTCGATGATGATCCCCGGGCTCCGATCCAGCAAAGCGTCGGGGAAGAGTTCCGTCAGCACGACGGCGTGGTGACGATCTTGATGTGTTACCGGCGCAGGGCTTCGCCTAAGCACTGCAACGATATGACCGAGGTGGAATTTGGTGGAAGGGGGCACCGCACACGGCTAAGGAACGATCCGTAGATCAACTTGTGTGTCTATGGGGTGCCCCCTGCCCCCGTATATAAAGGAGCAAGGGAGGGGGTGGCCGGCCTAGGGTTTGGCACGCCAGGGTGTGGAGTCCTACTAGGTTTCCAAGTCCTAGTAGGAGTCCACCAAGAGGGAAGGAAGGGAGAAGGAATAGGAGGAGAAGGAGAGGTGGCCGGCCCCCTTTTCCCTAGTCCAATTCGGACTAGAGGGGAGGGGGGCGCAGCAGCCTTTTTTTCCTCTTCCCACTAAAGCCCATCAAGGCCCATTACTTCTCCCGTAATCCCGTAACTCCCCGGTACCTCCGAAAATACCCGAACCACTCAGAACCCTTCCGATGTCCGAATATAGTCGTCCAATATATCGATCTTTACGTCTAGACCATTTCGAGACTCCTCGTCATGTCCGTGATCACATCCGGGACTCCGAACTCCTTCGGTACATCAAAATGCATAAACTCATAATAACTGTCATCGTAACGTTAAGCGTGCGGACCCTACGGTTCGAGAACAATGTAGACATGACCGAGACACGTCTCCGGTCAATAACCAATAGCGGGACCTGGATGCCCATATTGGCTCCTACATATTCTACGAAGATCTTTATCGGTCAGACCGCATAACAACATACGTTGTTCCCTTTGTCATCGGTATGTTACTTGCCCGAGATTTGATCGTCGGTATCCAATACCTAGTTCAATCTCGTTACCGGCAAGTCTCTTTACTCGTTCCATAATACATCATCTCGCAACTAACTCATTGGTTGCAATGCTTGCAAGGCTTTATGTGATGTGCATTACCGAGAAGGCCCTGAGATACCTCTCCGACATTCGGAGTGACAAATCATAATCTCGAAATATGCCAACCCAACAAATACTTTCGGAGACACCTGTAGAGCACCTTTATAATCACCCAGTTACGTTGTGACGTTTGGTAGCACACAAAGTGTTCCTACGGTAAACGGGAGTTGCATAATCTCATAGTTAAAGGAACATGTATAAGTCATGGATAAAAGCAATAGCAACATACTAAACGATCGGGTGCTATGCTAATGGAATGGGTCATGTCAATCAGATCATTCAACTAATGATGTGACCTTATTAATCAAATAACAACTCCTTGTTCATGGTTAGGAAACATAACCATCTTTGATTAATGAGCTAGTCAAGTAGAGGCATACTAGTGACACTCTGTTTGTCTATGTATTCACACATGTATTATGTTTCCTGTTAATACAATTCTAGCATGAATAATAAACATTTCTCATGAATTAAGGAAATAAATAATAACTTTATTATTGCCTCTAGGGCATATTTCCTTCAGTCTCCCACTTGCACTAGAGTCAATAATCTAGTTCACATCGCCATGTGATTTATCAGCAATAGTTCACATCACCATGTGATTAACACCCATAGTTCACATCGATATGTGACCAACACCCAAAGGGTTTACTAGATTCAGTAATCTAGTTCACATTGCTATGTGATTAACACCCAAAGAGCACTACGGTGTGATCATGTTTTGCTTGTGAGAGAAGTTTAGTCAACGGGTCTGCCACATTCAGATCCGTTATGTATTTTGCAATTTTCTATGTCTACAATGCTCTGCACGGAGCTACTTTAGCTAATTGCTCCCACTTTCAATATGTATCTAGATTGAGACTTAGAGTCATCTAGATTAGTGTCAAAACTTGCATCGACATAACCTTTTACGACGAACCTTTTTGTCACATCCATAATCGAGAAACATATCCTTATTTTACTAAGGATAATTTTTGACCGATGTCCAGTGATCTACTTCCTAGATCACTATTGTACTCCCTTGCTTAACACAGTGTAGGGTATACAATAGATCTGGTACACAGCATGGCATACTTTATAGAAGCTATGGCTGAGGCATAGGGAATGATTTTCATTCTCTTTCTATCTTCTGCCGTGGTCGGGCTTTGAGTCTTACTCAATTTCACACCTTATGACACAGGCAAGAACTCTTTCTTTGACTGTTCCATTTTGAACTACTTCAAAAACTTGTCAAGGTATGTACTCATTGAAAAAACTTATCAAGCGTCTTGATCTACCTCTATAGACCTTGATGCTCAATATGTAAGCAGCTTCACTGAAGTCTTTCTTTGAAAAACTCCTTTCAAACATTCCTTTATGCTTTACAGAATAATTCTACATTATTTCCGATCAACAATATGTAATTCACATATACTTATCAGAAATGCTGTAGTGCTCCCACTCACTTTCTTGTAAATACAGGATTCACCATAAGTCTGTATAAAACTATATGCTTTGATCAACTTATCAAAGCGTATATTCCAACTCCGAGATGCTTGCACCAGTCCATAGATGGATCGCTGGAGCTTGCATATTTTGTTAACACCTTCAGGATCGACAAAACCTCTAGTTGCATCGTATACAACTCTTCTTTAATAAATCCATTAAGGAATGTAGTTTTGTTTATCCATTTGCCGGATTTCATAAAATGCGACAATTGCTAACATGATTCGGACAGACTTAAGCATAGATACGAGTGAGAAACTCTCATCGTAGTCAACACCTTGAACTTGTCGAAAACCTTTTCCGACAATTCTAGCTTTGTAGATAGTAACACTACTATCAGTGTCCGTCTTCCTCTTGAAGATCCATTTATTTTCTTTGGCTTGCCGATCATCGGGCAAATCCCTCAAAGTCCATACTTTGTTCTCATACATGGATCATATCTCAGATTTCATGGCCTCTAACCAGTTCGCGGAATCTGGGCTCATCATCGCTTCCTCATAGTTCGCAAGTTCGTCATGGTCTAGTAACATGACTTCCAGAACAGGATTACCGTACCACTCTGGTGCGGATCTCACTCTGGTTTACTTACGAGATTCGGTAGTAACTTGATCTTGAAGTTACATGATCATCATCATTAGCTTCCTTACTAATTGGTGTAGTAGTCACAAGAACAGATTTCTGTGATGAACTACTTTCCAATAAGGGAGAAGGTACAATTACCTTATCAAGTTTTCTACTTTCCTCCCACTCACTTCTTTCGAAAGAACCTCCTTCTCTAGAAAGGATCCATTCTTAGCAACAAAAGTCTTGCATTCGGATCTGTGATAGAAGGTGTACCCAACAGTCTCCTTTGGGTATCCTATGAAGACACATTTCTCTGATTTGGGTTTGAGCTTATCAGGATGAAAAATTTTCACATAAGCATTGCAGCCCCAAACTTTAAGAAACGACAGCTTAGGTTTATTGCTAAACCATAGTTCATACGGTGTCGTCTCAACGGATTTAGATGGTGCCCCTTTTAACGTGAATGCAGCTGTCTCTAATGCATGATCCCAAAACGATATTGGTAAATCGGTAAGAAACATCATAGATTGTACTATATCTAATAAAGTACGGTTATGACGTTTGGACGCACCATTATGCTGCGGTGTTCCAGGTGGCATGAGTTTGTGAAACTATTCCACATTGTTTTAGTTGAAGACCAAACTCGTAACTCAAATATTCGTCTCTGCGATCAGATCGTAGAAACTTTATTTTCTTGTCACGGTGATTTTCCACTTCACTCTGAAATTCTTTGAACTTTTCAAACGTTTCAGACTTATGTTTCATTAAGTAGATATACCCATATCTGCTTAAATCATCTGTGAAGTTCAGAAAATAATGATACTTGTCGCGAGCCTTAATATTCATCGGACCATATACATCAGTATGTATGATTTCCAACAAATCTGTTGCTTGCTCCATTGTTCCGGAGAACGGCGTTTTAGTCATCTTGCTCAAGAGGCATGGTTCGCAAGCATCAAGTGATTCATAATCAAGTGATTCCAAAATCCCATCAGCATGGAGTTTCTTCATGCGCTTTACACCAATATGACCTAAACGGCAGTGCCACAAATAGGTTGCACCATCATTATTAACTTCGCATCTTTTTGGTTTCAATATTATGAATATGTGTATCACTACGATCGAGATCCAATGAACTATTTGCATTGGTGTGTATGACCATAGAAGGTTTTATTCATATAAACAGAACAACAATTGTTCTCTAACTTAAATGAATAACTGTATTGCAATTAACATGATCAAATCATATTCATGCTCAACGCAAACACCAAATAACACTTATTTAGTTTCAACACTAATCCCGAAAGTATAGGGAGTGTGTGATGATGATCATATCAATCTTGGAACCACTTCCAACACACATCGTCACCTTGCCCTTTAACTAGTCTTTGTTCATTCTGCAACTCCCGTATCGAGTTACTAATCTTAGCAACTTGAACTAGTACCAAATACTGAGGGGTTGCTATGAACACTAGTAAAGTACACATCAATAACATGTATATCAAATATACTTATGTTTCATTTTGCCATCCTTCTTATCCGCCAATCACTTGGGGAAGTTCCGCTTCCAGTGACCAGTCCCTTTGCAGTAGAAGCACTTAGTCTCAGGCTTAGGACCAGACTTGGGCTTTTTCACTTGAGCAGCAACTTGCTTGCCGTTCTTTTTGAAGTTCCCCTTCTTTCCTTTTTCCCTTTTCTTGAAACTAGTGATCTTGTCAACCATCAACACTTGATGTTTTTCTTTGATTTCTACCTTCGCCGATTTTAGCATCACGAAGAGCTTGGGAATATTTTCCGTTATCCCTTGCATATTATAGTTCATCACGAAGTTCTTCTAACTTGGTGATGGTGACTAGAGAATTCTGTCAATCACTATTTTATCTGGAAGATTAACTCCCACTTGATTCAAGCGATTGTAGTACTCAGACAATCTGAGCACATGCTCACTAGTTGAGCGATTCTCCTCCATCTTTTAGCTATAGAACTTGTTGGAGACTTCATATCTCTCAACTCGGGTATTTTGCTTGAAATATTAACTTCAACTCCTGGAACATCTCATATGGTCCATGACGTTCAAAACGTCTTTGAAGTCCCGATTCTAAGCCGTTAAGCATGGTGCACTAAACTATTAAGTAGTCATCATATTGAGCTAGCAAAACGTTCATAATACCTGCATCTGCTCCTGCAATAGGTCCGTCACCTAGTGGTGCATCAAGGACATAATTCTTCTGTGCAGCAATGAGGATAAACCTCAGATCACGGATCCAATCCGCATCATTGCTACTAACATTTTTCAACACAACTTTCTCTAGGAACATATCAAAATAAACATAGGGAAGCAACAACGCGAGCCATTGATCTACAACATAGATATGCTAATACTACCAGGACTAAGTTCATGATAAATTAAAGTTCAATTAATCATATTACTTAAGAACTCCCACTTAGATAGACATCTCTCTAATCCTCTAAGTGATCACGTGATCCAAATCAACTAAACCATGTCCGATCATCACGTGAGATGGGGTAGTTTCAATGGTGAACATCACTATGTTGATCATATCTACTATATGATTCACGCTCGACCTTTCGGTCTCCGTGTTCCGAGGTCATATCGTATATGCATAGCTCGTCAAGTATAACCTGAGTATTCCGCGTGTGCAACTGTTTTGCACCCGTTGTATTTGAACGTAGAGCCTATCACACCCGATCATCACGTGGTGTCTCAGCACGAAGAACTTTCGCAACGGTGCATACTCAGGGAGAACACTTCTTGATAATTAGTGAGAGATCATCTTATAATGCTACCGTCAATCAAAGCAAGATAAGATGCATAAAAGATAAACATCACATGCAATCAATATAAGTGATATGATATGGCCATCATCATCTCGTGCTTGTGATCTCCATCTTCGAAGCACCGTCATGATCACCATCGTCACCGGCGCGACACCTTGATCTCCATCGTAGCATCGTTGTCGTCTCGCCAATCTTATGCTTCCACGACTATCACTACCGCTTAGTAATAAAGTAAAGCATTACATCGCGATTGCATTGCATACAATAAAGCGACAACCATATGGCTCCTGCCAGTTGCCGATAACTCGGTTACAAAACATGATCATCTCATACAATAAAATTTAGCATCATGTCTTGACCATATCACATCACAACATGCCCTGCAAAAACAAGTTAGACGTCCTCTACTTTGTTGTTGCAAGTTTTACGTGGCTGCTACGGGCTTAAGCAAGAACTCATCTTACCTACGCATCAAAACCACAACGATAGTTTGTCAAATAGACTCCGTTTTAACCTTCTCAAGGACCGGGCGTAGCCACACTCGGTTCAACTAAAGTTGGAGAGACAGTCTTCCGCAAGCCATCTATGTGCAAAGCACGTCGAGGGAACCGGTCTCGCGTAAGAGTACGCGTAAGGTTGGTCCGGATCGTCTCGTCCAACAATACCGCTGAACCAAAGTATGACATGCTGGTAGGTAGTATGACTTGTATCGTCCACAACTCACTTGTGTTCTACTCGTGCAAATAACATCAAACCATAAAAACCTAGGCTCTGATACCACTGTTGGGGAACGTAGTAATTTCAAAAATTTCCTACGCACACGCAAGATCATGGTGATGCATAGCAACGAGAGGGGAGAGTGTTGTCTACGTACCCTCGTAGACCGAAGCGGAAGCGTTGACTCAACGTAGAGGAAGTAGTCGTACGTTCTCCTCGCGATCCGACCGATCCAAGTACCGTTACTCCGGCACCTCCGTGTTCTTGGCACACGTTCAGCTCGATGATGATCCCCGGGCTCCGATCCAGCAAAGCGTCGGGGAAGAGTTCCGTCAGCACGACGGCGTGGTGACAATCTTGATGTGTTACCGGCGCAGGGCTTCGCCTAAGCACTGCAACGATATGACCGAGGTGGAATTTGGTGGAAGGGGGCACCGCACACGGCTAAGGAACGATCCGTAGATCAACTTGTGTGTCTATGGGGTGCCCCCTGCCCCCGTATATAAAGGAGCAAGGGAGGGGGTGGCCGGCCTAGGGTTTGGCGCGCCAGGGTGTGGAGTCCTACTAGGTTTCCAAGTCCTAGTAGGAGTCCACCAAGAGGGGAGGAAGGGAGAAGGAATAGGAGGAGAAGGAGAGGTGGCCGGCCCCCTTTTCCCTAGTCCAATTCGGACTAGAGGGGAGGGGGGGCGCAGCAGCCTTTTTTTCCTCTTCCCACTAAAGCCCATCAAGGCCCATTACTTCTCCCGTAATCCCGTAACTCCCCGGTACCTCCGAAAATACCCGAACCACTCAGAACCCTTCCGATGTCCGAATATAGTCGTCCAATATATCGATCTTTACGTCTCGACCATTTCGAGACTCCTCGTCATGTCCGTGATCACATCCGGGACTCCGAACTCCTTCGGTACATCAAAATGCATAAACTCATAATAACTGTCATCGTAACGTTAAGCGTGCGGACCCTATGGTTCGAGAACAATGTAGACATGACCGAGACACGTCTCCGGTCAATAACCAATAGCGGGACCTGGATGCCCATATTGGCTCCTACATATTCTACGAAGATCTTTATCGGTCAGACCGCATAACAACATACGTTGTTCCCTTTGTCATCGGTATGTTACTTGCCCGAGATTTGATCGTCGGTATCCAATACCTAGTTCAATCTCGTTACCGGCAAGTCTCTTTACTCGTTCCATAATACATCATCTCGCAACTAACTCATTGGTTGCAATGCTTGCAAGGCTTTATGTGATGTGCATTACCGAGAAGGCCCTGAGATACCTCTCCGACATTCGGAGTGACAAATCCTAATCTCGAAATATGCCAACCCAACAAATACTTTCGGAGACACCTGTAGAGCACCTTTATAATCACCCAGTTACGTTGTGACGTTTGGTAGCACACAAAGTGTTCCTACGGTAAACGGGAGTTGCATAATCTCATAGTTAAAGGAACATGTATAAGTCATGGATAAAAGCAATAGCAACATACTAAACGATCGGGTGCTATGCTAATGGAATGGGTCATGTCAATCAGATCATTCAACTAATGATGTGACCTTATTAATCAAATAACAACTCCTTGTTCATGGTTAGGAAACATAACCATCTTTGATTAATGAGCTAGTCAAGTAGAGGCATACTAGTGACACTCTGTTTGTCTATGTATTCACACATGTATTATGTTTCCTGTTAATACAATTCTAGCATGAATAATAAACATTTCTCATGAATTAAGGAAATAAATAATAACTTTATTATTGCCTCTAGGGCATATTTCCTTCAGATACGCCTAGTTGATGTAGGTCTATCTCCTTCTTTTTGTCTTCTCCACAACCACCGTCTATTCCACCTATAGTGCTATGTCCATGGCTCACGCTCATGTATTGCGTGAAAGTTGCAAAAGTTTGAGAATGTCAAAAGTATGAAGCAATTTCTTGGCTTGTCATCGGGGTTGTGCATGATTTGAATATTTTGTGTGATGAAGATGGAGCATAGCCAGAGTATATGATTTTGTAGGGATAAGCTTTCTTTGGCCATGTTATTTTGAGAAGACATGATTATTTTGTTAGTATGCTTGAAGTATTATTTTTTTTATGTCAATATTAAACTTTTGTTTTGAATCTTACGGATGTGAACATTCATGCCAAAATAAAGAGAATTACATGGATAAATATGTTAGGTAGCATTCCACATCAAAAATTCTGTTTTTATCATTTACCTACTCGAGGACGAGAAGGAACTAAGCTTGGGGATGCTTGATACGTCTCCAACGTATCTATAATTTTTTATTGTTCCATGCTATTATAGTATCTGTTTTGGATGTTTTATATGCATTAATATGTTATTTTATATGTTTTTTGGGACTAACCTATTAACCTAGAGCTCAGTGCCAGTTCCTGTTTTTTCCTTGTTTTAGAGTTTTTGCAGAAAATGAATACCAAACGGAGTCCAAACGGAATAAAACTTTCGCGATGATTTTTCTTGGACTAGGAGACTTGGAGTGCAAGTCAGAAGAGCCATGAGGCGACCACAAGGGTGGAGGGCACGCCCAGGGGGTGGGGCGCGACCCCCAACCTTGTGGGCCCCTCGGTGACCTCCTCACCTAGATCTTCCTCCTATATATTCTCGTATACCCCAAAAACTTCCAAGGGAGCCATGAAACCACTTTTCCACCGCCGCAACCTTCTATACCCGTGAGATCCCATCTTGGGGCCTTTTCTGGCATCCTGCCAGAGGGGGATTCGATCATGGAGGGCTTCTACATCAACACCATTGCCTCTCTGATGAAGCATGAGTAGTTTACCACAGACCTATGGTTCCATAGCAAGTAGCTATATGGCTTATTTTCTCTCTTTGATTCTCAATACAAAGTTCTACTCGATGTTCTTGCAGATATATTCGATGTAATACTCTTTTGCGGTGTGTTTGCCGAGATCCGATGAATTGTGGATTTATGATCAACTTATCTATGAGTATTATTTGAATCTCCTCTGAATTCTTTTGTGCATGATTTGATATCTTTGCAAGTCGCTTCGAACTATCAATTTGGTTTGGCCAACTAGATTAGTTTTTCTTGCATTGGGAGAAGTGCTTAGCTTTGGGTTCAATCTTGCGGTGCTCGATCCTAGTGACAGAAGGGGAACCGACATGTATTGTATTGCCGCCATCGAGGATAAAAAGATGGGGGTTTCATCATATTGCTTGAGTTGATTCCTCTACATCATCTCATCTTGCTTAAGGCGTTACTCCGTTCTTTATGAACTTAATAGTCTAGATGCATGCTGGATAGCGGTCGATGTGTGGAGTAATAGTAGTAGATGCATAATCGTTTCGGTCTACTTGACACGGATGTGATGCCTATGTTCATGATCATTGCCTTAGATATCAGCATAACTTTGCGCTTTTCTATCAATTGCTCGGCAGTAATTTGTTCACCCACTCTAATAATTCCTTTTTTGAGAGAAGCCTCTAGTGAAACCTATGGCCCCCGGGTCTATTTTCCATCATATAAGTTTCTTATCTACACTTTTAGTTTCCTATTTACTTTCTTTGCAATCTTTTACTTTCCGTTCCATAAGCCAAAAATACCAAAAACATTACTTTACCATTTATCCATCTCTATCAGATCTCATGTTGCAAATAACCGTGAAGGCATTGACAACCCCTTTATCGCGTTGGTTGCAAGGTTGGTATTTGTTTGTGCATGTATTCGGTGGCTTGCGTGTTGTCTCCTTCTAGATTGATACCTCGGTTCTCAAAACTGAGGGAAATACTTACTATACTTTGCTGCATCACCCTTTCCTCTTCAATGAAAAAACCAACGAAAGCTCAAGTGGTAGCATACCTCAGGAGGAAAAAGCCAAAAACTGACCGTCATAGTAAGCGTGAATTGGTCCGCGATCCGATGACGAGGTTTGACTCTAAAAATCGTTGGTGATTTCACCGTGTCACACGAAGGGTTCGTCTTAACACAAACCATGTGATTGGAAAGGGCAAGTTTTTATCCCCAAGTACATCACAATACACCGGGGGCTAGTTCTTAGTCCCCACCGTCAAGCTCCGAAGGCTAAGTGAAAGCAGTAAAACCAAATAGTCCGATTGCCTACTTTTTCTCTCGCACTACCACCTCTGAGTACCAAGACGTTGGCTAAGGGTAACAGTGTGGAGACAAAAACACCCCTCACAAGATTCACCTAGGGCCTGAAGCCAACGGCTGGTAGCTTTCAGATTTAACATATGGCGGAATATGATTCAAAATTAAAACACAGGACGATATAAAACAAGTCCGGCTAACACATTATAAAGCACAAGGTCCAGGCGATACAAAGCTTAATACAAATCACTCGAAAATTACATCCTTCGAACACTGGCCCTCTATCGCGCCCGCGCCATTCGTCACCTATGCGAAGTAATGCTCAGGGCGGTGATGCTCCTTTCCCTTGGGCAGAGGACCGGTGGCCATTTCCACTGGGTTGATCTTCAGCCAATGTACCATGGTGTTCGCAAATGCAAGCTTCGCTCCCTCAAGGCACGCTGATCGCTTTCTAGCGTCAATCCGGAGCGGCGCCTCCTGCAGCTTCTGTACCAGACCGAAGTAGGTGTCCGAAAGGAGCGTGGCAGGCCATAGACTAACACAGAGGTCCTTCAAGGCCAGGTCGGATATCCGATGCATCTCCATCAGCTGCTTCATTTGATGGATGAGGAGGGGCGGACGCTCGGAGTCCGGAAACTGTGACCAGAAGAGCCGCTGCGTGGAGTCCTCGTTGAGGGTGGCATAGTGCCTCACTACGCCCGCCACATTCTGCGGAAGTTCGGCAAAGACGCCTACGAAGCACCAGACCCTCATCAGCAGGGCGGACCTGTTGCCTCTGAACACACTCTGCAGTAACTATTTCTTACCATTGGCAATTTGTGCGGCTTGCCGAAGCTCCTCCCGGACGCCTCGTGCATCAGTCCTCGCCTCCTGGAGCTCATTCTCTGCCTTGGATAGATGGGAGGATTGCTCCTCCCGCCCCTTCTCAAGGGCCTGAAGCTAATCGGCGGCATCCTGGAGCTCCACTTGGACCTTGGTTACCCGAGCCTCATGCTGCTCAATAGCAAGCTTGGCCTGCTCAAACTCAGACACCGCTTTCTCGGCGGTTGTCTTCTTCTCAGCCGCCTCGGCCTCGGCCTTCTTCAGGGCCTCCCTCAAACCCCCAACCTCGGTGGTAGCAGTTGCGAGATCATCAAGATAAAGGATTAGTAAACAGTCCGGCCTCTCGATATTCGGCAAATACAAATCTTCTCATAGGGCTTACTTTGCGCCTCGTCAAGCCGTTTGTTGACAAGGTCAAGCTCCTGATTGGAAAGCTTAAGCTTCCTATCCATCTCCTCTAACGCCGCAGCATTAGCACCCGCAGCCATGGAAGATGCCTGCGTCAGGCAAAGAAATGTCAACATTATTATTCGGCCTACCGAATTTAATCATTTGCATGTCTCTCTGAGGTCCTGGTAGAGTCTCGGGGGCTGCTGTGTATACGGCCTACCCAAACTAAACAATTACAACTGTATTATGAGGAAAGAGAATTACTTGACTTACCTCAAAGCCTGTTAGAAGGCCTTGGACAGCGTTGTTCAGTCCGGATTGGACGGAACGAACACTCTGCATAACCGCACACATTAGAGTATGTTGCCCATCAATGATGATGGAGTTGTTCACCATCCCCTCCAACATGTCTGGCCAACCAGTCGCCGCCCGTGTAGAGGTCACTACAAAAAAAGACACATCCGTGACATTTTGGGCCGAACATTTTTTTTCTGTCATGCTTATGACACTTCTATGACGAAAATTGTGACAAACCCGGTATCATCATAGATGTGGTGGGCTCCTACTTCTATGAAAAAAATCATGGCAGAAAATGGGCATTTCATCCTGGGTGGGCCAGAGATGCAGCTGCAAGACATTCTTTGGGCCGTCCACGATGGAAAAAACCGTGGTAGAAGCGAGGGCGAGGAAAATACTAGGGAGTTCCCGGTTACGGTGGGTGGCCGGGGCCGAGCGATGCATGGAGGTTTGCGCATTTCTCTCATACACATACGCGTGTGTGTGCGAGGCGTTGCACTCTAACTGAACCTGAGCGAGGCGTTGGGCTCTAACTGAACCCGAGCGATTGCACTAGCTATGTTACTGAACCCCCATCGATCTCTTGCTGTTAACTGAACCTGAGTGATTCCTTCGCTACTGCTGCTAACTGAAGCCGATCGATGCTACCTCTTGATGAACAGTGAGCGTTGTTGGGGGGGTTGGATGAACAGTTCCCGATGGGGGGGTGGATGAACAGGACCCCATGGTAGTAGAGGTCGTTGCCGCTGGATGAACAGCACCCCGATCGAGCTGGTTGGGGGTGGATGAAGAGGACCCCGTGGAGGGCTGGATGAACAGGACCCCGTGGAGGCCTGGTTGAACAGTAGCCGGTGGAGGGCTAGATGAACAGTAGCCCGTGGAGGGGTGGTTGAACAGGACCCCGTGGAGAGGGCTGGTTGAACAATAGCCGGTGGAGGAGCGATGGAGGCTGGATGAACAGGAGCCCGTGGATGAACAGTCACAGGTGGAGGTTGGAGGAGGTCGACGGTGGATGAACAGTAGCCCATGGAGACTAGAGGAGGTCGACGGTGGAGATGAAAAGTGTCATGTGGAGTCCAGTTTTGCGGTACACTACACCCCTTCGGATGAACAGGACCCCCGTTTCGACCGTAGCGCTCCAACACAAGTCCGTTTCCTTCGTTTTGCGGTACGCCACACCCCTCCCGATCAACAGGACCCCGGTTCGACCGTACGAGGTCCAAGAGAAGTTTGTTTGCTCTGTTTTGTGGCACGCTAGACCCCTCCTGACGAACAGGATCCCATTTCGACCGTGGCCAGTCGAACACAAGGTTGGCTCCTGATGAACATGACGAAGTTTCTCCGCTCTGACCCAGCCATGTACACGAGCCCTGGCCATATGTATGCGCTAGTAGGCGTTCGAGACCCCGCCCGTATGTACGTACGTGGCCGCATTTACTTTCTTGTACCCTGACTGTACATACGTGTACACGATATTAACGGGACTGCGTGACATGCTACGTCGCGCCTCTACTACGACATGTGCATGCATATACTACGACACGTGCCCTTCCTTACACGGCCACGGTTCATCGCTGCAGCCTGCAGACAGACCGATTGACCAGTATGTACGTACACGTTCATGACCAGAATGACAACGCTACATCCGCTTCGACCAGGTGGGTCCCGACTGTCAGGCATTTCCTTGCGTGCGAAGACGTAGCTGGTGGGTCCCATGAGTCAGGGGAAACATTTTTTTTACGAAATACGGTGGCCTGTCTGGTGGGTCCCTACTGTCAGGTGGAGGAATCATTATTTTCCACGTAATAAGAAAGGCACTTCCTTGTTGCGGCCGTGGACCCAGCTGTCAGCCTCTCCACGTACAGTACTCTTCCGATGGAAGTCGTTCGTTGACCAAATTGACCACGTCGCGCCGAGAGCACCAAGGCGGTGGACGACGACGAGGCCTAGGAAGGGGATGACGCGGAGCCGGGGAAGACGCGACAGTGGATGCCCACATGGAGAGGAGTACGAGGGTTCACTGGTTCAGCTTTGGTGTGAGGCTGCCGTCACCGCAGAATAACAGGGTGTGTGGGTGAGTAGAGGGATGGCCTGGCCAGCGGTGGGAGTAGTAGGGGGTGGTGAGTCCTCCGCGGCAGCACAGCCAGCCACGGGAGCCACGAGCAGGCAGCACGACCGGCACTGGTTTGGGTGGCTGGAGCAAGAAGACCAGAGGTTGAAGAAACACTACGGCCGTTGGATGGACATCGTACGGTCACTAGAGCTAGAATCGTTCATATTGACTAAGTTGACCACAGGCCCACAATTCAGCCTCCCACTATGGTGGGTCCCAGCTAGCAGGGGAGTATTCATTTTTTTTGTGCGTAGTAAGGAGGCACTTCCTTGCATGCAATGATATAGCTGGTAGGTCCAAGCTGTCAGTAGGGGGGACGTTTTTGTCGCAAAATATAGAGGCCCTTCCAGTGTGTCCAAGGTGCCTGGTGGAGGAATCATTATTTTGCGTGTAATAAGGAGGCACTTCCTTGCGTGCGGCCATGGACCCAGCTGGCAACCTCTCCACTTACAGTCCTCTTCTGATGGCTGTCGTTCGTTGAATGTGTTGACTACACCGTACTGCCCGAGAGCACCAAGGTTGTGGACGACGGCGCGACCTAGGAAGGGAATGACCTGGAGCCGGGGAATACGCAGCAGTGGATGCCCACGCGGAGGGGAGTACGAGGGTTGACTGCTTCGGCTACGGTTTGAGGATACCGTCTCTGGAGAATAACAGGGGGTGTGGGTGAGTAGGGGGAGGCCTGGCCAGTAGTAGTATGGTTGGGCGGTAGCAGCACAGGCGGCCACGGGAGGCTGGAGCAGGTGGTACGGCGGGCACAACTTCTGGCGGCTGGAGCAACAAGACCAGAGGTGGAAGACGCAGCTTGGCCATTGGATTAACATCGAGCGGTCAGTGCATCTAGAATCGTTTATTGACTAAGTTGACAAAGCCCTGCGTACGCGTTAACTTAGTATGCCCACAAGTTAGCCTACAAATCTGGTGGGTCCCAGCTAGCAGGGGGATCAATTTTTTCGTGTAATAAGGTGGCACTTCCTTGCGTGTGAAGATGTTTTCTGTTTTTTTATTTCTTCTTTTCCGAGTTAGAATAAAAAGAAAACAATTTAGGATCTTCGTACAATCTATATTTTCACGAAAAGGATCATAATAGAGCTGGTGGGTCCCAGCTGTCAGGGAGAGGAAACTTTTTATTTCCGCGTAATAAAGAAAGCACTTCCTTGTGTGCGAAGACATAGCTGGTGGGTCAAACCTGTCAGGGGGAGAAATTATTTATTTTCGCATAATACGGGGGCACTTGATGCGTGCGGCCATGGGCCATGTGCGTCCCTACTACCAGCCAATCCATGTATATGCCTCATCTGAGCCGCCCCCCTGATCCAACAGCTAGCTGGCCGCCACTTACGCCGTGCCCTGATGTGGGTAAGGCACTGATACATCTCCAACGTATCCATAATTTGTTTTGTTCCATGCTGTTGTATTATCAATCTTGGATGTTTTATAATCATTTTATATCATTTTTTGGCACTAACCTATTGACATAGTGGCAAGTGCCAGTTGCTATTTTCTACATGTATTTTACATGGCAGGAAATCAATATCAGACGGAGTTCAAATGCAACGAAACTTTACGGAGATTTTTTGGGACCAGAAGGAACGTAATGGGCCTGGCTGAGCCTGGGGGTGCCCCGAGGGAGGCACAACCCACTAGGGCGCTCCTTGGTGGGTTGTGCCCACCTCGGGTGCCCCCCGGACCGCCTCTTTGCTCTATAAGTACCCCAATATTCCAGAAAACCTAAAGGCATCGACAAAATATTCATCCAGCCGCCACAGAGTCCAGAACCACCAGATCCAATCTAGACACCATCTCGGATGGGGTTCACCACCTCCATTGGTGCCTCTCCGATGATGTGTGAGTAGTTCTTTGTAGACCTTCGGGGTCCATAGTTAGTAGCTAGATGGCTTCATCTCTCTCTCTCCCTGAATTCTCAATACAATGGTCTCTTGGAGATCCATATGATGTAACTCTTTTGCGGTGTGTTTGCTGGGATCGATGAATTTTGAGTTTATGATCAGATCTATCTTTTATATCCATGAAAGTATTTGAGTTTATTTGATCTATTTTATGCATGATCTCTTATAGCCTCGTATTTCTTCTTAGATATTTGGGTTTTGTTTGGCCAACTTGATCTATTTATCTTTTAATGGGAAGAGGTGCTTTGTAGCGGGTTCAATTTTACGGTGCTTGATCCTAGTGATAGAAAGGGAACCGACACGTATGTATCGTTGCTACCGAAGATAAAATGATGGGGTCTATCTCTACATAGATACATCTTGTCTACATCATGTCACCGTTCCTATTGCATTACTCCGTTTATCCATGAACATAATACACTAGATGCATGCTGGATAGCGGTCGATGTGTGGAGTAATAGTAGTAGATGCACGCAGGAGTCGGTCTACTAATATTGGACGTGATGCCTATATAATGATCATTGCCTAGATATCATCATGAGTATTTGAAGTTCTGTCAATTGCCCAACAGTAATTTGTTCAACTACCTTTTGCTATTTTTCTCGAGAGAAGCCACTAGTGAAACCTACAGACCCTAGGTCTCTTTCTCATATATTTGCCTTTGCGATCTACTTTTTTTCCTTGCATTTATTTTCAGATCTATTAAACCAAAACACAAAAATACCTTGCTGCAATTTATTCTTATTTATTTTGTCTGGCATTCGATCTATCAATTTACTACAAATTTATCTCACGTTTGTTTGCCTACTTGAGGCGCCGTACCCCAGAAGGGATTGACAACCCCTTTAACACGTCGGGTTGTGAGGATTTGTTATCTGTGTGCAGGGGTTGTTTACGTTGTGTTGCTTGGTTCTCCTACTGGTTCGATAACCTTGGTTTCATATCTGAGGGAAATACCTACCGCCGTTGTGCTGCATCATCCCTTCCTCTTTGGGGAAAAACCGACGTAGCTTCAAGCGACATCAGGCACTGGATCTCTGTCCCTGATGGATGTTGTTTGTTGAAAAAGTTGACCACACCGCACCGAGAGAACTAACACAATGAACGATGGCAATTATTACGAAGGGAACAACCCGGAGTCGGTGAAGACACAGAAGTGGAAGCCCACAAAGAGGGGAGTACGAGAATTCACTGGTTCGGCTACGGTGTGAGGCTATCGTCGCCAGTGAAGAACATGAGGTGTTGGTGAGGAGAGGAATGGCCTGGACGGCGTTTGGGAGTAGAGTGGGCCGGTGAAGCCTGCGCGGCAGCACAGCCGTCCACGGGAAGCGCTAGCAGGCGGTACCGCCGGCGGTGGTTTGGGTGGCTGAAGTAAGAATATCCGAGATTGAAGAAGCACTACAGCCGTTGGTTGGACATCCAACGGCCAGTGCTGCTAGAATTGTGTCTCGACTATATGTTTACAAAGCCTTCCGTACGCCTTAGTAGGCCCACAAGCCTTCCATACGCGTCACTGACTATAATTCTCAAAAAATAGTAGGCCCACAAGTGAGCATCACATCTATGGCAGAGAACATATAGCCCATTTGCAATTTGTAATAGTGTACAACCCATTTTTGAATTCTAATCGAATTTACTACAACCCATTTATAGTCTGTTAAAATTACAGTCCAATTTCTAGCAAGGACAATGATTAATAATTTAAACAACCCTCTCAAAACAGAATTCAACCAAAAATCCCACATTTTGATGGGATCCAAAAAAATATCCCGAAATTCCGAGTCAGATTTAATATAATTTCAACATGAATTTGTATTAGGTAAAAATCTAAAAAAATACTGCGAGCGCAATAAGTAATGAAATGAAAATTTCCAAATTCACACAATAATATTTTTGAAACTAATTACCTGCTTGGTGCGTTTTTGCATATTTACAGCCCAGTTTTTATAATTACATCCCATTTATTGTTTCTTAAAGCAGATTTTCTTGTTAGGCCTAATAGCAAAGATTTACAGCCTAGCGGGGCGGAGAATAACAAGTTGACTTCGGTTGCGTATTCCGCAAGAAAAGTGTAGCTGGGCTAGCCATTTTCACCTTGAAAAAATAATATCTGGGCTGGATATTTGGTCGACATAAAATAATAGCCTGGGCTAGACGGGCCACAGCCCGCCCAGTTGATACCCCGCTCCTCTGAGCAACAACAAAAACATCGCTCAAGAAAAACTCCGCTTACACCTACAAAAACAAAGACCGCTCGAGCTGATGGGTCCCAACTATCGGCCACTCCTATTGAAATTCTCTCGTTTATTGACTATAAGGGTTGACGATGGTGTGGGACTGTGATGTTAGGAAACCAGGAGGAAGCAAAAAAATGTAGTTGTATATATATAATAAGAAGGAACTTACGTACGTACGGCTATGGCCCTACTGTCATCCAGTCAAAATAAAGTCCTCTCCTGAATCCTCATGTTCGTTGACCATGTTGACAATGCTCGGCGCCACAACGAGCGCAACAACTCGAAGGACGACGGAGAGGGCCTCGCGGGCCCTACGGATGGTCTGATACAGTGCCCGCTGCTCATTTAGGAAGCCAGGATCATCGGACACCTATGAGCACCTTTGAGAGACTGAGACGGCATGAAACAGTAAGGTCGCTTTTGGGAGGTCTGGATTGTTTCACACATGTATTAAGATACAAGTTTAATTTACTCGTCATTGGAAACAAAGCGTAAAATATAGGCGTAGTGAAACCGAGGGCCCGAGGCCTGTAACGAAAACCGGCGAGTTACGCGTGTAATTTGAGAGACCAGTGTATATTTTACTAGTCGAAATCGACCAACCAAGAGCTTCGCCCAAGACCATCTGCTTTTATTTACAAGCATCAGTTTTGCAAGCGGTTTTGGTTGGAAAACAACGATCCAATCACGGCCTAAGATGATGAGTTGGTCGGAAGATCATATGGTTTCACCTCTAAAATACTCGAGTTGTCGTATAGGTTATGAATGAAACAGAATACAATGAACTTATTAAGCATAGAAACAACAGAAGAACAGAAGAGGATGATCTTCTTAACATGCAAATCACATGCATTAGATCAACATGCAAAACAATATGAAGCATTATTCTTAGGAGGCACGGTGAACAGCTCGTGATGCCGCATGCCATAGCATTCCAAGCTCAACTTTGCAATCAAACTCACAAGGCCTGGCATTACATAGACAACATTAAGAAGAAACTCTTAAAATACCTTACATAAGTCAACATTCATGTGACTATGCATCTCAGGAGAGTAAAAAATTACTTCTGAACTAAAGACAGGAATAGGAAAAAACGATCGACGTTGCTCACAGCAAAGGGCGTCCCACTTAAAATTATCAAATGCATGTCTTTTGGCTAACATCAATGAGCAAAATTTTACAAGGTTTTCCATTTTCAATATATTAAATAATGTCTTCTTGCTAACATCAATGATTAAACTTTGACAAGCTTTCCCCGTTCAAAATATGTAATGCCTATGTTTGTCGAACGGGCAGGGTTTGTCATCACTTTGTCATCTGATAGTCCGGTGGATCAAGGTGACGATGAATGATTAGAGAACCATTCGATGTATTGTGCATGATGAAGTATTATGGAGGACACAAACCATCTGAACATTTTGTACAGTTCCACTAAAATCAAGCTGAGCATCCCTGTGGACTTCGTATTTATATGCTGCAAGAAAACAAAGACATATCAGCACACATGAATATTGGCCCCAGTGTTAAACCACCAATTGGTGGACTAACAAACTGAAAGAACGGTAAACAGATTACGATACTCAGATGCCCCATCATTGTAGCTTAGAGTGACATTGACTGACTTAGAGTCCTGTCCTGGCTTCTTGTACTTGTTTGGGAACTTGTTTGCCTAGTGTACCTTCGAGCCACAAGTAAAGCAGCCAATCTCTCTTTTTGTCTTTCTTCTTACCCTTCTTAATGGTTGATATTGGCAGCTCCATTCAAACAGATAGTCCGGTGGCTCAAGGTGACGACGAATGATTAGAGAACCATTCGATGTATTGTGCATGATGAATTATTATGGAGGACACGAACCATCTGAACATTTTGTGCAGTTCCACTAAAATGAAGCTCAGCATCCCTGTCTGCATAAATACAGAAAAAGTGTGATGAATATAATAGTGATACTAATTGATTAAACATACGCTTACAACTATAATCATCTTCATTATCTTTAACAGGAAAAGATAGCAATACAATAGCTTGAATTAAACATTTATTCAAAACAATACAACAATATAAGTAGCACAACATAACAAAGCACAATCATGTGGATGCAGGCCGATACTGACCTCATTTTTTATAGATGCGTCGGCAACTGACTTGATCATTGTCGGCGTTTTGGGAACGGGGGTCCCCAGACTTGCCTGCCTGCGGCCTGCGGCGCGGCTCAAGTGGGGGCCCAGCGTGGCCCAGCTTCATCAGCTCAAGCTCAAGACCCCCGCGAGGGGCCAAGCCTCGTAGGGCAGACGACAGGAAGCTTCCTCAGGAGCAGCCTCATCAAGCAAGCTCGTGAGGAGGCGAAGAGATCAAGGCAAGGGCACCTCGCGAGGAGCCTGTGACGCAAGTCGTGACGATCGAGATCAGGCGGGCGCCAGGCGGGCGCCGGCCTGCGCAGTGTCCTTGTTTCCCTTCGGTGCAAAGGGAGCAAGCACAGGCCAATGCATCAGGCAAAGGTTACCATTCCGGTGCAACGAGACCAAGACCAGCAGAGCGGCAGGACGGAGGTCACCGTGCAGCCCAAGACGGCGTCATCGCCAGTGCTTTTGGCAGCCGGAGACCACCTTTGTTCAGGATAACTTGTACTGGATGTTCCCCTTCAAAATGGCCAATTGTCGGCGCCCTTCCCGCTCATTTTTTGGGAAGAGGACCAGGGCCTCTATAAATAGGACTAGCCACCACAATACAGAGGGCATCAAGAGACGTGACATTGAGAGGGGGGCATCGAGAGATCCAAAGGAAGAGAGGGATCCGGGCCAAGTAGAACACACCGCACCAGCTCAAGAACACCTCTCGCGAGGCCGTTCTTCCCCTGTATTGTTCATCATCAGACCCTGAGGCAATCCACCACACCACACACTGGAGTAGGGTATTACACCACATTGGTGGCCCGAACAAGTATAAATCTCGTGTCCCTTGTGTGTTCTTCTTTCTGGCCTAGATTTCTTGCGAGCCATCGCAACGCGAGTCGGTAGGGGAAAGATCTTCGTGCGCACCCCAGAGTTCGAACCTTAAGGGTTTGCCGGAACTCGAAATCCGACATTTGGCGCGCCAGGTAGCAGTGCGCCGGAATCTTTCTTCCGCTGTTCACGTGTGATCTTCCGTCGTGTCCATGGCTGACGCTCGTCGAGCTCGCGCCGAGCGTCAGGCTGCTCTCGCCACCCGTGTCGGCCAAACGGCGCTCGTCGGCGGTCGCCCCCGTCGTTCCCCGTCGCCTGCCGCCAACGCCGCCACCGGCCCGGCGGGGAACGAGCAGCGGGCCTCGTCCCTGCATCCTTCGGTGCGGCGGGAAGGCCGCACTGCCACCCCGTCGCTGACTCCAGCCGGTTCGTCGTCCCACGCCCGTCGCGCCCCCATGGACGCGCACGCCGTGCTGCTCCTGGCGAGAGAGCTCCTGCACTACCGCCCCGTCGACGACATCTACGAGGACTGGCTCGCCCGCATCACCGAGCTCGTCAGCGCCGGAGGGGGCTCTCCTTTGCCATCCCTCTCGTTGCCTCGCCCTCCATTCCGCGCAGGAGGTGAGGATCAGGAGGTGAGGATCAGGAGGCGCCTCAGCCACCTCCTCCCCAAGAAGGCGCCCTGGCTCCAAGGCGCACAGCCCCAGGGCGAGACCCTCCACGTCCGGCGCCTGCGCGGCAATAAAGGAGCTGCCAAGAAATCCCTCGTCCCCAGGAAGGTGCTCGCGCGCTCCCGGCACCGGCGCACCAAGATCGCATCCCTGCACCTCCACGCCAAGACCCCGCGCTGCTCCAAGCGGCGGCGCGTGGTAATTCCTAGGACCAAGCCCAGCACCAGCAAAGGGCGCCGGTGGCCACAGCAGGCTGCCGCGTCTTCACCCCCGAGCTACGCGGTGTCGAATGGCCAGGCAAGTTCAAGCATGATCTGCCCCTTGCTACGATGACACGGCGGACCCCTCGGAAGTCCTACAGCTCTACGAGCTGGGCATCGAAGCCGACAACGGAGACGAAAAGGTCATGGCGAACTGGTTTCCCATGGCGCTCAAGGACGGCGCCCGCACCTGGCTCGTGAACCTGGCTCCTAGCTCTCCTCCTGGGACGAGATGCGCACTCGCTTCATCGCCAACTTCCAGGGCACTCGCGACTGGCCCCGGCCATGAGCGACCTGCACCGCGTCAAGCAACAGCCAAGGGAAACCCTGCAGAAATACATCCACCGCTTCAACAACACTCGCCTCAAGATCCCCAGGGTGAGTGAGGAAGCCATTATCTCAGCCTTCTCCGATGGCGTGCGCGACATCAAGATGAAAGAGGAGCTAGCAATCCATGAAGACCTGTGCACATCCCTGGAGCTGTTCAACTTGGCGACCAAGTGCGCCAGAGCTGAGGAAGGGCGCCTCTCCCTCCTCGAGCTCCCGGCTGCCGACCCAGAAGAGAAAAAGCCCAAGGTCAAGGACGTGAAGCGTAAGGGATCTGTCGTGCTCGCAGCGGAACCAGACACCAAGCGAGGCAGGGATCATCCTGAGTCATCCAAGGGCAGCCGATACTGCGTGTACCACGACCTCCACACCCACAACACCAACGAATGCCAAGAGCTCAGGGCCATGAGAGATGGGCGTATCGGCTGATGCCCCGAGCGCAACGACAGGGGCTATGGCCGAGGAGGAGGAAGAGGTGGAGGACGATGGGAAGACGGTGGCCCTCGCCAAGGGTGGCGTGACCGACCTCGCGAGGATCGCTAGCAGGACCAGCCTCGCAAGGGAGGATGGAGGGATCAGCCTCATGAGGATCACCCGCACGGCAACGCAGGCCTCCTCCTTTACCGCCACCGCCAAGGAGGAATGAAGACCAGCATCAGGACGAAGGGTCTGGGGGCTTCCAGGAGCCGCGCGCGATCACTTGCATCTTGGGCGGCGCCCAGGCCCCAGCCTCACAGCGCATCTTCAAGCAGTTTGCTCGCGAGGTGAATGCAGTCCTTCCCAAGCTTGAGGCTACGCGCCCTCTCAGGTGGTCTGCGTGCGCTATCACGTTCAGCTCAGCGGATCAGCTCAAGTGCACGGCAACGGCCGGAGTCCTCCCGATGCTTTGCTCCCCCGTCATCAGCAATGTGCAAGTCACCAGGACCCTTATCGATGGCGGAGCAGGACTCAATGTCCTGTCCATCGAGACATTCGACAATTTCCAAGTGCCGTATGATCAGCTTTAGCCGACCAGGCCTTTCTCAGGAGTCACTGATGGTTCCACTGTTCCGATAGGGTAGGTTCGCCTTCCAGTCACCTTCGGGCAGCGCAACAACTACCGCACCGAGCTCATCGACTTCGATGTCGCACACATTCGCCTGCCATACAACACCATCCTCGGGTACCCAGTCCTGGCCAAGTTCATGGCAGTGACTCACCATGGCTACAATGTCCTCAGGATGCCAGGAAGTGGTGGAGTCATCACAGTACCCTATGAGGAAAGGGACGAAGTGTGTTCTCTTGAGCGTGCCTTCCAAGCCGCAGCAATCAAAGACCCAGATCAGAGGAGCGGAAGACTTCCCGAGGCGACCCCTAAGAAGAAGAAGGCTTCGCCTGGCCCAAGCCATCAGGAGGCAGGCGCCTCCGGAGGCGTTGCGTCAGGATTTGCGCCCGTTCAGGGAGCGCCACCCTCTGTCGCATAGGAAGCCGCGCCCGGTGCCCTCCTCGGGCAGGGCTCGGGGGATCTTTCTTGGAGAGCCACCGACTTTGCCAAGGTCACGAGGGAGGCGCTCGGGCACCACTTGGAGGCGTGCTTCAAGGCACGTTTCCCTCGGGAAGATACAAGGCAAGGAGGGCCAAACCCTCAGGAGTTCATCGCAAGAAACACTCAGGAGCTACAGGAGTCGAGAGTCATGCGCAGCAGCCGTTGCTTGCCCGCCGTAGCCCCACATCCAGGCAAGGATGGTGGGCTGCGCGTCTGCATCGACGTGCCGGGGCTCAACCGAGCCGAGTCTCAGGAGCGCCTCTGGCCTTCGCGCGTGGGGCGTTGCGAGGGTCCACCTCACAGCTACGTCCGCATGCCTTTCGGCCTGTCGAACGTGGTCTCCGCTCATTAGTGCCTGCTGAGGAGCATTCTAGAGGCTCAGGAGGTCGGGCGTTGTGCGGTCCTGGCGGAGATGGAGATGGCCCTCGAAGACCCACCTGTGCCCCCGGAACCTCCCGAAGCTGCTGGGCCTGGGGGCTCGTGAGGGTCGACGTCTTAACCGCGCGTCACCCGCTTCTCCAGCATCACTTCATCTCCAACGGCATTGGGTGACATCTTTCAAAGTTCCATTTTTGGCTGGGAGCGCCCACAGGGCCGCGTCATTCCCAGGTCGCGTGGGTCCATCCCTGCGGCATGTATCCATTTTGCTTATGCTCTTTACCTACCTTGTTGGGGGCGCCCCCCGGGCTGCATCATCTCCAACTGCTCGGGCCTGGCCCAGCGGCGTTTGCTTTTCCCGCATCTATCTGAAATGGATTTGCTCCTTCGTGCTTAACATACCTGACCTAATCTCCTGCTCGATTGACACCTACCTATGGAGCCGCTCGCTCTGGCACGGCATTTGCGTACGGGTCCGTCCCTGCAACGCCGATAAATCTGAGTGGTCGAGCTCTGGCCGCGGCAGCCCCGCAAGGCGCCACCTCACCAGGCCCTCAGTGCCCCAATCACTCCCTCGGAGCGACCAATGGTTGGCTGGCAACCGTAACGACAGGTCTTGTCTCTCCTCATGATTGGTATGCAGGAGCCACTCCAGAAGCAACGCTGGGGACGTCGCGGGCTATCTCTCCCTCTCTCCGGCATGGACCGCTTGCACGTTAAAAGGGGGGCGCCTGAGCATCGTGACTCATGGGCTTCTACTGGCTCTCCAGCCCTCACCCCCTGACCTTGACCCACGGCATCGCGATCTGTCATACCAGCGGCAGCTGAGCTCGCTCGAGGGCCGGGACCTGAGGACGTAGAGCATTAAGGAAAGTGCGGGGAAGTGGGAAGAAGTTCACGAGGACCTAACCCAGCAACACCTCAGCTGCCGCCACTCGGGCCAGGCACCTTGTCAAAGAACTACTCCAAACTCAAAAGATAAGTCACGCCCCTACAGGAGCTGGACCAAAGCAACGCCAAACCCTCGCTTAGTGCGGCTCTGTCACGGCGACGTTACCTTCCTTTCTCGCCCAGCAGGGCTGCTCGAGCGCTAAAGGGGACCTCCCGAGCATCGCGACTTGGGGGCTCTTACCGGACCTTGGGCCGCTCACCTCCTAGCCTTGACCACGGCATCGCGACCTGGCATACCAGCGACGGCTGAAGCCTGCCTGGGGACCGGGACCTGTCAGCATGGAGCGCTAAGTCCTCGTGAGGATAGAAAGGGGGAGCCGAGACGGGACAGGACAAGCATCTCGCATCGATTCATATTAAGGATGTAATGTTCACAAAAGACATGGCAGGCGCCTTACATACCCCCGCGGGGTGTTGCTTCGATTCCTCGCAGGAAACACAAGGTGTTAATCCTAAGGAACGCAAATTGCGCGCACCTCTACAAGGGACGCCATCATCAACAGTGGACTGTACTGTTAGGCGCCGGCGCCAACCCCACCCAGATCAGTGGCGTCGGCGGCCCGATGCAGTTGCCCTACTCCAAGCACGCCGCGAGCTCGGGGGCTCGTAGCTGTCGTCGCTTGTCTCCGGACTCGCGAGAAGCTCGGGGGAGCCGCTGGATTCCCCAGCTCCTCTGTTGCCACCTGAGGAGCCGCTGGAGGGCCGATGGGCAGGCCAGGTCCTCGCCAGTCCGATGCCCCGGCCACTTTCCTTGGGGCAGCACTCCAGCCGGCGTCCTTCTGCACCGAAGACCTTGAAGAACATCAAGGAGGCGCCATCGTATTCAAGATGAATTACGAGAGCACCCTCTGTCCGGCAGACCCGGTCGATCTCACCCCAGCCCAGGGTCATGTATACCTTGCCCGAAGCGACGACCGCGACCTCCGCTCCGGTCGCGAGGGTGCTGCAGTCGGCGTGTTGCAGCCAGAGCTCCAGAGACCCGCTCGGCAGCATCTCGAAGGCGAAGGAGGGAGGAAGGCGGATCCAAGAGCAAGGAGGCATGGCGACGTGAAGCACGAGCTCGCAAGAGGAGCCCTCGGCGTGGGCTCCAGGAGGAACGACGCGCACCGACGCCTTCTTCCCCAGGGCCCTCGATTCGGGCGTACAAGGGCAGCGGAAACCCAGGCGGCGCCCGCTCGTACCAGGGCCTCGATGCCTCCTGCCAAGCACCCTCATCTCGGCGGCAGAGGACTAGCCGTTTCTTCGGCAGAAGTGGGTCAGGACCCTCTCGGGGGGCCTTTCCCTTCTCTTCTGCAGAAAACCGGCGGATTGGTGCCATTGGCGTAAGGAGAAGCAAGGACGAGGAAGAAGAAGAAGAAAAGGAGTAGCAGGAAGGGATGGACTGAAGGGGCTCACACAGTCCTGTACTTATAGCCGGAGAAGGCCAACCGCCGGCCACCACGATCACAGGTAATCATGACCCGTTTTTTGCATGCAGGGACTCGTCAAGTCATGCGGTTGCCGAGGCGTCGTGGAGAAGCGGAGACGCCCATGTCCAATCCATCGCCACGCGGCACCCAAGGCCGCAGGCTATTGGGGCCCGCGGTGCTATGCACTTGCCCCTTCGCTTCTCTGCTAAGCCAAAGCCCGGACGCGCCTTGGGCCCGGGGGCTACTGTCGGCGTTCTGGGAACGGGGGTCCCCAGACTTGCCTGCCTGTGGCCTGCGGCGTGGCTCAAGTGGGAGCCCAGCGCGACCCAGCTTCATCAGCTCAAGCTCAAGACCCCCGCGAGGGGCCAAGCCTCGCGGGGCGGATGACATGAAGCTTCCTCAGGAGCAGCCTCATCAGGCAGGCTCGCGAGGAGGTGGAGAGATCAAGGAAAGGGCACCTCGCGAGGAGCCCGTGATGCAAGCCATGATGATCGACATCAGGCGGGCGCCAGGAGGGCGCCGGCCTGCGCAGTGTCCTTGTTTCCCCTTCGGTGCAAAGCGAGCAAGCACAGGCCAAGGCATTAGGCAAAGGTTACCATTCCGGTGCAACGAGACCAAGACCAGCAGAGTGGCAGGACAGAGGTCACCGTGGAGCCCAAGACGGCGTCATCGCCAGTGCTTTTGGCAGCCGAAGACCACCTTTGGTTAGGATAACTTGTACTGGATGTTCCCCTTTAAAACGGCCAATTGTTGGCGCCCTTCCCGCTCATTATTTGGGAAGAGGACCAGAGCCTCTATAAATAGGACTAGCCACCATAGGACAGAGGGCATCGAGAGACGTGACATTGAGAGGTGGGGCATCGAGAGATCTAGAGGAAGAGAGGGATCCGGGCCAAGTAGAACACACCGCACCAGCTCAAGAACACCTCTCGCGAGGCTGTTCTTCCCATGTATTGTTCATCATCAGCCCCTGAGGCAATCCACCACACCACACACTGGAGTAGGGTATTACACCACATCGGTGGCCCGAACCAGTATAAATCTTGTGTCCCTTGTGTGTTCTTCTTTCTGGCCTAGATTTCTTGCGAGCCATCGAAACGCAAGTCGGTAGGGGAAAGATCTTCGTGCGCACCCCAGAGTTCGAACCTTAAGGGTCTGCCGGAACCCGAAATCCGACAGTCATACCTTTCCTTGTGGAGTGAGTTTTGCACTCCACATGTTGTTAAGTTTCCCATGCTCTCTGCAGACTAGTCATGTCACCAGCGTCTACTAATACTCTGTAAAGCTTCTTGATCATTCCTTCTGTAATGTAGCACAAACCGTGACTGCTTCTTTCTTCAAAGTGGTAAAACCAACTGGACCCACTAATGCAGTAGTTTGCCTTAGACACATTGGCTCCTTTTGTGCAGTTGAACTAAAATCAAAGTCGAAATAAAACCAAGCTTTAATTTTGATATCCCTGTAAGCAACAATAGGTATAAGGGAAACAATTAATGAGAAATAATGGTTGATGACTTGTACTCCCAGAAGAAAAACATCTACTGATCTACCTTATCTTAAGGGAAAACAAAGCAGGAGTGTAGCAATTCTCAATCAGTGTGATTCATTCATATTAACTGAGACATTATCTTAACAATGCCTTGTTTCAACATGTATAAAGAACGACAAAGCAGAAAAGTACCATTCCTAAAACAATGCGACAGATTCATATTAACAGAGACATTATCTTAACAACGCCTTGGTTAAACATGTAGAAAGAACTACAAAGCAGGATAGTACCATTTGTAAAACACTATAACTGATATATAATAACAGAGACAGTATCTCAACAATACATTTCTTAAACATGTACTCCGGCCATCCCTAACAGAAATGGTACTCCCGCCGATCCCTAAGAAGTGTTGCAGTTTTGAACTAAGATTCAGTAGTCAATACTGATAGTGGCATTGCTTAATTTTACCGCAGCATTAGATTAACAAAAAGCATAAACAATTCTAGGGGAGAGTGGGCGCAACAACACCATATGCTTCCATCTACTTATAAAGGGGGTGATGCAGAGTTTGTTGTAACAAAGCAACAAGCATCATGTCTGGGTTGGTCCAATTTTGTTAACTACTTAATGGGAAAAGACAGCAATACAGTAGCTTCAATTCAACATTTATTTAAAACAGTACCAATACAAGTAGCACAAAATCTCAAAGCACACTGCACCATCATGTGGATGAAAGTCGGTACTGACCTTTCTTGACCAAGATTTGAAACAACTCGTGAGGAGGATTTGAACGAAATCCCTCAACACATATATGGAAATCCGATCTCCTTTTGTGTAGTTCAACCAAAATTAAGCAAAGTCACCGGTGTGACATTCAAGTTGAACTGCACAAAACACTCTTAAAACAAAAGTGTTTCGCATAGCCAAGCAAAATGTCGCAATAGCAACAAGTTGAATAGATATCCCTGTTTTAACAGAGGCAAAAAAGGAAACAATTACTGGCCAATAAAGGAGGATGAAACATGCACCCACAAAAGAAGCATCTACCTTATCTTGATGGAAAACAAAGTATAGGACAGTAGCATTTCTAAAACGGTTGCATTGATTCATATTAAAATAGAAATTCTCTTAAAATAGTTCAGTAGTTAATTCTGAGAGTGACATTGCTTAATTTTACCAGTGGCATTAGATTAAGAAAAAGCATAAACAATTCCAGGGAGAGTGGGCGCAAAAACACCATGTGCTTCCATCTACTTATAGAGGGGGTGATGCAGAGTTTGTTGTAACAAAGAAACAAGCATCATGTCTGGGTTGGAACAATTTTTGCTCACTTAATGGTAAAAGACAGCAGTTCAATAGCTTCAATTCCACATTTATCCAAAACAGTACCAATAAAAGTAGCACAACATCTCAAAGCACACTGCACCATCATGTGGATGAAAGTCGGTACTGACCTTTCTTGACCAAGATTTGAAACAACTCGTGAGGAGGATTTGAACGAAATCCCTCAACACATATATGGAAATCCGATCTCCTTTTGTGTAGTTCAACCAAAATTAAGAAAAGTCACCGGTGTGACATTCAAGTTGAATTGCACAAAACACTCTTAAAACAAAAGTGTTTCGCGTAGCCAAGCAAAATGTCGCAATGGCAACAAGTTGAATAAATATCCCTCTTTTAACAGAGGCAAAAAAGGAATCAATTACTGGCCAATAAAGGAGGGTGAAACATGTGGCCACAAAAATGGTACTCCCGCCGATCCCTAACAAGTGTTGCAGTTTTGAAATAAGATTCAGTAGTAAATTATGATAGTGGCATTGCTTAATTTTACCAGCGGTATTAGATTAACAAAAAGCATAAACAGTTCCAGGGGAGAGTGGGCCTAACAACACCATGTGCTTCCATCTACTTATAAAGGGGTTGATGCAGAGTTTGTAGTAACAAAGCAACAAGCATCATGTCTAGATTGGTCCCATTTTTTCACTACTTAATGGGGAAAGACATCAATACAATAGCTTTAATTCAACATATATTTAAAACAGTACCAATACAGGTAGCACAACATCTCAAAGCACACTGCACAATCATGTGGATGAAGCCTTGTACTGACCTTTCATGAGATGAACAAGATAAAATACGGATCTACCAACATGAATAGGAAATCCAAACTCGTTTTGTGCAGTTGCACTGAAATCAAGCAAAGTTGTCAGTGTGACATTTAAGTTCGCTATAGCAACAAGTTGAATATAAATCCCTGTTTTAACAAAGGCAAAAAAAAGGAAACATTTACTGGCCAATAAAGGAGGATGAAACATATGGCGATAAAAATAAGCATCTAACTTATCTTGATGGAAAACAGAGTAGGACGGTAGCATTGATTCATATTAACAGAGACATTCTCTTAAAAAACATTCGTTAAAAATGTAATTTACTTTTAACAGTGGCATTGCTTCAATTTCCCGACACCATTCTTAGATTAACAACAACAAAACAGTTGTATTGGACATGGGACATGGGACATGCCAGCACCATGTGCGTCCACACGTATAAATGGATGATGCAGAGTATGTTGCCAAGCAGCATATCTGCGTTGGTCCCATATTTGTTCTCTTTGAAACTTTTTCCTATGTGAGGGATGATGATGACATGTACCTAGGGTAGGGTAATGGGCCTGACCTAGACACCCTTCCCAAGGACACTGCCCTAATGCCAAAGACATTCAAAGCACAGCGGCATCAACCGACTATAATCACCTCAGAATGCAACCCACTCGACCAGAAGCATTTCACTCAGAAAACCCAATTCCATTCGACCAGGATATACTCATTCGACCACATCAGAAATCACTCGGAGTACAGAAGATTTAAAGTCACTCAGGATGACAACGGTCAGGCGTTCACTCCGTAGTCTTAATGATCATTTATATGACTTTATCAATGGCGTTACTAGTAAGGTCTTATCTTTATGTACATTGAACCCCGTGTAACTTGGGTTGGCTAGGGTCCTGGCACACTCTATATAAGCCACCCCCTCCACTGGCACAACAGTTCGCACCCCCTGTAACTTCACGCATAATCCAGTCGATGGCCTCCGGGCACCGAGACGTAGGGCTTTTACTTCCTCCGAGAAGGGCCTGAACTCGTAAAACTTGCGTGCACAACCTCATCGTAGCTAGGATCTTGCCTCCTCCTACGTACCCCCTATTCTACTGTAAGACTTAGAACCACAACAGTTGGCGCCCACCGTGGGGCAGGTGTCTTAGCGACTTCTGGTGAGGTTGCGATTTTCTTGATCTTCATCATCATGGTTTCCGGCGGTGGATTGGCTGAGCGCCGCGAGATCCGTCTCGTTGCGCTCGTCTTCGTCACCGACGACTCCACATGGCTCCAGGACGCCCCCCTCAACGTCGAGGTGCTCCCCGTCCGCGGGGCGACGCACTTTCGCGCGTGCGTCCGCAGCGCCCTTCTGCGGCAACTGTCGACTCAGTATCGATCGGCTCCCGTAGCATCTTTGCTCCCTACTGTTCGTCGTGGCAAGCAATCTGGTTGATCGTGGCTTCAGCGGTGGGGGAAGCATGAGGTGGCTCGTCAGACGGCCACCCCCCAAGTCACGACAATCGAGCCCGACGAATCTCTCTATGGGCTATTCGGCCTGTCGAGTGGCTCCGTCGAGACCCTGTCCGAGTGCGATAGCAGCGACCTTGCGGCGGAAGTTCTAATGGTCGACACGCCGTGCAGCCCACCTGGTTTCCGTCGTGGCAACGACGGTGATGGCGGTGGAGATCCGTCGCGTGTTCACAAGGAATACCACCCCGAACCCCTCTCTTCGCAGCAGAGGGAGAAACTGCACCGCCGCAACATGGAGGCGCTCCACACTCCCATCGTCAGAGAGATCTCTGAGGCTCGGGCCTTGGAGGCTGCGCGCCTGGCCACTTTGGCTGAGCGCACTCGACTGGAGAACCTTCAGCATGCACTCGACGAACGGCAGACCACTGAGTCCAGTCGACGGCAACGACAACTGTTTCCGCCAGAACCTCAGGTATACCGCACTCTGATTCAGAATCTTACAGCTACCGCCCGTATAGCGGAATCAATTCAGTCATCCCAATCGTAGGCTGGCAGACGGCTGATGCACATACGAGCACTGCTCCGGGCGGCAGGTAAGCAGAACATAATGGTTCCTCAGTCCCTCAACAGGATCAACAACAGATCTGTGGTGGCAGATACAGTCCAGTCAGCCCACATCCTGAGATCGCCTCTGCGGCGTGAGGGACGTGGGCACCACCAGGAGCAGTATCTGGGTCGGAATCATGAGAAATATGATCATTGACTCGGCCGTGATGACCGCCGTCGAGTGCCAACGCCCCCTCCAAGGGGCGGATCATTCGGGCCCCGATAGTATGATGAAAGGCATCCGTACAACCATGAGCGGAGGGTCCCAGTCGACCTAAGAGAGCCAGGATTTGATACGAGGTCGATCCTCGTTCAAGGTCTTGTCGACAGGTACAGAGCACACAGAGAAGTACTCGACAGAGATCGTCCGACTGGCAGCAGAGTTCATGTCTCCGGACCTGAGTGTTTCAGTAGATCTATGAGAGCCGCTGATATTCTGCCCAATTTCAGGTTGGCAACGGGAGTGAGTAAGTTCACCGGTGAGTCGAAGCCTGACACTTGGCTGGAAGATTACCGAGTGGCCGTACAGATTAGTGGTGGTAATGATGAGGTAGCCATGAAGCATCTTCCCATGATGTTAGAGGGTTCGGCCAGATCATGGCTGAATCAGTTGACTCCGAGCAGTATATTCAGTTGGGAAGAGTTGGCCCGAGTGTTTGTCAGGACATTCGAGGGCACATGCAAACGACCTGCAGGGTTGGCAGAATTGTAACATTGTGTACAAAAACCGAATGAAACTTTGAGGGATTACATCCAGAGGTGGACCACTTTGCATCACACAGTGGAGAATGTCTCTCAGCATCAAGTAGTTTGCGCTTTCAAGGTGGGCGTTCGGTATCGAGAGCTTAACCTAAAGTTTGGTCGGACAGGAGACATGACCCTGACCCGAATGATGGAAATAGCCACTTGGTACGCAAACGGCGAAGAAGAAGACCGACTCTGCAGTGGCAAGGGCAAACCAGTCGGCCAGGACACCGGAGGAGGAAATTCCAATCGGAAGCAGAAGCGCAAAGCCGAACCCGCGGGTCCTGGAGAGGTTGCAGTTGTGACCCAAGGAAAATTTAAGGGAAAGCCTAAGGGGCCCTGGATCCCCAAGAAAGTAAAAGATCAAGCAGGAAATGATGTGTTGGATTTTCCATGTCACATTCACACCAAGAAAGAGGAAGAGGGTAATCTGATTTACCCCAAGCATACCACTCGACAATGTCGACTCCTTATCCAGCAGTTCCGAGAGAAACAACCCAGTGACAAAGAGAAGGAATCTCATAATGATGAGAACAAGGAAGAGGATGATGGTTACCCCAATGTCAATGACACTTAGTGATTTTTGCTGACGTTGAGAGCAAAAGTCGACTGAAGGTGATCAACAGAGAAGTAAACATGGTTGCTCCGGCAACGACAACATATTTGAAGTGGTCAAAGACTCCTATCACATTCGACCAGTCTGACCACCCCGCGCACGTTGCAACCCCAGGGCGGCAAGCGTTGGTGGTCAACCCGGTCGTGGGGGGCACTCGACTGACCAAAGTTCTGATGGATGGTGGCAGTGGTTTGAACATTTTATATGCTGAGACTCTCAGAGAGATGGGCGTTCCGATGTCCAAGCTCAGTGAAAGCAATATGTGATTCCATGGTGTCATCCCAGGGAAGAAAGACGATTCACTCGGCCAGATCACTCTTGACGTGGTTTTCGGTGATTCAAAGAATTACCCCAAAGAAAAGTTGACATTTGAAGTTGTGGATTTTCACAGTGCTTATCATGCCATTTTGGGCAGACCTGCATACGCCTGTTTCATGGCTCGACCGTGTTACGGGTACCTCAAGCTGAAGATGCCTGGTCCCAAGGGCGTGATCACAATCACTGGTAATCGGCAGAGAGCTGAGGAGTGCCTCCAGAAGGGCTCAAAGATTGCCGATGAGCAGATGGCAGCAGTGGAAATGCAGGAATATCAGAAGAATGCAGATCCCGGTGATTTGTTACGTGCCAAGAATCCTGCTTCAGAGTCTGCGTTTCAGTCGCCTGGTGAAAGCAAGCAAGTTTACATTCACCCGACCGATCCTAATGCTGCTCCGACTCATATTTCAACATCACTCGACATCAAATAGGAAGAAGCGCTCATCCAGTTCCTCCGTGAGAACTGGGACATCTTTGCATCGAAGCCTTCTGACATGCCAGGTGTACCCGGGGAACTGGTTGAGCACCATTTGCGAGTTGACCCGAAGGTAAAACCTGTCAAAGAGCATCTCCGATGATCCGTCGTGGAGAAGAGAAAGACAATTGGTGAAGAGGTGGCTCGACTTCTAGCAGCTGAGTTCATCCCGAGATATACCACTCCGAGTGGCTCACCAATGTTTTCATGGTCCCCAAGAAGGACGATTCACTTCGCATGTGCATTGACTTCAAACACATGAATCGGGCCTGCCCAAAAGATCATTTTCCTCTGCCCTGCATCGACCAAATTGTCGACTCAACTGCAGGATGTGAGCGTTTGTCCTTTTTGGACGCTTATTCCGGGTATCATCAGATCTGGCTGTATGGACCTGATGAAATAAAAACAGCTTTCATCACCCCCATTTAGGTGATTTTGTTATGTTACCATGCCTTTTGGTCTCAAGAATGCTAGTGCCACATTCATGCACATGATTCAGAAGTGCCTACTCACTCAAATCAGTCGGAATGTGGAAGCATACATGGATGACATCATGGTTAAGTCACAAAAAGGTTCCAACCTACTGACTGGCCTCGCTAAAACCTGCCAACCTAAGGAGATATGATATCAAGCTTAATTCGTCGAAGTGTACATTCGGAGTTCCAGGTGGAAAGTTACTCGGTTTCCTTGTTTCTGAATGAGGGATCAACGCAAAGCCAGAGAAAGTTGGTGCAATCCTCCAAATGAAATGCCATGTGCGTATACACAATGTTCAGAAGCTTACTGGTTGCTCGGCCGCTTTGAGTCGATTCATTTCTCGTCTCGTTGAAAAGGCATTGCCTGTTTACCGACTGATGAAGAAATCGGACAAATTCGAGTGGACTCCTGAAGCTGATGCAGCGTTTGCAGAGCTCAAAGCCTACTTTCCACCCAGCCAATGCTCGCTGCCCCAATCAGCAAAGAGCCTTTACTGCTTTATATTGCAGCCACTGGACAAGTTGTCAGCACAGTACTCACGGTCGAGCGGGAAGAAGAAGGTAAAGCCTACAAGGTTCAGCGCCCAGTGTACTATATTTCTGAAGTCTTAACTCCATCCAAGCAGAGATATCCGCATTATCAGAAGCTTGTTTATGGGATTTACTTGACCACGAATAAGGTTGCACATTATTTCTCAGATCATTCGATTACAGTCGTCAGCGATGCTCCATTTTTAGAAATTCTAAACAACAGAGATGCAACTGGTCGAGTGGCAAAATGGGCGATTGAACTCCTTCCATTGGATATCAAGTTTGAGGCAAAGAAAGCAATCAAGTCCCAAGCAATAGCAGATTTCCTCGCCAAGTGGATTGAGCAGCAACAACCGACCCAGATTCACTCGGAGCATTGGACTATGTTCTTTGATGGATCCAAGATGTTGAATGGTTCCAGTGATGGGGTACTCCTGGTATCCCCGTGAGGCGACAAGCTCAATTACGTTCTCCAGATTCACTTTAATTCCTCCAACAATGAAGCTGAATATGAGGCACTTCTGTATGGGTTGCGTATGGCCATTTCACTCGGCGTCCATCGCCTAATGGTTTACAACGACTCAGATTTAGTAGTAAATCAAGTGATGAAGGAGTGGGACATCAGAAGCCCAGCTATGACGGGCTATTGCAACGCTGTGAGAAAGTTAGAAAAGAAGTTTGAAGGGTTAGAGCTCCACCATATACCACGACTGAAGAATCAAGCAGCTGATGACCTGGTAAAGATAGGTTCCAAGCGGGAGACCATTTCCAGTAATGTGTTCTTGGAGCATCTTCACACACCATCAGTTCAAGAGGATCCTTTCACAGAAGAGCCCCCGCACCCAAAAAGTTCTACCGATCTGACTGAAGTCGAGATTCCGGCCGTGGCCGACCTGATCATGGATGTTTTGGTCGTCACTCCTGACTGGACAGTACCGTTTATTGCATATCTGCTTAGGAAGGAACTCCCAAAAGATGAAGATGAGGCCCGTCAGATTGTTCATCAATCCAAAGCCTTCACCGTGATAGGTGGACAACTTTATAGAGAAAGTGTTACTGGAGTTGCTCAGTGGTGCATCACGCCTGAAGAAGGTCGAATGATCCTCAATGATATCCACTCGGAGACCTGTGGTCACCATGCGTCCTCCCGGACCATTGTGCCAAAGCATACCGAGCGGGATTCTACTGGCCGCGAGCAAATGAAATGGCAAAAGATATAGTCGACAAGTGTGAAGGCTGTCAGTTATACTCCAACATGTCTCACAAGCCTGCATTAACCTTGAAGAACATTCCGCTCGTCTGGCCCTTTGCTATTTGGGTATTGGATATGGTTGGACCTCTGAGGACCGGCTGGAGCAGTTTCACTCATCTGCTTGTTGCAGTCGACAAGTTCACTAAATGGATTGAAGCCAAAGCCATCAAAAACCTCGATGCAAGTACCGCCGTCAGCTTCATCAGGGAGTTAACATTCAGATATGGGGTCCCGCAAGGTATCATCACGTACAACGGTTCAAACTTTGATTCAGACGATTTCAAAGCCTTTTGCGCTTCCCAAGGCACTCAGGTCGACTATGCTTCAGTCGCTCATCCATAGTCGAATGGACAAGCAGAAAGAGCAAATGGTTTGATCCTCCAAGGGTTGAAACCCAGATTGATGCATGACCTCAAGCATGCGGCAGGCGCTTGGGTGGACAAGTTGCCATCAGTACTTTGGGGATTGAGAACAACACCAAATCAGTCGGCTGGTCGAACTCCCTACTTCATGGTCTATGGGGATGAGGTCGTGCTGCCAAGTGATTTACTTCACAACGCCCCTCGAGTAGAATTGTTCTTAGAAGCCAAAGCGGAACAAGATCGACAAGATGTTGTTGAACTTCTAGAAGAGGAAAGAGAGATGGCCTTGATCAGGTCGACCATTTATCAGCAAGACCTCCGTCGATTCCATGCTAGAAACATTAGGGGTCGAGCATTTCAGGAAGGAGGCCTTGTGCTCCGAGTGGATCAGCAACGGCCTCACAAGCTTGCTCCTGCTTGGGAAGGTCCCTTCATCATCACCAAGGTGCTCCATAACAGAGCGTACCACCTCTACAATGTGGAACACAAGAAAGACGAGCCACGCGCTTGGAATGCGGAGCTGCTCTGCCATTTTTATACTTAAGCATTCAGACTGTTGACATGTAATAAGAAGTACCTTCCAGTTTGTTTATCAAAGATGCAGTTTTTCAGTCTCTTAAATGATTGTTGTCACATATGCACGTGTTCAAAAGATCCCTAGCGGGTGGCTTAGCTGCGAACCCAATTCACCTAAGTTTAAAGAACAAACTCCGAGTGAAGAGCAACCCTCTCACTCAGAGGCTTAGCCGCGAACCTGATTCGCCTAAGTTTTGAAAAATCCTACCAAGTGAAGAGCAACCCTCTCACTCGGAGGCTTAGCTGTAGTTTCGTACTCGCCTAAGTCTTAATAATCCTACTGAGTGAATAGCAATCCTCTCACTCGGGAGCATAGCTGCAGTTCTGTACTCGCCTAAGTTTGAAAAATCCTACCGAGTGAAGAGCAACCCTCTCACTCGGAGGCTTAGCTGCAGTTCTGTACTCGCCTAAGTTCTAAAAATCCTACCAAGTGAAGAGCAATCCTCTGATAACCCACAAGTATAGGGGATCGCAATAGTTTTCGATAAGTAAGAGTGTCGAACCCAACGAGGAGCTAAAGGTAGAACAAATATTCCCTCAAGTTCTATCGACCACCGATACAACTCTACGCACGCTTGACGTTCGCTTTACCTAGAACAAGTATGAAACTAGAAGTACTTAGTAGGTGTTTTTGGATAGGTTTGCAAGAAAGTAAAGAGCACGTAAATAAAAGCTATGGGCTGTTGTAAGTAAATAAGCAATAAAGTAAATATAGCGAGTGTGGAAAAGTGGTGGTAGGAGTGGTGAAATTGTCCCTTAAGAAATTGACTACTTTACTAGACCGATAGCAAGTATCATGTGCGAGAGGCCACTGCTAGCATGTCATCCCTGACTTGGAATTCTATGCACTTGTGATTGGAACTATTAGCAAGCATCCACAACTACTAACATTCATTAAGGTAAAACCCAACCATTGCATTAAGATATATTGGTCCCCCTTCAATCCCGTATGCATCAATTTCTATGCTAGGTTGAAGCTTCTGTCACTTTTGCCCTCCAATACATAGTCCTATCAACATACAACTAACCCTATGGTGTGATCCACGCGCGCGCTCATATGATGGGCACCAAAGGACAGCAACATAACCACAAGCAAATTAAATCAATCATAGCAATTCATCAACCACCGATAGGACAACAAAAATCTACTCAGACATCATAGGATGGCAACACATCATTGGATAATAATATGAAGCATAAAGCACCATGTTCAAGTAGAGGGTACAACGGGTTGCGGGAGAGTGGACCGCTGTAGACAGAGGGGGGAAGGTGATGGAGATGTTGGTGAATATGGTGGAGGTGTTGGTGTAGATCGCGGTGAGGATGATGGCCCCCGGTGGCACTCCGACGCCACCGGAAGCGAGGGGGAGAGAGCCCCCATCCTTCTTATTCGTTAACCTTCTCCCTAGATGGGAGAAGGGTTTCCCCTCTGGTCCATGGTCTCCATGGCGTGGTAGGGGCGAGAGCCCCTCCGAGATTGGATCTGTCTCTCTGTCTCTCTCTGTTTCTGTGTTCTCTTTTCTGGCCCTTCACCGTTTCTTAAATTCCCGGAGATCCGTAATTCCGATTGGGCTGAATTTTGGACACGAGCTCTATCCGGAAATTAGCTTTCTTGCGGCGAAAGAAGGGCACCAACCTCCTTACGGGTGGACCACGAGGGTCAGGGGCGCGCCTGGGGGGGGGGGGTAGGGCGCGCCCCCTACCTCGTGCCCACCTTGGACACCGTTTCACATTGATTTTCTTCCCAAAAATCATAAATACTAAAAAAAATGTCCGTCAAGTTTTATCCTATTTGGACTCCGTTTGGTATGGGTTTTCTGCGAAACCAAAAACATGCAACAGACAGGAACTGGCACTCGGCACTGGATCAATATGTTAGTCCTAAAAATAGTATAAAAAGTTGCCAAAAAGTATATGAAAGTTGAATAATATTGGCATGGAACAATCAAAAATTATAGATACGACGGAGACGTATCAGCATCCCCAAGCTTAATTCCTGCTCGTCCTCGAGTAGGTAAATGATAAAAAATATAATTTTTGATGTGGAATGCTACCTAGCATAATCTTGATCATATGTCTAATCATGGCATGAATATTAAGACACGAGTGATTCAAAGCAATAGTCTATCATTTGACATAAAAACAATAATACTTCAAGCATACCAACCAAGCAATTATGTCTTATTGAAATAACATAGCCAAAGAAAGCTCATCCCTACAAAATCATATAGTCTGGCTAGGCTCCATCTTCACCACACAAAATATTCACATCATGCATAACCCCGATGACAAGCCAAGCAATTGTTTCATACTTTTGACGTTTCTCAAACCTTTTCAACTTTCACGCAATACATGAGTGTGAGCCATGGACATAGCACTATAGGTGGAATAGAATATGATGGTGGAGGTTGTGTGGAGAAGACAAAAAAGGACAAAGTCTCACATCAACTAGGCGTATCAACGGGCTATGGAGATGCCCATTAATAGATATCAATGTGAGTGAGTTGGGATTGCCATGCAACGGATGCACTAAGAGCTATAAGTGTATGAAAAGCTCAAACTGGAAACTAAGTGGGTGTGCATCCAACTTGCTTGCTCATGAAGACCTCGGGCATTTGAGGAAGCCCATCATCGGAATATACAAGCCAAGTTCTATAATGAAAATTCCCACTAGTATATGAAAGTGATAACTCAAGAGACTCTCTATACGAAGAACATGGTGCTATTTTGAAGCACAAGTGTGGTAAAAGGATAGTAACATTGCCCCTTCTCTCTTTTTCTCTCATTTTTTTTGTTTTCTTTGTTCTCTTTTTTTGGCCTTTCTCTCTTTTTTATTTTTTTATTTTTTCGTCCGGAGTTTCATCTCGAGTTGTGGGGGAATCATAGTCTCCATCATCCTTTACTCACTGGGGCAGTGCTCTAATAATGATGATCATCACACTTTTATTTACTTACAACTCAATATTACAACTCGATATCTAGAACAAAGATATGACTCTATATGAATGCCTCAGGCGGTGTACCGGGATGTGCAACGATCTAGCGTAGCAATGACATCAAAAAAGGACAAGCCATGAAAACATCATGCTAGCTATCTTACGATCATGCAAAGCAATATGACAATAAATGCTCAAGTCATGTATATGATGATGATGGAAGTTGCATGGCAATATATCTCGGAATGGCTATGAAAATGCCATAATAGGTAGGTATGGTGGATGTTTTGAGGAAGATATAAGGAGGTTTATGTGAGATAGAGTGCATCGTATCACGGAGTTTGGATGCACCGGTGAAGTTTGCACCAACTCTCGAGGTGAGAAAGGGCAATGCACGGTACCGAAGAGGCTAGCAATGATGGAAGGGTGAGAGTGCGTATAATCCATGGACTCAACATTAGTCATAAAGAACTCACATACTTATTGCAAACATCTATTAGTCATCAAAACAAAGTACTACGCGCATGCTCCTAGGGGGATAGATTGGTGGGAAAAGACCATCGCTCGTCCCCGACCGCCACTCATAAGGAAGACAATCAATAAATACCTCATGCTCCGACTTCGTTACATAAGGGTTCACCATACGTGCATGCTACGGGACTTGCAAACCTCAACACAAGTATTTCTCAATTTCACAATTACTCAACTAGCAGGACTCTAATATCACCAACTTTATATCACAAAACTATTGCAAGGAATCAAACATATCATATTGAGTGATCTACAAGTTTTATGTAGGATTTTATGACTAACCATGTGAATGACCAGTTCCTGTCATCTCTCTAAATAGATATAAGTGAAGCATGAGAGTTTAATTATTTATACAAAAGATATGCCCACGCTCTAACAAATACAAATGAAGCAAAAGAGCATTCTACAAATGGCAGTTGTCTAAGTGAAGTGAAACATGCAATCCAACTTCAAATGGTATAAGTGAAGCACATGCAGCATTCTATAAAGCCATACTCAAAAGATATAAGTGAAGTGCAAAGAGCATTCTATAAATCAACCAAGGACCATCTCATACCAGCATGGTGCATAAAATAAAAATGAAAACTAAATGCAAAAGACGCTCCAAGACTTGCACATGTCGCATGAATGAAACGAATCCAAAAACATACCGATACTTGTTGAAGAAAGAGGGGATGCCTTCCGGGGAATCCCCAAGCTTAGATGCTTGAGTCTCCTTGAATATTTACTTGGGGTGCCTCGGGCATCCCCAAGCTTGAGCTCTTGCCTCTCTTCCTTCTTCTCACATCGAGACCTTCTCGATCATCGAACACTTCATCCACACAAAACTTCAACAGAAAACTCGGTAAGATCCGTTAGTATAATAAAGCAAATCACTACTATAAGTACTGTTGAAAACCAATTCATATTTTTTTGCATTGTTTCTACTGTAATATAACTTTTTCATGGCTTAATCCACTGATATAAATTGATAGTTTCATCAAAACAAGCAAACTATGCATCAAAAACAGAATCTGTCTAAAACAGAACAGTCTGTGATAATCTGACCATTCACCATACTTCTGATACTTGAAAAATTCTGCCAAAATTAGGAAATATATAAAACTTGTACATAAAGACAGTGAAAAACTTATCAAAACCATTTGACGTTCCAGTAAAAAATGAAAATTCACGTACTACAGCCAAAGTTTCTGTCCTGCACCGCACAAACAAACAAGCATTGTAAACATCCTAAAGGCAAACCTTGGCACATTATTTTTATAATACAATGGAGTTGTACAAGGGGATAATTATTTTTGTTGAAAATTTTCTGTAATCAAGATTCACAAAGTTCCCGTGAGCATGAACAAAGTTCAAGGCTAGCTCCCACTTCAACCATGCTTGTCTCTCTCACTTTCACTTTCCTTTTTGAAAAAGATTTAGGTTCCCCTCTTTATTTTTGTTGTTTTTAAACTATATAAAAGCACTCAACAGAAATAAATGACTCTCTAAACTTCCGGGTTGTCTCCCTGGCAGCACTTTCTTTAAAGCCATTAAGCTAGGCATATAGTGCTCAAGTAGTGAATCCACCCGGATCTCAAGGTATATCAAAGCCAATTTTAATTAGCAATGATTTGTAATTTAGTAGTGAGCACAAAGCAACATATATCATGTAATGATGAAGTCTAACTCTCTTCCTATGCATCGGCATGTCATAAAAGAACAATTCATGCGCACCTAGTAAAGGCCAATGCATAGTATAATCAGTTTCTTGCAATTTTATCATATTGGAAACATAGAGAGGTGGAGATATAGTTCCTCTCTCATAATAATTGCAAGTAGGAGCAGCAAGCGCATGCATATTATATCTATCAAAATCGTCATGTGCAACGGTAAAAGGCAACCCATCAATATAACCCATCAATAATTGCAAGTAGGAGCAGCAACCCATGCATATTATAATAGTGTAGTCGGGAGAATTCAAGAAGATAATAGGACTATCATGCGTGGGTGCAATAGCAACAATTTCATGTTTAACATAAGGAACTATAGCAAGTTCATCTCCATAAGCATAATTCATATTGGCATCTTGGCCACAAGCATAGCAAGCATCATCAAAAAGGGATATTTCAAAGGAATTCAAGGGATCATAACAGTCATCATAGCAATCATCCTTCGGTGAGCACGAAGGGGAATTAAACAATGTATGAGTTGAAGAGTTACTCTCATTAGAAGGTGGGCACGAGTGATCAATCCGATCTTCCTCCTTTTGTTCTTCGCTCTCCTCCTCATCTTTTTCATCCAACGAGCTCATAGTTTCATCAACTTCTTCTTCCATAGATTCCTGCAAAATATTAATCTCTTCTTGGACAGCGGAGACTTTCTCAGTAAGTGCATTAATTTCGTAATTGTATTCATAATTCTCATAACAATATTTTAGGATAGCTAAATTTTCAGGTCTATAAACAACATCATCAAAATCTTTAAACTCTTTAAACATAGATTCAATTTCATAAGCACCCATAAAAGCAACAAATTCTTCTATTTGTTCCACATCATAGTAATCATATATACCATTAGCATAAGAAGCTAAGGTTTTATTATCATTAAATTTGCATGAAAAGGGAAGGTGTGGAGCATTCATCCTAGAGCAACAAGTATAATCATATTCCAAGCATAGTTGTCTAGCATACCACTTCAATATATGAATTTGATCCCATAATAGTTTCCCTTTTTGTGTCAAGCGGTAATCCCTAAAGTATTCACATTTATCCAACGTTACTCCCATAACATAATTGAATGGGGTTTTCTCAGGATTATCAAAGTAGTACATAATATCTTTCACATAACCAGCATCGAGGGTTTTAGGAGCTTCCCCATCTCCATGAGTAGCAAGTACACCTAATTTTTTGGTATTTTGTGTTCCATATCCATAACTAAAGATAGAGAACAACTAAGAACAGCAAATAAAAATTACTTAGTGATAAAGCAAACAAGCACATACGAGAATATTCACCCCACGCTATTGCTCCCCGACAACGGCACCAAAAAAGGTCTTGATAACCCACAAGTATAGGGGATTGCAACAGTTTTCAATAAGTAAGAGTGTCGAACCCAACGAGGAGCTAAAGGTAGAACAAATAATCCCTCAAGTTCTATCGACCACCGATACAACTCTACGCACGCTTGACGTTCGCTTTACCAAGAACAAGTATGAAACTAGAAGTACTTAGTAGGTGTTTTTGGATAGGTTTGCAAGAAAGTAAAGAGCACGTAAATAAAAGCTAGGGGTTGTTGTAAGTAAAGAAGCAATAAAGTAAATATAGCGAGTGTGGAAAAGTGGTGGTAGGAGTGGTGAAATTGTCCCTTAAGCAATTGACTACTTTACTAGACCGATAGCAAGTATCATGTGGGAGAGGCCACTGCTAGCATGTCATCCCTGACTTGGAATTCTATGCACTTATGATTGGAACTATTAGCAAGCATCCGCAACTACTAATGTTCATTAAGGTAAAACACAACCATAGCATTAAGATATATTGGCCCCCTTCAATCCTGTATGCATCAATTTCTATGCTAGGTTGAAGCTTCGGTCACTCTTTCCCTCCAATACATAGTCCTATCAACATACAACTAACCCTATGGTGTGATCCACGCGCGCGCTCATATGATGGGCGCCAAAGGACAGCAACATAACCATAAGCAAATTTAATCAATCATAGCAATTCATCAACCACGGATAGGACAACGAAAATCTACTCAGACATCATAGGATGGCAACACATCATTGGATAATAATATGAAGCATAAAGCACCATGTTCAAGTAGAGGGTACAGCGGGTTGCGGGAGAGTGGACCGCTGTAGATAGAGGGGGGAAGGTGATGGATATGTTGGTGAAGATGGTGGAGGTGTTGGTGTAGATCGCGGTGATGATGATGGCCCCCGGTGGCACTCTGGCGCCACCGGAAGCGAGGGGGAGAGAGCCCCCCTCCTTCTTATTCTTTGACCTTCTCCCTAGATGGGAGAAGGGTTTCCCCTCTGGTCCATGGTCTCCATGGTGTGGGAGGGGCGAGAGCCCCTCCGAGATTGGATCTGTCTCTCTGTCTCTCTCTGTTTCTGCGTTCTGTTTTTTGGCCCTTCACCGTTTCTTAAATTCCCGGAGATCCGTAACTCTGATTGGGCTGAATTTTGGACACGATCTCTATCCGTAAATGAGCTTTCTTGCGGCGAAAGAAGGGCACCAACCGCCTTACGGGTGAACCACGAGGGTCAGGGGCGCGCCTGGGGGGGTAGGGCGCGCCCCCCTACCTCGTGCCCACCTCGGATACCGTTTCGCGTTGATTTTCTTCCCAAAAATCTTAAATATTCCAAAAAAATGTCCGTCAAGTTTTATCCCGTTTGGACTCCGTTTGGTATGGGTTTTCTGCGAAACCAAAAACATGCAACAGACAGGAACTGGCACTGGGCACTGGATCAATATGTTAGTCCCAAAAATAGTATAAAAAGTTGCCAAAAAGTATATGAAAGTTGAATAATGTTGGCATGGAACAATCAAAAATTATAGATACGACGGAGATGTATCATCCTCTCACTCGGGGGCTTAGCTACAGTCTCGTACACGCCTAAGTTTTAAAAATACTACCGAGTGAAGAGCAACCCTCTCACTCGGGGGCTTAGCTGCAGTTTCGTACTCGCCTAAGTTTAAAAATCTCCGAATAAAGAGCAATCCTCTCCCTCGGGACTTGGCCACACGCTCCATCTTGATCCGCAAGGACGACGAAGTGGAGGTCGTCTGCGACCCTCTGCTCGGAGCTGCGCCACAAATACAACAAATGCACCATCTCGATCCGCAAGGACGACGAAGTGTAGGTCATCCGCGACCCTCTCCTCGGAGCTGCGCCACAAATACAACGTGCGCTCCATCTCGATCCACAAGGACGACGAGGTGCAGGTCGTCCGCGACCTACTCTTCAGAGCTGCATCACAAATACAAGAGTGTGCTCCGACGAAGAAATAAGTCCACTCGAAGACAAAGACAAGCATATTCAAGGAAAAACCATGTCCAGATAAATCCCACAAGGTTCCGAACCGCACATAAAAGTACTTGGGCATCAGGCCCAAAGAAGTATAACGGTTACAAAATCACTCGGCGTACCGCGGCAAATTTAGTTTGGGCTTAAAGTTTGTTCACTCCGCATGAGGAGGGCTGGCAAGGTCGACGAATTCATCCAGGTCGATTCCGTCTGCAATACGAGTAGCAGCAGCAATAAAGGTCTCCATGAAGGACTGGAAGTCAAGACTATTGGTGTTGGCAACCATGATCGCTGCTCGTTTCTCTTCTTTGGCTTCTTTGTAGTGGACACGAACCAAAGACAGAGCCACGTCAGCACCACACCGAGAAGACGACTTCTTCCATTCCTGCACTCGACCGAGGATCTCATTAAGTCGAGTCATTAGAGACTCGAGGTCCTTTTGGAGTGTCACCCTTGGCCAGAGCGCCGTGTTGATCCGTGACACCACAGCCTTCAGTCGAGCAAGGTAGTCCATGATGCTGGTAAGACAAGATTCCAGTCGGAGCACGTTTATGGCAGCTTCATCTTGAACAGTGGAGTTGATGGGGTCCAAGCTTGTTTCGATTCGCCCAGTCTCTTCCTCAAAGTTTTGACAGAATTCTGCACTCACAGAGCAATAATGAGTCGACGGTTTTATGACGAATCGACGATAGCAAATCAATCAGACAAGGAAAGATACCTTCAAGCATACGGAACAACTTCTTGGTGAGTCCTCCCAGATAAATTTCCAGCTCGTTCCTCTTCCGAGTGAGATCTTCAACACTGTCAATCAAAGCTCCCTTGCCCTTCATTAGCCGAGTCACCTCCGTGTTGGCCTCTTCAAGAGCAGTCTTCAGCTTGGCATTTTCTTCTTCTAACCTTCCGACTGAAGCCAGCTTCTGGTCGGCGAGTGTTGTTTTCTCTTCTGCCGTTTTCTATGCAGCCGCAAGGTCAAGATCCTGCTTCTCCAAGGCATGCTTCATTTTTTCTAAAAAGAATAACACTCGGGTAAGAAAAAGGAGAGCAAGGGTGGAAAGAGAATCAGTCCGCAAGTTTAAACCTCCCATACCAGCAGTTTCATCCTTAGCCTCCTGCAAGTTTTCCTTGGCCAACTCCAGATCAAGAATGAGTTGGATCTGCTTCTGCTCCAAGTTAGCAAACCAAGCTCAAAGTTCACAAGATCTCTGTGGTCAGAGGACAGTCAGTCGACAGAAACAAAGTTTGGTTGCTTCTGAGCAAAAAAGTTCAAGTTCTAATAGTTCTAAGACTACTACGAAATCAAACATTCAACAGTAGTCTCTGGGACTACACCCAGTGGGTGCACTTAGCGTGCCCCCACTGGTTTGACTTTCCAATCGACTTGGTCTGTCTAGTAAAAAAAGAGAAGCAACAGTTATCCTCAGACCACAACCGACTGCCCGCAGTCGACTGTAGTCTCGGGGACTACACCCAGTGGGTGCACTCAGCGTGCCCCCACTGGTCCAGATTTCACTCTACCAAACCTGCCTGGACCAAGTGGAAGAACTGAAAAGATACATTTTCATCAAGACCCCCGCCGAATCACACATTCAACGGCGTCCTCGGGGACTACACCCAGTGGGTGCATTCTGCGTGCCCCCACTAGTTCAAAGATACAGTCGACACAACCTAGTTGACTCAAGTGGAAAAATTACTCAGCAAAAATTAAAACACCCAGTGGGTGTACAGATGCAAGGTGCACACTAACAAATAGATGCACATTAAAGGTTTTCAGGTAGCATATCCTAATAGCACAAGCGTCAAACTAGAAAATCAGTCGAAAATCAGCTAACCTTGACATTGGCCTGGAGTGCTGAGCTGGTGTCATAGGCAGCCTGACTCGCTTCACGCACCACTTTCATCTGTTCCATCATAAGGCTTGCTGCGTATGGCTTCCTTGGCAGCGCTCACTTGGTCCTCTGGGACATGATGGGCGGTGAAAAGTGGAGAAGGTGGATCAACCGCAGCAGCTTGAGGATCTGGAGCATGGAGTCGCACAAACGAAACAGGGACTTGTGCGGTCAACGATGAAGGACGTTCACTCGACACAGGAACCGCAAAAGTAACATAAGCTCGGTTGAGGTCTCCAGACTGCTGGATCACTGGTTCTAACGTCGGCGTCGTCTGGATAGCTGGTACCCTCCTGCCTAAGGTCCTGCCCCTCCTTCTAGTGGGATTCTGTGGGACATCTTCATCATCCTCTGGAATTTCAATAACATTCTGCAAAGCTACAGAAGAATCGTCCGCAAGAGTTCAGTCGACCGTGAAAATAGTTGGCAAAATAAAGTCAAGATGGCAGGAGTCATACGCGCTTTGGATGTGGCCGCATACTCCATCTCCTCCTTGTCACCATCCTTGTAAATGGAAGTCCCAGAAGTAGCGGCACTGCAAATTTCAGAATTCACTCGGTCAAACGGGAGAGTGAATCGACTGAAGGTTAAACTATGCAAACGCAAAGAGATAAAGCACAATGATTACCCAGACGCGACAGGGACGGCCACTTTGATCTTAGGCAGGGTCTTCCGAGGCTTTGAGGGCGCTACCTTGAGCTGCTTCGGAGCCTTTTCAGTCGGAATGGGGGAAGAAGTCTGAGTGCGCTTTGAAGTATGTGTGCTTGGCGTGACCGCTTTATCGCGCCCACCCGCTGGGTCGTGCGTCTGCTTGGAGCGTCGTTCTAAACGAGGCGGTGATTCGACTTCCTCACCACTGCTCGAGTTGTCGTTGTCATCGTCGCTTTCATCTTCCGATCTATAGTCAGCACTCTCGCCTCCGCTCCCCTCTCCCTCCTGGGCCTGCTCAACATTTGGCATAGAGTACATCTCAGTAGATCTGCAAGGAAAAGGAGTACACAAACATCAGTCAGGTTCAAGAATAATTATGAATCGAGACAGGAAGACACTCGACAATAAAGGTCAGACCTTGTCTGGTTCATTGGCGGCAGCGAGTGGCGAAACCCTCCTAGACCCCCTGGGGTCGTATTTGTTTTCGGTGATGCCCTGCAACCACTACGCCACTGTCTACTCGGTAACTTCCTCCGGGTGGATCCGAGTGGTGTCTTCAATACCCGAGTACATCCACATAGGATGATTGCGGGCCTAGAGTGGCTAGATGCGTCGACTGAGAAACACCTCAAGCAAATCCATGCTAGTCACACTGTCACGGACTAGTTGGACTACCCTGTCGGCGTTTTGGGAATGGGGGTCCCCAGACTTGCCTGCCTGCGGCCCACGGCGTGGCTGTGCAGTAGGCTCGTACGGCCCATCTTCATCAACAAGGCATTGAAGACCCTCGCGAGGGGCCAAGCCTCGCAAGGCGGATGACTCAAGACCTTCTCAGGGGCGGCCTCACCAGGGGCGGAGAGATCAAGGCAAGGCAAACCTCGCGAGGTCCTCGTGACGTGAGCCATGACGATCAAGACCAGGCGGGCGCCAGCGTGCGCAGCGTCCTCGTTTCCTCTTTGGTGCTAAAGAGACAAGCGCAGGCACAGAGTACCGAGGCATCAAGCAAAGGTTTCCATATCGGTGCAACGAGACCAAGATCAGCGGGACGGCAAGATGTAGGTCACCATGGAGCCCAAGACGGCGTCACCACCAGAGCCTTTTGCAGGCGAAGACTACTTTTGTCAGGACAAGCTGTACTAGTTGTCCCCTTTCAAATTGGCCGTTGTTGGCTCCCTTCCCGCTCAATATTTGGGAAGAGGACCAGGGCCTCTATAAATAGGACTAGCCACCATAGTAGAAGGCAACTAAGCCTGTGCTAATCAAATCCACACACACACACAAGTTCGCCAAGCACAAGAACACCTCAACCTCAGGAGGCTGTTCTTCCCCTTGTACTGTTCATCATCAGCCCAAGAGGCAATCCACCACCACACTGGAGTAGGGTATTACACCACAACGGTGGCCTGAACCTGTATAAATCTTGTGTCCCTTGTGTTGCTAGTTCGTCTAGTTCGTTCTTGAGATCTTCGCTAGTGAGGACGTGGATCGGTAGGGAGGAAATTTTCACGCGCACCCCAGTGTTCGAACCTTGAGGGTTTTGCTGCACCCCGTGATCCGACATTTGGCGCGCTAGGTAGGGGGCGCCGAAGCTTCCTTCCTGTCGCACCGCGTCCAGTTGCTCCGTCGTCTTCATGGCGGATGCTCGCAGCGCTCGTGCTGAGCGCCGGCTGCCCTCGCCACCTCGTCGTTCTCTGTCGCCTGCTATCAACGCCGCCACTGGCCCGGCGGAAAACAAGCAGCAAGCATCCTTGCTGCACCCCTCGGTGCGGCGGCACGGTCGCACCGCCACTCCATCGCTGACCCCGGCCGGTTCTTCGTCCCATGCACGTCGTGCTCCCATGGACGTGTGGGCCGTGCTCCTCATGGCGCACGAGCTCTTGCGCTACCGCCCGGTCTGCGACCTCTACGAGGACTGGCTCGACCGCATCCCCGAGCTCGTCCGCACCTCAGGGGGCTCCCCTGCGCTGTCCCTCTCTCTGCCTCGACCTCCGCCAGCCACGGGCGACGTGGCTCACGGAGCACCTCCACCACCTCTGCATCAAGACGGCGCCAAGGTGCGCGGCTCCACGACGCGACCCACTGCGTTCGGTGCCCGCGTGTGAAGAGAGAAGCTGTCAAGAAGTCCCTCCGCCGCAAGATAACGCTCCGCCACTCCTCGCACCGCTGCGCCAGGACCGTTTGATGCGGTAAGACCGTGCGCCGCCTGCAGCGGCAGCGCGTGGACCCCATCAAGACCAAGCTCCACCTCCAAGGCGGGCCTCGTTGACCACGGCCGGCTGCCGCGCCTACACCCCGAGCTACGTAGCGTCGCCTGGCCCGGCAAGTTCAAGCCAGATCTGCCTCCTCGCTACGATGGCACCCCCGACCCCGCGGAGTTCTTGCAGCTCTACGAGCTGATCACCGAGGCGGCCAACGGCGACGAGAAAATCATGGCGAACTGGTTTCCCATGGCTCTCAAGGATGGTGCCCGCTCCTGGCTCCTGAACCTGCCCCCAGGCTCGATCTCCTCTTGGGATGAGATGCGCAACCGCTTCGTTGCCAACTTCCAGGGCACTCACGACAGCCCACCGGCCGCGGGTGACCTGCGGCGCGTCAAGCAACAACCTTGGGAGATCATCCAGAAGTACATGCAGTGCTTCAACAACGTCCGCCTCAAAATCCCCAAGGTGACAGACGAGGCCATCATCTCCGCGTTCTCTGATGGCGTCCGCGACGTCAAGATGAAGGAAGAGCTCGCTATCCACGAGGAGCTGTGCACGTCTATGGAGTTGTTCAACCTGGCGACCAAGTGCGCAAGAGCTGAGGAGGGGCGCCTCTCCCTCCTCGAGCTCCCAGCCACAGACCCGGAGGAGAAGAAAGCCAAGGCCAAGGATGTGAAGCGTAAGGGAGCAGTCGTGCTCGCGGCAGAACCGGACACCAAGCGCAGCAGAGACCAGCCCGAGTCATCCAAGAGTAGCCGACCGTTCTGCGCCTTCCACAACCTGAATACCCATAACACCAGCGACTGTCAAGAGCTCAGAGCCATTCGCGAAGGACGCTTTGGTCGACACCCCGAGCGTGGCGACCGGGGCTACGACCTAGGAGGAGGACGTGGTGGCGGACGCTGGGACGACCGTGGCCCGCGCCAGGAGTGGCACGACCGGCCTTGTGAGGACCGCTGGCAGTATCAGCCTTGCGAGGGCGCCTGGAGGGATCAGCCTCGTAAGGATCGTCCTTAAGGCAACGCCGGACTCCCTCCGCTGCCGCCACAGCCAAGAAGAAATGACAATCACCATCAAGACGAGGGGGCTGGGGGCTTGCAGGAGCCGCGTGCTATCGCCTACATCTTGGGTGGAGCTCAAGCCCCAGCCTCGCAGCGTATCTTCAAGCAGTTTGCACGTGAGGTGAATGCAGTCCTCCCCAAGCTCGAGGCCACGTGCCCACTCAGATGGTCCCAGTGCCCCATCACGTTCAATTCGGCAGATCAGCTCAAGTGCGCAGCTACCGCTGGCGCCCTCCCAATGCTTTGTTCACCAGTCATCAGCAACGTGCAAGTTACCAAGACCCTCATCAACGGTGGCGCAGGGCTCAACGTCCTGTCCGTCGACACGTTCGACAACCTCCAAGTGCCATATGACCAGCTTCAGCCTAACAAGCCTTTCTCAGGAGTGACCGACGGTTCCACCACACCGATAGGGCAGGTCCGCCTCCCTGTCACCTTCGGAGAACGCAAGAACTACCGCACCGAGCTCATTGACTTCGACGCCGCGCACATCCGTCTGCCGTACAATGCCATCCTCGGGTATCCAGCCCTGGCCAAGTTCATGGCGGTGACCCATCACGGCTACAATGTCCCCAAGATGCCGGGAAGTGGCGGAATCATCACGGTCCCGTGCGAAGAAAGAGACGCGGTATGCTCCCTCGAGCGTGCCTTCCAAGCTGCAGCAATCGATGACCCCGACAGCAAGGGCGAGCGCCCTCCTGAGGCTAACCCCAAGAAGAAGAAGAAGAAGAAGCTGCACCACGCGGGGTCTCAGGCGAGCGGTGCCTCGTCAGGGTTAACGCCGTCACCTGGGGCGCCTCCCTTCATCGCATAGGAAAGCGCGCCTAGCGCCCCTCTCAGGCAGGGCTCGAGGGCTCTCTTCTGGAGGGCCTCAGACTTTTCCAACATCACGAGGGAGGCGCTTGGGCACCACTTGGAGGCGTGCTTCACGACGCGTTTCCCTCATGAGGACACAGGGCGAGGAGCGCCCACCGTTCAGGAGTTCATCACCAAGACCACACAGGAGTTGCAAGACGCAAGGGCCATGCACGGCGACCGCAGCTCACCAGGCGCAGCTCCCCATCCAGGCGAGGATGCCGGGCTGCGCGTCTGCGTTGACGTCCCCGGTGCTCAACAGGGCCGCTTCTCAGGAGCTCTTCTGGCCTTCGCGCGTGGGACGCTGCGAGGGCCCGCCCTGTAGCTATGTTCGCATGCCTTTTGGCCTACCGAGCGTGGTGACTGCCTACTAGCGCAACATCTGGAGCATCCTGGTGGCTTAGGAAGCCAGGCACCACGCCGCGCTGACGGAGATGGAGACGGTCCTCGAGGAACCACCTGAGCCCCCAGAGCCTCCCAAGGCTCAGGGCCCTGGTGGCTCGCGAGGAGCAATCCCTTCACCGCGTACCTTCAGCTGCCCCAACTCTCCTTTATCAACACAGCTAGGTGACATTTTCCAAGTTCATTTAGCTGGGAGCGCCCCTCGGGCTGCAACATTCCCAGGCTGCATGGGTCCGTCCCTGTGGCATGTATCCCTTTTTATGTCTTTAACTTACCTTCTTCCCTCGGGCTACATCATCCCCAAGCCGCTCGGGCCTGACCCGGTGCATGTACCTCCCTTGCGTTTACTTAAGCCTGCTGCTTTCAAGCTTAACCTATCTATGGACATTACCTACTTGATCGCCACCCACCACGGGGGCTGCCACGCTGACACGGCGCTGGTGCACGGGTCTGTCCCTGCCACGTCGATAAACCTGAGCGGTCGAGCTCTGGCTCGCGGCACGCCCCGCGCACGTCACCTCACCAGTCCCTCAGCACCCTCATTCCCTCGTGGAGCAACCAGTGGCAGGCTGGCAACCATAACGGCAGACCGTATCCTTCCTGGTGCTGGCATGTAGGAATCTCACGAGGATAACATCAAGCGGCACTGCGAACCCCCACTTCTTCCATTTAATCCGCTTGCGCGTTAAAAGGGGGGCTCCTGAGCATCGCGACTCAGGGGCTCTTACTGGCTCTCCAGCCCTCACCCCCTGGCCTTGACCACGGCACGCGAACTGGCGTACCAGCGGCGGCCGAGCTCGCTCGAGGGCCGGGACCTGAGGATGTAGAGCACGAAGGAGAACATGGGAGAAGGGGAGACTCATATAGGCCCGACCTAGCTACGCTGCAGATGCTTGTGCACAGGCCTGGCGCATCACGAGGAATCGACCCCGAACCGCCAAGATAAGTCACGAGCTCAGATCAACTAATCGTTGGAACCTAGAGGACACGCTCGTCGTAGCCCTATTGCGGCAACGTCGCCTCCCTTTCTTATCTTGCCACGGCTGCTTGAGCACTAAAGGGGACCCCCTGAGCATCGCGCCTCAGGAGCTCTTACTAGACCTCGGGCCGCTCACCTCCTGGCCTTGACCACGACACGCGACCTGGAATACCAGCGACAGCTGTAGCTTGCCTGGGGACCGGGACCTGTCAGCATAGAGCAACAAGCTGTCGCGAGGTTGGAAAGGGAAGACCAAGCCTAAATAGGACTTGCGTTCATAGGTTTCCATAATCAGGATAATATCAACAAAAGACATTACAGACCCTTTACACGCCCCCATGTGGTATTTCTCGATTCCTCGTAAGGAACAAAAGGCGAGAACTTAGGAGAATCCTATCTACACACCCCCGCGGCCGACGCCATCATCAACAGTGGGCCACGGGAGGCCGGCGCCAACCCCTTCCAGATCAGTGAGGCGACGGCCGCACGTTGCGGCCCTGCTCTGGGCGCGGCGAAAGCTCGGGGGCACGTAGCTGTCGTCGCTCGTCTCTGGAGTCTCGTAGAGCTCAGGAGAACCGTTGGACTCTCAGGAGTCGCTACTGTTGGAGTAGCCGCGAGCGGGGCGCGCCTCATCCTGGCGCTCCCCTCCACGTCGAAGACCTTGAAGAACAGCGTGGAGGCGCCGTCATACTCGAAGTGGATCGCGAGGGCGCCCTCCGCACGGCAAACCCGTGCGACATCGCCCCAGCCACGGGTCATGAAGATCTTGCCGGTGGAGACCGCTTCGACCTCTGCTCCGGTCGTCGGAGCGTCGCAGTCGGCGTGCTGCAACCAGAGCTCGAGGGGTCCCCTCAGCAGCATCACATCAGAGAAGAAGCGCGGGAAGCGGATCCAGGAGCTTGGGGGCATCGCCGCCCACGGCACAAGCTCGCGTGAGGAGTCCGCGGCATGGACTCCAGGAGCGACGGCGCTCGTCGCCGCAGCGCGTGCGCCGGCGCTCGTTTCTCCTTCCTCCTAAGCCCCCAGCTTGGGCGTACAAGGGCAGCGGATACCCAGGAGGAGGTCGCTCGTACCAAGGCCTCGTCACCAACTGCATCGCTGCTGCGTCGCGGCGGTGAACCAACCTCTTCTTCAGCGGGAGCAGTGCCAGCGTGTCGAGGGGAGTCTTTCCCTTCTCCTCAGTAGAGAATCTTCTGATCGGTGCCATTGAAGTTGCTACTAGAAGTGGAGAGGAGGAAGAGGAAGTAAGCGGAATGGGAAGAAATGGGCGATGGGGGCGCCGCCCCCTCCCTCATTTATAGCAGGAGAAGGCCAACCAGCGCCCCCCACGACCACAGGTAATGATGGTTTTCCTTGCATGTCGCAGGGACTTGTCAAGCCAGGAAGTTGTCGAGGCAGCGTGGGGAAGTGGAGACGCCCACGTCCAATCAACCGCCACGCGTCAACCAACACAGCAGGCTTTTGGGGCCCGCGGCGCTCTGCGCTTGACCTTTGGCTTCGCCTCAAAGCCAAGACCGAGCGTGCCTTGGGCCCGGGGGCTACTGTCGGCGTTCTGGGAATGAGGGTCCCTGTACTTGCCTGCCTGCGGCCCACGGCGTGGCTGTGCAGCAGGCCCGTACGACCCATCTTCATCAACAAGGCATTCAAGACCCTCGCGAGGGGCCAAGCCTCGCGAGGCGGACGACGCAAGACCTCCTTAGGAGCGGCCTCACCAGGCAGGCTCACGAGGGGCGAAGAGATCGAGGCAAGGCAAACCTCGCGAGGTCCCCGTGACGTGAGCCATGACGATCGAGACCAGGCGGGCGCCAGCACGCGCAGCGTCCTTGTTTCCTCTTTGGTGCTAAAGAGACATGCGCAGGCGCAGAGTACCGAGGCATCAAGCAAAGGTTTCCATATCGGTGCAACGAGACCAAGACCAGCGGGACGACAAGACGGAGGTCACCATAGAGCCCAAGACGACGTCACCACCAGAGCCTTTTGCAGGCGAAGACTACTTTTGTCGGGATAAGCTGTACCAGTTGTCCCCTTTCAAATTGGCCGTTGTCGGCTCCCTTCCCGCTCAATATTTGGGAAGAGGAGTAGGGCCTCTATAAATAGGACTAGCCACCACAGTAGAAGGCAACTAAGCCTGAGCTGATCAAATCCACACACACACACACACACAAGTTCGCCAAGCACAAGAACACCTCAACCTCAGGAGGCTATTCTTCCCCTTGTACTGTTCATCATCAGCCCAAGAGGTAATCCACCACCACACTGGAGTAGGTTATTACACCACAATGGTGGCCCAAACCAGTATAAATCTTGTGTCCCTTGTGTTGCGAGTTCGTCTAGTTCATTCTTGAGATCTTAGCTAGTTAGGACATGGATCGGTAGGGAGGAAATCTTCGTGCGCACCCTAGTGTTCGAACCTTGAGGGTTTTGCCGAAACCCGTGACCCGACATACCCGTTCGAATAACATATTCACCTCTACTTTCTCCGCTGGAGTCACTTTCAAAGGAGAGGGCGGTTGGACTCGGTCCATGGAGAAGGGAGGAAGTCCAGTCGATTGACCAGGGGATCGGTTGGTCTTTACAGTAAAACCAGGACGACTACCATCCCCTAACTGAATCGGGAAGTGTCATAGCTGGAAGAGTGCTCCTACCCCTCGTCTGAATTCCTAGACCTCCGCACATCTGGATCACGTGTGTCCTCTCATCACTCGGATTGGCCTTTTTTACAGACTGGGAGCGACAAGTAAAGATGTGTTTGAAGAGACCCCAATGCGGTCGATAGCCCAGAAAGTTCTCACACACGGAAACAAACGCAATGAGGTATGTGATGGTATTGGGGGAAAAGTGGTGAAGTTGGGCTCCAAACAAGTTCAGGAAACCCCGGAAAAAGGGATGAGGAGGCCGAGAAAAACCGCGGTCAACGTGAGTCACAAGGAGGACGCACTCACCCTCTTGTGACTGCGGCTCGGTCTCGTTTCCCGGCAACCACCAAGACACGTGGGCAATCAAGCCCCCTTCGACCAGCTCCTCCATGTCCTCCTTCTGAATCATGGATCGCATCCAGTCGCCCTGGATCTAGCCAGGCGGCAGGCCAGACCTCGATGACGATCCGCCCTGAGTCAACTTCTAGCCCTTCGCCGCCGCTGTCGCCTTCTTCGCGCGCTCCAGAGCCGCCGTCTTGTCTTTCCCCATCGTAGCAGGTTGCGTATAAACGGGGCGGCAGCGTCGAGGGTGAGGGCGAATGCGGTGGAGAAGCAGAGGTGGAAGAAGGGGAATGAGGCGCACTGTGCAAAACACATCAGCCCGGAGACCTTATATAGGCCTACTTCCGAGTGGCTGACCGGTGGACCCAAGCAATCCTGTCAAATCCAGCAATAGTCGCGCGCTCAATACATGGCGTAAAAGGCAGCGCGAGGATCGAGGCGTCCCTGCCTAATCCATCCCATTCACCGTGGTGCCTTCCGTCCCGCGCGCTTCCCCAAATTTTGAACCCCGTGAGATCCGGGAATAGCAGTGCAACCGATTGCGCTCAAGATTTCATGCCGCTCCAGCACTCAAAACGTATTTGCATAAAGTTCACTCGACAAAATCTGAATGGATCAAGGTGAGTGAGGATGGAATCAAAAGTTTTAGCATGGTTCATCGACCCAGGTAAAGTGACCCTGAGAGCGTAAAATTCGGGTCGGAACCATCTTCAACCCCTTCTCCACTCGGACCCCGATCCATTGGGAGGCTAATGATGATGACATGTACCTAGGGTAGGGTAATGTGCCTGACCTAGACACCCTTACCAAGGACACTGCCCTAAAGCCAAAGACATTCAAAGCACATCAGCATCAACCGACTGTAATCACCTCAGAGTGCAACCGACTCGACGAGAAGCATTTCACTTGGAAAACCCAATTCCATTCAACCAGGATATACTCATTCGACCACATCAGAAATCACTTGGAGTATAGAAGATCTAAAGTCACTCAGGATGGCAACGGTCAGGCGTTCACTCTGTAGTCTTAATGATCATTTATATGACTTTATTGTTGGCGTTACCAATAACGTCTTATCTTTATGTACATTGAACCCCTTGTAACATGGGCTGGCTGGGGTCCTCGCGCACTCTATATAAGCCACCCCATCCACTGGCACAGGGGTTCGCACCCCCTGTAACTTCACGCATAATCCAGTCGACCGCCTCCGGGCACCGAGACATAGGGCTTTTACTTCATCCGAGAAAGGCCTGAACTCGACGCATTTTTCATTGTTCGTTCTAAGGTGGATTCGAACCACTCTCCCCGTTTGGATTTCGAGTCCAAAAGGCCCGACGAAAGAGGATTTTCAGTCCTATGCCCGCTGCCAACCATAACGGGATTTTTCCACTTCAGGCAAATCCTCTCCCAGTGGAAGAGCAGATAGCTACTATTTATACTGGAACAAGAGGATATCTTGATTTGTTAGAAATTGAACAGGTAAAGAAATAGTTCAATTACCCCAGAATCGCCAAAATCCCCTCGAAATGGAGAGCGGCGCAAGTCTCACAATCTTTCTCTCACTCTCAGTCCTCTGTCTTTCAGATAACTTCTGTGCACAACCTCATCATAGCTAGGATCTTGCCTCCTCCTACGTACCCCCTATTCTACTGTCAGACTTAGAACTACGACAAGGGCAGCAAATCTAGTCCTGCACAAACTACCCGACCCCCAGTTTTTTTTATTTTTCAACAAAGAGATCGGTTCCTTACAGATGTGTGTACTGGGTTACCCCCTTTTTTCCCTTTTCGACCAACAAAGCGGTTGGATAGCCAGTCTATACTACTTTCCCTCCCTCCTTTCCTCATTGAACCACGTCCTAGATTCATGCTCCACACCACCGCACCCTTCTTTCCTCTTTGAACTAAGACATAGATTCGACTACAGAATCGAAAAAGATCCGCATGCAGCTAGAGCAATGACGGTTTCAAAGAAAGTTATACCTTAGGGTCGTTGGGATGTGGCTAGGCATGCGGCGGGAGGCCGGATCTGCCCACACTACATACGACAGCGAGGAAGAAGGGGTCGGTGGCCCTCTTGCACAGGCGCTGGGTGAAAGAGAACACTGCAGCCGGCAGTGGATTGCCTCCCTCGCCGAAGGCGATAGAGTGAACGATGCACCTTCTCCCCTTCTCGGTGCGACGGGATCCAGACGGATCCTTCACCAGTTGTGAGGGGCCCCACGACCCCAGCCAGCCACCTCTCTCCCCGCGCCAGCCCACCTCCCTCCCCACCTTCTCTGATGCGGCATGCCCATGCCCTCCCCACCTTCTCCGGCGACGCTGCCCACCACCACCTCCCTCCCCGCGCCGCGCCCCACCTCCCTGCCCACCTTCTCCGGCGCAGCGCACCCCTACCGCCTTCCTCCCCCAGCCCCGCCCCACCCCGCCCCGCAACGCCGGCCTCCACGGCCCCGGCCTCCTGCGCCGTCCCGCGACGACCGTCCTCCAAGGCCCCGGCCTCCCGCGCCGTCCCGCGACGGCCGGCCTCCAAGGCCCCGGCCCCTGCGCCGCCCGGCCCCGGCCCTGACCGCTGACGTCCGCGACCCTACCTGATCCCCTCCGACAAGTTCACCTGCCTCCCCTCCCCTCCGACGAGCTCTCCTGCATCCCCTCCCCTCCGACGAGCTCTCCTGCATCCCTTGCCATTTTTTTGCAGGAGAGGAAAACATCAAAAATGAAGGAAAAAAGGTGTATTGCGCTCCTGATGCAATTCGACAGCTCACAAGAGCAGTACATAAAGTTGGGAAAGTATCTTCCTTGATTGATTCACAGGTGTTACAGATTACAACAGATATAGAGAGGGGTCTGCCCGACGCCCCTACAATGGTGGCACGCAGGCCAGGCGTGGCTTAGACCGAGTCGTACAAGTACAAAGAATGGCTACATACAAGTACATAATACATGAGAAAATACATACGCTAACACCCCCCCTCAGCCGGAACTCCGTTGGGTAGGATGTTAAGGCTGGACCGAAAATCAAAGAACACCTGTGATGGTAACCCCTTTGTGAACACATCCGCAAACTGAGAGCTGGATGGGACGTGAAGAACTCATGCCTCGCCGAGGGCCACCTTTTCGCGTACAAAGTGCAAGTCAATCTCGATGTGTTTGGTGCGTTGATGCTGGACGGGGTTACAAGCGAGATATGACGCACTGATGTTATCACAGTAGACGATTGTGGCGTGAGTAGGTGGATGCTTGAGCTCGAAGAGAAGCTGACGCAGCCAACATGATTCGGCCACACAGTTGGCAACACTGCGGTATTCCGCTTCAGCACTAGAGCGGGAGATGGTGGCTTGCCTCTTAGAAGACCACGAGACAAGGTTGGAGCCGAGGTACACACAAAACCCGGAAGTTGATTTCCGAGTGTCCGGGCACCCTGCCCAATCCGCGTCGGAATAGGCAATGAGATCTGCGGTGGAGGACTTGTAGAGCTGAAGGCCATAGTGAGAGGTGTCGCGCAAGTAGCAAAGAATCCGTTTCACAAGCTGCATATGAGAATCACGAGGATCATGCATGAAGAGACAAGTCTGTTGGAAGGCATAGGCAATATCGGGCCGCGTGAGAGTGAGATATTGCAAGGCACCAGCAAGACTACGGTAGAGCGTCGGGTTGGAGAGAGGCACGCCATCATGTGAGGAAAGCTTGGAGCTGGTGTCAACCGGCGTGGAGATCGGTTTGCAGTTAAGCATCTTGGCCCGCTCCAAGATCTCAAGAGTGTACTGTTGCTGGCAGAGGAACACGCCGGACGTGTTGGGGGTGACGTTGACGCCCAAGAAGTGGTGGAGAGCACCGAGATCGGTCATGGAGAACTCGTGCTTGAGTGAGGTGATGATGGAGTGTAGTGTAGTGGGAGTGTTGGCCGTAAGAATAATGTCATCTACATAGACCAAAAAGTATGCGATGGAAGCACCATGGTGAAGAATGAAGAGAGAAGAATCACTCTTGGAGGCGCGAAACCCGAGAGATAAGAGATAGGCTTGGAACCGAAGGAACCAAGTGCGTGGAGCCTGTTTGAGGCCGTAGAGGGACTTGCGGAGGTGGCAAACGTGGTCCGGTCGGGAAGGATCCACAAACCCCGCGGGTTGAGTGCAATAGACCGTCTCGTGAAGATCGCCATGGAGGAAAGCGTTCTTCACGTCAAGTTGATGAGCTGGCCAAGAGTGGGATGTGGCGAGACTCAAGACGACACGAATGGTGGTTGGTTTGACAACCGGACTGAAAGTCTCCCCATAGTCAATGCCTTCTTGCTGAGTGAACCCGCGAACAACCCATCGTGCTTTGTAGCGAGCCAAAGAGCCGTCAGGGTGGAACTTGTGACGGAAAATCCATTTCCCCGTAACCACGTTGACACCTGCAGGTTTAGGCACCAAAGACCAAGTAAAGTTGTTCATTAAAGCATTGTATTCGTCTAGCATAGCTTGTCGCCAATGAAGGTCTTTGAGGGCGGATTTGTATGTGGGAGGAATGGGAGAGATGGGAGAAGAAGTGGTGTGTGCGAGAAAAAGACGTTTAGGCATGAGATAATCGGATTTGGCGCGTGTAGACATGCGGTGTGCGTTGTGGGGTGGTTGTACGGGAATAGCATGGCGCGGTAGAAGTGGCGCAGCTGGAGTGGTTGGCACGGAAGGAGAGGGGGATTCGGTGGGACCAGGGACAGGGTTGGGCGATAGATCCGATGAGGATCGAGTGGCAGTGCATGCGGCAGGCGAGGAGGATTCGGGCGTGCGGGGGACGGGCGCAGAGCACGAAGCGGACCCAGCAGGCGAGGCGGGCGAGCGAGCCGCGTGGGAGGTGGGCGCGTGGGAGGAGGTGGGTCTCGCGGGGGAAGCGGTTGGGTGGTTGGGCGACGAGCGAGTCGCCGCTCGCGAATCGGGAGGCGAGGGAGGGTTGGGCCCGTGGTGGGGAGGTGTGCGCAAATCAGGGGGCGAGGATGGGGGCGCAGGTGGAAGCGGTGCTGGATCCGAGGCATGCACGGGGTGGTTGGGCGCTGCATGGGGATTTTCTGTGGAGGGGTGGTGCTTGTGCCAGGATGTGGGCGGCTGGTAGGGAAATTCTGTCTCATCAAAAATCACGTGACGAGAGACGATCACTCGACGGGAGGCGAGGTCATAGCATCGGTACCCTTTGTGCTCGAGGGGATAACCGAGAAAAATACAGCGAGAAGAACGAGGGGCGAGCTTGTGGTCCGATGGGGCATAGGAATTGGGGTAGCATAAACACCCAAAGACCCGAAGGTGATCGTAGGTGGGGTGGGCACCATGTAGGAGGAAATAGGGAGTATAGGAGGCAATGGCACGAGAGGGATGCCGGTTTAGGAGGTAAGTGGCCGTGTGCAGGGCTTCGACCCAAAACGGAGGGGTGAGACGGGCTTGCATGAGAAGCGTGCGTACGATGTCGTTGGTGGTGCTTTTGAGACGCTCAGCCTTGCCGTTTTGTGGAGAGGTGTGAGGGCAGGAGAAGCGATAAGCGATGTCGTTCGATGAGAAGAACGAGCGGAGGGAGGTGTTGAGAATTCACCACCGTTGTCGCATTGCATGCTTTTGATGATAACATGAAATTGTGTGTGCACAAACGTAAAGAACCATTGTAAGATGGTGGATGTATCGGATTTGTGGCGCATGGGAAATGTCCATGAGTAATGGGTGTAATCATCCAACACAATAAGATAGTATTGAAAACCCGAAAAGCTTACAACTTGTGAGGTCCATAAATCGCAATGAATTAAATCAAAGGGAGCAAATGTGCGGCTAGTAGAGGAAGGAAAGGGGAGACGTGGTTGACGTCCTAATTGGCAAGCACTACATGGAGTGTGGGGCGCTTTATTACAATCAACAAGAAAATCATGAGTGATGGAAGAAAAACTATGAGCGCCGGGGTGTCCAAGGCGACGATGCCACACATCCGGGGAAGCAGCGAGGAGGGCCGATGCCGACGCCCGTGCCGGGGCGGTGCCAATAAAGGGGTAGAGATTGCCGGTGCTAGAGGAGATCATGAGAACCTTCCGAGTGCGTAGATCCTTCACAAGAAAACTACAGGGGAAAAATTCCATAGAGCAAGAGTTATCAGTAGTGAACTTGCGAACGGAGATAAGACTAGTAACGACATTTGGAGAAACAAGAATATCAGTGAGACAAAAATCATGAGGGGGAAGTGTGGTGGATCCAGTGGTCGTGACGAGAAGATGGTGCCCATTGCCGACAAGAATATCAGAAGGAACATGCTTTAAGGAAGAACAAGACGTGGTCAAGGTACCTTGGTTGCCGGTGACGTGCGAGGAGGCGCCACTATCCATGTACCACTCGGGGTGAGGAGTGGTGGGGTAGCCGGAGTTGCTGTAAGCAGCGTTCAGCATGGCGAGGTGATCCCACAAGGGTTGCTGAGGCGGGTAGTGCGACGGTCGAGGCGCCGGCTGGTACATGGTGTAGGCCTGAGCATGGGCGCCCGGACGGGGGCCAAGGACGCCGGCGGCATTGGGAGAGACCCAACCAGAGCGCGGCGCCGGAAGGGCCATGCCATACGGGGCGAAGTACCCGGTGAACGGCGAGAACGGAGGCGCCGGATGGCCGCGTCCAGTGGAGTCACCGCGCCCACGGCCGCGTCCACGGCCGCGTCCGCGGCCACGGTCACCGCGACCACGATCAGGCTGGGGCGGCGGTGGAGGAGCCTGGGCGCGGTCGGTGGGCAGCTTGTCGGAGGAGCTGCTCGGGCCGCGGTCCCCGGTGCCATGGGAGCCGGAGCCAGCGCCGCTGGTGGAGCCGCGGTCGCCGCCGGGGAGAGCGAAGGCGGATGCGCTCTCTTCGGCGGCACGCTGTGCCTGGGATTCCTCGGCCAGGACCACCCGTGAGAGGACGGTGTCGAACGGGAGGCCCTCGTCACCAAGGACGACGCGGATGGTGTCGAGGCGCTTGTCGAGGCCATGTAGAAACTGGGTGGTGAGGTCGGTCTCCGAGACGGCGTGATCGATGTCCGCGAGGCCGTCGGTGAGGAGCTTCATGCGGCGCGCGTACTCAGCCATGGAAAGATCGCCCTGCTTGAGATTGCGATACTGCCGGTTGAGGATCATGTACCGGGCAGCGCGATTGGCGAGAAAGAAATCGCGGATCTTCTTCGAGAGGGCGTAGGTGGTGGTAGCGCCGACAACGTGATCGACCATGGGATCCGCAAGAGTGGCGTAGATCCAAAGGGCAACATGGGCATCGAGCTCGTGGTAGGATGCATCGGCATTGGGGGGAAGTGGGTGCTCGATGAGGAAGAGAACGCCATAGCGAACCAGGACCATGAGGAAGAAGGACTTCCACTTGTGGTAGTTGTGATCAGCGGGATTGAGGAGGAACTTAATGTGGTTGGTGATGTGGTCTTGGAAGATGGGGTTGCGGGGAGCAGGTGGTGGCGGTGCCGGCGGAGCCGAGGTGAAAACAGGGGCGAATTGAGAGGCAGAAGAGCCGGTGGTACCGTGGAAGAGGGAGGGGCTGGTCCCGAAGACGAAGGGCGGTGAGGTCGCCATGGAGGAGGCCGAAGCGCTGGGGGCAGCAGGCGCCGTGGAGGAGAGGGAAGGCGGCGAGGTGCCGGAGCTGAGGGCGGCGGAGGAGGGGGAGGAGTCGTCCGCCATGAACCTGGATATCTGATACCAAGTTGGAAAGTATCTTCCTTGATTGATTCACAGGTGTTACAGATTACAACAGATATAGAGAGGGGTCTGCCCGACGCCCCTACAATGGTGGCACGCAGGCCAGGCGTGGCTTAGACCGAGTCGTACAAGTACAAAGAATGGCTACATACAAGTACATAATACATGAGAAAATACATACGCTAACACATAACGCCAGCATCATGTTTGAGGAAAGTTCAATTTTGTTGCAGATTATGGATGAGCATCTGCCATGCAGTTTCAGTGTAGATGAGGTTCCGGAGTGGTCCACTGGTTTTTGCTTGCAGTGTAGTGTGGTGAAACTATACTCGTCCTCCCCCTTCATCCTCACCACTTTATACTTAGTCATGCAGTGCACTCGTAAAAAGTGGTGCAGTACTTCCAAAATCGTTGTTAGTTTTATACTTAGTCATGCAGTGCACTAGGAAAAAGTGGTGCAGTACTCGTCAAATTATTTTGTTTCTGCTCACCGACGACAAATGGTGCGGCACTTTAGATGTGGCTTTGAAGCTCACTTTGTTGTCTCATGCAGTTTGTTATAATACTCCTCCATGGTTTGCTTGGTAAAAAGGAAAAATATATATCTCAAAGAAGCTCGCTTTTCATTATATGTAGTTCACTCGTTCAGTCTCTGCGGTCCACTCGCTCGGTCTACGCACGTAAAAAGAATGAGTTTGAAAAAAACTCAAGCGGTTCACTTTTGGTAGTGTCGCGGCCTGTTTACGGTAGTCTTGAAGTTCACTTTTCATAGTATTGCAGTTCACCAATGCTTGACATGAAGTGCACTCCACCTCATTTGGGAAAATTTACGTCCCACAAAAAAAATCATGGAGTGCACTTGTCTGTCCGATGAAGTGCGGGTTTTAGTCTAAAGAAGTGCACTCCACCTCGTTTGGGATAATTTAGGTCCCACAAAAAAGAAATCATGCAGTGCACTGGTCTATCTAATGATGTATGAGTTTTAGTCTAAATAAGTGCGGTTTTTGTCTGATGCAGTACGGCCCATTTATGATAGTCTCGAGGTTCACTTTTCATAGTATTGCGGTTCATCAACACTCGACATGAAGTGCGCTCCACCTTGTTTAGGAAAATTTTAAGTCCCACAAAAAAGAAATCATGCAGTGCACCTGTTTGTCAGATGAAGTGTGGTTATTCGTCCGATGCAGTGCAGTTTTCAGTCGGATGAAGTACCCACGTCGATTTGGGTGTCGCAAAAAAACAGAGTGTCCGCATTTCGGTAAATCTAAAACAGCTCTTAAACTGTAAGGAATTAGAGAGATTGTTCTACATGAAAAGGTTGTGTCTCGTCGATATCTTTCCAACGGCATATCATTTGAATCATTTCGACAACCGGTTTGTAAAAATTTCGCGAAAAACGGCCGCTGCCACTCGTCGTCCGCCGCATGATTTTCAAAATTAACTTAAAACTGTAAGGAATCTCAAAACCATTTCTACATAAGAAAGTTGTGCCTTGTCCATAGATTCCCAACGATGTATTACACGCCTCGTTTCAACAAACGGTTCAAAAATTAGAGCAAAAACAGTACCAAAAATTGCAAAAATAAAAAAAAATAGAATTCCGCAATTTAGTAAATTCAAAACTGCTCTTAAACCGTAATGAATTAGAGAAAATAATAGATATGAAAAAGATGCGCCTCGACGATATCTTTCCAATGGAGTATCATTTGCCTTATTTCGATGAGCGGTTTAGATAAAATCACGAAAATACGCTCGCTGCCACTCGTCATCCGCCGCACCATTTTTTAAACTACTCTTAAACCGAGAGGAATCTCGAAAAGTGTTCAACATGGAGAATTTGTGCCTAATCAATATCTTTTCAACGGTATATTGTAAGCCTCGTTCCGATAAACTGTTAAAAAATTAGAGCGAAAACAGTACCGAAAAAACACTGCGTGCAATTTTTTTCGACACGAAGTTCACTCGTGTGAGTAACGCAGCACACTTAGTTCAAACAATGACGTGCACTTGCATTGAGCGTGCAGTGCAGAAGTGTTATCAAAATAACTAGTCTGATAATATTATCAGAGTAGACCGGCTGTATATATATATATGTGTGTGTGTGTGTGTGTGTGTGTGTGTGTGTGTGTGTTTGTGTGTGTGTATGTGTGTGTGTGTGTGTAGTGCGGCGAGAGTGTGGAGAGTGCAAACCGTAGCGAACAAGCGTTGAGGTTCCATCTTATATAGTACTCCCTCCGTTCCTAAATATAAGCCTTTTTAGTGATTTCAAATGGACTGCAACATAAGGATGTATATAGACATATTTTAGTGTGTAGATTAACTCATTTTGCTCCGTATGTAGTCGCTTGTTAGAATCTCTAGAAAGACATATATTTGGGAACAGAGGGGGTACTACATATATAGTGCGGACTAAGCTCTGGTGCCTTTACTGAACCTGGCTTTGCCTGTATGATAGGTGGGCCATCCACATGTTGGGCCCACATGTCATACACCCAAAGGCAGGGGCACTAAGTCAATGAAGTTGTGTCCATATAGTACTCATGTATACTACTAATATATAGTGGAGTGGTTTCCTTATTCTCTCCATAACAATCATTTTAAATTGTGTAAGTATGAAACGAAACTCTTTATTTAACGTACAAGTGAAGAAAACTACTACTTACGATGAACTAATGATCCACGCATCCTAGTTGCACTTCCTGTCCTTCACGTGCGGTACACTACCCTCCGTTAAGTGAACAACCACACACGCGCTAAATTATCGGAAATGTGCGAGAGTGTGTACAAATAAAGAATTTTAATTTCAATTATCGGAAAGGTTTGGGAGTATGTACAATTTTCCCTCTCTCAATAATTATGGTTTGTTGTGTTTGGCCTAAACTTGGTCAAACTTTACAAAGTTTGACTTCAGTCAAATCTAATATGCAGATTAAATAAAAATGGAGGGCTACTACGTCCATCCAGGTTTTTAGTCCACACCATTTTTTCAATCAAAGTTAATAGCTGGACAAATAAAATTACAGGGGAGCTGAAGACAAAGTTGTGAGAAGGCTTAGAAATCAAAACAAAACTTATGCTCTTAGTGCCAACATCGATCCTTCTTCGAGGAAACATTTGGTTCAGAGCCAATTGTGTGATAAAATTGCACCAACGTGAAAGACAGCTTGTTTTTCATTGAAAATCGATCAGCTTCACCAGCCGATGCAACCATGAGGCGCAACCATGAGCATCTATAGGTCATCGTGGTGATGCATCATCCATTTGGCATCAAATTTGGGTGAGGCACCTATGAAGTTCGACAAATCCTCACTGTGGGTTGTTTCTTCTCAGTAATCAAGCTCGAGGAAGGAAGAACCACATGGCAGAGGACAGTGAGGCGGAACAACAATGGCCATCCAATTTTGTGCGGTTGCACTAAAATTGAGGAAGACATGCCCGGGCGTGGAGATATGCGTCGCTATTTGCAAAAATATAAAAAAGGGATATAGTGTTGTTACTTTGTTTTGGCAGTGGTACAAGATTAACAGCGACATCTCAATTGTCAATAAGAATTAATGAAAAGTACACCAACAAATAGAAGCATCATGATTATCTTGATGGGAACTAAACCAGGATACTCAAGAAAAGAAGCATTTCTTCATTTAACCAGTGATAGTATTAGATTAGCAGCAGCAATAGGAGCATATGGACAATGACCGCACAACCACCATGTACTTTTTGTCGGAACAACATGTATACCTCCACCGAGGCATAAACTAGAACAACTTTTCGAGTGGCATTTCCTCTATATTAGTAGGTGATGTTGGATCAGCCGACGAACCCTAGCTATTATACATGGGGAGCTGGGGAGTAGTCGCATAGAAAAAAAACCGCATGCAGCAACCTGGGGAGCTGGACCTGTACAAGAAGTTATACCTTAGGTGGGCAAGATGTCACTTAGGTAGGCGGGCAGGATCTGCCCACACGACGGCAGCGAACAAGGGCGCGGAGGACATTCGTCTGGGGAGCTGGACGAGATTGCAATATGGAAAGTACGCCCGACGAGCTATGTCTTGGGCAAAGAACTATGAAAGATCCACATGCAAGATTTTTCACATGTAGCGCCGTGGGAATACGGGCAGTCGAGCAAGGCCGGAGGGGATACCTGGGTATCATCGGGATGTAACTAGGAGAGCGGTGGCGGGCGGGATCTGCCCATACTGCCATAGCGAGCAGGTGGCGTAGGCCCTACCGCGCGGGAGAACGGTGGGTACCGCAGATTGGGACGTGCTACCTCGGCGTCGTCGAATGGAGAAACGATGCACATCCTCCCTTTCCACCGGCAGACGGGATGCGGCCGGATCAGTGACCAATGCTGGGAGAGAGAGAGAAGCCACCATCGCCTTGTGTGAGATACTCTGAAGACAGACAAACCCCGGCAGGTAGGCTCCATTGTATATAGTGGAGTGGACTACCTTTTTCTCCATAAAAATCGTTTTATATTCTGTGTACGTGCCACTGAGCGATATAACTTTATTTAGAAATAACACTCCAGCACATCAAGTCGAACTTTGTTTCGTGCACGCGTGGTACACGACTGATACGTCTCCAATGTATCTATAATTTTTGATTGCTCCATGCTATATTATCTACTGTTTTGGACTATATTGGGCTTTATTTTCCACTTTTATATTATTTTTTGGACTAACCTATTAACCGGAGGCCCAACCCAGAATTGCTGTTTTTTGCCTATTTCTGTGTTTCGAAGAAACGGAATATCAAACGGAGTCCAAACAGAATGAAACCTTCGGGGACGTGATTTTCTCACCGAACGTGATCCAGGAGACTTGGACCCTACTCCAAGAAGTAACAGAGGCGGTCACGAGGGTGGGGGGCGCCACCCCCCTCTAGGATGCGCCCCCTGCCTTGTGGGCTCCCTATTGCTCCACCGACGTACTCCTTCGTCCTATATATACCTACGTACCCCCAAACGATCAGATACGAAGCCAAAAACCTAATTGCACCGACGCAACTTTCTGTATCCACGAGATCCCATCTTGGGGCCTGTTCCGGAGCTCTGCCGGAGAGGGCCGTCATCCCGGAGGGCTTCTACATCATCATAGCCCCTCCGATGAAGTGTGAGTAGGTTACCTAAGACCTTCGGGTCCATAGTTAGTAGCCAGATGGCTTCTTCTCTCTTTTTGGATCTCAATACAATGTTCTCCCCCTCTCTCGTGGAGATCTATTCGATGTAATCTTCTTTTTGCGGTGTGTTTGTTGAGACCGATGAATTGTGGGTTTATGATCAAGTCTATCTATGAATAATATTTGAATCTTCTCTGAATTCTTTTATGTATGATTGGTTATCTTTGCAAGTCTCTTCGAATTATCAGTTTGGTTTGGCCTACTAGATTGGTTTTTCTTGCCATGGGAGAAGTGCTTAGCTTTGGGTTCGATCTTGCGGTGTCCTTTCCCAGTGACAGAAGGGGAAGCAAGGCACGTATTGCATCGTTGCCATCGAGGATAACAAGATGGGGTTTTTATTATATTGCATGAAACTATCCCTCTACATCATGTCATCTTGCTTAAAGCGTTACTCTGTTTTTAACTTAATACTCTAGATGCATGCTGGATAGCGGTCGATGAGTGGAGTAATAGTAGTAGATGCAGGCAGGAGTCGGTCTACTTGTCTCGGACGTGATGCCTATATACATGATCATACCTAGATATTCTCATAACTATGCTCAATTCTGTCAATTGCTCAACAGTAATTTGTTCACCCACCGTAGAATACTTATGCTCTTGAGAGAAGCCACTAGTGAAACCTATGGCCCCGGGTCTATTCTCATCATATCACTCTCCATCACTTTAATTTCACTTTGCCTTTTACTTTTTACTTTGCATCTCTATATCAAAAATACCAAAAATATTATCTATCATCTCTATTAGATCTCACTCTCGTAAGTGTCCGTGAAGGGATTGACAACCCCTAATCGCGTTGGTTGCGAGTAGCTATCGTTTTGTGCAGGTACGAGGGACTTGCGCGTGGCCTCCTACTCGATTGATACCTTGGTTCTCAAAAACTGAGGGAAATACTTACGCTACTTTGTTGCATCAGCCTCTCCTCTTCGGGGAAAACCAACGCAGTGCTCAAGAGGTAGCAAGAAGAATTACTGGCGCCGTTGCCGGAGAGTCTACATAAAAAGTTAACATACCAAGTACCCATCACAATCCATATCTCTCGGATTACATTAGTTGCCATTTGCCTCTCGTTTTCCTCTCCCCCACTTCACCCTTGCCGTTTTATTCACCCTCTCTTTTCCATGTGACTTCTTTTTGCTTGCATCTTCGCTTGCTAAAAGTTTATGGATCCTCATCCACTTGCTAATCTCTTTAAGAGATCCAATTATGATGAACCTATTGCTATTGAAGTGAGTGCACTAGATTATCTTTATAAGGTTTTGCCTGAAATCCGTAAAGTGACTCACGGTAGATCTTTGAATAAAAAGCATGATTGCAATGATTTTATTATAAATTCTTTTGATGTCAATTGTGCTAAAAATATGCAAAACCCTAAGCTTGGGGATGCTAGTTTTGTTATGTCCTCTACTTTTTGCAATGATCATGATTGGGGTGATAGTTCTTCTTATGATCTTGAAAATTTATTTAAGCCCCATGATGAATATGAGATTGATAATAGTGTTTTCAATAATATTGAAAGTGGGTTTGGAAGATTGTCAACTTTAGATCCCAAATATTTGGATGATATTCAATCTTATGAAATTTTTGATAAAAGTGGGCTTGGAGAAATCATGACTTTAGTTAATGATAATCCCACTATTTTGGAAGAGTGTCAACTTCACATGCATGTGGATCGTGTTAAAAATGTTTTATGTGATAGCTATTTTGTTGAATTTGCTTATGATCCCACATGTAATTATTATGAGAGAGGAAAATATGGTCGTAAAAAAATTCACGATAATAAACTACCTCTCGTTATGTTGAGATTGCTATTGTTTCTTTCCGCTTCGTTGCATATGCTAATTTTTGCTTGCTATGATAATTTGTTTACCTACAAGATGCCTATGCATAGGAAGTATGTTAGACTTAGATGTGTTTGTCACGTGTTTTATGATGCTCTCTTTGTGCTTCAATTCTTGTCTTTCTTGCGAGCATCATTAAAATTATCAATGCCTAGCTAAAAGGCTTCAAAGAAAAGTGCTTGTTGGGAGACAACCCAATATACTTCCTTTCTGTCGTTGAATAAATAATCCACCTACCTTCTGTTTAGGTGTGGTTTTGTGTTTTAATTAGTGTTTGTGCCAAGTTAGACCTATAGGATCTTCTTGGATGATAGTTATTTGGTCTTGCTGTAATTTCCAGAAACTTTCTGTTCACGAAAACAATTGTTAAAAATCACCAGAACGTGATAAAATACTGATTTCAATTGCTTCTGATCAATAAACAAATTCTCTAGCTCGTCCTATTTTGGTAGATTTTTTGGAGTTCCGGAAGTTTGCGTTAGTTAAAGATTACTACATAATGTTCTGTTTTTGACAGATTCTGTTTTTCGTGTGTTGTTTGCTTATTTTGATGAATCTATGGTTAGTAAAATAGTTTATCCATAGATAAGTTGGAATACAGTAGGTTTAACACCAACGTAAATAAATAAGGAGTTCATTACAGTAACTTGAAGTGGTTTTTGTTTTCTTTCTCTAACGGAGCTCACAAGATTTCTATTGAGTTTTGTGTTGTGAAGTTTTCAAGTTTTGGGTGAAATCTTTTGATGGATTATGGAACAAGGAGTGGCAAGAGCCTAACCTTGGGGATGCCCATGGCACCCCCGAGATAATCCAAGGACACCAAAAAGTCAAAGCTTGGGGATGCGCCGGAAGGCATCCGCTCTTTCGTCTACTCCCATCGGTAATTTTACTTGGAGCTATATTTTATTCACCACATGATATGTGTTTTGCTTGGAGCGTCTTGTATTATTTGTGTCTTTGTTTGTTAGTGTGCCACAATCATCCTTGCTGTACACACCTTTTTAGAGAGCCATATATGAATTAAAATTTGATAGAATACTCTATGTGCTTCACTTATATCTTTTGAGCTATGTAGTTTTGCTCTATGTGCTTCACTTATATCTTTTGAGCGTTATAATTTTGCTCTATGTGCTTCACTTAGATCTTTTAGAGCACGGTGGTGGATTTGTTTTAAAGAAACTATTGATCTCTCATGCTTCACTTAGATTATTTTTAGAGTCTCTAATAGCATGGTAAATTGCTTAATAATAATATGCTTGGTATTCAAGATTTGTGAAACTTTCTTTTGAGTGTGTTGAATACTAAGAAAATATTGATGCTTGATAATTGTTTTGAGATATGAACATGGTGATATTAGAGTCATGCTAGTTGAGTAGTTGTGAATTTAAAGAATACTTGTGTTGAAGTTTGTGATTCCCGTAGCATGCACGTATGGTGAATCGTTATGTGATGAAGTCGGAGCATGATTTATTTATTGATTGTCTTCCTTATGAGTGGCGGTCGGGGACGAGCGATGGTATTTTCCAACCAATCTATCCCCCTAGGAGCATGTGCGTAATACTTTGCTTTGATAACTTCTAAATTTTTGCGATAAGTATATGAGTTCTTTATGACTAATGTTGAGTCCATGGATTATATGCACCTTTTCCCATCCTTCCACCATTGCTAGCCTCTCTAATACCGCGCACTTTTCACCGGTATCATACACCCACCACATACCTTCCTCAAAACAGCCACCATACCTACCTATCATGGCATTACCATAGCCATTCCGAGATATATTGCCATGCAACTTTCCACCGTTCCGTTTATTATGACACGCTCCATCATTGTCATATTGCTAGCATGATCATGTAGTTGACATCGTATTTGTGGCAAAGCCACCATTCATAATTCTTTCATACATGTCACTCTGGATTCATTGCATATCCCGGTACACCGCCGGAGGCATTCATATAGAGTCATATTTTGTTCTAAGTATCGAGTGGTAATTGTTGGGTTGTAAGAAAAATAAAAGTGTGATGATCATCATTTTTAAAGCATTGTCCCAAGTGAGGAAAGGATGATGGAGACTATGATTCCCCCACAAGTCGGGATGAGACTCCGGACGAAAAAAAGAGGCCATAAAAAAGAGAAAAGGCCCAAATAAAAAATGAGAGAAAAAGAGAGAAGGGACAATGTTACTATCCTTTTACCACACTTGTGCTTCAAAGTAGCACCATGATCTTCATGATAGAGAGTCTCGCATTCTGTCACTTCCATATACTAGTGGGAATTTTTCATTATAGAACTTGGCTTGTATATTCCTATGATGGGCTTCCTCAAAATGCCCTAGGTCTTCGTGAGCAAGCAAGTTGGATGCACACCCACTTAGTTACTTTTGTTGAGCTTTCATATACTTATAGCTCTAGTGCATCTGTTGCATGGCAATCCCTACTCACTCACATTGATATCTATTGATGGGCATCTCCATAGCACGTTGATACTCCTAGTTGATGTGAGACTATCTTCCCCTCTTTTTGTCTTCTCCACAACCACCATTCTATTCCACATATAGTGCTATATCCATGGCTCATGCTCATGTATTGCGTGAAGATTGAAAAAGTTTTGAAAATGTTAAAGTATGAAACAATCGCTTGGCTTGTCGTCGGGGTTGTGCATGATTTAAATACTTTGTGTGGTGAAGATAGAGCATAGCCAGACTATATGATTTTGTAGGGATAACTTTCTTTGGCCATGTTATTTTGAGAAGACATGATTGCTTTGTTAGTATGCTTGAAGTATTATTATTTTTATGTCAACATAAACTTTTGTCTTGAATCATTCGAATCTGAATATTCATACCACAATTAAGAAGATTTGCATTTAAATTATGCCAAGTAGCATTCCGCATCAAAAGTTCTCTTTTTATCATTTACCTACTCGAAGACGAGCAGGAATTAAGCTTGGGAATGCTTGATAAGTCTCCAACGTATCTATAATTTTTGATTGCTCCATGCTATATTATCTACTGTTTTGGACTATATTGGGCTTTATTTTCCACTTTTATATTATTTTTGGGACTAACCTATTAACCGGAGGCCCAGCCCAGAATTGTTGTTTTTTGCCTATTTCAGTGTTTCGAAGAAACGGAATATCAAATGGAGTCCAAACGGAATGAAACCTTCGGGAACGTGATTTTCTCACCGAACGTGATCCAGGAGACTTGGACCCTACTCCAAGAAGTAACAGAGGCGGTCACGAGGGTGGGGTCCGCGCCCCCTGCCTCGTGGGCCCCCTGTTGCTCCACCGACGTACTCCTTCCTCCTATATATACCTACGTACCCCCAAACGATCAGATACGGAGCCAAAAACATAATTCCACCGCCGCAATTTTCTGCATCCACGAGATCCCATCTTGGGGCCTGTTCCGGAGCTCCGCCGGAGAGGGCCGTCATCACGGAGGGCTTCTACATCATCATAGCCCCTCCGATGAAGTGTGAGTAGCTTACCTCAGACCTTCGGGTCCATAGTTAGTAGCCAGATGGCTTCTTCTCTCTTTTTGGATCTCAATACAATGTTCTCCCCCTCTCTCGTGGAGATCTATTCGATGTAATCTTCTTTTTGCGGTGTGTTTGTTGAGACCGATGAATTGTGGGTTTATGATCAAGTCTATCTATGAATAATATTTGAATCTTCTCTGAATTCTTTTATGTATGATTGGTTATCTTTGCAAGTCTCTTCGAATTATCAGTTTGGTTTGGCCTACTAGATTGGTTTTTCTTGCCATGGGAGAAGTGCTTAGCTTTGGGTTCGATCTTGCGGTGTCCTTTCCCAGTGACAGAAGGGGCAGCAAGGCATGTATTGCATCATTTCCATCGAGGATAACAAGATGGGGTTTTTATCATATTGCATGAAACTATCCCTCTACATCAGTGCCCAAAGCGCCAGTACTACCACAGTGAACCCCAACTCCATCAGTTAGTACACCTATTCCTATGGAGGAAGCACAACCAACCATTCATAGTTTAGCATCTATCGCATTTGATGTTGTTAAGTCCTATGTGTGTATCTTCCCATCATGGAAATATTATATTGAAGATGAAGGAAAATGCCAGCTGCAGGTGTTTGTCCAGGAGTTATCTGTAAGTAATGTTATTCATGGAAATTACTTTACTTTGTCCCATACATTCTACCTCCATGATGGTTATAATACAGCAAATTTTTCCCATTTTTATCTATAGAGAAGGACCGATTTGGAAACTCAGGATGAGGTAACCTATGCTAATACCTTTGCTATCTTCAAGAATGCTTGGTGGCAGTATCGGAATTACCTGAAGAAAACATACTTCACTGGCAAAGAAACTCGTCAAATTCCCTTACGTTCTCCTGAGACACATTTACTGGACAATTACTGGGAACGCCTTGTTCTGTACTGGTCCCGAACCAAGAATGTGGTAAGGTCTATGAGCTCATTTCTACTATATGCTTGCATCTTACTGTACTCTGTTCATGTAGAACAAGTGCTTAAACCTGAAGAACAACTATTCTCATTTAAGATTCCATTGCTATCGTGCATACTTGAAAGGATCGAGAAGAGGTGTCTAGAGGGGGGGTGATTAGACACTAAGTGCCAAAAGTTGCAGTTTTTAATATTCTTAAGTTTAGGTGGAGTTTAAGCACAACTTTAATGAACACAATACATATCAAGCAAGCATGCAATGAGTATATGAGCAGCGGAAAGTAAAGCATGCAACTTGCAAGAATGTAAAGAGAAGGGTTTGGAGTATTCAAACGCAATTGGAGACACGGATGTTTTTGGCGTGGTTCCGATAGGTGGTGCTATCGTACATCCACGTTGATGGAGACTTCAACCCACGGAGGGTAACGGTTGCGCGAGTCCACGGAGGGCTCCACCCACGAAGGGTCCACGAAGAAGCAACCTTGTCTATTCCATCATGGCCGTCGCCCACGAAGGACTTGCCTCACTAGCGGTAGATCTTCACAAAGTAGGCGATCTCCTTGCCCTTACAAACTCCTTGGTTCAACTCCACAATCTTGTCGGAGGCTCCCAAGTGACACCTAGCCAATCTAGGAGACACCACTCTCCAAGAAGTAACAAATGGTGTGTTGATGATGAACTCCTTGCTCTTGTGCTTCAAATGATAGTCTCCCCAACACTCAACTCTCTCTCACAGGATTTGGATTTGGTGGAAAGAGGATTTGAGTGGAAAGCAACTTGGGGAAGGCTAGAGATCAAGATTCATATAGTAGGAATGGAATATCTTGAGCTCAACACATGAGTGGTAGTTCTCTCTCCGAAAATGTGTATTGGAAGTGAAGGTATGTTCTGATGGCTCTCTCCACGAATGAAGAGTGGGTGGAGGGGTATATATAGCCTCCACACAAAATCTAACCGTTACACACAATCTGCCAAACTCGGTGGGACCGAATCGTTAAACTCGGTCGGACCGATTCAGCAAACCTAGTGACCGTTAGGATTTTTGGTGGGACTGAGATGCAACTCGGTAAGACCGATATGGTTAGGGTTTGGGCATAACGTAATCTCGGTGTGATCGATTACACAAACTCGATGGGACCGATTTTGGTAATAAGCTAGCCAAGAGTTGGTCAGGCAAACTCGGTGAGACCGATTACACAAACTCGGTGGGACCGATTTTGGTAATGAGCTGACCAGAGGTTTTGCATTGTAATCTCGGTAGTACCGATTGCTCAAACTCAGTGAAACCGATTTTGGCAATGGACATACACAGTGAGATTACAATCCCATCTCGGTGAGACCGAGATCCCTATCGGTGAAACCGATTTGCTAGGGTTTGTGGCAGTGGCTATGACAAGTGAAACTCGGTGGCGCCGGATAGAAAGAATCGGTGGGGCCGAGTTTGACTTTTGGTTTAGGTCATATGTGGATGTGGGAAGATAGTTGAGGGTTTTTGGAGCATATCACTAAGCACATGAAGCAAGAGGCTAATTAAGCAACACCTCATCCCTCCTTGATAGTATTGGCTTTTCCTATAGACTCAATGTGATCTTGGATCACTCAAATAGAAAATGTAGAGTCTTGATCTTCAAGCTTGAGCCAATACTTTGTCCTTAGCATCTTGAAGGGGTTCCACATCCTCTAGTCCATGCCACTCCATTGTTGAACTTATCTGAGACATACTAGGTAGAAGTGTTAGTCCAACAAGAGATATGTTGACATTAATTACCAAAACCACCCAGGGATCACTTGTGCTTTCAATACTTCTTTGCTTTTGTATCACTGATTTACTCATGTAGACTTAGTTTTAAATTGAATGACCCAATGGAAACTACAATGGCACAACATGTATGTTTACGCATGTTTCTTTAACAGGTTTGCTCTTATAAATAGCTCTGTTGATTTCAATTTCAATTGTGTATACAGTTGAATTCTCATATCATGCACACTAGTAGCATCACAACAGAGCCAATAGTGTTGTTGTACATGTAGACCCGTGGTACCCATCTGAAATCTTGTTGTGCTGTGTAGTTTCCCACGCTTTGTATTCTTTCAGTGTTGCTTTCTCTTGAACTGATATGATTTGAACCGTGTCTCTATTTTGATTTGGCAAGACAATGTAGTGAACATAGGACATAGATATATGTTTGTTTGATGCTATTATAATGTACTACTTGGCAATAGAAGACTTGGTAGTTTAATCTTGTCCACCTTACTAATGATCTGGTTCACTGAAATGAGTTTCATATACTAGTACATGCTAAACCTCTTATGTGTCTGCTTGTTTCTTCTTTTAGAATGCTGACAGAATATTGGGGAAGAGTGCCTTATTAAGCAATGGTAAAGGAAGTAATGCGGATAAGGTTCAGGATAGTGAGACACCCTTGTTGGTCTCCAATACAGTTGATAAAACGGCTAAGGAAAACTATCTTGAAGACAGTGAGACAACCCCAAAGTCATGTTTTGGTTTACTGTTCGAGTTACTGGCCACTACCGCTTGCACAAGCTATTCAAACTCATTGTCTGAATGAGTTCGGTTTCTTGAGTCTCAACTACAAGCTGAAAGACATCGATCAGCTGAGCTGCGACAACAAGCGGAAGGACTGCGAAAGTCCCTAGAGCATTCAGATGCATACTTTCTGGTGCAACAACAAGCGTTGGAGGATTTTAGCACCAAACAGGACAAAGCTAATAAGCTTGCTAAGCTTATTGCCAGCATGGTGGATACCTAGGATAACGTTTCTTGACCTCTTTGGAAGTTGTTTCAGTTATGGACTTGTTTTGCTGCCGCGTTTATTTGCACTGGTAGACAATTTTGATGGCCAGTGTATGTAATATGCTGCTTTGTTCCCTATATTTGCACTAGTGGCGAACTTTGATGCCCAGTGGATGTAATATGTGTAATAGCTGTAATAGGCTAGCGTTAGTTGCTTGCTTATTTATTTCCTTATTGTCTTGTTTAGTTGTTTGCTTGTAGTCACTGCAGTTCTTTTTCCACGTTTTTCTAGTGGCCACAATAACCTATTTTTGGTAACTAGGCCACAACAAGCATGGCAACACAAGGACTGTTGTAACCATGTGCCTCCTGCGGGCCATAGGATCCATGGGCCTTCTACGGGCCATAGGATCCATGGGCCTTCTATGGGCCGTAGGATCCATGGACTTTTACGAGTCGTAGGATCAATGGGCCTTCTACAGGGTGTATAATCATTTCGCCAAACATGGGTCGTACTATTCATGGACCATAACATGATGTATTTGATAACGCTATGTAAACAACCCAACGGGTTAACGGGCCACAAACGGGCCGAATGTAACCACGGGCTGAATTTGGCCCGCAAACGGAACAGGCCAGTAACGGTCTGTAACTAACGGAATTCTAGAAATGAGCTCAAGAATAAATGGGCCCTTAGAAGGATGAAAGTTAACACGGGCTGGAAACGGCCGACAGAATAATGGGCCGTTAATGGGAATAAAGCGATACACTGCTCATTATGGGCCAATTTCATATCGAGCCTTTAATGGGCCCAGAGTTATAAAGGGCCTCATATGGGCCGAAAGAGATCATGGGCCATACATGGGCCGGAAGTTACAATGGGTTGGAATCATATTGGAGGGCCCAGATGAAGCTACTGGGCTTAATTCCGATAGGTCGTAATGGGTCGGGGGTTAGCGGGCTGTAAATGGGCTATATACGAACATGCCGTTAACAGGCTTTCCGTGGGCCGGCCCGTTACCTTTTGACCAAGTCAAACGGGCTGGCCTTTAGATCGGAATGGGCCTCTGTTGGGCCGTGCCACATGTCTACGTATCATAGGCGCCTCCTGTCCAATGGGTGGATGGCATATGTCCCAACGGTGAGCCAACACGTGTTTCCTCTCGCCAATGAGAATTTTACACGTGGAAAATCCCCATTGGTCCGGGCTGTTAACGGGTTATCGGATCCAAAACCGGACCCGATAGCTTAACAGCGAACTATTATGGTGGATGCCATGTGTCGGTTACCCTTGACGAAAACACTTCCATGACGCGCCATTTATAGTCATGGAAGTGGACACTTCCATGATGATGATTTTGGTAATGTCATGGAACACTTCTATGATAGCACAGGTATGACTATCTTGATTCTTTCATAAAATCATCATGGATGTACATGCATGACAGAAAATGTGACCTACTGTGACAAACACGTATCATCACGGAAGTGTATTTTCTTGTAGTGGGTGTTCGGGGCTGGCGTTGGCTCCCCGACCCCTTCTCCGCTGAGAGGAGCATGTGCCGTTGAAGGCCTTGGAGGCTCGGGAGCGGTCGGCGAGTGGTGTCCGGATGGTCCGGACTCCTTTCCTTCGTTAGCCAGGAGGGACGCTCCCTCCTGGTCTTTGGTGACCGAGGTGTTAACCTTGGCCATTATGGCGTCCGCCTCCTCCTCTGTGTTCGAGGGAGAAATAGTCCTTTGGGACCGCACCTCCTCAACCTCTTTGGGGATAAGAGGAGGCGCGGAGTGCACCATAGACCCACTGTACGCCAGTTCGGTGGGCGGAGACGCCCCCTCCGAAGTCTACTCGGTGGGGCGTTCATGTGGGGGGCTGCAACTCGGAGAGGTTAACCTTCAACTAGAGCAAATTGCTGAAAATGAGATAGTTGAAAATGCCAATGCCTTACCTGCTGGTCGGGGGCTTGACCCTGGGTTCCTTCTCCGGAACCTTCTCGAACACTTCGGACTCCTTGTCGGAGTTCGAACTGTCGGACAAAACCAGCTTGGCTTCCCATCATCTCTTCAAGGCCGGAGAAGGTTGGACCTCCTCGATGTCCTCGGACGCCGCCCTCTTCTTGGAGTGCGAGGAGGTACTCTCCTCCTCATCCTCAGCCTCGCCCCCATCCTGCACGGATGAGGCCGCAACGTCTCCGGAGCGATTACAAGGATGAACCCTGCGGCGAAGGCCCTCCCTAGCCTCCGACACTTTCTTCTTCTTGCCCTTCTTGGTGGGCGCTTTATAAGGCACCACGACCAGCAGATTTTCCAGCTGCTCTAATCAGGGCCATTCCGGTAGAGGCACCGGGCCGTGGATCTTCTTGGTCTTGGAGCCAGCCCTGCAAAATCAATGTACCAGGGTTAGACCGAATCAAACGTGTAGTGAATATCCGAACACTCCTCCAAGAAAAATTCCGCTCACTGATACGTCTCCAACGTATCTATAATTTTTTACTGTTCCATGCTATTATATATTCTGTTTTGGATGTTTAATGGGCTTTATTTTACACTTTTATATTATTTTTGGGACTAACCTATTAACCCAAGGTCCAGTGCAAATTGTTGTTTTTCTTGCCTATTTAAGTTTTTCACGAAAAAGGAATATCAAACGGAGTCCAAACGGAATGAAACCTTCAGGAGCGTGATTTTTGGAACAAACGTGAACCAGAGGACTTGGAGTGGACGTGAAGAAACGAACGAGGAGGCCACGAGGCAGTGGCGCGCCCTCCACCCTCATGGGCCCCTCGTGGCTCCACTGACCTACTTCTTCCTCCTATATATACCTATGTACCCCAAAACCATCCAGGAGCACCACAAAAACCTAATTCCACCGCCGCAACCTTCTATACCTGTGAGATCCCATCTTGGGGCCTCTTCCGGCGCTCCGTTGGAAGGGGAATCGATCATGGAGGGCTTCTACATCAACACCATAGCATCTCCGATGATGTGTGAGTAGTTTACCATAGACCTTCGGGTCCATAGTTATTAGCTAGATGGCTTCTTCTCTCTCTTTGGATCTCAATACAAAGTTCGCCTCGATCTTTTTGGAGATCTATTCGATGTATTTCTTTTTGCGGCGTGTTTGTCGAGATCCGATGAATTGTGTGTTTATGATCAAGATTATCTTTGAACAATATTTGAATCTTCTCTGAATTCTTTTATGTATGATTAGTTATCTTTGCAGGTCTCTTCGAATTATCAGTTTGGTTTGGCCTACTAGATTGATCTTTCTTGCAATGGGAGAAGTGCTTAGCTTTTGGTTCAATCTTGCGTTGCTCGATCCCAGTGATAGAAAGGGAAATGACACATATTGTATTGTTGCCATCGAGGATAAAAAGGTGGGGTTTATATCATATTGCTTGAGTTTATCCCTCTACATCATGCGTCACTCTGTTCTTATGAACTTAATACTCTATATGCATGCTGGATAGCGGTCGATGTCTGGATTAATAGTAGTAGATGCAGGCAGGAGTCGGTCTACTTGTCATGGACGTGATGCCTATATACATGATCATGCCTAGATATTCATGCACTTTTCTATCAATTGCTCGACAGTAATTTGTTCACCCACCGTAATACTTATGTTATCTTGAGAGAATCCACTAGTGAAACCTATGGCCCCCGGGTCTATTTTACATCATATTAATCTCCCGTCAACAAGCTATTTCTATCGATGTTTATTTTGCTTTCTGTACTTTTAGTCTTTATCATAAAAATACCATAAATATTATCTTATCATCTCTATCAGATCTCACTTTTGCAAGTGATCGTGAAGGGATTAACAACCCCTTTATCGCGTTGGTTGCCTTGGTTCTCAAAAACTAAGGGAAATACTTACGCTACTTTGCTGCATCACCCTTTCCTCTTTGTCGGTGTTCTGGGAACGGGGGTCCCCAGACTTGCCTTCCTGCGGCCTGCGGTGTTGCTCAAGTGGGGGCCCAGCATGGCCCATCTTCATCAGCACAAGGCTAAAGACCCTCGCGAGGGGCCAAGCCTCGCGAGGCGGACGACATGGCGCTTCCTCAAGCACGGCCTCCTCAGGCTGGCTCGCGAGGAGGCGGAGAGATCAAGGCGGGGTACCTCGCGAGGTGCCCATGACGCAAGCCATGACGATCGAGGGTGCCAGGCGGGCGCCAGCACGCGCAGCGTCTCCCTTTCCTCTTTGGTGCAAAGTGGGCAAGCGCAGGCAAGAGGATCAAGCAAAGGCACCCATTTCGGTGCGACGAGACCAAGACCAGTCCAACGGTGGGAAAGAGGTCACCATGGAGCCCAGGACGGCGTCACCACAGGGCCTTTGGCAGGCGAAGACCAACTTTAGTCAGGATAAGTGTACCAGATGTCCCCCTTCGAATTGGCCAATTGTTGGCGCCCTTCCCTCTCAATATTTGGGAGGAGGCCCAGGGCCTTTGCCTATAAATAGGACTGGCCACCCCCAGGGTAGAGGCAGATTGGAATGAGCTAGGATGGAATCCAGCATCTAGAGAGAGAGAAGGGCGAGAGAACTCCCCCTAGCAGTTCAACCCCTAGCCAAGAACAGGCCCTCGCGAGGCCGTTCCCCCTTGTACTGTTCTTCCTCATCAGTCCAAGAGGCAATCCACCCACCACAAACTACAGTAGGGTGTTACACCACAACGGTGGCCCGAACTAGTATAAACCTTGTGTCTCTTGTGTTGTTCCTGCAGTAATTAGATCCTTACGAGACGGAGAGGTAGAGGGCACGATCTCCATGCGCACCCCAGAGTTCGAACCTTAAGGGTCTGTCGGAACCCGTGAATCCGACATTTGGCGCGCCAGGTAGGGGTGCGCCGGAATCTGCCTTCCACCGCTCCGTTCTCCCCCGGCTGCCGCATCCATGTACGGCGCGCGACGAGCTCGCGCCACGCCAGCGGCCCTCGCTGGTGGACGTCCTCGCCGTTCCCCATCGTCCGCCGTCAACACCGCCACTGGCCCGACGGGAGGCGAGCAACAAGCACCACCCCGGCGCCTGTCTATGCGACCGGGCTGCCGCACCACAACGTCGACGCTCCCAGTCGTCATGGCCCTCCTGGGCGGCTCGCAGGCGCCACCAACTAGCCGCCACATCAAGCCGTTTGCCCGCCAGATCGGCGTCGTTTCCGCATGGCAGGGGGCTCCCACGGACCAGGCGGCGCGCGAGGTTGCCTGACCTTCAGCTCGGAAGACCACCCCGCTAACTTGGCCGGCTCGGGCGCGCTCCCCCTTTTGTGCACCCCCACCATCTGCCAGGTGGCCATCACCAGAACCCTCGTCGATGGCGGCGCGGGCCTCAGTGTGCTTTCGGTCGAGACCTTCAACCTCCTCCGCATACCCCGGGAGCGGCTGCAACCCAGCCGATCCTTCTCAGGCGTCGGGGGCGGGTCGTCCGACTCCTTGGGACAGATCCGGCTCCCGTTGACCTTCGACACCTACGACAACTTCCGCATAGAGATGGTCGACTTCGACATCGCCCCCATCGGCCTCCCTAACAACGCCATCCTCGGCTACCCGGCACTGGCTCAGTTCATGGCCGCCACGCACCCGGCGTACAACCTCATGAAGATGCCCAGGAGCAACGGTACCCTCACGGTGCACGGAGACACCGGGGACGCCCTGCGAGTACTCAAGCTCGCCTTCGAGACGGCGGCATCGGCACAGCCCGCCGACGCGGGGACCCCTAAGCCCAAGGGGGTTGCGCCTACCAAGAAGAAGCAGTTGTTCACTCAGGACAAGGCGGAAACCAAGCAGATACTCATCGACGAGGACGGGTCCTCCAGCGCCACTTTCACCATTGGCGCCAACCTGGGGCCTGAGCAGGAGGAGGCCCTGGTCAAGTTCCTGCGTGCAAACAAGAAAGTGTTTGCTTGGGAGCCCGATCAGTTGGCAGGGATCCCCAGGGACGTCATCGAGCACCACCTCAATGTGTGCCCAAATGTGCGTCCCGTGAAGCAGAAAGCCAGGCGACAGTCCGCAGAGAAGCAGGCCTTCATCGTCCAAGAGACCCGCAAGTTAGAAGCCGCTGGAGTCATTCGCGAGGTCCGGTACCCAGATTGGTTGGCCAACCCTGTCGTTGTGCCCAAGAAAGGGGGGAATGAACGCATGTGTGTCGACTTCACCAACCTCAACAAGGCATGCCTGCAAGATCCGTTCCCGCTCCCTCGCATCGACCAGATCGTCGATTCCACCGCCGAGTGCGACCTGTTGTGCTTTTTGGATGCCTTCTCAGGATATCACCAGATCAAGATGGTGATAGAAGACGTTGAGAAGACCGCCTTCTTGACCCCATGCGGGGTATACTGCTATACATGCATGCCGTTTGGACTACGCAACGCAGGGGCAACCTTTCAGCAGCTGATGCACATCACCTTGGGCTCGCAACTCGGGAAGAATGTTGAAGCATACGTCGATGACATTGTGGTGAAATCTCGAGAGGCCAGGACCCTGATACAAGACCTGGAGGAGACCTTCCCGAGCCTCGACGCAGTGAACCTGTGGCTCAACCCAGAGAAATGTGTGTTTGGCATTCCCTCGGGAAAGCTTTTGGGATTCCTCGTATCTCACCGTGGCATCGAGGCCAACCCCAAGAAGTCAAGGCAGTCGAGGACATGAGTCCGCCAAAGACCCTCAGAGAAATGCAGAAGCTCACTGGGCGTGTGACCGCACTAGGGCGCTTCATCTCCAAGCTGGGGGAACGAGCGCTGCCTTTCTTTCAGCTGATGAAGAAAAAGGGACCCTTTGAATGGACTGAAGAGGCAGATAGGGCGCTTCAAGATCTCAAGAGGTACCTAACCAGTCCCCCAGTCATGGTGGCCCCACGCCCTCAAGAGCCTCTGCTGCTTTACCTTGCCGCCACCACTTACTCTGCCAGCGCAGCACTGGTGGCGGTTAGGGAGGAGCGCCAGTCCAAGACCATAGCGGCAGCCCGAGGCCAGACAAGACAGGAACAGGGAAAGCTCGAGGAAGCCGAAACTACAGATGAAGAGGGTCAGCTGCCGAGGGACGCACCAGAGACAGGAGAGGCATCATGCCCGGATTGTCCACCTCCCAAGGCCACAGCATCTCGTGAGGTGCCCTCACCTACAGAGGGCGCCGCAACCCAAGCTGCTCTCAGCCTTGTTGAGCACCCGGTCTACTTCGTTAGCACGGTGCTACGGGACGCGAGGGCACGATACCCGATGCCTCAGAAGCTCCTCCTCGCGCTGCTGGTGGCCTCGCGCAAGCTGCGGCACTACTTCCAAGCGCACCCGATCAAGGTCGTCTCATCGTACCCCCTGGAGAGGGTGCTCAGGAGCCCTAACTCAGCCGAAAGGGTCGCGGAGTGGAACATAGAGTTGCAAGCATTTCAGCTCGAGTTCAGCACAACTAGGGTCATCAAAGGAGCCGCGTTGGCGGATTTCGTGGCGGAATGGACAGAGGCGCCGGGCCTCAAGGATGACGAGGATCGCTCCCTCTCCCTAGGGAGCGAGGCGCCAGAAGGCTGGGTCATGTACTTCGACGGGGCATTCTCCAGGCACGGCGCGGGGGCTGGTGTTGTGCTGATATCACCCACTCAGAATAAGCTTTGCTATGCAGTACAACTCTGTTTCCAGCAAGGAGAAAAGGTCTCCAACAACATAGCAGAATATGAGGGACTGATAGCCGGGTTGAAGGCCGCAGCGGCCCTGGGAGTGAAGCGCCTCACCGTGAAAGGCGACTCACAGCTCCTAGTCAACTTCTCCAATAAGGTGTACGAGCCGAAGGACGAGCATATGGAGGCCTACCTAGCAGAGGTCCGCGGGATGGAAAAGCAGTTCTGGGGGCTGGAGCTGAAGCACGTGCCCCGTGGCACCAACCAGGAAGCTGACGACATAGCCGGACGGGCGTCTAGGCAGCTGCCGCAGAAGCCCGGCGTCTTCGAAGAGCGGCTCTTCAAGCCTTCAGCGCAGCCAACGCTATCAAGCACAGCTCAGCCTCGAGAGGAGCTCCCTCAGCCGCCAGCCTCGGGAGCCCGGGCCTGCGGGCCGACCTCAGGAGCACGTTTGCTCCTGACGATGGAACCTCAGGAGGAATGCTGGATCACCGAGCTCCGGAATTACCTGACACATGGGACCCTACCAGAGAAGGAAGAGGAAGCAGAACGTGTAGCGCGGCAGGCCACAGCATACTGCATCAGAGACGGAGAACTCTACCGGAAGCGACCCAACGACGTATCTCTGCGCTGCATCTCCAGGGAGCAAGGAAGGGAACTACTGGGGGACATACACGGCGGAGACTGCGGACACCACTCGTCATCACGAACCCTCGTCGGCAAAGCATTCCGTAGTGGGTTCTATTGGCCCACCGCGAATTGGTAAAGGCTTGTGAAGCCTGCCAGTTCCATTCCAAGCAGATCCATCAGCCTGCGGGGAGCCTGCAGACTATACCCCTCTCGTGGCCATTCGCAGTTTGGGGGTTGGATATTCTGGGCCCGTTCCCTCGGGCCCCAGGGGGCTACCGTTACCTCTACGTCGCCATTGACAAGTTCACCAACTGGGCAGAGGTGGAGGCTGTCCGTACCATCCCCGCAGGCTCCGCGGTCAAGTTCATCAGGGGTATCGTGAGCCGGTTCGGGGTGCCGAACCGCATCATCACAGACAACGGTTCGCAGTTCACCAGTAACCTCTTCAAAACATACTGTGCTAACCTTGGAACGCAGATATGCTACGCTTCGGTGGCACACCCGCGAAGCAATGGGCAAGCCGAACGAGCCAACACGGAGGTCCTGAGAGGCCTCAAGACCAGGACGTTCAAGAAGAAGCTGGAGGCCTGCGGCATGGGTTGGTACGATGAGCTCCAATCTGTGCTGTGGTCCATCCGCATGACCGCGACCAAACCAACCGGGGAAACTCCATTCTTCCTGGTCTATGAAGCCGAAGCAGTCCTTCCTCACGAGGTCAGGCGTCGCTCCGTGCGGGTCCTGGCGTTCGACGAGGCGCAGCAGGACGCCATGCGGGGGATGGACCTCGTGCTGGGGGAAGAACGCCGCCGGGAAGCCGCGCTGCGAGCGGCAAGGTACCAACAGGCGCTACGACGATATCACTGCCGCAACATCCGCCCCAGGACCCTCGAGGTAAGAGACCTTGTACTCAGGCGGGTCCTCTCCAGGGAAGGGCTACACTAGCTCTCTCCCATGTGGGAGGGCCCGTTCAAGGTTGTTCATGTTTCCAGGCCTGGCTTTGTGCGCTTGGAGACTCAAGAGGGGAGCCAATCCAGAACGCGTGGAACATCCAGCACCTTCAGAGGTTTTACCCCTAAAAGGCCCTGAGCCTATGAAGAAGGCGAACACCTGTGAAGATCGCCTCTCTTTTTGGAAAAGGCCCTGAGCCTGTGAAGAAGGCGAACGCCTGTGAAGATCGCCTCTCTTTTTGGAAAAGGCCTTGAGCCTGTGAAGAAGGCGAACGCCTGTGAAGATCATCTCTTTTTGGAAAAGGCCCTGAGCCTGTGAAGAAGGCGAACGCCTATGAAGATCATCTCTTTTTGGAAAAGGCCCTGAGCCTGTGAAGAAGGCGAACGCCTGTGAAGATCATCTCTTTTTGGAAAAGGCCCTGAGCCTGTGAAGAAGGCGAACGCCTGCGAAGATCGTCTCTTTTTGGAGAAGGCCCAGAGCCTGTGAAGAAGGCGAATGCCTGTGAAGCTCATTACCTCTAAGGAGAAAGGCCCGGAGCCTGTGAAGAAGGCCAATGCCTGTGAAGCCCATTAGCTCTAAGGAGAAAGGCCCGGAGCCTGTGAAGAAGGCCAATGCCTGTGAAGCTCGCCGCCCCGTGACACTCTCACGTAATAATGAGTGGGGTTGTAGACGCCCCGGAGTCTCAGGAGCGCCGGCCTCAGGCCCTGGGGCTCCCTCCCACGCCCAGTGGCAGCACTTAGCTCCGCGCTGGTGAGAAGACGTCGAAGACTAGACTAGGTGCCGGACGCGGATTTTTCATTTGCTTTCCGCATTTGACGTGTTTTACTTGCATTTGAAGTCTTATCGAAGCTATCGCCGTTGTTGATTTGTGGTTTGTCGGTTTTCGCTCCCCATTTTGATTTTCTCTCATGAAGGCCTCGCGAGGGATGGGGCTCGAACACCCTCGCGAGCATTTTTGCCTCTAGCCATTTAAAGGTTTCACGGCCCGGGCTATCTACAGGAGCACCCCTCTGGTCCGTGCCCCTCGGGCACCGCGACATGCACACAGGGCCTGGGTCGGTCGCCCCCCGGCTGGGGCCGTAAACTACCTACGCGAGGGCAAATAGTTGAGAAACGCAGCAACAAAATTAAGGTAATGGCTACAACGGCAATAATTCTCAACACGCCCCCACGGGGCTCCACGCAGCTGTCTTATCTTACACAGGAAGCAAAAGGAAAAGGAAAGGGCGAGCCCGGCGCGGCCCGCCCCGCATCGGCCTACGGAGGCGACACCGGATGCCTCCGGAGCTCAGGCGGACTCCCTCTCGCGCTTCACCGGAGCGCGACGACGGGCGGATGAACAGCCACCCCCCAAGCAGGCGCGAAGGCGAGGGGGCTGGCTGCGGCCACTGCTGGAGGAGCCGCCAGAAGGGGAGTAGGCGAAGCTTGGGGAGCCTCGGGCGCCGCCGGCAGAGTGGGCGCTGTCTCCTCCATCATCGTCCTCAGGGAAGCATCCTGCGCGGCGACCATCTTCCCCAAACACCCTCACGTAGAGGGTGTTGTCGCCGTCGAACTTGAAGTGCAGGGTGCACCGCTCGCCCAGGCCACGCGCGCGGGCAAACGTTTGCCAGCCGCGGGTCAGGGCCCCATTCCCAGAAGGGGAGACCTCGAGCGAAACCCAAGAGGCCCTACTGCAGTAGCCGTCAGCCTGGAGCCAGAAGCCGCACCGGACGCCGGCCGGCAGCTCGCTGATGAAGAAGCGAGGGAGCTGGAGCCAGGTGCTGGTCGGGTCCGCTGACCACACGACGAACTCCGGCAGCACCTCCGCCGAGCGAAAGCGCGGCCTGGGAGGCCGCGCAACTGCAGCCTGCCTCCCCGTGGCAGCCGAGCGCTCACCACCACGCGGAGAATCACCCCTGTGCCCATGGGGAGCCACAGCAGGGACCACGGGATGCTTGCGGGGATGACCCCGGTCGCGCTTGGCCGGAGGGGAGTCGGGCCCCGCCCGACTAGCCTTCCCCTTCTCCGCAGCTGAGAACCTCTTCGGAGCCATGCGAGCGGCGGCGGTGAAGGAGAGGAAGAAGAAGAGAAGCGGGAAGGGATGGACTGGCGGAGCTTGTGCGGCCTCGCACTTATAGCCGGAAGAGGCCAACCGTCAAGCACCACGATCGCAGGTAATAATGACCCGTATCTATGCATGCAGGGACTAGTCAAGTCACACAGTCGCCGAGGCGTCGTGGGGAAGTGGAGACGCCCACGTCCTGTCAAACCGCCACGCGGCGCCCAAGGCCGCAGGCTGTTAGGGACCGCGGTGCTTCGCCCTTGCCCTTTCACCTCTCGGCACGACCAAGTCCATGCGCGCCTTGGGCCCGGGGGCTACTGTCGGCGTTCTGGGAACGGGGGTCCCCAGACTTGCCTGCCTACGGCCTGCGGCATGGCTCAAGTGGGGGCCCAGCGTGGCCCATCTTCATCAGCACAAGGCTCAAGACCCTCGCGAGGGGCCAAGCCTCGCGAGGCGGACGACATGGCGCTTCCTCAAGCACGGCCTCCTCAGGCTGGCTCGCGAGGAGGCGGAGAGATCAAGGCGGGGTACCTCGCGAGGTGCCCATGACGCAAGCCATGACGATCGAGGGTGCCAGGCGGGCGCCAGCCCGCGCAGCGTCTCCCTTACCTCTTTGGTGCAAAGGGGGAAAGTGCAGGCAAGAGGATCAAGCAAAGGCACCCATTTTGGTGCAACGAGACCAAGACCAGTCCAACGGTGGGAAGGAGGTCACCATGGAGCCCAGGACGGCGTCACCACAGGGCCTTTGGCAGGCGAAGACCAACTTTAGTCAGGATAAGTGTACCAGATGTTCCCCTTCGAATTGGCCAATTGTTGGCGCCCTTCCCGCTCAATATTTGGGAGGAGGCCCAGGGCCTTTGCCTATAAATAGGACTAGCCACCCCCAGGGTAGAGGCAGATTGGAATGAGCTAGGATGGAATCCAGCATCTAGAGAGAGAGAGAGAAGGGCGAGAGAACTCCCCCTAGCAGTTCATCCCCTAGCCAAGAATAGGCCCTCGCGAGGCCATTCCCCCTTGTACTGTTCTTCCTCATCAGCCCAAGAGGCAATCCACCCACCACAAACTAGAGTAGGGTGTTACACCACAACGGTGGCCCGAACTTGTATAAACCTTGTGTCTCTTGTGTTGTTCCTGCAGTAATTAGATCCTTACGAGACGGAGAGGTAGAGGGCACGATCTCCACACGCACCCCAGAGTTCGAACCTTAAGGGTCTGCCGGAACCCGTGAATCCGACACTCTTCAAGGGAAAACCAACGCATGCTCAAGAAGTAGCAAGAAGGATTTCTGGCACTGTTGCCGGGGAGTCTACGCACAAATCCAGACATACCAAGTACCCATCACAAACTCTTATCCATCGCATTACATTATTTGCCATTTTCCTCTCATTTTCCTCTCCCCCACTTCACCCTTGCCGTTTTATTCACCCTTCTTCTGTTCGTCTTTTTGTTTGCTTTGATGTCCTACTTGGCTTGTTTGCTCGTTTGGTTGGAATAGTTGTTTACTTATTGCTAAACAGAGAACCTAAGATCTATGGATCCTCATCTGATTGCTAATCTTTTTAAGAGAGCCAACTATGATGAACCAATTGCTAGTGAGTTTTGTGCACTAGATTATCTTTATGAAGTTTTGCTTGAAATTCGTGAATCTGAAAATTGTGATGAAATACTTTATGGAGTGATTCATGATGGATCTTTGAATAAAAAGCATGATTGCAACGATGTTATTATAAATTCTATTAATGTCAATTTTGCTAATAATATGCAAAACCCTAAGCTTGGGGATGCTAGTATTGCTATGTCCACTACTTGTTACAATGATCATGATTGGGGTGATTCTTCTTTTAATCTTGAAATTTTTTTAAGCCCCATGATGAATATGAGATTGATTATAATGTTTGCAATAATATTGAAGGTGGGTTTGGAAGTATATCAACTTTAGATCCCACATATTTGGAGAATGTTCAATCTTATGAAGTTTTTGATAAAAGTGGGTTTGGAGTGGTCATGACTTTAGTTAATGTTAATCCCACTATTTTGGAAGAGTGTCAACTTTGCATACATGAGGATCGTATTAAGAATATGTTTTGTGACAGCTATATTGTTGAATTTTCTTATGATCCTACATGTAATTATTATGAGAGAGGAAAATATGATTGTAGAAATTTTCATGTTACTAAGTTACCTCTCGTTATGTTGAGAATGCTATTGTTTCTTTCCGCTTCCTTGGATATGCTAGTTTTTGCTTGCCTTGATAATCTTTTTGCCTATAAGATTCCTATGCATAGGAAGTATGTTAGACTTAGATGTGTTTGTCACATGTTTTATGATGCTCTCTTTGTGCTTCAATTCTTGTCTTTCATGTGAGCATCATTAAAATTATCAATGCCTAGCTAAAAGGCTTTAAATAAAAGCGCTTGTTGGGAGACAACCCAACTTTTTTACTTGATGTTATTTAATAAATAATCCATCTAGATTCTCTTTATATGTGGTTTTGTGTTTTAATTAGTGTTTGTGCCAAGTAGAACCTTTGGGAAGACTTGGGGAAAGTCTTTGCGATATTGCTGTAAAAAACAAAAACTTTAAAGCTCACGAGATTAGCTACAATGTTTTACTGGAGAGTGATATTTAGTTGATTATTTTTGCAGAAGATTAATAGATAAATTCCTCACTTCCAGAAATTTATTTTAGAATTTTTGGAGTTCCATAATTTTGCGTTAGTTACAGATTACTACAGACTGTTCTGTTTTTGACAGATTCTATTTTTCGTTTGTTGTTTGCTTATTTTGATGAATCTATGGCTAGTAATGGAGTTTATGAACCATAGAGAAGTTGTAATAAAGTATGTTTAACACCAATATAAATAAAGAATGTGTTCATTACAGTACCTTGAAGTGGTGTTTTGTTTTCTTTCGCTAACGGAGCTCACGAGATTTTCTGTTAAGTTTTGTGTTGTGAAGTTTTCAAGTTATGGGTAAAGATTTGTTAGATTATGGAACAAGGAGTGGCAAGAGCCTAAGATTGGGGATGCCCAAGGCACCCTAAGGTAAAATCCAAGGACAACCAAAAATCCTAAGCTTGGGGATGCCCCGGAAGGCATCCCCTCTTTTGTCTTCGTCCATCGGTAACTTTACTTGGAGCTATATTTTTATTCACCACATCATATGTGTTTTGCTTGGAGAGTCTTGTATGATTTGAGTCTTTGCTTTTTATTTCACCACAATCATTCTTGATGTACACACCTTTTGGGAGAGACACACATTAAGCGGAATTTATTAGAATACTCTATGTGCTTCACTTATATCTTTTGAGCTAAACATTTTTGCTCTAGTGCTTCACTTATATCTTTTAGAGCACGGTGGTAGTTTTATTTTATAGAAATTATTGATCTCTCAAGCTTCACTTATATTATTTTGAGAGTCCTTTAGAACAGCATGGTAGTTTGCCTTGGTTATAAAATTAGTCCTAATATGATAGGCATCCAAGTTGGATATAATAAAAACTTCCATATAAGTGCATTGAATACTAGGAGAAGTTTGATACTTGATAATTGTTTTGAGATATGAAGATGGTGATATTAGAGTCATGCTAGTTGAGTAGTTGTGAATTTGAGAAATACTTGTTCTAAAGTTTGTGATTCCCGTAGCATGCATGTATGGTGAACCGTTATGTGATGAAGTCGGAGCATGATTTATTTATTGATTGTCTTCCTTATGAGTGGCGGTCGGGGACGAGCGATGGTCTTTTCCTACCAATCTATCCCCCTAGGAGCATGCGCGTAGTACTTTATTTCGATAACTAATAGATTTTTGCAATAAGTATGTGAGTTCTTTATGACTAATGTTGAGTCCATGGATTATACGCACTCTCATCCTTCCACCATTGCTAGCCTCTCTAATACCGAGCACCTTTCACCGGTATCATACACCCACCATATACCTTCCTCAAAACAGCCACCATACCTACCTATTATGGCATTTCCATAGCCATTCTAAGATATATTGCCATGCAACTTACCACCGTTCCATTTATTAAGACACGTTTCATCATTTTCATATTGCTTTGCATGATCATGTTGTTGACATCGTATTTGTGGAAAAGCCACCTTTATAGTTGTTTCATACATGTAACTCTTGATTCATTGCATATCCCGGTACACCGCCGGAGGCATTCACACAGAGTCATATTTTTTTCTAAGTATTGAGTTGTAACCTTTGAGTTGTAAGTAAATAAAAGTGTGATGATCATCATTATTAGAGCATTGTCCCAAGTGAGGAAAGGATGATGGAGACTATGATTCCCCCACAAGTCGGGATGAGACTCCGGATGAAAGAAAAAAAGAGGCAAAAAAAGAGTAAAAGGCCCAAATAAAAAAATGAATGAGAGAAAAAGAGAGAAGGGACAATGTTACTATCCTTTTTCCACCCTTGTGCTTCAAAGTAGCACCATGATCTTTATGATAGAGAGTCTCTTGTTTTGTCACTTTCATATACTAGTGGGAATTTTACATTATAGAACTTGGCTTGTATATTCCAATGATGGGCTTCCTCAAAATGCCCTAGGTCTTCGTGAGCAAGCGAGTTTGATGCACACCCACTTAGTTTCTTTTGTTGAGCTTTCATACACTTATAGCTCTAGTGCATCCGTTGCATGGCAATCCCTACTCACTCACATTGATATCTATTAATGGGCATCTCCATAGCCCGTTGATACGCCTAGTTGATGTGAGACTATCTTCTCCTTTTTTTTCTCCACAACCACCATTCTATTCCACATATAGTGCTATGTCCATGGCTCACGCTCATGTATTGCGTGAGGATTGAAAAAGTTTAAGAACATCAAAAGTATGAAACAATTATTTGGCTTGTCATCGGTGTTGTGCATGATTAAATACTTTGTGTGATGAAGATAGAGCATAGCCAGACTATATGATTTTGTAGGGATAACTTTCTTTGGCCATGTTATTTTGAGAAGACATGATTGCTTTGTTAGTATGCTTGAATTTTTATGTCAATATTAAACTTTTATCTTGAATCTTTCGGATCGGAACATTCATGCCACAATAAAGAAAATTACATTGAGAAATATGCTAGGTAGCATTCCACATCAAAAAATTCTGTTTTTATCATTTACCTACTTGAGGACGAGCAGGAATTAAGCTTGGGGATGCTTGATACGTCTCCAACGTATCTATAATTTATTATTGTTCCATGGTATTATATATTCTGTTTTGGATGTTTAATGGGCTTTATTTTACACTTTTATATTATTTTTGGGACTAACCTATTAACCTAAGGCCCAGTGCAAATTGCTTTTTTTGCCTATTTTAGTGTTTCGCAGAAAAGGAATATCAAACGGAGTCCAAACGGAATGAAACCTTCGAGAGCGTGATTTTTGGAACAAACATGATCTAGAGGACTTGGAGTGGACATCAAGAAATGAACAAGGAGGCCACGAGGCAGGGGGCGCGCCCTCCGCCCTTGTGGGCCCCTCGTGGCTCCACCGATCTACTTCTTGCTCCTATATATACCTACGTACCTCGAAACCATCCAGGAGCACCACGAAAACCTAATTCCACCGCCACAACCTTCTGTTCCCGTGAGATCCCATCTTGGGGCCTTTTCCGGCGCTCCACCGGAGGGGGATCGATCACGGAGGGCTTCTACATCAACACCCTAGCCTCTCCGATGATGTGTGAGTAGTTTACCGCAGACCTTCGGGGCCATAGTTATTAGCTAGATGGCTTCTTTTCTCTCTCTGGATCTCAATACAAAGTTCTCCTTGATCTTCTTGGAGATCTATTCGATGTAACTCTTTTTGAGGTGTGTTTGTCGAGATCCAATGAATTGTGGGTTTATCATCAAGATTATCTATTAGCAATATTTGAATCTTCACTGAATTCTTTTATGTATGATTGGTTATCTTTGCAAGTCTCTTCGAATTATCAGTTTGGTTTGGCCTACTAGATTGATCTTTCTTGCAACGGGAGAAGTGCTTAGCTCTGGGTTCAATATTGTGTTGCTCGATCCAAGTGACAGAAAGGGAAATGACACGTATTGTATTGTTGCCATCGAGGATAAAAAGATGGGGTTTATATCATATTGCTTGAGTTTATCCCTCTACATCATGTCATCTTACCTAATGTGTTACTCTGTTCTTATGAACTTAATACTCTAGTTGCATGCTGGATAGCGGTCGATGTGTGGAGTAATAGTAGTAGATGCAGGCAGGAGTCGGTCTACTTGTCATGGACGTGATGCCTATATACATGATCATGCCTAGATATTCCCATAATTATGCAGTTTTCTATCAATTGCTCGATAGTAATTTGTTCACCCACCGTAATGCTTATGCTATCTTGAGAGAAGCCACTAGTGAAACCTATGGCCCCCGGGTCTATTTTCCATCATATTAATCTCCCGTCAACAAGCTATTTCTGTCGCCGTTTATTTTGCTTTCTTTACTTTTAGTCTTTATCATAAAAATACCAAAAATATTATCTTATCATCTCTATCAGATCTCACTTTTGCAAGTGGTTGTGAAGGGATTTACAACCCCTTTATCGCGTTGGTTGCAATGTTCTTATTTGTTTGTGTAGGTGCGAGGGACTTGCATGTGGCCTCCTATTGGATTGATACCTTGGTTCTCAAAAACTGAGGGAAATACTTACGCTACTTTGCTGCATCACCCTTTCCTCTTCAAGGGAAAACCAACGCATGCTCAAGAGGTAGCACTCACCTCTCTTGGGGGATTCGTGGCGTCGAGGCTGATGTCCTTCGCCTCGACCGGCCGCTCCTTCTGGGGCTGGAATAGTTGGCCCCATATTTTGTCAGGAATCGTGCCGTAGAGGTGTCACACGGTTGCCGGATCCTCGAGCTCATGCTCCCCCATAGGCTTGGCCCTCTCCTGTCAAGGGAGGATCCGACGGTGGAGCATGATCTGGACCACATCGACCAACTTCGCACAAGTCTCTATTATGTTGTCGACGCGCTTTTGCAACGCCTTCGTGTCGGTGACACACCCCAGTCCGGGCTCTTGGTGGTCCAAGAGGCCAATCTGGTAGGGGGTCCGAACCTGAATGCGGGAGCCGCTCCCCAGGTGGCCTCCCTCGGCTCGGTGATGTAAAACCACTCCTTCTGCCACAAGCAGATGGTGTCGACAACATGCCCGTCCGGCCACTGGACGCGTGTCAACTTACTAATCATGGACCCTCCACAGTCCGCATGCTCGCTGCCAACCACCTTAGGCTTGACATTGAACACCTTCAGCCACAAACCGAAGTGCGGCTAGACCCTGAGGAGCGCTTCATAGACGACGATGAAGGACGAGATGTGGAGGAGGGAGTTGGGGGCTAGATCATGAAAATCCAGCCCGTAGAAGAACATAAGCCCCTACACAAAGGGATGCAGGGGAAATCCGAGCCCCTAAGGAAATGGGGGAGAAAAACTACTCTTTCGTCCGGCTCGGGCGTAGGGATGATCTGGCCCTCTTCGGGGGCCCGATGGGCGACATTGGCCGGTAAGTAGCCGTCCTCCTTCAGCTTTAGAATGTCCCTGTCGGTGACGGAGGAGGCCTCCCACTTCCCATTGGTGCCATATCCGGCCATGGTCGAAGGAGGTGAAGTGCGATTCACTGTGGAAGCAGAGAGAAAGGGCGCTGGAGCTCTGAAGGTCTGTGTGAGTGGAAGGTGGAAGAGGATGTCAGATGTAGACTATAGCAGCCCCCCTTTATAGACTATGGGCAGGCCAAGGATTCCTTTTTCCACGCCGTTGGCCCCTCCACTTCCCGATATATCTACAACGTTATGAGAAGGGAGGGGAATCGAAATCATTAGCCATATCCCTTGAAAATTGGGACACGATCTTCACCTTGAGGGGACGTGCCAAATGTGGCGTCAGCCTCGAGCCACGCTTCGAGAAATAGTGACACTTGGCGTTATGGCCGGAAGAGACTCTTCGTTGAAAGAGAAAAAGTTGTGAGATAAAGGCATTATGGGCGATGTTTTTATTGCCTTCGGTGTTAAGTAAAACTACCTTTTCAGATTCCGGACATCATTAGGTTTCGAACATGGGTGAAACATACTGAAGAACTCGCCTCGCATCCGAATATAGGTCAGATGAGTGGATGCCGGATACAAGACTTGGCGTTGGTGGCTAGTTCGGGGGCTACTGAGGGAGTCATGGACTAAGGGGTCCTTGGGGCGACGGCCCGTTGTACATGGGTCGGGCTGGTGGAGCCGTATAATGACAGGTGATCTATGAAGCTGTGGTGTGCTCTCCAAGTCAAGAAGGCGGAGGATCTCTTTTCCTTATTGTAATCTATCTTCCGCAACCCTAACCCTACCGGTGTCTATATAAACCGAAGGTTTTTAGTCTTTAGGGCTACATCTACATTCATCACCTCATCGCCTTAGGGTTTAGCTCATATAGATCTCGAGGTAGATCAAATCTGTAAACCACATCATACATCTAATATAATCAAGCAGGACATAGGGTATTACCTCTTCGAGGTGGCCCGAACCTGGGTAAACACCGTGTTCGTCATCCCTTGTTCCCATCGATTCTAGATCCACAGCTCGGGACCCCCTACCACGAGGTCTGCTGGTTTTAACACCCACATGTAGTTGCGACTATAGCAAACGACTCACATATAGCAAACAATACCTCAAATGCACCAGAAAATTGAACCATAGGGTACAATGGTGATTTCTTACCATGGAAAAAATTTGGAGGCGAAACGATGAACTCATGTTTTCATTCAAACAAAAATATGTCGTTAGTTCATGTAAATGTTTTCAAATAGCACACGGTTCACTCACGAAAGTCGTGTCCCTACCAAACTGTGGCTGATGCCCCCTACTGCGTGCGCGATCTTAGTCATGTGTTATGATTGGCCACAACCCAAACCCCACGGATCGTACATCTGCATCGTTGATGCTCCCAGATCGAATGGCAATCCTCATACCTTTCGTCAACACATACAGTTCCGGCTAGTATTTGATTTACATGCAAAAATGCACGGTAAATGCCAAAAAATGTCTTTAATATAGCACACGAGACATGAAATGCGCCAACAAATCAAACCTGTGGTATAATGGTGATTGCTTATCATGGGAAAAAATTAGAGGCGGAACGATGAACTCACGTCTTCATTTCAAAATTACCACGTCTTCATTTCAAACGAAATCATGCTGTTTGTGCATACGAGCACTTAGAGGCAACTGTTTGCATAGGCCTTTCTGCGTGGAAACCGGGGATATTTTTTCACCCTTTCCACCTAGACCGCCTACACCCCCCACCGCTCGCCCGTGTTTCACTCAATTAGTCCACCCAATCTCCATCGCCAGCTCCCCCCTCCCCCAGATCCACAGCAGAACCCTCTCTGGCGCTGGCGTGCTCAACCCGGCTGTGTGCCCTCTCTTCCACGTCAACCCTACCTCCACTATTGTTCCCAGCACGCGGTTGCCCATGCCTCGCCGTCTTTGTTTGCTCGCCAGCCACCCTCGAGCATATCGATATTGTAACCCTCGCCTCTCCTGTGGTCCTGCCGGGTTTGGATTAAGAAACCTGTTAGTTACTGCTCTCCATCGTGGTGTGGCATATTTCCTTGTAGTCCCTCCTATTTCGTTCCGTATGTTCCACAAATGGCTATAAAATAACGGAGAGCATATATATGTTCATTATCTACCTTCCTAACTAGTACATATAAGTTGTATTTGTTCCAATAAATTACTGTCGATTTACAGATCATGGGCGCCCGAGTCACACAGACTTAACAAATAAGTCGTACATTTTCTAAATTATTGCATGACATGTTTAGATAGATTGATACCAAGTTGTTAGCTTTATGCTTATCCTCCTTTCCTTAGTTCACATGTGTTCTCTGTAGATGCTGAGTAGTAGCAACATCGCTCATGCTTCAGTCAATGTATCTTCATCTGATTCCAACAACCCTAGGTCTTCAACATATGGTGAGGGGTCAAGTAATCTGAAATGAGATAGAGCTGCAACAATTACCCTTCCGGTCAGGACACAGAGGAACGCTCCAAGGAAGCCCACACACCAGCCTAAAGGTTTATATGAAGTAATCGAGATTGATTTAAAGTCTTGGGCTCCAACTAAACCAGATAAAGCACGCACGAGGTGCAGGAGTGTGTGTGGATTTGTTGGTAGGGCGAGGCTCAACATTAATCTGCATGGGTTTCGGAAGGCTGACACAGAAACACGGCAATGGATAGTCCAGGAGATCATGGATCACTTCAATGTTCCAGATCAGTGGAGAATGCAGGTGGAACATGCTGCACTAAAGAAGGCTAGGGATGCTTGGAGAAACTGGAAGCACGTGTTGTACAAGAAGTACTTGAGTGAAGGCAAGGACCCAATCCCGGCATACCCCCAAATTACAAAGGCAGATTGGGCAGAATTCAAAAGGGTCAGGGCAACTACAGAGTTTTCTACAAAGAGTGCCAAGCAATCAGAACTTCAGAAGAGGAACACATGCCCCCACCGTATGGGTGTGGCAGGATACTACGGCATGAAATCAATATGGGACCAAGAGGACAAAGAAGCAGTAGTTGTGGCTGGGAAACCGGCCTTTAGTGAAATCAGGGGCGAACGCGCTAGAGACTACTTGTGGGCACGTGCAAGGAGACGTGATGACGGAACTTATTACTTTGAAAACTCACATGACAAAAAACTGTATCGCATGATGTTAAAGGCTTCCGAAATCCCTTGAAGGTTCTACAAGAACTCTGGGCCATGTGACATTCTGTCCAATGCTCTGGAAACAAGAGAGCCCCTTGGCCGTGCAAGGGGTATAGGTGTTAATGTCTGGCACAAGAGAGCTTTCACACTTGGCAAAGAAGAGAGGCTCAGCATGAAAAAAGCGAGGAGTGAAATGAAGCAGAATGAATTGTATGAAAGGTTGAGGAAGGACATGTATCCGACTGTTCGAAAGGAAACTGATGAGTCAATGATGATTCAGAGGACTCTAACACTGATAGATAGCCAGCAGATGGGAGGGGAGGCAGCCATGGAGGATGTTGGTTATTGCGCGACAACACCGCACAAGAGTAGTTGTGCATCAGCTGACCCGAGTGACACTGAGAATACAACTGCTCATGATGATGCTATATCTGATCTATCTGGAATGAAAGACGGATTGAAGGGCGTGCTTACACATTATGAAGGTACATTAAAATGTGCAACAGCCTGGGTTTGCACACCCTTCTTGGAAGAGGGCCTCTTGTTGGACAATGTGCCATTGAAGCCGGGCTGCGTGAAGTGTTATGTGGCTGAAGTAAAGCCTGGATTCAATGACATTGCCCTGAAGAATGTCCTAGGAGACTTCGATTAGCAAAGGACCTTGGGAGAAACACTGGTACATCACATCCAGTGGCCATGAAAAGAAATGGACTTCATGGATGAGATCCCTGAAGCCCTGCCAAGAGAACCCAATGTCGCCCCTCAACCGGTGACGCTCTCCTTGCCTCAGTAGCTCTCGCGTGCTTCCCCCAAAGAACCTAATACTTGTAACCCGATGGCTGATGCATCAACCTGTGATCAGCCCGCCCGACTTTGTGCCATACAGGCCATGTCATCGTCCGCCCCATAGCAGCCAGTGGCAAGGCCTACAACTGTTGAAGATGCACCACCGGTTCAGATGTCGGCCGCTGAAGCAGCGGGGGGGCACCCAACTGTAGCACATGCTCAGTAGACCAACCTGGTGGAATAGACTGCTAAGCAGTCTGATGCTTCGGAATTTGCTCATCAGTCCGTCGGTCCACAGCCGCTTGATCAACATACCAATGCATCAGCACTTCCTGCTCAGCAAACCAACGGGTTGGCACGGCCTCCTCAGCACACCGACAAGTTGGCACCACCTGCGCAGAAACCCGACATAGCTTCAATGCATGGTCAGCAGTCCGATGCCTCTGCTCCTACAGCCCAGTAGTCTGTCACAGTAGCACCATCGGCTCAGCAGTCCGACATAGCTAAACTATCTGCTAAGCAGTCCGTCGAAGCTTTACTGTCTGCCTTTCAGCCAACCAGACCTTGGACTAGAAGTGCTTCAAGTACCAAAAAGGAAGCGGGCAAAAAGGCTGCACCCGTGAGGTAGCGTGCCCCGAGAGCAAAGAGGAAAGGGAACAATTGCCTCTTACTTAAAGAACTCATCACCCAGAACCAAATTAATAGCAAGTTGTTCGAATCAGGGAGTAATATTATTTATGACGGCATGGATGATGAAGAAATAACTTTGCAGCTTGCTAAAAATAAAGCAGATGTACTTGAAGCACGCAATTACGTCCATGGCCACCCATTTCTTGTTAGCGAATACTTTGATGAGTGCAGCTCCAGTTTCCGCGAGTTACATAAATACTGCATGTATCAAATGTTAGCAGGTCATCATGTTCTGCTAGTCTACTACAACAGACATTATTTCCGACACGATGTTGGTTCCATCAGTGTGAGTTTCGAGGACTTACATCTCTTCTTCAACTTCAATGAGCTCGACGCCACTCTTGTTAGGTGCCTAATTTTGTAAGTACTTAACAAGCTCTGATCAACTTCTCCATGCAAGGCTGTAAATGATAAACAGTTAACTGCATTTTATTCCTCTCAGGGGATTGAACGCGCAGAGAAGAAAAAGGGAGAGTGTGTATTTCATAGATCCTGCATTAGCAAATGGCACAACATTAGATGTTAAGGATGCACTGGAGTGGGCCATTAACACGGTCACCCGTATCTTCAAAAACACGTCCCATGCAGAACCATTTCTCTGGCCATATCATGAACGGTAAGTCAAATAAACAACCACGCATACACTGATTTTCTTTCACATTTCGACATAATTTGTAAGTGCATGGCTTTCTTAATATGTAGCAATCACTAGGTATTGGTATTCATTGTTCCAAACAAGAACACAGTTTACTACATGCATTCTCTCAGAGAGTCAACAAACGCTCAGGAACTGACGCATCTTCAGCAATTCATGGATAGGCATTGAATTTTATGATGTTGAAATTAATTTGCATTCGTATCTGGTTTAATAATTGATCTTGTCAAAATTCAGCTTCATTTGCAGTGTGCTCGCATTGTGGAAAACTAAACTGGGGAACCTATTCAAGAGGGAACTACCTCTGCAGCACGAGATCGTTTCTCTGGTAACACACTGAAATCTGTTATTTTTGGAAAATATATGCAATAGTTTACAAATACCTTTTCTTACGCTAGTCAAATGTTCAAGCTTCTAAATAAACCTCTTTCTATTTCTGTCCAAAGAAAAAATACATCTAACACCGGTTAGGTTGTTCCTAATAGGACAAATACATGACTAAGTATGTACAAGAAATTTCAATGTCCTCAGCAATAAGAACTGACCAACCTTTGTGGATACTATGTTTGCAGACACATGTTCTCCATCTGCAAATCTGCCGATAGTTGTGAAGATGCTTGCAAATTAGCACCAGTAAGTCTATCTTAATTAATATCTTCTACTCCACTCATATGGCACATTCTGATCTTAAAAATACTGCAGCTCATATTAGAACCGAGGACCCCTGAACCGCTCTCCCATTGGTGAATTGCTGATTGTTCGGAGATTTATCAGCGACTTCTTCCTGAATCACTACATCAATCCCAATGGTGATAATGAAGATTTCAACATGCCTTCTCCTCAAACATTGAGAAAGAGTTAGCCGCTAAACATATACGCGTGGATCCATTGTTTTCCATCTGATGAGGTCTTCGTAGTTTGTACACTATGATTAATTATGTGATGCATATATATGTCGACAAATCATTGGAATTTAGCTACCATTTGTTCGCTTGCAATTGTTACGAAATCTAATGAATGTTCTTCCTGTGGACACTATTTGTTCAATTGCATACTGTGGTGAATTTGCTTTTTGCATGCCGATTCAAATGGGATATTTTTCCTTTAACCTGGCAATTGCTCCACACACGGTTCAACTAAATGAGTGTGTGCGATCCACATCGGAAAGCATACGTCAATTATAGCGGAACTGTCGGTGATACACAATAGATCACAAAGGATTTGCAACACTACTACGTGTGCGTAGGGGCTCCAGAACCATTTATGATATCACATTATCGCACACGAGAGCTCGGAGTAAACCATGCCCAATGTAAAATACAATCCCGGTCGTAATTTTTTTAGGAAACATGTGGGATCCCAAACAAAATGCACACATCACTCTTACCGCAACCGTCAGTGATACACAACAAATCAAAAACGGTCTACAACACTTGTATGTGTGCGAAGGCTTCTAAACCGTTTGTGATAGAACATTATCACACATGGGTAATTGTTCGGAAGCGTGTGCGATGGAGTCTTGCATGGCAAACGAGTTCCGCAGAAAACTCGTGTGCGATGGGGCACATATTGCACATAGTTCATATGTCGGCACATGTGCCTTAGATACTGTTTCTCAAACGGTTCATTACAACACATCGTCTTGTTTCACTGCATCATTAGAAACGTTTAATCACCGATCCCACATGTGTGAAAGAATTTAGTGTGGGTTGCATCGCATACGATTACATTTGGCAAGGCCTCTGCATCATGGCTCCCAATCCCCGACAGTTTCTGCGTCGTGTGGGAAGGACCCCCGTATCGCACACACTCACTTGGTGACGGTTCCAAACAACGTCGCGGGAAGGGGTTAAAAACCGTTTGTATAGTACCTCGATGTACCAGTGGTTGCTATGCTTCTGCACCTTGTATTTGTCGTTTAGGGTTGCCCCTTGCTACTTGTGAGTTGCATTCAGATTTCCCCGAAGAGGAGGAGATGATGCAGAACAGTAGAGATAAGTATTTCCCTCAGTTATGAATTCAATGTTATCAATCCAGTAGGGGAACGAAGAAACACTATGTAAACAACACTTGCACACAAACAACAAATACTTGCAACCCAATGCGTAGAGGGGTTGTCAATCCCTCTACGATATTGAGATATATTAAACTGTATAGGATTTGATAAGTAGATCTAACTAAAGTACAAAATAAAATAAGTAAAAGAAAATTGCAGCAAGGTATTTTAAGGATTTTTATATGATAATAGATAGACCCGGGGTCCATAGTTTTCACTAGAGGCTTCTCTCAATAAAATAGCAAACGGTGGGTAAACAAATTACTGTTGGGCAATTGATAGAAAAGCAAATAATTATGACGATACCCAAGGCAATGATCATGTATATAGGCATCACATCCAAGATTAGTAGACCGACTCATGCCTGCATCTACTACTATTACTCCACACATTGACCGCTATCCAGCATGCATCTCGTGTATTAAGTTCATGGAAAAAAGAAGTAATGCATTAAGAAAGATGACATGATATAGACAAGATAAACTAATGTATGAATAAACCCCATATTGTTACCCTTAATAGCAATGATACATGTGTGCCATGTCGCTCTCTGTCACTGAGATTGAGCACAGCAAGATCGAACCCATCACAAAGCACCTCTTCCCATGGCAAGATAAATCAATCTAGTTGGCCAAATCAAACCAATAAATTGGAGAAGAAATACGAGGCTATAACAATCATGCATAAAAGAGTTCAAAGAAAACTCAAATAATATTCATGGATAGATCTGATCGTAGACTCACAATTCATTAGATCCCAACAAACATACCGCAAAAAGTCATTACAACAAATAGATCCCCAAGAACATCGAGGAGAACATTTTATTGAAGATCAAAAAGAGAGAAGAAGCCATCTAGCGACTAAGTACGGACCCATAGGTCTGTGGTAAACTACGCACGCATCATCGGAGGGGCGGCAAGGATGATGAAAAACCCCTCTGTGATCGTTGCCCCCTCCCGTAGAGTGCCGGAAAAGACATCTAGATCGAATATCGTGGTTCTCGAACTTGCGGTGGCGGAAAAAGTATTTCGTCGACTCCCATATGGTTTTTGGGATTTTAGAGTATTTATACAGGCGAAGGTAGGTGAAGATGGTGCCCGTGGGCCCCACTACCCACGAGGGTGCGCAAGAGGCCCATGGCGCGCCCTGGCGCCTAATGGGCCCGACGAGCTCTTCTCATGGCCTCCAGAAGCTTCTAGGGTCTCTTCTTTCCAGAAAAATCTCCAAAAAGTTTCATGGCATTTGGACTTCGTTTGGTATTGATATTCTGCAAAGTACAAAACAAGCAAAAAAACAGCAACTGGCACTGGGCACTAAGTTAATAGATTAGTCCCAAAAAAATATAAAGTTGCTAGTAAATGTTTATAAAACATCCAAGATTGATAATATAATGGCATGAAACAATAAAAAAATTATAGATACATTGGAGAAGTATCAAGCATCCCCAAGCTTAATTCCTGCTCGTCCTCGAGTAGGTAAATGAAAAAAACAGAATTTCTTATGTGGAATGCCACCTATCATATTCATCACATATTCTTTTCTTTTGTAGCATGGAAATTTGGACTTTAAGTGAATAAAATCAATAGTCTATAATTTGAGATCAATACTCATGCATATCAACAAGCAACCATGTCTTTCAAAATATCAATGTGAAAGCAAGTTATTCCAAGTCCATTATGCTCAATCATTGATCCATTCATGAAGCACACTCAAATATTAGCTACATCCAATGCACAAGTATGACAACAGTGTTCCCTGGTTGGTGCTTTATAAGAGAAGATGGAGACTTGATAAAAATAAAAAATGCATAAAAGTAAATAGATAGGCCATTCGCAGATGGAAGCAACGATTTGTAGAGGTGCCAGAGCTCATAGCTTAAAATAAGAGATAATTTTTTTGAGAGGCAGGCTTTTCTTGTCAACGAAAACGACCAAGAATTCCTAATATATTCCATGCTAGATAAATCATAGGTGGTTCCCAAATAGAAAATAAACTTTATTTACTTTCCATCGTTCTTACACAATCCATGGCTAGACGTATCCACGGGTGCCTTCCATACCAACACTTCCCAAGGAATTTATTATGAACAACATATATAAAGTTTTTTTTTCATTTTGGTACTAGGCACCCCTATTACCTGCCACAATCTCGTGCAATGACATGTGAATAAACACTCATCTTGAGAATGACATACCTAGCATGGAAAATATTGGCCACCCCTGCCGCTTCATGAGCGGTATGGGCACACAAAAAGGAAATTTATTTAGAACATTAGAGTTGGCACATACAAATTTACTTGGAATGATATGGAAACACCGCATATAGGTAGGTATGGTGGACTCATTTGGCAATACTTTGGTTTAGGATTTGGATGCACTAGCAGCAATCCTGCTTAGTACAAGTGAAGGCTAGCAAATAGATTGAGAAGCGATGAACCAAAAACCAAAACGGTCATAAACGAGCATTGAACATAACTAACATTGAATAATGCATCGCAAGTAGGATGTAACTTTGTTGCATAACTATTGACTTTCATGCTTGCATAGGGAATCACAAACCTTAACACAAATATTTACTAAAGCATAATTACTCACCAACATGACTCACATATCACTATATCCATATCGCAAAACTATTGCAAGGAATCCAATTTATAATATCCAATGATCTTCATCAAAGTTTTTATTATATCCCTCTTGAATATCTATCACTTTGGGACCAAATTCATATCTCGTGCAAATTTCCATTACTATTCTTAACTATCAAAAATATCTAAGTGAAGCACGGGAACATAAATATTTCTTCAAAATTTTCAACTCTCAAATTGATATAAGTTAAGCATGAAAGCATATTTCTTTAAAATTTACTAACTCTCAAAATGATATAAGTGAAGCTTGAGAGCATATTTATTTAAAATTTACTAACTCTCAAAATGATATAAGTGAAGCATGAGAGTGTATTTCTTTAAAATATAACCACCGCCGTGCTAAAAAGATATAAGTGCAGTACTAGAGCAATTCCCTAGCTCAAAAAAATTAAGTGAAGCACATAGAGCAATTCTAACAAATCAAGATATCATTATAGCTCTCTCAAACAAGTGCGTTCAACAAGGATTATTGGGACAAACTAAAATGCAAAACAAGCAAAGACTCATCTAATACAAGACGCTCCAAGCAAAACTCGTGATATGTGACGAATAAAAATATAGCTCCAAGTAAAATTTCCGATGGTCGTTAGAAGAAAGAGGGGATGCCTTCCGGGGCATCCCCAATCTTAGTTTCTTAGGAATCCTTGAATATTGACTTGGGGTGCCATGGTCATCTCCAGGCTTACGCTCTTGCCACTCCTTATTCCTTCATCCATCGTGAGCTCGCCCAAAACTTGAAAACTTCAATCACACAAAACTTAACAAACCTTCGTGAGACCCGTTAGTGTAATAAAGCAAATCACCATTTTAAGTATTGTTGTAAACCTATTCATATTTTGTTATTGCATTATACCTATATTCTAAATTTACCATGGCTTATACCCCCCCCCTCCGATACAATCCATAGATTCATTAAAATAAGCACATGATGCAACAAAAACAGAATCTGTCAAAAACAGAACAGTCTGTAGTAATCTGAACTTTGACTATACTTCTGCAACTCCAAAAAATCTAAAACAAATAGTACAATGTAGGAAATTTGTATATCAATCATGTGTACAAAATACATAATGTTATCATGCTCAAGCGAATTTAAACAATTCTGCTACTGGATGCAAAAGTTTCTATTAAAGGACAGAATCAAATCAACTATCACCCAAACCATCCTAAAGGCTTTACTTGGCACAAGCACTAATAAAACTTAAAAATCACAAAGATAAAAGTAGCATAATTGTGTATTTATTAAATAAAAGAAAACAAAACAAAAAACTTAAAAGCTAACTATTGGGTTGCTGAGGGAGTCCTGGATTAGGGGGTGTCCGGATAGCCGGACTATAACCTTTGGCCGGACTCTTGGACTATGAAGATACAAGATTGAAGACTTCGTCCCGTGTCCGGATGGGACTTTCCTTGGCGTGGAAGGCAAGCTTGGCAATACGGATATGTAGATCTCCTCCCATTGTAACCGACTCTGTGTAACCCTAGCCCTCTCCGGTGTCTATATAAACCAGAGGGTTTTAGTCCATAGGACGAACAACGATCATACCATAGGCTAGCTTCTAGGGTTTAGCCTCTCTGATCTCGTGGTAGATCTACTCTTGTACTACCCATATCATCAATATTAATCAAGCAGGAGTAGGGTTTTACCTCCATCGAGAGGGCCCGAACCTGTGTAAAAACATTGTGTCCCTTGTCTCCTGTTACCATCCGCCTAGACGCACAGTTCGGGACCCCCTACCCGAGATCCACCGGTTTTGACACCGACATTGGTGCTTTCATTGAGAGTTCCTCTGTGTCGTCATCTTTAGGCCCGATGGCTCCTCCGATCATCAACAGCGATGCGGTCCAGGGTGAGACCTTTCTCCCCAGACAGATCTTCGTATTCGGTGGCTTTGCACTGCGGGCCAATTCGCTTGGCCATCTGGAGCAGATTGAAAGCTACGTCCCTGGCCATCAAGTCAGATTTGGAAGCTTGAATTACACAGCTGACATCCGCGGAGACTTGATCTTCGACGGATTCGAGCCGCAGCCGGGCGCGCTGCAGTGTCACGATGGGCATGACCTAACTCTGCCACCGAACAGTGCCTGGACGCTGCACCCGCGTTAGCTCCGACCCTTATCTCGGAGCCAACCGCGCCGATCGACGACGGGTGGCTAGACCCTGCCTCAGGGGCTGCAGTCTCAACGGCGATCGAGCCGAACACCAGCCTTATCCTCTGCGAAGCCCGTGACTCCAAGGTGCCGGACTCTTATCCAGACTCCGAACCCTCCGCGCCCCTGCCAATCGAATCTGATTGGGCATCGATCATGGAATTCACTGCCGCGGATATCTTTCAGCACTCACCCTTCGGCGATATTCTGAATTCACTAAGGTCTCTCTCTTTGTCAGAAGAGTCCTGGCCGGATTATGGCCAACATGATTGGGATGCGGACGATGAAGAAATTCAATGCCCACCCACCACCCACTTCGTAGCCACTGTCGACGATTTAACCGACATGCTAGACTTCGACTCCGAAGACATCGACGGTATGGATGACGATGTAGGAGACGAACATGAACCAGCGCCTATAGGGCAGTGGAAAGCCACCTCGTCATATGACATATATATGGTGGATACACCCAAAGAAGGCAATGGCGACGGAACAACGGGGGATGACCCCTCCAAGAAGCAACCCAAGCGCCGGCGTCAGCGGCGCTGCTCTAAGTCCCGCCAAAGCAAAAACGGTGATACCGGCACGGGAGATAATAACACCCCGGATAGTGCCGAAGACAACTCCCTCCAGCAAGACTCAGCACAGGAGGATGGAGAAGCCAGCCCTCTTGAGAGGGCAGCAGACAGAGAAGAAGAGGATGATAATTACATGCCTCCCTCCGAAGACGAGGCAAGCCTCGGCGACGATGAATTTATCGTGCCTGAGGATCCCGTCGAACAGCAACAGCTTAGAGCTGATCAAGATTTGCTAGCCGACAGAAGGATTGAAATCCTTGCGACCGAGGAATACGAACTCGAACGCCCCTCCAAGAGCTACCCAAAGCGCAGGTTGCTACCCCGATTGGAGGAGGAAGCACTTAAACCTACATCACCAGCGCATGAGGCAGCTGATCGGCCACCTCACGACCGCGACAGAGAGGCCTCTCGGCCCTCCACTCAAGCCGCACCCCGGCGTCGCTCAAAAAATACCAAGGCACGGGGAAACGCGCCAGACCTGCGCGATATGTTGGAGGACAAGGCAAGGCAAACAAGATCGATCTATGGATCGCGTGGGTGCCCACGACACGAGATGATAACCGTCATGCCGGATACAGTAAGTCCGGCCGGGCCGAACACAGTAGACAAAGCTCATTTGAGCTACGTCGTGATATAGCCCGGTAAAGAGGGGCCGCAGACCCACTATGCTTCACAGATGAGGTAATGGATCATCAAATCCCAGAGGGTTTCAAACCCGTAAATATCAAATCATACGATGGCACAACAGACCCTGCGGTATGGATCGAGGACTATCTCCTTCATATCCACATGGCCCGCGGTGATGATCTACACGCCATCAAATACCTCCCACTCAAGCTTAAAGGACCAGCTCAGCATTGGCTTAATAGCTTGCCAGCAGAATCAATTGGTTGTTGGGAGGACCTGGAAGCCGCATTCCTCGACAATTTCCAGGGCAGCTATGTGCGAACACCAGACGCCGATGACCTGAGCCACATAATTCAGCAGCCAAAAGAATCGGCCAGACAATTCTGGACACGGTTCCTAACCAAGAAAAACCAAATCATCGACTCTCCGGACGCAGAGGCTGTAGCATCCTTCAAGCATAACATCCGTGACGAGTGGCTAGCCCGGCACCTAGGACAGGAAAAGCCGAAATCTATGGCAGGTCTCACGACACTCATGACCCGATTTTGCGTGGGAGAAGACAGCTGGCTGGCTCGTAGCAATAACATGACCAAGAGCCCTGGTAAATCGGATACCAAGGACAGCGATGGCAGGTCGTGTCGCAACAAGCACAAGCGCCGCATTAACAGCAACAATGCAGAGGATATGGCAGTTAATGCCGGATTCAGAGGCTCTAAACCCGGTCAGCGGAAAAAGCCATTCAAAAGAAATACTCCGGGTCCGTCCAGTTTGGACCGAATACTCGATCGCTCGTGCCAGATACATGGCACCCCCGAAAAGCCAACCAATCACACCAACAGGGATTGTCTGGTGTTCAAGCAGGCCGGTAAGTTAAATACCGAAAATAGAGACAAGGGGCTGCACAGCGACGAGGACGAAGAGCCCCGGCCGCCGAACAATAGTGGACAGAAGGGCTTCCCCCACAAGTGCGGACGGTTAACATGATATACGCAACCCACATCCCCAAGAGGGAGCGGAAGCATGCGTTAAGGGACGTATACGCGTTGGAGCCAGTCGCCCCAAAGTTCAACCCATGGTTCTCCTGCCCGATCACTTTTGATCAATGGGACCACCCCACTAGCATCCGTCATGGCGGATTCGCCGCAATGGTTCTAGACCAAATCATTGATGGATTTCACCTCACTAGAGTCCTTATGGACGGTGGAAGCAGCCTAAACCTGCTTTATCAGGATACAGTGCGGAAAATGGGAATAGATCCCTCAAGGATTAAACCCACAAAAACGACCTTTAAGGGCGTCATACCAGGTGTAGAGGCCAACTGTACAGGCTCAGTTACACTTGAAGTGGTCTTTGGATCCCCGGATAATTTCCGAAGCGAGGAGTTAATCTTCGACATAGTCCCGTTCCGCAGTGGCTATCACGCACTGCTCGGACGAACCGCATTTGCAAAGTTCAATGTGGTGCCGCACTACGCATACCTCAAGCTCAAGATGCCAGGCCCTCGAGGAGTCATCACGGTCAATGGAAACACCGAACGCTCTCTCCGTACGGAGGAGCATACGGCGCCACTGGCAGCGGAAGTACAGAGCAGCCTCTCAAGGCAATTCTCCAGTCCGGCTTTTAAACGTCCAGACACCGTCAAGCGCGCCCAGAGTAACCTACAACAAGACCGTCTGGCACGTTCCGAGCAAGCGTAGCAATACAGCCCCGACCCCAGCCCTCGCAAAACTGCGAAATCAGTACTACGCGTACATAACTACGCTCTGAAAATTCCATGGACACAGGGGGAGGGGCACGACCACGGCATGCCCTAAATGCGGCTCAACCGCACTAGGGGCTCCCGATTTCGTAATTTTTTCTTACTTTCAGGACTCCATCATCCGGAAGGCCTGTCCGGCAGTACAATCGCCGAACACACGATGCAACAACCAAGGAGGCAGGAAGCTACGCCGAATTCCCAGGTGGTCTCTATAACAAGCAAAATACCTGTCTTACATATCATCTCGCAACTCGCCCCTGGAGGGGGACATGTCAAATAGTCCGCATCCATCTTGCCCCAGTGCACCTTAGCGCGGGCAAGCGCCCTACGGGCACCTTCGATGCAGACGGAGCGCTTGACGACTTCAAGCCATGGACACGCGTCCACCAGCCGCCTCATCAGCCCAAAATAGCTCCCAGGCAGGGTCTCTCCAGGCCACAGCCGAACTATAAGGCCCCTCATGGCCTGTTTGGCCGCCTTGTGGAGCTCGACCAGTTGCTTCAGCTGGTCTCTCAAAGGAACCGGGTGTCCGGCCTCAGCATACTGAGACCAGAACACCTTCTTCGTCGAGCTGCCCTCCTCGGCTCGGTAGAAAGCGGCGGCATCGGACACGCTGCGGGGCAAATCTGCAAATGCTCCTGGAGAGCTCCGGACTCGGGTAAGTAACAAGTAATTCACTTTCACGTGCTTGCTTTGCATAAAGAATGCCTTACCCGCTGCTATCTTCTTCATCGCCTCAACTTCCTGGAGGGCTTTCTGGGCTTCAGCCTTGGCAGATTTGGCGTTTTCAAGGGCCGTCGCGAGCTCGGACTCTCGCGTCTTTGAGTCAAGCTCCAAAGTCTCGTGCTTTTTCACGAGAGCCTGGAGCTCTTGCTGCACCTCGCCAACCCGCGCCTCCTGCTTCTCCCGCTCGGTGCGCTCCGTGGCCGCCTTCTTTTCGGCCTCGGACAGCGCTTGCTTAAGGGTCGCCACCTCAGTCGTGGCCCCTACAACACCAATAGTGATCCTGTCATTTTTTGCAACTGCATCTTTTATATTATAATCCACAAGGTATTACTTACCTCCCTTTTCCTCAAGCTCCTTCTTGGCAAGGCCGAGCTCTTGCTCGGACCGCTCGAGGCTCTGCTTCAGCGCATCCACCTCCGCAATCAGTGTGGCAGAGGCCAGCAGCGAAGCCTGCATACGCATATTGTCTTAATTCTGTTAGACTCCTGCGAATGTTATTAGATCCTCTATTCGGCTTTTCTTTCCGAACGCCAAACAGAGCATCAGGGGCTACTGTCTATGCAGTAATATTTTCACATATTTTTTACATACCTCAAAGCCTGTTAGCAGGCTGGCACAGGCTTCAGTCAGCCCACTTTTAGCGGACTAAACCTTCTGGATCACCGCACTCATAATAGTGCGGTGCTCCTCATCGATGGAGGCGCCGTTAAGCACCTCCAACAAGTTATCCGGCGCCTCCGGTTGGACGGAGGTCACCGGCATCGTAGGCTTACCCTTCTTCTTAGGGGGGCGCCTGCCGGACTCTGGAACCTTTGAAGGTTCCGGTGCGGTGTCCGGCCCAGGCCCGGACTTGGAGCCCTTGGGGGTTTTATTCCCTTTGCGCCTGGAGTCCGAGAGGTCGCCTTGCGGCGCCTCCAGGACCACCTCCCCCTGGCTTGGAACCTTTTGGGACAACACCTCGGCGTCGTCCGTGGGGAGAGGGGAGGTAGCGGCCGGAAGTGAAAAGCTGTTCACATCCGACGAATCCAAGGAGCCACTCGAAGATACGTCGAGCTAGTCTCGAGCCGGACTACATGATTATATTCGACGTTAGGGAAAGCTGTGCAACAAAGGAACACTACGAGTCGCTCTGGTGTCCGGATACTTACGACTTCGCCAGGGGCTTGGCCCTGGACGGCCACTCCTCCTCATTGTCGGCGGCGTTGCTGGAGTAGTCCGGAGGGAGGGTCTTCCCCCTCTTGAACCCTCCGGCCTCCCCAGTTGGGGCGGCCTTCCTTTTCTTCTCTCCCCCCGCTGGGGGAGAGACCTCTCTTTCCTCCTCCCCGTCTTCGTGGGAGGAGTCTGCCTCGGAGTCATCGGACGATGAGTCCGACTCCGCCGGGCGCCGGGAACTCTTCTGAGTTCCCGTGGCCTTCTTCTTGGCCTTCTTCTCCAACACCACATAAGGTGCCGGAACCAGCAGCTTCACCAAACGAGCGTCTGCTGGGTCTTCGGGCAAAGGAGCCGGACAGCTGATCTGCCCGGACGTCTCCTACAACTCCTTTCAAAGGTACGGGGGTTTAGATCCCGCATAGAGTCAAACTATGAAAGACTAATAAGTAAAAACAGCTTACCGTGTTGGCTTGACGCTGCGTGCTGAATCCGCGATCCTCGGTGGCGGATGCGGGAGCCTCGGCGCCCTTGAATAGCACCTTCCAGGCACCTTCGTACGTTGTGTCGAAGAGCCTGCTCAAAGTTCAGTGTTGGGCCGTGTCGAACTCCCACAAATTGAAAGCCCGTCGTTGACACGGGAGGATCCGGCGGATGAGCATAATCTGGACCATGTTGATGAGTTTGAGCTTCTTGCTCACCAGGTACACATGTTTGGAGTCTGGTCACCTCTTCCGAACTGCCCCACGCCAGGCCCTTCTCTTTCCAGGAGGTGAGCCGCGTAGGGGCTCCGGATCGGAACTCGGGGGCTGCGACCCATTTGGGGTCACGCGGCTCGGTGATGTAGAACCACCCCGATTACCACCCCTTTATGGTCTCCATGAAGGATCCACCTTATCCCCTTATATGGGCAGACGAAACTACGTGTCCCCACCAGCCTGGTAAAACTCGCTTATCTCCCAAGCATCATAATCAATGGCGCGGTTGGGTTACCCACGCCCGTATTGATGAGAATCCCGGAATAAGGGGACACGATCTCTGCTTCGACAAGACGTGCCAAGAAAATAGCCTCGCTAAACGCGCTGAGGTGGGACAGTAAAACGATTCGAATAAAGGCTTGGCTGTGGTGTGATGACACACTACGAAATACGTCAACAGATTAGATTTGTGTAAGTATTATTCTCTCTATGGCAATATGTGGAACTTATTTTGCAGAGTCGGACACTATCCTTGTGTTCAAAACCTTCTACGAAGTATTCGGAGGGGGAACCCGCCTTGCAATGCCGAAGATAATCTGCGCGCCGGACTCGTCGTCATTGAAGCCTGGTTCAGGGGCTACTGAGGGAGTCCTAGATTAGGGGGTGTACGGATAGCCGGAATATAACCTTTGGCCGGACTCTTGGACTATGAAGATACAAGATTGAAGACTTCGTCCCGTGTCCGGATGGGACTTTCCTTGGCGTGGAAGGCAAGCTTGGCAATACGGATATGTAGATCTCCTCCCATTGTAACCGACTATGTGTAACCCTAGCCCTCTCCGGTGTCTATATAAACCGGAGGGTTTTAGTCCATAGGACGAACAACGATCATACCATAGGCTAGCTTCTAGGGTTTAGCCTCTCTGATCTCGTGGTAGATCTACTCTTGTACTACCCATATCATCAATATTAATCAAGCAGGAGTAGGGTTTTACCTCCATCGAGAGGGCCCGAACCTGGGTAAAAACATTGTGTCCCTTGTCTCCTGTTACCATCCGCCTAGACGCATAGTTCGGGACCCCCTACCCAAGATCCGCCGGTTTTGACACCGACAGTTGCCTCCCAACTAGCGTTATTGTTATATGCCCCTAGCTAGGCATAATGCATAGATTCAAGTATTGTCCTCGTTGGTTTCCAATTCCTCAATTACACAACCATATTTCCTAGGAGTTCTAGCATAATTATTTTTAATAATCACACTCCTAGGAAGAAAATCAAGAGACCTATTTTTATATATTGGTTCCTTTATCACATCAACGAAATTGGGGTGAACACTAATCATTTTAACATCTTTGTTATTGTTACTAGTCGTGGCACCCTTATCTTTAGGAACATAATCAAAGTTGCAATTCTTGCTAGGAGGAGTTTTTTCAATAGTTTTAACAGAAGAAAAAGCAGCACCCAAATTATTAATAATTTCTTCCAACTTATCGGTCCTAGCGGGACTTTGTTCGACCCTTTCATTAATTATTGGTTCTTTCTCCTTTAACACATTTAGAGTAATTCCTACCTTTGATCCAAATTGAGTGACATGATTATGTATCTTTTTATCCATATTATCAATATGTTCTATGCTAGGCATCTTCTTTTCAATAGCATCCAACCTTTGCATAACATGCTCCAAAGTTAAAACTGTTTCATTAACAATGATAGGTGGCACTGGGAGCGCGGGAGCATTTTCTTGCGGCAGGGGAACTTCCTGGCAGCTTCCTTCTTCTCGCGCGGGCGCCCGACGCGGCGGGTCACGCCGGGGGGCACGCGCCTTGGCGCCAGAACGCCGTCTTGGTGCGGAGGTGGTGGAGGTGCTCCGTGAGCTGCGTCGCCCACAGCTGGCGGAGGGTGAGGCAGCAAGAGGGAGGGCGCGGGGGAGCCCCCAGCGGCGCTGACGAGCTCGGCGATGCGGTCCAACCAGTCCTCATAGAGGTCGTCGACCGGGCGGTAGTGTAGGAGCTCGCGTGCCATGAGCAGCGCGGCCTGCGCGTTCGTGGGCACACGACGAGCGTGGGACGACGAGCCAGCTGGAGTCAGCGACGGGGTGGCAGTGCGACCGTTCTGCCGAACAGAGGGGTGCAGCGATGAAGCTTGCTGCTTGTTACCGGCCGGGCCGGTGGCAGCGTTGGCAGCAGGCGATGGAGAACAGCGGGGAGGTCCACCAACGGGCGCCGTCTGAGTGACGCGGGCGGCAAGGGCGGCCCGGCGCTCAACACGGGCTCGACGAGTGTCAGCCTTGGTTGCGGTGAAGCAGTGGAGCGTGGATTCGGAAGAAAGGCTTCAGCGCACCCCTACCTGGGACGCCAAATGTCGGATTACGGGTTCCGGCAAACCCTTGAGGTTCGAACACTGGGGTGTGCACGAAGATCTCTCTCTACCTAGCTCGCTCTCGCAAGGATCGCAAGGCCTAGCTCGACGAACCCAAAGAACAAGAGACACGGGAGTTTATACTGGTTCGGGCCACCGATGTGGTGTAACACCCCCTCCAGTGTGGTGTGGTGGATTGCCTCTTGGGCTGAGGAAGAACTAGTACAGGGGAAGAACAGCCTCCTGAGGAGAGGTGCTCTTGTGCTCGGTGAGCTTGTGTGGTTGAGGATGATCTGAATGGACCCAGACCCGTCCGTCTCCTACTGTGGTGGCTAGTTCTATTTATAGAGGCCCAAGTCCTCTTCCCAAATGTTAGGCAGGAGGGGATCCCACAACGGCAAAGTTTAAAGGGAGACAACTAGTACAAGTTATCCTAACTAAAGGTAGTCTTCGCCTACCAAAGGCTCTGGTGGTGACGCCGTATTGGGCTCCACGGTGACCTCCGTCCTACCATCCTGCTGGTCTTGGTCTCGTTGCGCCGGTATGGAACCTTTGCCTGAAGCCTCGGGACTCCTCGCCTGCGCTTTCCTCTTTAGCACCAAAGAGGAAACGAGTACAGTGCGTGCGCTGGCACCTGCCAGGCACCAGTCGTCATGGCTTGCGTCACAGGAACCTCACGAGGTGCCCCTTGCCTTGATCTCTCCGCCCCTCGCGAGCCAGCCTGGTGAGGCCGCCCCCGAGGAGGTCTTGCATCGTCCGCCTCGCGAGGCTTGGCCCCTTGCGAGGGTCTTGAGTGTTTGCTGGTGAAGATGGGCCGTACAGGGCCGCCGAGGGAGCCACGCTGTGGGCTGCAGGTAGGCAAGTCTGGGGACCCCCGTTCCCAAGACGCCGACAGTAGCCCCCGGGCCCAAGGCGCGCTCGGACTTGGCTTCGAGGCGAAGCCAAAGGGAAAGTGCGGAGCGCCGCGGGCCCCAATAGCCTGTGGCCTCGGTCGACACATGGCGATTGATTGGACGTGGGCATCTCCACTTCCCCACGCTGGCTCGGCAATTTCTCGACTTGATAAGTCCCTGCTGCATGCAGAGAAAAATCATCAATAGATGTGATCGTGGGGATCACCGGTTGGCCTTCTCCCACTATAAATGAGAGGGGGGCAGAGCCCCCGTCGGTCATCTCTTCCTGCTCCGCTCGCTTCTTCTCCCTTGCTTCATTGCTAGTAGCGACACTCATGGCGCCGATACGGAGGTTCTCGGCCGCAGAGAAAGGAAAAAACCCCCGCGACGAGCTTGGGCCACTTCCATCGAAGAAGAGGCCGGCCCACCGCCACGACATAGTCGCGAGGCCAGAGGTGTCGAGGCCGTGGTGCGAGCGGCCACCTCCCGGGTATCCGCTGCCTCTGTACGCTCAAGCAGAGGGCTCCGAAGGGAGAGGCAGCGAGCGGCGCCGCCCACGCCATACCGTGGTCGCCGCACCGTGGTGACGCGTGCCGTCGCCCCAGGAGCCGACACCGCGGACTCCTCGCGCAAACTCATGATGTGACCGGCGATGCCTCCTCGCACTTGGATTCGCTTTCCGAAGTTCTTCTCTGCGGAGATGCCACCGAGGGGCCCCCTTGAGCTTTGGCTGCAGCACGCCGACTATGATGCCCCGGCAACTAGAGCGGAGGTTGAAGCCGTCTCCCTAGGCAAGATCTTCATGACCCGTGGCTAGGGCGAGGTTGCTCGAGTCTGCCGTGTGGAAGGCACCCTCGCCATCCACTTTGAGTATGATAGCGCCTCCACCATGTTCTTCAAGGTCATCGATGAGGAAGGCCGCCGCCTGGGGTGTTGTCCAGGAGGGGGTCGTCGTGATGGTGCGACGGCCCACGCCGAGCCTGCCGCTGGCTTCGCCAGCAGCTCCTCTAGCAGTAGCGGCGGCGCTTGGGAGTCTAGCGACTCTCCTGAGCCCTACGAGACCCCGGAGGCGAGCGACGATAGCTACGTGCCCCCGAGCTCTTGCCGCGACCGGAGCAAGGCCGCAGCGTCCGGCCGCGATCGCTGATCTGGATGGGGTTGGTGCTGGCCTCCCGTGGCCCACTTTCGATGATGGCGTCGTCTGCGGTGGCGCGTGTAGATAGGGCCCCTAGAGACTCCCTTCTTTTGTTCCCTGCGAGGAATCGAGATGGACCCCGCGGGGGCGTGTAAAGGGTCTGTGATGTCTTTTGTTGATATTATCCTCATTATTAAAATTTGCAAACGCATGTCCTGTTTCGGCTCGGTCTCCCCTTTCCAACCCCGTGGCACTTGGTGCTCTACGCCGACAGGTCCTGGTCCCCAGGCAGGCTGCAGCCGTCGCTGGTATGCCAGGTCGCAATGTCGTGGTCAAGGCCAGGAGGTGAGCGGCCCGAGGTCCAGTAAGAGCTCCTGAGGCGCGATGCTCAAGAGGTCCCCTTTAGTGTGCAAGCAGCCACCGACAGGTAGGAAAGGGAGGCGACGTTGCCGTAACAGGGCTACGACAAGTGAGAATCCTATGCCGTAGCTCTTGGTCGACCCGGGCATGGAACTTATCTTGGCAGTCCAGAGTTGGTTCCTTATGCTGCACCAGACTCGTGCGTCGACTGTTGTAGTGTTGCTAGGTTGGGCCCGCGCGAGCCTCCCCCTCTTCTCCCTGCTCTTTTATGTGCTCTACGTCCTCAGGTCCCGGCCCTCGAGTGAGCTCAGCCGCCGCTGGTATGCCAGGTCACGGTTTCGTGGTCAAGGCCAGGGGTGAGGGCTGGAGAGCCAATAAGAGCTCCTAAGCCGCGATGTTCAAGAGCCCCCCTTTCAACGCGCGAGCGAATTGCATGGGAGAAGAGGGAGCCCGTGGTACCGCTTGCTGTTGTCCTCAGGAGATTCCTGTAGGTTAGCGTGAGGAGGGATACAAGTTTCCACTACGATCGCCGGTCTGCCAATGGTTGCTCCGCAAGAAGATGAAGGCACTGAGGGGCCTGGTGAGGTGACGTGCGCGGGGCGTGCCGCGAGTCAGAGCTCGACCGCTCAGATTTTCCAGCATTGCAGGGACGGACCCGAGCACAAGCATCGTGCGTAGCCTCCTTATGCGAGGGATCCTAAAGAAAGACGGTCGACGCGTGGCTCCCGCGGTGGGTGATAATCAAGCAAATAATGACCATGAAAAGCGAACTAGCTTAGGTACATGCAAGAACAATACATGCCACTGGGTCGGACCCGAGCGGCCTGGGGATGATGTAGCCCGAGGGGTGCCCCCAGCAAAGTAAGCTAAAGACGTAAAATGATACATGCCGCAGGGACAGGCCCACGTGGCTTGGGAATGATGCAGCCCGAGGGGCGCTCCCAGCTAAATAAATTTTGAAAATGTCACCTGGTTCCATTGTCGAAGGGATGTTGGGGTAGCTGAAGATGCGTGGCAAAGGGGTTGCTCCTCGTGAGCCATCGAGGCCCTGAGCCTCGGGAGGCTCTGGGGATCCAGGCGGTTCCTTGAGGATCGTCTCCATCCCTGCCAGGACCGCGTGATGCCTGGCCTCATGGGTCGCCAGGACGCTTCGCAGGTTGCGTTGGAAGGCGGCCGCCATACTCGGCAGGCCGACTGGCATGCGAACATAGCTGTGAGGTGGGCCCCCACAACGTCCCACATGCCAAGGACAGAAGCGCTCCTGAGATGCAGCGTTGAGCCCTGGGATGTCGATGCAGGCGCACAGCCCGCCATCCTCGCCCGGATGGGGAGCTGCGCCTGGTGGGCGGCGGTCGCCGCGCATGGCTCTTGCATCTTGGAACTCCTGAGTGGTCTTGGTGATGAACTCCTAAGTGTCGGGCGCTCCTTGCCCAGGGTCCTCTTGAGGGAAGCGTGCTGAAAAGCACGCCTCCACGTGGTGCCCGAGCGCCTCCCTCGTGATGTTGGCTAGGTCTGAGGCCCACCAGAAGAGAGGCCCCGAGCCCTGCCCGAGGAGGGCGCCGGGCGCGCCTTCCTATGCGAGGGAGGGAGGCGCCCCAGGCGCGAGCGCCGATCCTGATGTGGCACCGCTAGAGGTGCCGCTCCCCTGAGGCCCTGTACGGAGTAGCTGCTTCATCTTCTTGGGGTGGCTTCAGGAGGGTACTCGCCTTTGCTGTCAGGGTCTTCGATTGCTGCAGCTTGGAAGGCGCGCTCGAGGGAGCACACCGCGTCTCTTTCTTCACAAGGGACTGTGATAATCCCGCCGCTTCCTGACATCTTGAGGACGTTGTAGCCGTGGTGGGTCACTGGGATGAACTTGGCCAGGGCCGGATACCCGAGGATGGCATTGTACGGTAGACGGATGTGGGCAACGTCAAAGTCGATGAGCTCGGTGCGGTAGTTGTTGCGCTGTCCGAAGGTGACAGGGAGGCGGACCTGCTCTATCGGGATGGTGGAGCCGTCAGTCACTCCTGAGAAGGGCTTGGTGGATTGAAGCTGGTCGTATGGCACTTTGAGGTTGTCAAACGTCTTGACAGACAGGACGTTAAGCCCTGCGCCACCGTCGATGAGGGTCTTGGTGACGTGTACGTTGCTGATGACGGGTGAGCAGAGCATTGGGAGGGCGCCAGCAGTGGCCGCGCACTTGAGCTGGTCCGCCGAGCTAAAAGTGATGGCGCACTTTGACCACCTAAGCGGGCGTGTGGCCTCAAGCCTGGGAAGGGCTGCATTCACCTCGCGAGCAAACTTCTTGAAGATGCGCTGAGATGCTGGGGCCTGAGCTCCGCCCAAGATGCAGGCGATAGCACGTGGTTCCTGGAAGCCCCAGCCCCCTCGTCCTGATGGTGGTCGTCATTCCTTCTTGGTGGTGGTAGCGGAGGAAGACCAGCATTGCCCTGAGGGCGGTCCTCGCGGGGCTGATCCCTCCAGGCGCCCTCACGAGGCTGGTCCTGTTAGCGATCCTCGCGAGGCCGGTCGCGCCACTCCTGGAGGGGCCCGCGATCGTCCCAGCGTCCTCCGCCTCGTCCTCCTCCTCGGCCGTAGCCCTGGTCATTGCGCTCGGGGCGTCGACAGAAGCGTCCATCTCGAATGGCCCTGAGCTCTTGACAGTCGTTGGTATTGTGGTTGTGTATGTTGTGGAAAGCGCAGAATGGTCGGCTACTCTTGGACGACTCGGGTTGGTCCTGGCCATGCTTCGTATCTGGCTCCGCTGCAAGCACGGCCACTCCCTTGCGCTTCGCGTCCTTGGCCTTGGCTTTCTTCTCCTTTGGGTAGGTAGCTGGGAGCTCGAGGAGGGCGAGGCTCCCCTCCTTGGCTCTCGCGCACTTGGTCGCCATGTTGAACAGCTCCAGAGCCGTGCATAACTCCTCGTGGATGGCGAGCTCCTCCTTCATCTTGATGTCGCGTACGCCATCGGAAAACGCCGAAATGATGGCCTCGTCCATCACCTTGTGGATCTTGAGGCGAACGTTCTTGAAGCGCTGGATGTACTTCTGCAGGGTCTCTCCTGGCTGCTGCTTGAAGCAGCGCAGGTCACCCGCGGACGGAGGGCGATCGCAAGTGCCCTGGAAGTTGGCGACGAAGCGGCCGCGCATCTCATCCCAGGAGGAGATCGAGCCTAGAGGTAGGTTCAAGAGCCACGAGCGGGCATCGTCCTTGAGAGCCATGGGGAACCAGTTCGCCATGACTTTTTCGTCGCCGTTGGACGCCTCGATGCTCAGCTTGTAGAGCTGTAGGAACTCTGCAGGGTCGGGTGTGTCGTCGTAGCGAGGAGGCAGATCTGGCTTGAACTTGCCCGGCCAGACGATGCTACGCAGCTCCAGAGTGAAGGCGCGGCAGCCTGCTGTGGCCTCTGGGGCCCTTTGCAAATGTGGAGCCTCTGTTGTCCGCGCACCACAATCGCAGGCGGCACGTGGTCTTGTCGCGGTGGCACTGGGAGCGCGGGAGCATTCTCTTGCGGCCGGGGAACTTCTTGGCAGCTTCCTTCTTCTCGCGCAGGGGCCCGACGCGATGGGTCACGCCGGGGGCCGCGCGCCTTGGCGCCAGAATGTCGTCTTGGTGCGGAGGTGGTGGAGGTGCTCCGTGAGCTGCATTGCCCGCAGCTGGCGGAGGATGAGGCAGCAAGAGGGAGGGCGCAGGGGAGCCCCCAACGGCGCTGACGAGCTCGGTGATGTGGTCCAACCAGTCCTCGCAGAGGTCGTCGACCGAGCGGTAGCACAGGAGCTCGCATGCCATGAGCAGCGTGGCCTGCGCGTCCGTGGGGACACGACGAGCGTGGGACGACGAGCCGTCTGGAGTCAGCGATGGGGTGGTAGTGCGACCGTCCCGCCGAACAGAGGGGTGCAGCGATGAAGCTTGCTGCTCGTTCCTGGACGGGCCGGTGGCAGCGTTGGCAGCAGGCGATGGAGAACGGCAGGGAGGTCCGCCAACGGGCGCCGTCTGGGCGACACGGGCGGCAAGGGCGGCTCGGCGCTCAGCACGGGCTCTCTTACTGTGGTGGCAAGTCCTATTTATAGAGGCCCGGGTCCTCTTCTCAAATGTTAGGCGGGAAGGGATCCCACAATGGCCAAGTTTGAAGGGAGACAAGTAGTACAAGTTATCTGGACTAAAGGTGGTCATCGCCTACCAAAGGCTTTGGTGGTGACGTCGTCTTGGGCTCCATGGTGACCTCCGTCCTATCGTCCTGCTGGTCTTGGTCTCGTTGCACTGATATGGAAACCTTTACCTGATGCCTCGGGACTCCTCGCCTTTGCTTGCCTCTTTAGCACCAAAGAAGAAACGAGGACACTGCACGCGTTGGCGCCTGCCTGGCGCCCGCCTGGCACCAGTCGTCATGGCTTGCGTCACAGGAACCTCACGAGGTGCCCCTTGCATTGATCTCTCCGCCCCTCGCGAGCCAGCCTGGTGAGGCCGCCCCCGAGGAGGTCTTGCGTCGTCCGCCTCGCGAGGCTTGGCCCCTCGCGAGGGTCTTGAGTGTTTGCTGGTGAAGATGGGTCGTACAGGGCCGCCGAGGGAGCCACGCTGTGGGTCGCAGGCAGGCAAGTCTGGGGACCCCTGTTCCCAGGACGCCGACAAATTCCCTCCAGTAATAGTGTCAAGCACAAATCTATACCAAGTAGTAATTCCTACATAAAAGATACGAAGAAGAACGATAGTAGATTGCTTACGAGTTGATCTATTATGAGTATTGCAAATCCTATACCAAGCATCTTTTAAATTCTCTCCTCCCATTTGCTTAAAATTGAGAACTTCATTCTCAGGGGTGCACATAGCATGGGAAGAACTAGCCATAACAATAAAGTGGGCAAGCAAGCAAACACATAAAACACGTAAAAAGGCAAACAGAAAATATTTTTTTATTTTTTGTAAAACTTTTTAGAAGTGGGGGAGATGAAAACGAGAGGAAAATGAAAAATAAAGTAATTGCAAGGAGATGAGAGTTTATGCGTAGGTACTTGATAGATGTTGATGATGTCTCCCCGGCAACGGCGCCATAAATTCTTCCTGCTACTTGTAAGATGCGTTGGGGTTTCCCCAAGGAGGAGGAGATGATCGATGTAGTACAATAGAGATAAGTATTTCCCTCAGTTATGAAACCAAGGTGATCAATCTAGTAGGAGCACCAAGCAATATTATGTAAACAACACCTACACACAAACAACAAATACCTGCAACCCAACGCGTAGAGGGGTTGTCAATCCCTCAACGGTATTGAGATAGATTAAATTGTATAGGATTTGATAAATAAATCTAACTAAAACAAAAAATAAAATAAATAAAAGAAAAATGCAGAAAGGTATTTTTAGGATTTTTATATGATAAAGATAGACCCGGGGGCCATAGTTTTCACTAGAGGCTTCTCTCGAGAAAATAGCATACGGTGGGTAAACAAATTCTATTGGGCAATTATTAGAAAAGCAAATAATTATTATGATATCCAAGGCGATGATCATGTATATAGGCATCGCGTCCAAGATTAGTAGACCGACTCCTGCCTGCATCTACTATAATTACTCCGCACATCGACCGCTATCCAGCATTCAGTGGCGGAGCCAGGAAAATAGTATCAACAGGGCCGAATGATGTAAAAACTGCTTGGGGAAGGCCAAGCCAATGGAAAACATGCTTTTGACACTGTGATGCTTTGAAAGAGTTATTACACTGTGATGCATTCTCACATGGCCACAGACACTCCAGCCAAGTGGATTTGGGAAAGTAAGGCGACAATGAAGATAAAGGTGTTTGCATGGTTGATGCTAAATGATAGGCTCAATACCAGGGACATGCTAGTGAGAAGGCACTGGCGGTCACCTCAGGGTGATAACACCTGCCCGTTATGCTTTGCCCATGCCCATGAAGATAGAGATCACCTCTTCTTCACATGCCAATTCAGCACAAGGGTATGGAATTACTTGAACATCCAATGGTTAGCTGGTTTAACACCAGCTCAATGCTTATTTGCTGCAAGGAAAAGCTTTGGCAAACCTTTCTTCAGGGAGGTTGTTTATCTAGCAGCCTGGAATATTTGGCTTCTCAGAAATGGCAGAATTTTCAGACATGAAAGGCCATCTTTTGCTGCTTGGAAGAGAAACTTCATTCATGATGCTACTCTGCACTCTCACAGATTCAAGTCTACTCTTAGACCTTTGTTGTTAGCTTGGGTTAATTCTTTGCCCTAATCGGTTGTATGTTGTATATATTTGTGTACATGTTGTAAATAGCTCAATAGGTAAGTAGGCCTCAACCCCTATAGTTAGACTTTCTTTTCAGAACCTCTTTGTTTGTTTGGTGGTTGGGATTTAATAAAGTGCTGTGGGGCTGTTGCCTCACAGTTTCCACTCAAAAAAACATGCTTTTGACAGGAAATAATCACTAATTTTAGCACTATTCATCAGCAAATTAGCACTACATCTCTGCTGTTAGGGGGGCCAGGGCCCCTACTGGTCCCCCTGTCTCTGCCACTGCCAGCATGCATCTAGTGAACTAAGTTCATGCAAAAACGGAATAATGCACTAAGAAAGATGACATGATGTAGACAAGATAAACTGACGTATGAATAAACCTCATCTTGTTACCCTTAATAGCAGTTATACATGTGTGTCATGTCTCTTTCTGTCACTGAGATTGAGCACCGCAAGATCGAACCCATCACAAAGCACATCATCCAATGGCAAGATAAATCAATCTAGTTGGACAAACCAAACCAATAAATCAGAGAAGAAATACGAGGCTATAACAATCATGCATAAAAGAGTTCAAAGAGAACAAATAATATTCACTGATAGATCTGATCATAAACTCATAATTTATGGAATCCCAACAAACACATCGCAAAAAGTCATTACATCAAATAGATCTTCAAGAACATCGAGGAGAACATTGTATTGAAGATCGAAAAGAGAGAAGAAGTCACCTAGCTACTAACTACGGACCCACAGGTCTGTGGTAAACTACTCACGCATCATCGGGAGGGGCGGCAAGGATGATGAAGAACCCTTCCGTAATCGTTGCCCCCTCTAGCAAAGTGCCGGAAAAGGCCTCTAGATTGGATCTCGTGGTTCTGGAACTTGTGGCGGAGGAAAAAGTATTTCGTTGACTCCCCTAGGGGTTTTCGGATTTTAGAGTATTTATAGAGGCGGGGGTAGGTCAAGACGGTGCCCGTGGACCCCACTATCCACCAGGTCGCATCTAGCGTGCCCTGGTGCCTAGTGGGCCCCACGAGCCTCTTCCCGTGGCCTCCAGAAGCTTCCAGGGTCTCTTCTTGCCAGAAAAAAGACTTCAAAAATTTTCATAGCATTTGGACTTTGTTTCGTATTGATATTCCGCAAGTAAAAAACAAGCAAAAAAAACAACAAGAGACACATGACACTAAGTTAATAGGTTAGTTCCAAAAAAGATATAAAGTTGCTAGTAAATGTATTTAAAACATCTAAGATTGATAATATAATAGCATGGAAAAATAAAAAATTATAGATGCGTTGGAGACGTATCATCTGTTTTTTCTCTTCCTTTTCTGTTGTTTGTAAGGTGTTGCCGGGTGTAATCCTAGCTGGTTGATGGCTTTGGTAATTTAAAGTTAGGTTTAGTTCAAGGCTTTCCTCGAGCTCAGCCCATATTTTTTCTCAAAAAATAAAATAAAATTAAGTAGATACTAACATTGACATTGAACCATTAAAATATGTATGACTTGCCAATTAACTTTTTTTAGGAAACCTGCCAATTAACTTTTTTTAAGAAACCCACGATCTTGATTGACGGTGCACCTACTTGGACCCCAGACGAAATAGCATTGCCCCAAAACAAGAGGAGTGCATGACGCGAACCAGCGGTAACATATCAAAGCACGAGCGGCCGGCTTACTCCAACGGCAAACTGCAAATTTCCTCCCGCATCCGTCCGTGAACTGGGGGACTAGTCCGCCGATATAGATGCGGGAGGTCGACATCCAACGCCAGCCACATACATTCAAAACTCTTTTTTTAATGGAAAAAATTCATGCAAACACGGTCGGATTTTGTAATGACAGTTTTCATACAAACACGGTGGATTTAACGACATATCGAACATTTAGAACAAAAAAAGACCTGCCCCTAAACCTATCCTACGCCGGCGGCGCCCAGCGTCCAAGCCCGTGTTGTCCTCCTTCCGCCGTCTTCAAGCACCATCGATAAGACCGATGAAGGGAAGGTGCGGTCTTCGGCGAGGAAGAGTAGAACACGGGAGACGGACCGGCCCACATGGGACACCAAACCCCGTGGCCTCCCGTGGCCTACTCATATTTAGAGAAGTACGCATGTTGTCCATCGCCGGTGGACGTGAGGTCCATGAGGGAAATGGTGGCGTCGGTGTTGTGGTTCTAAGTCTGACAGTAATGTAGGGGGTAGGTATGGAGAGGCAAGATCTTAGCTATGGAGTAGTTGTAAGCACACGAGGTTTACGAGTTCACGCCCTTCTCAGAAGAAGTAATAGCCCTACGTCTCGGAGCCCGGAGGCGGTCGACTGGATTATGGATGTGTAAATTACAGGGGTACGAACCCTTTACACTGAGGAGGGGGTGGCATATATAGAGTTCGCCAGACCCCTCCGGCCCTCAGTTATGCAGGGTTTGAAGTACATTAAGGTGGGGCGTTACTGGCAACGCCTCTAATAAAGAGCTATGATGACCATAAAAGCTACTCAATGACCGACCGTTAGCGTGCGGAGTGACTTTAGGTCTCCTGGTCGTCGAGTGGTTGGATCTTGGTCGAGTGATTGCTTCATGGTCGAGTATCTTCGAGTTCGTCGAGTGGAACACCTCCAAGTCGATTGAAAGGTGATTTCTTCTAAGGATGTCTTTGGGTAGGGCAGTTAGGACAGGTCCATGACCCCACCCTAGGTACATGACTTCATCATTAGCCCCCGAATGGATCGAGGTTTGAGTGGGGGAAGGAGTTGAGAATTCTTCCGACCCATTCTTCGTGCCATGAGTACATCTTGTTTCGGATCAATGAAGATGGGTGACGTCACCAACTTCTTTTTCAGTCGCCTTGATCCATTCTTAGTTTTCTTTAGTCGAGTGAATCTCTTTACCTGTAGATTTCTGAGTGGTTGCGTGGAGGAGATCCTCCATCTGACGAGTTGTTTCGCTGCCCGCGGATTTCGCGGGATTCGAATTTCGGAAAGTGCGCAGGTCGGGGGGCGCCGCACTAATCGGATGGGATAGAACGAAGCCTCCTCGATCTCCGCTCCACCTTTTTCGCCACGTATCGCGTGCGCGACTGTTGCGGGATTTGACAAGATCGCCTGGACCTACATGTCAGTCACTCTGAAGCGACTCCATATAAGCTGCCGGCCCAGGCTTTTGAACAGTACGCCTTCACTTTTCCCCTTCCCTCTCGAACTCTTCCGCCGTCTTTGTTCTCGTCCGAGTGCTGCCGGCCTGTTCGAGCTTCGTCCGCGGCGATGGGGAAGGAGAAGACGGCGGTCCTGGAGCGTGCGAAGAAAGCGACGGCGCAGGCGAAGGCGAGGAAGTCCGGTCGGGGCGGGTCTTCTTCGAGGTCCGCTTTACCCAAGGACTGGATCCGGGGCGATTGGATGCCCACGGCGATTCGGCAAGATGACATCGATGATCTGATTGACGGGGGATTCATTCCCCATGGATCTGCGCGTCTCCCGGGGAACGAGATCGAACCCCAACCTCGCGAGGGTGAGTGCGTCCTCCTCACCACCCACATCGATTGCGGATTTTCTCTGCCTCCCCATTCTTTCTTCCAGAGTTTCTTGAACTTTTTTGGAGCACAGCTCCATCACTTTACTCCAAATTCCATCGTGTGCCGCCTTTGTATCTTTGTGCGAGAATTTCTTGGGTTGTCGCCCCCATTGGGGCCTCTTCAAGCACATTTTCACTTGTCGTTCTCAGTCGGTTAAGAAAGCCAAGTCGAGTGACGAAAAGACGCAAGTGATTCAGATGTGCGGGGTCTTGGGATCCAAATGAGAGGCAAAAGTTCTTTTCCAGCTATGACTTTTCCCGAGTCAGTCCGAGGATGGCAGTCGACCTGGTTCTACTGCAAAGACCAGGCGACTCCAGGACAGGCGACTGGGCTTCCCCCTTTCTCCCTGAACCGAGCAAAAAAAACCTTCCTCTCTGAAAGTGACGCCAGAAGAAAAGGCGCAAGTCAAAGTGTTGGTCGGTCGAGTGGTTCAGCTTGTCCGCGACGGGGTGACTGGCATGGATTTATTGGAGGTCTTCCTCCGGAGACGCATCCAGCCGCTCCAAGCTCGTGACCATCCGATGTGGATGTATTCGGGCCTCGATGACACCTCTCGGATTCATCCGGAGGAGGTTGACGACAAGACGTTGGAAAGGTGGTTGTCAAGCATCACAGGGAACAAGGACAACCCCCGAGGAGCCAGGAGGATTCCTCCACTCGACCAAACATACGAAGTAGACCAGGTCTGATTCTGCATCTCCAACTGTAACCTTGCTTTCTTCATTTTGTTCTCTTAGCATCAGTCGATTGACTTTTGTCTTGTTTGTTGTCTTCCAGGCCATTACTGATATGTACTCGATGCCCAACAGAGCGCAAGAGCAGGCCGAGGAGGGGGAGGCGAGCAGAGGCGAAAGTGGAGAGGAGTGGCAATCTGATGGTGAAGGGGAGGGGGATGATGACGACGACTCCAGTGAAGAGGAGGAGGAAGAAGTCGACCCTCCCCGCACGGAAAGGCGATCCAAGCTCACACATGATCCTGTGCGCGAACGTGGTAAGGCGACTGTGCCTGTTGGGCAGTCGTCAAAACGCCCTCGGACGTCTTCCCCAGCGCCGACTGAAAAAGCTCCAAAGCATCCACGAGCGACACCGTCAAAGCCGCCGAAGGCCCTGTCCAAGATGAAGATGACCGTTCCCACCATTTCCGGGTAACAATAGAACTTGCTTTGTTTCGTTGAACATGGACGGACTCTTGGTCGACTCATTGAATAAACTGACAGGTTTTTGAAATTTGCAGTGCTGCTACCTCTGAGATCTCTGCCAAGAATGATGACCAGGAAATGGAAGATGTTGTTACCTCCAACCTTGGTATAATTTCTGATGTCCCGCTCTTAGTCGACTGACGGTCTCTTCCGATCGATTGGATTTTCATCTTTAACTTTGGATTTTTCTTATAGCTCCTCCTCATGTCATTAATCTCCCTGATGATGACGACGAAGTGCCGCTGAGGGCGAGGAAGAATAGGAAGGCGTCAGCTGACAAGACCCCACAAACCGCACCAACGCCTGAGGCAGTAGTTCAGGAGGGTGGTAATACCACTCGGACTTCTGTGTCCTTCGTTGTGCCTCTGACGAGTGTTCGGCCTTCACCGTCGACTGCTGATCCGCCCTCCCTTTTTGCCACACACCACATCCCCGAGGATCAAGTGGGTGCTGCTAAGGAGGCTATACACCAGGCGGGGATCATGATGGAGCAGGTGAAGGTGGTCCGGGAAGCCAGCCAAGCGGCCTATGATGCTAGTTCAGCCCTTCAAAGCAATATCCAGGTTAGTCGATCATCGCTTGTTCTGTTAGGATATGCTATCTGAAGACTCTCTTTTCCGAAGATCTTTGTATCTGTACACCCACTGGGTGTGTCGACTGAATTTTTTGGACTAGTGGGGGCACGCTGAGTGCAGCCACTGGGTGTAGTCCCCGAGACTACGGTGGACTGCTGGCAGTCGACTGTAGTCTTTATATTGTGTTGCTTTACTTGAACTTTTTCACTCGGTCTGGTCAGGCCATGTCGAATGGAATCTTGGAACTAGTGGGGGTACACTGAGAGCGCCCACTTGGACATGGTCGACTGCGAGCAGTCGCCTTTTTTGTCGAACCAGTGGGGGCACGCTGAGTGCACCCACTGGGTATAGTCCCTGAGACTACTGTCGAATATTTTTGATTCGGCTGTAGTCTTAGAAACGTCACGATTTTCTCTTAGTTGCTCAGAAGCAACCTACCTTTGACATCTGTCGACTGATGCTTCACAGAAATCCTGCGAGCCTGTGGCTCGCTATACTGAATTGGAAAACAAACAGATCCAGCTCAACCTTGACTTGAAGCTTGCCCAAGAGAATTTGCAGAAGGCGAGAGACGAAGCAAAAGGTATGGCTGGTGAGAATCTGATGATTGTCTTTTCTTTCTGCCCATTCTTGATTCTGCTCTCATTGTCATTTTGCAGATAAAATGGAGGAGGCTCTGAAGAAGAGGTACCATGACCTTGCCGAAGCGTAGAAGGCGGCTTTGGACAAAACGAAGCTTGCGGAAGAAAAACTGGCTTTAGTCGGAAACCTTGAAGAGGAGAACTCCACACTGAAAGCCGCTCTCAACGCGGAAAATCAAGAAGTCGTCCGTCTGATGAATGATAAGATAGCTCTGGGTGACAAGGCAAGTGAGCTGGTAGGAAGGAGGAACGATCTGGAGGCTTATCTTGGAGGGCTCGCCAAGAAGTTATTCGTCATGCTTGAGGGTAATCACTCCTACCCGACTGACTTGTTGTCATCAACCCAATGTAGAGCCACTGACTTATCTTTGAATTGTGTTTACAGAATTCTGCCAGAACTTCGAGGAGGAAACCAGTCGAGTGGAGACAAGTTTGGACCCCATTAATTCTCCGGTGAAGGATGAGGCTGCTATGAACGTGCTCCGACTAGAGTCTCGTGTTGCTGGTGTGGTTGACTACCTTGCTCGACTGAAGGTTGCGGCGTCGCGGATCGACACGGCGCTCTGTCCTGGAACGACGCTTCAAAATGACCTCGAGTCTCTGATGACTCGACTGAATGAAGTTCCAGGTCGAGTGCAGGAATGGAAGAAATCTTCTGCTAGGTGCGGCGCTGACGTTGCTCTGTCCTTGGTTCGTGTTCACTGCAAGGAGGCGCGAGAGGAAAAGATGGTTGCTATCCAAGTTGCCAACACCAGGAAGCACAACTTTCAGTCTTTCATGGAGACCTTCATCGCTGCTGCCACTCAGATTGCTGACGGGATTGACTTGGACCAGTTTGTCTCACCCTCCAGTCCTCTGTCTGAGGAGTAAAAAACTTCTATGCTTAACCTTAAATTTGCCTCGGAATGCCGAGTGGATTTTATAACCATTAAACTCTTTCAGGCTGAATGCTCGAGTACTTTGATCTGCGGTCTGGGACCTTTAGGGTTTATCTGAACTTGGTTTATCGTTGAATATCTTCATGAATTCTCTGTCGAGTGGAACTTGTTCTTCACTCGAGACAACTTTTGTATTTGTGGCGCAGCTCCAAAGAAGAAGGTAGCAGTCGACCTGCACCTCGTCGTCCTTGCGGATTGGGATGTGTTTCATACTTAGGTGAGTACTGGACTACAGCTAAGTCCCCGAGTGGGCGGGTCGCTCTCCACTCGGTAGGATTTATCAAACTTAGGCGAGTACTGGACTGCAGCTAAGCCCCCGAGTGGGAGGGTCGCTCTCCACTCGGTGGGATTTTTTCAACTTAGGCGAGTACTAGACTGCAGCTAAGCCCCCGAGTGGGAGGCTGGCTCACCACTCGGTAGGATTTTCAAACACTTAGGCGAGTACTGGACTGCAGCTAAGCCCCCGAGTGGGAGGCTGGATCACCACTCGGTAGGATTTTCAAACACTTAGGCGAGTACTGGACTGCAGCTAAGCCCCCGAGTGGGAGACTGGCTCACCACTCGGTAGGATTTTCAAACACTTAGGCGAAACGGGTTCGCAGCTAAGCCTCCGAGTGAGAGACTTGCTCACTACTCGGTAGGATTTTTTTTTTACAAACTTAGGCGAAACGGATTCGCAGCTAAGCCACCCACTGGGGGATTTGTCACGCAAACAGAAGCAATAACAATCACTGGGAAAATTATAACACTCTTGTCTTTGATAAATAAACTACAGAAGTTTTTCTTATTACATCTCATCCGAGTGAGAATTTAAGTGTAAAAGGGGCGGAGTAGCTCCGCGTTCCAAGCTCGTGGCTCGTCAATCTGGCGATCAACATTGTAAAGGTGGTACGCTCCATTGTGGAGGACTCTGGTGACGATGAAGGGACCTTCCCAAGTAGGAGTGAGCTTGTGTGGTTTCTGTTGATCCACTCGGAGGACCAAGTCTCCTTCTTGGAAGGCTCGACTCTTCACATTTCTGGCATGGAATCGACGCAAATCTTGCTGATAGATGGTCGATCGGATCATGGCCATTTCTCTTTCTTCTTCCAGGAGGTCGACTGCGTCCTGCCGGGCTTGTTCTGCTTCATCTTCAGAGTAGAGCTCAACTCGGGGTGCATTGTGAAGCAGGTCAATCGGCAAAATTGCCTCAGCTCCGTAGACCAGAAAGAATGGGGTTCTTCCAGTCGACCGGTTCGAGGTGGTCCTCAATCCCCAAAGAACTGATGGAAGCTCGTCGACCCATGCGCCTGCTGCGTGCTTGAGATCGCGCATCAGTCAGGGTTTCAGCCCTTTGAGAATCAGACCGTTTGCCCTTTCCGCTTGTCCATTCGACTGGGGGTGAGCGACTGAAGCATAGTCGACTCGTGTGCCTTGAGAGGCGCAAAATGCTCTGAACTTGTCCGAATCAAAGTTTGACCCATTATCAGTGATGATGCTATGCGGAACTCCATATCTGAATATCAACTCTCTGATGAAACTGATAGCAGTGCAGGCATCGAGATTCTTGATAGGCTTAACTTCAATCCATTTGGTAAACTTGTCGACTGCCACTAACACATGAGTGAATCCGCTCCTGCCTGTTCTCAGTGGTCCAACCATATCCAATCCCCAAATAGCGAAGGGCCAGACGAGTGGAATGGTCTTCAGGGCTGACGCGGGTTTGTGGGACATGTTGGAGTAGAACTGACATCCTTCGCATTTGTCGACTATCTCTTTCACCATTTCATTTGCACTTGGCCAGTAAAATCCCGCTCGGTATGCTTTAGCCACAATGGTCCGAGAGGACGCATGATGACCACAGGTCCCCAGATGGATATCATCAAGGATTATCTGCCCTTCTTCTGGTGTTATACACTTCTGGCTGACTCCAGTCGCGCTTTCTCTATACAACTGTCCCTTTATGACTGTAAAGGCCTTGGATCGACGGACGATCTGTCGAGCCTCTTCTTCGTCCTCTGGGAGTTCTTTCCTTAGGATGTACGCGATGTATGGCACCGTCCAGTCGGGAGTGATGACCAAGACTTCCATGATCAGGTCGACTACTACTGGAACTTCAACTTCAGTCGGATCCGTGGCACTTTTTGGCTGCGGGGCTTCTTCAGTGAATGGATCCTCTTGAACTGATGGCGTGTGGATGTGTTCCAAAAACACATTGCTGGGAATGGCTTCTCTCTTGGAACATATTTTTGCCAAATCATCGGCTGCTTGATTTTTCAGTCGGGGTATGTGATGAAGCTCTAACCCCTCGAATTTCTTCTCTAGCTTTCTCACTGCATTGCAATAACCAGTCATGGCTGGACTTCTGACGTCCCACTCCTTCATCACCTGATTAACCACCAAATCTGAGTCGCCATAGACCATGAGGCGACGGACGCCGAGTGAAATGGCCATGCGCAACCCATACAAAAGTGCTTCATATTCTGCTTCGTTATTGGAGGAATCAAAGTGAATCTAGAGAACATATCTGAGCTTATCTCCTCGGGGGGAAACCAATACTACCCCAGCACCGGAACCATTTAGCTTCTTAGACCCATCGAAGAACATGGTCCAGTGCTCCGAGTGAACTTGAGTCGGTAGTTGCTGTTCAATCCACTCGGCGACGAAATCTGCTATTGCTTGGGACTTGATAGCTTTCTTTGCCTCAAACTTGATATCTAGGGGAAGGAATTCAATCGCCCATTTTGCCACTCGACCAGTTGCATCTCTGTTGTGCAGAATCTCTGATAATGGAGCGTCGCTGACGACTGTAATGGAATGGTCAGAAAAGTAACGTGCAACCTTCTTCGTGGTCATATAAATCCCATATACAAGCTTCTGGTAATGAGGATATCTTTGCTTTGATGGATTCAAAACTTCAGAAACATAATATACTGGGCGCTAAACTTTAAAGGCTTTTCCTTCTACTTCCCGCTCGACCGTAAGTACTGTACTGACGACTTGTCCCGTGGCTGCAATGTAAAGCAGCAAAGGCTCTTTGCTGATTGGGGTAGCAAGCACCGGCTGGGTGGAGAGCAGAGCTTTTAGCTCTGCAAACGCCGCGTCATCTTCCGGAGTCCACTCGAACTTGTCTGACTTCTTCATCAGTCGGTAAAGAGGCAATGCCTTTTCACCGAGATGAGAGATGAATCGACTTAAAGCGGCCAAGCAACCAGTAAGCTTCTGGACGTCGTGCACACGCACAGGACGTTTCATCCGGAGTATAGTACCGACTTTTTCTGGATTGGCATCGATTCGCCGTTAGGAAACGAGAAAACCGAGTAACTTTCCGCCAGGGACTCCGAATGTGCACTTTGATGGATTAAGCTTGATATCATACCTTCTGAGATTGGCAAAGGTTTCAACAAGGTCAGTCAGCAGGTCGGAACCCTTCCGTGACTTGACCACAATATCATCCATGTATGCTTCCACATTCCGACTGATTTGAGTGAGCAAACACTTCTGAATCATCCTCATGAACGTGGCTCCGGCATTCTTGAGGCCGAATGGCATGGTAACATAACAGAAGCACCCGAATAGAGTGATGAAAGCTGTTTTGATCTCGTCGGGTCCATACAGACGGATCTGATGGTACCCAGAATAGGCGTCTAAAAAACACAGTCGCTCACATCCCACAGTCGAGTCGACTATCTGGTCGATGCGGGGGAGAGGAAAATGATCTTTCGGGCAGGCCCGATTGATATGTTTAAAGTCAATGCACATGCGAAGTGAGTTGTCCTTATTGGGGACCATGACAACGTTGGCAAGCCACTCGGAGTGGTAAATCTCTCAGATGAACTCCGCTGCTAAGAGCCGAGCCACCTCCTCACCAATAGCCTTTCTCTTCTGGACAGCGGACCGTCGGAGATGTTTTTTGACAGGTTTCACTTTTGGGTCGACTCATAGGCGGTGCTCAGCCAGCCCCCTGGGAACACCCGGCATGTCAGAAGGCTTCCATGCGAAGATGTCCCAGTTCTCACGGAGGAACTGGATGAGCGCTTCTTCCTATTTGGAGTCGAGTGTTGTTGAGATATGAGCCGGAGCAGCATTGGGATCGGTCGGGTGAATGTGAACCGGCTTCATTTCGCTAGACGACTGAAAAGCTGATTCCGTAGCAGGCTTCTTGGCTCGCAACAAATCACTTGGGTCCGCAGTCTTCTGGTACTCCTGCAGCTCTACCACTGCCGTCTGGGCATCAATGATCTTTGAGCCTTTCTGAAAACATTCTTCTGCCTTCTTCCAATTGCCCGTAACAGTGATCACACCCTTGGGACCAGGCATCTTCAATTTGAGATACACATAACATGGTCGAGCCATGAAGCGTGCATAAGCTGGCCTGCCCAAAATAGCGTGATAAGCACTCTGGAAGTCCGCAACCTCGTACGTCAACTTTTCTTTGCGGTAATTCTTGGAATCACCGAAAACCACATCGAGAGCAATTTGACCGAGTGACTCAGCCTTCTTCCCAAGAATGACTCCATGGAAACTCATGTTGCTGGTATTGAGTCTGGACATCGGAATGCCCATCCCTTTCAACGTCTCTGCATACAGTATGTTCAAACCACTGCCACCATCCATCAAGACTTTGGTCAGTCGAGTGCCTTCGACAACTGGGTCGACCACCAAAGCTTGCCTCCCAGGGGTGGCAATGTGCGTTGGGTGATCGGACTGGTCAAATGTGATGGCAGTCTGATACCACTTTAAATAACTGGGTGTCGCTGGAGCTACCATATTCACCTCACGGTTGATAACTTTCAGTCGACCTTTGCTTTCAACATCGGCAAAAATCATCAGGGTGGAATTGACCTGGGGGTATCCGTCATCACTATCTTCCTTGTCCTCAACTTTGTCCGACTCCTTTTCCTTATCTTTGGGTTGTTTGCCCTGGAACTGCTGGATCAAGAGCTGGCACTGTCGAGTGGTATGCTTCGGGTAAATGAGTTTACCCTCTTCATCTTTCTTTGTGTGGATGTGACATGGCAAATCCAACACATCATTTCTGTATTGGTCTTCAACTTTCTTGGGGTTCCAAGGCCCTTTGGGTTTCCCTTTAAACTTTCCTTGAGTTACAGCCAAGGTTTCCCCAGGAGCAGCTGGCTCGGCTTTCCGCTTCTGTTTCCGATTGGAGTTTCCTCCTCCGGTTTCTTGGGCGACTGACTTGAGCTTGCCACTCTGGAGTCGATCCTCATCTTCACCATTAGCGTACTTGGTGGCAATCTCCATCATCCGATTTAGAGACACGTCTCCGGTTTGACCGAATTTTAGATTCAGTTCTCTGTTCTTGACGCCTTCCTTGAAGGCACAGACTGCTTGGTGATCAGGCACATTTTCTACCGTGTGATGCAACGTGATCCACCTCTGGATGTAATCCCTCAAAGTTTCATTCGGCTTCTGCACACATGACCGCAGTTCTGTCAGCCCTGCCGGTCGCTTGCATGTTCCTTCAAATATTGTGACAAACTATAGGATCTTGAGAAGATGTGTCTAGAGGGGGGGATTAGACACTTAGAGCTAAAGTTGTAGTTTTTAAACTTTTTCGGTTTAAGTGGAGTTTAGGCACAATTTCAACATTCATAATACATATCAAGCAAGCATGCAAAGAGTATATGAGCAGCGGAAAGTAAAGCATGCATCTTGCAAGAATGTAAAGGGAAGGGTTTGGAGAATTCAAACGCAATTGGAGACACGGATGTTTTTGGCGTGGTTCGGATAGGTGGTGCTATCCTACATCCACGTTGATGGAGACTTCAACCCACGAAGGGTAACGGTTGCGCGAGTCCACGGAGGGCTCCACCCATGAAGGGTCCACGAAGAAGCAACCTTGTCTATCCCACCATGGCCATCGCCCACGAAGGACTTGCCTCACTAGCGGTAGATCTTCACGAAGTAGGCGATCTCCTTGCTCTTACAAACAACTTGGTTCAACTCCACAATCTTGTCGGAGGCTCCCAAGTGACACCTAGCCAATCTAGGAGACACCACTCTCCAAGAAGTAACAAATGGTGTGTTGATGATGAACTCCTTGCTCTTGTGCTTCAAATGATATCTCCCCAACACTCAACTCTCTCTCTCTCATAGGATTTGGATTTGGTGGAAAGAAGATTTGAGTGGAAAGCAACTTGGGGAAGGCTAGAGATCAAGATTCATATGGTAGGAATGGAATATCTTGACCTCAACACATGAGTAGGTAGTTCTCTCTCAGAAATAGGATGCTGGAAGTGGGAAAGTAGCTGAGGGTTTTGGAGCATATCACCAAGCACATGAAGCAAGAGGCTCATTAAGCAACACCTCATCCCTCCTTGATAGTATTGGCTTTTTCCTATATACTCAATGTGATCTTGGATCACTAAAATATAAAATGAAGAGTCTTGAGCTTGAGGCTTTAGCCAATCCTTTTTCCTTAGCATCTTGAAGGAGTTCCCACATCCTTTAGTCCATGCCACTCCATTGTTGAACTTATCTGAAACATACTAGATAAAAGTGTTAGTCCAACAAGAGATATGTTGACATCAATTATCAAAACCACCTGGGGAGAACTTGTGCTTTCAATCTCCCCCTTTTTGGTAATTGATGGCAACATACATCAAAGATTTAGATAAAGATATAAAGAATAGCAAGTAAAGCTTTAGAAGGACATGTAACAAACATAGGCTCCCCCTACATGTATGCAATCATATGAATATGAAATATAGAAGCATGTGAGAGCATAACCATGACAGAGTAGGCAATGTGTTACATGTATCTTGGCCATATGCATCAGAGCAAAATATTATTAAGGAAAAATACCTTCATGCTCATGAGTCCTTCTTGCAAACAGTATGTACATAAGCAAGAATTCCTCATACTCATGATTCTGATGCATATACTTACCTTGAAGTCTTGAGCTGGCTTAGGATGGAATGAACCTGCACAAACAAGGTTAGATAACACAGGTACATCCACTAGTCAGAGAAAACAAAAGAAGCTACAAGAGTACCAAGACTGGGATGACATGTAGAGAGTGAGTACAAGGTACCACATTGGATTAGACATGTCCCCAAGAGTAAAGATATGCAATGAATTTGAATGATTTCTTTCCCTTAGATGTCTTGCTCCCCTGAATCTGGCATGGGATATTGGGAGAAGATAGGGAACAGAAAATCAGAGCTGAAAAGATACAAATGGATAGAGCTTAATGCAAATAAGCACATATGAACATGTCTTTCCCCCAAAAAGACATGTGGCATCTCTCCTCTTGAACATCAAGCATCTGGGATCCTTGAGTATTCTCTCCCCCTGGAGATCTCTTTCTCCCCCTTAATACTCTCTCCCTTGTAGGTGATAAGCTTTGATGTGATCTCTCTCTCCCCCTTTGACATCAATTTCCAAGAAGGGCTTTCTGGAATCTGTCGAATGGGTTTGGTCCTTGAGACTCAGCACAAAGCAATGGATAAAACTGTGATGCTTGTAGAGGACAAGATTCATTGAGTGGAGCTGGATCAGAAGAAATATAGAACAAGGGGCAAACTGTTTTTCCTGTTGTGAAATCGGTGGCACCGAGTGGCATGTTTCGGTGGTACCGAAAGGATTCGGTTGGACCGAAAACTACAAGTCGGTGAAACTGAGTTCATCACAGAGAAAAACACTTGTCACCTCAGCTCACTAGACAATTAAGATCTCACAAAGATTTGCAATGAATTATCTGAAAGATTTGCAATGAATTGGATGCAGAAAATGCAGAATAAAAACAAAAAGAAAAGACAAGAAACTGAAAGATCTAGATGAAGTTTTTTTTTTGAAAGGGAAACAAATATGCAAGAAACAAATGCAATAACACAGAAAAGAACACAGGAGAACTTCATCTAGAGTTGGGCGGTGACATAGTCACCTATGTTAGAGTATATTGACTTAGGAGTCAAGTGAGAGCACTTGATCATAGGTCATACTCATCGTTTAAGCTCAAAATGGGGGTACCATTTTTCGTTTAAGCATCTTGATGTATTCACATCTTGTTGAGTTGCTTTGACTCATGACTTGGAGTAAAACTTCTCTAAGATGGAATAACATACCTTGGGTGGTGGTGTGGATCTTGCTCATGTAGTTGAACTTGTGTGGGTGCTCAAGGTTGATGTAGCTCATCAAGAATTGGGAGCACCACTTGGAATTTGAGTCCATCTACCTACATGGGTTAGTTCTTGCAAGGAATAGCACTTGTGTATCCAAAATGACAATCATGAAGCTCAACATAGAATTTGTCAAAGGATATGTTTGAATGGTCTTGTGCTTCCTTGTCTTCAACCACCATTGTGTAGAGACTTGGTGATGTAGAGATTGCTCAAGATGTGAGTGAGTTGCAATCTCATAGAATTAGATTCAACCAAGGACCTACATGGGTTAGATAACATGCAAGATGCAAATTTGTCCAAGACATAAGATAATCATCATAAGAGATATATCATGGATTAGTCATAAGCTCATGTCTTGCATGTATCCAATGGAGTTCCTACTCCAAGTTCGAAGCATCAATGATGTTCAATTCACCTCTCAACCTGCAAAACACTTTCTCATCAAGTGGTTTAGTGAATATATCTGCTAATTGCTTATCGGTGCGAACATGCTTAAGATTAATGTCACCCTTAGCAACATGATCTCGAATGAAATGATGACGAACTTCAATATACTTAGTTCGAGAATGTTGCACAGGATTATGACCAATTTTGATAGCACTTTCATTGTCACAAAGCAATGGAACATGTTTCACATATATCCCATAATCTTTAAGAGTTTGGGTCATCCAAAGTAATTGAGCACAACATGAACCGGCGGTGATGTACTCCGCTTCGGCTGTAGATAAGGATACCGAGTTTTTTTTCTTGGAGGACCAAGACACAAGAGATCTACCAAGAAATTGACAAGTAGCCGAAGTGGACTTTCTAACAACCTTGTCTCCGGCATAGTCCGAGTCGGAGTAGCCAACAAGATCGAAAGATGCCCTCTTAGGATACCAAATGCCAAAATTTGGTGTATGAATTAAGTATCTCACTATCCTTTTCACGGCCTTAAGATGACATTCTTTAGGAGCAACTTGATATCTTGCACAAATGCATACACTTAGCATGATATCGGGACATGAAGCACATAGGTATAACAATGAACCAATCATAGAGCGATAAACCTTTTGATCAACCGGTTCACCATCTTTGGTCAAATCAAGATGTCCACTAGTAGGCATGGGTGTAGGCATACATTTGCATTCTTGCATATTGAACTTCTTGAATAAGTCTTTGGTGTACTTCGTTTGAGAGACAAATGTACCTTCCTTAGTTTGCTTGATTTTAAACCGAGAAAGAATTTGAGTTCACTCATCATAGACATCTCAAACTTCTTCGACATTAGCTTTCCAAACTTTTAACTAAAAAGAGGGTTAGTTGAACCAAATATGATATCATCAACATAAATTTGGCATACAAATAGTTCTCCATTAACCCTTTTAGTAAAAAGTGTGGAATCAATTTTTCCAATTTCAAAACCACTTGAAATAAGGAACTTGGTCAAGCATTTATACCATGCTCTAGGAGCTTGTTTAAGACCATAAAGGGCTTTGTGAAGTTTGTAAACATGATTTGGTTTCTTAGGATTGACAAAGCCGGGAGGTTGTTTGACATAAACTTCCTCTTCTATTTCACGATTTAGAAAAGCACTTTTAATGTCCATTTGGTACAAGGTGATATTATGGTGATTAGCATAGGCAAGTAAGATGCGAATGGACTCAAGTCTAGCAACGGGAGCATATGTCTCACGATAGTCCATACCTTCGACTTGTGTGTATCCTTGGGCGACGATACGTGCTTTGTTGCGAACCACTTGTACATCTTCATCTTGCTTGTTGCGAAACACCCATTTGGTACCAATGATGTTGTGGTTGTTGTCGGGCTTCTCAACCAATGTCCAAACTTGGTTTCTCTCAAAGTTGTGTAGCTCTTCATGCATAGCGTTTATCTAGTCCGGATCTTCCAATGCTTCTTCAACCTTCATAGGTTCAATGCTAGAGATGAATGAATAGTTTTCACAAAAGTTAGCTAAACGAGTTTTAGAGCGAGTGATTCTACCGGTTTGGATATCTTTGTAGATTTGCTCGACGGGATGATCTTTGGCAATTCTTGCTCGAACTCGTGTAAGCTTTTGCTTGGGTCGGGATGGAACATCCTCTTCATCTTGTTCTTCTTCTTCTTGGCCTTCTTCTTCTTGACCTTCTTCATTGTTGACGTTGTTGTTCTCTTGTCATGGTGGAGAAGGAGGTTGTTGATGTTCATCTTGGTGTACTTCCTCATTTTCTTCATCTTGACGTGTCCCACTTGTGGATGCTTCCGTATCAACTCTTGGTTCACCTTGACGTGATGTAGAAGCTTCCACCCGGACGGACGAGGTACTCTCCTTCATTTCCGTTGGACGAATCTTGCCAATGGACAAGTCTTGAATTGCTTCCGGAGGGTCTTTGTCTCCTACATCAATTGGCAATTGCTCTACTTGCGAGCCTTTAGATTCATCAAACTTCACATCCACCGTTTCTTCAACCTTTCGGGTGCAATTGTTGTAGACACGGTAAGTGTGAGAGTTTGAGCCATAACCAAGTAGAAAACCTTCATGAGACTTAGGAGCAAATTTAGAACGACGATGCTTATCAAGAATGTAGCACTTTGAGCCGATACTCGAAAGTATCCAACTTGGGGTTTGTTACCGGTGAGGAGCTCGTATGCCGTCTTGCCGAGTAGCTTGTGAAGATACAAGCGATTTGTTGCATGACAAGCTGTCTCAACCGCTTCTGCCCAAAAGTGCTTCGGCGTCTTGTACTTATCAAGCATCGTTCTCGCCATTTCGATGAGCATCCGGTTCTTCCTCTCAACAACTCCATTTTGTTGAGGTGTGTACGTAGCCGAGAACTCGTGTGAAATCCCTTCTTCGTCAAGAAAGGTGTCCACATTTGCATTCCTGAACTCCATTCCGTTGTCGCTATGAACCCTCTTGATCTTCACTTCAAATTGATTTTGGGCCTTCCTAGCGAAGTTTTTGAAGATCTTTTGGACCTGCGATTTATCATCAAGAAAGAACACCCACGTAAATCTTGAAAAATCATCAACTATAACTAGACCAAAAGAATTTCCACCGAGACTCTTGTAGGCGTTGGGACCAAAAAGATCCATATGAAGTAGCTCGAGTGGCCTCCTTGTGGTCATGATGTTCTTCACGGGATGCCTTCCTCCAACCTGTTTACCTGCTTGACAAGCACTGCAAAGTCTATCCTTATCAAATATGACATCGTTAACTCCAAGGATATGATTTCCTTTAATAAGCTTGTCAAGGTTTCTCATGCCAACGTGACCTAGTCGTTTATGCCACAACCAACCTTTTGAGGATTTAGCAATAAAGAAAGTTTTAGGTTGTGCCTTTTTAGGGAAATCGACAATGTAAAGATCACCTCTACGTATACCGGTAAAGACCATTTTATGATTGTCTCGACAAAACACTTGGCAATCAATTTCAGTAAATAGGACATTGAAACCGAAATCAGCAAGTCTAGATACTGAAAGTAAGTTGTAGCCGAGAGATTCAATGAGCATGAAATTTTGAATGGAGCTATCATGTGAGATGGCCACCTTACCAAGGCCAACCACCTTACCCTCTGAATTATCACCAAAGGTGACATATTTTCGAGGGCCGTCATTTTCAGCAAGCTCACGGAACATCTCTTCATCTCCGGTCATATGATCAGTACATCCACTGTCAAGAACCCATTCCTTTCCTCCTGACACATATCCCCGAAGATTTGCCATAAGACCAAAATGTCTCATTGCATCATCAAGATTGGAGTCACTATCATCATCCTTATCATAGTATCCATGTTCAACATCATCTTGTGATTGATCAAATCCTAGAGAGGGTAGTTCATTAGATACATGATCATCAAAGCGGTTACCTTTATGAATTCTTATAGCTTCGGATATGATATCGCTAATGATTCCAACATTTCCTTTAGCATGCATGAGATTTGTAAGCTCAAATAGACAATCACCAAAACTATGATCACTATAGTTCATCTCACTCAAGGCAATAGATTTATGGAGAATTTCATCTAGATTTTTCAAGGAATAATTTGGAAAGCGTTCCTCAAGAAATTTCCATATAGTGTAAGCACACTTGAGAGTAGGCAAACATCTAATCAAGTTTCTAGGCAAGCCTCTAATGATGAGCTCAACAGTTCTAAGATTGCGAATCATGTCAATATCTTCATCTAGGGTAGGATGCATAGGATCAACATGAGGTGCACAAGGGCTAGCAATGTACTTGTTCAAATGATATTGATTGAAAATTACAAGCATCTCATTTTTCTACTCATGAAAATACTCTACATCAAGAATAGGCACTCTATGTCTAAGACTCCCAAAGTAGACTCATCCATCTTCCTCCAATGGTGATTAAACCAAGGCAATGGAGACCAATGCTCTGATACCACTTGTAGGATCTTGAGAAGATGTGTCTAGAGGGGGGGATTAGACACTTAGAGCTAAAGTTGCAGTTTTTAAACTTTTTCGGTTTAAGTGGAGTTTAGGCACAATTTCAACATTCATAATACATATCAAGCAAGCATGCAAAGAGTATATGAGCAGCGGAAAGTAAAGCATGCATCTTGCAAGAATGTAAAGGGAAGGGTTTGGAGAATTCAAACGCAATTGGAGACACGAATGTTTTTGGCGTGGTTCGGATAGGTGGTGCTATCCTACATCCACGTTGATGGAGACTTCAACCCACGAAGGGTAACGGTTGCGCGAGTCCATGGAGGGCTCCACCCACGAAGGGTCCATGAAGAAGCAACCTTGTCTATCCCACCATGGCCATCGCCCACGAAGGACTTGCCTCACTAGCGGTAGATCTTCACGAAGTAGGCGATCTCCTTGCTCTTACAAACTCCTTGGTTCAACTCCACAATCTTGTCGGAGGCTCCCAAGTGACACCTAGCCAATCTAGGAGACACCACTCTCCAAGAAGTAACAAATGGTGTGTTGATGATGAACTCCTTGCTCTTTTGCTTCAAATGATAGTCTCCCCAACACTCAACTCTCTCTCATAGGATTTGGATTTGGTGGAAAGAAGATTTGAGTGGAAAGCAACTTGGGGAAGGCTAGAGATCAAGATTCATATGGTAGGAATGGAATATCTTGACCTCAACACATGAGTAGGTAGTTCTCTCTCAGAAATAGGATGTTGGAAGTGTAGGCTTAGTCTGATGGCTCTCTCCACGAATGAAGAGGAGGTGGAGGGGTATATATAGCCTCCATACAAAATCTAACCGTTACACACAATTTACCAATCTCGGTGGGACCGAATCAACAAACTCGGTCGGACTGATTTTAGTAAACTTAGTGATCGTTAGGGTTTTCGGTGGGACCGATATGCAACTCAGTAAGACCGATATGGTTAGGGTTAGGGCATAACGTAATCTCGATGAGACCGATTACACAAACTCGGTGAGACCGATTTTGGTAATTAGCTAACCAGAGAGTTGGTCAGGCAAACTCGGTGGGACCGATTACTAAACTCGGTAGGACCGATTTTGGTAATAGGTTAACATGAGAATTTGCATTGTAATCTCGGTAGTACCGATTGCCTAAACTCGGTGAGACCGATTTTGGTAATGGACATACACAGAGAGATTACAATCCCATCTCGGTGAGACCGAGATCCCTATCGATAGAACCGATTTGCTTAGGGTTTGGCAGTGGCTGTGACATGTGAAACTCGGTGGCGCCGGATAGAAAGAATCGGTAGGTCCGAGTTTGACTTCAGTTTTAGGTCATATGTGGGAGTGGGAAAGTAGCTGAGGGTTTTGGAGCATATCACCAAGCACATGAAGTAAGAGGCTCATTAAGCAACACCTCATCCCTCCTTGATAATATTGGCTTTTTCCTATATACTCAATGTGATCTTGGATCACTAAAATATAAAATGAAGAGTCTTGAGCTTGAGGATTTAGCCAATCCTTTGTCCTTAGCATCTTGAAGGAGTTCCCACATCCTTTAGTCCATGCCACTCCATTGTTGAACTTATCTGAAACATGCTAGATAAAAGTGTTAGTCCAACAAGAGATATGTTGACATCAATTATCAAAACCACTTGGGGAGCACTTGTGCTTTCACAAACACTCGGGCGAGATCTTCCCAAGTGTAAATGTTGCTAGGTGCTAGCTGATTCAGCCACGCTCTGGCCGAGCCCCCCAACATGAGAGGCAGGTGCTTCATGGCCACTTCATCATTGCCACCGCCAATCTGGACAGCCACTCAGTAGTCTTCAAGCCAAGTATCGGGCTTGGACTCACCAGTGAACTTACTGACTCCAGTCGCCAACCTAAAGTTGGGAGGAATCGCTGCGGCCCTGATGGCTCTACTAAAGCACTCTGGCCCTGAAACATGCACTCTGCTGCTGGTAGGTGCATCTCTATCGTGACCTTCTCGGTGAGCTCTGTTCCTGTCGACCAAACCTTGAACGAGAATGGATCTCGTATCAAAGCCTAGTTCCCTGGGGCCGACTGGAATCCTTCGCCCAACACTATGAGGGCGCCTGTCATCCTGCTGTTGAGGCACGTATGATCCACTCCTCGGAGAGAGGGTGGGCACTCGACGTTGATCGTCACGATCGAATCGGTGACCATACTGCTCACGGTTCCTGTACTGCTCAAGCTGGTCTTCATGTCCCTCACGCCTCGAGGGCAATCTTGGGCTGTGAGCCGATTGGACTGTGTCTGCAGCAATGGATCTGCTGTGGATCCTGTTCCGCGACTAAGAAATAGCGGAATTCTGATCTCCTGCTGTCCGGAGTAACGCTCTGATCTGCAGCAAGCCTCTGCCAGCCTCTGACTGGGAAGGCTGAATCGACTCTGATATACGGGCTGCAGCTGCTAAATTCTGAATCGGAGTTCGATATACCTGCGGGGGCGGAAAGAGCTGACGGCGACTGGATTCTGGAACCCGTTGTCGTGCACGCTCGTCGAGTGCTCGCTGGAGGTTCTCCAGTCGAGTGCGCTCAGTCAAGTTGGCCAGGCGCGTGTCCTCCAAGGCACGGGCCTCGGGGGTTTCTCCAACGATAGGAGTGTGCAGTGCATCCATGTTCCGGTGACGAAGTTCTTCTCGCTGTAGCGACATGAGAGGCTCGGGGAGATATTCCTCATGGGGATGCGACGGGTCGCCTCCACCAGCGCCTCCACCAGCGCCTCCGTCGGCGCGGGAAAAACCGGGAGGGCCGCGCGGTCCATTGACCATCAGAACCTCCGCCGCCGGATCACTGTTGTCGCACTCGGATGCGGTCTCTGCGGAGCCAGTCGAACAGGCCGTAGAGGGATTCGTCGGGCTCGATCGCCGCGAGTTGAAGGGTGGCCGACTGGCGTGCCACCGCGCGTCTCACCCACCGCTGAAGTCTCAACTGACCGGAGCGCTTGCGCCGGCGGGAAACAGGGAGGGAGGACAATGCAGGGGTCGGCCGATAATGGGTCAACGGTTGCCGCAAGAGGATGCCGCGGACACACGCGCGAAAGTGCGTTGCCCCGCGGACAGGAAGCGCGTCGACGTCGAGCGGAGCCTCCTGAAGCCAAGCGGAGTCGTCGGCGATGAACGTGAGCGTGCCGAGGCGGATCTCGCGGCCCTCCACCAAAACTCCGCCAGAAACCATGATGATTTGGATCGGGAAAAATCACAACTTCTCTAACAAGTCGCTAAGACACCTGCCCCAAGGTGGGCGCCAACTGTCGTGGTTCTAAGTCTGACAGTAATGTAGGGGGGTAGGTATGGAGAGGCAAGATCTTAGCTATGGAGTAGTTGTAAGCACACGAGGTTTACGAGTTCAGGCCCTTCTCAGAAGAAGTAATAGCCCTACGTCTCGGAGCCCGGAGGCGGTCTACTGGATTATGAATGTGTAAATTACAGGGGTGCGAACCCTTTACACTGAGGAGGGGGGTGGCTTATATAGAGTTCGCCAGACCCCTCAGGCCCTCAGTTATGCAGGGTTTGAAGTACATTAAGGTGGGGCGTTACTGGTAACGCCTCTAATAAAGAGCTATGATGACCATAAAAGCTACTCAATGACTGACCGTTAGCGTGCGGAGTGACTTTAGGTCTCCTGGTCGTCGAGTGGCTGGATCTTGGTCGAGTGATTGCTTCATGGTCGAGTATCTTCGAGTCCGTCGAGTGGAACACCTCCAAGTCGATTGAAAGGTGATTTCTTCTAAGGATGTCTTTGGGTAGGGCAGTTAGGACAGGTCCATGACCCTACCCTAGGTACATGACTTCATCAGTCGGTGCTGTCATCGTCTCACTGGGTCGGCTGATGGTTCGTCGGCGGTACGTAGGAGGCACAGTTGGCGATGTTCTCCTCCACAATCGCCTACAGCTGCGCCTCCGCGGCTACCACTTCCTGGCAAGCGGCGGCTTGAGCGCGGACGATATCGTCGATGGCACGCTGCTCCCTGATGAAATTTGGGTTCGTGGCGGCCATGGCTGCCACGGCCTCCTCGCTCGCATGCTCGCGGTAGATCCGGCCCTCAACCAGCCGGTCCTGCTCCAAGGGGAACATGTTTTACCGTTGTTCCTCCCGCGCCTGCTAGAATGTCGACAAAGGCGCATGTTGCACCTCTACCATTGCGGCGTTGTACTGCACTTGCATCTGCTCCATGGTGAAGCCGGCGTGCAAGGGAGGTATGGAGCCGGGGCGGAGTCATTGGAGCCCATCTCCATCATGGTGTCGTCCGAGACATCGGGTGAGCTGGCCGTCAAGTCGGACTCGATCCGCCTAGCACGACAGCTATGCCAGGCGGCGGCAAGGGCAGCCACCACGTGCTTCATCTCCGACGACAGACTGTCCCACAGTGCTTTCCCGCTGGCGATCATGGCGGATGCAGTGCAATGGAGAAGGATGTGGAGGGGCTTGTGTTGTGGTGTGGAGTTAGCCGGGTGTGGCCGCGTTAATAGAGCGGATTCCGGTGAGGCGAGGCGTTCGGGGCGTCAATGCGCGGCGCCGGAGTGGGTTTCTCGGCCGACGAGCCTGCTTATGGCGGTAGACGGACGGACAACGGCATTGAACGGGCGTGGTAGATATCCGCCCCATCCTGTCCAGTCACGCGTCTCCGTCATTAAAAAGGTGGGGACACCGGAGAGGCCTCGCGGGCGGCGCCCTCAGCCTACGCGCCCCTTCAACGTCGGAGGCAATGAGAGGTCGTGTTTACCCTGAACCGTCTTCAATGTTGAGCGGCGCTCTTTATAGCGGCATGAATGCGGGTCGCTAGCGCCACGCGGAAGCATGCACGGAAGGGGAGGGAGGAAGTTTGGTGGGTCAGGACGGTCAGAAGCGGGCTTGGGATCGAACCAAACCCTGCAAATCTTCCTCGCGTTTGTCCCCGATTTACGGAAGAAATTACGTTCGAAGTCTCGTGAACTGAGACATGACCGCGTTAAATGGCTTCAGTAATTCAAGCAGTGTGGTCCAATGGAGGATTTACAGGTCCGGCTTGAGCCTAAGTATCGATGATAGCATGGGACACACGAGACCAGTTGCACGGGGCTGGCAGGTTAGAGCAAGGAATCCCCACGTTACCATGACGTATCAGGCCATCGCTCCACGCCCGATTGACATATCGGCTGGGTTCCACTACGCCGACAGCATTTGCGTCCGTTATCATTCGGCAGGCTCGGCTGCTCCTGTCAACCGCAGCTGGTGAAGTACGCCCACAGAATTTACGTGTTATCTTTTTTTTCCATGGTAATACATGTCTTATTCATATTATAAAGAATAAATTACAAGTCACGTAAAGACCGACATGACAAAATTGAAAAGATAGCAGAACATCTCTGAGCTTCACACGAACGCCCGTCACCTACCTCCGGCACCACCACAGTAGTCATCAAAAAAAAGAATGACGAATCACCTTCTCACCCGAGCTCGACGCGGCTCCATCGCTGATATGCAGTTTTGCGGACCTTCAAGGTGGCTCACCAAAAGTGAAGCCCTTACCGTTGAACGAATCAGACCAGGGCAACACCCCAGACACGCCATCGAACTCCAGATCTAGCACCCCACCACGACTAAAACGCCAAAGGAGGAAACCATATCTGTCATCCACGGACCACGAGCCCAGCACATTCTCTGTCTTCCAGATGTCGTCGATGCAGACCACAATCTGCATCCGCTCCTGGACTACCTCCCAAGCTTTGCGCCGACGCTGGAGCAAACGCCGTCGCAACGGCGGAGCCCGAGGACACAGGTCCACCACGAGGATGCCGCCGCCGCCATGCCATCCTTACTTGAACAGACTGGTTTCCAAATCCATCCCCAACCATAGGACCGATGGCCTCATCAGGGAAGGATCCGAAGAATCTTTATTCAGCGTTGTTATCATCAACGCCGAGGCAAAGGCGATGAACAATCTAAAAACGTAGCCTACGAGAGTAAAAATGATCCACACGCGTGGATCCGGCGGCCTCCCTCACCACCTACGACCGAGGTCGCCGGTGGAGGGGAGCCGCCGGAGAGCGGCGTTGAAAGATCGGCCTCCCCTGGCGGCGGCTAGGGTTCCAGCCGCCTGTAGGGGTGGTCCTGTGGCAAAATAGCTCGATGCCAGAATGAAAAACTGGTAATCTATTCCTTAAAAAAATAAAGAGGCATTTGGGGCAATGCGTCTTTGATTACAGCAACGATAACATCACCAATATGAGCTTAATGTTTGGCCTAATTCTTTTTCTGATGATCGATTCAACCTCTGACCAAAAAGGGACGAGAGGAGAACAGGGACAAGAGGAAAACGCTTCGGATCACGCAAGAGGATTTACTTACGTGTTATCTGCCTAGCGCTGCTGCACGCACGCTTGTACGTATTATCGGATCAGACGCCGATATACGCACAAAAGCGCGCGAGTACAACCGGGTGAAGACAATGAAGGTACCCTTCTCTAGCCGATCAAGAGCAGTGGTCTGAAATAAAGGGCACGAGGTAAGCATGACAAAACGTACAGAAGGGTGGTAGAATGTAAAAAAAATAATTACAGAAGGGTGGTAATTTTTTTTATTGAGGCGGGTAATTAGGCATGTGTTTTTCCTTTCCTGATACTCAACGCTCAGCACGAGCTACGAGTGGTTAATTCAGGTCTGGAAGCTGTCATCTCTACGACGGTGACTGTACGATTTACTGCGGTGTCTCTATCTGATCGCGAACCATCATATTTCCCGCCGTGGTTCAAGGTCTGTTCTTTTGCGAAATTCCTCAATTACTCAACCACGAGATTTATGCCACGACGTCTGCATCTTTGGTTTTGATCTAACTAGTCTAACCATACAATCAGAATACATATTTTGAAACGAGAGGGATAACATTCGTTGTCAAATCAATGTAATATTAGATGTATTAGCGTGCACGTTGGTTTTGATCTCCTTTTCTCGTGATTATTTCTGTTTACAAGACCTTCACGTATCCATTACTTTGCGTGTCAGGTAAAATGGAAGCTTGGGGAAACACATACGGAACGAGAGGGTAATTTGAAACCGTAGACTTAAGTATCAGATGCAAAGTACGTCCAGAAGCCCTCAGATAAACCGTAATACCTTTTTGAAATAATAAATAATTCATAGATGCTCATCTGGTCAGGTACCTTTTGCATTTCTTGCCCCCGGCACCGGTGAGAGAATTCTGCCCCGAAATAAAATGGGGGAATATAGCTGACTTCCACCAAAGGAATGCAAGTTTTGCAAAAGCTTTCTGTCTGAGAAAAGGAAGCAAAGCAGAAGGCATATGGGAATATCTTTTTGTCAGAACTCAGGGCCACTTTACTCTCAAGTTGACACAACGCGCACCATCCAAATCCAAAAGGGAAAAGATATATTATTCCGATGCACGATGCGTTTCCTCCTGACAACTTGTTTATGCCGTTGGAATTATGCCAAAGAGCATCCCCGGAAAACGAGCCAGAGCGAATTAATCACTTATTCTTGGGTGGACAGATAACATTGTATTTGACCTTTAAAAAAAACATATTCTTGCTTCATATTGTAGGGGTACCAGAATACAAGATTTAAGAAATGATTGACCAAGTATATTGCCATCTGGATTGGTCTCTCGTCGTTCGATCCTTCACTCCGAGTGCCAGAAAGAATTAGCATCAGAATTCTGATCTCGATCTGGAGAGGGCCCGGAATGTTTGGTTGTATGGCAAGTTGACATCGCTCGCGAGAGGGGGGCGGAAATTAAAGAGATGCTATGAGATAGCTCAGCGGCCACTAGCATCTGCATGCGCCCCCGCATGTCTCAACACGTAACAGTGCGCCACTGCGCATGTATCGGATTCCATGCATGCACGATCAAGGTTCCACTCCAGAGAATATCCTAGTAAAACCAAGTTTCAAACAAAACTTCGTGAAAAACCACATCTAAAAGTTTCAAAAAAAATTATGAGAAAAATACAGGATGTTAAGAGGGCGATGTTCTATTGCTACGATTTTTTTAAGTTCAAATTCATTACCATTCACGAGCTATGAAAAGAACAAATTCAACAATGAATAGTGATGTTTACTGTTCGGCACTATTTAATGCTGATCTTGTTTTTTCTACCTCATAAATGCTAATGTGTTTGAAAACGAGAATTTCACATGGTAATAGAACATCACACTCTTAACATCTCTTTTTTTAAGATTTTTTTTGAAATTTCAAAACATAGTTTTCATGTGATTTTCACCGGTTTCCAATGAAATTTTGTTTCCATGTGATATTCTCTCGGTTCCACTCATCTCTAGGGCGTGTAACCCACCGTACGTGTCCCTCAAGGTGTGTAGTGAAGAACTAATTGACCGTGTGTTTCTTACTTTGCCTTTGTGTAAAAACTAATACTAGTCAGCCGTGTGTAGATCGCCACTCGTTAATGCTTGTGTCAAACCGGTTGTAGATCGACCACCGGCTAGTATTGTATGTGTACTTGTGGATTCTGTATGAAATCAAATGGTAATCTACTACAGTAGTAAAGTTAGAGCAACATTCTTTTCAAACACAAAAAGTTAGAGGAACATTATAAAACATGCGTGTTGAGAAGTCAAGATTGAACGGTGAGAGGATAACGTAGTACAACTAGTTAGATAAGGCAGGACATAACAGATGGGTTAAGTTAGTGTATCTTGACACCGACTTTATGGATTGATCGATGAGACACTAACACTAGCTTCCTAGTTCCACGACCATGCAACTAATGGCTAATGGCATCGTTAGTTATAGGATGGCATGTGCACCACTACGTACTAGTAATGAGTAATCATGGCAGTTGTTTACTTAACGCACCACCGCCATTATCCGTCTAATCATGCATGATGAAGCGCGCTTTTTGTGCCTTGTTGACAGTTGCATTTGTCAAAGCTTACGCTTAGCTAAGTAATACTGGTGGTTAGTACTCCTGCTGCTGGCTACAACAAGCCCAGCTTAACAAAGACTCGGCTGGTTTAAAAAGTGCGAATTACCATGGAGCATGCACCACTTGAAGTGTACCTACTATATACTGCTCGCATTATCCTCGTATTTCAATCATTAGGATCGAGAAAACATCCTGCTGTTTGCAACCTACTACAAAATCTTAACTAGTGCTTCGTCGCAAAAAAGAAAAAAACTCAACTAGTGCCGTAGTGCGTGATAAAGGCCAGTTTAGTGCGTGCATAGTTGCAGATAGAACTGCCATATAAAAGTTTTTGTTTCTCTCTAAAAACCTGGTACGAGCAGTGTCATTCTAGGATTAGGAAAATCAAAACATGGATATACTATGATCAAAAGAGTGGTGTTTCTTCAGTCGCAAAAAAAGAGAGTGGTTTTTTTTTCCAGAAAAAAGGTGGAGAGCCCTCAACGTGTGAACTACTCCCCACTTATTTGGTCACGAAATCAACTGGACTCAGGCAGAGACAATTGACTAATATCCGCGAGTGAGAAACCCTAGCGCATGAGAATGAAGAAGCAATTGGCGCGGAAATCTAGTTTTCCCTCGCCTCCAACCGCCGCTTTGGCGTTATGTGGTGGGGGGGGGGGGAGGGGGAGGGACCTCTCATGCTCGTCGGAAGGTAGTCAGAGTCATGATTCTGAATCGGGGCGAAACTCCAATCGTAGGATCGCAAAGCGTAGAATCTTAACTATCAGAATCCTACGTAGATTCCACTAACCAAAATCATAGAATCATAAGGTTAGTTTAGATCGTAAAAGGCGTAGAATCGTATAATAGAATTGTGATTCTGTGAACCTTTTCATACGTGTGTTTCATTCGTCTTTCAAGATAAGTTTTATGATCCTCGACGGTACCGTACTGACGCTGGGTGCGGTGTCGTTAAAAATAAAGTTCATTTCATTCTTCCTCTACTGCTGGTGGCAGAGATTTGGCTAGGACAAAGAGCCCCCCCCCCAACCCATGATGTTTTACTTCATTACCCCTTAGTAAATGGCTTAAGTATCCAATAAATTAGCCCATGAAGCATTTTTAGCCCGCCAAGCCCATTTTCTCTCGTCCCCCAGAGATATGGCCCAAGCTCCTCCGGTGCATAATGTAGCGATGCTTTTCCAGGCAGTGCCACAAAGCCAAAGCTTTCTTTTTTCTACAGGTTCGGTGCAACTATTGTTGCACAATTTAGGTGTGTGTCCATGCAAGACTGGTCTTCCAAATCTGTTGAGTTTTAGTCGATGCATTTTGGTGCTTATTATTGTTGGGTGGAGTTGGAGTCTTTCCTTGGTACTATGGTGAAGACCTTGTGGTTTGAAGGCTTGCACTTCTGCGAGATCATCCCCAGCCGAAGTCCAGTCATCATTCATGACTTCTCATCTTTATGGACGGGTGAATTAAAGGGCTCTCTAGAACCTTTATCAGTAATCAAGTTTGTGTAGGTGTAAGAGTGGCAATGTTGCTACAAAACTATGTATATGCAACTACAAATGATCTACACAATAATGCATACATATTCGGCTACGAAAATATGTATATCCAACTACAAATGATCTACACAATAATGCATACATATCCGGCTACAAAACTATGCATATCCGACTAAAAATGATCTACACAACAACGCATACATATGCGGCTACAAAACTATTCATATCCGACTACAAATGATCTACACAAAAATGCATATCTAGCAAGTGATGTACACATATTAACAACTTACTTGCTCGGTGATTTGCGCGCCGCTAGGCCACCATGCAATGAGTTGGCTCTAGTGGCCGCAATACTTTGACACGGCCTCTTGGATGGTGTATCATCAATGGTTGAGGGACTTTGATTAACGGTTGCGGATGACCGCGTCAGAGTACGGCGTGAAATGTTTGTGCTCGTGGAACCAAGTACGAATGTTGGCCCAAAAGGTTGTGCCCTTTTGCTCAGTGACATGGATCGGATCAAGACTAGGTAGCCAACCATGCATCACGCAATAGCTCGTCCTCCCGCATGTTGAAGCTTTCTCCTCTATCCCTCTTCTTTGAATCGCCACCGAAATCCTCCGGATCATCGTCCTCCTCCTCCTCTCGCTGTCCGCCGGCCCAACCTTGTTGTTGTGTCTCCGCGCCCAGCTAGGTGTAGTCCTCCTGCATACCCGGATGGGTGTAGGTGTCAGACTGGGTGGGCACCGAGTCATCCACCAAATAGTGTGCGGGCACCCATCTACTCCACGCATGTCATCCGCGTCCGGACAAGCGGCTGCGATGAACACTCAGAGAAAAGCAGCGGTGCCATGTTGACGTTGACGATGAACGACACGGCGGCGGACACCGGTGACTGCCTACCTAGCTGCTTGGCGGTGTAGTAGTACGGAGTCTTATAATGCTTCGACCATGGCAGCATCTGCACAGTTAGCGAGGCCCGCGGCCCGGGCCTGACCTCCACCATGTCCACGACCTGCACGCCCACCGCCTCGTCTGCCACCAGCACGCCCTTCGCTCACCTTCTGTTTCTTGAGATTTTCCTCTGATAATCCCCAAGTGCAAGGAATCATAGTAGCAATTTCCAAAGGTGGAAGTGGTAAGTATGGAGTGTCGAACTCACAAGGAGCTAAAGGTAAGATCAATATTCTCTCTAGTCCTATCTGCCACTGATACGACTCTACGTACAACGAATGTTTGCTTCCATCTAGAAACAAGAAATAAAACTACGTTATGGGTATGAAGAGGATAGCTTTGCATGATATCGGAGAACTAAAATATAAAAATAGGTGTTTTTATCATAAAGTTAGAATATATCACAATATATTACAAATAGCGAGTGTGGAATAATGATTGGTTGGTGTGCGGAATTGTCCTAGGCAATTGTTAACAAGATCGGTAATCATTATTGCAACTTTATATGAGGGAGAGGCATAAGCTAACATACTTTATCTACTTGGGTCATATGCACTTATGATTGGAACTCTAGCAAGCATCCGCAACCACTAAATCGTTAAGGTAAAACCCAACCATAGCATTAAAGTATCAAGTCCCCTTTATCCCATAGTCAACAACCCCCTTACTCGGGTTTAAGCTTTTGTCACTCTAGCAACCCACTATAAGCGAATCATGGACATATTGCAACACCCTACAGCGGGAATCCTTCACGTGTACGCGGCACGGAAGGCACCATAGGATAGCACCAATATAAAACATACAATTCAAACCAATCTAGATCATCAATCAATCCAAAGGACAAAAGAAATCTACTCAAAACATCATAGGATGGCAACACATCATTGGATCATAATATGTGGCATAAAGCACCATGTTCAAGTAGGGGATTAAAACGGGATGCGGGAAAGTGGACCGCTTAAAAGAGATGAGGAGGTGATGAAGATGGTGATGTTGATGAAGATGATCACCGCGGTGATGGTTCCCTTGGTGGCACTCCGGCGCCACCGAGAGAGAGAGGGGGGAGAGAGTCTCCCCCTTGTGCTTCCTCCTCCATGGCCTCCCCCTAGATGGGGAGAGGTTCTCCCTCTGGTCCTTGGCCTCCATGGTGATGATGGCCCCCTCCGGGATCCTCCTCCATGGCCTCCGGCGATGATGGCCCCCTCCGGGAGGGTGCCGGAGAGGGCCTAGATTGATTTTTCATGGCTACAGAGGCTTGCGGCGGCGGAACTCCTGATCTAGGTTTCTTTCTGGGGTTTTTGGTATTTATAGGAATTTTTTGCGTCGGTCTCACGTCAAGGGGGCCCACGAGGCAGCGACAAGCCGGGAGCACCCTCCCGGGGGGTAGGGCATGCCCCCTGGATTGTGGCTTCCTCGTGAAGCTTCTGGACCTTCCTCGATGCTTCAGGGGTCTCTTTTGGTCCACAAAAAATCATCGTAAAATGTCAGCCCATTCCGAGAACTTTTATTTCTGCACAAAAAATGACACCATGGTAGTTCTGCTGAAAACAGCGTCACTTCGGGTTAGTTCTAATCAAATCATACCAAAACCATATAAAATTGTTGTAAACATGGCATGAATACTTCATAAATTATAGATATGTTGGAGACGCATCATCCTCCTTTGCGGCCTTCGATTTGACGCGGTGATTTTGCCGTGTCGTCAAGTTGATCTTCCGGGTCATCGTGATGATTGGATCCTCCACCACCTCCGTCTCTGGTAGGGTCTCCTCTGGGTCCATGCATCAGCGGCGAGAAGGAAGAAGAGATGGGGTTGAGGGCTGGAATTTGGTGGAGAGCAGCGGGAGAGAAGAAGATAGTGGGCGATTTTGCCGCGGAAACAGTGCGGTTATCTACAAAAGTGTGGGCTCCACCTTAGTTTTTGGTACGCTGCGGGTGTCGGAGTCCTAAGAGGCTCGTGGCCGGACTCTGGCAAAGCCCCCCTCCCAGTTTGTTTCAACTTCGTGAGAAAATTGTTGTCCGGACTGCTCCACAGACGAATGGGGGTCGACATTGGAGGCCTGTGGGGTCCAGACAGCTGCGTCCAGACATTTTCAGGGAGGTTTGAGGGTTGGCGTTGAAGCTTCTCTTATACACTAACATGAGCCACATTGGGCCCATTTCTTAAGGGTCTTTTAAATTTGTGTCCCTAACTCGAACCCACTACACAGATTTACCCCTAATTTTGAAGCATGCTCAAATTTGCCCCCTCTGCCGTTAGGTGACCTTATAGAAATGCTCGTCCATGCCATTTTCGTCAGGTCAAAGGCCTTTGACCGTTTACCGGACGTTCCCTAGATATTTTGCCCCTGCCTCCATGTGTCACTTACATGTGGGACCCACTCATAGAAAAAATATAAAGAAAAAATGCTTTCTCTCACCCCCTCTCTCTCACTTACATATGGGCCCCAACTAATAAAAATAAAAATAAAACTAGATATGGAGCGGTAAAACTCCATATAGGGCCCACATGTCATTGTTCTATTATTCTCCGAAACGTTATTTACTGGTTTATTTGAGGGTTGGACCCATTGGGCAACTTATGTAAAATGGGTGTCAATTAAGAACTGATAATGGTTTAGGATAATCTAGGATTAGGCTAATTAAAAACATGTCGGCGCCCACGCACGAAGACACGACGACGATGTACGGGAGGACGCCGAAGAAGTCAAGTGGCTGCAAGATCGGGCTTGCGAGGATGTGGGAGAGAAGCTTTAGTGGCTTGAGGTGGCCAGAGAACGTGGGGTGCCCAGGAGAATGGGCAGCAGCACGCTTGAGCGGCGGTGATGGGCGGCACTCGCCGGTAGAGATGCTAGGGGAGGTGAGGATAATTGTGAGCTAGCAGAGGATGTTCAAGAGGATATTTCGGAGCTCAAGAACCCGAGGTAAGCCGGTGGTGCTCACAGGTGGAGGAGATCGGGTAGCGGTGGCGTGACACCGGAGCTGGGGATGACGAGGAAGGATCCATCACTATGGGGCGCTCCAATCCAATTAATCACACATGAAGACGAATCGGAGAGCGGGGGGCTATTGGCCATTTCATTGGTCGTTGGTCGTGTGTGTGAGTCAACGTCGGCGATGGTTGCTTTGTCGTTCCCTAGCAAGAGATATAGAGAGGGCGGCGGAGCGCGGCGAGCTGGCGGCATAGTGCGGTGAGCTGGCGGAGGAGTGTAGCGAGCCAGCCACAGCGGCGGCACGAGGACCGAGCCACCGGTCGTCACATATAGTCGTTGGAGATGAGAGAGACCGCGAGGTCGGGAGAGAGAGATATAGCTTTTTTTCTTTTGTTCATTTTTTTGTTAGGTCCCACGTGTAAGTTAGAGTGAAATTTGGTAGAGAGTTTCTTCATTTCCTTTTTCTGAGCCCAGATGTAAGTGAGAGATAGAGGGGTGAGAGAAAGAGTTTTTTCTTTTTATTTTTTCTTTGAGTGGGTTCCACATGTAAGTGACACATGGAGACAGGGGCAAAATGTCCAGGAAATGTTCGGTAGACGTTCAAAGGCCTTTGACCTAACGGAAACGACACGGAAGGGCATTTCTATAAGGTCACCTAACGGCAGAGGGGCAAATTTGAGCAGGCTTCAAAATTAGGGGAAAACCTGAGTAGGTGGTTCGAGTTAGGGACACAAATGCAAATGGCCCATTTCTTAATGGGCTAGGGTGTCAGGATATTGTCACGGTGGCAACAGAATCTTCCTTATAGTAGACATGAGAGTAATGCATTTCTTCATTGGATCATCTTCCCTGCATCAAGATCCTAAATTTGATTACCTTTGTTGGAGTCGTTGTGACTGAAGAGGTGTAAGAGCAACTTTAAGCGATGCGTCTCTTTTATATTCGTTTTGTTTTGCTTTTCTAGTTCTTTCCCTTGTAAGATGATTTATCATCACCTTTTATCCCTATTGGTTTTTTGGGTTTCATTAATTTAAGTTGCATGTCTCTCCATAAAGAAACAAATCATATGATGGCTCTAGGTAATTAAATATAAGGAAATGTTTCCTGCCGATGGACCGGCCGAAGCTTCGGCCGTTCGCATCCACGCGCGCTACAATAAGCCAAGTCACGACACGTGGGGGTGGTGGGGCCCAATCACGAAGCCTTATCATGTTTTAGCTTCCCTCTCACCATGCACATCCAGCCTCGTCGACGTTCTCCCGAGCTGCCATTCCCATGTGCACCATCAGCTATCTTCCTCCATTTTTTGGTGCGTCAGGAGATCCCGCGATGGAGGTGCTGGACCGCGCCGTGCCAAGGGGTGTCCGACGAGCCTCCATGGATGACAAAGACAATGGTTGCAACCCTGACGAGTGGACGACGAAGCTGGAACAAACATTCTTTTTTGCTGCAACTAACCGAAGCCAAAGATGGAACCACAATTGGTTTTTGCTTCAACCAATAAGCGAGCTAGAACAAGAGATGTTTTTTCTACAACTGTATCTCGCTTATTCGCTACAATCGGCCGATGTGCAGTTTTTTGGCCGGCGGCGACAAATGGATTGACATGTTGCATCCAACGATGGTGAACTTGTGATCGGCGACGGCACGCGGCTTCAACCTATGACCAGGAAGGTGCAAACGGCAGATGTAAATGATATAACTGTATATGTACGAAGCTACATCCATGTTATCCAGAGCTGCAACTCTATTTAGGGTTGGTACAAACCGTTGCTTTTGCTACAACCGTCGTCGTTTTTGCTACAACTAGCGAAGTTTTTTGCTACATCAATTCAAAGGCATTTACTGTGCCGTTGTTCGTGCAATCCCATGCAGCGAGCGTTGACGGCCAAGGCGACGGTGGCGCATCGAGTGCCGCAACCATGGAGCTTGGACGATTGGAGTTGCAACCAGTCGACGAAGGGAGTTTGCAACCTGTTGGTGGTGGATCTTCAACCAGGATTGACGAGTGGCGGAAGGTTTTTTGATGAGCAACGGAGGGGCAGCGTTGCGAGGCATCGCGGTGCGAGCGGCCGGTCGCTGCTGCCCTCACCGGAGCAGCACACAGGGAGGCGGAGTCGCGCTCCACAGAGACGAGGAGGGATTCCCCTTGTGTACATGAGGTTGAAGAAGACAAAGTGACGATCAGACGGTTCTGAGTGGTCGAATCGAACGGTTGCTAGCCTACCGGCTGAAACTTGGGCCGGCCGGCCGGCTCCTAGCACTCGCCCTAAATATATTAGGTTATCAAAGTAGTAAAATATGTACTATTCGAAGTTAATAAGTAAACATGACTATTACAATGCAGATTAACTTTCCATGTCATCAAGATGTGTCCGATGCCATTAGGACCACACCACTGAGCGACAGTTCCTTTATTAATCCTGGAGGACACTTTAAGCACCATCATGAATTAGTGTGTTATTTGGGACCGCAAGGTTTACGAGTCACTAGTATAGTTTTCAATATCGCGCACATAGCTTGGGTATCCTGTTAACAAAGCCAGTCCATAGCTTAATTCTTTTTTCTTTTCTTTTTTTACGGGGAGTACATAGTTTAATTCAGCAATAGTACAAAGCATGTGGCTGAAAAGATGAGTAGGACGACCGAACGAGGTGATAGAAAGTATCATGATCATCATCATTGCATGGCGGCCATGGTCATGCATAACTAGCATGCTAAACTATCTCTCTACACGTGAAGTTTTACTAAGACAGACATAAAAGTTTATTTTTTTTCGAAAAGGACCATAAAAATAATTAGATGATAATATATACCTTGGACGACAACGGTAACGCCACGTGTGACACTGCACCAACCACGCATTAAGTTTATAAAGTACCCCCTGCCTTTTAGGGGACAAATAAAATAGCCCTTTCAGATGGAAAACCCTGGGCTGTCATTGGTGAGAGGATGGCGTAGCAGGGCTTGTCGGGGCAAAGGAGGGACGGAAAGAAACTGTAAAAATGTAATGCTCGACCAGTGGACATGATCATAGCACTATGATAATCAAAGGTAACACTAGCAGGGAAGAAAGTGGTCTGACCAAATGTTGTATTGTGGGTAGCTGCTAGTAAGAGCGTTGTACACAACACTTATCTCAACTTGCTTCTGTACCAAATGTCATGTCTTGGCGCTTTAGGTAGGCTACTGATTGCCCCTTATCTCCACCCCCCCCCCCCCCTTCCCACCACCACACACACACGCACGCACATCAAAGCTCAAACAATGGCCATATTAGCCATTATTTATTTTGAAAAAGATGGTCAATGTCCCATTAGGTTGAGATTCAAGGGAATTTTGGTTTGGTTCCCCGTTGAGAAGGGGTGGTGCGTAGGGGTTGGTCTACGATTTTGATCAGGTCGCCACTGCACTACATGTGTTCATGAGCTTAGCGACAAAGTCACAGTAACAAGAAGGCGGCCTTCACAAAATGTTCTTTGCACTCGAGTAGTGCCCAATCATAAAGACATAAACCCACTTTTCTCCAAGAGGCTAGGGAGCTAGCTGGCAAGTTAGTACAAACTTTGCACAGCTCCATGCATGCATCTAACCAAACCAGTTATGCAAGTCCTTGAAGCCAGTGGGCTCCATTTGGCAATAGGGCTCACAGCCCACCTCAAATGCCTTACTGCTTCCTGCAAGATTCTGTACAAATTGCTACGGGTATTCTTCCATTCAAGTTTACAAACATGCACCTCAAAAAACAAAGTTTTTAAACATGACTCTCTCTTACTTGTTCCATCCATGCAGCTCGACAGGAGACTCCCGTGTCGTGCATGTTTGTTATTTCATGCATGCACGTGTGTCAAGTCCCGAAAAAGCCCCGGCTATTCTGGCTCCTAGATGCTTGGGCGCTCGTGCAACACACTGGACTGGACACGTCGGAGTCGCACAACATAGCACGAAACCATTTCTTTTAGTTTCTTGCTACGACTACATGTGACCATTTCGGAGCTGAAACTTTCTTGGATATGCACGCATGCCTGGTTCGTCGTCGACACAGATTCACACACCAACAACACTGCCCCTCACTACACACGCACGCGGGTCATTTTCATGGACTCCAATGCTCCAACCAATATGGACAAAGGATCTACTCCAACAACCCACTCCATCACCCAGACAAGTGTCGCGCGCGGCGCAGCGTTTCAACAAAGAGGAAAAGGGTTTTGCACGCGCGGGAGCTGGACCGGACCCATGCATTGACAAACCAGGGCAACCCGTCCGTGTGGCGGCACCGAAAAACGGTGCAGAAAAAACATATCCGTTGCTTGGATAGAAAGGACGGCGGAACGTTGCATGCGACATGTAGCTCCTTTCGCCATTCTTCTAAGCTTCGCTTTTGATCGCTTTGGAGTTTGCGATCGAGTCCGGCCGGCGCGGCTAAGCTAGCAGACCGACCAACAGTGCCGTGATTGGGATAAGCTAAGCTAAGCTCGAGCTGGTCGTGTAGGGTATCGATGCGCCGGACTTTTTGCCGTTTTTGGCAACTTTGGAGTACTGACGTGTACTGGTTGTTGGTGATCGGGCGCTAGGAGCTGGGAGGTTGATGATGCCTTTGCTCTTTGGGCTGTCCGTGCTTTGTTTAACATGTGTGCATCCACCCGCTTTCGGTTGCTTTGTCCTAAATGGAAACCCTCGTGTTCCAAAGGGATTCATGATGGAAAAGAACGAAAACTTCGTAACGGCACTGAGAAAGTCTAGCATGTAGCCCCCGGACGTACAGTGGGTGAAGGTTTAGTGGATGCTTACAAACTTATAATGTGCATACGTGAAGGTCAGATCACTATCTTATGTTGTCGACACAAGGTGACACATACAATAGCTAGCTAGCCAACACTTGTCCGAACTCAGAAGCAGAAGGAAGAAACACAACGAGTGCTGCTATGCACACGATACCTGTTGGACAGTTGTTGGACGATAATGCAAATCAGACCATTCATACGCAGGACTAGGCGCAACGTAGCTGGTTGATTAAATATCGTGCCTGAATCGTCCAGCCTGTATCGTTTGTGAACTAGTTTCGAAACACAAAAGCACAGGGGATAGTAGATTTTGGACGCCGCTAACTGCCACACGTGTGGCAGGAAGAGAGACGCACCACACGTATCTAATGTAAACAGATTGCCACGTCATCGCATGCATGCATGTAGGAATCTTTTTGGATTTTCAGTTTTTAAAATGTTTTATCTTTTAAACGAAAAATCCAATTGAAAATCCGTTTTCACCATTAAATCCCTCACCATGTTGATATGTTTTGATGAATTTTTTTTTGGATTAAAAGTTGCCATGTCTATTGGATATGAATTGCCATGATGTTTACACTAAAGTTGCCATGATATGTTTCAGCTATTTTCTTCTATATTTAAAAGTAAATTTTGATATTTATAAAATGGGGAATTAAGAAACTAGACTTGCCATGAACCATAAACTAAAATTGCCATGATACATGCACGTAAAATTGCCATGGTTCATACAAAAAATAATTTTCATGGTCAAAGTACTGGAGTTGCCATCATCAAAATACTAAAATTGCCATGATCTACAAACTAAAATTGCCACATGGCAACTTTAGTTTAAGCCCTATGACAACTGCAGTGTAAACATCATGGCAACTTCTGTCAAAAAAAAATTTTCGGCGAAACATATCAACATGGGGTCTAGTTTTGAAGATCTCGTTGAGACGGATTTAATGGTGAAAACGGATTTTTAGTTCGCTTTTTTATTTAGGAGATACAACATTTTTAAACCGAAAACCAAAAAAATTATGTTGATATCATCTATTCATACGTGGCAAAATGAATGGTGATGGAGACGTGTGGGCGATGTGCAAACGCCCACACGTGTGGGCGTTAACATTTTCGTAGATTTTAACCCTAACCTGCTTGCTTGTGTAACGAGTGAGCGACACACACCCCATTTCTGTTTGCAGGAAATTGTAACACACAAAGTGAAATAGCCTACTTTGAAGTATTTTTTTTGTGTTTATTATCTGACGTAGTGCATTTTTTGTTAGGGCAAAGTACAGCTTAAAGGACCTGCAGTGTAGGGCGCCTAGCTAGATCTTGTACTAATCCATCATTGCACCCTTAATAATATGATATCCTGTCGTGTGGGAGTGAGGGAAAGACTGAGGCACCACGATACAGTCGGTCGCCACGATAAGATTCATGCACCAAAGTTGGTTCAAGTTCCCAAAGCTATCAAGGCAAAAAAGATTATAGGATCAGTTTAATTATGAGTTTTTTTAAGCTTGCCAGCATGTAACAATCGATTTTGAGTTGTTATGCGTGTTGTTAATCATACTCTAGTTTTCTAATGCAAGTGAAGTATTATGCGTGTCAATAAAGATTCTTTGTGCACCTCATAACTTAATATATATGCTCGTTCCAGTTCCTGAATGGATCAAAGTTGAGTCTGAGTCAGATCCGCCCGAGACCTGTCTGTACATTAGCTTAATAGATAGATGTACTATATTTGGTTTGGGGCCTAGTACTAGCTTAGAAATTGATTAGTGTCCCGTACGTGCGGGTTTTCTCAGAAAGAAATCTTCAGCAAGGGATGCACTTTGGTAAATCACGCATGCATGTGCATGACGTGATAAGGAGCTTTACCAGTATTGCACGACTAGATGTGCCGTGAATGTTCAAAAACTAGCAGACATTGTGATCTGCATGTGCATGGTCAATATTGCACACTCGTCGTCATTGGACGCTCCAGGTATTTGACTGGTCATCAAACATCGAGCAGACGAGCAGCGCACGTACATTCCATCGGGAATCGATGTTCTTGCACAATGCACTTTACGTTCTTTTACGGTCTAAGAGGTTGGTCAAAGCCTAATGCAGAAAGATGAGAGCAAGAGGGAACGGTGGCCGATCGATAGCATAGTAGTAGGTGACCGAGTCCCACAAGCTAGACCATGCATGCACCGCCAATGGGAGAGAAGAATCTCTGCTTGAAGTAGCATTGCAACCGACCCGACCAGTGGAGCAAGCAATAGTGGCCGTTTCAAACTAGTCCTTGGACCAGTCCACTCACCGGGAGAGATCAAGATGGGCAGATGGCAATGGCGAGCCGGTGACAGGAGGCGGACGCAAAAGGCGAGAGTAGTCCGTTCGCTTTTCCGACGAGGTGTGGATCGGCCAACCACATCGTGGCTGACCGGCCGTCGGGGTTTGGGTGCGCGCGAGTCGGCGTCAGCGAGCCGGCCGACAGTGGCTCGACGCGGCCCCGGGCAGCGCTGCGACGGTTGCCCGGGGTCAAGACGTGCCGCACTGATTGTTCTCCTGGGCTTTAGACCATGCGTCCGAGGAGACATGCTCCGAAAGCGACCGGCCGGCGGTGCTCGATCCTGTGCAGCCCGTCCGTCGCCGTTCTGATGTCATTGAAGGGACCTATGAAGATCTCGGAGATCGCGGAAGCAAAGCGCGCGATCGCGGGCGCGACAGTGCGACGCTGACATGGATGCCGCCCGTGAGACGGCGTGAGTATTTGACCGGGTCCGGGCGCGAGACGTACGGGGCAGAAGATCTCGCCAAGCGCAGCGCAGCACGCACGCATGCATGGTGCGTGGGCGCGCAACGTCGCGCGCCGAGGCGAGGCGAGGCGAGGAGAACCGTGCGGGCACAGCACGGCGCCGGGGAGCGCACCGTCCCGGCAAGCAACGCAAGCACCAGCCAGCATCTTGACCGATCCACCCACCCGCGGCGGGGCTGGATGGGAGGGCGACAGGCAGCCCGCGCGGCACAGTCACGCACGTCGCGCGCAGCGTCACATGCGGCCCAGTGATGTTACCGGCCGTGGCTGTCACGCAGGCCGGACGCCGGAGCACGTTGCGATTGGCGAGCCACAGAGAGAGCCGGGTCGCCGGCGGCGCCGCCCTTGCGTACGTACCGCGGCGCGTACTCCCGTGGTCATATCGGCCGAGCTAAGGTCAACTCCGACGCGCGACCCCATCCGTTTGAGCCAACACGGACAAATGATACGGTCTAACGCGCGGCCGCATCCTTAAATTTTGTCCGTTTGGCGTCCGGCCCGTCCCATTTCCGGCGTAAACATGCGCCCGTTTGCCTTCACACGGATGTCGAACGGACGGGCACACGCTTGCTTGGCCCCCGCCCTAGGGATGCGTGACGGCCGTCCACCTACCTCCACCGTCCAAATTCAATGTGCACGCACGGCGGGCCACGGTTGTCAGTCACACAATCGAGGGTCGTAGTCCTTCTTAAATTGGAAGCCGTGGACCGGGCAGTCCACAGTTTCCATTTCCTGACCGTCCTGCCTCGTCAAGCCCTGACACAAGCAAACCCTAGCCCTCATCCACCTCTTCGCCTGCGACAATGGTAGGGCGCTGGTTCCCCGGCCGCAAGACAAGGCACGACCACGAGGCCGGGCCGTCGTCCGGTCGCCGTCGCCGCTCCCCCACCCCGGCTCCACCTCCAACGCCCGCATTTCATATCGCGTTGGGCGACGCCCCACCTCGCCGGCGGTCGTACGTCAAGGCGGAAGTGTGCCAGCGTTACTGGGAGACGCGCACGCCGTTGGCGTGGGGCACGTGCACCTCCGCGGATCGCGTGCCTGTCCCGGGGAGCGGCCACGCCCGCCGGGAGAAGATCCCCCGGACCTCATCGACGACTGGAGGTACGCCGTGGACTCGCCGCTGCGGGATACGTGGCTCCGCGACAAGCATGACATCCGGCGGCAGTCCTACTTTGCAGGAGAGCCCGCGGCGGCCGCACGCTGACCGCCGCGTGGTCGCTTCATGCGCGCCGTAGTCGCACGACCGCAGGCAGGTTCGCGGCCTCACCCCTACACCGTCGTTGTCCCCCCCCCCCCCCCCAAGCCAATGGTGGCCGCCGAGCAGGAAGACCTGATGTGGCAGGTGATGGAGGAGTCCTCCACACCCACGACGAGCGCCAATGGGAGGGCCTCAAGGAGATGTTGGCCCTGTCAGCGGCCGGCGACGTCGTCTTCCCCGAGCTCGACGCCTACGTCAAGGAGGAGGCGTGGCCAGAGGCGGTGATGGAGGAGCCGACAGGATGGAACCCGGCATTGGTCGAGCAGTCCTGGACGTGGAAGGAGACCGTGCCGTGCACGCCCGAGGTGGACGCCGGCCGGTGGTCACCATCCCCGCGGCGCGAAGGGGTCGTGCAGGCACCACCGCAGCCGGCAGAACTGGCGGCTCCGGCCTGGCAGGGGCCGCCAGCCCACCTCTGGCAGCCACCTCCATACGTCGACCTCATCGGCGACGAAGACGACGACGAGGAGTAGACGGTGGCCACGACAGGCAACGGTGGCGATGACGGCCCTTTTATCTTCTTTTTTAATGTTTTAAATTATCATGTTTATATTAATGTGCGGACCTTGGTAATGTGGATGTTTTAATGTTTGTGGCAATATTTTCGAGTTGTTTTTAATGTTTATTTGGGGTTTTGAGGGGCTTATTTTCGCGTTAAAAAACGAACCGTTTGGGATGCGACCTACCCATTTAACGCATAGATGACCGTACGACCGCAAGCGGCCTGCCCTATCCGTTTTCCTGCTCCAAACGAACGAAAAGCGGACGAATCAAACATTCGTTTGAAATCGCGCGTTGGAGTTGGGCTGAGCTCTGCACCGAGTCAGGAGGACGTGTGGGCGCAACCGCCGCCTCGTTCAGATTTGTGTGTACACACGCGCTGACGCGCGCACCTCCGATGCACCACACTAACCCACTCGGCTTCGAGCCAGTGCTTGAACGCAAGTGTGAACGTCTTGTCGTGCGTAGGTCGTGTGGCTTGCGTCGCCGGGTCTTCCTTTGCAGCATCCCCGAACCGGCCGCGTTACATGTACACATATCTTCTTTTTGACATGGTGTACGTACACATATATTTCACGTCACCAGTGATGAAGATGATGACGTGTATCTATCACGTGCGCTCGTGCAGTGATATTTCAAGATGAATCTAATGATATTAGTGTTGTTGTGTGAATGTCTATATTTTTTATATAAATTTGATTAAAGTTGGATGAGATTGACTTCGGACAAACCTAATATGCAGAGTAAAAAGGATCGGAGGGAGTACATAGGTAGGCACGGGTCGACGGCAGGGGTATGAACGAGACGCACTGGGGAACGAAGCACGCCGCGATTTTTTTTTTAGGGAAACGCACACGATGGTAAATGGTCCGTTACCACGTCTTGGTTCCTTGGCCCGTATCGAGATATCCGTTCAAAGCCTACTAGGCCGGGTTGTTGCTTAAAAAAACAAACTGGAAGGTTTAGCCTATTAAAGGCTTTGTTGGGTAAGATGGCAAATGGGCCGAAACACTATATGCCGCTTTAAACGGGAGCCCCTATTTGACGCACAGAGCACACAGAGGGCCCATCGAATTCCACCGCGGGACGAGAAATATAGTAGAAAAAGGAAACACGCGACCCAGGAATCAAACCGGAGACTACCTGTGTACTATCACAGGCTACTAGCCACTCCAGCTAACCAGGTCAAGAAAGCAGTGCATAACTTAAAGAATTACCATAGATGTAGAACCGGAATGGTATACTGCAGTGAACCGGAACCAGAACTGTAGCAAACTGAAAGTAGCTATTGTAGCGAATCTGAATTAGTTACTGGGGTGAATTTTTTTTAATGTATATTTTGAAAAAGTACAAACATTTCCTGAATTCCTGGAAAAACTAATTGAGACAGGAATATTTTTTGAATAAGTGAACACAAAAATTGAAAAACAGAACATTGAACAAAAAATATTGTTTTTCAAAAAACATAAACCATTTTTGAATTTGTGAACAAATTATGAAACCGCAAACATTTTTAAAAATTTTCTAACAACTATTTGAAAAGTGGAACATTTCATGATATTTGGAACAAAAATTTGAAACCGGAACCTTTTCTGAATTTATGAACAAAAAATTTAAAATTAAACATTTCATGAAACTTCTGAATTATCAGAAATCGTGAGCATTTTGTAAATTTCTTGAACATTTTATGAAACGCGAACATTTTTTGAATTTCTGACCAAAATTTGTAATCACGAAAAAATGGAACATTTCATGAAATTCTGAACAAAAATTTCAAATCATGAACATTTTTTGAAATTCTTGAACATTGTCTGAAATGCAAACATTTTTAAAATTCCTGACCAAATTTTGGAATCACAAACATACCTGAGCATTTTGTTAAAAATGAATAATTTTTCAACTTGTGAACAGTAAAGGAAAAAAGAAACATATTTTGGAGTTCCTGAACATTTTTTTGACTTGTGAACAAAGTTTAGGGACAGGAACATTTTTTCAAATTCCGGTACATTTTTTATACTAGAACATTTTTTTAATTTATAAACAAAATTTTAAAGGATGAATATTTTTTGAAAATCTGAACAAATTTTTAAAAATTCGAAAAAGAATATTAAATGGAAAATCATATTGACAAAGAAAAGGAAAAAATGAAACCAAAATGTGAAAATAAACAAATAAACAAATAAAAAAGGTAAAAATAATAATAAAACCAAGACAACAACGGGAAACAAGACAAAATCGTTCAGGAATCTTCTAGAAGGTTCCTAAATCCAAAAAAATGGAGTTGAACCTTCTCAAAGCTAGGATCCGTGTACATGCTAAACAGCTAACATGGGCCGGCCCATTGCGGTCGCTCCAACGATCGCTGGTTGCGGAACATCGACATCTTGACGCAGCGTGCGTCCGTTAGGGAATTCCCGCTTAACCGCCAGTTATAGGGGAGGAATTAGTTGACGAGCGCTCCCTCGGGAGCCTCGCAACGATCAGCCACTTGGCGCGCTCTCAGGCACCCACCACGTGTCTCGTTCTGGATGCTCCCTTCGTATTTTGTTTTTTATATTTTTCGCACGTGCTTTTGGCTTTTTATACGGTTTTTTTCTGGATTTTTTCGACGTTTTGGTTTTTCACCGGTCTTCCTTAGCTCTTGGGCCCAAAAAAATCTAAATTTTTTCAGCGAAAAACGCGTTTTCCTTTTTTTCTTTTTCACAAGAGGAACTATTTTGCTTCCGTGAGAGGCATGGTTTTTCTTTCACGAGAGACACGGTCGTGCCTCCTGGAAACGAAAAAAATGCATTTTTAGTTTTTTTTCTTCCGCAAGAGACACGGTTTTGCTTTCGCGAAAGGCACGACCGTGCCTCTCAGAAACGAAAAAAACGTGTTTTCTATTTTTTTTTCTTCCACGAGAGGCACGGTTTTGCTTCCATGAGAGGCACGGTTGTGCTTTCGCTAGAGGCACGGGCGTGCCTCTCGAAAACTGAAAAAACATGTTTTTTTACGCGAGAGGCATGGTTGTGATTTCGTGAGAGGCACGGCCGTGCCTCTTTCGGAAAGGGAAAAACGCGTTTTCTGTTTTTTCCTTTCGCGAGAGGTACGGTTTTGCTTCCGCGAGAGGCACGGTCGTGTCTCTTTCGAAAGGGAAAAACTATGCTCCCGTTCGGTTTTTTCATCCGGTTTTTTGGGGGAAATGGTTCGTTAAAACCTATCAACATGGGATCTAGTTTTAAAGATCTCAATGCGAGGAATCCAATGATGAAAATGGTTCAAGATATACACGCACGGTTTAAGTGGTAAAGCATTTTGAATAAACGAATCTACGAAAAAAGGGAAAACTCCCAGATTGCGACAAGTGGCAGACATGCATCGCACCACTTGTCACACCCTGAAAAAGGTGGGGTGATCTTTGCGATGAGTACTCCTTAATTAGTGATTTCACAGTTATAATCGTTTCCCTACGCACTATCCACACACGACTCTACGATGGTTCTAAGGGGCCAGCCCAACTTTTACATTTTTCCCTCACTGGTATTGGTCTTGTCCGAGAAGATTCTCTATGGTTCAACCAAAAAAGAAGATTCTATGTGGTTAGAGTGGTTCGGTTTATTTGGTTTTTTTACTGTCTTTTCTCCTTTTTATCTTCGTATATTCTTTCAGTTCTTCTCCGGGTTCTTCTTGTGTTTTTTTGTTTTTTTCCTCTTTCATTTTCTTCTTTTTTGATTTCCCCTTTTCATTTTAATTTTCATGTTTTTTTTTCAAAATTGCAAACTATAATTTCGTGAACATTTTCCTAATAGCGAAACTTCTTTCAACTTTGTGGATGTTTCTCAAATTCAGGAACTTTTTTGAACTTTGCGAACTTTTTGAAATCCTTGATTCTTTTTCAAGATCCTGAATATTTTATTGACTCGTGAACTTTTTCTAAAATCACGAGTTCTTTTTCAAATTCATGATTTTTTTATTTTACGTATTTTTATAAAATCCATGATTTTTTAAATTTATGACATTCTTTCGAGTTCTTGAGCATTTTTTCCAAATTCACAAACTTTTTCAAATCCCTGAATGTTTTTCAAATCCATTAAAATAAATTAGAGTTCATCAATGTTTTCCAAATTCACGCAAATTATCATTTCCAGGATATTTTTTCGAATTTACAAACTTTTAGAAATCCATTAACTTGTTCCAAATTTAAGTTTGTGCACTTTTAAAGCCGGTGTACATTTTTCAAATTGATGAACAATTTTTTATTCGACAACGTTCTTTGTTTTCATTAATATTTTTCCCAATTCACAAACATTTTTTGTATTCACGAATATATTTTCCCAAATTTGCAATTTATGTTTGTTCATGAACATTTTTAAGGAAATCATGTACTCTTTTAGATCATGCAGAAAAAATAACTTATTACTTTGTAATATGTAGAAAACTGAAATTCGGATTTGTTTTCTGAACCAATAGCTTGATGGTATTTTTACTGGCTTGTGCAACTAAACGGTGGAGATGATGTAAAAAAGAGGCGATCAAACCAGCCAACCACCCAGCGAACCGAGCAGAGCGCTATTAGAGCTGCGGCCGGCCATAGAGACACCTGAACGCCAACGGGTTTTCTGGTGCCATAAGCGTTTGCTAGGAGTTGTCGACAAAGTGAAATATTATTCGCCCCCTATAGCCCAATTATAGTCGTTTTCGTATGCAACGCTAACACAGAACTCTTCGTCAGTTCTATTGAGCCAGCACATGTTTCTCTTTTTCCCTCTCTAGGTATGGGATTGTTCTAGTAGATTCTCTTTGATTATTTACTTTCGGTTTCTTTGGATTTCTTCCTGAGTTTTTTTTGTGGTTTATCTCTGTATTTTCTTTTGGTTCTTCTCCGGTCTTTCTTCTGGTTTTCTTTTTCTTCTCTTTTTAGTTTTCCTTTCCTTTTTTGGTTTTCCCTTTTTTCCTTTAATTTCCCATGAACTTTTGTTCTCAAACTTGTAAAGTGCTTTGAATATCACAAACAAATTTAAAATCGCGAGCCTTTTTTCAATTTCATGAACTTTGACCAAATCACCATAGTACTTTCAAATTTGGGTATGTTTTCAATTTTCTTAAATTCTTCCAATACCTGAGTTTTTTCAAAATCATGAACATTTTTTTAATTTGTGATTTTTTCTCAATATAGAAACATTTTTTAAATACAAGAGTTTATTTGTAATTTATGAACATTTTTTAGTACATGAACAATTTCCAAATTCATGAAAATTTTCAAATCCTTGAACACTTTTCAAACTTGTGAAAAAATTGGAGTTCATGAACATTTTCCAAATTTAAAAACATTTTCAAATCCACAATTTTTAAAAATTCATAAACTTTTTAAAATCCATGAGTCGTTTTTATATTCATGATCTTTTTTTGAAATATGCAAATATTTTTTAATTCCCCAATGCATTCTGGATTCACGAACAGTTTTTCCTACTGGTCTACTCACAAGCATCTCTTTTCAATTTTGTGATTTATTTTTAGTTCACAAATCCTTTTTCAAATTCATTAACTTTTATACTCTGCAATACATGATTTTTTCCCTGAATGAATAGCTTGATGGTCTTTTTTACTAGCTTGTGCAGTTGAATGATACTTTTCATTTAATATTTTCACAAACTTGTATTTTCAAGTTATTAAAAAGCACAAACGATTTTAGAATTCATGAGCCTTTTTCAATTTCATGAACATTTCCAAATCCCTAAACTTTCAAAATTTTGGATGTTATTAAAATTCAGGAACTATTTTTAATATTGTGAACTTTCTCAGATCCTCAAAAAAAATCAAAAGTGAATTTTAATTGAATCCAAGAGTTCTTTTTTCAAATTCATGAACTAAACCAAATACACCTTGCATGTGTGTGCTTACCTCTTATTTACAATTCATGCAAATATTCCTTTTGCATGAATATTGTCTTATGTATGTTGTATATGTTTGTTTGCAACGTTCAGATTTAGAGAAGTGCAATCCTTATAAGTGTGAGGAGTGCACAGTGACGACAACAACCAAGGCAAGTTTCACTTTGATATTGAGTCCCGGTATTTTACTATGCATTGTAGTATGCCTTGATGGGAGTGTGAGTTTAGGCTTATGTTATGCTATTGCACGACACTCAATAGCAAAAACTTAGGATCCATTATCATGTTCCTTGTAATCACAGTGTAGTGACGCTTAACTGTTATATTATAACGGGTCGGAACCACACTAGTTGACAGGTTACAAAGTATATGGATGACTATCATTAACAACTTAATTAATGAATCGATCTCGGTGGATTTACATTGATTGTGGATTCTGTGGGGGACCACCACCCCAATATCAAAGGAATTACGGGTTTCAAGTTAGGTAGTTTCCATGTGTAATCGTGAATCACTATTGGCTCTTCTTGACCAAGTTAGATGTGGGAGCCTAGTGTGGTAGACCAAATATATGTAGGGTGTATTGATTGGACTGGATCTACCTTTGGAGCCCACTTCCCAAAAGTCTTGTCTTTGGAATGTTATTTTCACCATTTTCTCTTTGTATTTTCTTTCTATTCTTCTCTGGTTTTTCTTCTGCTTTTTTCCTTCTTTTTTTCATTTTCCTCCTTTCCCCCCTTTTCGTTTGAATTTTTCATGAACTTTTGTTTTTGAATTTGTAAACTTTAATTTCTTGAACATTTCCAAATCCCTAACTTTTTTCAACTTTGTGGATGTTTTTCGAATTTGGGAAGTTTTTTTCAATTTTGTGAACTTTTCAAATCCTTGATTCTTTTTCATGAATATGCATATTTTATTAATTTGTGATTTTTTTGAATTTGCAAGTTATTTTTCAAATTCTCTCGTATTTCCATCAAATCCGTGATTTTTTTCAACTTATGACCTTTTTCGAGTTCATGAACATTCTTCAAAATTTATGAACTTTTTCAAATCCCTTAACATTTTTTGAAATTCACAGAAAAGGGGTTCATAAATGTTCCAAATTCTTGTAAAACATTTGTATCCATGATTTTTTTTCAAATCCATGGACTGTGTTCAAATTATTGAACAATTTTCAAATTCGTAAACTTTTAAAATCAATGAAACCTTTTCAAATTCATGAACAATTTCTTGTTCGAGAACATTTTTTCTTCTTCACAAATATTTTTCCCAATGCAAGAACATTTTTTGTATTCATGAATATTTTTTCCGAAATTCATAATTTATGTTTTTATTATCTGGTTTTCAAATTCATGAACTTCTTTAAAACATGCGGATAAAAATAATTTGTTATTTTCTAATCTGTAGAAAAGCGAAAGTCGGATTTGTTTTCTTAACCAATAGCTTGCTGGTCTTTTTACTAACTTGTGCAACTAAACGATAGAGGCACTGTAAAAACCGGCAATCAATTTAGCGAGTCACCAATCAACCGAACGGTTATTTGGTCTGCGGCGTGGTGATGCCTTAAGCGTTGGTTAGGAGCTCTCGACAAAGCGAATGTTATTTGCCGCCTATAACACCAATGTAGCCTTTTTTGTATGCAATGCTAACACACAACTCTTCATCGGTTCCAATGGGTCGGCCCATGTTTTTATTTTTTCTCCTTCACTACTTTAGGGAATGTTCTAGTAGATTCTCTTCAATTATTCAGGATTAGTTTCTTTGTTTCTTTTTCTGGTTTTTGTTCTTTTTTATGTATTTTCTTTTGGTTCTTCTCTAGTTTTCTCTTCTGGTTTTCTTCTTCTTTTTTTAGTTTTCCTTTTTGTTACTTTTCTTCTTTTTGTTTTTCCCTATTCATTTAATTTTTCGTCAACTTTTCTACTCAAATTCTTAAAGTTTTTTGAAAATCGTGAACAATTTTCAAATCACGAGCCTTTTTCAATTTTGTGAACATTTATGAAATCACCAACTACTTTCAAATGTGTGTACTTTTAAATTTTATGATTTTTTTCAAAACCATGAACCTTTTTGTAATTTGTGATATTTTAATTCACATTTTTTTAAATCTATATTTGTTGAATTTATGAACATTTTTTGAGTACGTGAACAATTTCCAAATTCATGAAATTTTGCAAGTCCTTGAAGTTTTTTCAAACTTGTTAGATTTTTTTGGAGTTCATGAACGTTTTCCAAATTGACGAACATTTTCAAATCCATATTGTAAATTAATTAATTTAGAAATTAATGGACAGTTCTCAAATTCATGAACTTTTTCAAATCTGCCAACATTTTTTTAACTCACGAATAAATTTTGGATTCATAAATAGTTTTTTTACTCACAAACATTTCTCTACAAATCCATATTTTATTTTGTGTTCACGAATACTTTTTTGAAATTCGTTAAGTTTTGTTAGCTATGCAAAACAAAAGTCTTTTTTACTGCACGAATAGCTTGCTGGTCTTTTTACTAGCTTGTGCAACTGAGCGATAGAGCTCTAAAGAAAGACAAGCGAACCGACGAGCCACTAGGCAAACCGAGACAAGCGATATTTATTTTCTTTCAGTTCTTCTTTGTATTTTCTTCTTACTTTTTCATGTTCCTTTTTCACTTCTTTTTTTCCCTATTTCATTTAATTTTTTCATGTACTTTTGTTTTCAAAATCGTAAACTTTTTAAAAATCACAAACAATTTTAGAATTTATGAGAAATTTTCAATTTCGGAACATTTCCAAATCCCCAAATTTGTGGATGTTTCTCAATTTCAGAAAGTTTTCCAATTTTGTGAACTTTCTCAAATCCTCGATTTCTTTTTTCAAAACTATGATTTTTTTTGAATTCGCGAGTTCTTTTCAATTCATGAACTAAACCAAATACACCTTGCATGTGTGTGCTCGCCTCTTATTTACAATTCATGTAAGTATTCCTTTTGCATGAATATTGTCTTATTTATGCTTTATATGTTTGTTTGCAACATTTAGATTTAGAGGGAGGAGTGCATAGTGACAACAACGGCCAAGGCAAGTTTCACTTTGATCATGAATCCCAGTATTTTACTATGCATTGTAGTATGCCATGATTGGAGTGTGAGTTTAAGCTTATGCTATGCTATTGCACGACACCCAATAGCAAAAACTTAGGATCCATTGCACATTTTCTTGTAATCCTCATGTGGTGATGCTTAACTGCTATATTATAAGGGGGTTGGAACTACACTAGTTGACAGGCTACAAAGTATATGGATGGATATATTAACAACTTAATTTATGAATCGATCTGGGTGGATTGGCATTGGTTGGGTCATGGATTGTGTATTTGCTATGGACTGCCACCCAAGTATCAAGGAATTGTGCGTTCCAGCTTGAGTAGCTTCTATGTGTAACCGTGAGACACTATGGGCTCCATCTGACCAAGTAAGATATAGGAGCCTGGTCCGGTAGACCAATAGATGTAGGTGTGTTGGTTGCACTGGGTCTACCTTTGGATACGGGCCACCACTTCCCAAAAGTCTCGTCTTGGTCTACCTGGCTAGTTCACAAGTTGAGTTTAGTAGTTGAAGGGTGTGACCAAGTCTCGCATGTAAAGTACCCAAACCTTTGTAGAGTGTTAAAAACCAATCATGATTAGCTGCATCCTCGATTATGGACAACTTGCGCAACTTGACCATGAACCGTGTGGACGATCTCATCACCTTTTCTTAAACTAAAATTTGATGGGTTGAAAAATGGATATAGGCCACCATTGGGTGTCAATGATGTTGTGAGGCTATCGGCTAACCCGTTGGGGATGGTCTAGGGCTGTATGTGATGAAGTGGGCCCAAGTATTACTATGGATTCCTGTGAGATGTAGTATGTGTTGGGAAACGTAGCATGCAATTTAAAAAAATTCCTACGCTCATGCAAGATCTATCTAGGAGATGAATAGCAACGACAAGGTGAGAGTGTGTCTACGTACCCTCGTAGACCGAAAGCGGAAGCGTTTGACAACGCGGTTGATGTAGTCGAACTTCTTCTCGTTTCGACCGATCAAGCACCGAACGTACGTCACCTCCGAGTTCTGCACACGTTCGGCTCGGTAACGTCCCTCGAACTCTTGATCCAGCAAAGTGTCGAGGAAGTAGATGAGTTTCGTCAGCACGAAGGCGTGGTGACGGTGATGGTGAAGTGATCCGTGCAGGACTTCGCCTAAGCACTACGAGAATATGACCGAGGGTGTAATCTGTGGAGGGAGGCGCCGCACACGGCTAACAGACGTTGTTGTGTGTTCTAGGCAGCTCCCCCCTCATATATATAGGTGGGAGGGAGAGGGAGCAGCCAAGTGGGGCGCCCCAAGTAGGCCGAATCCTACTTGGGGTTCCTCCCCAATTCGCCACCCTTTCCTTTTTCACCGGAGGGGGAAGGAAATAGGAGGGAGGAGGGAAGGAAGGGGGAGGCCGAATCCCCCCCTTCCTTCTCTCTTCCCCTCTTTCCTTTCTCCTCTAGTGCAGCCCATATGGGGGCGCAACAGCCCCTCCTGGCTGTTGTGTTTCCCCTTTTGGCCCGTTAGGCCCATATCTTTGCCGGGGGGGGGGGGTGCCCGGAACTCCTTCCGGTGACCCGATATGTACCCGGTACCCTCCAGAACACTATCGGTGTCCGAATACTATCGTCCTATATATCAATCTTTACCTCTCGACTATTTCGAGACTCCTCGTCATGTCCGTTATCTCATCTGGGACCCCAAACAACATTCGGTCACCAAATCACATAACTCATATAATATAAAATCATCATCAAACGTTAAGCGTGTGGACCCTACGGGTTCGAGAACTATGTAGACATGGTCGAGACACCTCTCCAGTCAATAACCAATAGCGGAATCTGGATGCTCATATTGGTTCCTACATATTCTACAAAGATCTTTATCGGTCTAATCGTAATGACAACATAGGTTATTCCCTTTGTCATCGGTATGATACTTGCTCGAGATTCGATTCGTCGGTATCTTCATACCTAGTTCAATCTCGTTACCGGCAAGTCTCTTTACTTGTTCCGTAATACATCATCCCGCAACTAACTCATTAGCCACATTGCTTGCAAGGCTTCTTATGATGTGCATTACTGAGAGGGCCCAGAGATACCTCTCTGATACTCGGAGTATAAATCCTAATCTCGATCTATGCCAACCCAACAAACACCTTCGGAGATACCTGTAGAGCATCTTTATAATCACCCAGTTACGTTGTGACATTTGATAGCACACAAGGTATTCCTTCGGTATCTGGGAGTTGCATAATGTCATAGTCGAAGGAATACATATTTGACATGAAGAAAGCAATAGCAATAAAACTAAACGATCAATATGCTAAGCTAACAGATAGGTCTTGTCCATCGCATCATTCTCCTAATGATGTGATCCCGTTCATCAAATGACAACACATGTCTATGGTTAGGAAACTTAACCATCTTTGATTAACGAGCTAGTCTAGTAGAGGCTTACTAGGGACATGGTGTTTTGTCTATGTATCCACACATGTATCAAGTTTCCGGTTAATAAAATTCTAGCATGAATAATAAAAATTTATCATGAATAAGGAAATATAAAATAAGAACTTTATTATTGCCTCTAGGGCATATTTCCTTCAGTCTCCCACTTGCACTAGAGTCAGTAATCTAGATTACATTGTAATGATTCTAATGAAGGAAATATGCCCTAGAGGCAATAATAAAAGTTATTATTTATTTCCTTATATAATGATAAATGTTTATTATTCATGCTAGAATTGTATTAACTGGAAACATAATACATGTGTGAATACATAGACAAACAGAGTGTCACTAGTATGCCTCTACTAGACTAGCTCGTTGATCAAAGATGGTTAAGTATCCTAGACATTGACATGGGTTGTCATTTAATTAATGGGATCACATCATTAGGAGAATGATGTGATTGACATGACCCATTCCGTTAGCTTAGCACACGATCGTTTAGTATGTTGCTATTGCTTTCTTCATGACTTATACATGTTCCTATGACTATGAGATTATGCAACTCCCGTTTACCGGAGGAACACTTTGTGTGCTACCAAACGTCACAACGTAACTGGGTGATTATAAAGGTGCTCTACAGGTGTCTCCGAAGGTACTTGTTGGGTTGGCATATTTCGAGATTAGGATTTGTCACTCCGATTGTCGGAGAGGTATCTCTGGGCCCTCTCGGTAATGCACATCACTTAAGCCTTGCAAGCATTGCAACTAATGAGTTAGTTGCAGGATGATGTATTACGGAACGAGTAAAGAGACTTGCCAGTAACGAGATTGAACTAGGTATTGAGATACCAACGATCGAATCTCGGGCAAGTAACATACCGATGACAAAGGGAACAACGTATGTTGTTATGCGGTTTGACCGATAAAGATCTTCGTAGAATACGTAGGAGCCAATATGAGCATCCAGGTTCCACTATTGGTTATTGACCGGAGACGTGTCTCGGTCATGTCTACATAGTTCTCGAACCCATAGGTTCCGCACGCTCAACGTTACGATGACAGTTTTATTATGAGTTTATATGTTTTGATGTACTGAAGGTTGTTCGGAGTCCCGGATGTGATCACGGACATGCTGAGGAGTCTCGAAATGGTCGAGACATAAAGATTGATATATTGGACAACTATATTCGGACACCGGAAGTGTTTCGGGTAGTTTCGGATAAAACCGGAGTGCCGGAGGGTTATCGGAACCCCCAGGGGAACTAATGGGCTTCGATGGGCCTTAGTGGAGAGAGAGAGAGCGGCGGCCAGGGCAGGCCACACGCCCCTCCTCCTCTGGCCCGAATTGGACTAGGAGAGGGGGGGGGGGCGGTGCCCCCCTTTCCTTCTCCCTCTCCCTCTCCTTCCTTCCCCCTCTCTCCCTTTTGGTGGAAACCTACTAGGACTTGGAGTTCTAGTAGGATTCCCCTCTTGGGGGCGCGCCATAGAGGACCGGCCGGCCTCCCCCTTGCTCCTTTATATACGGGGGCAGGGGGGACCCTAGGACACAACAATTGATCTGTTTGATCTTTTAGCCGTGTGCGGTGCCCCCCTCCACCATAGTCCACCTCGATAATACTGTAGTGGTGCTTAGGCGAAGCCCTGCATCGGTAGAACATCAACATCGTCACCACGCCGTCATGCTGATGAAACTCTCCCTCAACACTCGGCTGGATCGGAGTTCAAGGGACGTCATCGGGCTGAATGTGTGCTGAACTCGGAGGTGTCGTGCGTTCGGTACTTGATCGGTCGGATCGTGAAGATGTACGACTACATCGACTGCGCAGTGCTAACGCTTCCATTTTCGGTCTACGAGGGTACATGGACAACACTCTCCCCTCTCGTTGCTATGCATCACCATGATCTTGCGTGTGCGTAGGATTTTTTTTGAAATTACTACGTTTCCCAACAGTGGCATCCGAGCCAGGTTTTATGCGCTGATGTTATATGCACGAGTAGAACACAAGTGAGTTGTGGGTGATATAAGTCATACTGCTTACCAGCATGTCATACTTTGGTTCGGTGGTATTGTTGGATGAAGCGGCCCGGATCGACATTACGCGTACGCTTACGCGAGACTGGTTCTACCGACGTGCTTTGCACACAGGTGGCTGGCGGGTGTCAGTTTCTCCAACTTTAGTTGAACCGAGTGTGGCTACACCCGGTCCTTGCGAAGGTTAAAACAACACCAACTTGACAAACTATCGTTGTGGTTTTTGATGCGTAGGTAAGAACGGTTCTTGCTAAGCCCGTAGCAGCCACGTAAAACTTGCAACAACAAAGTAGAGGACGTATAACTTGTTTTTGCAGGGCATGTTGTGATGTGATATGGCGAAGACATGATGCTAAATTTTATTGTATGAGATGATCATGTTTTGTAACCGAGTTATCGGCAACTGGCAGGAGCCATATGGTTGTTGCTTTATTGTATGCAATACAATCGCCCTATAATGCTTTACTTTATCACTAAGCGGTAGCGATAGTCGTAGAAGCATAAGATTGGCGAGACGACAACGATGCTACGATGGAGATCAAGGTTTCGCGCCGGTGACGATGGTGATCATGACGGTGCTTCGGAGATGGAGATCACAAGCACAAGATGATGATGGCCATATCATATCACTTATATTGATTGCATGTGATGTTTATTTTTTATGCATCTTATCTTGCTTTGATTGACGGTAGCATTATAAGATGATCTCTCACTAAATTTCAAGATAAAAGTGTTCTCCCTGAGTATGCACCGTTGCCAAAGTTCGTCGTGCCCGGACACCACGTGATGATCGGGTGTGATAAGCTCTACGTCCATCTACAACGGGTGCAAGCCAGTTTTGCACACGCAGAATACTCAGGTTAAACTTGACGAGCCTAGCATATGCAGATATGGCCTCAGAACACTGAGACCGAAAGGTCGAGCGTGAATCATATAGTAGATATGATCAACATATTGATGTTCACCATTGAAAGCTACTCCATTTCACGTGATGATCGATTATGGTTTAGTTGATTTGGATCATGTGATCACTTAGAGGATTAGAGGGATGTCTTTCTAAGTGGGAGTTCTTAAGTAATATGATTAATTGAACTTAAATTTATCATGAACTTAGTACCTGATAGTATCTTGCTTGTCTATGTTGTTTGTAGATAGATGGCCCGTGCTGTTGTTCCGTTGAATTTTAATGCGTTCCTTGAGAAAGCAAAGTTGAAAGATGATGGTAGCAATTACACGGGTTGGGTCCGTAACTTGAGGATTATCCTCATTGCTGCACAGAAGAATTACGTCCTGGAAGCACCGCTAGGTGCCAGGCCTGCTGCAGGAGCAACACTAGATGTTATGAACGTCTGGCAGAGCAAAGCTGATGACTACTCAATAGTTCAGTGTGCCATGCTTTACGGCTTAGAACTGGGACTTCAACGACGTTTTGAACGTCATGGAGCATATGAGATGTTCCAGGAGTTGAAGTTAATATTTCAAGCAAATGCCCGGATTGAGAGATATGAAGTCTCCAATAAGTTCTATAGCTGCAAGATGGAGGAGAATAGTTCTGTCAGTGAGCATATACTCAAAATGTCTGGGTATAATAATCACTTGATTCAACTGGGAGTTAATCTTCCGGATGATAGCGTCATTGACAGAATTCTCCAATCACTACCACCAAGCTACAAGAGCTTTGTGATGAACTATAACATGCAAGGGATGGATAAGACGATTCCCGAGCTCTTCGCAATGCTAAAAGCTGCGGAGGTAGAAATCAAGAAGGAGCATCAAGTGTTGATGGTCAACAAGACTGCTAGTTTCAAGAAAAAGGGCAAAGGGAAGAAGAAGGGGAACTTCAAGAAGAACAACAAGCAAGTTGCTGCTCAGGAGAAGAAACCCAAGTCTGGACCTAAGCCTGAAACTGAGTGCTTCTACTGCAAGCAGACTGGTCACTGGAAGCGGAACTGCCCCAAGTATTTGGCGGATAAGAAGGATGGCAAGGTGAACAAAGGTATATGTGATATACATGTTATTGATGTGTACCTTACTAGAGCTCGCAGTAACACCTGGGTATTTGATCTGGTTCTGTTGCTAATATTTGCAACTCGAAACAGGGACTACGGATTAAGCGAACACTTGCCAAGGACGAGGTGACGATGCGCGTGGGAAATGGTTCCAAAGTCGATGTGATCGCGGTCGGCACGCTACCTCTACATCTACCTTCGTGATTAGTTTTAGACCTAAATAATTGTTATTTGGTGCCAGCGTTGAGCATGAACATTATATCTGGATCTTGTTTGACGCGAGACGGCTATTCATTTAAATCAGAGAATAATGGTTGTTCTATTTATATGAGTAATATCTTTTATGGTCAGGCACCCTTGAAGAGTGGTCTATTTTTGATGAATCTCGATAGTAGTGATACACATATTCATAATGTTGAAGCCAAAAGATGCAGAGTTGATAATGATAGTGCAACTTATTTGTGGCACTGCCGTTTAGGTCATATCGGTCTAAAGCGCATGAAGAAACTTAATACTGATGGACTTTTGGAACCACTTGATTATGAATCACTTGGTACTTGTGAACCGTGCCTCATGGGCAAGATGACTAAAACGCCGTTCTCCGGTACTATGGAGAGAGCAACAGATTTGTTGGAAATCATACATACAGATGTATGTGGTCCGATGAATGTTGAGGCTCGTGGCGGATATTGTTATTTTCTCACCTTCATAGATGATTTAAGCAGATATGGGTATATCTACTTAATGAAGCATAAGTCTGAAATATTTGAAAAGTTCAAAGAATTTCAGAGTGAAGTTGAAAATCATCGTAACAAGAAAATAAAGTTTCTACGATCTGATCGTGGAGGAGAATATTTGAGTTACGAGTTTGGTATACATTTGAAACAATGCGGAATAGTTTCGCAACTCACGCCACCCGGAACACCACATTGTAATGGTGTGTCCGAACGTCGTAATCGTACTTTACTAGATATGGTGTGATCTAGGATGTCTCTTACTGATTTACCGCTATCGTTTTGGGGTTATGCATTAGAGACGGCCGAATTCATGTTAAATAGGGCACCATCGAAATCCGTTGAGACGACGCCTTATGAACAGTGGTTTGGCAAGAAACAAAAGTTGACGTTTCTGAAAGTTTGGGGCTGCGATGCTTATGTGAAAAAGCTTCAACCTGATAAGCTCGAACCCAAATCAGAGAAATGTGTCTTCATAGGATACCCAAAGGAGACTGTTGGGTACACCTTCTATCACAGATCCGAAGGCAAGACATTCGTTGCTAAGAATGGATCCTTTCTAGAGAAGGAGTTTCTCTCGAAAGAAGTGAGTGGGAGGAAAGTAGAACTTGATGAGGTAACTATACCTGCTCCCTTATTGGAAAGTAGTTCATCACAGAAACCGGTTTTTGTGACACCTACACCAATTAGTGAGGAAGTTAATGATGATGATCATGGAACTTCAGATCAAGTTATTACTGAACCTCGTAGATCAACCAGAGTAAGATCCGCACCAGAGTGGTACGGTAATCCTGTTCTGGAAGTCATGCTACTAGATCATGATGAACCTACGAACTATGAAGAAGCTATGGTGAGCCCAGATTCCTCAAAATGGCTTGAGACCATGAAATCTGAGATGGGATCCATGTATGAGAACAAAGTGTGGACTTTGGTTGACTTGCCCGATGATTGGCAAGCAATTGAGAATAAATGGATCTTCAAGAAGAAGACTGACGCTGACGGTAATGTTGCTGTCTACAAAGCTCGACTTGTTGCGAAAGGTTTTCGAGAAGTTCAAGGGATTGACTATGATGAGACCTTCTCACCCGTAGCGATGCTTAAGTCCATCTGAATCATGTTAGCGATTTCCGCATTTTATGATTATAAAATTTGGCAGATGGATGTCAAAACTGCATTCCTGAATGGATTTTTGGAAGAAGAGTTGTATATGATGCAACCGGAAGGTTTTGTCGGTCCAAAGGGAGCTAACAAAGTGTGCAAGCTCCAGCGATCCATTTATGGACTGGTGCAAGCCTCTCGGAGTTGGAATAAACGCTTTGATAGTGTGATCAAAGCATTTGGTTTTGTACAGGCTTTTGGAGAAGCCTATATTCACAAGAAAGTGAATGGGAGCTCTGTAGCATTTCTGATATTATATGTGGATGACATATTACTGATTGGAAATGATATAGAATTTCTGGATAGCATAAAGGGATACTTGAATAAGAGTTTTTCAATGAAAGACCTCGGTGAAGCTGCTTACATATTGGGCATTAAGATCTATAGAGATAGATCAAGACGCTTAATTGGACTTTCACAGAGCACATGCCTTGACAAAGTTTTGAAGAAGTTCAAAATGGATCAAGCAAAGAAAGGGTTTTGCCTGTGTTACAAGGTGTGAAATTGAGTAAGACTCAATGCCCGACCACTATAGAAGATAGAGAGAAAATGAAAGATGTTCCCTATGCTTCAGCCATAGGCTCTATCATGTATGCAATGCTGTGTACCAGACCTGATGTGTGCCTTGCTATAAGTCTAGCAGGGAGGTACCAAAGTAATCCAGGAGTGGATCATTGGACATCGGTCAAGAACATCCTGAAGTACCTGAAAAGGACTAAGGATATGTTTCTCGTTTATGGAGGTGACAAAGAGCTCATCGTAAATGGTTACGTTGATGCAAGCTTTGACACTGATCCGCACGATTCTAAATCGCAAACCGGATACGTGTTTACATTGTACGGTGGAGCTATCAGTTGGTGCAGTTCTAAACAAAGCGTCGTGGCGGGATCTACGTGTGAAGCGGAGTACATATCTGCTTCAGAAGCAGCAAATGAAGGAGTCTAGATGAAGGAGTTCATATCTGATCTAGGTGTCATACCTAGTGCATCAGGTCCAATGAAAATCTTTTGTGACAATACTGGAGCAATTGCCTTAGTGAAGGAATCCAGATTTCACAAGAGAAACAAGCCATCAAGAGACGCTTCAATTCCATCCGGGATCTAGTCCAGGTGGGAGACATAGACATTTGCAAGATACATACGGATCTGAATGTTGCAGACCCGTTGACTAAGTCTCTTCCACGAGCAAAACATGATCAACATCAAGGCTCCACGGGTGTTAGAATCATTACAGTGTAATCTAGATTATTGACTCTAGTGCAAGTGGGAGACTGAAGGAAATATGCCCTAGAGGCAATAATAAAAGTTATTATTTATTTCCTTATATCATGATAAATGTTTATCATTCATGCTAGAATTGTATTAACTGGAAACATAATACATGTGTGAATACATAGACAAACAGAGTGCCACTAGTATGCCTCTACTAGACTAGCTCTTTGATCAAAGATGGTTAAGTTTCCTAGCCATTGACATGGGTTGTCATTTGATTAACAGGATCACATCTGTCGGCGTTCTGGGAACGGGGGTCCCCAGACTTGCCTGCCTGCGGCCCGCGGCGTGGCTCAAAGGAGGCCCAGCGCGGCCCAACTTCACCAACACGAGACACAAGACCCTCGCGAGGGGCCAAGCCTCGCGGGGCGGACAACACAGCGCTTCCTCAGGCACGGCCTCGTCAGGCTGGCTCACGAGGAGGCGGAGAGATCAAGGCGGGGTACCTCGCGAGGTGCCCATGACGCAAGCCATGACGACCAAGGGCGCCAGACGGGCGCCAGCCCGCGCAGTGTCCTCCCTTTCCTCTTTGGTGCAAAGGGGCAAGCGCAGGCGAGAGGATCAAGCAAAGGCATCCATTTCGGTGCAACGAGACCAAGACCAGTCCAACGGTGGGAAGGAGGTCATCGTGGAGCCCAGAACGGCGTCACCACAGGGCCTTTGGCAGGCAAGGACCAACTTTCGTCAGGATAAGTGTACCAGATGTTCCCCTTCGAATTGGCCAATTGTTGGCGCCCTTCCCGCTAAATATTTGGGAAGAGGCCCAGGGCCTTTGCCTATATATAGGACTAGCCACCCCCAGGGTAGGGCAACGAGCGATCAGGCCGGCAGAACCTAGAATCAGAGCAAGCAGAGAATAAGGGAGAAAGAGAGAAGGGCGGGTGAACTCCCCCTAGCAGTTCATCCCCCTAGCCAAGAGCAGACCCTCGCGAGGCTGTTCTTTCCTGTATTGTTCATCATCACCAGCCCAAGAGGCAATCCATCCATCACACACTAGAGTAGAGTATTACACCACAACGGTGGCCCGAACTAGTATAAACTCTGTGTTTCTTGTGCTGTTCTTTCTGTAGCTAGACCCTTGCAAGACGGAGAGGTAGAGGGCGTAATCTCCGCGCGCACCCCAGAGTTCGAACCTTAAGGGTCTGCCGGAACCCGAAATCCGACATTTGGCGCGGCAGGTAGGGGTGCGCCGGAGTCCACCTCTCTACCGCTCCGCGTCCCGTCGCACCGTCATCACCATGTCCGGCGACCAGGCGGGCAACCAAGATCCATGGGCGGTGTGGCCCGCCCGTGCAGAGCCGCCCACCTGGGCGACCCCGCGCCCCAGGCAGCTCGCGGTCCGTAGGGCGCTGCAGGCCGCGGGCGGCGCGGACAGGCTTCAGCAACCCTTACGCCGCGGCAAGCACGGTCGGCAGCAAGGGCTTCCAATCATGCCGCGGCCACGACACCGTACACCCGCCGGGAGCAAGCGAACTCGAGGGCCGCGCTCACGGTGGCCCGAGAGTTGCTACAGTGTAGGCTGCTGGAAGGCGGCCGCGACGTGCTGCTGGAGCGGGTCGCCGAACTCCTGGGCTTCGCCGCTTCGGGGGCTCACCCCTTCTGCATCCAGCTTCCGTCTCAAGCTCAGGGTGGCACGCGCGGGGGCCCCGAGCGCTCCCGCGGGCCTCTGGGCTACCCCAACACCAGGGAATCCGTCGGCGCCGAGCTGGCGGTAGGGCTACCCCCGCCCCCGGCGCGTGAAGGAGAGGGGCTCGGTGCAGCCCACGGCGCCGGTGGGCAACCGCGCTACCACACCGCGGTGGGCACATCAAGCAGCGCTGCATGGCGCATGGAGCACTACAACACAACCTTCGGGGTAGCAGCGCCAGAAGAATACATGCCCCGCATGATGGACCAAGTGCACGCTCACGAGGGCGAACAAGGCTCGCTCCTCAGCCCAAGCTGGGGAGACGAGACACCAGAAGCTGAGATCTTCCAGGAGCCCCGGGACGGCTCTGTTGGCCACGCTGGAGGCGACAATTACCGGGTACCACTAATTCCTCAGGAGCAGGCATACGCTAATCATGGATCGCAGGAGGTGCAGGTCGCCACAGCGAGCATCTGCCCCGCTCCCACAGCCACCTACCCCTCGGGAGGAGGCCGCACTGCAGGAGAGGGGCAGGGACCCTACATCACCACCGCGGCGTTTGGAGCAAGGCGTTCTCAGGAGGTAGGCCCTCCGCTGGGGAGGTGCCTGAGGGCCTGCCCCTGGCGGAGGACCCGTGGTCGTCGGGGGAACCGCTGGCGACCGCTCTACCCCACCGTCGGCGTCCTGGTTTCCGGTCGTCGTTGGTGGCACTAGAGTGTGGCGCAAGGCGGGGCCCTCGTCTGGCGATATGAAGCAAGGCCGGTACCTGTGAAGAAGGCCCAGTGCCTGTGAAGCTCGCCGCCCCGTGACACTCTCACATAATAATGAGTGGGGCTGTACACGCCCCGGAGTCTCAGGGGTGCCGGCCTCAGGCCCTGGGGCTCCCTCCCACGCCCAGTGGACAACACTTAGCTCCGCGCTCGTGAGAAGACGTCCAAGACTAGATTAGGTGCCGGACGCGGCCATTGACTGTTTTCATTGCCTTCTTCTTTTTGGTTGTAACTTTTCCCCTGCTGGATTTAAGTTGGATTCTAATTTGAGATTTGCGTGCGTTCAGGGAAGGGGTGCTTAGTCTCGTTCGAGCTATTTCTCATGTTCTGGTTACCGCTTCACCACAGCTGCCTCCCCTCGCGAGCCCCTCGCGAGTCGGGCCAGGCCAGGCTCGTGCGCAGCCCAGACTGCCGTTATTGCTCCTTCTCGGGAGGACTTTCCAGTACCTGTGGAGGATGTCCCTTTATAAAAAGGCCCGGAGCCTGTGAAGAAGGCGAATGCCTGTGAAGCTATCGCGTTTATAAAAAGGCCCGAAGCCTGTGAAGAAGGCGAATGCCTGTGAAGCTATCGCGTTTATAAAAAGGCCCGGAGCCTGTGAAGAAGGCGAATGCCTGTGAAGCTATCACGTTTATAAAAAGGCCCGGAGCCTGTGAAGAAGGCGAATGCCTGTGAAGCTATCGCATTCATAAAAAGGCCCGGAGCCTGTGAAGAAGGCGAATGCCTATGAAGCTATCGCGTTCATGAAAAGGCCCGGAGCCTGTGAAGAAGGCCAGTGCCTGTGAAGCCCCTCGCTAACAGCACCTACGCGTCCTACGATTTCAACTGGAGAACACTCAGGACACCACGTCCTCCCACAAGCTACATCGGGGCTTGCGCGAAACAAAGGTAAACCAGCCAGCCGCCAGGCGCGGATGCTCGCGCAACACAATAGCTGCTAATACGATCTACACAAGTTTTACATGAGGGGCTTCCCCTCCCAAAATGCTCTCACGACCATCAGGCCAAACACCTGAGTTCTATCCATGCAGGGCAAAAGATAGGAGCAACACACAGCCAGTCTGACAAATCCCCCAAGGCATCCTCGGGAGCACCTCCCGAGCCGCCGCTGGCATCGCTGGACTCGCCACCGCTACCTGCATCATCGCCAGCGGCGACAAGGCCATCCACCACACCGCCTTCATCGGCAGCCACGATCACGTCGTCGTCATCCGAAGTGAAGGCCCTCACAAGAGCGTCCACGTTGTTTTCCACCCAGTCCGCCAGGTCGCCTCGGACGGCTTGGGGGACTGGGGCGATGGCGGTGACGAAGTCGAAGTGGGGATCCATATCCTGAAGATGGCTGAAGACACGGGAAAAGGCGCGCCCGAGCAGGGCACGACTCCTCTCCTCCACCAACCTGTCGGCCCTGACCGACCGCGCCTCCAGCTGCGTCACCACGGCGGTGAAGAACTACAGGTTGCCGGCATAGTTGATCGTGTGCGGCTCGCCGATGGTCGCCTCGCAGATGTTGCCCAAGGCTGCGTTAGCCCTCTCCCTGAGCGTAGCCAGCATGGGGCCGTGCACATGCTCCAGGACCTGCCGCTAGCGTATCTCATCAGCGTTCTGGCGCTTGACGGCCTCGGCCTCTTCCACCCGCTGATGAAGACGGAGTACCTCGGCCTGAAGGGCAGCCGACTCCTTTTGCGCTGCCTCAAGGGCGCCCCGGGAAGCGTCGACCCGCCGCGTCGCCTCATCCCGTTGGGCCCTCAGGGCTGTGTTTCTTCCCTCAGCCTCGACCCGGATCAACTCCAGCTTCCTTCGAACTCGTGCTCGAGGCCTTGGCGCGCTGTCGCCATCCGACGACAAACCTCCTCCAGGACACGTGCCTCCCGCGCAGCGACTTCATCTTTCGCCTGCGTCACCAGGCGCTCCCTCGTCTCCAACCGCTCGTACTCGCGGGTGCGTTCGGCGGCCTCCAGCGTCAGCGCCTCCTCACGTCTCTAGAGCTCAGCTGGGTCGCCAGAGGTCACCCTCATCGACGCAAGGGCCGCCTCGCACAGTTCCACCTGCTCCTCTAACGAGTGGCATCGGGCCAGGAGCTCCCGAGCCCGCTCCTCCGCTGCTTCTCGCCGTCGGTCGGCTCCCAGGGCCTCTTCAGCGGCCTGGGATCGGGCCACCCGGGAGGCCTCCAGCGACGCCTTCGCTTCTTCGTCTTCAAGGTCGCGCTGGTGGCGCGCGAGGGCGACGGCGGCCTCTAGCTCGCGCCTCTCCGCAGCCAGGCGCAGGCCCTCGGCCTCCAGGCGCGCGTCTTCGTCGGCAAGCTCCTCCCCAAGCAGGTCTACCGCGCCGCTCGCCCTTCGAAGGAATTCGTGGCGGCGAGCGCGGCGCTCCCGAGCACGCTCGAGCACGTCTCCCGCTCCATCGTCTGCCCCAGGCAAGCGCCTGGAAGCACGAATCATCGCTCCCCCTCCGGGCAGGGGGCTGGGGGCTGTGCCCCCACAACGGCCGGGCGCGCCGCACCAGAAGCTCGGCCTGGGGTCAGCACGTCTCCCGAAGAAGGGCGCAGGGGCGCCTCAGCCAGTCGCAGCCCGCAACCAGATGAGAAGCCCACGGCAGGCTGGCCATGCCAAGAGAGGGCCCACGAAGGAAGATCACAGGAAGAGAAGGGCTGCGGGGCACCTTAGGACGGTCCGCCCCTTCGTTCGTCCTCACCACAAGAGCTGTGCTGCTCGGGACGTTTTGGGGCGACGGGGGAGGTGAAGCCAAAGGAGGCGGCACCTCAGCGGCTTCCATGACCTCGGCAGGAAGAGGCCTGCAGAGCAAGGATCAGTAGATGCAACAAGGGGATCAGGAGCCAGGAAAGGAGAAGACTTACTCGTCGGTGGCGAAGTACTTCCGGCGCTTCAGCAAGCGACAAGGGAAGTCATCACCCAGGGCCTCCCTTTTCCTCCGAAGGGCCTCAAAGTCCACACGGAAGTGGCCCAAGAGAAGAGCGCAAGGATCAACCTGTGACGAAGACGAAGCAGCAACGCTATCCGCGTCAGGGGCGCCTGCCTGGCGCGTGCTGCCAATCACCTCAGCAGAAGACGCGGCCGGGGCCTCAGGAGCCTCGGCCCCAGGCTCTGGGAGCGACTGCTTGCCACTCACAGCCTCCACAGCACGGGCCTCAGGAGCTGCTTCCTCGAGGGCATCGCCAAGCGCAGTCTCCTCATCGGGAGCCTTATCGGTCTCCGCCATCTCACACATCCCTGCCCCGCCACTCGAGGAGGATTCGCCTTGACCGACCGAAAGGGCGGTCACCACCATAGGGTTCTCGCGAGGCCCTTGGAGGCCGGCGGGGCGCAGCCCCCATTCGTCGAAGGAGGGCATCTGCCTCACGAAATCGTCCCTGTTCTGGCAGAGGTACAGCAGGGCCCCTCCTCTCTGGATGCTGCCCGGATTGGGGTCGCCAGTCAGGACCAAAAGCACGGTCCTTAGCGCCGCAGGCGTCAGGTCTTCTTCCTGGCGCCTCATGCGATCACCATGCCCGCTGAAAGCCCACATTTGGCGAGAGTGATGCTGGAGAGGGGCAATGCGGCGTAACAAGAACTCCTTCACCACTTTGGGCGCCGTCACGCCAAGCGACCTCAAGGACGTGAAGCGGCGCCAGACGAAGGCGAGCCGGGGGCTCACGAGCGTCTCCTGGCCCCAGCCCGAATTGGGTGATGCAGGGGAAGTTGGCTTCTCCAGCAGGGGGCTGGGCACCCCGACATCAACGTACAACCACCGCTCGCGGAACCCAGCTGAAGGCGGAGGAAGCTTGAAGTCAATCCTCGAGGCCGCAGTCTCAGGCGCGGCAACGAAGCCCACACATGCTGAGCATTGAGTGGGGTCAGTAAGGCGCAAAGAGAAGAAGTGGCGTAGCAAGGCCACGGAAGGAGGGATGCCCACTATCGCCTCGCAAACAAAAGCAAAGATCGAAAGGAGGGTGATGGATTCGGGACCCAAATGCATCATATGGATCTGATAATGAGAGAGGACGGCCTTGAAGAAATCAGAAAAGGGGGGAACCAGACCCGCCCACAAGGCATCGGCGAAATAATGGACCTCCGTGATTATCCTGTCAGTGGGGAAGTGAGACGTAGACCAGGCCGTCGTCCTCCCACACTCGTTGAAGGTGGTGGCCAGAGCCGGGCTGAGCTTACCCAGGCACTCTTGATTGAGTATGATCGATCTGCCGACAGCGGGATTCATCGACGGTGGCGAGCGGGACGGAGTCATGGGTTTCTTCCCTTTCTCCTTCTTCGTCGGAGCCATGGCGATGGAAAGGAGGGGGAAGATGAGAGATGGGATTGGAGACAAGAGTTGGAGGTCGAAGGGAGGAAGGATAGGGGACGGTCGAGCAACAGGAAGGGGAGCGGCTGTGTACAACTGCGAGTCCACATAGCAAGGTGCAAAATAAGGAAGCGTGGGGGAACAATGCCGCCCACGTCCAATCAACCGCCACGCGGCGCCCGAGGCCGCAGGCTGTAAGGGCCCGCGGCGCTTCGCCCTTGCCCTTTCGCCTCTCGGCACGGCCAAGTCCGGGCGCGCCTTGGGCCCGGGGGCTACTGTCGGTGTTCTGGGAACGGGGGTCCCCAGACTTGCCTGCCTGCGGCCCGCGACGTGGCTCAAAGGAGGCCCAGCGCGGCCCAACTTCACCAACACGAGACCCAAGACCCTCGCGAGGGGCCAAGCCTCGCGGGGCGGACAACACAACGCTTCCTCAGGCACGGCCTCGTCAGGCTGGCTCACGAGGAGGCGGAGAGATCAAGGCGGGGTACCTCGCGAGGTGCCCATGACGCAAGCCATGACGACCAAGGGCGCCAAACGGGCGCCAGCCCGCGCGGTTGTCCTCCCTTTTCTCTTTGGTGCAAAGGGGGCAAGCGCAGGCGAGAGGATCAAGCAAAGGCATCCATTTCGGTGCAACGAGACCAAGACCAGTCCAACGGTGGGAAGGAGGTCATCGTGGAACCCAGAACGGCGTCACCACAGGGCCTTTGGCAGGCGAGGACCAACTTTCGTCAGGATAAGTGTACCAGATGTTCCCCTTCGAATTGGCCAATTGTTGGCGCCCTTCCCGCCCAATATTTGGGAAGAGGCCCAGGGCCTTTGCCTATATATAGGACTAGCCACCCCCAGGGTAGGGCAACGAGCGATCAGGCCGGAAGAACCTAGAATCAGAGCAAGCAGAGAATAAGGGAGAAAGAGAGAAGGGCGGGTGAACTCCCCCTAGCAGTTCATCCCCCTAGCCAAGAGCAGACCCTCGCGAGGCTGTTCTTCCCTGTATTGTTCATCATCACCAGCCCAAGAGGCAATCCATCCACCACAAACTAGAGTAGGGTATTACACCACAACGGTGGCCCGAACTAGTATAAACTCTGTGTTTCTTGTGCTGTTCTTTCTGTAGCTAGACCCTTGCGATACGGAGAGGTAGAGGGCGTAATCACCGCGCGCACCCCAGAGTTCGAACCTTAAGGGTCTGCCAGAACCCGAAATCCGACAACATCATTAGGAGAATGATGTGATTGACATGACCCATTCCGTTAGCTTAGCACACGATCGTTTAGTATGTTGCTATTGCTTTCTTCATGACTTATACATGGTCCTATGACTATGAGATTATGCAACTCCCGTTTATCGGAGGAACACTTTGTGTGCTACCAAACGTCACAACATAACTGGGTGATTATAAAGGTGCTCTACAGGTGTTTCCGAAGGTACTTGTTGGGTTGGCATATTTCGAGATTAGGATTTGTCACTCTGATTGTCGGAGAGGTATCTTTGGGCCCTCTCGGTAATGCACATCACTTAAGCCTTCCAAGCATTGCAACTAATGAGTTATTTGTGGGATGATGTATTACGGAACGAGTAAAGATACTTGCCGGTAATGAGATTGAACTAGGTATTGAGATACCAACGATCGAATCTCGGGCAAGTAACATACCGATGACAAAGGGAACAACGTATGTTGTTATGCGGTTTGACCGATAAAGATCTTCGTAGAATACGTAGGAGCCAATATGAGCATCCAGGTTCCGCTATTGGTTATTGACCGGAGACGTGTCTCGGTCATGTCTACATAGTTCTCGAACCCGTAGGGTCCGCACGCTCAACGTTACGATGACAATTTTATTATGAGTTTATATGTTTTGATGTACTGATGGGCCTCGATGGGCCTTAGTGGAGAGAGAGAGAGGGGCGGCCAGGGCAGGCCGCGCGCCCCTCCTCCTCTGGTCCGAATTGGACTACGAGAGGGGGGGGCGCGCCCCCCTTTCCTTCTCCCTCTCCCTCTCCTTCCTTCCCCCTCTCTCCCTTTTCGTGGAAACCTACTAGGACTTGGAGGCCTAGTAGGATTCCCCTCTTGGGGGCACGCCATAGAGGACTAACCTCCCCCTTACTCCTTTATATACGGGGGTGCTACCTCTTGAGCACTGCGTTGGATTTCCCCGAAGAGGAGAGGATGATGCAGCAAAGTAGCGTAAGTATTTCCCTCAGTTTTTGAGAACCAAGGTATCAATCCAGTAGGAGGCTACACGCAAGTCCCTCGTACCTGCACAAAACAATAGCTCAACGCAACCAATGCGATTAGGGGTTGTCAATCCCTTCACGGTCACTTACGGGAGTGAGATCTGATAGAGATAATATTTTTGGTATTTTTGGTATAAAGATGCAAAGTGAAAAAGTAAAAGGCAAAGTAAAAAAAGCAAGATTAAAGTGATGGAGATTGATATGATGAGAATAGACCCGGGGGCCACAGGTTTCACTAGTGGCTTCTCTCAAGAGCATAAGTATTCTACAGTGGCTGAACAAATTACTGTTGAGCACTTGACAGAATTGAGCATAGTTATGAGAATATCTAGGTATGATCATGTATATAGGCATCACGTCCGAGACAAGTAGACCGACTCCTGCCTGCATCTACTACTATTACTCCACTCATCGACCGCTATCCAGCATGCATCTAGAGTATTAAGTTAAAAATAGAGTAACGCCTTAAGCAAGATGACATGATGTAGAGGGATAGTTTCATGCAATATGATAAAAACCCCATCTTGTTATCCTCGATGGCAACAATACAATACGTGCCTTGCTGCCCCTTCTGTCACTGGGAAAGGACACTGCAAGATTGAACCCAAAGCTAAGCACTTCTCCCATGGCAAGAAAAACCAATCTAGTAGGCCAAACCAAACTGATAATTCGAAGAGACTTGCAAAGATAACCAATCATACATAAAAGAATTCAGAGAAGATTCAAATATTATTCATAGATAGACTTGATCATAAACCCACAATTCATCAGTCCCAACAAACACACCGCAAAAAGAAGATTACATCGAATAGATCTCCACGAGAGAGGGGGAGAACATTGTATTGAGATCCAAAAAGAGAGAAGAAGCCATCTAGATAATAACTATGGACCCGTAGGTCTGAGGTAAACTACTCACACTTCATCGGAGGGGCTAGGATGATGTAGAAGCCCTCCGTGATGATGGCCCTCTCCGGCGGAGCTCCGAAACAGGCCCCAAGATGGGATCTCGTGGGTACAGAAGGTTGCGGCGGTGGAATTAGGTTTTTGGCTCCGTATGTGATCATTTGGGGGTACGTAGGTATATATACGAGGAAGAAGTACATCGGTGGAGCTCCGAGGGGCCCACGGGCAGGGGGCGCGCCCCCACCCTCGTGACCATCTCGTGGCTTTCTTGACGGAGGGTCCAAGTCTCCTGGGTCTTATCTGATGAGAAAATCACGTTCCCGAAGGTTTCATTCCATTTGGACTCCATTTGATATTCTGTTTCTCCAAAACTCTTAAATAGGCAAAAACAACAATTCTGGGCTGGGCCTCCGGTTAATAGGTTAGTCCCAAAAATAATATAGAAGTGGAAAGTAAATCCCAATATAGTCCAAAACAGTAGATAATATAGCATGGAGCAATCAAAAATTATAGATACGTTGGAGACGTATCAGGCATCCCCAAGCTTAATTCCTGCTCGTCCTCGAGTAGGTAAATGATAAAGAGAGAATTTTTGATGCGGAGTGCTACTTGGCATAATTTCAATGCAAATCTTCTTAATTGTGGTATGAATATTCAGATCAGAAAGATTCAAGACAAAAGTTCATATTGACATAAAAAATAATAATACTTCAAGCAAACTAACAAAGCAATTATGTCTTCTCAAAGTGACATGGCCAAAGAAAGTTCATCCCTACAAAATCATATAGTTTAGTCATGCTCCATTTTCGTCACACAAGAATTCTCTCATCATGCACAACCCCGATGACAAGCCAAGCAATTGTTTCATACTTTAATAATCTCAAACTCATAAACCTTCACGCAATACATGAGCGCGAGCCATGGATATAGCACCATGGGTGGAATAGAATATGATGATGGGGGTTATATGGAGAAGACAAAAAGGAGAAAGTATCACATCAACGAGGATAATTAACGGGCTATGGAGAGGCCCATCAATTGATGTTAATGCAAGGAGTAGGGATTGCCATGCAACGGATGCACTAGAGCTATATATGTATGAAAGCTCAACAAAAGAAACTAAGTGGGTGTGCATCCAACTTGCTTGCTCACAAAGACCTAGGGCACTTGAGGAGGCCCATCGTTGGAATATACAAGCCGAGTTTTATAATGAAAAATTCCCACTAGTATATGAAAGTGACAAAACAAGAGACTCTCTACTATGAAGATTATGGTGCTACTTTGAAGCACAAGCGTGGAAAAAAGGATAGTAGTATTGCCCCTTTTTTTGGGCCTTCTTTTTCTTCTTTGGCCTTTCTCCTTTTTTTGGGACAATACTCTATTAAATGATGATCATCACACTTCTATTTATTTACAACTCAATGATTACAACTCGATACTAGAATAAAGTATGACTCTATACGAATGCCTCCGGCGGTATACCGGGATATGCAATGAATCAAGAGTGACAAGTATGGAAGAATTATGAATGGTGGCTTTGCCACAAATACTATGTCAACTACATGATCATGCTAAGCAATATGACAATGATAGATGTGTCATGAAGAACAGAATGGTGGAAAGTTGCATGGCAATATATCTCGGAATGACTATGGAAATGCCATAATAGGTAGGTATGGCGGCTGTTTTGAGGAAGATATAAGGAGGTTTATGTGTGAAAGAGCGTATCATATCATGGGGTTTGGATGCACCGACGAAGTTTGCACCAACTCTCAATGTGAGAAAGGGCAATGCGCGGTACCGAAGAGGCTAGCAATGATGGAAGGGTGAGAGTGCGTATAATCCATGGACTCAACATTAGTCATAAAGAACTCATATACTTATTGCAAAAATCTACAAGCCATCAAAAACCAAAGCATTACGTGCATGCTCCTAGGGGGATAGATTGGTAGGAAAAGACCATCGCTCGTCCCCGACCGCCACTCATAAGGAGGGCAATCAAATAACACCTCATGTTTCAAATTTGTTACATAACGTTTACCATACGTGCATGCTACGGGACTTGAAAACTTCAACTCAAGCACTTCTCAAATTCACAATTACTCTACTAGCATAACTTTGATATTATCACCTCCATATCTCAAAACAATTATCAAGCATCAAACTTTTCTTAGTATTCAACGCACTCAAAAGAAAGTTTTACAAATCTTGAACACCAAGTTTATTATTATTATTAAGCAAATTACCATGCTATTTAAGACTCTCAAAATAATCTAAGTGAAGCATGAGAGATCAATAGTTTCTTTAAAACAAATCCACCACCGTGCTCTAAAAGATCTAAGTGAAGCACTAGAGCAAAACTATAAAGCTCAAAAGATATAAGTGAAGCACAAAGAGTATTCTATCAAATTTCAATTCATATATGGCTCTCTCAAAAGGTGTGTACAGCAAGGATAATTGTGGCACACTAAAAAACAAAGATACAAATAATACAAGACACTCCAAGCAAAACACATATCATGTGGTGAATAAAAATATAGCTCCAAGTAAAATTACCGATGGAAGTAGACAAAAGAGGGGATGCCTTCCGGGGCATCCCCAAGCTTTGAATTTTTGGTGTCCTTGGATTATTTTGGGGGTGCCATGGGAATCCCCAAGCTTAGGCTCTTGCCACTCCTTGTTCCATAATCCATCAAAATATTTCACCCAAAACTTGAAAACTTCACAACACAAAACTCAACAGAAATCTCGTGAGCTCCGTTAGCGAAAGAAAACAAAAGACCACTTCAAGGTACTGTAATGAACTCATTCTTTATTTATATTGGTGTTAAAACTACTGTATTCCAACTTCACTATCGATTATAAACTATTTTACTAGCCATAGATTCATCAAAATAAGCAAACAACACACGAAAAACAGAAGCTGCCAAAAACAGAACAGTCTATAGTAATCTGTAACTAACGCAAACTTCTGGAACTCCAAAAAATCTACCAAAATAGTACGACCTATACAATTTTTTTATTGATCAGCAGCAACTGGAATCAGTATTTTATCCCATTCTGATGATTTTTAACAATTGTTTTCGTGAACAGAAAGATTCTGGAAATTACAGCAAGATCAAATAACTATCATCCGAGAAGATCCTATAGGTCTAACTTGGCACAAACACTAATTAAAACACAAAACCACATCTAAACATAAGGTAGATGGATTATTTATTCCTAAACAGAAGCAAAAACAAAAAAACTAAAATAAAATTGGGTTGCCTCTCAACAAGCGCTATCGTTTAACGCCCCTAGCTAGGCATAAAAGCGAGAAATAGATCTAGGTAGTGCCGTAGTAATAAGATAGATCGGTGAAACTCATTTCATATTCTCTATGTTCGGCAGCAAGTTTCCTTTGAGGCAAGAAAAAGTAATCAAACGGGCTAAATTTAATAGGGCAAAAGTCCCCAAGATCGATTTTCGGAGGTATAGGTTCCTCCTCCGGCCCTTCATAATGTACAACCAATTTATCATTGTAAGCGTTCTTTTGACAGAACCTTGTGAGCCTAAACTCAAGAGATTATCCTAACTCATTATTTCGAATAGCCAAATCATCATTAAGTTCAAAGATTCTATCAATTAAAATATTGGTTGGCACCTTTTTTCTAAGGTTCTCATTGAAAGCAACATAGTCAAGAGATTGAAAGCGCATAATTTCTTCTTGATCAAAGAGGATAGATTCTATGGGAGGACGGCCAGCGTCCACCCTATAATGCGCAAAGATTTCTTTGGCTTCTTTTATTATAAATCTGAATTCATGAGCCAAAAATATAGTAGCGGCACGCTTAACAGAGGAGTGCTCGATATTAGAAAATTCTAAGAAAATTCTTTGTATAGAAGGGTGCATATGCATAAATTGCCTTTCAAGTTCAACAATAAGCATGGAAATAGCGTCCGCAAGACTACTAGTTCTATGAAGAATAGAACCGCCCATAGAAGGCAAAGCACCGGCACAAGTAATGGAATCTTGAATAACTCCTTTTCCAATAATATTACCACTACCGATTCAAAATCTTTTTGTATGGTAAGTAGGGGTTTCTTCAGTAGGAGCTTCAGAATTTTCTATGTTATTATTATCGCCCATATCGACAATAATTTCCCCAATTTCAGACATAGCGACAGAGAGGGCGAAGAGCGAAAGAAGGCGAACGAGAAGAAGAGGGCGAATAAAACGGCAAGGGTGAAGTGGGGGAGAGGAAAACGAGAGGCAAATGGCAACTAATGTAATGCGGGAGACAGGGATTGTGATGGGTACTTGGTATGTTGACTTTTGCGCAGACTCCCCGGCAACGGCGCCAGAAATTCTTCTTGCTACCTCTTGAGCACTGCGTTGGATTTCCCCGAAGAGGAGAGGATGATGCAGCAAAGTAGCATAAGTATTTCCCTCGGTTTTTGAGACCCAAGGTATCAATCCAGTAGGAGGCTACACGCAAGTCCCTCGTACCTGCACAAAACAATAGCTCAACGCAACCAACGCGATTAGGGGTTGTCAATCCCTTCATGGTCACTTACGGGAGTGAGATCTGATAGAGATAATATTTTTGGTATTTTTGATATAAAGATGCAAAGTGAAAAAGTAAAAGGCAAAGTAAAAAACAAGCAAGATTAAAGTGATGGAGATTGATATGATGAGAATAGACCCGGGGGCCATTGGTTTCACTAGTGGCTTTTCTCGAGAGCATAAGTATTCTACAGTGGGTGAACAAATTACTGTTGAGCAATTGACAGAATTGAGCATAGTTATGAGAATATCTAGGTATGATCATGTATATAGGCATCACGTCCGAGACAAGTAGACCGACTCCTGCCTGCATCTACTACTATTACTCCACTCATCGACCGCTATCCAGCATGCATCTAGAGTATTAAGTTAAAAACAGACTAACGCCTTAAGCAAGATGACATGATGTAGAGGGATAGTTTCATGCAATATGGTAAAAACCCCATCTTGTTATCCTCGATGGCAACAATAAAATACGTGCCTTGCTGCCCCTTCTGTCACTGGGAAAGGACGCTGCAAGATTGAACCCAAAGCTAAGCACTTCTCCCATGGCAAGAAAAACCAATCTAGTAGGCCAAACCAAACTGATAATTCAAAGAGACTTGCAAAGATAACCAATCATACATAAAAGAATTCAGAGAAGATTCGAATATTATTCATAGATAGACTTGATCATAAACCCACAACTCATTGGTCTGAACAAACACATCGCGAAAAGAAGATTACATCGAATTGATCTCCACGAGAGAGGGGGAGAACATTGTATTGAGATCCAAAAAGAGAGAAGAAGACATCTAGCTAATAACTATGGTCCCATAGGTCTGAGGTAAACTACTCACACTTCATCGGAGGGGCTAGGATGATGTAGAAGCCCTCCGTGATGATGGCCCTCTCCGGTGGAGCTCCGGAACAGGCCCCAAGATGGGATCTCGTGGGTACAGAAGGTTGCGGCGGTGGAATTAGGTTTTTGGCTCTGTATCTGATCGTTTGGGGGTACGTAGGTATATATAGGAGGAAGAAGTACGTCGGTGCAGCTCCGAGGGGCCCACGAGGCAGGGGGCATACTATAGGGGGGTGGGCGTGCCCCCCACCCACGTGACCGCCTCGTGGCTTTCTTGATGGAGTGTCCAAGTCTCCTAGGTCTTATCTGATGAGAAAATCACGTTCCCGAAGGTTTCATTCCGTTTGGACTCCGTTTGATATTCTGTTTCTCCGAAACTCTGAAATAGGCAAAAAACATCAATTATGGGTTGGGCCTCTGGTTGATAGGTTAGTCCCAAAAATAATATAAAAGTGGAAAATAAAGCCCAATATAGTCCAAAACAGTAGATAATACAGCATGGAGCAATAAAAAATTATAGATACGTTGGAGACGTATCAGGGGGCAGGGGGCACCCTAGGACAGAACAATTGATCGTTTTGATCTTTTAGCTGTGTGCGGTGCCCCCCTCCACCATAGTCCACCTCGATAATAACGTAGCGGTGCTTAGGCGAAGCCCTGCGTCGGTAGAACATCAACATCATCACCACGCCGTCATGCTGACGAAAATCTCCCTCAACACTCGGCTGGATCGAAGTTCGAGGGACGTCATCGGGCTGAACGTGTGCTGAACTCGGAGGTGCCATACGTTCGGTACTTGATCGGTCGGATCGTGAAAACGTACGACTACATCAACTGCGTTGTGCTAACGCTTCCGCTTTCGGTCTACGAGGGTACGTGGACAACACTCTTCCCTCTTGTTGCTATGCATCACCATGATCTTGCGTGTGCGTAGGATTTTGTTTGAAATTACTACATTTACCAACATCTAACACCCATGTTGTCTTGGTGTTGATCATGTTTTTCTCGTTGAAGAGGCTCCGTCAACGGGTCTGCCACATTCAGATCCATATGTATTTTGCAAATCTCTATGTCTACCTCCTTGACTTGATCATGGATGGAGTTGAAGCGTCTCTTGATGTGTTTGGTTCTTTTGTGAAATATGTATTCCTTCGCCAAGGCAATTGCTCCAGTATTGTCACAAAAGATTTTCATTGGACCTGATGCACTAGCTATTACACCTAGATCAGATATGAACTCCTTCATCCAGACTCCTTCATTTGCTGCTTCCGAAGCAGTTATGTACTCCGCTTCACACATAGATCCCGCCACAACGCTTTGCTTGGAACTACACCAACTGACAGCTCCACTATTCAATATAAATATGTATCCGGTTTGTGACTTAGAGTCATCCGGATTAGTGTCAAAGCTAGCATCGACGTAACCATTTACGACGAGCTCTTTGTCACCTCCATAAACGCGAAACATATCCTTAGTCCTTTTCAGGTACTTCAGGATGTTCTTGACCGCTGTCCAGTGATCCACTCCTGGATTACTTTGGTACCTCCCTGCTAAACTTATAGCAAGGCACACATCAGGTCTGGTACACAGCATAGCATACATGATAGAACCTATGGCTGAGGCAAAGGGAATGACTTCCATTTTCTCTCTATCTTCTGCAGTGGTCGGGCATTGAGTCTGACTAAACTTCACACCTTGTAATACATGCAAGAACCCTTTCTTTGACTGATCCATTTTGAACTTCATCAAAACTTTATCAAGGTATGTGCTTTGCGAAAGTCCAATTAAGCGTCTTGATCAATCTCTATAGATCTTGATGCCCAATATATAAGCAACTTCACCGAGGTCTTTCATTGAAAAACTTTTATTCAAGTATCCTTTTATGCTATCCAGAAATTCTACATCATTTCCAATCAACAATATGTCATCCACATATAATATTAGAAATACTACAGAGCTCCCACTTACTTTCTTGTAAATACAGGCTTCTCCGTAAGTCTGTATAAACCATATGCTTTGATCACCTCATCAAAGCGTATATTCCAACTCCAAGATGCTTGCACCAGTCCATAGATGGATCACTGGAGCTTGCACACTTTGTTAGCACCTTTAGGATCGACAAAACCTTCTGCCTGCATCATATACAACTCTTCTTTAAGAAATCCATTAAGGAATGCAGTTTTGACGTCCATTTGCCAGATTTCATAATCATAAAATGTGACATTTGCTAACATGACTCGGACAGACTTAAGCATCGCTACAGGTGAAAAAGTCTCATCGTATTCAACTCCTTGAACTTCTCGAAGACCGTTCGTGACAAGTCGAGCTTTGTAGACAGTAACATTACCATCAGTGTCAATCTTCTTCTTGAAGATACATTTATTCTCTATGGCTCGTTGATCATCGGGCAAGTCAACCAAAGTCCATACTTTGTTCTCATACATGGATCCTATCTCAGATTTCATGGCCTCAAGCCATTCGTCGGAATCTGGGATCATCATAGCTTCTTCATAGTTCATAGGTTCGTCATGGTCTAGTAACATGACTTCCAGAACAGGGTTACCATACCACTCCGGTGCGAAACGTGCTCTGGTTGACCTACGAGGTTCAGTAGTAACTTGATCTGAAGTTTCATGATCATTATCATTAGATTCCTCTCTAGTTGGTGTAGGCATCACGGGAACGGTTTTCTGTGATGAGTGATACATCTCCAACGTATCTATAATTTATGAAGTTCTCATGCTGTTATATTATCATTCTTGGATGTTTTATAATCATTTTATAGCAACTTATATCATTTTTTGGGACTAACCTATTAACCCAGTGCCAGTTGTTAATTTTTTCTTGTTTTTTACATCATGGGAAATCAATATCAAATGGAGTCCAAACACCGTGGGACTTTTTCTAGATTTTTTATGGACTAGAAGACATTCTGTGGGCCAGAGAAGCACCTGGGGGTGCCTCGAGGGGGGCACAACCCACCAGGTCATGCCTGGGGGCCCAGGCGCACCCAGGTGGGTTGTGCCCACCTCGGTGGCCTCCCGCACCCCCTCTTTACCGTATAAATTCCCAAATATTCTAAAACCCTTGGGGTTAACCTAGATCAGAAGTTTCGCCGCCGCAGGCCTCTATAGCCACCGAAAACCAATCTAGACCCCGTTCTGGCACTCCACCGGAGAGGGAAATCATCACCGGTGGCCATCTTCATCATCCCGACGACCACCATGATGAGAGGGAGTAGTCCACCCTAGAGGTTGAGGGTTTGTATCGGTAGCAATGTGTTTAATCTCTCTCTCTCTCTCTCTCTCTCTCTCGTGTTCTTGAGATGTCACGATCTCGATGTATCGCGGGCTTTGTTAATATAGTAGGATCATATGGTGTTTCTCCCTCTCTATCTTGTTGTGATGAATTGGGTTTTCCCTTCGAGATTTTGTTTTATTGGATTGAATACTTTTATGGATTTGAGATCACTTGATATACGTCTTGCATATGGATACCCGTGGTGACAATGGGGTATTTATTGATTCACATGATATATGTTTTGGCACTCAACTCGCGGATTCCCGAGGTGACATTGGGGTAATCTACACATAGGGGTTGATGCACATTCTTGTCTTTGTATCTCCGGTAGAAATCTTGGAGCACTCTTTGAGGTTCTTTGTGTTGGATTGAGTATTATGAATCTAAAATTATTTGGTGTTATTTTAGTATGAACTCTTGGATAGATCGATCGAAAAGAATAGCTTCGAGGTGGTTTCGTACCCTGCAAACGATTTCTTCTTATGTTCTCCGCTAGATAGGAACTTTGGAGTGATTCTTCATCGCACATTGAGGGATGGTTATATGATCCAGTTTTATTAGGATTGTTGAGAGATTGCACTAGCGAAAGTACATACCCTAGGCCTCATTTTAAAGCATTGCAATACCGTTTGTGCTCCGGTTTATCAATTGCTACCTTGCTATTTTTTATTGTTCCTATTACAAAAATCAATATCTACTATCCATCTACCATCTCTTCGCCGAACTAGTGCACCTATACAATTTGCCATTGTATCGGGTGTGTTGGGGACACAAGAGACTTTTTAATATTTGGTTGTAGGGTTGTTTGAGAGAGACCATCTTCATCCTACACCTCCCACGGATTGATAAACCTTAGGCCATCCACTTGAGGGAAAATTGCTACTGTCCTACAAAACTCTGCACTTGGAGGCCCAACACAAGTCTACAAGAACAAGTTGCATAGTAGACATCAAGCTCTTTTCTGGCGCCGTTGCCGGGGAGGTGAGTGCATGAAGGTGTATCTTTAGATCTTGCAATTGAATCTTTTAGGTTTCTTGTTTTATCACTATTTTGGTTTATAAAATAAAACTTCAAAAAAATGGAATTGAGGTTGCATCATATTATCATCATATTTATAATATCTTTCTTGAAAATGATGGTTCGGAATATTGTGCTCAATTGTTAGAAGAAGAAGTCAATAAAATGTTTGGCACAAAATATTTGAATGATGAGCATGATTCCAATGTTGTTATTATGAGTTCTTTGAATATCCAAAATGCTAATGATGATTGCACAAGTCATGACAAAAATGTTTCTTATAAGCATGCCAATTTTTGCGGAGTGAATTGGGAGTGCAAATGCACACCAAAAAGGGAAGATAGATTTTGTAAGAAGCATAAATATTTAGAAACGAAAAATTTGCATGAGAGGCTAGATGATTGTGTTGAAAGATTTATTTTTTTCGCCACCCTTGTGAACTTTGCAATGAACATGGTCATTTAAATCTCCAATGCAAATTGTTTCATGATCAAATCGTGTCCAAAAATTGTGATAACTTGATTACCCTTGAGCATCATAAAGAGCTTAGTCTTCTTTTGGGGTATGAAGAAACGAAACGTATAACTGAGGGTATTCCAAAATTTAGTCTCAAGAGATTTCTTGATTTTGATACAGAGGAAATTTATATGTTTTGTGTGGTAAATTGCATTGAGAATCCTTATATTGCCAACTATCTAAAGACAAGAAAACAAATAGAATATGAAGAGATTACTAATGAAAGGGAAAATATTCCCCAATACCCTCCTAGTGTTTATTACGATGAATCAGGTAACAAGGAGGAGATTCCTATCCAATCAATCTCTTCAACAAGAAGCTTGAAAAAATTAATTAAACACACACATGGTGTGGTGAAGAAGAAGAAAAGAAGAAAGAATACAGGTAAAAAGGTATCTGTACCAAATAGTGTTGCCCCTATTGTTGTTGTGCCTCATGAAAATGAATCAAAAATAATTGTGGAGGATGATGCACTTGATGATGATATTGCTTCTATGCCTTATGGCACAATGTCCGAGAGCACTATTGATGATGATTTTGTTATGCCCATTGCTTGTTGTGATGATTATGATTGTGAAGGTAATGATACTCCTTATAATCTTGGAAATCTTTTTGGCACCAACTTGGGAACTTATGATGATAGCAATTGTTATACCGTTGGTGCTATTCATACTATTAATGATGAGAGTGATTATGCTTATGATATGCCAATCCACAAGCTTGGGGATGCTATGTTTGATGAGAATGAAATATTTGAGAATTTATTTGCTGCAATTAATGTTTGTCCCAAGCATGGGGATGCAATGTTTAATGAATATGATCTTTTTAGTCCCCCTACTTTGAATGATCAAATTTGCTATGATGGTTGCATGCCTCCTATCTATGATGAGAACAAAGTTGCTACTTATGACGATTATTGTGATGATACTTATGTTATAAAAATTAGTGATAATTATTGTCATAACTTTGAATATCCTTTTACTGAACATTACTCTTTTAATGTGGAAACAATTTATAGTATTCGAGTTTCATATGATACTCCCACCATTGTGAATGAGAAGAAATTTCCTTATGTGGAGAGTAATAAAATTTCTACACTTGTGGATCATGAAAAGAATGTTTTATGTGATGGTTATATTGATGAATCTATTCATGATGCTACTGAAAATTATTATGAGAGAGGAACTTATGATTCATGATGCTCTTGTTATGTTTCAATCCGTATCTTTTATGCGAGCATCATTGAACTCATCATGCCTAGCTAAAAGGCACTAAATAAAAGCGCTTGTTGGGAGACAACCCAACACTTTTACCTACTATTTTTGTGTGTTCATATGATTATGCTACTGTAGTGATCTTGTTTTATTGCTTTTGTTTCAATAAAGTGCCAAGTAAAACTCTTGGGATAGTGTGGATGATAGTTGACTTGAATCTGTGCAAAAACAGAAACTTTTGCCCCCAGTGCATAAGTTCTTATATTTTACTGGAACGTGAAAAATTCTGAAATTATTACAGGTGATAGATACACAAATTGTCTAAGCTGTCCTAACTTTTCAGAATTTTTGGAGTACTAGAAGTATGGTTGTTGTCCAGATTACTACAGATTGTTCTGTTTTTGACAGATTCTGTTTTCAATGCATAGTTTGCTTGTTTTCTAGTTTCTATAGCTTATATTGCTCAACATAAATTGTGGAAATGATATGATACAGTAGGAATTGTGTGGAAACAATTATGAATCTTGTCTTTGACAGTAACAAAGTGAAATGGTTTGCTCTTTATCATACTAACCTATCTCACGAAGTTCCGTTGAGTTTTGTGGGATTGAAGTTTTCAAGTTTTGGGTGAGATGTCGATATGAGGAGAATAAGGAGTGACAAGACCCTAAGCTTGGGGATGCCCAAGGCACCCCAAAGTTAATATTCAAGTAAGATCCAAGTAACTAAGCTTGGGGATGCCCCGGAAGGCATCCCTTCTTTCATTTCCAACATTATCGGTAACCTCACTTGGAGCTATGTTTTCATTCGTCACATGATATGAGTTTTACTTAGAGCGTCATTTTATTTTGTTAGGATTTTCTTGCTGTTATTTAGAATAATATTTTGCATCTTTTTTTTCAATAAAAATGTCAAGTATAGCCTTTGCCATGCTCATTTTGCAAGTGTACATGTTGCTGTTTCAAAACAAAAAGTTTATCGTTGTTGCAAAAGTTCCCTAGAAAAGTCAGATGTGATAAAATGTTGAAACTTTTTGCAAAATAAGATCTGATAATTTTTCATAATTTTTGGAGTTAAAGAAGTATTGATGCTCTTGCATTCTTTACAGACTGTACTGTTTTGGCAGATTGCTGTTATGTTTGCATTGTTTGCATATGCTTGCTTGTTTAATGATTCTATTTGAGGATAGAAGTATTAAATATGCAGAGGCATTTAGTGTGCAATGTTGAATAATAATTTTAGTGATTTGCTACAGTAGATATTTATAATTGTTTTTCATTGGTTTATACTAACTTATCTCACGAGTTCTTGTTGAGTTTTGTGTGGATGAAGTTTTTAAGATTTAGGGAAACCGTGATATAAAAGGAATTAAGGGGACACAAAAGCTCAAGCTTGGGGATGCCCAAGGCATCCCAAGATAATATTTCAAGAAGTCTCAAGCATCTAAGCTTGGGGATGCCCCGATAGGATACCTTTCTTCACCAACAATTATCGGTTAGTATCGGTTGATCCTAAGTTTTTGCTTCTTCACATGGTGTGTGCTATTGTTGGAATGTCATTTCATTTTTTTGCTTTCTGTTTTAATAAAATTCTTAGATCTGAAAGTTTTTAATAAGAGAGAGTCCTCAATTAGCTATCCATTTACTTAACTACTCACATGATCTTCACCTATATCTTTTTGGAGTAGCTTGTCATTTACTCTTGTGCTTCACTTATATCCTATATGAGTAAATTGTTGAATGAATTGAATATCATGAAGTTGAAATTATATCATGCCTAGTGGTAGCTTCACATTGGGTTTAGAAAGTGAAATCTTTTGAAGCTTGACAATCACAATATTGGTCATACAAGCAATTCCTGAATGATTACTATAAGGAAGAGAACTTTCACATGAAAATACACTATCTTGGAAATCTTTTGTGATTGTGAGCCCCCATCAAAATATTATATTCCAAAATTGTTGACGTTGGACAAGGAAGACAACGTAATGGTTTATGTTTGTTCATATTCACATAGAAGCTATATTGTCATAGATCCTTCAACATGTGGTGCTTTCCCCCCATCTTTGCTAGCCAAAAATTCCGCACCAAGTAGAGATACTACTTGTGCATCCAAAAAACCCTTAAACCTAAATCTTATCTTCAAGAGTCCAGCATACCTACCTAAGGATTGAGCAAGATCCTTCAAGTAAGTTGTCATCGGTGCAATAAGGCAATAAAAATTGCTTCTAAAAGTGTTAGATCATTTAGTGTAAGAGAAAATTGAGCGTTGTACGAACTTGTGATGGCAAAGATTAAAAGCGACATACTGCATAATAAAGGTTTCTATCATAAGGGGCAATATAACGTGACGTTCTTTTACAATAAGGGGTTGAGCATACAAACAAAAAGCGCATGAAAACCTCTGCTTCCCTCTGCGAAGGGCCTATCTTTTACTTTTATGCATTTAATTTCATGCAAGAGTAAAAGTTTTTCTCTCTATTCCTTTTTATTTTTCTCTTTTGACAAGCATCATGTGGTGAGGAAAGATCTAGGCACATATATCCACTTTGATATGGGTAGCATGAGTTATTATTGTTGACATCACCCTTGAGGTGAATACGTTGGGAGGCAAAACAATAAGCCCCTATCTTTCTATGTGTCCAGTTGAAATGTTTTGCTCATGTGTATGCGGTGAGTGTTAGCAATCATAGAAGACTATACGATGGTTGTGTATGTGGAGCTCTTACTTAAACTCTGTTATATAAGTTGAATTACAATTGCTTGGTGACTGAGAACATAGGTTGTTGAGTTTCAAGAGAATTCATTGTTCGAACCTTAACATGTGAATTGGTTGCTACTTTAACATGAGAAGTTTTATAAGAAAAAATTGTTGTTATGATGCTAGGAAAAGTGATTGAAATCGTCATTGATCAAACTTATGCACATTGCTAGCATTCACACTTCATAAATTATTTCTTTTATCATTTACCTACTCGAGGACGAGTAGGAATTAAGATTGGGGATGCTGATACGTCTCCAACGTATCTATAGTTTATGAAGTTTTCATGTTGTTATATTGCCATTCTTGGATGTTTTACAATCATTTTATAGCAACTTTATATCATTTTTTGGGACTAACCTATTGACCCAATGCCCAGTGCCAGTTGTTGTTTTTTGCTTGTTTTTACATTGCAGGAAATCAATATCAAATGGAGTCCAAACACCGCGAAACTTTTCTAGACTTTTTATGGACCAGAAGACATCCAGTGGGCCAGAGAATCACCTGGGGGGTGCCCCGAGGGGGGCACAACCCACTGGGGCGTGCCTGGGGGACCAGGCGCGCCCAGGTGTATTGTGCCCACCTTGGTGGCCTCCCGTACCCCCTCTTTACCCTATAAATTCCCAAATTATTCTGAAAACCCTTGGGGTTAACCTAGATCAGAAGTTCTGTCACTGCAGGCCTCTGTAGCCACCGAAAACCAATCTAGACCCCGTTCCGACACTCCATCAAAGGGGGAAATCATCACCGGTGGCCATCTTCATCATCCCGGCGGCCACCACAATGAGGACGGAGTAGTCCACCCTCGGGGCTGAGGGTTTGTACCAGTAGCTATGTGTTTAATCTCTCTCTCTCTCTCTCTCTCTCTCTCTCTCTCTCTCGTGTTCTTGAGATGTCACGATCTTGATGTATCGCGAGCTTTGTTAATATAGTCAGATCATATGGTGTTTCTCCCTCTCTATCTTGTTGTGATGAATTGAGTTTTCCCTTCAGATTTCGTTTTATCGGATTGAATACTTTTATGGATTTGAGAGCACTTGATATATGTCTTGCATATGGATACCCGTGGTGACAATGGGGTATTTTATTGATTCACTTGATATATGTTTTGGCACTCAACTTGCGGATTCCCGAGGTGACATTGGGGTAATCTACGCATAGGGGTTAATGCACGCTCTTGTCTTTGTTTCTCCGGTAGAAATCTTGGGGCAATCTTTGAGGTTCTTTGTGTTGGATTGAGTGTTATGAATCTGAAATTATTTGGTGTTATTTTAGTACGAACTCTTGGATAGATTGATCGGAAAGAATAGCTTCGAGGTGGTTTCGTACCCTACAAACGATTTCTTCTTATGTTCTCCGCTAGATAGGAACTTTGGAGTGATTCTTCATCGCACGTTGAGGGATGGTTATATGATCCAATTATATTAGCATTGTTGAGAGATTGCACTAGCAATAGTATGGACCCTAGGCCTCATTTTCACGCATTGAAATACCGTTTGTGCGCTGTTTTATCAATTGCTACCTTGCTGTTTTTTATTGTTCCTATTACAAAAATCAATATCTACTGTCCATACTACACTTTTATTACCATCTCTTCGCCGAACTAGTGCACCTATACAATTTGCCATTGTATTGGGTGTGTTGGGGACACAAGAGACTTTTTATTATTTGGTTGCAGGGTTGTTTGAGAGAGACCATCTTCATCCTACACCTCCCGCGATTGATAAGCCCTAGGTCATCCACTTGAGGGAAAATTGCTACTGTCCTACAAAACTCTGCGCTTGGAGGCCCAACACAAGTCTACAAGAACAAGTTGCATAGTAGACATCAACAAGGTACCTTCCAATTTGTGAGAAGGTACAATTACCTCATCAAGTTCTATTTTCCTCCCACTCACTTCTTTCGAGAGAAACTCCTTCTCTAGAAAGGATCCATTCTTAGCAACAAAGATTTTGCCTTCGGATTTGTGGTAGAAGGTGTACCCAACAGTTTCTTTTGGGTATTCTATGAAGACACACTTCTCCGATTTGGGTTCGACCTTGTCAGGCTGAAATTTTTTCACATAAGCATCGCAACCCCAAACTTTAAGCAACGACAACTTAGGTTTCTTGCCAAACCACAGTTCATACGGTGTCGTCTCAACGGATTTAGATGGTGCCCTATTTAACGTGAATGCAGCCGTATCTAATGCATAACCCAAAAACGATAGTGGTAAATCGGTAAGAGACATCATAGATCGCATCATATCTAATAAAGTATGGTTACGATGTTCGGACACACCATTACGCTGTGGTGTTCCAGGTGGCGTGAGTTGTGAAACTATTCTACATTGTTTTAAATGAAGGCCAAACTTGTAACTCAGATATTCGCCTCCGCGATCAGATCATAGAAACTTTATTTTTTTGTTATGATGATTCTCGACTTCACTCTGAAATTCTTTGAACTTTTCAAATGTTTCAGACTTGTGTTTCATTAAGTAGATATACCCATATCTGCTTAAATCATCTGTGAAGGTAAGAAAATAATGATACCCGCCACGAGCGTCAACACTCATCGGACCGCATACATCGGTATGTATTATTTCCAATAAGTCGTTAGCTCGCTCCATTGTTCCAGAGAACGGAGTTTTAGTCATCTTGCCCATGAGGCATGGTTCGCAAGTATCAAATGATTCGTAATCAAGTGATTCCAAAAGCCGATCTGCATGGAGTTTCTTCATGTGTTTTACACCAATATGACCTAAACGGCAGTACCACAAATATGTTGCACTATGATTGTCAACTTTGCATCTTTTGGCATCAATATTATGAATATGTGTATCACCACTGTCGGTGTACAAAAATAGGGGTGTGTTTTTTGTTCCCCTATACCTGTGCACTGGCAGTCGGAGCCGCGCCTACGGTCACGCCAAGCAGAAGAGGGGAGGTGTGTCGGATTTCGGGTTCCGGCAGACCCTTAAGGTTCAAACTCTGGGGTGCGCGCGGAGATTACGCCGTCTACCTCTCCGTCTCGCAAAGATCTAAACTACTGAAAGAACAACACAAGAGACACAGGGTTTATACTAGTTCGGGCCACCATTGTGGTGTAATACCCTACTCTAGTTTGCGGTGGGTGGATTGCCTCTTGGGCTGATGATGATGAACAGTACAAGGAAGAACAGCCTCGCGAGGGCCTGTTCTTGGCTGGGAGGATGAACTGCTAGGAGGAGTTCAGCCGCCCTTCTTTCTCTCTGTCTCTCTCTGGATTCTAGCTCGCTAGATACCGAATGTCCCTACCCTGGGGGTGGCTAGTCCTATTTATAGGCAAGGGCCCTAGGCCTCTTCCCAAATATTGAGCGGGAAGGGCGCCAACAGTTGGCCATTTTGAAGGGGAACATCTGGTACACTTATCCTGACTAAAGTCGGTCCTCACCTGCCAAAGGCTCTGTGGTGACGCCGTCCTGGGCTCCACGGTGACCTCCTTCCCGCCGTTGGACTGGTCTTGGTCTCGTTGCACCGAAATGGATGCCTTTGCTTGATCCTCTCGCCTGCGCTTGCCCCCTTTGCACCAAAGAGGAAAGGAGGACACTGCGCGGGCTGGCGCCCGCCTGGCGCCCTTGGTCGTCATGGCTTACGTCATGGGCACCTCGTGAGGTACCCCGCCTTGATCTCTCCGCCTCCTCGTGAGCCAGCCTGATGAGGCCGCGCCTGAGGAAGCTCTGCGTCGTCCGCCCCGCGAGGCTTGGCCCCTCGCGAGGGTCTTGGGTCTTGTGTTGATGAAGATGGGTCGTGCTGGGCCTCCTTTGAGCCACGCCGCAGGCCGCAGGCAGGCAAGTCTGGGGACCCCCGTTCCCAGAATGCCGACAGTAGCCCCCGGGCCCAAGGCGCGCCCGGACTTGGCCGTGCTGAGAGGCGAAAGGGCAAGGGCGAAGCGCCGCGGGCCCTAACAGCCTGCGGCCTTGGTCGCCGCGTGGCGGTTGATGGGACGTGGGCGTCTCCGCTTCCCCATGACGCCTCAGTGCTCGCGCGGATTGGACAAGTCCCTGCATGCAAATCGTGTCATGATTACCTATGATCGTGGAGGTCGACGGTTGGCCTTCGCCGGCTATAAGTACGAAACTGTGCGTGCCCTTCCAGTCCATCCCTCCTTGCTTTTCCTTCTTCCCGATCCTTGCTCCGTCTTGCTGCGATGGCTCCGATCCGCCGGTTCTCTGCAGCGGAGAAGGAAAAGGCCCCTCGAGAGGAACCAGACCCGCTCCCGCCGAAGAAACGGCTCGCCCTTCGCGGCCGGGACGAAGAGGACCGTCTGGTGGTGTCGAGGCCTTGGTGCGAGCGGCCTCCGCCGGGGTTCCCGCTTCCCCTGTACGCCCATGTCGAGGGCCCTGAAGGAGTTGATGCCGACCACCGCGGTCAGCGCCGTCGTCGACGCCGACGGGTCACGAAGGTGTGGGTTGTTCCTCCTGGGGTCCACGCCAAGGGCTCCTCCCGCGAGTTCGTGCTCCACGCCGCCGTCCCCCCTTGATCTTGGATTCACCTTCCTCCCTTCTTCGCCTCCGTCATCCCGCAGGGAAAACTCCTGGAGCTATGGCTGCAGCACGCCGGCTGCAGCACCCCCGCGACCGAGGCAGTGGTCGCGGTCATTGCCTCGGGCGAGGTCTTCATGACTCGAGGCTGGGGCGAGATCGCCCGGGGTTGCAGAGCAAGGGGCGCCCTCACGGTCCACTTGGAGTATGATGGTGCTTCGGTGATGTTCTTCAAGGTCTTCAACGCGAACGGGCGCCGGCTGGAGTGTTGCCCTGGGAGGGGTGGCCAGGACCTCGCCATGGTGAGGGCTAGGCCCGTCGACCGTTCCCTTGGCGGCTCCACAAGCGACGGGGGCGCCGGAGGATCCGGCGACTCCAGCGAGATCCTCGCGACTCCGGAGATGAGCGACGACAGCTACGAACCCATGAGCCGGCGCCGCTCCTGGAGCAGGGCAGGCTCGTCTGGCCGTCGCCGACTCTGATCTGGATGGGGTTGGTGCCGGCGCTTGACGGCCCACTGTTGATGATGGCGTCTTTTGCGGGGGCGCGCGTAGTTAGCATCCCTTAGGATCCTTTCCCTGCGAGAAATCAAAATGCGCCCCATGGGGGCTTGTAAGGTGCCTGTGATCCTGTTTGTTAATATATAACCCTTGCTGTAGAGCTGTGCGAGTTGCTGATTCCGTCTTAGCTCAGTTCTCCCTTTCAAATCTCGCGGGGGCTTGGTGCTCTGTGTCACGACCAGTTTTCCAATAAAAATATTTATTGAGAAACCAATCTTTAGAATCCAGTTTGAGATACAACCTCCTCACTGGCAGACAAACTTTTGATACAAAAAGCCAGTAGCATAAATATATTACAGGGTTGAGCTGACGATGCTCAACAATTTATTACAAGCGTGCCAATAATTATACATAAAGGCGATTAATGACACAAGGGAGTGGTGGCATACTACTGACTCGCAAATAAGGTAGAGGTGGAGTAACACAGTGGGGAGTGGATATGGGATTCTCAAACTAACATCCCATCGAGCGTCGAGGTGAGGCTCGATGAATTTATTAGGGTAGCGGAAGCGGTTATAATACAGTGACCAACTCCAGGGTTGCACGAGACTGACTGGGACTCCTCTAGGCGTCGGATTCGCTATCGAACTCTTCATCCATGAGATCACCTTCGTCAGCATCTGGCCAAATCAACAAGACAGTGAGTACTTTGAAAGTACTCGCAAGACAGTTCGGACGTAAGATATAACAAATGCTAACATGAAATACATGAATAAGTTAACCAGTACGATCAGACATAGAGGTAATAAATACTGGGTGCCAAACGAGTGTCTGAAAGACTCCTCGAGCGGAAAATGCGGGATAATAATAATACTGGTGCCAAACGAGTGTCTGAAAGACTCCTCGAGCGGAAAATGCGAAATAATAATACTGGTGCCAAACGAGTGTCTGAAAGACTCCTCGAGCGGAAAATGCGGAATAATAATACTGGTGCCAAACGAGTGTCTGAAAGACTCCTCGAGCGAAAAATGCGGGATAATAATACTGGTGCCAAACGAGTGTCTGAAAGACTCCTCGAGCGGAAAATGCGGAATAATAATACCACAGTCGGGCGTCTGAGCGACGCCACATAAAGGGCTTTAAAAGAAATGCCACAGTCGGGCGTCTGAGCGACACCACATAAAGGGCTTTAAAAGGAAATGCCACAGTCGGGCATCTGAGCGACACCACATAAAGGGCTTTAAAAGAAATGCCACAGTCGGGCGTCTGAGCGACACCACATAAAGGGCTTTAAAAGAAATGCCACAGTCGGGCGTCTGAGTGACACCACATAAAGGGCTTTAAAAGGAAATGCCACAGTCGGGCGTCTGAGCGACACCACATAAAGGGCTTTAGACTGATAAGGAAATAATATATTCATTATAAATCGGTATGCTTCACACATGCCATGAAGCTATCTATATGCAAACATGCCAAGACACTCATCATATCAAAAGTTCGAACATGCTTGCCTGGTTCAGAGTAGTCGGAGCCTAGCTCGGTGAAGTTCGCGGCCCCGTCACCTCCGTCGATATCTACGGTACAGAGAAAACACACGTGCTAATGTGAATACCGAGAGGTGTAGAAAAAGTATTGCAATTAATTTCCAAATAAACCTGATAAAAAACTAGACAAAATTTTGAAGAGAACAGAAAAAGAATCAATCAAAAATCTGCTTCTGTTAAAAAGTTATGAAGGTTTTCATCCAGGGACTCATCTGTAATGAAACAGAAACTTCCCAGGGTTCTAAGTGAGAAAACAGAAAACGGTTCGTTTGGAAATGTGCAAGCGCAAGAGAGAAAACGTATTTTGCCCGAAGGCGCCAACAGAAAACGGTTCGCGAATAAAAGAACAGAGGCTGACATGCGGGGTCCGCATGTCAGGTTTGAAAAGGCTCGCCGGCGCCCGAAGACGGCGGTGGACGCCGGCATCGAACTACGGCGAATTAGGAGAAACGGAGGGTACCAAGAGCTTCAGTGTCTTCTTCCGCGTCGGTGGGTGGTGGACTCGTCCAACGGGGAGCACCACGTCGATGGCAACACTAACTCCGGCGGACGGCGGTTCGGGTGAGGATGGGGAACTCCGGTGGAGGGCTGCAAGCTTCAAATTGAAGTGCGGGTCAGAACGAGGGATGCATGGTGAGGCTAATGGCAGGAGAATGGAGGCGGAGGAGCACACACGGGGGCGAATCGGGCTGGATTCCGTGGCGGGTCGCGGCGGTCGGAGTCGAGGAAGGAGACCTCCTCGGGGCTCTTCCAGAGGCCTGGCGTGCTCTAGGGGGAGTGCAGGGCTAGTGGGTGCTCGAGTTGAAGCTCGGGCCTCTATTTATAGGCAGATCGACGGGGTGGCCGTAAACGGAGAATCTCCGGCGAGCGATTACGGCAGAGCAGTGGATTAGAGGGTGGTTTGAGCGGTCGGGCAGCATCAGTGGAGGTTACTGGACTCGTTCCGCTACTAAACGGAGCTGGCCCCGGCGTAATGGCGTCTGTCCACGGTGAGGTGACCGCACGGGCTCAACGGCGGCAGAGAGCGCGCGCTGTGCGCGTCACGCCACGGCGACGGTGCTGCATGCGTGCGCTAGCGTGGAGATGGCCACACGGAGCCATCAGCGGGGTTGTGCGGCGCGGAACAGCGTTGAGCCTCCGTTCTGCTCCCTATTGGCTGCCACGGCGGTTCAGCCGCCGCAAGACACGCCGGCGTGGTCGGGCCAGGGCGCCACCGACGCCAGGAAGAAGCCAAGTGCGCGTGCGGGGCTCCGGACAAGCTGACAGTCGGCGAGCAACGTGCCAAGGGCACTGTGGGCGCGTGACTGAAGAAGATCAACGATGTTCGACACTGAAACTGAATCTTAACTGAACTTGGCTGAAATGGTGCATGCTAGGTGTTCGACGAAATGATTCAGGCATGTAGGCATTTTTCCTTGGGCTGATTTTTGGTGGAGTGACTTCTCATTGCTCCAGTAGGCTGCCTGATTTTTGGTGGAATTTTTGGGAAAGTGTAGATATGAATTTCACCAAATTTGGCAAATCTGGTCCAAACTTGTAGTAGATGTATTTTGAAAAATTTGAACTAGAGACCAGTGGATCTTCATAGTTCTAGGTTGATGGTTCAAAGGACTAGGAGGGAAAAAAGGTTTGGTGGCAAAAATCAAAACAGAAAAAGGAGTTCCCTTGCAAAACTCCAAGTGCTATAAGAGAAGACAGAAATTTATTTGAATAGAATTTGAATGGAAATGATCACATGGGAGGGTTCAACTTGCTGGGTTTGATGCAAATCTTGATCCAAAGGTGGGGAAAAGGTTAGGAGAGAGTATTTGCACCAATGCCATGGCAAGAGGGATAGTTGCAAGTGGCAAAGAACTTTTTCCCAAAAGCCATAATGCATTCTCAAAAAGATTTTCAAAGGCTATTTTCTCAAATAAAAAAAAACATTTTGTCTTAAGCCCAAATGAAGAGCAAGGACTCCCAAGACCAAAGGCAGACCTTGGGTGAATCCAAATAAAACTTTTGCCATAAGGAAATTATATGAGAGGAAGAGTCCTCTTAAAAAAAAATTTAAATCACTCCCCTCAAGTCAAACAAAACCTTTTGAAAAATCTAAATAAAACTTGGGTGTCACAACACCTACCCCCTTAGGAAAAATCTCGTCCCCGAGATTTCAGTTGATCCTTAAATAAGTGTGGATGCTCTGTTCGAAGAAAATCCTCTCTTTCCCATGTTGCTTCACTTTCGGTGTGATTACTCCACTGAACTTTGAAAAATTTGACGGTTTTCTGCCGGGTCCTCCTTTCAGACTCCTCTAATATTTTTACTGGGTGTTCCCGATAAGTGAGGTCTGGCTGCACGTCTATGTTCTCATGGGATACTTGTTTCTCTGGGTTGCTCACGTATTTCCTTAATTGTGAAACGTGGAATACGTTGTGGATATCTGATAGTTCCTTAGGTAGGTCTAGCTGGTAGGCTACAGTGCCTCTCCGTGCCAATATACCGAATGGCCCGATGAACCTTGGCGCTAGCTTCCCTTTGATCTTGAATCGTTGTAGTCCTCTCATAGGGGATACTCGTAGATACATGAATTCTCCGGGTTCAAAGCTGACCCCATGATGCTTCTGATCGTAATAACTTTTTTGTCGGCTTTGGGCGGTCTTGAGTCGATCTCTGATTAGCTGGACCTTTTCCTCGGCTTCCTTGAGCATGTCTGGGCCGAAGATACGGCTGTCTCCGGTCTCTGACCAATTTAACGGGGTACGACATCTTCGTCCATACAAGGCCTCAAATGGTGCCATTTGCAGGCTGGCCTGATGACTGTTGTTGTATGCGAACTCGGCGTATGGCAGGCTGTCTTCCCAACTGGTTCCATAGGTGAGGACACATGCTCTCAGCATGTCCTCTAAAATCTGGTTTACCCGTTCTGTTTGTCCATCTGTCTGGGGGTGGTATGCCGTACTGAAGGCTAGTTGAGTTCCTAGAGCCTGTTGTAACTGCTCCCAGAATCTCGAGACGAATTGTGTTCCTCTGTCAGATATTATAGTCTTCGGGACACCGTGCAGACAAACTATGCGAGAGAGATATATCTTGGCAAGCTTCTGAGTGGTGTGGGTCATCTTTACTGGAATGAAAGGTGCCACCTTAGTCAACCTGTCGGTGATAACCCATATGGCATCATTCCCGTGTCGTGATCGAGGTAGTCCGACAATGAAATCCATCCCTATTTCATCCCATTTCCACTCAGGTATTTTATTTGGTTGCAGTAGTCCGGCTGGTCTCTGATGCTCAGCCTTTATACGTTGACAAGAGTCGCAGCATGCAATGAAGGTGGCTATGTCCCTCTTCATACCGTGCCACCAAAATCCTTCCTGGATATCCTTATACATCTTGGTCCCTCCAGGATGGATCGAATATGGAGCGGTGTGGGCTTCAGCTAGAATTTGCCGTTTGAGGTCTTCTATGTCTGGCACACAGATTATGTTTCCGTACCATAGTGTCCCTTCTTCGTCTATGAGGAATTCCGAGGCCTTGCCCATACTCACCTTTCTTTTGATGCCTTCAATGCTGGGGTGACCCGGCTGGGCTTCTTTGATTCTTTTCACAAGGTCGGGTTGTATCTCCAAGTTTGTTATGGTGCCTTCTGCTACCATCAACAAGTTGAGTCTGGTAAATTCCCGTTGGAATTCGGGTCTTAAGTTGGGCAGACTGTTGTTGTCGGCGCTGGGGTTCCGACTAAGAGCATCAGCTACTACATTTGCTTTTCCAGGATGATAGTGGATTCCGACATCATAATCCTTTACTAGCTCCAACCAGCGTCGTTGCCTTAAATTCAGCTCGGGCTGTGTGAAAATATATTTGAGACTTTTATGGTCCGTATATATTTCACATCGATTTCCAAGTAGGAAATGCCTCCATTCCTTGAGTGCATGAATAACTGCTGCCATTTCTAAGTCATGAGTGGGATAGTTTTCCTCATGCTTGTGAAGTTGCCTCGAAGCGTATGCGACAACCTTGCCGTCTTGCATTAATACGCATCCGAGTCCCTTTCTGGACGCGTCACAATATACTTCAAAATTCTTGCGTATGTTTGGCACAATCAATACTGGTGCTGTTGTTAATTTCCGTTTTAGCTCTTGGAAACTTTTCTCACAGGCTTCTGTCCATTCAAATTTCTTATCTTTCTTGAGCAACTGCGTCATTGGCTTGGCTATGGTGGAGAATCCTTCAATAAATCTGCGGTAATATCCTGCCATTCCCAAGAAACTTCGTATGTCCGTTACGCTGGCTGGTGACTTCCAGCCAAGTACGGCCTTGACTTTCTCTGGGTCCACGGCGATCCCGTCTTGGGTTAGCACGTGGCCTAGAAAGCCTACTTGCCTTAACCAAAACTCACACTTGCTGAACTTGGCATACAGTTGGTGTTTCCTGAGTTCTCCTAGTACAATTCTGAGATGTTCAGCGTGTTCTTCTGGTGTTTTGGAGTATACTAAAATATCGTCGATGAATACCACAACGAACTTGTCCATAAACTTCATAAATACTTTGTTCATGAGGTGAACAAAATATGCAGGGGCATTTGTTAATCCAAAAGGCATTACTATGAACTCATACAGTCCATATCTGGAGGTGAAGGCTGTCTTAAGGATATCTTCTGTTCGTACCTTTAATTGATGGTATCCTGACCTTAGGTCGATTTTTGAGCATACCTTGGCCTTAGCGAGTCGATCGAATAAATCATTTATTCTTGGCATCGGGTATTTGTTCTTGATTGTGACCATGTTGAGTGCTCGGTAGTCAATACACAATCGCAGTGTTCCATCTTTCTTTTTGGCAAACAAAATTGGTGATCCCCATGGTGAGGAGCTGGCTCGAATGTATCCCTTGTCAAGCAATTCCTTTATTTGTTTCTTCAGTTCAACTAACTCGGATGGTGCCATTCGGTATGGCTTCTTGTATATGGGGGTGGTCCCTGGTGCTAGCTCAATGCTGAATTCTATCTCTCGGTCTGGTGGCATGCCTGGTAGCTCTTCGGGAAATACGTCTGGAAATTCACATACTACTGGGACCTTGTTTAATTCAGAAATGTCCACCTTGTTCAGTCTTGGTTGTCTGGGCATTTCCCTTTCTTTGGCGGATACTTTTATTGTCTTACCATGGTGGTGTGTGAGAATCACGGTCCGATTGAAACAGTCAATGAAACCTTTGTTGGTGGTTAACCAGTCCATCCCTAGGATGACATCCAGTCCTTTATTTTCCAACACAATGAGATTGGCGTGAAACTTCAATCTTTTGAACTCAATAATCACATCCTGACAGTAATTCTGAGTAACTTGCTGAATCCCAGGGGACTTGATGATCATGGATTTCTCCAAAGGAAGCATCGAAAAATTATTTTGCACAGCAAAACTTTTCGAAATAAAAGAGTGAGAAGCTCCAGAATCAAACAAAACCATTGCAGGTATTGTGTTGACAGGGAACGTACCGAGTACGATATCCGGAGCATTTTGTGCCTCCTCTTTGGTCACGTGGTTCAGATGACCTTTCCTGTGGTTATTGTTGGGATTGAAGTTGTTTCGCTTGGGTGCTGAATTATTGTTGCCGTTGTTCGGCTTTGGTGCTGAGTTTCTTGGCTTGGGACACTGCTTGGCATAATGTCCTTCTTCTCCACAGGCGTAACAAGTAACACCTGGGCGATATGTGAACTCCTTGTCCCTAGCATGAAAATTCTTTGTTGGGCGTGAGACGTTGGATGATGATTTGTGCGTCCCACCCTTCTGAAAATCGGTCTTACTTCCGTGATTGCGAGCATGGTTAGTCTGGTCCCTTTTTCGCTTGCGGATATCTTCCAAACTGCGTCTTTCATTTTCCAGAGTAATGGCTTTATCCACCAGCGTCTTAAAATCTGGGAAAGTGTGTATGACCAGTTGGCATTTAAGCGCGGGTGCTAGGCCGTCAAGGAACTTCTCCATTTTCTTGCTTTCAGTCATACGCTCTTCGTTGGCGTAGCGGGATAACAGAGTAAATTGGCCGTTGTAATCCGACACTGTCATGTTCCTTTGCTTGAGGTCATCGAACTCTCTTTTCTTGATTTTCATAATACTCTTAGGAATATGCGTGCCACAGAAACCTTCTTTGAAATCATCCCAGGTTATATCATTTTCGTTGGGATGCATGTGCAGAAAATTTTCCCACTAGGATGCGGCTGCTCCCGTGAGATAATGCGGTGCGTACAGTACCTTTTCTGGGTCTGAGCATTTTGCAATAATTAACTTTCTCTCCATATCGCGAAGTCAGTCTTCGGCCTCAAGTGGCTTGTCAGTATGAGAAAATGTTGAGGGACATGTCTTCTGTAGCTCAGATAACTTGGAATGCTGCGGATACTGCCCATGGTGATTTCCCATGTTAATGACTTGGTTCATTATTTCCCGATGTTGTTGCTGACTCTGTTCATAAAGGCGGCACATTTGGGAAAGTGCCGTTTCACTGTCCTGTTGACTTGTCTGACCTCGTGCAAAATTGTTGCCCGGTTGATTGCCATAATCTTCCTCTGGTGGAGCTGGCATGGAGCGAGTCCAAGGACGAGACATTTTTCACTCTGGGGAAGTATTTGTAAAACCCATAAGAAAAATGGAAGGGTTGTAAAGATAAAACCCATAATGCACAAGGTTGACAAATAAATTTTTAAAGCCAAGATACTCAAGGGAAAACAAATCGATTTGCGCATAGAGAAAGACTGCGTCATTACGTATCTTACACGCGGCGATAAATATACAATACATCACTCAGGATATGCGTACATAATTCCTGACATGTTATTTAGGCTAGTGCGCTTCTCCAGATCCTACACGATGCGCAAACAAGCTACTTCTCACAACATCTTACATGGCGATGCCACGCATGGCGGCTAAGCGTACTCAGTCGGAGATGCTGATGACGTCCTTGGCCCTGCCAAGGGTGAGGCGTAGCGAAGCCGGGGACTCGACTTCTTCCTTGCTAATAGGCTCCAAGCGACTAGTGCTGCGCCGAGTAGATGGAGCGGGTGCCAGGGGCGGAATGACACGGATTGGAGTCGGTGCGAGTGGCGGTGCAGTGCACGCTGGAGAGGGCGCAATGACCTGGTTGAACTCCTCGGTGGTAGGCAGGCGACGAGCAGGAGCATGGGATGCAGAGGACGAGACAAAAGTCAGTGGCGGTGCGGTAGGCAGGAGCTCCCTCCTGTTGGCGGCACATCCGTGGACTGAGTCCATGCGGGCGGCCACAAAGTCATCCACCAAGTTGTCGAAGGCTGCCTCCAAGGCCCGGAGATACTCAATAAGCATCTCAAAAGCCTCGTCTCGTTCTCCTCTGTGGCAGGAGAATGCGTAGTGACAGGTGTAGGGCACATGGCATGGAAGATAGCGGTAGCGACGAGCCTTCATCGCGGGAAGGGCATCCCTGAGACGAGCTATCGCCTCGCGGGCTGCCATCTGGATGGCATGCTTCTCCGTAGGCATGGCTCTCCCCAAGAACCGGAAGCGGCGTAGCTCACCACACCCTCCCTTGAACTGCACCACGGCCTGGTGCATAGTCAGACTGTCGTTGACTCTGTGCTGACAGAGAGTGATGACTGGGCGCACAGACGGCCCCATCGCGACCTGAACGACGAAGGAGAGAAGCTTGACGAACCCATCGGGCACGTTGGCGAAGGTCTGAGACTCGCAGCTGCGGTCGGCCATCTACCAAAGTAGGCAAAAATCCTGAATGGTCAGATCATAAATATATGCTGACTGTCAGAAAAATGACTACTATTGCAAAAACATGAATAAGCTCTATGATGCTAATAACCGATTAGCGATCGCACCTAGTGGCTTCCTACAGTCAGCCTGGCTCTGGTACCAAGCTTGTCACGACCGGTTTTCCAATAAAAATATTTATTGAGAAACCAATCTTTAGAATCCAGTTTGATATACAACCTCCTCACTGGCAGACAAACTTTTGATACAAAAAGCCAGTAGCATAAATATATTACAGGGTTGAGCTGACGATGCTCAACAATTTATTACAAGCGTGCCAATAATTATACATAAAGGCGATTAATGACACAAGGGAGTGGTGGCATACTACTGACTCGCAAATAAGGTAGAGGTGGAGTAACACAGTGGGGAGTGGATATGGGATTCTCAAACTAACATCCCATCGAGCGTCGAGTTGAGGCTCGATGAATTTATTAGGGTAGCGGAAGCGGTTATAATACAGTGACCAACTCCAGGGTTGCACGAGACTGACTGGGACTCCTCTAGGCGTCGGATTCGCTATCGAACTCTTCATCCATGAGATCACCTTCGTCAGCATCTGGCCAAATCAACAAGCCAGTGAGTACTTTGAAAGTACTCGCAAGACAGTTCAGACGTAAGATATAACAAATGCTAACATGAAATACATGAATAAGTTAACCAGTACGATCAGACATAGAGGTAATAAATACTGGGTGCCAAACGAGTGTCTGAAAGACTCCTCGAGCGGAAAATGCGGGATAATAATAATACTGGTGCCAAACGAGTGTCTGAAAGACTCCTCGAGCGGAAAATGCGAAATAATAATACTGGTGCCAAACGAGTGTCTGAAAGACTCCTCGAGCGGAAAATGCGGAATAATAATACTGGTGCCAAACGAGTGTCTGAAAGACTCCTCGAGCGGAAAATGCGGGATAATAATACTGGTGCCAAACGAGTGTCTGAAAGACTCCTCGAGCGGAAAATGCGGAATAATAATACCACAGTCGGGCGTCTGAGCGACGCCACATAAAGGGCTTTAAAAGAAATGCCATAGTCGGGCGTCTGAGCGACACCACATAAAGGGCTTTAAAAGGAAATGCCACAGTCGGGCGTCTGAGCGACACCACATAAAGGGCTTTAAAAGAAATGCCACAGTCGGGCGTCTGAGCGACACCACATAAAGGGCTTTAAAAGAAATGCCACAGTCGGGCGTCTGAGCGACACCACATAAAGGGCTTTAAAAGGAAATGCCACAATCGGGCGTCTGAGCGACACCACATAAAGGGCTTTAGACTGATAAGGAAATAATATATTCATTATAAATATAATCAACTCATGGAATTAAACGGGTTAGTCCATCCACAAAGGTAAACAATTAACCGGTCTTAGTGCCCATGTGTCCCACTGGGTAATCTGTCTCCAAACTGGCACATGACTGTTAGCAGGGAACTTGGATATAGATAAGATGATTTAAGGATATAAAGCTCTGCAGAGTTTGTACAAAAATTTTTCCCACAGTCGACGGATTTCCGTAGTCACCAGGACTAGTTCCGTTACGGTATTTCAGAAGAAAACACAGCTAACCAGTACACACCCATCCAACTCTTCGATGCCAGGAATCACCCTCAACATCGTCCAAGAAAAACTATTGAGACGGGGAGATCACAATCTTGAATAGCATGGGATCAAATTTATATACGCGCGCTCTAAGGGGTGCCCCCTCTTGGTCCCAACCGGAAACACCCATGCCCCCTGACCGGATGCCTGGCTTTAATCCAGGGCCATGGAACCAGCATCCCGGCCTCTCCTTTTTGGTGTGTACCCAGAAAGCGGTTTGCGTCTTACTAAACCATATCCCTTTCGGGAAACATGTGGTAGTACAGGGAAAGGAAGTGGATTTGAACCCAACCGATATGGGTTGGTACTGAAGATAACTTGCATGGCCTAAGACTGGCATGCTACAACATTGCCATCTTACCCATCTTTATGCCAACACATGGCCTTGCATACTCACGTCCAACGACGCGTGAAATCATCGGGCTTACTTGCCTCGACAATGCATAATGAACGGTTCATCGGTATGCTTCACACATGCCATGAAGCTATCTATATGCAAACATGCCAAGACACTCATCATATCAAAAGTTCAAACATGCTTGCCTGGTTCAAAGTAGTCGGAGCCTAGCTCGGTGAAGTTCGCGGCCCCGTCACCTCCGTCGGTATCTACGGTACAGAGAAAACACACGTGCTAACGTGAATACCGAGAGGTGTAGAAAAAGTATTGCAATTAATTTCCAAATAAATCTGATAAAAAACTAGACAAAATTTTGAAGAGAACATAAAAAGAATCAATCAAAAATGTGCTTCTGTTAAAAAGTTATGAAGGTTTTCATCCAGGGACTCATCTGTAATGAAACAGAAACTTCCCAGGGTTCTAACTGAGAAAACAGAAAACGGTTCGTTTGGAAATGCGCAAGCGCAAGAGAGAAAATGTATTTTGCCCGAAGGCGCCAACAGAAAACGGTTCGCGAATAAAAGAACAGAGGCTGACATGCGGGGTCCGCATGTCAGGTTTGAAAAGGCTCGCCGGCGCCCGAAGACGGCGGTGGACGCCGGCGTCGAACTACGGCGAATTAGGAGAAACGGAGGGTACCAAGAGCTTCAGTGTCTTCTTCCGCGTCGGTGGGTGGTGGACTCGTCCAACAGGGAGCACCACGTCGACGGCGACACTAACTCCGGCGGACGGCGGTTCGGGTGAGGATGGGGAACTCCGGTGGAGGGCTGCAAGCTTCAAATTGAAGTGCGGTCAGAACGAGGGATGCATGGTGAGGCTAATGGCAGGAGAATGGAGGCGGAGGAGCACACACGGGGGCGAATCGGGCTGGATCCCGTGGCGGGTCGCGGCGGTCGGAGTCGAGGAAGGAGACCTCCTCGGGGCTCTTCCAGAGGCCTGGCGTGCTCTAGGGGGAGTGCAGGGCTAGTGGGTGCTCGAGTTGAAGCTCGGGCCTCTATTTATAGGCAGATCGATGGGGTGGCCGTAAACGGAGAATCTCCGGCGAGCGATTACGGCGGAGCAGTGGATTAGAGGGTGGTTTGAGCGGTCGGGCAGCATCAGTGGAGGTTACTGGACTCGTTCCGCTACTAAACGGAGCTGGCCCCGGCGTAATGGCGTCTGTCCACGGTGAGGTGACCGCACGGGCTCAACGGCGGCAGAGAGCGCACACTGTGCGCGTCGCGCCACGGCGACAGTGCTGCATGCGTGCGCTGGCGTGGAGATGGCCACGCGGAGCCATCAGCGGGGTTGTGCAGGGCGGAATGGCGTTGAGCCTCCGTTCTGCTCCCTGTTGGCTGCCACGGCGGTTCAGCCGCCGCAAGACACGCCGGCGTGGTCGGGCCAGGGCGCCACCGACGCCAGGAAGAAGCCAAGTGCGCGTGCGGGGCTCCGGACAAGCTGACAGGCGGCGAGCAACGTGCCAAGGGCACTGTGGGCGCGTGACTGAAGAAGATCAACGGTGTTCGACACTGAAACTGAATCTTAACTGAACTTGGCTGAAATGGTGCATGCTAGGTGTTCGATGAAATGATTCAGGCATGTAGGCATTTTTCCTTGGGCTGATTTTTGGTGGAGTGACTTCTCATTGCTCCAGTAGGCTGCCTGATTTTTGGTGGAATTTTTGGGAAAGTGTAGATATGAATTTCACCAAATTTGGCAAATCTGGTCCAAACTTGTAGCAGATGCATTTTGAAAAATTTGAACTAGAGACCAGTGGATCTTCATAGTTCTAGGTTGATGGTTCAAAGGACTAGGAGGGGAAAAAGGTTTGGTGGCAAAAATCAAAACAGAAAAAGGAGTTCCCTTGCAAAACTCCAAGTGCTATAAGAGAAGACAGAAATTTATTTGAATAGAATTTGAATGGAAATGATCACATGGGAGGGTTCAACTTGCTGGGTTTGATGCAAATCTTGATCCAAAGGTGGGGAAAAGGTTAGGAGAGAGTATTTGCACCAATGCCATGGCAAGAGGGATAGTTGCAAGTGGCAAAGAACTTTTTCCCAAAAGCCATAGTGCATTCTCAAAAAGATTTTCAAAGGCTATTTTCTCAAATAAAAAAACATTTTGTCTTAAGCCCAAATGAAGAGCAAGGACTCCCAAGACCAAAGGCAGACCTTGGGTGAATCCAAATAAAACTTTTGCCATAAGGAAATTATATGAGAGGAAGAGTCCTCTTAAAAAAAATTAAATCACTCCCCTCAAGTCAAACAAAACCTTTTGAAAAATCTAAATAAAACTTGGGTGTCACACTCTACGCCGACAGGTCCCAGTCCCAAGGCGGCGTGAGCCGTCGCTGGTATGCCAGGTCGCAATGCCGTGGTCAAGGCCAGGAGGTGAGCGACCCGGGGTCCGGTAAGAGCCCCTCAGTCGCGATGCTCAGGAGGTCCCCTTTGGCGCCCAAGCAGCCGTCATTCGGCGAGAAAGGAGAGCGGCGTCGCTAACACGGAATTGCATTAGGTGCGGGGGTAGTGCCACGGTAGCAGGTGCTTTTGGGCGATGACTTATCTCGAGGATCGGGGATTATTCCTGGTGCGTCGTCGGGTCCGCGCGTCGGCAGGAGCGGAGTCTCTTGGCGAGGTCCTCGCGTGCCCCTTCTCCCTTGCCTTTGCTCCCCTTTCTGCTCTACGTCCTCGGGTCCCGGCCCTCGAGCGAGTCTTAGCCGTCGTCGGTATGCCAGGTCGCGATGCCGTGGTCAAGGCCAGAGGGTGAGGGCTGGAGAGCCAGTAGGAGCCCTGAGTCGCGATGCTCAGGCACCCCCCCTTTAACGTGCAAGCGGTTCGCGTGGACGAGAGTGGAAGGAACGCCGCGAGGGCCTTGCCTGGCGCAACTCCCTTTGGAGATCCTGTAAACTCATCATAGAAGGAAGAAGGGGTTGCCATGACAATTATCAGTCAGCCGTTAGTTGCTTCTGAGGGGAGGCGAGGCACTGAAGGCTTGTCGAGGTGGCGCCATGCGGGGCTGCCGCGGCCAGAGCTCAGCCATTCAGGTTTGTCGGCGTTGCAGGGACGGACCCATGCGCAAGCGTCGTGCCGTTGTGGGAGCAATTCCGTCAGTTGGCGTCAATTGAACAGGCAACTAGATCAAACACATTAGCCGAGAAGGAGTGAATCCATTCAAATAGATGCTGGGAAGGTAGATATCGCTGGGTCAGGCCCGAGCGACTTGGGGATGATGCAGCCGGAGGGGCGCCCCAACAAAGCAAGCTAATCAACATGAAATAAAAAGGGATACATGCCGCAGGGACGGACCCACGCGGCCTGGGAATGATGCAGCCCTGGGAGGGCGCTCCCAGCTGGAAATGAAACTTGAGAGATGTCACCTGAAGATGTCGAGGACGAAGGGGTGTTGGTGCAGCAGACTCGGTGGGCTGCGGAAGCCGGTCCTCACGAGCCCCCAGGCCCAGGGGCCTCGGGAGGCTCCAGAGGCGCTGGTGGCTCCTCGCGAATCATCTCCATCTCCGCCAAGGCTGCAGAACGCCTTTCTTCTTGAGCCTCCATGATGCCCCTCATGAGGCGCTGGTACGTAGCAGCCGCACTCGGCAAGCCGTAAGGCATGCGAACGTAGCTGTGGGGCGGACCTCCGCAGTGCCCCACTTGCGAGGGCCAGAGGCGCTCCATCGTGGCGACTTGGTTGAGCCCTGGTACGTCGATGCAGACGTGCAACCCACCATCCTCGCCTGGATGGGGAGCCACAGCCGATAGACGGCGGCAACCTCTCATGATTCTCGATTCCTGTAGTTCTTGAATGGCCTTGCTGACGAACTCTTGCTGGTCTGACCTTCCTTGCCTTGGTCCTTCTTGAGGGAAACGTTCTTCGAAACACGCCTCCACGTGGTGCCCTAGCGCCTCCCTCGTGACCTTGGCCAGGTCGGTGGCCCTCCAGGGGAGAGCCCCCGAGCCCTGCCTAAGGAGGGCGCCGGGCGCGCTTTCCTATGCGATGGAAGGAGGTTCCCCTTGGGCAGACGCGGGCCCTTAGGGGCCTGCCTCCTGAGAAGACGGTCCGGACAATGTCTTCTTCTTCTTGACGGTGGTCTCGGGAAGCCTCCTGTTCCCGCGATCCAGGTCTTCCAGTGACGCGGCCTGAAAGGCTCGCTCCAGGGAACACACTACATCCTTCTCTTCGCAGGGCACCGTGATGACTCCGCCACTTCCTGGCATCTTGAGGACGTTGTAGCCATGGTGAGTTACGGCCATGAACTTGGCCAGTGCTGGGTACCCGAGGATGGCGTTGTACGGCAGGCAGATGTGAGCGACGTCGAAGTCGATGAGCTCGGTGCGGTAGTTGTTGCGTGCCCCGAAGGTGACAGGGAGGCGGACCTGCCCAATCGGGACCGTGGAGTCGTCGGTGACTCCGGAGAAAGGCTTGGTTGGCTGAAGCTGGTCATAGGGTACTTGGAGATTGTTGAATGTTTCCACGGACAGGACGTTGAGCCCTGCCCCACCATCGATGAGGGTCCTGGTGACCAGTACGTTGCTGATGACTGGGGAGAAAAGCATCGGGAGGACTCCAGCTGTGGCCGCACACTTGAGCTGATCCGCTGAGCTGAACGTGATGGCGCACGCCGACCACCTGAGAGGGCGCGTTGCTTCGAGCTTGGGTAGGACTGCATTCACTTCGCGGGCAAACTGCTTGAAGATGCGTTGGGAGGCTGGGGCTTGAGCTCCGCCCAGGATGCAAGCGATTGCGCGTGGCTCCTGGAAGCCCCCAGCCCCTTCGTCTTGATGGCGGTCCTCATTCCTCCTTGGCTGAGGCGGCAGTGGAGGGAGGCCTGCGTTGCCTTGTGGGCGATCCTCACGAGGCTGATCCCTCCAGTCTCCCTCGCGAGGCAGGTCTCGCCAGCGATCCACGCGAGGTTCATCACGCCATCCTTGGCGCGGGCCATGGTCTTCCCAGCGTCCTGCGTTTCTTCCTCCTCCTCGGCCGTAGCCCCGGTCAGCACGGTCGGGACGACGGCCGATCCTTCCTTCTCGCACGGCGTGGAGTTCTTGGCATTCGTTGGTGTTGTGGGTGTGGAGGTCGTGGTACACACAGTACCGGCTGCCCCTCGAGGATTGAGGCAGATCTTTGCCCCTCTTGGTGTCTGGTTCCACCGCGAGCACGGCAGCCCCCTTGCGCTTCACGTCCTTGGCCTTGGGCTTCTTCTCTTCTGGGTCCGCGGCTGGCAGCTCGAGGAGGGAGAGACGTCCTTCCTCAGCCCTGGCGCACTTGGTCGCCAAGTTGAACAACTCTAGGGAGGTGCACAGGTCTTCATGCATCGCCAGCTCCTCCTTAATCTTGACGTCGCGCACTCCATCAGAGAAGGCTGAGATGATGGCCTCCTCGGACACCTTGGGGATCTTGAGGTGCGCACTGTTGAAGCGCTGTATGTACTTTTGCAGGGTCTCTCCGGGTTGTTGCTTGATGCGACGCATGTCGCTCACGGCGGGCGGCCGGTCGCGAGTACCTTGGAAGTTGGCGATGAAGCGGGTGCGCATCTGGTCCCAGGAAGAGATCGTGCCTGGAGCCAGATTTAGGAGCCAGGTGCGAGCTCCTTCCTTGAGCGCCATGGGAACCAGTTCTCCATGACCTTCTCGTCCCCGCTGGCAGCTTCAATGCCCAGCTCATAGAGCTGGAGGAACTCTGCAGGGTCGGTCGTGCCGTCGTAACAAGGAGGCAGGTCTGGCTTGAACTTGCCAGGCCATGCGACGCTACGCAGCTCGGTGGTGTAGGCACGGCAGCCTGCGGTGGCCACGGGAGGCTTTGGGTGAGGGAGAGCTTGGTCTTGCGGGTCCCCATGCGCTGCAGCTGGGAGCAGCGCGGGGTCTTGACGCGCCGGAGCAAGAGCAGGGTCGCGACGTGCCGGAGCAGGGAGCGCTCGGGCAGCTTCTTGCGGGCGAGGGACTTCTTGGCAGCTCTGCTCTTGTCGCGCCGGCGCCTGATGGAGCGGGTTCCGGCCAGGGGCCGCGCGCCTTGGAGCCACGACGTCTTCTTGAAGAGGAGGCGGCTGGTACGCCCCCGGAGCTTCGTTGCCCGCGCGGGACGGGGTGCGGCGCAGCGGAGCGGACGGTGCGGGAGAGCCCCCTGCGGCGCGGACGAGCTCGGCGACGCGGTCGAGCCACTCTTCATAGACGTCGTCGACGGGACGGTAGCGCAGGAGCTCGTTTGCCGCGATGAGCACAGCTCGAGCCTCCAAGGGTGCGCGGAGCGCGCGGGATGAAGAACCAGCGGGTGTGAGCGACGGAGTAGTGGTACGACCGTCTTGCCGCACAGACGGATGCTGATACGACGCTTGCTGCTCATTCCCCGCCGGGCCGGTGGCGGCGTTGACGGCGGGCAACGGGGAACGACGAGGACGCCCACCGACGGGAGCCGTCTGGGCGACACGGGAAGCGATGGCGGCCCGGCGCGGGCCCGGCAAGCGTCGGACATGGACACGACGGTCGGAGGAGAGCGGAGCGGTGGAAGACAAATTCCGGCGCACCCGTACCTGGTGCGCCAAATGTCGGATTTCGGGTTCCAGCAGACCCTTAAGGTTCGAACTCTGGGGTGCGCGCGGACATTTCGCCCTCTACCTCTCCGTCTCGCAAAGATCTAAACTACTGAAAGAATAGCACAAGAGACACAGGGTTTATACTAGTTCGGGCCACCATTGTGGTGTAATACCCTACTCTAGTTTGCGGTGGGTGGATTGCCTCTTGGGCTGATGATGATGAACAGTACAAGGAAGAACAGCCTCGCGAGGGCCTGTTCTTGGCTGGGAGGATGAACTGCTAGGAGGAGTTCAGCCGCCCTTCTTTCTCTCTGTCTCTCTCTGGATTCTAGCTCGCTAGATACCGAATGTCCCTACCCTGGGGGTGGATAGTCCTATTTATAGGCAAGGGCCCTAGGCCTCTTCCCAAATATTGAGCGGGAAGGGCGCCAACAGTTGGCCATTTTGAAGGGGAACATCTGGTACACTTATCCTGACTAAAGTCGGTCCTCGCCTGCCAAAGGCTCTGTGGTGACGCCGTCCTGGGCTCCACGGTGACCTCCTTCCCGCCGTTGGACTGGTCTTGGTCTCGTTGCACCAAAATGGATGCCTTTGCTTGATCCTCTCGCCTGCGCTTGCCCCCTTTGCACCAAAGAGGAAAGGAGGACACTGCGCGGGCTGGTGCCCGGCTGGCGCCCTTGGTCGTCATGGATTACGTCATGGGCACCTCGTGAGGTACCCCGCCTTGATCTCTCCGCCTCCTCGTGAGCCAGCCTGATGAGATCGCGCCTGAGGAAGCTCTGTGTCGTCCGCCCCGCGAGGCTTGGCCCCTCGCGAGGGTCTTGGGTCTTGTGTTGATGAAGATGGGCCGTGCTGGGCCTCCTTTGAGCCACGCCGCAGGCAGGCAAGTCTGGGGACCCCCATTCCCAGAATGCCGATAAGGTGAGCCAAGGTAAGACAGAAGCCCAAGACAATGAAAGCAATGCCAAGGCCAAGACCACAAAGAGCAGAGGGACGAACCAGGTTCCCCCAACAAGACCCTTGCCGGGGCAGCCTCAGCAGCCCCGACAAGACCCTTACCGGGGCAGCTCGCCCCACACCAATAGAGCGGGCCACCCTTGAGCCCACGACCCCCAATGCCATCATCAACATGGGGCCAGGGCTCGGGAAGGCACCTCTGTGGTGGCATGCAGATCTTTGTGAAGACATATTCAAGATCAGATGAGGATTAGAAGACGATGAATCTCGGCAAGATCCTTGCCGAGGAAGGCCACCAGACCCCCGGCAAGGCCTTTGCCGGGGACGACAGCGCGCCACGGCAAGACCCTTTCCGGGCCACCTGGCAAGGCCCTCGCCAAGGACGCCAGCAGGGCCACCGCCAGGCCCGTGCCAACCAAGCTTCCACCACCGTTCACATGCAGCTACGAGCCCAACCAGCTGGGCGGGCATCTGCGTGGCAACATGCAGCTCCCAGGCCAACTCATCGAGCGCCTGCGTGGCGGCATGCAGATCTTCGTGAAGGCTCCGCCACTATGCCACCTAAGCTACCTGCCTGCCTACATGGCACTAGGGGTGGGCATAAAAACCGACAAACCGAACACCGGACCGAAGCCGAAACCAAAAAAACCGAATTTTCGGTTTTTCTTTTTTGGTATAGGCAATTTCGGTTTCTACTTGCAATAACCGAACTAACTTCGGTTGGTTCGGTTCGTATCTCGGTTGACTGAAATAACACCAAACTGGACGTGTCAGACATACTGGTATCGAACTCTCTCGGCCTCTAGAAGTCTGGACGAAGAGCGCTTGTCGTTTCCCGTACATACGCAGCCACCCACTTCTGTACGCTAAGTTTTTTGTTTTGTTTTGAAAACACTCTACACTAAGTAGGCCTGGCCGCCTGGGCGTGACAATCCAGCCTGTGTACAGCCAGCAAAGGGAGACCATGGGCGTCACTTTTGTGGGCTGTGGGCCGACCACATGCATGGAAATCAGACCGTGTGCGAGTGTGCGGCCAGACGAGTTTGTACATGACGCTCGTTTTGTCCCACCTCGCTTGGACGAAGCAAATGGGGCAGAGAGCTTTGGCTATATAATAGGTTGCAGCAGCAGCTGTCAGTGCCAATTGCTTAAAGCAATGCTTTTCGGTGTAAACCGTATACCGAACCGAATTCTTCGGTTAACCGAAGATTCGGTTAGACCTTTTTGGTTGACCTTTTCGGTTAGTAAATTTGAAAATCGAAATTATGAAAAAACCGAATGGTAGAAACCGAATTTTCGGTTTATACCGAACGCCCACCCCTACATGGCACCACGCACGCATCGCTGGCCAGGGCGCGTGTCAAAGCGAGGAGGAGCGGCGACGGACGGGACGTGCCTTGCCCCCGTCCCCAATAAAGCAAGGGGACACCTTAGCTACGCATTAAATGCGTCTTGTCCTGTAATATGAGCAATAAGCTCTGGGCACTGTACGCCTTTCCACCTCCAGTGTGTCACTGTGGCAACCCCTTCCAACTATAAAAGGAGGCCCATGGCATACTGGAGAGGGATTCGGCTCTTTCGAACCATGCACTGACCACAGCTAGTTCGAGAGCTCAAGAACTCTCTGAAATACACCCACCAAAGCAGGACTAGGGTTTTATGCATCCTCGCGGCCCAAACCTGGGTAAACGATCCTTGCGCTATCTACTAGCCCTACACTTCTCGCAACCCCGCGCCCCGACAACCGTAGTAGGGATTCTTGTGATCCCATAGGTGTCGTTCCACACTGACATCTTTGGCGCGCCAGGCAGGGGCTCTGTGCAATTGTGAGAATCTAGTCTAGTAGTTAGCCTAGCAGTTCTTCGTCGCCATGGCTCCTAAGAAGAAGATGGCCACGGCGATTGGCTCATTGGGAGCCGAACGGCCCGTGCCGGTGCGGATGACGGGCCGCGGTCCGCGAGCACCAGCATCGCCCAGGCAGTCAGAGCCTGGAGAGCGGCGTCGTTCGCGTGCCAGACAACCGGCTACGCGTCGCCGGATCCAAAGACGGAGATGGCCCCCCCCGCAGGCGGCGCGGGGCCCTCCAGGGGTGTCGTTGTGCCACCTCCGAGCAGCGCAGCGACCTCCAGGACGCCCACACCGGCGACCACCGCGCGTTCTTCCCATGGGGTGCACACTGAGCAGCATCACCACATTGGTGACCCTGGGCACCGCCGCGGGAAGAGCCCTATGCGTCATCCGCAAGATGGAGGGGTTCAGCACGCTCGCCGAAGCGTTAGCGAAAATGGCACGCAGCTGATGGGTCGTAACAGAGCTCCTTCTAACATAGTTAGAAGTCGAAGCGCGTCGCGGTCCACGTAGCTGTCGCCGCCGCCCACACCAGCAGAAGCTTTCGCGCGCGCAGCTGCTCCTCGACTTCCCTCCTGTTGCGGAGAAGCTCGACGAGTGGAGGGCCACCATCCGGAGCCTCGTCGCCGTCGCCAACAAAGACGATCCGTGGCTAGTGGGGCCCTCGGGTCGGCGCTCCACCGAGCCACCACATGCTGGCGCTGGGAGGACCGGGGGAGCTGCGGCCACGGTGCACTCTCCTCCTCGCCAGCCGCCACAGGCGTCGGCCCGTCGTGACGACGCTTGTGATAACATCTCCATAGCATCGTCCGACCAGCGGACCCTCCGCGACCAGCGCCAGGTCCTTCGAGAACGAGCTCACGAAGACGCTCGAACCACCGTCGAGCGTCGGCGCGAAACGCGCTGCCAGTCGGACAAGCGGGTGGGACCCGCTATGGACCACCCGGCACCGGGGGGCTCTGGCGGCTTACCTTACGAGGTGGGCTGCCCGGCCTTTACCCGTGAGCTGCGGCAGTTCCAGTGGCCGTCCCACTGCACGTTCAAGCCCGACGTCGGTGAGAAGTACACTGGCAAAACCCATCCGTCCGAGTTCCTCAGCATCTACACCATCGCGATGCAGGCTGCTGGGGCTCGTGACGACAAGGTGCTTGCCAACTATTTCCCACTGGCGCTCAAGCCCAATGTGATGTCTTGGTTGATGTACTTGCCGGTGGATTCCATTTCTTCTTGGTCGGATCTGTGCCATGAGTTCGTTAGCGCCTTCATAGGAGGCCACCAAGCTCATGGCCAGGCCAGTGATCTGCATATCATTCCCCGGAAGGAAGGGGAGACCCTGCGCAAGTACATCTAGAGATTCAGCCGGGTGCAGTACAACATCCCCGACGTTCATCCCGCCGCTGTGATTAGCGCGTTCCACCAGAACGTGCGCAATTGCAAGATGCACGAAGAGCTGGCGATGGCCAAAGTTAAGGATGTGGCCGAGCTCTACGTTCTGGCCAATAGGTGCGCCCGGGCTGAAGAGGGAAGGAAGTACCCCGACGAAGACGATGGCGCGGAAACTGACTCTACCAATGAAGACGCCGCTACCCCGACGAAGAAGGGCCAGCGTCGCAACAGGAAATGCAAACGCAAGGCCATGCTTGCCGTTGAGGGATCTGACGACACCGGTGCCGGCAAGAAGGTCAAGGAAGACGCCCCCAGCAAGGAGATTGCTGGGTGCGCCGCCTGTCGGGCCTTGGCGGCTACCGACAAGCCAGGAAGCTCCGGCAAGCAATACTGCAAGATCCACCGCACCAAGGGCCACGATCTCCAGAACTGCCGGCAAGTCGAGCTGCTTGCTGAGAGGCAAAAGGCTGAGTACGAGAGGCGGGACAAGGAGAAGGACTAGGACGGTGCGGAGGGATCCGGCAAGAAGCTGGCGGCCAAGGGGGCCGCCTTGGCAAGGACAACAAGCAAGAGAGGCCCGCCCAGGGCCGCGACAAGAAACAAGAAGACGATGATCATGACGAGGACGACGAGTCTGGTGAGCAAGGGTTCCAGAAGGCTACGGAGGCCATGTGCGTCGATGGCGGCACCTCGCTGCACACCTCTCACCGCCAGCTCAAGCAGTGGGTGCGTGAGATTACAGCAGCAGAGCCGTCGTTTGACGCTCAGAAGCCGCTGAAGTGGTCCAGCATGCCCCTCATCTTTCACGCCGAGGACCACCCTGACCGTACTACCGCGATCGGGTGTTTGCCATTGTTGGTCTCACCAATGATACGCAACCTCAAAGTGAACAAGATGTTGGTTGACGGCGGGGCTGGCCTGAACTTGGTCTCACCTATCGTGATCAAAAAGTTGCAAATCCCTGATGGAGACCTCGAGGAAACGGGCACGTTTCAAGGGGTCAATCCGGGAGGAGCCAGCCGAAGGGAAATGTCACACTGCCCGTGACATTTGGAGGAGAGTTGAACTACATGACAGAGAGGATCGTCTTTGATGTGGCCGAGATCCCCTTGCCCTACAACGGGATCCTCGGCCGCCCGACACTAGCCAAGTTCATGGCGGTGTCACACTATGTCTACAACATGCTAAAGATGCCCGGCCATTGACCATCATCTCCGTCCCTCCGACAAGAAGGACGCGCTGATCTGCGCCGACCAACTCTACCGAGAAGCAGTTGCAGCAGCTGCCGTCAAGGCACCTGCTCCTGCCGCTGAAGGCCCGGGAGCGAAGAAGAAGCCCGACAAGACCTCTCGCACCCACTCCGGCAAGCGCACCTCCTTGGAGTGCTGTGCTACCTTCGAGGACGTGCCGGAGAGCTCTACCGACAAGAGCAAGAGATCCAGGGCCGAGCCGCCGTAGACCAAGAAGGTGCCCGTCAAGGAGGATGGCACGGGAGGGGCCTTCACCATAGGTTCCACCCTCGACAGCAAATAGGAAGGTGCGCTCGTCACCTTCCTGCGGGCGAATGTCGACGTGTTTGCGTGGCAAGCATCCGACATCCCCGGTGTTCCCAGGGAGGTGATTGAGCACCACCTAGCTGTCTGCCCCCACGCACGGCCCGTCAAACAGAAGGTCAGAAAGCAGGCTCTGGAGAGGCAGGAGTTCATCACAGAGGAGATCAGGAAATTGGAAGCGGCGGGTTTGGTGAGAGGAGTGCTCCACCCGACGTGGTTGGCCAATCCGGTAGTGGTGCGCAAGGCAAATGGGAAGTGGAGACTGTGTATTGATTACACAGATATCAATAAGGCTTGTCCTAAGGACCCCTTCCCGTTGCCGCGCGTCGACCAGATTGTTTAATCCACGGCCGGTTGTGATCTGTTGTCATTCCTCGACGCCTACTCGGGCTACCACTAGATCTTCATGACGAGAGAAGATGAAGAAAAGACAACATTCATCACCCCATGTGGTACGTATTGCTTTTTACAGATGCCTTTCGGGTTGAAGAGTGCTGGCTCAACGTTCGCAAGAGCAGTCCAAATTGGTTTCGAACCTCAGCTCCATAGAAATATGGAGGCCTACATGGATGACATAGTGGTCAAAACCAAGGACGGGCCAACTCTTGTGCAAGATCTGGAAGAGACATTTACCAACCTGTGCAAGATCAACCTCAAGCTGAACCTTGAGAAGTGTGTCTTCGGCGTTCCATTCGGCAAGCTTCTCGGGTTCTTTGTGTCGCAGCGCGGGATCGAGGCAAACCCAGACAAGATCAAGGCTATTAAGCAGATTGAGGCGCCTAAGTGGGACAAGGATGTGCATCGGCTCACCGGCTGCGTTGCCGCCATGAGCCGATTCATCTCCAAGTCCTCCGAGCGCGCCCTTCCTTTCTTCAAAATCTTGAAGAAGGAAGGCCCAATGGAAGGGAGCCCAGAAGCCGAGGCAACATTGCAGGACCTGGAGAAATACCTTTCCTCCACGCCAATACTGGTTGCGCCTAAACCCCAAGAGCCGTTGCTACTGTATCTGGCGGTGACGAATCAAGTGGTCAGCGCCGCACTGGTAGCACAGAGGGAGGTCAATGAGGAGGTAGTGATGGCGACGGAACCAGCGGATGGCAAGCCCAAGATTCCCCTGACAGGGCCTGGTCCCGACAAGGCGAGGTCCTCGGCAGAGTCTTATGCCACCAAGGCGGTGCCCGTGCAGTCAAGTGAGGTGGTGCAGAAGAAGAAGAAGAAGATGCAGCACCCGGTTTACTTTGTTAGCTCCCTCTTGCAGGGAGCTAGATCGAGGTACTCCGGTGTGCAGAAACTGCTCTTCGGCCTCCTTATGGCCTCGAGGAAGCTGCGTCATTACTTCCAAGCCCACGAGATCACTGTCGTCACCCGCCTCCCATTGCAACGGATACTGCATAACCCAGATGTGACTGGGAGGATTGTGGAATGGGCCTTAGAGCTATCAAGTTTTGGTTTAAGGTTTGAAAGTACCTCGACAATTCAGAGCAAAGTCCTGGCGGGGTTCATTGTAGAATGGACCTCGACGCCTGACGAAGAAATCCGGGAGACCACTCTCCCCGGCAAGGAAGCGGACCGCGACTGGATCATGTACTTTGATGGGGCTTTCTCGCTGCAAGGCGCCGGTGCCGGTGTGCTACTCGTCACACCCACCGGGGAGCACCTCAAGTACGTGGTCCAGATGCACTTCCCCAGGGAGATGTCCACCAACAACACTGCTGAGTACGAGGGATTGCTTGCCGGTCTCAGGATCGCGGCAGACCTCGGAGTTAAGAAGCTCATCGTCAGGGTGACTCACATCTCGTTGTCAGACAGGTCAACAAGGATTATCAGAGCCCATTGATGTAAGCTTACGTTGATGAGGTGAGGAAGCTGGAGGAACGCTTTGACGGTATCCAAGCGGAGCACATCCCCCGAGCGGAGAACGACACCGCCGATTACCAGTCAAAGCGTGCCGCATTCAAGCTACCTGTGGAACCGGGTACCTTTTTGCTCCGGCTAACTCAACCATCCGTCGAACCATCAGCAGGGCAGAACAAGCGGAGAAAGTCAGGTCCCGGCAAGTACTTTCCTACCGAGCCCCCTGGGGCCACCGGCAAGGGTGCTGCCGCGGACGCTGAGCCTGCCCAAGAGCAACTGGCTCCGGCAGGGCGTCAAACCCTGGCCGTAGAGACAGCTGCTCCCACGGCGGAAGAAATGCCTTTGGCCCTTGCCATCGAGTCCCAGGCTCCGGCATGGGCACAACACAACATCCAATTCCTCCAAACAGAGGAGCTTCCTGAGGAGCAGGAAGAAGCAGAAAAAGTAGCCCGTCGGTCCGCCCTGTACCAGTTCGTTGATGACGTCCTATACAGGAGAAGGCCAAATGGTGTGAAATTGAAGTGCATCCCCCGGGAGGAAGGATGTAACGCCCTCGATGCGGCTATATCTCCCACGTGTCGAGGCACGACTTAGAGGCATAACCGCATTGAAGGCAATGTCGCAAGTGAGGTAATCTTCACACAATCCATGTAATAAATAAAGGGGAAAGATACATAGTTGGCTTACAATCGCCACTTCACACAAGTACATAAATAACATCCATCAAACAGATTACACTCAAGGTCCGACTACGGCACCAAAATGAAAGAAGACTACCCCAAATGCTAAACAGATCCCCGGATCACCCAACTGGGCTCCACTACTGATCATCTGGAAAAGAAACATAGTAACGACCACGTTCCTCATCGAACTCCCAAGTGAGCTCGGTCGCGTCATCTGCACTGACATCGTTGGTACCTGCAACTGAGGTGATAATACCTGTGAGTCATGGGGACTCAGCAATCTCACACCCGCGAGATCAAGACTATTTAAGCTTAAAGGTGGGAAAAGGGTTTATGAGGTGGAGCTGCAGTAAGCGACTAGCATGTGGTGGCTATAGCGCAAAAGAGAGCGAGAAGAGAAGGCAAAGCACGGTCGTGAAGCTAGAAGTGATCAAGAAGTGATCCTGAAACAACCTACGTCCGGCATAACTCCAACAACCGTGTTCACTTCCCGGACCCCGCCGAGAAGAGACCATCACGGTTACACACGCGGTTGATGTGTTTTAGTTAAGGTCAACTTCGGGTTTTCTACAACCGAACATCAACAAATTCCCATCTGCCTCATAACCGCGGGCACGGCTTTCGAAAGATAATAACCTGCAGGGGTGTCCCAACTTAGCCGGGAAGACCCGATCAATCTCGGAATCCCGGACTACAAGACATTTCAACAACAATAAAACAAGTCCAGCAAAACCGCCCGATTGTGCCGACAAATCCTGATAGGAGCTGCACATATCTCGGTCTCAGGGCACATCCGGATAAGTCAAGCTACGAGTAAAACCAGCCCTCGAGTTGCCACGAGGTGGCCCCGCAGGCTGCTCGGTTCGAACCAGCACTTAGAGAAGCACTGGCCCGGGGGGGCTAAAATAAAGATGACCCTCGGGCTCGCGAAAACCCGGGGGAAAAAGGGTAGGTGGTGGCAAATGGTAAAACCAATGTTGGGCCTTGCTGGAAAAGTCTCATTCAAAGCGAACTGTCAAGGGGGTCCCATAAATCACCCAACCGTGTAAGGAACGCAAACTCCGGGAACATAACACCGGTATGACGGAAACTAGGGTGGCAAGAGTGGAACAAAACACCAGGCATAAGGCCGAGCCTTCCACCCTTTACCAAGTATATAGAGGCATTAATTAAATAAGAGGTATTGTGATATCCCAACAAGTAAACATGTTCCAACAAGGAACAACAAGATCATGTTCCAGCAAGGAACAAACTTCATCTTCACCTGCAACTAGCAACGCTATAAGAGGGGCTGAGCAAAGCAGTAACATAGCCAAACAACGGTTTGCTAGGACATGGATGGTTAGGGGCTGACATGGCAATATAGGAGGCATGATATAGCAAGTGGTAGGTATCGCAGCATAGGCATAGCAAAAGAGCGAGCAAACTAGCAAGCAAAGATAGAAGTGATTTCGAGGGTATGGTCATCTTGCCTGCAAGGTTCTCAGAGTTGTCGAAAGCTTGGTCCTCGTAAGCGTTCTCAACGGAATCCTCGTTCACGTACTCGTCTCTCGGCTCTACCCAAGACAAGAGAACAAGCAAAGGAACCAAAATCAACCACGATGCAATGCGCAAGCAATATGATGCAAAACATGGCATGATATGCGAGAGGTGATATGCAATGTGTATGCATGCTCCGGAAGGACAAGGATGAACAGGGCATAATCTTGGCAAACCAAGCATGCCACTGGATAGATGAGGTGATTTCGGTTGAAATCGATATAAAGATCACCGGAATCGGATGCACGGTTTGCAAATGGCAAGCAATACAAGAATGACACGAAACTGCCATAAACAGCATGATGCTACTTAGCAAGCAACAAATAATTAAGCTACTGCACCCAGACATGGCAACAAAGCATATGAAAGTAATCTACACAATATGCACGACAAAAGATGAACACTGAGCTACGGCTCAATCACATCAAAACAGGTCCAAACAAGCATGGCAAAAGTGCAAACGATAACAGGTTCACAGACTTAGTGAAAATAACAAGAAGCAGAAACTAACATCAGGATGACATGTTCGGAGCAACGAAACAACATGCTACAGGTTCAGAACATAGCAAAATAAGACACGGCATGAATCTACACATAGCACTTGACAAAAGTCCCTTACTGACAATAAGCCAAAAAGGACCAGAACAGATGATTACACCCATGTCAAATAAGCAAGTTTCGTTACAGGTTTCAGACTTAGCAGACAACTGGACATGGCAGAAAACTGTTAACGACTAGGCATGTTCGTGAGCTCGATGCACTCACTACAGAGCATTGCATGATAAGCTAAGCATACATACATCAAGAAGACATGGCATAGTAACAATACATGGCAAGAACAACATTATATCATGCAAGGATCAACTACACCAAGCTTGGCAAAATCGTATAACACGTAAACAATCTGCCAGCAATATTTTGAAGCAAAAGTAGAGCTCGATTTACTCAAGCTATGGCACTCCATAATTGCAAACAAAGGCATGGATGGATTAAGCAAATACTCAAGTTCAAAACTCCCTTACTGATCATGCTCAAATTATGCATAGATCACTCAGAAACAACATGAATACATGGCACGAAAATAACAGCAGTCAGGGACTTAGTGAAATCACTAAGTCTCTGAAATCAGCAACATCAAGACACCTAGTTTGCATGCTTGTGCTAGTCACCACATAGATCATAAAAATACATGGAAAAATCCTCTGGATAGGTAACATGGCATATTACAAAACTCATGTAGGACTCAACTTCATAGGAGGTACACATCGATCATGGCAAAAATGACAAAAGTGCATGTTCAGATAAGATTCAGCAACTAACATCAACTAGCCCTCTTCTAACAGCATTTCGGGCATCAAGATGACCTCAAATGAAAATGACGCAATGGAGCAAAATGGTGCACTCTTCGAGGCGAACAGTTTGACATATCGTACGCATGAATCGGAACTACGGATGCAAAGTTATGGCATGCGAAACAGGTGATGATCATGTGAAATCTAGGGGACTTAGAGAAAATAACGGGCTCGGGAAAGTCAACCCAGCCGGGACGCGGATCGAGGCGGCGGCGGCGGCTCGCCGGAACCGCGCCGGAGTGGCGGCGGCGGAGACGGATCCAGCCGGATCCGGGCGGCGCCGGCCCGGATCTGGCCGCGGATGGCGCGGGGCGGCGAGGGGAGGCGCGGGGGCGGCGCGGCGCGGACGCCGAGGCGCGGGGAGGCGGGGCGGCGCGGCTCGGGCGCGCGGCGGCGGCTCGCCGGCGACGGGGAGGCGCGGGAGGCGAGGCGGAGCCGCGGGGCAGCGAGGGCGGGGCGCCCGCGGGGCGGCGGCGGTGGCCCGGGACGCGGGGGCCGGCCTCGGGCTCGCGGGCCCGCGGGGGAGGAGGCGGCGGCGAAGTGGGCCTCGGGCGGAGGCGACTGGCGCCCTCCGGTTGGCCCGGGGCGCCCGCGTGGCGGCGGCTGGCCAATCAGGGGGTGCCAAGTGGCGGCGATGAGGTGGCCGGCGGCGGCGGGGCTGTCGGCGCGGATTCCGAGGCGAAGCTAGGGTTTCGGGGTGAGACTCTCTCAGATTTAGACGGGGGAGACGTTTTTATAGATAGGAGGAGCTAGGAGGCTCCAAACGGAGTGCGGTTTTCTCCCACGCGATCGTGATCGAACGGCGGAGGACATGGGAGTGACTTAGATGGGTTATTGGGCTGTTTTGAAGGGGTGTTGGGCTGCAACACACACGAGGCCTTCACGGTTACCCGGTTAACCGTTGGAGTACCAAACGAACTCCGATTGACCCGAAACTTGACAGGCGGTCTACCGGTGCTATACCGAGGCCACATGTCAAACCTCGGTCCAATCCGAGAATGTTTAATACCCGCTCACGAAGAAATGTAAAAGGGGACGCCGGGAGACATAGGAGCGCCGGACTACAAAACGGACAACGGGAAAGATGCTCGGATTTATGAGACGAACGCGTATGCAAATGCGATGCACATGATGACATGATATGAAATGCATGACATGACCAAAATGCAAAACGGAGAGAACCCAACCACGGAGGGAATATCATAGCACATAGCCGGAAATGGCAAGAGTTGGATTACAAATATGGCAAGTTACATCTGGGGCGTTACAACACACCACCACTACGAGAGGATCTCGTCCCGAGATCTAGGACTGAAAGAACTCCGGATACTCGGAACGTAGGTGGTCTTCACGCTCCCAGGTGGCCTCTCGATCTGAATGATGTGACCATTTCACTTTGAGGAATTTGATTGACTTGTTGCGAGTCTTGCGCTCAGTTGTCTCAAGAATAGCAACTGGGTGCTCATGATAAGACAAATCTTCTTGAAGATCAATCTCTTCGAAGTTGATGGTGCGCTCAGGCGTCTTGAAGCACTTGCGAAGCTGTGACACGTGGAAGACATCGTGCACATTTGCAAAGTTGGAGGGGAGCTCAAGTTGATAGGCGAGATCGCCTCGTTTGCCGATGATCTTGAAGGGACCGACGTATCTAGGAGCAAGTTTCCCCTTGATACCGAAGCGACGAGTTCCTTTTATTGGAGAGACGCGGAGGTATACATGGTCTCCGATCTCGAATGCCACATCTCGGTGTTTGCTGTCGTAATAGCTCTTCTGGCGCGACTGCGCTGCTTTGAGGTTCTCACGAATCACCTTGCACATGGCCTCAGCCTCTGAGATCAAATCATTGCCGAGCAATTGACGTTCACCGGTTTCAGACCAGTTGAGAGGAGTACGGCACTTTCTGCCATAGAGAATCTCAAATGGGGCTTTGCCCGAGCTGGCTTGAAAACTGTTGTTGTAAGAGAACTCAGCATAAGGAAGACAATCCTCCCACTTCATGCCGAAAGAGATAACACAGGCTCTGAGCATATCTTCAAGAATTTGATTGACACGCTCGACTTTTCCACTAGTCTGAGGGTGGAACGCTGTGCTGAAGCGGATGTTGGTACCCATGGCCTTCCGAAAAGAATCCCAAAACTTGGAGGTAAAGATGCTGCCACGGTCTGAAGAGATCAATTGCGGAATGCCGTGCAAAGAGACAATTCTGGAGGTGTAGAGCTCTGCCAGCTGCGCTGCTGTGATAGACTCTTTGATAGGAAGAAAATGAGCCACTTTGGTGAGCTTGTCGATGACGACGAAGATAGCATCATTTCCACGCTTGGACTTAGGAAAACCAGTCACGAAGTCCATTTCGATATGATCGAACTTCCATTCTGGAATAGCAAGAGGTTGGAGAAGTCCAGCTGGTCGTTGGTGTTCTGCTTTCACCCTTCTGCAAACATCACATTCATTCACGAATTGAGCAATTTCTCGCTTCATTCGAGTCCACCAATACGACTGCTTGAGGTCATGGTACATCTTCGAACTTCCAGGATGAATTGACAGGAGAGAGTTGTGCGCTTCGTTCATAATGACTTTACGAAGATCTCCCTTTGGAACCACGATCCGGTCCTCGAAGAAAAGAGTATCTCTGTCATCAACTCGATAGCACTTGTATTTGGAAATGCCCTTGTCAATACCACGTTTCACCTTCTTCACCATGGTATCCAACAATTGTGCCTCACGAATTTGATCTTCCAAGGTAGGAGAGACGATGAGGTTGGCAAGAACACCTTGAGGAACAACTTGGAGATTCAACTTGCGGAAAGCTTCACAGAGATCTGTTTGAAAAGGCTTGAGGATTAAGCTGTTGCAATAAGCCTTTCTGCTCAAAGCGTCTGCAACCACATTAGCCTTGCCTGGAGTATATTCAATACTCGGATTATACTCTTGAATCATTTCGACCCATCGAGTTTGCCTGAGGTTGAGATGAGGCTGAGTGAAGATATACTTGAGACTCTTGTGATCGGTGAAAATGTCCACTTTCCTTCCCAACAGGAGATGTCTCCATGTTATTAGTGCGTGGACAACTGCCGCCAACTCAAGATCGTGAGTGGGGTAGTTCCTTTCATTGGGCTTCAACTGGCGAACGCGTATGCAAATGCGATGCACATGATGACATGATATGAAATGCATGACATGACCAAAATGCAAAACGGAGAGAACCCAACCACAGAGGGAATATCATAGCACATAGCCGGAAATGGCAAGAGTTGGATTACAAATATGGCAAGTTACATCTGGGGCGTTACAAAGGACTGGAGCTGTTGGCGGAGATACATGGAGACATATGTGGCTCCCACATAGGGTCGAGGGCCCTTGTTGGGAAGGTGTTCCGGCAAGGTTTCTTTTGGCCCACCGCCCTCCAGGATGTGAAGACACTAGTAATCAAGTGTGAAGCATGCCAGTTCCATTCAAAGAAGCTTCATCAACCAGCTCAAGCCCTTCAAACAATCCCTCTCTCCTGGTTATTCTTGGTCTGGGGGCTCGATATACTGGGCCCTTCCCCCGCGCTGTCGGGGGCTTTAAGTACTTGTACGTTGCAATCAACAAGTTCACAAAGTGGCCGGAAGTGGAAGCAGTGAGGAAGGTGACCGCTCAGTCAGCCGTCAAGTTCTTCAAGGGACTGGTCTGCCGTTTTGGTGTGCCAAACAGAGTCATCACCGACAACGGCACGCAGTTCACAAGCCACACCTTCATGCAGTACATTAATGACCTCGGTAGCAAGGTCTGTTTTGCTTTCATGGCACACCCACGGAGCAATGGCCAAGCGGAGAGGGCAAATGCTGAAGTGTTGCAAGGCCTGTGAACGAAGACCTTTGACAAGCTGCACAAGAGTGGAAGGCGCTGTATTGATGAGTTGCCGGCGGTTCTTTGGTCGATCAGAACGACACCAAATCGAGCCACCGGCTAGACACCTTTTGCCCTAGTATACGGGGTAGAAGCAGTTCTCCCCATGGAACTCATATACGGGTCACCTCGAGTGCTCGCTTATGATGAGCTTGAGCAAGAGCCGTTGCACCAACATGACGTGATGCTCCTTGAGGAAGATCATCTTCGGGCGGCTGTGAGAGCAGCGCGCTACCAGTAGGCCTTGCGCCGCTACCATAGCCGCAAGGTTCATGCCCGAAGCTTTGAGGAAGGCAACCTTTTTCTTCGGCGCGTTCAGTCGGCCAAGAATTCCAACAAGTTGACACCAAAGTGGGAATGCCCTTATTGGGTAATGCGAGTCACCAGGCCCGACGCAGTCCGCCTGGAGACCGAAGATGTTGTCCCAGTGAGCAACTCCTGGAACATCGAGCATCTTCGCAAGTTTTACCCGTAAGGCGGTACAAAGCCAGGCATAGACCCTGAGCATAAATAAATGAAGCGCTGGCGCCCTAAGTCATAGCATGCATGCTAGGTCGAGTCTCTTCCTTAGTTAGGGTTGATAGTGCTCAGCAGCAACTAACCCCTAGCTTAGAGGTCGAGTGCGCGTCTATCTGTTTCTTTTTCTGTCCTCCTTTGGTTCGCAGGGCACATGAGTACTTTTGCTGAGCTACTTGGAAGAAGGGAAGTGGACCGGCGTCCCAACCCCGGCAAACCAGAGTTGCCGGGGGTTGCAAGCACGGGGATCCAACCGCGGCAAGACAAGGTTGCCGAGGGCTGCAGATCCAGATAAGTCTTTTATCCTCTGTCATGCATTTCGGAACAGGACTGGGGCATGTGAAACCTCGTTTTTATCTCTAAGCTGTCGTGCTCCCCCTTTTCCTATACCTAAGGATTATTTCCTGGGTCCAGATTTGGTTGTAGCCGCGGCGGCAAGGAGGTAGAACAAGGAGCCGGAAACCCACCTCATCCCTGCCTCCGCCAAGAGCGCGAGGATGGTCGAGTGGGGTGGGGGGACGGCAAGGCCTGTTGCCAGGCAAAAAACGTTTATCTTAAACAATAACAAGGATTCGCTCCTTGTCGCGGGACTTACCCGTGAACGAAAAACCCGGCAAGCATCCCTTTTTCATTAAAAACATCCCATACAGGTACAGTTCGTACGAAATGAAAAACATGAACAAAGGGGATTACAAGCGTTAAATTTAACAAGGCCCGAAGGCTTACAGATTAAAAAAGAGATAAGGTGCCCGTGATTCCTTTCTTGTCCTTCTCCTCAGGAGGCAGGTCAAGGAGGCGAGAGGACAAAAGGGGTGCCTTGGTGAGCTACGAGCAGCAGAAAGCACCAAGAGAACACCTCGGTGGCCGCCCACGGGTAGGCCGGTGATGACGGTGCCGGGAAAGGAGCCGGAAGACGAGGTGGCAGGACCGGCAGTACGTGATGAAGGCGTCGGTGCCTGGGTACTACGAGTTGATGGCCTTGCCGCCCGCCCTCTTCCTCTTCCGCAGCCTCCCGACGCCAGCCGCCCAAGGAGACGGCCCCGAGAAGTTCAAGGAGCGGCCAGGTGCATATGCTGCTGCTGCCGCACCCGCCCAGGCGCAGGGCGTCCGACGCCTAGTCAGACTCATCCCCGTCATCTGCCCCGCTGTCCTCCTCGTCACTTTCGCTTGAGGAAGAGCTTCCATCGTCGGAATCTCCACCGGAGGAGCTCTCCACGTAGCACTTCAGGCGACTCCCGAACTCTCGGAAGACCTTGACGGAGAGTAGGCCGTCCTCCATCAGTTTGAAGTAAAGGACGAGCCCCGCCATCAGGCTGTGGATGTGGGCGAACGTCTTCCACCCACGACGGAGGTACATGACCCGAGGAGCCGGGAAGTCGACGTCGACCCGCGTGCCACCGTTCCCACAGCCCCTCAGGTGCAACCTGAGGGTCTGGGGCGGGTTACGCTCCATCACCCGAGAAAATGGGGCGGGAAGACGAAGATGACGACGCGGAGGCCGGCGTAGCCTGATGAAGAACTCGCAAGGCTGGTCTTCAACATGGCCCTCCATCGGGAAGGGCATCATTGGTGAGGGCAGGGCCGACGCGCCGCCCCGTCCTCCTCTTCCCAGAGCACTACAGCCTCTGCCCCGGCCTCACCCACGGCCTCGCCCCTCCCCCTTCCCCTCGCGGCCGGTTCCACCACCATGATCTCAGGAGGAGGAGGGACGCGCTGTCGAGCGGCGACCCTCGCCGCCAGCGTCGAGGGACCCGGATTCCCTTTCTCCATGGCGAGTGAAAGGAAGAAGCAGAAGCAGGAGGAGACAGATAGCAAAAGAGTGCGGGGCGCCATGCCCCCTCCCCCCTCTTTATAAAGAGGCGGGGTCGGGGCTCGGCCGCCCAGCTCGGCCAATCCAGCCATCGAAGGCGCAGGGAATCAGGACCAACCCGCTGCCCCAACCAGCGACGGCCCGGTTTCCCGCCTATACCGCTTGCCACCCTAGGCGCATGAAGGACGCGTGGCGGACGTGCAGAACTGAGGGGACGGGTGAAGCGACCTCTCCCCACCCCGTGATCATGGGGAGTGGGCGCCTTGAAGACCGCGACCCGCCCCCGTTCAGTAAATGAACTGCGCCTTCACGCCTCCCTCTTTCTACGGGGAAGGCGCGAGCGGCCTCTTTACTGTGATATGACGCATGCGTGTGGAAACCGCCCCATGCATGCCGCCCACGTCACGCACACCCCACCACGCCGTGCCATGCGCACGGGTCGTGGGAAGCATAGCGCGCAAAAAGTCTTGCTACGGTAAAAACCGCCCCGCCTGCCCGCACACCGTTTTGGGCCTGGCCCAACAATGTGTCGCGCTTATGTGTGGCCTAGGCCCGGGGGCTCCTGTAGGTGTACAAAAAGAGGGGTGCATTTTTTTACCCCTATACCTGTGCACGGGCAGTTAGAGCCGCGCCTACGGTCACGCCAAGCAGAACATGGGAGGTGAGCCAAGGTAAGACCGAAGCCCAAGACAATCAAAGCAACACCAAGGCCAAGACCAAAAAGAGCAGAGGGACGAAGCAGGTTCCCCCGGCAAGGGCAGCCTCAGCAGCCCTGACAAGACCCTTGCCGGGGCAGCTCGCCCCACACCAACAAAGCGAGCCATCCTTGAGCCCACGGCCCCCAACGCCATCATTAACATGGGGCCAGAGCTCGGGAAGGCACCTCTGTGGTGGCATGCAGATCTTTGTGAAGACATATTCAAGATCATATGAGGATTGGAAGACGACGATTCTCGGCAAGATCCTTGCCGAGGAAGGCCACCAGACCCCCCGGCAAGGCCCTTGCCAGGGACGACAACGCGCCACGGCAAGGCCCTCGCCAAGGATGCCAGCAGGGGCCACCGCCAGGCCCGCGCCAACCAAGCTTCCACCACCGTTCACATGCAGCTGCCAGCCCAACCAGCTGGGCGGGCACCTGCGTGGCAACATGCAGCTCCCAGGCCAACTCATCGAGCGCCTGTGTGGCGGCATGCAGATATTCGTGAAGGCCCCACCACTGCGCCACCTAAGCTGCCTGCCTGCCTACATGGCACCACGCACGCATCGCTGGCCAGGGCACATGTCAAAGCGAGGAGGAGCGGCGACGGACGGGACGGGCCTTGCCCCCGTCCCCAATAAAGCAAGGGGACACCTTAGCTATGCATTAAATGCGTCTTGTCCTGTAATATAAGCGATAAGCTTTGGGCACTGTACGCCTTTCCACCTCCAGTGTGTCACCGTGGCAGCCCCTTCCAACTATAAAAGGAGGCCCATGGCATACTGGAGAGGGATTCGGCTCTTTCGAACCACGCACTGACCACAGCTAGTTCGAGAGCTCAAGAACTCTCTGAAATACACCCACCAAAGCAGGACTAGGGTTTTACGCATCCTCGCGGCCTGAACCTGGGTAAATGATCCTTGTGGTATCTACTAGCCCTGCTCTTCTCGCAACCCCGCGCCTCGGCAACCGTAGTAGGGATTCTTGTGATCCCATAGGTGTCGTTCCACACCGACAACCACAATTGAGATTCAACAAAAATAGACCACTCTTTAAGGGTGCATGACCATAAAAGATATTACTCATATAAATAGAACAACCATTATTCTCTGATTTAAATGAATAACCATCTTGCATTAAATAAGATCCAGATATAATGTTCATGCTCAACGCTGGCACCAAATAACAATTATTCAGGTCTAAAACTAATCCTGAAGTTAGATGTAGAGGTAGTGATGCGGAGCATCCCACGATCATCCCCATTTACACGAAGACTACTCCCCAAGCCCCAAGTGTCCATACGATGAGACCACAAGCATACGCCATTGGACTTAAGGTGAACCCGCTCCTCTTCGAGATTTACATGAATATCCATTGGACTTGGTTGCTACCTCACCATGGAACATTGTGCATCATTAGGTACGAGGGAAACCACCACCAAGCAGCTAGGAAGCTTCCCGGAGGCCAAGGAAAGACCCCAAGACCCAAGAGCTGACCGGAAGCGTCAAGATGAAGAAAAGGAAGCGTGCAGAAATTGCACTACCGGACAGTCCGGTCCCCACAGCGGACAGTTCGGTCGCACTCAAAATGCACTACCGGACAGTCCGGTCCCCACAGCGGACAGTCCGGTGGCACACTAAAATGCATTTGTCCTCACCGGACTGTCCGGTCCTTACCACCGGACTATCCGGTAGGCCCAGTTTTGCTACGAATTGGGCTAAAAGCCCATGTAACCTCCGAGGCCCATACCCCTTCGCCCCTAGACTATATATTCCGTGCTCCTCTCAGTTTTTAGGGTTAGCGAAGAATAGATCTAGATATTGGAGCTTAGCTCATGTACCTCCCCTTGTGGGATTCCTCTTGAGAGAGAAGACTCCATTCGAGTGCAAGGCCTCCATTGGAGAAGATCCTGAGGGATTCATTAAGCCCTCATCTCCTTCACAGGATTTGGGATGAACTCTATCATGTATCTTATTTCCTTTTGTTGTTCATGTACCTTGTGGATCTTGTGTGTTTGATTGTCTAGTGGATGTGTGATTGGACTTGTTCTTGAGTGTTCCTCTTGTTTTCCCCCTTGTGTTCATCTTGTTCTTGGGGATCCCCCCTCCAATTCGTGAAAGATCTCCACTTAGGGTCTTCACCCTACAACATCTTGGTATCATGAGGCACGTTGATCACGAATTTGGAGTCTCCCCCACCAATTTATAGCCTTGATTTGCTTGGTTTCGTCCTAAAATCCGGAAATCCCCACCAAAAATAGCCCCAATTTTTTTTGTGATTTGTTGGTTTGATGATGTTTTGTTGATTTTGATCCATGGATTCGTTGTGTTTCGAGTGGATCTAGCTTCCACACAAGTTTCCCCACCTTCCATCCATGAAATCTCCTCAATTTTGACCCCAAAATCATCCATTTCCGCCCAAAAAATTCGAGTTCGTCCTTTCCCAACCCGCACCGGACTGTCCGCACCCCCGTAGCGGACTGTCCGCTGACATCAGGACCAAAATCGCTCACAGAACGGACTGTCCGCTCCCAACACCAGACTGTCCGCTTGAATCAGAAGGTTTTCGGATGAAGACCGGACTGTCTGCTACCCCGAACCGGACTGTCCGCTAGTTCAAAAACTCCTTCGGCTGATTGCTTGTTTCGGCCATATCTTCCATAGCCGGAGTCCGATTATGACGTTCTTTAGCTCGTTGAGTAGCTATTGACATCCCCCATCCATCTAGATGTGTTCCAACATCAATTGTCTCCATCAAAATTTTGACATTTTGGCATCTTTGCCTAGGTCATCCACCATATCATCCGCAAAACCACCATAGCTTTCCGCAACCTAACACATTTTGACCCTTATAGCATTTGTGGTTGCTTGAGTGGTGACTTGAGTCTCCTAAGGTGTTTCGGCTACTTAGGGACGGTTGCTTTGTCATCAACCACCACCACCACTTCTGCATTGCTAACTCCGGAACCATCTATGCATTCCGCTACCACCATTTGACATTTTCCTTTGAGATTTTGAGTTTGCGGTTTTTCCGTTTCCTAGGGTGTTTCGGCTAACTAGGAACGGTTTAACATCAACAACATCGCCGCTCACCTTCGACAAGTATTCGACATCGACCACTTCACCATTTTGACAACCTAACCGTAAGCAAGAACGGTAACCTCTATATCATCTTGGTATCGTGGTATCCCGTCATTGTACATTCATTCTTGCCATTCCTTTGTTAACCCCTAGCCATTTTGTGTCACTTTCCTATCGCTTCTAGCCATTTGAGTATTGCCGGCAATGTTACTTGTGCACATTAGTGATCCGCACCTCCAATTGCATACATACCATATCATCTTGGTATCATCATATCATCTCTTGTGTCACAAGATTGTTCCCGCATATACACAATTGCTATCTTGGTTTGTGCATTTCGCATAGTGGCCATACATACAGAAAAAAGAGAATACGCTTTTAAGCAAAGAGAAATCAAAGAGCTTGTAAGCAAGAGCCATAACATCGCCACATTGCATATCATACTACCATATTGATCATCTTGGATCATCGTGTGCGAAACACCGGGAACCATACATAATAGCATACTTGGGATAGAAAGTGAAGGAAATATGCCCTAGAGGCAATAATAAAGTGATTATTTATTTCCTTACATATCATGATAAAAGTTTATTATTCATGCTAGAATTGTATTAACAGGAAACATAATACATGTGTGAATACATAGACAAACATAGTGTCACTAGTATGCCTCTACTTGACTAGCTCATTAATCAAAGATGGTTATGTTTCCTAACCATGAACAAGGAGTTGTTATTTGATTAATGAGGTCACATCATTAGTTGAATGATCTGATTGACATGACCCATTCCATTAGCTTAGCACCCGATCGTTTAGTATGTTGCTATTGCTTTTATCCATGACTTATACATGTTTCTATGACTATGAGATTATGCAACTCCCGTTTACCATAGGAACACTTTGTGTGCTACCAAACGTCACAACGTAACTGGGTGATTATAAAGGAGTACTACAGGTGTCACCAAAGGTAGATGTTGGGTTGGCGTATTTCGAGATTAGGATTTGTCACTCCGATTGTCGGAGAGGTATCTCTGGGCCCTCTCGGTAATGCACATCACTTAAAGCCTTGCAAGCATTGCAACTAATGAGTTAGTTGCGGGATGATGTATTACGGAACGAGTAAAGAGACTTGCCGGTAACGAGATTGAACTAGGTATTGGATACCGACGGTCGAATCTCGGGCAAGTAACATACCGATGGACAAAGGGAACAACGTATGTTGTTATGCGGTCTGACCGATAAAGATCTTCGCAGAATATGTAGGAGCCAATATGGGCATCCAGGTCCCGCTATTGGTTATTGACCGGAGACGTGTCTCGGTCATGTCTACATTGTTCTCGAACCGTAGGGTCCGCACGCTTAAGGTTTCGATGACAGTTATATTATGAGTTTATGAGTTTTGATGTACCAAAGGAGTTCGGAGTCTCGGATGAGATTGGGGACATGACGAGGAGTCTCGAAATGGTCGAGACGTAAAGATCGATATATTGCACGACTATATTCGGACATCGGAAAGGTTCTGAGTGATCCGGGTATTTTCGGGAGTATCGGGGAGTTACGGGATTACGGGAGAAGTAATGGGCCTTGATGGGCTTTAGTGGGAAGAGGAAAAGGCTGCTGCGCCCCCCCTCCCCTTTGGTCCGAATTGGACTAGGGAAAAGGGGGCCGGCCACCTTTCCTTCTCCTCCTATTCGTTCTCCCTTCCTCCCCTCTTGGTGGACTCCTACTAGGACTTGGAGACCTAGTAGGACTCCACACCCTGGCGTGCCAAGCCTTGGCCGGCCTCCTCCTCCTCCTCCATCCTTTATATACAGGGGCAGGGGGCACCCCATAGACACACAAGTTGATCTACGGATCGTTCCTTAGCCGTGTGCGGTGCCCCCTTCCACCAAATTCCACCTCGGTCATATCGTTGCAGTGCTTAGGCGAAGCCCTGCGCCGGTAACACATCAAGATCGTCACCACGCCGTCGTGCTGACGGAACTCTTCCCCGACGCTTTGCTGGATCGGAGCCCGGGGATCGTCATCGAGCTGAACGTGTGCCAAGAACTCGGAGGTGCCGGAGTAACGGTGCTGTGATCGGTTGGATCGCGAGGAGAACGTACGACTACTTCCTCTACGCTGCGTCAACGCTTCCGCTTCGGTCTACGAGGGTACGTAGACAACACTCTCCCCTCTCGTTGCTATGCATCACCATGTTCTTGCGTGTGCGTAGGAAATTTTTTGAAATTACTACGTTCCCTAACAGTGGTATCAGAGCCTAGGTTTTTATGGTTTGATGTTATTTGCACGAGTAGAACACAAGTGAGTTGTGGACGATACAAGTCATACTGCCTACCAGCATGTCATACTTTGGTTCAGCGGTATTGTTGGACGAGACGATCCGGACCAACCTTACGCGTACGCTTACGCGAGACCGGTTCCCTCGACGTGCTTTGCACATAGATGGCTTGCGGAAGACTGTCTCTCCAACTTTAGTTGAACCGAGTGTGGCTACGCCCGGTCCTTGAGAAGGTTAAAACGGAGTCTATTTGACAAACTATCGTTGTGGTTTTGATGCGTAGGTAAGATGAGTTCTTGCTTAAGCCCGTAGCAGCCACGTAAAACTTGCAACAACAAAGTAGAGGACGTCTAACTTGTTTTTGCAGGGCATGTTGTGATGTGATATGGTCAAGACATGATGCTAAATTTTATTGTATGAGATGATCATGTTTTGTAACCGAGTTATCGGCAACTGGCAGGAGCCATATGGTTGTCGCTTTATTGTATGCAATGCAATCGCGATGTAATGCTTTACTTTATTACTAAGCGGTAGTGATAGTCGTGGAAGCATAAGATTGGCGAGACGACAACGATGCTACGATGGAGATCAAGGTGTCGCGCCGGTGACGATGGTGATCATGACGGTGCTTCGGAGATGGAGATCACAAGCACAAGATGATGATGACCATATCATATCACTTATATTGATTGCATGTGATGTTTATCTTTTTATGCATCTTATCTTGCTTTGATTGACGGTAGCATTATAAGATGATCTCTCACTAAATTATCAAGAAGTGTTCTCCCTGAGTATGCACCGTTGCAAAAGTTCTTCGTGCTGAGACACCACGTGATGATCGGGTGTGATAGGCTCTACGTTCAAATACAACGGGTGCAAAACAGTTGCACACGCGGAATACTCAGGTTTAACTTGACGAGCCTAGCATATAACAGATATGGCCTCGGAACACAGAGACCGAAAGGTCGAGCGTGAATCATATAGTAGATATGATCAACATAAGATGTTCACCATTGAAACTACTCCATCTCACGTGATGATCGGACATGGTTTAGTTGATTTGGATCACGTGATCACTTAGAGGATTAGAGGGATGTCTATCTAAGTGGGAGTTCTTAAGTAATATGATTAATTGAACTTAAATTTATCATGAACTTAGTCCTGGTAGTATTAGCATATCTATGTTGTAGATCAATAGCTCGCGTTGTTACTTCCCTATGTTTATTTTGATATGTTCCTAGAGAAAATTGTGTTGAAAAATGTTAGTAGCAATGATGCGGATTGGATCCGTGATCTGAGGTTTATCCTCATTGCTGCACAGAAGAATTATGTCCTTGATGCACCGCTAGGTGACATGACCTATTGCAGGAGCAGATGCAGACATTATGAATGTTTTGCTAGCTCAATATGATGACTACTTAATAGTTTAGTGCACCATGCTTAACTGCTTAGAATCGGGACTTCAAAGACGTTTTGAACGTCATGGAGCATATGAGATGTTCTAGGAGTTGAAGTTAATATTTCAAGCAAATACCCGAGTTGAGAGATATGAAGTCTCCAACAAGTTCTATAGCTAAAAGATGGAGGAGAATTGCTCAACTAGTGAGCATGTGCTCAGATTGTCTGGGTACTACAATCGCTTGAATCAAGTGGGAGTTAATCTTCGAGATAATATAGTGATTGACAGAATTCTCTAGTCACCATCACCAAGTTAGTAGAACTTCGTGATGAACTATAATATGCAAGGGATAACGGAAAATATTCCCAAGCTCTTCGCGATGCTAAAATCAGCGAAGGTAGAAATCAAAGAAAAACATCAAGTGTTGATGGTTGACAAGATCACTAGTTTCAAGAAAAGGGCAAAAGGAAAGAAGGGGAACTTCAAGAAGAACGGCAAGCAAGTTGCTGCTCAAGTGAAAAAGCCCAAGTATGGTCCTAAGCCTGAGACTAAGTGCTTCTACTGCAAAGGGACTGGTCACTGGAAGCGGAACTACCCCAAGTGATTGGCGGATAAGAAGGATGGCAAAGTGAACATAAGTATATTTGATATACATATTATTGATGTGTACTTTACTAGTGTTCATAGCAACCCCTCAGTATTTGGTACTAGTTCAAGTTGCTAAGACTAGTAACTCGAAACGGGAGTTGCAGAATGGAAAAAGACTAGTTAAAGGGCAAGGTGACGATGTGTGTTGGAAGTGGTTCCAAGATTGATATGATCATCATCACACACTCCCTATACTTTCGGGATTAGTGTTGAAACTAAATAAGTGTTATTTGGTGTTTGCGTTGAGCATGAATATGATTTGATCATGTTAATTGCAATACCGTTATTCATTTAAGTTAGAGAACAATTGTTGTTCTATTTACATGAATAAAACCTTCTATGGTCATACACACCAATGAAAATAGTTCATTGGATCTCGATCGTAGTGATACACATATTCATAATATTGAAACCAAAAGATGCGAAGTTAATGATGATAGTGCAACCTATTTGTGGCACTGCCGTTTAGGTCATATTGGTGTAAAGCGCATGAAGAAACTCCATGCTGATGGGATTTTGGAATCACTTGATTATGAATCACTTGATGCTTGCGAACCATGCCTCTTGGGCAAGATGACTAAAACGCCGTTCTCCGGAACAATGGAGCAAGCAACAGATTTGTTGGAAATCATACATACTGATGTATGTGGTCCGATGAATATTAAGGCTCGCGACAAGTATCATTATTTTCAGAACTTCACAGATGATTTAAGCAGATATGGGTATATCTACTTAATGAAACATAAGTCTGAAACGTTTGAAAAGTTCAAAGAATTTCAGAGTGAAGTGGATAATCATCGTAACAAGAAAATAAAAAATTTCTACGATATGATCGCAGAGGTAAAATATTTGAGTTACGAGTTTTGGCCTTCAGTTAAAACCGTGTGGAATAGTTTCACAAATTCATGCCACCTGGAATACCACAGCATAATGGTGTGTCCGAACGTCATAACCGTACTTTATTGGATATAGTACAATCTATGATGTTTCTTACCGATTTACCAATATCGTTTTGGGATCATGCATTAGAGACAGCTGCATTCACGTTAAAAGGGGCACCATCTAAGTCCGTTGAGACGACACAATATGAACTATGGTTTAGCAAGAAACCAAAGTTGTCATTTCTTAAAGTTTGGGGTTGTGATGCTTATATGGAAAAGTTTCATCCTGATAAGCTCAAACCCAAATCGGGGAAATATGTCTTCATAGGATACCCAAAGGAAATTGTTGGGTACACCTTCTATCACAGATCCAAAGACAAGACATTTGTTGCTGAGAATGGATCCTTTCTAGAGAAGGAGATTCTCTCGAAAGAAGTGAGTGGGAGGAAAGTAAAAACTTGATAAGGTAATTGTACCTTCTCCCTTATTGGAAAGTAGTTCATCACAGAAATCTGTTCTTGTGACTACTACACCAATGAGTAAGGAAGCTAATGATGATGATCATGTAACTTCAAGATCAAGTTACTACCGAATCTCGTAAGTAAACTAGAGTGAGATCCGCACCAGAGTGGTACGGTAATCCTGTTCTGGAAGTCATGTTACTAGACCATGACGAACTTGTGAACTATGAGGAAGCGATGATGAGCCCAGATTCCGCAAAATGGTTAGAGGCCATGAAATCTGAGATATGATCCATGTATGAGAACAAAGTATGGACTTTGATGGATTTGCCCAATGATCGGCAAGCCAAAGGAAATAAATGGATCTTGAAGAGGAAGACGGACACTGATAGTAGTGTTACTATCTACAAAGCTAGAATTGTCGCAAAAGGTTTTCGACAAGTTCAAGGTGTTGACTACGATGAGAGTTTCTCACTCGTATCTATGCTTAAGTCTGTCCGAATCATGTTAGCAATTGCCGCATTTTATGAAATCCGGCAAATGGATAAACAAAACTACATTCCTTAATGGATTTATTAAAGAAGAGTTGTATACGATGCAACTAGAAGGTTTTGTCGATCCTGAAGGTGTTAACAAAATATGCAAGCTCCAGCGATCCATCTATGGACTGGTGCAAGCATCTCGGAGTTGGAATATACGCTTTGATGAGTTGATCAAAGCATATAGTTTTATACAGACTTGCGGTGAAGCCTGTATTTACAAGAAAGTGAGTGGGAGCACTACAGCATTTCTGATAAGTATATGTAAATGACATATTATTGATCGGAAATAATGTAGAATTATTCTGTGAAGCATAAAGGAGTATTTGAAAGGAGTTTTTCGAAGAAGGACCTCGGTGAAGCTAATTACATATTGAGCATCAAAATCTATAGAGATAGATCAAGACGCTTGATAAGTTTTTTCAATGAGTACATACCTTGACAAGATTTTGAAGTAGTTCAAAATGGAACAGTCAAAGAAAGAGTTCTTGCCTGTGTTACAAGGTGTGAAATTGAGTAAGACTCAAAGCCCGACCACGGCAGAAGATAGAAAGAGAATGAAAGTCATTCCCTATGCTTTGGCCATAGGTTCTATAAAGTATGCCATGCTGTGTACCAGACCTATTGTATACCCTACCCTGAGATTGACACGGGAGTACAATAGTGATCTAGGAGTAGATCACTGGACGGCGGTCAAAATTATCCTTAGTAAAATAAGGATATGTTTCTCGATTATGGATGTGACAAAAAGGTTCGTCGTAAAAGGTTACGTCGATGCAAGTTTTGACACTAATCTAGATGACTCTAAGTCTCAATCTAGATACATATTGAAAGTGGGAGCAATTAGCTAAAGTAGCTCCGTGCAGAGCATTGTAGACATAGAAAATTGCAAAATACATAACGGATCTGAATGTGGCAGACCCGTTGACTAAACTTCTCTCACAAGCAAAACATGATCACACCGTAGTACTCTTTGGGTGTTAATCACATAGCGATGTGAACTAGATTACTGAATCTAGTAAACCCTTTGGGTGTTGGTCACATATCGATGTGAACTATTGCTGATAAATCACATGGCGATGTGAACTAGATTATTGACTCTAGTGCAAGTGGGAGACTGAAGGAAATATGCCCTAGAGGCAATAATAAAGTGATTATTTATTTCCTTACATATCATGATAAAAGTTTATTATTCATGCTAGAATTGTATTAACAGGAAACATAATACATGTGTGAATACATAGACAAACATAGTGTCACTAGTATGCCTCTACTTGACTAGCTCATTAATCAAAGATGGTTATGTTTCCTAACCATGAACAAGGAGTTGTTATTTGATTAATGAGGTCACATCATTAGTTGAATGATCTGATTGACATGACCCATTCCATTAGCTTAGCACCCGATCGTTTAGTATGTTGCTATTGCTTTTATCCATGACTTATACATGTTTCTATGACTATGAGATTATGCAACTCCCGTTTACCATAGGAACACTTTGTGTGCTACCAAACGTCACAACGTAACTGGGTGATTATAAAGGAGTACTACAGGTGTCACCAAAGGTAGATGTTGGGTTGGCGTATTTCGAGATTAGGATTTGTCACTCCGATTGTCGGAGAGGTATCTCTGGGCCCTCTCGGTAATGCACATCACTTAAAGCCTTGCAAGCATTGCAACTAATGAGTTAGTTGCGGGATGATGTATTACGGAACGAGTAAAGAGACTTGCCGGTAACGAGATTGAACTAGGTATTGGATACCGACGGTCGAATCTCGGGCAAGTAACATACCGATGGACAAAGGGAACAACGTATGTTGTTATGCGGTCTGACCGATAAAGATCTTCGCAGAATATGTAGGAGCCAATATGGGCATCCAGGTCCCGCTATTGGTTATTGGCCGGAGACGTGTCTCGGTCATGTCTACATTGTTCTCGAACCGTAGGGTCCGCACGCTTAAGGTTTCGATGACAGTTATATTATGAGTTTATGAGTTTTGATGTACCAAAGGAGTTCGGAGTCCCGGATGAGATTGGGGACATGACGAGGAGTCTCGAAATGGTCGAGACGTAAAGATCGATATATTGCACGACTATATTCGGACATCGGAAAGGTTCTGAGTGATCCGGGTATTTTCGGGAGTATCGGGGAGTTACGGGATTACGGGAGAAGTAATGGGCCTTGATGGGCTTTAGTGGGAAGAGGAAAAGGCTGCTGCGCCCCCCCTCCCCTTTGGTCCGAATTGGACTAGGGAAAAGGGGGCCGGCCACCTTTCCTTCTCCTCCTATTCGTTCTCCCTTCCTCCCCTCTTGGTGGACTCCTACTAGGACTTGGAGACCTAGTAGGACTCCACACCCTGGCGTGCCAAGCCTTGGCCGGCCTCCTCCTCCTCCTCCATCCTTTATATACAGGGGCAGGGGGCACCCCATAGACACACAAGTTGATCTACGGATCGTTCCTTAGCCGTGTGCGGTGCCCCCTTCCACCAAATTCCACCTCGGTCATATCGTTGCAGTGCTTAGGCGAAGCCCTGCGCCGGTAACACATCAAGATCGTCACCACGCCGTCGTGCTGACGGAACTCTTCCCCGACGCTTTGCTGGATCGGAGCCCGGGGATCGTCATCGAGCTGAACGTGTGCCAAGAACTCGGAGGTGCCGGAGTAACGGTGCTGTGATCGGTTGGATCGCGAGGAGAACGTACGACTACTTCCTCTACGCTGCGTCAACGCTTCCGCTTCGGTCTACGAGGGTACGTAGACAACACTCTCCCCTCTTGTTGCTATGCATCACCATGTTCTTGCGTGTGCGTAGGAAATTTTTTGAAATTACTACGTTCCCTAACAGAAAGTTTATCTGAGGGAGTCCTGGATTAGGGGGTGTTCGGGTAGCCGGACTATACCTTCTACCGGACTCTCGGACTATGAAGATACACGATTGAAGACTTCGTCCCGTGTCCGGATGGGACTTTCCTTGGCGTGGAAGGCAAGCTTGGCGATGCGGATATTCAAGATCTCCTACCATTGTAACCGACTTTGTGTAACCCTAACCCTATCCGGTGTCTATATAAACCGGAGGGTTTTAGTCCATAGGACAACTTCATCATACAACAATCATACCATAGACTAGCTTCTAGGGTTTAGCCTCCTTGATCTCGTGGTAGATCTACTCTTGTACTACCCATATCATCAATATTAATCAAGCAGGAAGTAGGGTTTTACCTCCATCGAGAGGGCCCGGACCTGGGTAAAACTTCGTGTCCCTTGTCTCCTGTTACCATCCAGCCTAGACGCACAGTTCGGGACCCCCTACCTGAGATCCACCGGTTTTGACACCGACATTGGTGCTTTCATTGAGAGTTCCTCTGTGTCGTCACTTTTAGGCCCGATGGCTCCTTTGATCATCAACGACGATGCGGTCCAGGGTGAGACTTTTCTCCCCGGACAGATCTTCGTCTTCGGCGGCTTCGCACTGCGGGCCAACTCGCTTGGCCACCTGGAGCAGATCGAAAGCTATGCCCCTGGCCATCATGTCAGATTTGGAAGCTTAAACTACACGGCAGACATCCGCGGGGATTTGATCTTCGACGGATTCGAGCCACAGCCAAGCGCGCCACACTGTCTCGAGGGGCATGATCTAGCTCTGCCGCCGAACAGTGCCCTGGAGGCCGCACACGCACCGGTTCTGACCCTTAATTCGGAGCCTATTGCACCAAACGAGGATGAGCGGTTGGACGTCACCTCGGGGGCTGCGATCTCAAAGGCGGTCGAGCCGAACACCGGCCCCGCATTCTGCATGACATGTGACTCCGAGGATCCATATTCCCCTCCGTACTCTGAACCCCCCGCGCCCCTGCCGATCGAATCCGATTGGGCGCCGATCATGGAGTTCACCGCCACGGACATCTTTCAGCACTCGCCCTTCGGCGACATCCTGAACTCACTAAAGTCTCTCTCTTTATCGGGAGAGCCCTGGCCGGACTATGGTCAGCAAGGATGGGATACGGACGATGAAGAAATTCAAAGCCCACCCACCACCCACTTTGTAGCCACTGTCGACGAATTAACCGACATGCTCGACTTCGACTTCGAAGACATCGACGGTATGGACGACGATGCAGGAGACGAACAGGAACCAGCACCTGTAGGGCGCTGGAAGGCCACCTCGTCATATGACATATATATGGTGGACGCTCCAAAAGATGGAGATGGCGATGGAAAAGTGGGGGATGATACTTCTAAGAAACATCCCAAACGCCGACGTCAGCGGCGCCACTCTAAATCCAGCCAAAGCAAAAACGGTGATTCCGTCACCGGAGATAATACTACTCCGGATAGCGCTGAAGAACACCCCCTCCAACAAGATTCGGCACAGGAAGATGGAGAATCCAGCCCTCATGAGAGGGCGACAGACCGAGAGGTTGAGGACGATAATTATATGCCTCCCTCCGAAGACGAGGCAAGCCTCGACGACGACGAATTCGTCGTACCATCAGACCCCGCCGAACAAGAGCGTTTCAAACGCAGGATTTTAGCCACGGCAAGCAGCCTCAAGAAAAAGCAACAACAGCTTAGAGCTGATCAAGATTTGCTAGCTGATAGATGGACTGAAGTCCTTGCGGCCGAAGAGTATGAACTCAAACGCCCCTCAAAGCGTTACCCAAAGCGCAGGCTGCTACCCCGATTAGAGGAGGAAGCACCTACATCACCAGCGCATGACATGGCCGACCGGCCACCTCGTGGCCGCGACAGAGAGGCCTCTAAGCCCTCCACTCAAGCCATGCCCCGACGCCGCTCAAAACATGCTAAGGCACAGGAAAACGCGCCAGACCTGCGAGATATACTGGAGGACAAGGCAAGGCAAACAAGATCAATCTACGGATCGCGCGGGCGCCCCACGGCACGTGACGGTGATCGTCACTCCGGATACGATAAATCCGGCCGGGCCGAACACAATGGACAAAGCTCCTCTAAGCTGCGTCGTGATATAGCCTAGTATAGAGGCGTCGCACACCTAGTATGCTTCACAGATGAAGTAATGGATCATAAAATCCCTGAGGGCTTCAAACCCGTAAACATCGAATCATACGATGGCACAACAGATCCTGCAGTATGGATCGAGGATTATCTCCTTCATATCCACATGGCCCGCGGTGATGATCTACATGCCATCAAATACCTCCCACTCAAACTTGAGGGACCGGCCAGGCATTGGCTCAATATCTTGCCAGCAGACTCAATCGATTCTTGGGAGGACCTAGAAGCCGCATTCCTTGACAACTTCCAGGGCACTTATGTGCGACCACCGGACGTCGACGACCTAAGCCACATAATCCAACAGCCAGAGGAATCGGCCAGGCAATTCTGGACACGGTTCCTAACAAAGAAAAACCAGATAGTCGACTGTCCGGACGCAGAGGCCCTAGCAGCCTTCAAGCATAATATCCGCGATGAGTGGCTTGCTCGGCACCTAGGACAGGAAAAGTCGAAATCCATGGCAGCCCTCACGACACTCATGACCCGCTTTTGCGCGGGAGAAGACAGCTGGCTAGCTCGCAGTAACAACTTAGCAAAGAACCCTGGTAATTCGGATACCAAGGGCAAAAGCGGCAGGACACGTCAGAACAAGCAAAAGCGCCGCGTTAGTAGCGACAGCAACGAAGACACGGCAGTTAATGCCGGATTCAGAGGCTATAAATCCGGTCAGCGGAAAAAGCCATTCAAAAAGAATACTCAGGGTCCGTCCAGTTTGGACCGAATACTCGACCGCTTGTGCCAGATACATGGCACCCCCAAAAGGCCAGCTAATCACACCAACAGGGATTGTTGGGTGTTCAAGCAGGCAGGCAAGCTAAGAGCCGAAAATAAAGACAAGGGGCTGCATAGCGATGACGAGGAGGAGCCCAGGCCGCTGAACAATAGTGGACAGAAGGGTTTTCCCCCACAAGTGCGGACGGTGAACATGATATACGCAACCCACATTCCCAAGAGGGAGCGGAAGCGTACGCTACGGGACGTATACGTGATGGATCCAGTCGCCCCAAAGTTCAACCCTCCTCCTGCCCGATCACTTTCGATCAAAGGGACCACCCCACTAGCATCCGTCACGGCGGCCTCGCCGCATTGGTTCTCGACCCAATTATCGATGGATTTCATCTCACAAGAGTCCTCATGGACGGCGGAAGCAGCCTGAACCTGCTTTACCAGGATACAGTGCGAAAAATGGGCATAGATCCCTCGAGGATTAAGCCCACCAAAACGACCTTTAAAGGCGTTATACCAGGTGTAGAGGCCAACTGTAAAGGCTCAATAACACTTGAAGTGGTCTTCGGATCCCCGGACAATTTCCGAAGCGAAGAGTTAATCTTCGGTATAGTCCCGTTTTGCAGTGGCTATCACGCCCTGCTCGGGCGAACCGCATTTGCAAAGTTCAATGCGGTGCCACACTACGCATATCTCAAGCTCAAGATGCCAGGCCCTCAAGGAGTAATTACGGTAAACGGAAACACCGAGCGCTCCCTCCGAACGGAGGAGCACATGGCGGCCCTCGCAGCAGAAGTGCAAAGCAGCCTTTTTAGGAAATTCTCCAGTCCGGCCGCTAAAAAGCCGGACACTGTCAAGGGCGCCCGGAGTAACCTACAACAAGACCGCCTGGCACATTCTGAGCAGGCATAGCAATGCGGCCCCAACCCCAGCCCTAGCGACATAGCGAAACCAGTGCTTCGCGTACATAACTACGCTCTTGAAATACCATGGGCGCAGGGGAAGGGGCACAATAACGGCAAGCCCAAAATACGGCCTAAAACGTACTAGGGGCTGCTGAACTCTTTTTTTAATTTTTTCTTACTTTCAGGACTCCATACTTCGGACGATCTGTTCGGCAATTTAACTGCCGCACGAACGATGCATGATCCAGGGAAGCAGACAAGCCATGCGGCATTATGGAACTCCCAGGTGGTCTCTGTTACGAGCAGTATACCTGTTTTGAATACAATTCCGCGGCCTGCCCCTGGCCAGGACATGTTAAATAGTCCAATATCTTTTGCTCATCGCACTACTTGTATCGTTCTGTTCTGATAGCAGCCTTTCTATAAACAATGCATAACTTTCTGTCTATTTTTTGCATTATCCTCTTTTCATACATATGTTTATGACATGTTGCACCCGTACACTGTGGTACGGCAAAATACGCCTGGGGCTTCAGCACCCATAAATATGGCGTGAGAAGTCGATACACTTTCACAAGTGCGGCACCCCGAACTTATAGCACTATATGCATCGGCTCCGAATCATGATTTGGGTCAATATTTGGGTTTGCCCGGCTCCTATGTTTTGGTGCCTTACGTTCTGCTATATCGGCTAAGGTAGCACTAGGAGAACCACTGCGATTGTGCCCCAGTTGAGCTGGGCTAAGCACCTCAGTGGAGAAAGCTAAAACTGACTGTCATGATGAGGCGAGAGACCGGTCGCTGTTCGAGAGGTTTTTCGAGTCCCTAAAGACTTATGCCGCTTCGAGCGAGGAGCCGGCTTTGTCCGGTCAAGGCGTGGATAGCGCCCCAAACTCGGTCTTCCGAACTAGGGGCTTCGCCGAAATTTAAAATTATAGAGTCCTATGGCTAAGTGAGAGTGTTCAAGCATTATAGTCCGATTGCCTGGTTCATTGTGCTAAGCGCCTACCTCGAAGGACCCAAATATGGGAAAAAGAGCGCTCAGGTTTATCCCGAACACCCCAGCACTAGTGGCATGGGGGCAGAAGCCGATGACTAGCCATCTCTCAATTTTTGATAAACGGCCGCACAGAAACTAATATTTTAAATTCAACAAGCATTGCTTAGCGCATATGAACAAGTTTTCAGCGCACAGGATAAACACGAGCGAGTTCATTCAAAAATTACATCCTTGGTACATTCATCCGCCACAAGGCGGGCACCTGCAAGAACATCCTTATAGTAGTTCTCGGGCTTGCGATGCTCCTTCCCCGGCGGCGGCCCGTCCCTCACAAGCTTCTCACCGTCCAGCTTACCCTAGTGCACGTTTGCACGGGCAAGGGCCCTATGGGCACCTTCGATGCAGACGGAGCGCTTGATGACCTCGAGCCTTGGACAGGCCTCCACCAGACGCCGCACCAGCCCGAAGTAGCTCCCAGGCAGAGCCTCTCCAGGCCACAGCCGAACTATGAAGCCCTTCATGGCCTGTTCGGCCGCCTTGTGGAGCTCGACCAGCTACTTCAGCTGGTCGCTCAAGGGCACAGGGTGTCCGGCCTCAGCATACTGAGACCAGAACACCTTCTCTGTCGAGCTACCCTCTTCGGCTCGGTAGAATGCGGCGGCATCGGATATGCTGCGGGGAAGATCTGTGAATGCCCCTGGAGAACTCCGGATTCGGGTAAGTAACAAGTAGTTTACTTTTATATGTTTGCTTTGCATAAAGAATGCCTTAACCACCGCTATCTTTTTCACCTCCTCCAACTCTTGGAGGGCCTTTTGGGCTTCGGCCCTGGCAGACTCGGCAGTCTTGACGGCCGCGGCGAGCTCGGACGCTCGTGTTTTAGAGTCAAGCTCCAAACTCTCATGTTTTTTCATGAGAGACTGAAGCTCTTGCTGCGCCTCGCCGACCTGCGCCTCAAATTTCTCTCACTCGGTGCGCTTCGTGGCCGCTCTCTTCTCGGCCTCGGACAGCGCCTGCTTGAGGGTCGCCACCTCAGTCGTGGCCCCTACAATAAGAAGTACAATCCTGTTATTTTTTGCAATCACGTCTTTTTATAGGCACTTTCTCTATAAGGTATCTCTTACCTTCTTTCTCCTCCAGCTGCCGCTTGGCAAGGCCGAGCTCTTGCTCAGTCCGCTCGAGGCCCTGTTGCAGGGCACCCACCTCCGCAGTCAGTGCGGCGGTGGCTAGCAGTGAAGCCTGCATACACATATTGACTCTTTTTTGTTAGACTCCTGCGAAATTTAATAGATCCTATATTCGGCTTTTCTTTCCGAATGCCAAACAGAGCCAGGGGCTACTGTCTATGCGGTAATATTTTTACATATTTTTACTTACCTCGAAGCCTGTTAGAAGGCTAGCACAAGCTTCAGTCAGTCCGCTCTTGGCGGACTGAACCCTCTAGATCACCGTACTCATGATAGTACGGTGCTCCTCGTCGATGGAGGCGCAGTCAAGCACCTCCAGTAGATTGTCCGGCACCTCCGGTTGGACAGAGGCCGCCGGCTTAGAAGGCTTGCTCCTCTTGGAAGGAGTTCACCTGCCGCGCCTGTTGAAGATTCCGGCGCGGTGTTCGGCTCAAAGCTGGACTTGGAGCCCTGGGGGGTCTTGTCCCCTTTACTCCTGGAGTCCGGGAGGTCGGCTTGCGGCTCCTCCAGGACCACCTCCTCTGGCCCCAGAGCTTGTTGCGACGCCACTTCGGCGTCGTCCGCCATGCGGGGGGAAACAGCGGGAAGAACGGAATTCACGTCCGATGAATCCAGGGAGCCACTCGACGAGTCGTCGAGCCCGTCCTTGGGCGGGCTGCATGATTATATTCGACGTTAGGGAAAGCTGTGCGACAAAGGAATATCATGAGTTACTCTGGTATCCAAATTCTTACGATGCCGCCGGACGCTTGGCCCTGTCCGGCCACTCCTCGTCGTCCTCGTTGGCGTTAAGGGAGTAGTCCGGCGGAGGGGTCTTCCTCCTCTTGGACCCTTCGGCCTCCCCCGTTGGGGCGGCCTTCCTTTTCTTACCTCCCCCCGCTAGAGGGGGAGAGATTTCTTCTTCCTCCTCCTCGTTTTCACGGGAGGAGAGCGTCTCAGATTCGTGGATGACGAGTCCGACACCACCATATGCCGGGCACTCTTTCGAGTCCCCGTGGCCTTATTCTTCTTGGCCTTCTTCTCCAGCACCACATAAGGTGCCGGAGCCAGCAGCTTCGCTAAGCGGGCAGGGGCTGGGTCTTCGGGCAAGGGAGCCGGACAGTTAATCGGTCCGGACTTCGCCTGCCAAGCCTGTCAAAGGTGAGGGAGTTTGGATCCCGCATAGAGTCAAACTATGGAAAAACTTAAACATCCTGTAAAAGGTGAAAGTAGCTTACCTCGCTAGCGTGACGCTGCGAGCTGTATCCGCGGTCCTCGGAAGCGGATGCGGGAGCCTCGGCGCCTTTGGTTAGCACCTTCCAGACGTCTTCATACATCGTGTCGAAGAGCCTGTTAAGGGTTTGGTGCTGCGCCGGGTCGAACTCCCACAGATTAAAGTCCCGTTGTTAACACGAGAGGATCCGGCAGACGAGCATAACCTGGACTACATTAACAAGCTTGATCGGCTTGTTCACCAGGGACTGGATGCATGTCTGCAATCCGGTCACCTCTTTTTCGTCACCCCACGACAGGCCCGTCTCTTTCCAGGACATAAGCTGGGTGGGGGGGTCCGGATCGGAACTCTGGGGCCGCGATCCATTTCGGATCGTGCGGCTCGGTGATATAAAACCACCCGGATTGCCACCCCTTCAAGGTCTCCACAAAGGAGCCCTCGAGCAATAGGACGTTGGCCATCTTGCCCGCCATGGCGCCTCCGCACTCTGCCTGGCTGCCGCGCACCACCATAGGCTTGACGTTAAAGGTCTTGAGCCAGAGGCCGAAATGGGGGCGGATGCGGAGGAAAGCCTCGCACACGACGATAAACGCCAAGATGTTGAGGACGAAGTTCGGGGCCAGATCGTGGAAATCCAGGCCGTAGTAGAAGATGAGCCCCTGGACAAATGGGTGGATTGGAAAACCCAGTCCGCGGAGGAAATGGGGAAGGAATACTACCCTCTCATGGGGCCTTGGAGTGGGGAGAAGCTGCCCCTCCTCGGGAAGCTGGTGCGCGATGTCTTTGGACAAGTATCCGGCCTTCCTTAGCTTTTTGACATGGCCCTCCGTGACGGAGGAGACCATCCACTTGCCTCCCGCTCCGGACATTGCTGGAGAAGGTTGAGGTGGGAAGCGCGGGCTTGGGTGCTGGAGCTCAAGTGCACGGAAGATGGATAGGCGAAGGAGGAAGAAGGCGTAGGTAAAAAGGTGGATCCTTATCCCCTTATATGGGCGGATGCGGCTATGCGTCCCCACCAGCCTAGTAAAACTCGCTTGCCTCCCAAGCGCCGTGATAAATGGCGCGGTTGGGTTACCCACGTCCGTATTGATGAGAATACCGTAAATGGGGGACACGATCTCTGCTTTGACAAGACGTGCCAAGGAAACCGCCTCGCAGAACGTGCTGAGGTGGAAAAGTAAAAACGATTCGAGTAAAGAACTTGGTCGTAGTGTGATGTCACGCTGCGGAATACGTCAGCAGATTAGATTTGTGTTAATATTATTCTCTCTATGGCAATATGTGGAAACTTATTTTGCAGAGCCGGACACTACTCTTGGTGTTTACAATCTTTTATGAAGAACTTGGAGTAGGAACCCGCCTTGCAATGCCGAAGACAATCTGCGCGCCGGACTCGTCGTCATTGAAGCCTGGTTCAGGGGCTATTGAGGGAGTCCTGGATTAGGGGATGTTCGGGTAGCCGGACTATACCTTCTACCGGACTGCCGGACTATGAAGATACACGATTGAAGACTTCGTCCCGTGTCCGGATGGGACTTTCCTTGGCGTGGAAGGCAAGCTTGGCGATGCGGATAATCAAGATCTCCTACCATTGTAACCGACTTTGTGTAACCCTAACCCTATCTGGTGTCTATATAAACCGGAGGGTTTTAGTCCGTAGGACAACTTCATCATACAACAATCATACCATAGGCTAGCTTCTAGGGTTTAGCCTCCTTGATCTCGTGGTAGATCTACTCTTGTACTACCCATATCATCAATATTAATCAAGCAGGAAGTAGGGTTTTACCTCCATCGAGAGGGCCCGAACCTGGGTAAAACTTCGTGTCCCTTGTCTCCTGTTACCATCCAGCCTAGACGCACAGTTCGGGACCCCCTACCCAAGATCCGCCGGTTTTGACACCGACATTATCCATTTTGCATCTTATAGGTTGTGCACAAGTGTCATATCTGCCTATTGAGCAATCGTGCTAGCGTCTCTCTTGAGTTGTGCAACACGAGCGTTTTCCGTGGATTCCACATTTTGTGCTCACTCCTTGGTTGCATGACCCCATTTATCTATCCGTGTGTGCGTTTCCGTGTGCCATTCATTGTTATTGGTCTACTTGTTTCACTTGCGAATTTGTGAATCTCTTTCAACATTATTGACTCTTGCTAACATTTTGCATGAAATTTTTGTGCCACTATCCTGACCGAGCTCCACCATAAGCTTTACTTGATAGGTGTGAGTGAACAAGGACGGTACCAATTCCACTATTCTTTCATTTCACATTGAGTGAAATGGGATACATCCTCAACATTGGGAAAAGGTAACTTGGTATTTTTTATCTCATTTCCTACTCACCTCTACTCGAGTCTTGTGATGGATAGGCAAGGCATTTCACCTTCTGTCTACAACAACGACGAGTTCGATGCCATGAACAACAACTTGAATACCAAGATGCAAGCTCAAATGGAGGAGATCAAAGCCCTCATCAAGTCCTACAAGAGATCTTCCTCATCTTCGAGAAGACACTCAAGTGCACATGCTTCCGAGCTACCATCTCCGGCAAGGTCACATCGGCGTCCACACCATCACCACCAAGAACGTGAAGGTTAAGAGCTCAACACCAACTACCGCTCAATGACTTCACCATCTCCCTTGGCATCTTCGCCAAGCAACTTCAAGGCATCTTCGCCTACGGACATACGACATCTTCCCCAACAAGCACCCCAAGACTATACTCAAGAGAAGCTCCCCAAGCTCAAGTCCGTGACTTCCACGAGCTACTACGACCTCGACACCGACCACATGATTCCTTTCTATGGAACTCAAGAACCCGAGGAGTATCTCGAATGGGAGCGCCTAATGGACGACTACCTCAAGCTACATCAAGTTCCTCCCGAAGATCAAGTGAAGTTCGCAACAAGAAACTTCCACAACTACGCATCAACATGGTGGCTTCACACACCTTCGGAGAGCTCCAACATGAGTTGGTCCAAGACGAAGAGAGCTATGCGGCGAGAGTTTGTGCCTCCAACCTACACGGAACAACTTCTACGCCAATTGGAGAATACCACCCAAGGATCCAAGTCCATCGATGCGTACTTCAAGGAGATGAAGATTGCCTTGTGACGAGCCGGCGTGGATGACCCCATGTCGATGAAGCTCCACTTCATGATGGGATTGCACAACGACATCTCCAAGACGATCTTCCTCGAGAACTACAAGTCCGTCGACGACAACTACATGGATGCTCTCAAGGCGGAACAAGAACTCATGAAGGCCAAGGCTTCTCCACCCCAAGCTCACTTCGCGACGACCAAGCTCCATGAGAACGAGCATGAGGATAGCACAACCAAGATGTCTAAGCCCGACGAGCTCCAATACGATGCTCCCAAGTTCGACTCCACCGCCATCCCTCTTTGTGGCATTGATGATGTCGAGTCTTCCTCGACTCTTTTTCAAGACGGTGCCGCGACGAGTAGGACTACGGAGACCTTCAAGGACCAAGCTTTCGAGGCGAGCGACAAGGTGGTGAGCAAGGATGATGCTTCCATCTTTGGAGGCGAGAGTGATGATGTTCCATCTTCGGCCTTCATCCACAGCAATGATGACGAGATGATCATGCATGGGACTTTCCCTTCGGTCATGGAGGATAGTGATGATGTGCCATCTTCTGCCTTCATCCACGGCGACGATGACGAGATGGTTGAGCATGGGATTTTCCCTTCAACCACGGAGACGTATGATGGCTTGAGTGACTTTTGCCACCATATTGAGAGTGAGAGTGACTTCACCACTAGCCCCATATACGACGAGTTGCCCCAATTCCCATGTGAGGAGAGCCACAATCCCCACCACTTGAGTGAGATGAGTGACTCCACCATATGTGAGATTGAGTGCACCTACTTTAATGGAGTGAGTGAACCACCACATAGAGAGAGTGAGATAGTTCATAGGTCTTGTGAGGCCAATTTCAACACTAACGACTTGACCTCTACCTCTATTGTGTCTTCTCCTTTGGTGCTAGGTCCCATATATGATGACGCGCCAATTCGAGATGACTTCTTCCTCCCTTTGGGCAAGACGATGGCCATGGTGTACTATGATGCACCCCACACATGGTTCCATCAAGATGAAGATGACAATGAGTGGATCTTCGACACCTCACCTACAACACATGAGCGACGCTCTAATGGTAACATAGGTGATGGTGCTTCTCTTGTCCCACTAGTGGACTATTTCCCCAATGATTGCTTGCATGATGTTGATCCACCTATCCCCATGCTTCATGCTAGTGCAACTTCTTCGTGTAATGACTTACCAATTTATGATGAATATGATGATGAGCGTGTTGAGTTGCCTAGTTGTGATGCTATGCTCCATAGGATATCATGTGAAAATTCTATTGGTCACGTCATGTTTGACAATCCATTAAACTTGTCATATGCTATGAGTGAGATCTCCCATATTGCATCATTTCAATCTCAACATAGTAACTATGCATGCCCCATTAAAATAAATCCCATTTGCACTTATGGCATAGATGACAAGATGATGGTCACTGGCTTTTGTTTTTCATGTGATGATATTGCCATGCTTCCTCTACATGATTTGCGCAATTCATATACTATTCCATGCCATGATCACATTGTTCCAAATATGCTTTGTTTTGGATGTTGTCAATATTCTCCATGTGATGTTTCTACAAATGCTCATGAGGAGACCCCCATAGTTTCCTCATACATATTAGGAGATTTTGATGCTTTCCATACTTTGCATGCTTCCCATAATTGCTTGCACCATATGCATTCCATGAATAACAATGCTCTACATATTTCTCATGATGCATTACACAATTTGAGTCTCCATTATGCTACACATAACAACAAACCCATCATGATGGATGACATGTTTCTATATCACACATCTCATTTATTTGAGCATTGGATATTTGGTGCTAACCAACACAAGCACGTCTGCATCATGATGGATGATGTGTACATATACCACACACACACAATTTTTCCTTTGCCTTTGTTTTGTGTAGGTACTTATGAACACTCGTCAACCTCACAATCCCATGAGTTGACGAAACAAGCTCTTGAGAGCAACGATGTCACGCCCAAGATGCGACCCTATCCTAAAGGAACTCGAAGGTCCCACCAAGGATAGAAGCGCATCTTGAAGATGCTTTTGCAAGGTGGATATCATTACATCAACATTACATAATAGATGGGGATACATCCAAGACATACAATGTCACATGAATACAACAATACATCATACAAGATCAACATCCGACTACGGATGAAACATAAACAGAAACTCAAACGACATCCACCCTGCTAGCCCAGGCTGCCGACCAGGAACCTATCCCTCAATCGAAGAAGAAGCAGAAGAAGAACTCCAACACAAATAAACATCGCTCTCACGTCGAGATCATCGCATAACCTGTACCTGCAACTGGTATGGTAGTAATCTGTGAGCCACGAGGACTCAACAATCCCATTACCATGGGTATCAAGACTAGCAAAGCTTAATGGGTAAGGAAGGGGTAGAGTGGTGAGGTTGCAGCAGCGACTAAGCATGTATGGTCGTCAACTAGTAATAATTAAGAAGTGATCCTTAACTCCTACTTACGTCAAACATAACCCAGAAACCGTGTTCTCCTCTCGATCAACCCTGAAAGGAGACACTCACGGTTACGCACATGGTTGGTGTATTTTAGAAGAGTTTACTACAACCAGACATTAACAAATTCCCATCTGCCACATAACCACGGGCACGGCTTTCAAAAGTTCAAACCCTGCAGGGGTGTCCCAACTTAGCCCATTATAAGCTCTCGCGATCAACGAAGGATATTCCGTCTCCCAGGAAGACCCGATCAGTCTCGGAATCCCGATTACAAGACATTTCGACAATGGTAAAACAAGACCAGCAAAGCCGCCCGGATCTGCCGACAAATCCTGATAGGAGCTGCACATGTCTCGTTCTCAGGGCACACCGGATTGTCCAAACTTCCGGTAGGCGAGCCCAGAGTTGCCCCTGGTGGCCACCGGCGGCTGACAGTTTGGACTAGCACTCACGACGAGCACTGGCCCGGGGGGGGGGGTAAAATAAGATGACCCTCGAGAGCGCGACTCCCAAGGGAAAAAGGGCTAGGTGAGGCAAATGTAAAACCAAGGTTGGGCCTTGCTGGAGGAGTTTTATTCAAAGCGAACTATCAAGGGGGTCCCATAAATCACCCAACCGCGTTAGGGACGCAAAATCCGGGAACATAATACCGATATGACGGAAACTAGGGCGGCAAGAGTGGAACAAAACACCAGGCATAAGGCCGAGCCTTCCACCCTTTACCAAGTGTATAGATGCATTAATAATATAAGAGATATTGTGATATCCCAACATAAACATAACCAACATGGAGCAATCTTCATCTTCACCTGCAACTAGCAACGCTATAAGAGGGGCTGAGCAAAAGCGGTAACATAGCCAAACAACGGTTTGCTAGGAAGGGTGACAAAGGTTAGAGGTTCATGGCAATTTGGGAGGCTTGATAAGAAAGTGGTAGGTAACGCAGCAAAGCGATAGAACGAAGCAACTAGAATAGCAATGATAGTAGTGAGATCCAAGGTGACGGTCATCTTGCCTGAGATCCCGCAAGGAAGAAGAACGAGTCCATGAAGAAGATGAAGCCACGAAGATGAACCAAGCGTAGATGACCGAATCCTCACGATCGCAACGGAACGGGAACTATCGGGAAGAAGCACACAACATGGTAAACACACCACACATGAACAAGGCATGATGCTCAACCAAGTATGATGCATGACAAGGCTACATGAAGCTACTCATGGCAAGATATGATGCATACAAGAGCAACACATCAAAGCAAGTTTAAATGAGGCCGGGAACAACATATAACAATTCCGGTAAGTCCTCATATGCAAATTTAGTATTAGGTTCAGATCTGAATAAACCTTATGTTCAAGTTGTTAAACAGCAAGTTAATATGCACCACGATGATCTACACGAAAATCTAGTCAAGTTACATATAAAGTTCAATAGATTCGGAGCTACGGCCTAGAAGATACGAGCAAAACAAGTTAAACATGGCATTGATTGCAAAATGCACACAAACATTAAGAAAACACACTCAAAACATGGATGCAACAAGGTAACATGAAACTACATGCAAAACTAAGCAAGTTTCATATAGTGCACACTCAAAACGGAGCAACGGTTCAACACATACACTCTATACAAGTCTAAAGGACAAGCTGTCCAAAACAGCAACTAGGCATATTGCAAGCATCAAAACAACATGCTACAGGATCTCAACATGAAAAAAAAGGCATGGACATGATTTAAAGGTAAATAATAACAAAACATGAACACTGAGCTATCTCCATAAACTATAAGAACATGCTCAAAAGGACATGGAAAGATTGCAAATAATAACAGGTTCACAGACCTGGCAGAATTCACAGGACATGGCAGAAATAACATCAGGTTGCAATTTTTAGAGCTATCAAACAACATGCTAAGGGAACTGATCATATCAAACGAGGCACGTAAAGAATCCAATCAAAGCATAGAACAAAAGTCCCTTACTGGCCATGAGCCAAAAAGGCACATAAGATATGATGGCACCCATGTAAACATAGCAGGTTTTTATAAATAGATTCAGACTTGGTGAAAAACAGAGCATGGCATAAACAGCAGCATGAAGGCAACTTTGCGAGCTCGATTCACTCATTCCAAGGCATTTCATGACAATAAAATCATAGCATCAGCAATAATATATGTTCATGAAGCTAAAAATGGCAATAGCAAGTTCATAGCATGCATGGATCACTAACAACAACCATGGCAAAATTGAATAACATGTAAACAATCTGCCAGAAACATTTTATAGCAAGATTAAGATATGTTAGAGCACTCTATAAATGCAACCAGGGGCATGGATAGATAGAACATAACCATATGTTAAAAACATACTTACTTAACATACTCAAAAGAGGCAGGAATCTCACTGTAGCAACATGAATACATGGCATGAAAATAACAGCAGGACAGAGACTTGGTGAAATTCTATCTCTGAAATCAGCAACATCACGGAGGATATTTTTCAAGCTTGAAACAATCAATACATGGCATATCATGAAGAATGGGTTGCACCACAACAAATATGGCATGTTGTAGCTCATAACACATGTAGACTTCATGCTCAAAAGAAAATCACACAAAAAGATGCAAAAATGACAAATGAGCAAGTTCTGATAACAGGCAGCAGACAATATCATATAGCCCTCTTGCAACGGTTATTAGAGCATCAAGATGGACTCAAATGAACATGGAACAATGGAATAAAATGAAAAGCACAACAAGATGAACATTTCGATATATCATACGCATCAAACGTAGCTACGGATACAGATTTATGATGCGAAGAACAGAGGCAAAATATATAGCAGAAAATGACTTGGAGAAAAATCGAGGGGGCGGGAAGTCAACCTCATAGACGGATCTAGGGTTCTTCGTGGGTGCGTGAACCGAGGCGGTCGGAGTGCACCGGAGAACACGCCGGGGAGGGAGAGGACGGCGGCCGAAGGTCAGGGACGGTGAGGGGCCGCAGATCCGGCGAGCTCCCGGCCGGATCCGGCGGAGAGGAGGACGGAGGCGGCGGCGCATGTGCGGCGGGGCGGCGGCGCGGCTCAACGGCGGCGGCGCAGGGCAGCTGCGGTGGCAGATGGAGGCGGAGGCGGCGGAGTGCTCGGGTGGCCAAGGGAGGAGGCGCGGGCGCGTGGTGGACGGCGGCGTCGGGCGGCGGCGGGCGGCGCGCGGGCCTGGAGGGCCGGCCGCGGGCTCTCCGGGACACGGAGGCGGCGGGCAGCGGAGGCGCCACGTGGCGCGCTGCCACTGGCTGCGGACGCGGCGGCGGTGGCGGGCGGACGTGTCCGTCGGCGATGGAAGAATGTCTCGCAGCGGCAGGGGCTATTTCTAGGGTTTGGACCCGAATTTGAACGGGGGGAGGCATATTTATAGGTAGCAGGAGGTAGGGGTGTCCAAATGGAGAGCGGTTTTTGGCCACGCGATCGTGATCGAACGACCAAGAGCATGGAGGGGTTTTGGATGGGTTACTGGGCTGTTTTGGAGGGGTGTTGGGCTGCACACAAAAGAGGCTTTGCGGTTACCCGGTTAACCGTTGGAGTATCAAACGGACTCCAAATGGAACGAAACTTGACAGGCAGTCTACCGGTGGTGTACCAAGGATTCTTGGAAAATCTTGGTCCATTCCGAGAATGTTTAACACCCGCACAAGAAAAGAGGTAGAAGGGGGTGCCGGGGGACATAGGAGTGTCGGATTGCAAAACGGACAACGGGGAAAATGCTCGGATGCATGAGGCGAACACGTATGCAAAATGAGATGCACATGATGACATGGCAAAATGCAACACGCAAGCAAACGACATGGCAACGATGGCGAATAACTGGCGGATACCTGGCGCATCGAATCCGGGGCGTTACAAACGATGACTTGGGATCCCGTGGATTATCCTTACCACCGTTCCCTTCGCACAAGGACTACGCGCATCTCTTTTACTTGGCTCTCACACGGCTATGGGCTATATACCACTTGTCATCTTATACCCATTTTCCCGTGTTCACTTTGCATGTTATGCCTCTTTATATGCCTTTTCCATGCAATTGTGACCCTTGCTTGCACTTACGTGTGATTCACCATTATACAACTTCTATGTGTATTTGCATGCTTGGTGGATATCGTTGTTGCTATTGCCATGTTTACCATGTGCCACATGCTATTGTTGATTCTTGTGTTGGGAGAGTCATGATGTCCCATTACTATTTACATAGAGCCTCTCGACAATACATTGATGATATTTTACTCATATCTTGCTTCCACGCTTGTGATATGTCATGTGCATTATTCCTGACCACTATTTGCACACATGACATGCTTGCCATGATTCCTTCTAGTATGTTGCATCTTCGAACTACTAGCTTGCTTGACTTGATCACTATGATTGCATGTTTTATCGCATCACCCATGTTCCATTCTTACTCGCTTTCTTGGGGTGATGACATATATGGTCATGCCTCTCACTTGATTTATCTTGACCATTGTCTCTTGTCTCCATTAGTTGCATCTCTCATATCACTTTGTAGTGAGTGCAACCATACTATACTTATTGATCTTGGAGACTTGGGCATCTTACTTGTGATGCATTCTTGTTTGATTGAGCCTATTGTCTTTAGTTGTAGTTGCATCATATGCTTTCATACCTTACCACACCTTGTCCTTTCTTATGATAAGAATGATGAAAACACTTTTTGGGTATCTTACCACACGAATGCTAGGTTTTGCATTTCTGCTAACCTCATTTGTTTTTCCGAGTGTTAGTCATGTTCTTTAATTTTGAAGGATTCTCAAGGCATTACCATCACAAGACATATTGGGTATGTGAAGACGTATATGGTGTGCGACACCAACATTTTCGACAAACTCATAAAGGTGAACTCCTTCCATTTGAGCCATCCTCAAATATGCATATTGGACGGGTCATACTTTCATTGTTGTTTCCTTCTTTTTATCTACATGATACATCTATTGGATGGAGGACCGACATGGGAGATGGGCCCTATGGACCTTCAATTTGAGGAGTGCTCGGACTTAGTGGATTCACCACCGGACCACCACTTCTACCACGACATTGAGATATGGTACAACACCACCCATAACAAATTTGCATCTTATGCATGGGTTGACTCACATTATGATTGCCTTGTTGCATCTTCCATTTCTATGTCATCCATGATATACGAGCTTATGCACTTCCTAAGCAAATTTGTTGTGATCTCTCTTGATGGCATATTCATACATCATGATCATATTTCCCACCATCAATTGCATGATCACATAGTCACTTTGAGCACCAATTACCATGTTCATGCTTTTGATACACCGTTCCATTATGACATCATTTTGCACAATGGTTGCATCGATCACATTCACAATACATTTTTGTGCACAATGAATGCTTTTGCTCCCATGAATGCTTTGCATATCATTATGTATGATCTTACTAAGCTTCATGCGCTTTGTCACAAACAATCTTGCCGAACGGACTCATGTTTACTTGATGGAAACCTTGTGTGCGCTAACCATTGCATTTCCAAGTATCGTTTGTGTTTGCTCCTTTTGCATGTATACCACTCCGGAGACACCATGGAGTACTTGGATTGCGCCATGTCTTCCACTTTGTCCAACTACAAGTCCGTCCACGACAACCGTTTCCATGGTGATGAGGTTCTCGATCCGAGGACGGATCTTTCCCAAGGGAGGGGAGATGATGCGGAGCATCCCACGATCATCCCCATGTACACGAAGACTACTCCCCAATCCCCAAGTGTCCATACGATGAGACCTCAAGCATACGCCATTGAACTTAAGGTGAACCCGCTCCTCTTCGAGATTTACATGAATATCCATTGGACTTGGTTGCTACCTCACCATGGAACATTGTGCATCATTAGGTATGAGGGAAACCGCCACCAAGCAGCTAGGAAGCTTCCCGGAGGCCAAGGAGAAATACCCCAAGACCCAAGAGCTGACCGGAAGCATCAAGATGAAGAAAAGGAAGTGTGCAGAAATTGCACTACCGGACAGTCCGGTCCCCACAACGGACAGTCCGATCGCACTGAAAATGCACTACCGGACAGTCCGGTCCCCACAGCGGACAGTCCGGTCACACTGAAGATGCACTAACGGACAGTCCGGTCCCCACAGCGGACAGTCCGGTGGCACACGAAAATGCATCTGTCCTTACCGGACTGTCCGGTCCTTACCACCGGACTGTCCGATAGGCCCAGATTCGCTACGAATTGGGCTAAAAGCCCATGTAACCTCCGAGGCCCATACCCCTTCGCCCCTAGACTATATATTCCGGGCTTCTCTCAGTTTTTAGGGTTAGTGAAGAATAGATCTAGATATTGGAGCTTAGCTCATGTACCTCCCCTTGTGGGATTCCTCTTGAGAGAGAAGACTCCATTGGAGTGCAAGGCCTCCAGTGGAGAAGATCCTAAGGGATTCATCAAGCCCTCATCTCCTTCATAGGATTTGGGATGAACTCTATCATGTATCTTATTTCCTTTTGTTGTTCATGTACCTTGTGGATCTTGTGTGTTTGATTGTCTAGTGGATGTGTGATTGGACTTGTTCTTGAGTGTTCCTCTTGTTTTCCCCCTTGTGTTCATCTTGTTCTTGGGGATTCCCCCTCCAATTCGTGAAAGATCTCCACTTAGGGTATCCACCCTACAATAGGTAGTGTGCCGACGGCGATCACATCAGCCTTGGAACCATTCCCGACGTGCATTGTCACCTCGTCCTTAGCCAATCTTCGTTTGATCCATAGCCTTTGTTTCGAGTTACAAATATGAGCAACCGAACCAGTATCAAATACCCAGGCGCTACTACAAGCATTAGTAAGGTACACATCAATAACATGTATATCAGATATACCTTTTTTTCACTTTGCCATCCTTCTTATCCGCCAAATACTTGGGGCAGTTCCGCTTCCAGTGACCAGTCCCTTTACACTAGAAGCACTCAGTTTCAGGCTTGGGTCCAGATTTGGGCTTCTTCCCGGGAGTGCAACTTGCTTGTCGTTCTTCTTGAAGTTCCCCTTCTTTCCCTTGCCCTTTTTTTGAAACTAGTGGTCTTGTTAACCATCAACACTTGATGCTCCTTCTTGGTTTCTACCTCCGCAGCTTTGAGCATTGCGAAGAGCTCGGGAATTGTCTTATCCATCCCTTGTATATTATAGTTCATCATGAAGCCTTTGTAGCTTGGTGGCAGTGATTGGAGAACTCTATCAATAACACTATCATCTGGAAGATTAACTCCCAGCTGAGTCAAGTGATTATGATACCCAGACATTTTGAGTATGTGTTCACTGATAGAACTATTCTCCTCCATCTTGCAGCTATAGAACTTGTTGGAGACTTCATATCTCTCAACTCGGGCATTTGCTTGAAATATTAACTTCAACTCCTGGAACATCTCATATGGTCCATGACGTTCAAAACGTCTTTGAAGTCCCGATTCTAAGCCGTAAAGCATGCCACACTAAACTATCGAGTAGTCATCAGATCGAGCTTGCCAGACATTCATAACATCAGCATCTGCTCCTGCAGCAGGCCTTTCACCTAGCGGTGCATCAAGGACATAATTCTTCTGTGCGGCAATGAGGATAATCCTCAAGTTAAGGACCTAGTCCGTGTAGTTGCTACCATCATCTTTCAACTTAGCTTTCTCTAGGAACACATTAAATTCAAGGGAATGGTAGCACGGGCAATTGATCTACAACATAGATATGCAAAAACTATCGGGACTAAGTTCATGATAAATTAAGTTCAATTAATCATATTACTTAAGAACTCCCACTTAGATAGATATCCCTCAAGTCATCTAAATGATACGTGATCCAAATCAACTAAACCATGGCTGATCATCACGTGAGATGGAGTAGTCATCAATGGTGAACATCTCTATGTTGATCATAGCTACTATATGATTCACGTTCGACCTTTCGGTCTCCAGTGTTCTGAGGCCATGTCTGTACATGCCAGGCTCGTCAAGTTTAACCCGAATATTCCGCATGTGCAAAATTGTCTTGCACCCATTGTATGTGAACATAGAGCCTATCACGCCTGATGATCACGTGGTGTCTCAGCACGATGAACTGTTGCAACGGTGCATACTCAGGGAGAACACTTATACCTTGAAATTTTAGTTAAGGGATCATCTTATAATGCTACCGCCGTTGAGGGAGTCCTGGATTAGGGGGTGTTCGGGTAGCTGGACTCCCGGACTATGAAGATACAAGATTGAAGACTTTGTCCCGTGTCCGGATGGAACTTTCCTTGGCGTGGAAGGAAAGCTTGGCGATGCGGATGTTCAAGATCTCCTACCATTGTAATCGACTTTGTGTAACCCTAACCCTATCCGGTGTCTATATAAACCGGAGGGTTCTAGTCCGTAGGACAACTTCATCATACAACAATCATACCATAGGCTAGCTTCTAGGGTTTAGCCTCCTTGATCTCGTGGTAGATCTACTCTTGTACTACCCATATCATCAAGATTAATCAAGCAGGAAGTAGGGTTTTACCTCCATCGAGAGGGCCCGAACCTGGGTAAAACTTTGTGTCCCTTGTCTCCTGTTACCATCCGGCCTAGACGCATAGTTCGGGACCCCTACCCGAGATCTGCCGGTTTTGACACCGACATTGGTGCTTTCACAGAGAGTTCCTCTGTGTCGTCACTTTTAGGCCCGATGGCTCCTTTGATCATCAATGACGATGCGGTCCAGGGTGAGACTTTTCTCCCCGGATAGATCTTCGTCTTCGGCGGCTTCGCACTGCGGGCCAATTCGCTTGGCCACCTGGAGCAGATCGAAAGCAATGCCACTGGCCATCAGGTCAGGTTTGGAAGCTTAAACTACACGACAGATATCCGCGGGGATTTGATCTTCAACGGATTTGAGCCACAGCCAAGCACGCCGCACTGTCTCGAGGGGCATGATCTAGCTCTGCCGCCGAACAGTGCCCCGGAGGCCGCATACGCACCGGTTCCGACCCTTAATTCGGAGCCTATTGCGCCAATCGAGGATAAGCGGTTGGTCGTCACCTCGGGGGCTGCGATCTCAAAGGCGATCGAGCCGAACGCCAGCCCCGCACTCTGCATGACCCGTGACTCCGAGGATCCTGATTCCTCTCCGGACTCCGAACCCCCCGCACCCCCGCCGATCGAATCCGATTGGGCGCCGATCATGGAGTTCACCGCCGCGGACATCTTTCAGCACTCGCCCTTCGGCGACATCCTGAACTCTCTAAAGTCTCTCTCTTTATCGGGAGAGCCCTGGCCAGACTATGGTCAGCAAGGATGGGATACGGACGATGAAGAAATTCAAAGCCCACCCACCACCCACTTTGTAGCAACTGTCGACAATTTAACCGACATGCTCGACTTCGACTCCGAAGACATCGACGGTATGGACGACGATGCAGGAGACGAACATGAACCAGCACCTGTAGGGCGCTGGAAGGCCACCTCATCATATGACATATATATATGGTAGATGCTCCAAAAGATGGAGAAGGCGATGGAAAAGCGGGGGATGATACTTCTAAGAAACATCCCAAACGCCGACATCAGCGGCGCCGCTCTAAATCCCGCCAAAGCAAAAACGGTGATTCCGGCACCAGAGATAATACTACTCCGGATAGCGCTGAAGAACACCCCCTCCAGCAAGATTCGGCACAGGAAGATGGAGAATCCAGCCCTCATGAGAGGGCGGCAGACCGAGAGGTTGAGGACGATAACTCTATGCCTCCCTCCGAAGACGAGGCAAGCCTCGACGACGACGAATTCGTCGTACCATCAGACCCCGCCGAACAAGAGTGTTTCAAACACAGGCTCTTAGCCACGGCAAGCAGCCTCAAGAAAAAGCAACAATAGCTTAGAGCTGATCAAGATTTGCTAGCTGACAGATGGACTGAAGTCCTTGCGGCCGAAGAGTATGAACTCGAACGCCCCTCCAAGCGTTACCCAAAGCGCAGGCTGCTACCCCGATAAGAGGAGGAAGCACCTACATCACCAGCGCATGATATGGCCGACCGGCCACCTCGTGGCCGCGACAGAGAGGCCTCTAAGCCCTCCATTCAAGCCATGCCCCGACGCCTCTCAAAACATATTAAGGCACGGGAAAACGCGTCAGACCTGCGAGATATACTGGAGGACAAGGCAAGGCAAACAAGATCGATCTACGGATCGCGCGGGCGCCCCACGGCACGTGACGGTGATCGTCACTCCGGATACGATAAATCCGGCCGGGCCGAACACAATGGACAAAGCTCCTCTGAGCTGCGTCGTGATATAGCCCAGTATAGAGGCGCCGCACACCCACTATGCTTCACAGATGAAGTAATGGATCATAAAATCCCTGAGGGCTTCAAACCCGTAAACATCGAATCATACGATGGCACAACAGATCCTGCGGTATGGATCGAGGATTATCTCCTTCATATCCACATGGCCCGCGGTGATGATCTACATGCCATCAAATACCTCCCACTCAAACTTAAGGGACCGGCCCGGCATTGGCTCAACAGCTTGCCAGCGGACTCAATCGGTTCTTGGAAGGACCTGGAAGCCGCATTCCTTGACAACTTCCAGGGCACTTATGTGCGACCACCGGATGCCGACGACCTAAGCCACATAATCTAACAGCCAGAGGAATCGGCCAGGCAATTCTGGACATGGTTCCTAACAAAGAAAAATCAAATAGTCGACTGTCCGGACGCTGAGGCCCTAGCAACCTTCAATCATAATATCCACGACGAGTGGCTTGCCCGGCACCTGGGACAGGAAAAGCCGAAATCTATGGCAGCCCTCACGACACTCATGACCCACTTTTGCGCGGGAGAAGATAGCTGGCTAGCTCGCAGCAACAACTTAACCAAGAACCTTGGTAATTCGGATACCAAGGACAAAAGCAGCAGGTCGCGCCGGAACAAGCAAAACGCCGTGTTAACAGCGACAGCAACGAGGATACGACAGTAAATGCCGGATTCAGAGGCTATAAATCCGGTCAGCGGAAAAAGCCATTCAAAGAGAATACTCAGGGCCCGTCCAGTTTGGACCAAATACTCGACCGCTTGTGCCAAATACATGGCACCCCCGAAAGGCCAGCAAATCTCACCAACAGGGATTGTTGGGTGTTCAAGCAGGCAGGAAAGTTAAGAGCCGAAAACAGAGACAAGGGGCTACATAGCGATGACGAGGAGGATCCCAGACCGCCGAACAGCAGTGGACAGAAGGGTTTTCCCCCACAAGTGCGGGCGGTGAACATGATATACGCAACCCACATTCCCAAGAGGGAGCGGAAGCGTGCGCTATGAGACGTATACGCGCTCGAGCCAGTCGCTCCAAAGTTCAACCCATGGTCCTCCTGCTCGATCACCTTTGATCGAAGGGACCATCCCACTAGCATCCGTCATGGCGGGTTTGCCGCATTAGTTCTTGACCCAATTATCGACGGATTTCATCTCACAAGAGTCCTCATGGACGGCGGCAGCAGCCTGAACCTGCTTTACCAGGATACAGTGCGGAAAATGGGCATCGATCCCTCGAGGATCAAGCCCACAAGAACGACCTTTAAAGGCGTTATACTAGGTGTAGAGGCCAACTGCACAGGCTCAATTACACTTGAAGTGGTCTTCGGATCTTCGGACAACTTCCAAAGCGAAGAGTTAATCTTCGATATAGTCCCGTTTCACAGTGGTTATCATGCCCTTCTCGGGCGAACCGCATTTGCAAAGTTCAATGGCGGTGCCGCACTATGCATATCTCAAGCTCAAGATGCCAGACCCTCGAGGAGTAATTACGGTCAATGGAAACACCGAGCGCTCCCTCCGAACAGAGGAGCACACGGTGGCCCTCACAGCAGAAGTGCAAAGCAGCCTTTTTAGGCAATTCTCCAGTCCGGCCGCTAAAAGCCGGACACTGTCAAGCGCGCCCGGAGTAACCTACAACAAGACCGCCTGGCACGTTCTGAGCAGGCGTAGCAATGCGGCCCCAACCCCAGCCCTCGCGACGCAGCGAAAACAGTGCTTCGCGTACATAACTACGCTCTTGAAATACCATGGGCACAGGGGGAGGGGCACAATCACGGCGAGCCCAAAACACAGCCTAAACTGTACTAGGGGCTGCTGAATTCTTTTTAATCTTTTCTTACTTTCAGGACTCCATACTTCGGACGACCTGTTCGGCAATTCAACTGCCGCACAAATGATGCAAGACCCAGGGAAGCAGACAAGCCATGCCGCACTAAGGAACTCCCAGGTGGTCTCTATTACGAGCAGTATACCTATTTTGAATACAATTCCGCGGCCTGCCCCTAGCCAGGACATGTTAAATAGTCCAATACCTTTTGCTTATAGCACAATTTGTATCGTTCCGCTTTGATAGCAGCCTCTTTATAAACAATGCATAGCTTTTTGTCTATTTTTTGCATTATCCTCTTTTTATATATATATATGTTCATTAATGACATGTGGCACCCGTACACCGTGGTACGGCAAATACGCCAGGGGCTTCAGTACCCCTTAATATGGTGTAAGAAGTCCGAACACTTCATAAGTGCGGCACCCCGAACTTATAGCACTATATGCATCGGCTCCGAATCATTATTTGGGTCAATAGTTGGGTTTGCCCGGCTCCTATGTTTTGGTGCCTTACGTTCCGCTATATCGGCTAAGGTAGCACTAGGAGAACCACTGCGATTGTGCCCCAGTTGAGCTGGGCTGAGCACCTCAGTGGAGAAAGCTAAAACTGACTGTCATGATGAGGCGAGAGACCGGTCGCTGTTCGAGAGGTTTTTCGAGTCCCTAAAGACTTATGCCGCTTCGAGCGAGGAGCCGGCTTTGTCCGGCCAAGGCGTGGATAGCGCCCCGAATTCGGTCTTCCGAACTAGGGGCTTCGCTGAAATTTAAAATTATAAAGTTCTATGGCTAAGTGAGAGTGTTCAAGCATTATAGTCCGATTGCCTTGTTCGTTGTGCTGAGTGCCTCCCTCGAAGGACCCAAACATGGGAAAAAGAGCGCTCAGGTTTATCCTGAACACCCCAGCACTAGTGGCATGGGGGCGGAAGCCGACGACTGGCCATCTCTCAATTTTTTGATAAACGGCCGCACAGAAAATAAAATTTTAAATTCAACAAGCATTACTTAGCGCATATGAACAAGTTTTCAGCGCGCATGATAAACAGGAGCGAATTCATTCAAAAATTACATCCTTGGTACATTCATCCGCCACAAGGCGGGCACCCGCAAGAACATCCTTACAGTACTTCTCGGGCTTGCGATGCTCCTTCCCCGGCGGCGGCCCGTCCCTCACAAGCTTCTCACCGTCCAGCTTACCCCAGTGCACCTTTGCACGGGCAAGGGCCCTACGGGCACCTTCGATGCAGACGGAGTGCTTGATGACCTCGAGCCTTGGACAGGCCTCCACCAGCCGCCGCACCAGTCCGGAGTAGCTCCCAGGCATGGCCTCTCCAGGCCACAGCCGAACTATGAAGCCCTTCATGGCCTGTTCGGCCGCCTTGTGGAGCTCGACCAGCTGCTTCAGCTGGTCGCTCAAGGGCACAGGGTGTCCGGCCTCAGCATACTGAGACCAGAACACCTTCTCCGTCGAGCTGCCCTCTTCGGATCGGTAGAATGCAGCGGCATCGAATACGCTGCGGGGAAGATCTGCGAATGCCCCTGGAGAGCTCCGGATTCGGGTAAGTAACAAGTAGTTTACTTTTATATGTTTGCTTTGCATAAAGAATGCCTTACCCGCCGCTATCTTTTTCATCTCCTCCAACTCTTGGAGGGCCTTCTAGGCTTCGGCCTTGGCAGACTCGGCAGTCTTGACGGCCGCGGCGAGCTCGGACGCTCGCGTTTTAGAGTCAAGCTCCAAACTCTCATGTTTTTTCATGAGAGCCTGAAGCTCTTGCTGCGCCTCGCCGACCTGCGCCTCAAATTTCTCTCGCTCGGTGCGCTCCATGGCCGCTCTCTTCTCGGCCTCGGACAGCGCCTGCTTGAGGGTCGCCACCTCAGTCGTGGCCCCTACAATAAGCAGTACAATCCTGTTATTTTTTGCAATCGCGTCTTTTTATAGGCACTTTCTCTGTAAGGTATCTCTTACCTTCTTTCTTCTCGAGCTGCCGCTTGGCAAGGCCGAGCTCTTGCTTGGTCCGCTCGAGGCCCTGTTTCAGGGCACCCACCTCCGCAGTCAGTGCGGCGGTGGCCAGCAGCGAAGCCTGCATACGCATATTGACTCTTTTTTGTTAGACTCCTGCGAAATTTAATAGATCCTCTATTCGGCTTTTCTTTCCGAACGCCAAACAGAGCGTCAGGGGCTACTATCTATGCGGTAATATTTTTACATATTTTTACATAACTCGAAGCCTGTTAGAAGGCTAGCGCAAGCTTCAGTGAGTCTGCTCTTGGCGGACTGAACCTTCTGGATCACCGTACTCATAATAGTACGGTGCTCCTCGTCGATGCAGGCGCAGTCAAGCACCTCCAGCAGATTGTCTGGCACCTCCGGTTGGACGGAGGCCGCCGGCTCAGAAGGCTTGCTCCTCTTGGAAGGAGTTCGCCTACCGCGGTCCGGAACTGTTGAAGATTCCGGTGCGGTGTCCGGCTCAAAGCCGGACTTGGAGCCCTGGGGGGGTCTTGTCCCCTTTACTCCTAGGGTCCGGGAGGTCGCCTTGCGGCTCCTCCAGGACCACCTTCTCCTGCCCCGGAGCTTGTTGCGACGCCACTTCGGCGTCATCCGCAGTGCGGGGGGAGACAACGGGCGGAACGGAGTTCACGTCCGATGAATCCAGGGAGCCGCTTGACGACTCGTCGAGTCCGGCCCGGGGCGGGCTGCATAATTATGTTCGACATTAGGGAAAGCTGTGCAACAAAGGAACATCATGAGTTACTCTGGTATCCGAATACTTACGATTTCGCCGGACGCTTGGCCCTGTCCGGCCACTCCTCGTCGTCCTCGTCGGCGTTGGGGGAGTAGTCCGGCGGAGGGGTCTTCCTCCTCTTGGACCCTTCGGCCTTCCCCGTTGGGGCGGCCTTCCTTTTCTTTCCTCCCCCGCTGGAGGGGGAAAGGTTTCTTCTTCCTCCTCCTCGTTTTCATGGGAGGAGAGCGTCTCCGACTCGTCGGATGACGAGTCCGGCACCACCATATGACGGGCACTCTTTCGAGTCCCCGTGGCCTTCTTCTTCTTGGCCTTCTTCTCCGGCACCACATAACGCGCCGGAGCCAGCAGCTTCGCTAAGCGAGCAGGGGCTGGGTCTTCGGGCAAGGGAGCCGGACAGTTAATCGGTCCGGACTTCGCCTGCCAAGCCTGTCAAAGGTGAGGGAGTTTAGATCCCGCATAGAGTCAAACTATGAAAAAACTTAACATCCTGTAAAAGGTGAAAATAGCTTACCTCGCTAGCGTGACGCTGCGAGCTGTATCCGCGGTCCTCGGAAGTGGATGCGGGAGCCTCGGAGCCTTCGGTTAGCACCTTCGAGACGTCTTCATACGTCGTGTCGAAGAGCCTGTTAAGGTTTTGGTGCTACGCCGGGTCAAACTCCCACAGATTAAAGTCCCGTTGTTGACACGGGAGGATCCGGCGGACGAGCATAACCTGGACTACATTGACAAGCTTGATTGGCTTGTTCACCAGGGACTGGATGCATGTTTGCAGTCTGGTCACCTCTTTTTCGTCACCCCACGAGAGGCCCGTCTCTTTCCAGGACATAAGCAGCGTGGGGGGTCCGGATCGGAACTCAGGGGCTGTGATCCATTTCGGATCGCGTGGCTCGGTGATGTAAAACCACCCAGATTGCCACCCCTTTAGGGTCTCCACGAAGGAGCCCTCGAGCCATAGGACGTTGGCCATCTTGCCCGCCATGGCGCCTTCGCACTCCGCCTGGCTGTCGCGCACCACCTTGGGCTTGACGTTGAAGGTCTTGAGCCAGGGCCGAAATGGGGGCGGATGCGGAGGAAAGCCTCGCACACGACGATAAACGCCGAGATGTTGAGGACGAAGTTCGGGGCCACATCGTGCAAATCCAGGCCGTAGTAGAACATGAGCCCCCCGGACAAATGGGTGGAGTGGAAAACCCAGTCCGCGGAGGAAGTGGGGAAGGAAAACTACCCTCTCATGGGGCCTTGGGGTGGGGAGAAGCTGCCCCTCCTTGGGAAGCTGGTGCGTGATGTCTTTGGACAAGTATCCGGCCTTCCTCAGCTTTTTTACATGGCCCTCCGTGACGGAGGAGACCATCCACTTGCCTCCCGCTCTGGACATTGCTGGAGAAGGTTGAGGTGGGAAGTGCGGGCTTGGGCGCTGGAGCTCGGGTGCGCAGAAGATGGATAGGCAAAGGAGGAAGAAGGCGTAGGTAAAAAGGTGGATCCTTATCCCCTTATATGGGCGGATGCGGCTATGCGTCCCCACCAGCCTAGTAAAACTCGCTTGCCTCCCAAGCGCCATGATAAATGGCGCGGTTGGGTTACCCACGTCCGTATTGATGAGAATCCCGTAAGTGGGGGACACGATCTCTGCTTTGACAAGACGTGCCAAGGAAACCGCCTCGCAAAGCACGCTGAGGTGGCGAAGTGAAAACGATTCGAATAAGGGCTTGGCCGTAGTGTGATGTCACGCTACGGAATACGTCAGCAGATTTGATTTGTGTTAATATTATTCTCTCTATGGCAATATGTGGAAACTTATTTTGCAGAGCCGGACACTACTCTTGGTGTTTACAATATTTTATGAACAACTTGGAGGAGGAACCCACCTTGCAATGCCGAAGACAATCTGCACACCAGACTCGTCGTCATTGAAGCCTGGTTCAGGGGATACTGAGGGAGTCCTGGATTAGGGGGTGTTCGGGTAGCCGGACTATACCTTCAGCCGGACTCCCGGACTATGAAGATACAAGATTGAAGACTTCGTCCCGTGTCCGGATGAGACTTTCCTTGGTGTGGAAGGCAAGCTTGGCGATGCGGATGTTCAAGATCTCCTACCATTGTAACCGACTTTGTGTAACCCTAACCCTATCTGGTGTCTATATAAACCGGAGGGTTCTAGTCCGTAGTACAACTTCATCATACAACAATCATACCATAGGCTAGCTTCTAGGGTTTAGCCTCCTTGATCTCGTGGTAGATCTACTCTTGTACTACCCATATCATCAATATTAATCAAGCAAGAAGTAGGGTTTTACCTCCATCAACAGGGCCCGAACCTGGGTAAAACTTCGTGTCCCTTGTCTCCTGTTACCATCCAACCTAGACGCACAGTTTGGGACCCCCTACCCGAGATCCACCGGTTTTGACACCGACAGCCGTACTAAAAAGAATAAGATGCATAAAATATAAACATCACATGGAATCAAAATATGTGACATGATATGGCCATCATCATCTTGTGCTTTTGATCTCCATCTCCAAAGCATCGTCATGATCTCCATCGTCACTGGCTGGACACCTTGATCTCCATCATAGCGTCATGGCCGTCTTGCCAATTATTGCTTCCACAACTATCGCTAACGCATAGTTATAAAGTAAAGCAATTACATGTCGTTTGCATTTCATACAATAAAGAGACAACCATAAGGCTCCTGCCAGTTTCCAGTAACTTTTACAAAATCATCTCATACAATAACGTATATCACATCATGTATTGACCATATCACATCACAACACGCCCTGCAAAAACAAGTTAGACGTCCTCTACTTTGTTGTTGCAAGTTTTACGTGGCTGCTATGGGCTTCTAGCAAGAACCGTTCTTACCTACGCATCAAAACCACAACGGTGATTTGTCAAATTTGCCGTTTTAACCTTTCAACAAGGACCGGCCACAGTCAAATACGATTCAACTAAAGTAGGAGAAACAGACACCCGCCAACCGCCTTTATGCAAAACTAGTTGCATGTCTGTCGGTGGAACCAGTCTCATGAACGTGGTCATGTAAGGTTGGTTCGGGCCGCTTCATCCAAGAATACCGCCAAATCAAAATAAGACATTGGTGGTAAGCAATATGACAATCACCGCCCACAACTCTTTGTGTTCTACTCGTGCATATCATCTACGCATAAACCTGGCTCTGATACCACTGTTGGGAAACGTAGCATGCAATTTCAAAATAATTCCTACGCTCATGCAAGATATATCTAGGAGATGCATAGCAACGAGAAGGGGAGAGTGTGTCTACGTACCCTCGTAGACCGAAAGCAGAAGTGTTTGACAACGCGGTTGGTGTAGTCGAACTTCTTCTCGTTCCGACCGATCAAGCAACAAACGTACGGCACCTCCGAGTTCTGCACACGTTCAACTCGATAACGTCCCTCGAACTCTTGATCCAGCAAAGTGTCGAGGAAGTAGATGAGTTTCGTCAGCACGAAGGCGTGGTGACAGTGATGGTGAAGTGATCCGCGCAGGGCTTCGCCTAAGCACTACGAGAATATGACCAAGGGTGTAATCTGTGGAGGGAGGCGCCGCACACGGCTAACAGATGTTGTTGTGTGTTCTAGGCGCCTCCCCCCCCCCCCCCCTCATATATATAGGTGGGAGGGAGAGGAGCAGCCAAGGGGGCGCCCCAAGTAGGCTGAATCCTACTTAGGATTCCTCCCCAATTCGGCCCCCCTTTCCTTTTTCACCGAAGGGGGAAGGAAAGAGGAGGGAGGAGGGAAGGAAGGGGGAGGCTGAATCCCTCCCCTTCTCTCTTCCCCTCTTTCCTTTCTCCTCTGGTGCGGCCCATATGGGGGGCGCAGCAGCCCTTGCTGGCTGCTATGTTTCCCCTTTTGGCCCATTAGGCCCATATCTTTGCCGGGGGGTGCCCGGAACTCCTTTCGGTGACCCAACATGTACTCGATACCATCCGGAACACTTCCGGTGTCCGAATACTATCGTCCTATATATCAATCTTTACCTCTCGGCCATTTCGAGACTCCTCGTCATGTCCGTGATCTCATCCGGGACTCAGAACAACATTCGATCACATAGTCACATAACTCATATAATATAAAATCATCATCGAACGTTAAGCGTGCGGACCCTACGGGTTCGAGAATAATGTAGACATGACCGAGACACCTCTCCGGTCAATAACCAATAGCGGAACCTGGATGCTCATATTGGTTCCTACATGTTCTATGAAGATCTTTATCGGTCAAACCGTAATGACAACATATGTTATTCCCTTTGTCATCAGTATGTTACTTGCCCGAGATTCGATCATCGGTATCTTCATACCTAGTTAAATCTCGTTACTGGCAGTCTCTTTAATCGTTATGTAATACATCATCCCGCAACTAACTCATTAGTCACATTGCTTGCAAGGCTTCTTATGATGTGCATTACCGAGAGGGCCCAGAGATACCTCTCTGATACTCGGAGTGACAAATCATAATCTCGATCTATGCCAACCCAACAAACACCTTCGGAGATACCTGTAGAGCATCTTTATAATCATCCAGTTACGTTGTGACGTTTGATAGCACACTGAAGGAAATATGCCCTAGAGGCAATAATAAAGTTGTTATTTATATTTTCTTATATCATGATAAATGTTTATTATTCATGCTAGAATTGTATTAACCGGAAACTTAGTACATGTGTGAATACATAGACAAACAGAGTGTCCCTAGTATGCCTCTACTTGACTAACTCATTAATCAAAGATGGTTAAGTTTCCTGACCATAGACATGTATTGTCATTTGATGAACGGGATCAGATCATTAGAAAATGATGTGATGGACAAGACCCATCCATTAGCTTAGCATAATGATCGTTTCGTTTTTATTGCTATTGCTTTCTTCATGACTTATACATGTTCCTCTGACTATGAGATTATGCAACCCCCGGATACCGGAGGAACACCTTGTGTGCAATCAAACATCACAACGCAACTGGGTGATTATAAAGATGATGTACAGGTGTCTCCGATGGTGTTTGTTGAGTTGGCATAGATCGAGATTAGGATTTGTCACTCCGTGTATCAGAGAGGTATGTCTGGGCCCTCTCGGTAATGCACATCACTATAAGCCTTGCAAGCAATGTGACTAATGAGTTAGTTACGGGGTGATGCAATACGGAATGAGTAACGAGACTTGCCGGTAACGAGATTGAACTAGGTATGATGATACCGATGATCGAATCTCGGGCAAGTAACATACCGATGACAAAGGGAATAACGTATGTTGTTATGTGGTTTGACCAATAAAGATCTTCAAAGAATATGTACGAGCCAATATGAGCATCCAGGTTCCGCTATTGGTTATTGACCGGAGTTGTGTCTAGGTCATGTCTACATAGTTCTCGAACCCGTAGGGTCCGCACGCTTAACGTTCGACGACGAATTGTATTATGAGTTACGTGATTTGATGACCGAAGATTGTTCGGAGTGCCGGATGAGATCACGTACATGACGAGGAGTCTCAAAATGGTCGAGAGGTAAAGATTGATGTATTGGAAGGTTATATTCGGACACCGGAATGTTCCGGAATGATTCGGGTATTTTTCGGAGTACCGGGAGGTTACCGGAACCCCCCCCCCCATGGGGGGGGAAGTAGTGGGCCTTCATGGGCCTTAGTGGAAAGGAGGGGAGGGCCGCAAGGGTGGCCGCCCCCCCTCTCATGACAAGTCTGAATTGGACTAGGGATGGCCCGGCGCCCCCCTCTTTCCTTCTCCCCCTCCTACTCCTTCCCTCTCTCCCCCTCTTGGAAAAGGAAGGGGAGTCAACTAGGATTGGGAATCCTAGTTGGACCCCCCTATGGTGCGCCCCCCTTGGACGGCCTCCTCCTCCCCCCCTTTATATACGGAGGCAGGGGCACCCCAAAGACACAACAGACAATCTCTTAGCCGTGTGCGGTGCCCCCCTCCATAGTTTGACACCTCGGTCATATCGCCGTACTGCTTAGGCGAAGCCCTGCGCCCGTAACTTCATCATCACCGTCACCATGCCGTCGTGCTGACGGAACTCTCCCTCGTCCTCAACAGGATCAAGAGCTTAAGGGACGTCATCGTGCTGAACGTGTGCTGAACACGGAGGTGTCGTACGTTCGGTACTTGGATCGTGAAGACGTTCGACTACATCAACCGCGTTACTACCACTTCCCCTTTCGGTCTATGAGGGTACATGGATAGACTCTCCCGTCTCATTGCTATGCATCTCCTAGATAGATCTTGCGTGATCGTAGGAAATTTTTGAAATACTGCGTTCCCCAACACACACAAGGTATTCCTCTGGTATCCGGGAGTTGCATAATCTCATAGTCGAAGGAATGTGTATTTTACGTGAAGAAAGCAATAGCAATAAAACTGAGCGATCAATATGCTAAGTTAACGGATGGGTCTTGTCCATCACATTATTCTCCTAATGACAACACATGTCTATGGTTAGGAAACTTAACCATCTTTGATTAACGAGCTAGTCTAGTAGAGGCTTACTAGGGACACGGTGTTTTGTCTATGTATCCACACATGTATCAAGTTTCCGGTTAATACCATTCTAGCATGAATAATAAACATTTCTCATGAATAAGGAAATATAAAATAACAACTTTATTATTGCCTCTAGGGCATATTTCCTTTAGTATGTCCTATGTATAGAGTAGATCCACCTATATACAAAGTTAGGATAAAACCTACCGCTTTATGCGAAGAGCCTTTAACGTCACTTATCCCAAAGATGCATGTAGGTGAGATAGGATTGTTATACAAGTGTGGATCTTGCCAGTACATTCATCTATTGACCCGGTGGCTGCAAGTTGCGGGTATGTGATACGTCTCCAACGTATCTATAATTTTTGATTGCTCCATGCTATATTATCTACTGTTTTAGGCAATATTGGGCTTTATTATCCACTTTTATATTATTTTTGGGACTAACCTATTAACCGGAGGCCCAGCCCAGATTTGCTGTTTTATGCCTATTTCAGTGTTTCGAGGAAAAGGAATATCAAACGGAGTCCAAACAGAAAAATCCTTTTTGGAACGTGATTCTCTCACCGGATAAGACCCAGGGAACTTGGAGTGCATGTCACAAGATACGGGAGCTGCCCACGAGAGTGGGGGCGCGCCCACCCCCCGGGGTGCGCCCCCCTGCCTCGTGGGGCCCCCATGGCTCCCCCGACGTACCTCTTTCACCCATATATACCGTCGTACCCTAAAACTTCCAGAACAGAGATTAGATCGGGAGTTCCGCCACCGCAAGCCTCTGTAGCCACCAAAAACCTCTCGGGACCCTGTTCCGGCACCCTGCCGGAGGGGGGAACCCTCACCGGTGGCCATCTTCATCATCCCGGCGCTCTCCATGACGAGGAAGGAGTAGTTCACCCTTGGGGCTGAGGGTATGTACCAGTAGCTATGTGTTTGATCTCTCTCTCTCTCTCTCTCGTGTTCTTGATTTGGCACGATCTTGATGTATCGTGAGCTTTGCTATTATAGTTGGATCTTATGTTTCTTCTCCCCCTCTTCTCTCTTGTAATGGATTGAGTTTTCCCTTTGAAGTTATCTTATCGGATTGAGTCTTTAAAGATTTGAGAACACTTGATGTATGTCTTGCCGTGCGTGTCTGTGGTGACAATGGGATATCACGTGCCACTTGATGTATGTTTTGGTGACCAACTTGCGGGTTCCGCCCATGAACCTATGCATAGGGGTTGGCACATGTTTTCGTCGTGATTCTCCGGTAGAAACTTTGGGCACTCTTTGATGTTCTATGTGTTGGTTGAATAGATGAATCTGATATTGTGTGATGCATATCATATAATCATACCCGCGGATACTTGAGGTGACATTGGAGTATCTAGGTGACATTATGGTTTTGGTTGATTTGTATCTTAAGGTGTTATTCTAATACGAACTCTAGGGCTGTTTGTGACACTTATAGGAATAGCCCAACGGATTGATTGGAAAGAATAACTTTGAGGTGGTTTCGTACCCTACCATAATCTCTTCGTTTGTTTTCCGCTATTAGTGACTTTGGAGTGACTCTTTGTTGCATGTTGAGGGATAGTTATATGGTCCAACTATGTTATTATTGTTGAGAGGACTTACACTAGTGAAAGTATGAACCCTAGGCCTTGTTTCATATCATTGCAATACCGTTTACGCTCACTTTTACCGCTTGTTACCTTGCTGTTTTTATATTTTCAGTTTACAAAAACCCATATCTACCATCCATATTGCACTTGTATCACTATCTCTTCGCCGAACTAGTGCACCTATACAATTTACCATTGTATTGGGTGTGTTGGGGACACAAGAGACTCTTTGTTATTTGGTTGCAGGGTTGCTTGAGAGAGACCATCTTCATCCTACGCCTCCCGCGGATTGATAAACCTTAGGTCATCCACTTGAGGGAAATTTGCTACTGTCCTACAAACTTGTGCACTTGTAGGCCCAACAACGTCTACAAGAAGAAGGTTGTGTAGTAGACATCAAGCGCTTTTCTGGCGCCGTTGCCGAGGAGGCTAGGTAAGTGAAGGTATATCTTTAGATCTTGTAATCGAATCTTTTTGTTTCTTGTTTTAGCACTAGTTAGTTTATAAAATAAAATTACAAAAAAATGGAATTAAGTTTGCCACATACGCTTCACCTTTTTAATATCTTTCGTGAGTATGATGAAAAGGAAAATTGTGCCAAAGTGTTAGAAGAAGAATGCATTAAAATGTTTGGCACTAAATCTTTGAATGATGGGCATGATTGCAATATTGTTAGTATGAAATCCTTGAGTATCCATGGTACTAATGATGATTGCACTAGTTATGATGAAAATGCCTCCTATAAACATGTCAGTTTTTGTGGAGTAAATTGGGTTTGCAAGGACACACCAAATAGGGAAAATATATATTGCAAGAGGCATAAGTACTTAGAAACCAAATTGTTGCAAGAAAGGCTATAAGTTAGTGCTGAAAATTTAAGATATATTAGTCGTACTTGTGAACTTTGCAATGAACATGGTCATTGAAATATCAATTGCAAATTGTTTCATGACCGAATCGTGTCCAAAAATTGTGATGACTTGATTTCCCTTGCGCATTATAATGAACTAAGTTTGCTTTTGGGTTATGAAGAATTGAAACGTCAAACTAAGCATATACCAGAATATAACCTTGAGAAATTCCTCGATATTGATCTAGGAGAAATTTATATGTATTGTGCGGTGAATTGCATTGAAAATCCTTATATTGCCAATTACATAAAGAAAATAAAACAAATAGAGGATGAAGAGAATACTAATGAAAGGGAAGAGACTTCCCAATATCCTCCTATTATTTCTTATAATGAATCAGGTAACGAGGAGGAGCCTTCTATTCAACCAGTCTCATTAATAAGGAGCTCCAAAAGGAGGATTGAAACCACACATGATGTGGTGAAGAAGAAGAAAAGAAAAAGGAAGAGAGGTAAAAAGGTATCTCTCCAAAATAAAGTTGCTCCTATTATTGATGTGCCTCATGAAGATGATATACTTGATGATGATCGCGTTATGCCTATTGCTTGTTGTGATGATTATGATTGGGAAAATAATGATACTTCTTATGATCTTGAAAATCTTTTTGGCACTTGCTTGGAAGAATATGATAATAATGTTTGCTATACTATTGGTGCTATCTATACTATTAATGATGATAGTGATTATGCTTATGATATGAAAAGGCCCAAGCTTGGGGAAGCTATGTTTAATGAGGATGACATAATTGAGAATATATTTGCTGCAATTAATGTTTGTCCCAACCTTGGGGATGCTATGTTTAATAATGATGATATTTTTAGCCTCTCAAGTTTTGATATGCAAAGTAGTTATGATGATAGCATGCCTTTTACCTATGATGATTATATAGATGAAAGTGGGTTTGGAAGAGTGTCAACTTTAGGAAGTAGTGATCCCACAATATTGGAGGATGTTGAATCTTATAATATTTATGAAAGTTGATTTGGAGAGGTCATGACTTTATTTAGTGATGTATCCACTATTTCGGAAGAGGTTTCAATCGATTATGATGAGAACAAAGTTGCTACTTACGATGATTATTGTGATAAAACTTATGCTATAAAGAGTAGTGATGACTATATTTATAAAACTTGTCATGATTATGAGTGCCCCTTCTCTGAACATTACTCCCTTAATGTGGAAACAATTTATAGTGTTCAAGTCTCTTATGATACTCCCACTATTTCGAATAAGAAGAATTTTGCTTGTGTGGAGAGTAGTAAATTTTCTATGCTTGTAGATCATGAAAAGAATGCTTTAGGTGCTGGTTATATTGTTGAATTCATTCATGATGCTACTTAAAATTATTATGAGGGAGGAACATATGCTTGTAGGAATTGCAATAATATCAAGTTTCCTCTCTATGTGCTTAAAATCTTGAAGTTATGCTTGTTTTACCTTCCTATGCAAGTTGATTCTTGTTCCCGTGGTTTGCTCACAAAATCCCTATGCATAGGAAGTGGGTTAGACTTAAATGTGCTAGTCATATTCTTCATGATGCTCTCTTTATGTTTCAATTCTTATCTTTTATGTGAGCATCATTGAAATCATCATGCCTAGCTAGGGGCGTTAAACGATAGCGCTTGTTGGGAGGCAACCCAACTTTATTTTATTTTCTTGCTTTTTGGTTCTGTTTAGGAATAAATAATCCATCTAACTTCTGTTTAGATGTGGTTTTATGTTTTAATTAGTGTTTGTGCCAAGTAGAACCTTTGGGAAGACTTGGGTGAAGTCTTTATGATCATGCTGTAAAAAACAGAAACTTTAGTGCTCACGAGATTAGCTAGAACTTTTTACTGGAGAGTGCTATTTAGTTGATTCTGTTTGAAGATGATTAATAGACAAATTCCTCAGATCCACCAATTTATTTTAGAATTTTTGGAGTTCCAGAAGTTTGCGTTAGTTACAGATTACTACAGACTGTTCTGTTTTTTACAGATTCTGTTTTCATTGTGTTGTTTGCTTATTTTGATGAATCTATGGTTAGTAAAATAGTTTATAATCCATAGAGAAGTTGAAATACAGTAGGTTTAACACCAATATAAATAAAGAATGAGTTCATTACAGTACCTTGAAGTGGTGTTTTGTTTTCTTTCGCTAACGGAGCTTACGAGTTTTCTGTTAAGTTTTGTGTTGTGAAGTTTTCAAGTTTTGGGTAAAGATTCAATGGACTATGGAATAAGGAGTGGCAAGAGCATAAGCTTGGGGATGCACAAGGCACCCCAAGGTAATATTCAAGGATAACCAAGCGTCTAAGCTTGGGGATGCCCCGGAAGGCATCCCCTCTTTCGTCTTTGTTCATCGGTAACTTTACTTGGAGCTATATTTTTATTCACCACATGATATGTGTTTTGCTTGGAGCGTCATTTTATTTTCTTTAGCTTTGCTTGCTGTTTGAATAAAGTACCAAGATCTGAAATTCTTAAATGGGAGAGTCCTCACATAGTTGCATAATTATTCAACTACTCATTGATCTTCACTTATACCTTTCGGAGTAGTTTGTTGTTTGCTCTAGTGCTTCACTTATATCTTTTAGAGCATGGTGGTAGTTGTATCTTGTAGAAATAGATGAACTCTCATGCTTCACTTATATCATTTCGAGAGTCTTAAATAGCATGGTAATGTGCTTAATTCTAATATGCTAGGCATACAAGACTAATAAAAGAAAAATTCTTATGAGTGTGTTGAATACTAATAAAAGATTGAAGCATGATAATTGTTTTGAGATATGGAGGTGATAATATTAGAGTCATGCTAGTTGAGTAGTTGTGAATTTAAAGAATACTTGCGTTGAAGTTTGTGATTCCCGTAGCATGCACGTATGGTGAACCGTTATGTAACGAAGTCGGAGCATAAGGTGTTTATTGATTGTCCTCCTTATGAGTGGCGGTCGAGGATGAACGATGGTCTTTTCCTACCAATCTATCCCCCTAGGAGCATGCGCGTAATACTTTGCTTTAATAACTTCTAGATTTTTGCAATAAGTATATGAGTTCTTTATGACTAATGTTGAGTCCATGGATTATATGCACTTTTTCCCATCCTTCCACCATTGTTAGCCTCTATAATGCCGCGCACTTTTTGCCGGTATCATACACCCACCATATACCTTCCTCAAAACAGCCACCATACCTACCTATCATGGCATTTCCATAGCCATTCCGAGATATATTGCCATGCAACTTTCCACCGTTCCGTTTATTATGACACGTTCCATCATTGTCATATTGCTTTGCATGATCATGTAGTTGACATTGTATTTGTGGCAAAGACATCGCTCATATTTCTTTCATACGTGTCACTCATGAGTCATTGCACATCCCGGTACACCGTCGGAGGCATTCATATAGAGTCATATCTTGTTCTAAGTATCGAGTTGTAATTCATGAGTTGTAAGAAAAATAAAAGTGTGATGATCATCATTATTAGAGCATTGTCCCAAGTGAGGAAAAGGATGATGGAGACTATGATTCCCCCACAAGTCGGGATGAATCTCCGGACAAAAAAAAAGAGGCCATAAAAAAGAGAAAAGGCCCAAACAAAAAAAATAAAATAATAAAAAATGAGAGAAAAAGAGAGAGAAGGGACAATGCTACTATCCTTTTACCACACTTGTGCTTCAAAGTAGCACCATGATCTTCATGATAGAGAGTCTCCTATGTTATCACTTTCATATACTAGTGGGAATTTTACATTATAGAACTTGGCTTGTATATTCCAATGATGGGCTTCCTCAAAATGCCCTAGGTCTTCGTGAGCAAACGAGTTGGATGCACACCCACTTAGTTTCTTTTGTTGAGCTTTCATATACTTATAGCTCCAGTGCATCCGTTGCATGGCAATCCCTACTCACTCACATTGATATCTATTGATGGGCATCTCCATAGCCCGTTGATACGCCTAGTTGATGTGAGACTATCTTCTCCTTTTTGTCTTCTCCACAACCACCATTCTATTCCACATATAGTGCTATGTCCATGGCTCACGCTCAGGTATTGCGTGAAGATTGAATTTTTTTTAAAATGTTAAAGTATGAAACAATTGCTTGGCTTGTCATCGGGGTTGTGCATGATTTAAATACTTTGTGTGGTGAAGATGGAGCATAGCCAGACTATATGATTTTGTAGGGATAACTTTCTTTGGCCATGTTATTTTGAGAAGACATAATTGCTTTGTTAGTATGCTTGAAGTATTATTATTTTTATGTCAATATGAACTTTTGTCTTGAATCTTTTGAATCTGAATATTCATATCACAAGTGAGAAGAATTACATTGAAATTGTGCCAACTAGCATTCCACATCAAAAATTATCTTTTTTATCATTTACCTACTCGAGGACGACTAGGAATTAAGCTTGGGGATGCTTGATACGTCTCCAACGTATCTATAATTTTTTATTGCTCCATGCTATATTATCTACTGTTTTAGGCAATATTGGGCTTTATTATCCACTTTTATATTATTTTTGGGACTAACCTATTAACCGGAGGCCCAGCCCAGATTTGCTGTTTTATGCCTATTTCAGTGTTTCGAAGAAAAGGAATATCAAACGGAGTCCAAACAGAAAAATCCTTTTTGGAACGTGATTCTCTCACCGGATAAGACCCAGGGAACTTGGAGTGCATGTCACAAGATACGGGAGCTGCCCACGAGAGTGGGGGCGCGCCCACCCCCCGGGGTGCGCCCACCTGCCTCGTGGGGCCCCCATGGCTCCCCCGACGTACCTCTTTCACCCATATATTGTTAGGGAACGTAGTAATTTCAAAAAATTTCCTACGCACACGCAAGATCATGGTGATGCATAGCAACGAGCGGGGAGAGTGTTTGTCTACGTACCCTCGTAGACCGAAGCGGAAGCGTTGACACAACGTAGAGGAAGTAGTCGTACGTTCTCCTCGCGATCCAACCGATCCCAGCACCGTTACTCCGGCACCTCCGAGTTTTAGCACACGTACAGCTCGATGATCATCCCCGGGCTCCGATCCAGCAAAGCATGGAGGAAGAGTTCCGTCAGCACGACGGCGTGGTGACGATCTTGATGTGTTACCGGCGCAGGGCTTCGCCTAAGCACTGTAACAATATGATCGAGGTGGAATTTGGTGGAAGGGGGCACCGCACACGGCTAAGGAACGATCCGTAGATCAACTTGTGTGTCTTTGGGGTGCCCCCTGCCCCCGTATATAAAGGAGCCAAGGGGGAGGGGCTGGCCGGCCAAGCTAGGCGCGCCAGGAGAGTCCTACTCCCTCTGGGAGTAGGATTCCCCCCCCCCCAATCCTAGTTGGACTAGGATTCTCCAAGGGGGAGAGAGAAGGAGAGGGGGGCGCCCACCTCTCCTAGTCCTAATAGGACTAGGGGAAGGGGGGAGGCGCGCAGCCCCTAGGGCTGCCCTCTCACTTCTCCTTCCAAGGCCCATGTTGGCCCATTATGCTCCCGGGGGGTTCCGGTAACCCTCCCGGTATTCCGGTAAAATCCTGATTTTACCTGGAATGCATCCGATGTCCAAACATAGGCTTCCAATATATCATTCTTTATGTCTCGACCATTTCGAGACTCCTCGTCATGTCCGTGATCACATCCGGGACTCCGAACTCCTTCGGTACATCAGAATGCATAAACTCATAATAACTGTCATCGTAACCTTAAGCGTGCGGACCCTACGGTTCGAGAACAATGTAGACATGACCGAGACACGTTTCCGGTCAATAACCAACAGCGGGACCTGGATGCCCATATTGGCCCCTACATATTCTACGAAGATCTTTTATCGGTCAGACCGCATAACAACATACGTTTGTTCCCTTTGTCATCGGTATGTTACTTGCCCGAGATTCGATCGTCGGTATCCAATACCTAGTTCAATCTCGTTACCGGCAAGTCTCTTTTCTCGTTCCGTAATACATCATCTCGCAACTAACTCATTGGTTGCAATGCTTGCAAGGCTTATGTGATGTGTATTACCGAGAAGGCCCTGAGATACCTCTCCGACAATCGGAGTGACAAATCCTAATCTCGAAATATGCCAACCCAACATGTACCTTCGGAGACACCTGTAGAGCACCTTTATAATCACCCAGTTACGTTGTGACGTTTGGTAGCACACAAAGTGTTCCTATGGTAAACGGGAGTTGCATATTCTCATAGTTAAAGGAACATGTATAAGTCATGGATAAAAGCAATAGCAACATACTAAACGATCGGGTGCTATGCTAATGGAATGGGTCATGTCAATCAGATCATTCAACTAATGATGTGATCTCGTTAATCAAATAACAACTCTTTGTTCATGGCTAGGAAACATAACCATCTTTGATTAATGAGCTAGTCAAGTAGAGGCATACTAGTGACACTCTGCTTGTCTATGTATTCACACATGTATTATGTTTCCAGTTAATACAATTCTAGCATGAATAATAAACATTTATCATGATATAAGGAAATAAATAATAACTTTATTATTGCCTCTAGGGCATATTTCCTTCAGTCTCCCACTTGCACTAGAGTCAATAATCTAGATTACAAAGTAATGATTCTAACACCCATGGAGTCTCGGTGCTGATCATGTTTTGCTCGTGGAAGAGGCTTAGTCAACGGGTCTGCAATATTCAGCTCCGTATGTATCTTGCATATCTCTATGTCTCCCACCTGGACCAAATCCCGGATGGAGTTGAAGCGTCTCTTGATGTGTTTGGTTCTTTTGTGAAATCTGGATTCCTTTGCCAAGGCAATTGCACCAGTATTGTCACAAAAGATTTTCATTGGACCCGATACGCTAGGTACAACACCTAGATCGGATATGAACTCTTTCATCCAGACTCCTTCATTAGCTGCTTCCGAAGCGGCTATGTACTCAGCTTCACATGTAGATCCCGCCACGACGCTTTGTTTAGAACTGCACCAACTGACAGCTCCACCGTTTAATGTAAATACGTATCCGGTTTGCGATTTAGAATCGTCCGGATCAGTGTCAAAGCTTGCATCGACATAACCGTTTACGACGAGCTCTTTGTCACCTCCATAAATGAGAAACATATCCTTAGTCCTTCTTAAGTACTTAAGGATGTTCTTGACCGCTGTCCAGTGATCCACTCCTGGATTACTTTGGTACCTTCCTGCTAAACTCACAGCAAGGCACACATCAGGTCTGGTACACAGCATTGCATACATGATAGAGCCTATGGCTGAAGCATAGGGAACATTTTTCATTTCCTCTCTATCTTCTGCGGTGGTCGGGCATTGAGTCTTACTCAACTTCACACCTTGTGCCACAGGCAAGAACCCTTTCTTTGCCTGATCCATTTTGAACTTTTTCAAAACTTTGTCAAGGTATGTGCTTTGTGAAAGTCCTATTAAGCGTTTTGATCTATCTCTATAGATCTTAATGCCCAATATATAAGCAGCTTCACCGAGGTCTTTCATTGAAAAAATCTTATTCAAGTATCCCTTTATGCTATCCAGAAATTCTATATTATTTCCGATTAGCAATATGTCATCCACATATAATATCAGAAATGCTACAGAGCTCCCACTCACTTTCTTGTAAATACAGGCTTCTCCAAAAGTCTGTATAAATCCATATGCTTTGATCACACTATCAAAGCGTTTATTCCAACTCCGAGAAGCTTGCACCAGTCCATAAATGGATCGCTGGAGCTTGCACACTTTGTTAGCTCCCTTCGGATCGACAAAACCTTCTGGTTGCATCATATACAACTCTTCTTCCAGAAATCCATTCAGGAATGCAGTTTTGACATCCATTTGCCAAATTTCATAATCATAAAATGCGGCAATTGCTAACATGATTCGGACAGACTTAAGCATCGCTACGGGTGAGAAAGTCTCATCGTAGTCAATTCCTTGAACTTGTCGAAAACCTTTTGCAACAAGTCGAGCTTTATAGACAGTAACATTACCATCAGCGTCAGTCTTCTTCTTAAAAATCCATTTATTCTCAATTGCTTGCCGATCATCGGGCAAGTCAACCAAAGTCCACACTTTGTTTTCATACATGGATCCCATCTCAGATTTCATGGCCTCAAGCCACTTTGCGGAATCTGGGCTCACCATCGCTTCTTCATAGTTCGTAGGTTCACCATGGTCTAGTAACATGACTTCCAAAATAGGATTACCGTACCACTCTGGTGCGGATCTTACTCTGGCTGATCTACGAAGTTCAGCAGAAACTTGATCTGAAGTTTCATGATCATTATCATTAGCTTCCTCCCTATTTGATGTAGGTGTCACAGAAACAGATTTCTGTGATGTACTACTTCTCAATAAGGGAGCAGATACTGTTATCTCATCAAGTTCTACTTTCCTCCCACTCACTTCTTTCGAGAGAAACTCCTTCTCTAGAAAGTTTCCGACTTTAGCAACAAAAATTTTGCCTTCGGATCTGTGATAGAAGGTATACCCAATAGTCTCTTTTGGGTATCCTATGAAGACACATTTCTCCGATTTGGGTTCGAGCTTATCAGGTTGAAGCTTTTTCACATAAGCATCGCAGCCCCAAACTTTAAGAAACGACAACTTTGGTTTCTTGCCAAACCACAGTTCATAAGGCGTCGTCTCAACGGATTTTGATGGTGCCCTATTTAACGTGAATGCGGCCGTCTCTAGAGCATAACCCCAAAAAGATAGCGGTAAATCGGTAAGAGACATCATAGATCGCACCATATCCAGTAGAGTACGATTACGACGTTCGGACACACCATTACGTTGTGGTGTTCCGGGTGGCGTGAGTTGCGAAACTATTCCGCATTGTTTCAAATGTAGACCAAACTCGTAACTCAAATATTCTCCTCCACGATCAGATCGTAGAAACTTTATTTTCTTGTTACGATGATTTTCCACTTCACTCTGAAACTCTTTGAACTTTTCAAATGTTTCAGACTTGTGTTTCATTAAGTAGATATACCCATATCTGCTCAAATCATCAGTGAAGGTGAGAAAATAACGATATCCGCCACGAGCCTCAACATTCATTGGACCACATACATCAGTATGTATGATTTCCAATAAATCTGTTGCTCTCTCCACAGTACCGGAGAACGGTGTTTTAGTCATCTTGCCCATAAGGCACGGTTCGCAAGTGCCAAGTGATTCATAATCAAGTGACTCCAAAAGTCCATCAGTATGGAGTTTCTTCATGCGCTTTACACCGATATGACCTAAACGGCAGTGCCACAAATAAGTTGCACTATCATTATCAACTCTGCATCGTTTGGCTTCAACATTATGAATATGTGTATTACTACTATCGAGATTAAGTAAGAACAAACCACTCTTTAATGGCGCGTGACCATAAAAGATATTACTCATATAAATAGAACAACCATTATTCTCTGATTTAAATGAATAACCGTCTCGCATCAAACAAGATCCAGATATAATGTTCATGCTCAACGCTGGTACTAAATAACAATTATTTAGATCTAATATTAATCCCGAAGGTAGATGTAGAGGTAGCGTGCCGACCGCGATCACATCGACTTTGGAACCATTTCCCACGCGCATCGTCACCTCGTCCTTAGCCAATCTTCGCTTAATCCGTAGCCCCTGTTTTGAGTTGCAAATATTAGCAACAGAACCAGTATCAAATACCCAGGTGCTACTGCGAGAATTAGTAAGGTACACATCAATAACATGTATATCATATATACCTTTGTTAACCTTGCCATCCTTCTTATCCGCCAAATACTTGGGGCAGTTCCGCTTCCAGTGACCAGTCTGCTTGCAATAGAAGCACTCAGTTTCAGGCTTAGGTCCAGACTTGGGTTTCTTCTCTTGAGTAGCAACTTGCTTGCTGTTCTTTTTGAAGTTCCCCTTTTTCTTCCCTTTGCCCTTTTTCTTGAAACTAGTGGTTTTGTTAACCATCAACACTTGATGCTCCTTTTTGATTTCTACCTCCGCGGCTTTTAGCATCGCGAAGAGCTCGGGCATAGTTTTGGTCATCCCTTGCATATTATAGTTCATCACGAAGCTCTTGTAGCTTGGTGGCAGTGATTGGAGAATTCTGTCAATGACGCAATCATCCGGAAGATTAACTCCCAGTTGAATCAAGTGATTGTTATACCCAGACATTCTGAGTATATGCTCACTGACAGAACCATTCTCCTCCATTTTACAGCTATAGAACTTATTGGAGACTTCATATCTCTCAATCCGGGCATTTGCTTGAAATATTAACTTCAACTCCTGGAACATCTCATATGCTCCATGGTGTTCAAAACGTCGTTGAAGTCCCGGTTCTAAGCCGTAAAGCATGGCACACTGAACTATAGAGTAGTCATCAGCTTTGCTTTGCCAGACGTTCAAAACATCTGGCGTAGCTCTTGCACCAGGCCTGGCACCCAGCGGTGCTTCCAGGACGTAATTCTTCTGTGCAGCAATGAGGATAATCCTCAAGTTACGGACCCAGTCCGTGTAATTGCTACCATCATCTTTCAATCTTTGCTTTCTCAAGGAACGCATTAAAATTCAACGGAACAACAGCACGAGCCATCTATCTACACAACATAGACAAGCAAGATACTATCAGGTACTAAGTTCATGATAAATTAAAGTTCAATTAATCATATTACTTAAGAACTCCCACTTAGATAGACATCTCTCTAATCCTCTAAGTGATCACGTGATCCAAATCAACTAAACCATGTCCGATCATCACGTGAGATGGAGTAGTTTCAATGGTGAACATCATTTATGTTGATCATATCTACTATATGATTCACGCTCGACCTTTCGGTCTCTGTGTTCCGAGGCCATATCTGTATATGCTAGGCTCGTCAAGTTAAACCTGAGTATTCCGCGTGTGCAACTGTTTTGCACCCGTTGTATTTGAACGTAGAGCCTATCACACCCGATCATCACGTGGTGTCTCAGCACGAAGAACTTTCGCAACGGTGCATACTCAGGGAGAACACTTCTTGATAATTTAGTGAGAGATCATCTTATAATGCTACCGTCAATCAAAGCAAGATAAGATGCATAAAAAGGATAAACATCACATGCAATCAATATAAGTGATATGATATGGCCATCATCATCTTGTGCTTGTGATCTCCATCTTCGAAGCACCGTCATGATCACCATCGTCACCGGCGCGACACCTTGATCTTCATCGCAGCATCGTTGTCGTCTCGCTAATCTTATGCTTCTACGACTATCACTACCGTTTAGCAATAAAGTAAAGCATTACATCGCGATTGCATTGCATAAAATAAAGCGACAACCATATGGCTCCTGCCAGTTGCCGATAACTCGGTTACAAAACATGATCATCTCATACAATAAAATTTAGCATCACGTCTTGACCATATCACATCACAACATGCCCTGCAAAAACAAGTTAGACGTCCTCTACTTTGTTGTTGCAAGTTTTACGTGGCTGCTACGGGCTTTAAGCAAGAACTCATCTTACCTACGCATCAAAACCACAACGATAGTTTGTCAAATAGACTCTGTTTTAACCTTCTCAAGGACCGGGCGTAACCACACTCGGTTCAACTAAAGTTGGAGAGACAGTCTTCCGCAAGCCATCTATGTGCAAAGCACGTCGAGGGAACCGGTCTCGGGTAAGCGTACGCGTAAGGTTGGTCCGGATCGTCTCGTCCAACAATACCGCTGAACCAAAGTATGACATGCTGGTAGGCAGTATGACTTGTATCGTCCACAACTCACTTGTGTTCTACTCGTGCAAATAACATCAAACCATAAAAACCTAGGCTCTGATACCACTGTTAGGGAACGTAGTAATTTCAAAAAAATTCCTACGCACACGCAAGATCATGGTGATGCATAGCAACGAGCGGGGAGAGTGTTTGTCTACGTACCCTCGTAGACCGAAGCGGAAGCGTTGACACAACGTAGAGGAAGTAGTCGTACGTTCTCCTCGCGATCCAACCGATCCCAGCACCGTTACTCCGGCACCTCCGAGTTTTAGCACACGTACAGCTCGATGACGATCCCCGGGCTCCGATCCAGCAAAGCGTCGAGGAAGAGTTCCGTCAGCACGACGGCGTGGTGACGATCTTGATGTGTTACCGGCGCAGGGCTTCGCCTAAGCACTGTAACAATATGATCGAGGTGGAATTTGGTGGAAGGGGGCACCGCACACGGCTAAGGAACGATCCGTAGATCAACTTGTGTGTCTTTGGGGTGCCCCCTGCCCCCGTATATAAAGGAGCCAAGGGGGAGGGGCTGGCCGGCCAAGCTAGGCGCGCCAGGAGAGTCCTACTCCCTCTGGGAGTAGGATTCCCCCCCCCCCAATCCTAGTTGGACTAGGATTCTCCAAGGGGGAGAGAGAAGGAGAGGGGGGCGCCCACCTCTCCTAGTCCTAATAGGACTAGGGGAAGGGGGGAGGCGCGCAGCCCCTAGGGATGCCCTCTCACTTCTCCTTCCAAGGCCCATGTTGGCCCATTATGCTCCCGGGGGGTTCCGGTAACCCTCCCGGTATTCCGGTAAAATCCTGATTTTACCTGGAATGCATCCGATGTCCAAACATAGGCTTCCAATATATCATTCTTTATGTCTCGACCATTTCGAGACTCCTCGTCATGTCCGTGATCACATCCGGGACTCCGAACTCCTTCGGTACATCAGAATGCATAAACTCATAATAACTGTCATCGTAACCTTAAGCGTGCGGACCCTACGGTTCGAGAACAATGTAGACATGACCGAGACACGTTTCCGGTCAATAACCAACAGCGGGACCTGGATGCCCATATTGGCCCCTACATATTCTACGAAGATCTTTTATCGGTCAGACCGCATAACAACATACGTTTGTTCCCTTTGTCATCGGTATGTTACTTGCCCGAGATTCGATCGTCGGTATCCAATACCTAGTTCAATCTCGTTACCGGCAAGTCTCTTTTCTCGTTCCGTAATACATCATCTCGCAACTAACTCATTGGTTGCAATGCTTGCAAGGCTTATGTGATGTGTATTACCGAGAAGGCCCTGAGATACCTCTCCGACAATCGGAGTGACAAATCCTAATCTCGAAATATGCCAACCCAACATGTACCTTCGGAGACACCTGTAGAGCACCTTTATAATCACCCAGTTACGTTGTGACGTTTGGTAGCACACAAAGTGTTCCTATGGTAAACGGGAGTTGCATATTCTCATAGTTAAAGGAACATGTATAAGTCATGGATAAAAGCAATAGCAACATACTAAACGATCGGGTGCTATGCTAATGGAATGGGTCATGTCAATCAGATCATTCAACTAATGATGTGATCTCGTTAATCAAATAACAACTCTTTGTTCATGGCTAGGAAACATAACCATCTTTGATTAATGAGCTAGTCAAGTAGAGGCATACTAGTGACACTCTGCTTGTCTATGTATTCACACATGTATTATCTTTCCAGTTAATACAATTCTAGCATGAATAATAAACATTTATCATGATATAAGGAAATAAATAATAACTTTATTATTGCCTCTAGGGCATATTTCCTTCATATATACCGTCGTACCCTAAAACTTCCAGAACAGAGATTAGATCGGGAGTTCCGCCACCGCAAGCCTCTGTAGCCACCAAAAACCTCTCGGGACCCTGTTCCGGCACCCTGCCGGAGGGGGGAACCCTCACCGGTGGCCATCTTCATCATCCCGGCGCTCTCCATGACGAGGAAGGAGTAGTTCACCCTTGGGGCTGAGGGTATGTACCAGTAGCTATGTGTTTGATCTCTCTCTCTCTCTCGTGTTCTTGATTTGGCACGATCTTGATGTATCGCAAGCTTTGCTATTATAGTTGGATCTTATGTTTCTTCTCCCCCTCTTCTCTCTTGTAATGGATTGAGTTTTCCCTTTGAAGTTATCTTATCGGATTGAGTCTTTAAAGATTTGAGAACACTTGATGTATGTCTTGCTGTGCGTGTCTGTGGTGACAATGGGATATCATGTGCCACTTGATGTATGTTTTGGTGACCAACTTGCGGGTTCCGCCCATGAACCTATGCATAGGGGTTGGCACACGTTTTCGTCGTGATTCTCCGGTAGAAACTTTGGGCACTCTTTGATGTTCTATGTGTTGGTTGAATAGATGAATCTGAGATCGTGTGATGCATATCGTATAATCATACCCACGGATACTTGAGGTGACATTGGAGTATCTAGGTGACATTAGGGTTTTTGTTGATTTGTATCTTAAGGTGTTATTCTAGTACGAACTCTAGGGCTATTTGTGACACTTATAGGAATAGCCCAACGGATTGATTGGAAAGAATAACTTTGAGGTGGTTTCTTACCCTACCATAATCTCTTCGTTTGTTTTCCGCTATTAGGGACTTTGGAGTGACTCTTTGTTGCATGTTGAGGGATAGTTATATGATCCAACTATGTTATTATTGTTGAGAGGACTTACACTAGTGAAAGTATGAACCCTAGGCCTTGTTTCCTATCATTGCAATACCGTTTATGCTCACTTTTACCGCTTGTTACCTTGCTGTTTTTATATTTTCAGTTTACAAAAACCCATATCTACCATCCATATTGCACTTGTATCACCATCTCTTCGCCGAACTAGTGCACCTATACAATTTACCATTGTATTGGGTGTGTTGGGGATACAAGAGACTCTTTGTTATTTGGTTGCAGGGTTGCTTGAGAGAGAACATCTTCATCCTACGCCTCCCGCGGATTGATAAACCTTAGGTCATCCACTTGAGGGAAATTTGCTACTGTCCTACAAACCTGTGCACTTGCAGGCACAACAACGTCTACAAGAAGAAGGTTGTGTAGTAGACATCAGTATGTTTTAGGAAGACCGGTCCTACGTAGGGTCTCGTGCCTCCACTCGACATGTTTCCCCATGGTGTTGATGGAGCCTAATCAAGAACTATTATCTTAGGATTGGCTTTCATTTTCGCCATTATAAACTCACTGTGATTGTAAGACTATTTATTTCACTAGCCTCTGACTAGATGTTTGTAAGACTCATTTACATTCTGGATCATGTGATGTAATGAAATGATGATTTGTGTTTGGTGTCACATATGTACCGTGTATGCTGGCAATTCGGTCCAGGTAATGGCATAGAACATACGGAAACCATAACCTAGAAAGGTTGGTCATTACATACACTTCTTCAACCCTAAATATTTGGTTTCTTGAGGGATTCATGAGAGACTTAAATGAGGATTTCACCCACGCTTAGATCTACTCCTCCCTCTTTTGACCAACCAGATTCATGATTTTGAGCAAGTTCCAAGCTTTCCCCTCTATCGTCTTACTCTTGGGGGTTGGAGAATCCTACGAGGTAGGAGTGTTCGGTGAGAAATTAATTTGTGATTTTCCCCCAAAATTTGTAAAGGTTTGGAGGGCGCCTCAAAAAGCATGAAACAAGCATATCCTTCGGGCTTTTTCTATCATATAAATTTTTGCACTTTACTTTTTGTTTTTATTATTAATAAATGGATGAACATTTTTTCTAACAAATGTCTGTTCCTTAGATTTAATGCATGTACCAAGAGTAAATTGGGACTTCATCTTGATACAACATCTTACTTTACAAGATCATGTTGCCATGTTGATGACAGAAAAAAGTTCCAGTGGAACAACTTGCATGATTTAGCAAATTGCAAGGGAAGTCCGTGTTGATTCCTTCGCCAGTGAGTAAAACTAATTGTAAACCCACAAGAGTCTTACTTTTATATACCTGTGATAAAAGTATCGTTTTCCAAGATTCAATTATGATATCCTGACAACTCTAAAGACCGGTCTTCTTGATTGTTTACTTCCATTGGAGCCATTTGGTTTAGTTGTACATTTGACAAAAAATATCCAGATACGATCCGAATGTAATGTGCCAACAAGATGGTCCTATAGCACAAGTTGACGCACGCATGAGTTCTCAAGCACGAATACCTCCTCAAAGTTTGCTAACCGGTTGTTTAGGGAAGTTAAGCCGAAAAGGTCCTTAATCATGGCACTTGCATGTGGTTGTAGTTTGTGTAGCTAATCCAAGTTGCCCAGTGGAGTAACTTGTTGGCGCTGGCAATCCGGTGGTGCACTAGACCTGCTAAAAACGCCATGAAAAACGATGGAGTAGTACAGGCTAGAATTTTATGTTGTACTGTTGTTGATCAAGTTGGCCACGTTAGTCTATAAATGTAGTCAACTGCATGCCTAATTAGTGATTGAGCCATGTGGTTTCGGGAGATAGGCAATTTAGAATTACTACAAGAAGCCACTAAATCTAGGCGAACATAATGTCATATGCAGCCAAGTTGCTCCTGACCGCAATGTTAGCCAGCCGAAAGGTGACACCAAAGCTTAAGCTTGCTGTTTCTTTTTTAAATAGTATTGCAGGATGTTTAATATCGAATTATATACCACTCCCTCCGTTCACAAATATAAAATGTTTTAACTTTTTTTTTCTGAAACGGGTGTATATAGTCACATTTTAGTGTGCTTGTTCACTCGTTTCAGTCCATTTGTAGTCCATATTGAAAGATCTTATATTTGTAAATGGAGGGAGTATATATTGGGAACGTGATGGTGTGATTCCTTGTTACCACATGATTGTAGCTTCAAGAAGATTGGTTTGAACATGAAGATGATGCACCCTACCCTACAGCAGTCAAAATCAGAAAAACACACCTGAATGAAAGATACACAATTCCTGGTGACATTTACCAAAACTCCAAAATGCAAGCATGCAGGTGAAACATTTTACATTTAGATGGTTAGGTACCCACTGTCCAACATCTTTTTTTTTTTTTTTGCCTCACCTGAGACGGCACCTGGGTCAGATTTGCTGGCTTTTGCATGTGGATCAGACCAAATACTCCAAGTTGCGCAAGCAAACAACATGCTAGCATATATGTAATCTAGTGGCTTAACGCCCTAACCTCGTTGATAGGATCAAGACGGCAGAACAAACGAGTCATCTGTCCTCTTCTCGCGCCTTCCTCAGGCTTGGACTTTCCAGCCAGTTGGTCCGGAACAGTTGTCTTCTATTTGCGCTTTGATTTGAAGCTACTTTCTTGGGATTTGCTCCTGTAATCTAAAAAGCTTGAAGATTCAGCATAAAAAAGGCCGCGCCATTATCGCGTGGATCTCCTAACCAATTAACAAAATGATATGGCATTGTTATATTACAGTATATTATTATTATGCACACTGGTGGAGTTTCATAAACTGTGCTTGCCCTCCAACGCCATCTGAACAAGTCAGGTCCCTCCAGAAATGTCGCCGTCGCTTCAACCTACTGTGCACACCCTTCACAAAACTGTCCCGATCACTCCAACAACAAATCAAATCAACCGATCATTCCACAAACAAACACACGCGCGTACTGATTCAGTAGAACTACCAATCCATCCATCAATGTAACAATTGCTCAACTTATTTGCGGTTGTCGTGTAATCCCTTCGTAAAGAAATAAGAAATATAAGAGCGTTTAGAGGGAGTACTTTCTAGTGAACCTACTGAAAATTGATGACCTCGTCGGTCAAGCATCCATGCACACTTTCTATCCGAGTGTCACTGTCGGCGAACCTACTGAATCTTCAGACAGGTCTTGTTTACAAACCAGTTTCAGATAACAAATCCTCCGAGTGGAATTAGGATCTTGGGAGATCGGAGCTGTGATGTCAACACCAGCGCGTACGGTGGAGCGGACCAAACGTGCAAGTACCTTGACCTTATCTGCGAGTGCATGGAGCACGTGAACGCCTTCTTCTCAACAGCACCGGCCGGAAGTTCACACCATTATATATGCCTGTTTCTTCTGCTTGTACACACGACAGCAAGTCAAGAAAGAAGAGCCGGCCGGGAAGAGAACAGAGGTTTGAGGCATGTCTTCACCACAAATTCTACTTCTCTATAAGCTTGGTGCTCCTCTGCGCTTGTGAGCGTATGCTTAACTATCAAGCTCTTCTTCTGTGGGCAGGTGGCCAGTAATGGAGCAACCAAATCAATGGCTGACGCAGACGGTAAGCGCATTTGGTCCGAATTACCTGTGGCATCTGAAAGTTAACATGCTGTGAATTTAAGGAGGTATGAGCTCTTCTTGCAATGGCTGGTTTCAGGAACAGGAGGAGCTGGCGTACATGTATCAGCAAGAAGGGGTTCCCGTCACCGTGCCCGGCATGGAGCAGCAGTTCGCGGAGCCGCCGCTGCCTGGCCATCAAGAGCAGTACTACACGCCACCAATGGCGACCCCGTCGTTCCATCCATCTCGCAGCTCCGATTTCCCGAGCTTTGGAGGCTCGTCGTCGTTGCCGAACCTGCCGTTCGGATCGGCGACGGTGAAGAACGAGCTGGTGCAGCCGTCGCCGCCGCCGCCATCGTCGAACTTCCTCTCCTTCGGCGCCGGCCAGGCCGGCACCCTGAACTTCTCCGGAGGCGCCTGGCAGCACGACGGCGTCGAAGGGACGATGCAGCTGCAGGCGCCGGAGAGGCGGAGCAGGGCGCCGGCGAACGCGCAGGAGCACGTCATCGCCGAGCGCAAGCGGCGGGAGAAGCTGCAGCAGCAGTTCGTGTCCTTGGCCACCATCGTCCCCGGCCTCAAGAAGGTGCGTGACAAGGAAACGTTGCTGCATTCATGGGGGTCACCACACCAACTGCCCGCAGCGAGCTCCATTAGTTACCCTTCGTCATTGTTTTCAGACAGACAAGATCTCTCTGCTGGGGAGCACCATCGACTACGTGAAGCAGCTGGAGGACAAGGTGAGGGCCCTGGAGGAGCAAGGCCCGCGGCGGCCGTCGGAGTCCACCACCGTCTTCGAGAGCAAGTGCCGCATATCCGCCGCTGACAACGACGCAGCAGGACCCAGCGGGTCCGGGGACGCGGCCGAGGACTCGAGCCCGGCCGTCGAGGCCAGCATCCGGGGGCACACGGCGCTCCTGAAGATCTGCTGCAAGGAGAGGAGAGGGGTGCTGGTGATGGTCCTCTCCGAGCTCGAGAACCAGGGCCTCTCCATCATAAACACCAACGTCGTCCCGTTCACCGACTCCTGCCTCAACATCACCATCACGGCCAAGGCAAGGCCTCTCTCCATTGCGCAAATGCGGTTGTAACTTGCAAGAAAATAAGCTTCAAAGTTCAAATGCATGATCAGAATATTAACATGTTGAGTTTGTGCAGATCGAAGAGGGCTTTTCGTCAGCGGCTGAGCTCGTGAGGAACCTGACCGTGGCTCTCAGAAGCTTCAGCTGAAAGTAGAATGGAAGCGATTTGTACAGATCTTTAATTTCTGAGTTTGGTCAGTGTCCATTTCTACCGGTGTTGTGAAGTCTGTAACCATTTCAGTTCACCATTTATGTGACTAACCAGATCTTCTCCTCTGATTTCGTGTTCTAATGTATTCTGTTCACTAAAGTGTTCCACATACGATGAATGTTCTAATGTGAATTCCCCGCAGAAACAACACTTCTGCTTCAGTACACCTCCCTAAACACAAAAACGGCTTAGATTAGCCCATACCGCTTTATAAGAAAAGACATGATGGTCATATTTTAGAAACTCTTTGCCCGTTGTATATGTACTGTACAGAGAACGGACGCACCCCCCCTCGACAGCCAACCAGCCACCGTTAGGCAACGTGATAGCATACCTCTTTCTTCATTCTTTTCTTCTTTCTTCTTTCCTTTTTTTTCTTTTTCCTTTTTCATTTTTTCTTGTTCCTTTTTCCTTGTTTTTTCAAACAATTTGCTCTTTTTTCTTTTTCTTTCAAACAGTCTTCTTTGGTTTTTCTTTTTTCTTTTCCTTTTCTTTTTTGTTTTCTTTTCTTTTTTCTGTTCCTTTTTTGTTCTCCTTTTTCTTTTGCAACGTGCAAACTTTTTTCAATTTCGCTTTTTTAAAAAAATCAATGAACTATTTTACAAATTTTTGAATGTGTTTTCAAAATTCAATATTGATGAACTTTGCTTGAAAATCGATGAACCTTCTCAAAATGGATGAACAATTTTCAAAATCAACGAATCTTTTTTTCAAAACTAATGAACTTTTTTAAAAATTAATCAATTATTTTTCAAAGTCGATGAACCGTTTTTAAAAAAATCGATGAACTTTTATTAAATCCTTAAACTTTGTTTCCAAAATTCGTGGAATTTTTCTGAATTATTTCATGGTATTTTTCAATCTATGTACATTTTGCAAATCCGCGAACATTTTTTCAAATCCATGAACTCTTCCAAAGAGACGAACCCGTTTTTTCAAAGTCAACGGTCAAAGGTCGAACATGTCAATGGTCAACTTGTCACCAGGTCAACCATGAAGAAGTTTTTTTTTTGGCCGGACCATGAAGAAGCTATTAAGCGTATGATGTTCATGAAGTTCAAAATTGTGCTCGCTCTTTTACAAAACTGTTTGTGTTTTGAGATTCTGGGGAATTTTGAAAGACACAAACAGTTTTTAAAAAATTCTGTACAATTTTATAAAATGTGAATATTTGTAATTTCTTGAATTTTTTTAAAGGCGAACATTGTTTGAGATTTTGAACAAATGTCTGTGCGTGGCGTCGTCTACTTGAGGAGGTCCTAGTAACGCAAGTTAGGAAGTTGTCGCTCGAGCGAATGCCAGCAGGCCATGACCGAATATTGTGCAAGCTCGCTCTCCCACTCGCCAGCTTTGCACACTGGCTCGCTAGCTTTGAAAACAGTTCATCAATTTAAAAAAGTTTAGAAGTTCGAAATATAGTTCATGGATTTTAAAATTAATAAAGAATTAAATTTTAAAAAGTTCATGAATTTGAAAATTGTTCACAAGTTTGAAAAAAAGTTTTTGAATTTGAAAATTGTTATGACTTAAAATTTTAAAAAGAACATGATTTTGAAAATCATTTATGAATTTGAAAATTGTTAACAAGTAAATTTGTTCAAATTTTCATGAATTTCATAAAAGTTCAAGAGTTTGGAAAATGTTCACAAATTTGGGTATAGTTTACGGATCTGAAAAAATGTTTCATGATTTTCTTAAAATTTTCTTAAAATTTCACTAACCCAAAAGAAAGTTCATGAAAAATAAAAGGGAAACGGGGAAAAGAAATTTAAAAATGAAAAAATAAAGAGCAAAAACCGTGAATGAAAAACCAAAAGAAAAATTGCCTGAAAAAACCGTGCAGAACCAGAACCGAAAATGCATACAACAAGAAGAAAAAGAAGTGCAAGTATGCACAACAAGTTACCTATCCAAGCTGGTAACTGTGGTTGGGCATAAACCTGTTGGTACTGAGTTCAAATCTCAAGTGTTGCAATATATTTCGAAGCTAAAAAAGGAAATGAAATGTAAATGTGAAGAGCCCACGAGAAAGCTTATAACCTGCACCAAAGAGGAGTTGGGCTACTGTACGACATATACATACAAAAGTGGATGCGATCTGTGAAAGGTCTATATTACCCTTTATATGTTTAGTGGAGGGGGTGTACCAAAGTGAGACTCAACAAACAAATGTTCTAACCTGAAATAAAATGGGTAAATGAATGTGAAAACTTATGAATTCCTATATACTGCTCGTAGCAGGAGTGAAGGCGAAAGTCTTTTGATCCCGAGCTCACGTGCTCTCCGATGAACATGAAAATTCAAAAAATAGTATAGAAACTTCAAAAAATCTGAATTTTTGTGTGATTAACATTGATGAATGTTATAACAAGTGTAATTATTTTTCATGAAATGACATTCCTGGAGGTTTGGGGAAAAAACAAATTGATGCTCCAAAATGCTTCCAACAATAGTCTTTTCGGAGCATCTCTTTTATTTCCAAACCTCCACGAATATCATTTCATTACAAAAATATGTACATGAGTGAAGAATTCATCAATATTATACTAAAAATTTACAATTTTTGGAAATTTTTAAATATTTTTCAATACTATATTATACTCTATAGTTGGTTTTTCCCGTGGGCGTAACCTAGGGTACACCTTGTCCTCCGGCGGCGACGCCTGGAGTCCACATCTTGCACCTGCATTTGGTCGGGATCTTCCCAGCGTTCAGCGCGCCGCCGTTTGGTCGTGGGTGTTGGTCGTTGCATGGAGGTTTCTCAGAGTACGGAGGGTGGGGAAGGACAGAAGCGAGACCAGATGGGCGAGAATCAGATTGAAGAGACAGCTGCTGATGGAGGATCTGGGAGTTCTCAATCAAATCCGCCGATCATGGGTCAGGCAGATACGACGACAAACCCTGAAGAATTCGATCCAGAAGGTGGAGAAGAGGGGGTTTGGGATCAATTTGGCCCAGAGCCCAACCTTGAAGATGTCTTTGATGGCTTGAATCTGCATGGCGAGGAGGAAGAGGATCTAGACCTGTCGGGTGAATTGGAGGAGTTGATAAAGGAGGTTCGGTGGCTAGCCTTGTTCAGGGTTCATACTATGGGCCCCTTCAGTCATGCAGCCCTGTTGAACTCCATGAGGAACGCTTGGTCGTGTGCGCAGGGAGTCACATTTAATATCAAAGGACCAAACTTGCTCTTGGCACAGTGTCACTGCTTGGGAGACTGGAAACGTGTTATGGAAGGGGGTCCGTGGCAATTTCGTAGGGATCCAGTTGTCCTTGTGGAGTATGATGGTTTTAGTAATGTGGTTGATTATGCTCTGGATATGTATCCTCTATGGGCGAGAATTAAAGGGTTGCCCGATGGACTGACTAGGAAGAAGGAACTTGCAAAAAAGGTTACGAAGAAAGTTGGAGAGCCTCCGTTTACAGTGATCGTTAATGAAGGAAAAATCAATCCCTCGAGTTACCTACGTGTGAGAGTGTTTGTAGATGTAAACAAGCCTCTAGTACGTTTTGTGCACATCACTTTGAAGGAAAGGAAGAAATGCCCAGTTTGTTATGAGAAGCTTCCTGACTTCTATTTTTTTGTGTGGATGTATGGGACATGTTGTTGAGGAGTGCGGCGATGGCATCCATGATCCAAGTACATGTGAATGGGGTGACTGGTTACATTGGTCCAATGAGCCAATTGGTGGTGGTACAAGAGGAGGCTGGGGAGGAGGTTGGACAGGAGGTGGGAGAGGTAGTAGTGCCTATAATGGGAATAATAGAGGAGGATGAAGTGGCGCATGAGCTAGAGGGGAAAGAGGAGGCAGAGCTAACGTGGATGCTGGCCGCGGTAATGGAGGCGAGGGTTCAGAGTTTGAGGACATGGATTTGTCACAGGGAAACAATGTGCTTGGGAATGATTTAAGAAGTGTACGCAAAAGACTTGTTTGTGAGGATGGTACAATCAATGTTAGAGGCCAGGCTATGCCAAACTTGGCCGGGAAAGTTTCAAACACCATTCTCATGATTGAAAACAGGGGTCCTACAGAAGGTGATGGGGGATGGTGCCTCCAAATAATACCCCGAGGAAGGTGCAAATTATTAAAAGGAGGAGACAAGGTGAGGGAGATGTTAGTGTTGATGATCTTATGTCAAACGAGGCGGCCTCCATGCCGGAGGACCGCCGGGCCCAATGAATCTTTTAAGTTGGAACTGTCGGGGAGGGGGGAATACTCGGACAGTTCAAGAATTAGCGACGTTGTGTCAATCGCATTCCCCCATGATGGTTTTCTTATGTGAAACTAGGCAGAAGGAAGGAAAGATGAAGAGAATTCGTGCACGCCTAGGCCATAGAGGTTATTCTGGTGTGGACAGTAACAGAATGAGTGGTGGTCTAGCTCTTTTCTGGCATGAATCATATGATGTACAGGTTATTGACAAAAATGAACGCTATATTGACGCCCTAGTGCGTGTGCAACAAGATGCCGAGCAATGGCGAGTAACATTTGTATATGGGGAGTCGCGAGTCGAACATAGACATCTCATGTGGGAGAAGATGATGTACTTAAGGACTGTTAATGATTTCCCATGGTCAGTGGTCGGTGACTTTAATGAGGCTATGTGGAACTTCGAGCACTTATCAGCAACACCGAGGGCAGAGCATCAGATGGTGGCCTTCCGCGATGCGCTCGAGATTTGTGGTCTGGTGGACCTCGGTTTTATGGGAGTCCCATTCACCTATGACAATAAACGAGGTGGTGCTAGTAACGTCCAAGTTTGGCTGGACAGGGCCGTGGCAACCAGTGCTTGGAGAAATATGTTTGTGTACGCATCAGTTCTATACATTCCATCTCCTTGTCCTGATCACATGGTGATTCTTCTTAAGGGAACTGCTGATCCGGGTCCAACTGGTACTCGGAGCAAGCGCTATGAGCTGTTTTGGGAACGGGATGCAGCGTTGCCAGAAGTAGTAAAGGATGCATGGGAAGCGGTGGGTGGAGTGCAGAATTTGGGCCAGCTGCGTGATGCTTTATCAAAGACCATGGCGTCTTTGGTATCATGGGGAAAAAGTTTGGTAATATTACTAGGGAGCTGGCCAAGTCTAGGACACAGTTGGAAGAGCTGATGCATATGAATGCGGATAGACAGGATATCCGCATAGTTACAGATAAAATGAATGAGCTGCTATATCAGGAGGAAATGCTATGGCTTCAATGGTCTAGAATATCTTGGTTGAAGGAGGGTGATCGAAATACAAAATATTTTTAGAGCAAGGCCGTCTGGAGGGCGCGGAAGAATAAAATACGGGAGCTAACAGATAGTATCGGGGTGGTGCACACTGACCATGCTGAGATGCGGAAGCTAGCTAATGAGTATTTTCAGGATATTTTTTCGGTGGATCCATCCTTGGAGGCGTCTTCGGTACTTGATCTTCTCGAGGCCAAGGTGACGGAGGGGTATAACGCTAAGCTGTGTGCACCTTTTACGGACAAAGAGATATCAGATGCTTTGTTCCAGATTGGTCCATTGAAGGTGTCGGGGCCTGACGGTTTCCCTGCTAGGTTCTTTCAGAGGAACTGGGCAGTGCTTAAGGAGGATGTCATTGCTGCGGTGAAGGATTTCTTCACGACGGGGATCATGCCCGAGGGGGTAAACGCTACTTCCATTGTTCTTATACCAAAAATCTCTAATCCTACAAAGTTGTCTGATTACAGGCCCATCAGCCTATGCAATGTTATTTATAAGGTTATATCAAAATGCTTGGTTAACCGGTTGAGGCCTCTCTTGGATAACTTAATTTCACAAGAGCAGAGTGCCTTTATACCGAGTAGGATGATTACTGATAATGCACTCGTGGCTTTTGAATGTATGCACTACATCAAGCAGGAGAAAGATCCTACCAAAAGTTTATGTGCTTATAAACTTGATCTATCAAAGGCATATGATAGAGTGGACTTGGTCTTCTTGAGGCAGGTGATGCAAAAGTTGGATTTCTCTCAGCGATGGATTGATTGGATAATGATGTGTGTCACATCGATGAGATATTCTGTCAAATTAAATGGGACCCTCTTAGATTCATTTGCACCGACGCGTGGCCTTTGGCAAGGTGATCCACTTTCACCATTCCTATTTTTGTTCGTGGCGGATGGTTTATCAACTATTTTGAAGAGTAAATGTGGATACGGGTGAGATCACTCCGGTCAAGATATGCAGAAGGGCTCCGGGTATTTCACATTTGTTATTTGCTGATGACACATTGCTATTCTTTGAGGCCTCTAGAGCCCATGCCAAGAAGGTGAAGGCAACTTTGGACCTGTATGGGGCGGCCACTGGGCAAATTTTGAATTACAATAAATGCTCACTTTTTGGCGCAGCATGTCCTGGAGTGGTCTAGGATCAAGTACGGGATGCATTGAATGTTACCAGTTTGGTGTTTGAGGAAAAGTACCTTGGTCTTCCCACTCTGAAAGGACGTATGTCAAAGGGACGATTCCAAAATCTGCAGGCAAGTCTCACTAAGTGGCTTATTCAGTGGGGTGATGGTTTGCTTGCACAGCCGGGTAGGGAGGTGCTTATTAAATCAGTGGCTCAGGCTTTGCCAACCTATATAATGGGAATCTTCAAACTCCCATACTCGGTGTATGATGACCTCACGAGGATGGTGAGGAATTTTTATTGGGGATCCTCGAAAGGCAAACGTAAAGTACATTGTAAAGGGTGGGATCATCTTATGCGGCCTAAAGATAAAGGTGGAGCGGGTTTTAGAGATTTCCAAATGTTCAATCAAGCATTGTTGGCCCGTCAAGCTAGGCGATTACTACCTAACCCGGATAGCCTGTGTGCCCAGGTGCTCAAGGCAAGATACTACCCTCACGGGAAATTAGAGGACACAGTGTTCATTCGAAACACATCGTCATCGTGGCAAGCTATAAGCCATGGCCTTGATCTTTTGAAAAAGGGTTTGATACGGAGGGTCGGAAACGGTAGAAGCATCCGGGTTTGGATAGATAACTGGATTCCCCGTCCATTTTCTTACCAGCCGATTTCACCACAGGGGCTGTGCAGGATCCGATTTGTATCAAACCTACTGAATGAAAATGGCTCTTGGAAAGTTGGATTACTGCAGCAATACATCATGCAGGCAGATACGGATGAAATTTTGAAGATTAGGGCTTCGCCCAGATTAGGCGAAGATGTGTTAGCATGGGGTCCTAGTAGACTTGGAGTTTTTTCTGTCAGATCAGCGTACATGTTGGCGTTTGATGAGGTGCACAGAGGTAATGTTGCCTCAACTAGCACTTCGGTTTCAGGAGGTAGAAACTGCTGGCAATTCATATGGAAGTGTGGGGTTCCACCCACTGTTAGTAACTTTGCCTGGCGGCTAGCAACCAATTCCTTACCAACGTGGAAGAATAAGAATAAGATAGGAATTGAGCCGACAGGTGTGTGTCCTGTATGTGGTATGGAAGAGGAGGACAATTTCCATCCCATTCTGAGGTGCCAATTTGGCCGGGACCTTTATTTGGCTATGTCCAAAGTGTGGACGCTACCAGCAATAGAGTTGGTAATTCCCAACGGCAAAGAATGGCTCCTTCTTGTTCTAGCTGCTTTGAACGACGTCCAGCGGAGTATGATATTGCTAATATTCTGGAGAAGTTGGTATGTAAGTAATGAGCTTGTACACCACAAACCAGCCCCGCCAATGGATGTGTCTATCAGATTTCTGCAGAACTACTTGGACGCCTTGATTGGTATTAAGCTAAACGGTGACGCAGATCCGGCCAAAGGAAAAGCTGTAATATTGTATGACCGGCATGTTCCTTCCAGAAGTTCAGAACTTGCTTCTGTTGCTCCTACATTGAGTCCGCCAGCTCATGGGTGGTCTAAGTTGAATACTGATGGTTCATATGTGTCGAGTGATTCTGCTGGCGCCGGAATGATACTACGTAACAACATGGATGGTATCACGTTTTCAGCATGCAGGGCATTATTCTCTTGTAGAGATGCACTGGAGGCGGAGCTGTGTGCATGTATGGAGGGTTTATCACTCGCAATTTAGAGGACTGAAAATCCGATTGTCATCGAGATGGACTCAAGTATTGCCGTGTCCATGATTTCATGTGAAGAGGTGGACCGATCCGTGTATGCTTCATTGGTAAATGAGATTAAATTTTTAAGGAGCCTTAGACAAACGTGTATCACGTACGTTCCTCGTTCTCAAAATAAGGCTAGTGATAGTTTAGCGAATTTTGCTAGAGTTGAAGGTCGGACTATGACTTGGCTTGGTTCCGGTCCTGGTGAGACCTTGGCAATTGCCCATGATGATTCTAAGGACATTGTGATTGAGTAATACTAGTTCTCTCCCGCAAAAAAAAACTATCCACCCACTAGTTGTTGCTTTTTCTAGGTTTTGTTTGTTTATTTTCTTCTAGTTTCTATTTCGGCGAATATGTGAATATTTTTCAAATTATATGAATATCTTATCTAATATGTATGAACAACAATTCTCAAATATGTGAACTTTTAAAATACATATTTATTTTCTTTTGTATCCAAGATTTATTGTATAAATGATATGAATATTCTTTATTCATGTATATCTCTATTATTAAAAGGAGATTGGTCGTTGTAAGTTCGTCTCCACCCCTGGCCTTCCTCTGTTTGGTTATTTCACTCATGTACGACACACCTCCCATGTCCTTACTAACTCTTTCAAATCAAACTTTACTAAAACATCAACTAAATCAAAAAAAAATCGTGTGGACCCCTACCCATACTTAAATCAAAACAAATCTTACCAATATCTCAACTAAAATTTCTCTATGTTCCCCTATCCATACCCAAATCAAATTAAATCTTGCCAAAATCTCAACTAAATCAAAACTTTCATTGTCTTCCCCAACCCATACTCAAATCAAATCTTACCAAAACCTCAACTAAAATTTCCCTGTGTTCGCCTAAGCGGTTCTATAGCTCCGGGGAGCGATACTATCACTAGGAAGCAGGAAAACGGCCCAAGAAAAACAGATGGATGCAAGGAAGACCAAAAACTGCCAAAACTTCTGCAAAAGAACTCTGATTTCGATGAACTCAAGCTTGATGGAGAGCTAACGACAAGAGTTGCCAAGGGGAGTATGCTTATGAAATGGAGGTGTGAAACCTCCATCAGTGAAGAACCGACATAAACTCCAACATAAAAACACAAGAGATGATGCATGCGAACTCTGTTTTAATGAGCTTGATCTTGTCATGACGATGACCACAAGCTCAAAAACTCACACAGAGAAAAGTCAAACAAGAACCAAGAAATAAGATGCCAATGGTTTGAGCTTTCTATGAATGATACGATGAAGATACTCACTCGAGAGCGCCCCTTGATAGTACAGCTATCGATCCTATAACCCGATCTCCCAATTTACACCATGAGACCGGTAAAATACAAAACCTATCAAGGTCAAACTTTTGCTTTGCGCATAGTCCACTTGAGCTAGATGATGATGATCTTGATCTTCTCAAGTGGACCACATTTCTTGATTGCGCTAGCTTGATGAAGACTAGTAGATTGCTCCCCCATACTCCACTATGGGTGAGCCACTCTTTGGCATATCTTCACATGTCCATTATCATGAGAATGTACGGCAAGCTTCAAGCATAATCTCTTCATGATGCTCCACCTGAACCTGCACACTGCAATCTTGATGATGATCACCACTTGATGTCATCCTCCATGGGTTATATGATGCATTCCTTTTGATGTATGCCCATGGAAACATAACTAACCCCACAAAGAACTCTCACATAAACCATAAGTTAGTACACAAAGCGCAATGGACAATGAGTACTGATACGTCCATTTTGCATCATGCTTTTATATCGATATTTATTGCATTATGGGCTGTTATTTCACTTTATGTCACAATACTTATGGCTATTCTCTCTTATTTTACAAGGTTTACATAAGGAGGGAGAATGCTGGCAGCTGGAATTCTGGGCTGGAAAAAGAGCAAATATTAGAGACATATTCTGCGCAACTCCAAAAGTCCTGAAACTCCACGGAACATCTTAAAATAAATAAAGAAAAATCCTCGCCAAAGATGAAGGCCAGGGGGCCCACACCCTGCTCACAAGGGTGGGGGCGCGCCCCCCTCCTAGGGCACGCCCCCTACCTCGTGGGCCCCCTGGTGGGTCTCCGACGTCCATCTTATGCTATATGAAGTCTTTCGATGAGAAAAAAATAAGAAGCAACCTTTCGGGACGAGACTCCGCCGCCACGAGGCGGAACCGAGGCGGAACCAATCTAGAGCTCCGGCAGAGCTGTTCTGCCGGGGATACTTCCCTCCGGGAGGGGGAAATCATCACCAACGCTCCTCTCATCGGGAGAGGGCAATCTCCATCAACATCTTCACCAGCACCATCTCATCTCCAAACCCTAGTTCATCTCTTGTATCCAATTCTTGTCTCAAAGTACGGGATTGGTGCTAGTAGGTTGCTAGTACTGTTGATTACTCCTTGTAGTTAATGCTAGTTGGTTTATTTGGTGGAAGATCATATGTTCAGATCCTTTATGCATATTATTACCCCTCTGATTGTGAACATGAATATGCTTTGTGAGTAATTACGTTTGTTCCTGAGGACAAGGGAGAAGTCTTGCTATTAGTAGTCATGTGAATTTGGTATTCGTTTGATATGTTGATAAGATGTATGTTGTCTAGCCTCTAGTGGTGTTATGTGAACGTCGACTACATAACACTTCACCATTATTTGGGCCTAGAGGAAGGCATTGGGAAGTAATAAGTAGATGATGGGTTGCTAGAGTGACAGAAGCTTAAACCCTAATTTGTGCGTTGCTTCGTAAGGGGCTGATTTGGATCCACATGCTTCGTGCTATGGTTAGGTTTAGCTTAATACTTTTGTTGTAGTTGCGGATGCTTGCAATATAGGTTAATCATAAGTGGGATGCTTGTTCAAGTAAGAATAGCACCCAAGAACCGGTCCACCCACATACCAAATTATCAAAGTACCGAACGCGAATCATATGAACGTGATGAAAACTAGCTTGACGATATTCCCATGTGTCCTCGGGAGCGCTTTTCCTACTATAAGAGTTTGTTCCGGCTTGTCCCTTGCTACAAAAAGGATTGGTCCATCTTGCTGCACTTTATTTACTTTTGTTACTTGTTGTTCGTTACAATTTATCTTGTCACCAAACTATCTGTTACCACTTATTTCAGTACTTGCAGAGAATACCTTGCTGAAAACCGCTTATCATTTCCTTCTGCTCCTCATTGGGTTCGGCACTCTTACTTATCGAAAGGACTACGATAGATCCCCTATACTTTTGGGTCATCAAGACTCTTTTCTGGCGCCGTTGCCGGGGAGTGTAGCGCCTTTGGTAGGTGGAATTTGGTAAGGAAAAGTTTATATAGTGTGCTGAAATTTACTGTCACTTGTTACTGTGGAAAGTAATTCTCTATGGGGCTTGTTCGGGGTATCTTCGCCCCGTCCAGTAGAGCAAAGAGTTGCTCCTCAACCTACTGAACCTATTGAAAATGAAACTCCTTTTGTGTTTCCTTCGGGTATGATGGAAAAACTGCTAGCTAATCCTTTTACAGGAGATGGAACAAAGCATCCTGATGAGCACTTATTATATGTGGATGAAGTTTGTGGATTGTTTAAGCTTGCAGGTGTACCCGATGATGTTGCTAAGAAGAAGGTCTTCCCTTTATCTTTGAAGGAAGACGCATTGATATGGTATAGGCTATGTGATACGAGATCATGGGACTATAAAAGATTGAAATTGGAATTTCATCAAAAGTATTACCCTATGCATCTTGTTCATCGTGATCGCAATTATATATATAATTTCTGGCCTCGTGAAGGATAAAGCATCGCTCAAGCTTGGGGGAGGCTTAAATCAATGTTATATTCATGCCCCAATCATGAGCTCCCGAGAGAAATAATTATGCAAAGTTTTTTATGCTCGGCTTTCTGAAAACAATCGCACCATGCTCGATACTTCTTGTGTTGGCTCTTTTATGATGAAGACTATTGAATTCGGATGGAACTTATTGGACAGAGTTAAACGCAACTCTGAAGATTGGGACCTCGACGAAGGTAAGGAGTCAGGTATGACACCGAAGTTTGATTGTGTTAAATCTTTTATAGATACCGATATTTTCCATAAGTTTAGCACTAAATATGGACTTGACTCTGAGATAGTAGCTTCTTTCTGTGAATCTTTTGCTACTTATGTTGATCTCCCTAAGGAGAAGTGGTTTAAATATCATCCTCCCATAGAAGTAAAAGTAGCTGCACCTATTAAAGTTGAAGAAAAGACTGTCACTTATAATGATCCTATTGTTCCTACTGCTTATGTTGAAAAACCACCTTTCCCTGTTAGAGTAAAGGATCATGCTAAAGATTCAACTGTTGTTCGTAAAAGCAATATTAGAACTTATACACCTCCTGATCAAGTTAAAGTAGAACCTAATATTGCCATTGTTAAAGATCTTTTGTCTGATAATATTGATGGGCATGTTATTCAGTTCGAAGGCGAAACTGCTAGAATTGCTAAGCCTTGTGATAAAGATAAACATAGACCTGTGGTAGGCGTACCTGTTATTTCTGCTAAAATAGGAGATCATTGTTATCATGGCTTATGTGATATGGGTGCTAGTGCAAGTGTTATACCGCATACTTTATACGAAGAAATTAAGAATGAAATTGCACCTGCTGAGTTAGAAGGAATTGATGTCACAATTAAACTTGCCAACAGAGATACTATTTCACCAATTGGGATTGTTAGAGACGTTGAAGTCTTGTGTGGGAAAACTAAATATCCTGCTGATTTTCTTGTTCTTACTTCTCCGCAAGATAGCTTTTGCCCCATTATATTTGGTAGACCCTTCCTGAACACTGTTAATGCTAAGATAGATTGCGAAAAGAATGTTGTTACTATTGGCTTGGATGATATGGTTCATGAGTTGAATTTCTCTAAATTTAGTAAACAACATCGTGAGGAAGTACTGCCTAGTAAGGATTAAATTATTGGTCTTGCTTCTATTGCCGTACCTCCTAGTGATCCTTTAGAACACTATTTGCTAGACCATGAAAATGATATGTTCATGAATGAAAGAAGGGAAATAGATGAAGTATTCTTTAAACAGGAACCTATTCTGCAACACAATTTGCCTGTTGAAATTTTAGGGGATCCTCCTCCACCTAAGGGTGACCCCGTGTTTGAGCTTAAACCGTTGCCTCATAATCTTAAATATGCTTATCTTGATGAAAAGAAGATATATCATGTTATTATTAGTGCTAACCTTTCAGAGCATGAAGAAGAAAGATTATTGAAAACTCTGAAGAAGCATCGTGCTGCTATTGGATATACTCTTGATGATCTTAAGAGCATTAGTCCCACTCTATGTCAACATAAAATAAATTTGGAAGCAGATGCCAAACCAGTTCGTGATCCTCAACGACGTCTGAATCCTAAAATGAAAGAAGTGGTAAGAAAAGAAATACTCAAGCTTCTGGAGGCAGGTATAATTTATCCCGTTGCTGATAGTCAGTGGGTAAGTCCTGTCCATTTTGTCCCTAAGAAGGGAGGTATTACTATTGTTCCTAATGATAAAGATGAATTGATTCCACAAAGAATTATCACATGTTATAGGATGGTAATTGATTTCCGTAAATTAAATAAAGCTACTAAGAAAGATCATTACCCCTTACCATTTATTGATCAAATGCTAGAAAGATTATGCAAACATACACAGTACTGCTTTCTAGATGGTTATTCTGGTTTCTCTCAAATACCTGTGTCGGCTAGAGATCAATCAAAGACTACTTTTACATGCCCTTTTGGTACTTTTTTCTTATAGACGTATGCCTTTTGGTGTATGTAATGCACCCGCTACCTTTCAAAGATGCATGATGGCTATATTCTCTGACTTTTGTGAAAAGATTTGTGAGGTTTTCATGGACGACTTTTCCGTCTATGGTTCTTCTTTTGATGATTGCTTGAGCAATCTTGATTGAGTTTTGCAGAGATGTGAAGAAACTAACCTTGTCTTGAATTGGGAAAAGTGTCACTTTATGGTTAATGAAGGCATTGTTTTGGGGCACAAAGTTTCTGAAAGAGGTATTGAAGTTGATAAAGCCAAAGTTGACGCTATTGAAAAGATGCCATGTCCCAAGGACGTCAAAGGTATAAGAAGTTTCCTTGGTCTTGCTGGATTTTATAGGAGGTTCATTAAGGACTTCTCAAAAATTTCTCGGCCTCTTACTAATTTATTGCAAAAAGATATACCATTTGTCTTTGATGATGATTGTGTAAAAGAATTTGAAATACTTAAGAAAGCATTAGTCTTTGCACCTGTTGTTCAGCCACCTGATTGGAATTTACCCTTTGAAATTATGTGTGATGCTAGTGATTATGTTGTCGGTGCTGTTCTAGGGCAAAGAGTTGATAAGAAATTAAATGTTATCCATTATGCTAGTAAGACTTTAGACAATGCTCAAAGAAACTATGCTACTACTGAAAAAGAACTTTTAGCAGTTGTATTTGCTTGTGATAAGTTCAGACCTTATATTGTTGATTCTAAAGTAACTATTCACACTAATCATGTTGCTATTAAATATCTTATGGAAAAGAAAGATGCTAAACCTAGACTTATTAGATGGGTTCTCCTGCTACAAGAATTTGATTTGCATATCGTTGATAGAAAAGGAGTTGAGAACCCCGTTGCAGATAACTTATCTAGGTTAGAAATGGTTCTTGATGACCCACTACCTATTAATGATAGCTTTCCTGATGAACAATTAAATGTTATAAGTACTTCTCGTAGTACTCCTTGGTATGCTGATTATGCTAATTATATTGTTGCTAAGTTTATACCACCTAGCTTCACATACCAACAAAAGAAAAAGTTTTTCTATGATTTGAGACATTACTTTTGGGATGACCCACACCTTTATAAAGAAGGAGTAGATGGTTTTATTAGACGTTGTGTACCTGAGCATGAACAGGACCAGATCCTACTCAAGTGCCACTCTGAATCTTATGGAGGACACCACGCTGGAGACAGAACTGCACATAAGGTATTGCAATTCGGTTTTTATTGGCCCACTCTCTTCAAGGATTCCCGTAAGTTTGTCTTGTCTTGTGATGAATGTCAAAGAATTGGTAATATTAGTAGACGTCAATAAATTCCTATGAATTATTCTCTTGTTATTGAACCATTTGATGTCTAGGGCTTTGATTATATGGGACCTTTTCCTGCCTCTAATGGATACACACATATTCTAGTTGCTGTTGATTACGTTACTAAGTGGGTAGAAGCTATTCCAACTCGTAGTGCTGATCATAACACCTCTATTAAAATGCTTAAGGAAGTTATTTTTCCGAGGTTTGGAGTCCCTAGATATTTAATGACTGATGGTGGTTCACACTTTATTCATGGTGCTTTCTGTAAAATGCTTGCTAAATATGATGTTAATCATAGAATTGCGTCTCCTTATCATCCTCAGTCTAGTGGTCAATTAGAATTGAGCAATAGAGAGATCAAATTAATTTTGCAAAAGACTGCTAATAGGTCTAGAAAGAATTGGTCCAAGAAACTTGATGATGCATTATGGGCATATAGAACTGCATATAAAAATCCTATGGGTATGTCTCCGTATAAAATGGTTTATGGAAAAGCATGTCACTTACCTCTCGAACTAGAACATAAGGCATATTGGGATATTAAAGAGCTCAACTATGATTTCAAACTTGCCGGTGAGAAGAGGTTATTTGATATTAGCTTACTTGATGAATGGAGAACCCAAGCTTATGAAAATGCCAAGTTATTTAAAGAAAAAGTTAAAAGATGGCATGACAAAAGGATACAAAAGCGTGAGTTTAATGTAGGTGATTATGTCTTGCTATACAACTCTGGTTTAAGATTTTTTGCAGGAAAACTTCTCTCTAAATGGGAAGGCCCCTATGTTATCGAGGAGGTCTATCGTTCCGGTGCAATAAAAATCAACAACTTCGAAGGCACGAATCCGAACGTGGTAAACAGTCAAAGAATCAAACATTATATCTCAGGTAATCCCATAAATGTTGAAACCAATATTATTGAAACCGTAACCCCAGAGGAATACATAAGAGACACTTTCCAGAACGTTTCAGACTCCGAAAAGGAATAGGTATGTGGTATGGTAAGTAAACCAACTCCAAACAATTTTTAAGGCAATATTTCTCCGTTTTGGAATATTTAGAAAAATAGAAAAATAAGTACCAGTCCGGGAAGGACACGAGGGTGGTGGGCGCGCCCTACCCCTCTGGGCGCGCCCCCCTACCTCGTGAGCACCTCGTGTGCCCTCCGGACTCCGTTTTCTTGCACGATACGTATTTTGGTCGGTAAAAATTCATTATATATTCTCCCGAAGGTTTTGACTCCCGTATCACGCAAATCTCCTATGTTCTTGTTTTGAGCTGTTTTTTGCTAGGGTTTTTCAGGCTAGGCATCATGTCGTCTCCCTCCTCCAACAATGGTGACAACGATGCTTGGCTAATGAAGATAGATTTGAAGAGGGAAGAACCCACGAGGGTCAACAAGGATGAAAGGATCAAGAAGGCCACGGAAGATCAAGCTCCGGCAGCAAAGGACATCCTTCAACTTGATTATAACCTTCTTACCCCAACTGAGATCGAAGCTTTCAAGATGATTGAGTTAGCTCGTATACAAAACAAGTATCTCACACAAGAAAATATTTTGTTGAAGGAGCATATTGTCGCACTCAAGGGCATTATTCGCAAGCTGGAGGACCTTTTATGCTCGATGTGCGATTATCCGTCACCTCCACCTTCTTCACCGACAAAGGAGATATAATCACACGGGTATGGGCACTCCCCTTGGCAATTGCCAAGCTTGGGGGAGGTGCCCCGGTATCGTATCACAATCACAACTCCTATCTTTACCGTTTTTCTTAGTTCGATCATATTAGTAGTATCTTGATCTAGTAGAATAAAGTTTATGGCATGATCTAGTTTTGAGTTTTGCTTTATGATCTCTCTATGTAATCGAGTCCGTGAGCTATATATAATAAAGATTAGTGTTGAGTCAAGGGCCTGATTATTTTGCCATGATCTTGGGTGAATAAAAGAAAAGAAAGAATAAAAAGAAACAAAGAGTTCATATTGATCTTGTTGAGAGTAATGACTTCACATAGAAAGAGTATAATGATTAAAAGTTGTTGGGGGTTGGCAGACATAGCTTTGGTCATCGTTGCAATTAATAGGAAGTAATAAGGAAAGAGAGGTTTTCACATATAGATATATTATCATTGACATCTTTTATGATTGGGAGCACTCACTAAAATATGACATGCTAAAGAGTTGATGTTGGACAAGGAAGACAACGTAATGAGTTATGACTTTCTTATATCTGAGATAAAGTATGTTGTCATGGATCCTCTAACTTGTTGAGCTTGCCTTTCCCCCTCATGCTAGCCAATTTCTCAGGACCAAGTAGAAATACTACTTGTGCTTCCAAATACCCTTTAACCAGTTTTGTCATGAGAGTCCACCATATCTACCTATGGATCAAGTAAGATCCTTCAAGTAAGTTTCCATCGGTGCAAAGCAATAAAAATTGCTCTAAATATGTATGATTGATTGGTGTGGGAGAAATAAGCTTTATACGATCTTGTGATGTGGGAGTAATAAAAGCGACAGACTACATAATAAAGGTTCACATCACAAGGGGCAATATAAAGTGATGTTCTTTCACATTGAGATTTTGTGCATCCAACCATAAAAGCGCATGGAAACCTCTGCTTCCCTCTGTGAAGGTCCTATCTTTAATTATTATCTTCTACCTTTTACAAGAGTCATGGTGATCTTCACCTTTTCCTTTTTCATTTTATCCTTTGGCAAGCTTAGCATGTTGGAAACAACATGATATATATATCTAAATGGATGTAGGGGAGCATGAACCATTATTGTTGACATTACCCTTGAGGTAAAAGGTTGTGGGGCAAAACTATAAGCCCCTATCTTTCTCTGTGTCCGATTAAAACTCCGTAACCACAAGTATCGCGTGAGTGTTAGCAATTATGAAGGACTAGATGGTAGTTGAGTATGTGGACTTGCTTTTAAGCTCTGACATAGACTCTTTCCGATGTTATGATAAATTGCAATTGCTTCAATGACTGATATTATAGTTTGTTGGAGCCCAATAAGGTTTATGATTCATACTTTTGCATTGTGAATAGATCATCACTTGAACATAAGTAATCATATGAGAAAATCTATATATGTTGCTGTTGTGAGAATAATCATGATGCCTTCATGTCCGTATTTTATTTTTATCGACGCCTCTACCTCTAAACATGAGGACATATTTATTGTTATCGGCTTTTCGCTTGAGGACAAGCGAGGTCTAAGCTTGGGGGAGTTGATACGTCCATTTTGCATCATGCTTTTATATCGATATTTATTGCATTATGGGATGTTGTTTCACTTTATGTCACAATACTTATGGCTATTCTCTCTTATTTTACAAGGTTTACATAAGGAGGGAGAATGCCGGCAGCTGGAATTCTGGGCTGGAAAAGGAGCAAATATTAGAGACCTATTCTGCGCAACTCCAAAAGTCCTGAAACTCCACGGAACATCTTAAAATAAATAAAGAAAAATCCTCGCCAAAGATGAAGGCCAGGGGGCCCACACCCTGCTCACGAGGGTGGGGGTGCGCCCCCCCCCCTCCTAGGGCGCGCCCCTACCTCGTGGGCCCCCTGGTGGGTCTCCGACGTCCATCTTTTGCTATATGAAGTCTTTCGATGAGAAAAAATAAGAAGCAACCTTTCGGGACGAGACTCCGCCGCCACGAGGCAGAACTGAGGCGGAACCAATCTAGAGCTCCGGCAGAGCTGTTCTGCCGGGGATACTTCCCTCCGGGAGGGGGAAATCATCACCATCGTCATCACCAACGCTCCTCTCATCGGGAGAGGGCAATCTCCATCAACATCTTCACCAGCACCATCTCATCTCCAAACCCTAGTTCATCTCTTGTATCCAATTCTTGTCTCAAAGTCCGGGATTGGTGCTAGTAGGTTGCTAGTAGTGTTGATTACTCCTTTTAATTAATGCTAGTTGGTTTATTTGGTGGGAGATCATATGTTCAGATCCTTTATGCATATTATTACCCCTCTGATTATGAACATGAATATGCTTTGTGAGTAATTACGTTTGTTCCTGAGGACAAGGGAGAAGTCTTGCTATTAGTAGTCATGTGAATTTGGTATTCATTTGATATTTTGATAAGATGTATGTTGTCTAGCATCTAGTGGTGTTATGTGAACGTCGACTACATAACACTTCACCATTATTTGGGCCTAGAGGAAGGCATTGGGAAGTAATAAGTATATGGTGGGTTGCTAGAGTGACAGAAGCTTAAACCCTAATTTATGCGTTGCTTCGTAAGGGGCTGATTTGGATCCACATGCTTCGTGCTATGGTTAGGTTTACCTTAATACTTTTGTTGTAGTTGCGGATGCTTGCAATAGAGGTTAATCATAAGTGGGATGCTTGTTCAAGTAAGAACAGCGCCCAAGCACCGGTCCACCCACACATCAAATTATCAAAGTACCGAACGCGAATCATATGAACGTGATGAAAACTAGCTTGACGATATTCCCATGTGTCCTCGGGAGCGCTTTTCCTACTATAAGAGTTTGTTCCGGCTTGTCCTTTGCTACAAAATGGATTGGGCCATCTTGCTGCACTTTATTTACTTTTGTTACTTGTTGCTCATTACAATTTATCTTGTCACCAAACTATCTGTTACCACTTATTTCAGTACTTGCAGAGAATACCTTGCTGAAAACCGCTTATCATTTCCTTCTGCTCCTTGTTGGGTTCGACACTCTTACTTATCGAAAGGACTATGATAGATACCCTATACTTGTGGGTCATCAAGTACCATACCATGAGATCGCATGATCCCGTTTGGTACATCTTCTATGCTTTGTGTGTTGATCAACTTGATGTTGGGGAACGTAGTATTTCAAAAAAAATCCTACGATCATGCAAGATCTATCTAGGAGAAGCATAGCAACGAGCGGGGAGAGTGTGTCCATGTACCCTCGTAGACCGAAAGCGGAAGCGTTAAGTAACGCGGTTGATCTAGTCAAACGTCTTGGCGATCCAACCGTCAAGCACCGAATGCACGGCACCTCCGTGATCTGCACACGTACAGATCGATGACGTCCCTCGTACTCTTGATCCATCCGAGGCCGAGGTAGAGTTTTGTCAACACGACGGCATGGTGACGGTGATGATGAAGTTACCGGCGCAGGGCTTCGCCTAAGCACTGCAATGATATGACCGAGGTGTGTTTCTGTGGAGGGGGGCACCGCACACGGCTAAGAGAAACTTTGGTGTGCCTTTGGGGTGCCTAATACGTCTCCAACGTATCTATAATTTTTGATTGCTCCATGCTATATTATCTACTGTTTTGGACTATATTGGGCTTTATTTTCCACTTTTATATTATTTTTGGGACTAACCTATTAACCGGAGGCCCAGCCTAGAATTGTTGTTTTTTTGCCTATTTTAGTGTTTCGGAGAAACAGAATATCAAACGGAGTCCAAACGGAATAAAATCTTCGGGAATGTGATTCTCTCACCGAACGTGATCTAGAGGACTTGGACCCTACGCTAAGGCATCGAAGAGGCAGTCACGAGGGTGGGGGGCGCCCCCCCCCCCTTAGGGCGCGCCTCCCTGCCTCGTGGGCCCCTCAAAGCTCCACCGACGTACTCCTTCCTCCTATATATACCTACGTACCCCCAAACGATCAGAAGAGGAGCCAAAAACCTAATTCCACCGCCGCAACCTTCTGTATCCACGAGATCCCATCTTGGGGCCTGTTCCAGAGCTCCGCCGGAGAGGGCCGTCATCATGGAGGGCTTCTACATCATCATAGCCTCTCCGATGAAGTGTGAGTAGTTTATCTCAGACCTTCGGGTCCATAGTTAGTAGCTAGATGGCTTCTTCTCTCTTTTTGGATCTCAATACAAAGTTATCCCCCTCTCTTGTGGAGATCTATTTGATGTAATCTTCTTTTTGCGGTGTGTTTGTTGAGACCGATGAATTGTGGGTTTATGATCAAGTCTATCTTTGAATAATATTTAAATCTTCTCTTAATTCTTTTATGTATGATTGGTTATATTTGCAAGTCTCTTCGAATTATCAGTTTGGTTTGGCCTACTAGATTGGTTCCTCTTGCCATGGGAGAAGTGCTTAGCTTTGGGTTCAATCTTGCGGTGTTCTTTCCCAGTGACAGAAGGGGCAGCAAGGCACGTATTGCATCGTTGCCATCGAGGATAACAAGATGAGGTTTATTTCATATTGCATGAATTTATCTCTCTACATCATGGCATCTTGCTTAAAGCGTTACTCTATTTTTAACTTAATACTCTAGATGCATGCTGGATAGCAGTCGATGAGTGGAGTAATAGTAGTACATGCAGAATCGTTTCGGTCTACTTGTCACGGACATGATGCCTATATACATGATCATGCCTAGATATTCTCATAACTATGCTCAATTCTGTCAATTGCTCAACAGTAATTTGTTCACCCACCATAGAATACTTATGCTCTTGAGAGAAGCCACTAGTGAAACCTATGGCCCCCGGGTCTATTCTCATCATATCAATCTCCATCACTTTAATCTTGCTTTGCTTTTTTACTTTGCCTTTTACTTTTCACTTTGCATCTCTATACCAAAAATACCAAAAACATTATCTATCAGTTCTCACTCTCGTAAGTGACCGTGAAGGGATTGACAACCCCTAATCGCGTTGGTTGCGAGTTGCTATCGTTTTGTGCAGGTACGAGGGACTTGAGCGTGGCCTCCTACTGGATTGATACCTTGGTTCTCAAAAACTGAGGGAAATACTTACGCTACTCTGCTGCATCATCCTCTCCTCTTCGGGGAAAACCAACGCAAGATCAAGAGGTAGCAAGAAGAATTTCTGGCGCCGTTGCCGGGGAGTCTACGCAAAAAGTCAACATACCAAGTACCCATCACAATCCCTATCTCTCGCATTACATTAGTTGCCATTTGCCTCCGTTTTCCTCTCCCCCACTTCACCCTTGCCGTTTTATTTGCCCTCTCCTTCTCCTTCTCCTTCTCCTTTCCTTTTTCCGTTTGCCTTTTTCTCACTTGCCTTTTGTTTGCTCGTGTGTTGGATCGCTTGTTTGTCGTGATGGCTCAAGATACTACCAAATTGTGTGACTTCACCAATACCAATAATAGTGATTTCCTTAGCACTCCGATTGCTCCTCTTGCCAATACTGAATCTTGTGAAATCAATACTGCTTTGTTGAATCTTGTTATGAAAGATCAATTCGCCGGCCTTCCTAGTGAAGATGCCACTACTCATCTTAATACCTTCGTTGATTTATGTGATATGCAAAAGAAAAAAGATGTCGATAATGATGTCGTTAAATTGAAGCTATTTCCTTCTTCGCTTAGAGATTGTGCTAAAGCTTGGTTTTCGTCTTTGCCTAAAAATAGTATTGATTCTTGGAACAAGTGCAAAGATGCTTTTATCTCTAAGTATTTTCCTCCCGCTAAGATTATCACTCTTAGAAACGATATTATGAATTCTAAGCAACTTGATCATGAACATGTTGCACAAGCTTGGGAGAGAATGAAATTAATGCTACGTAATTGTCCTACACATGGTTTGAACTTATGGATGATTATACAAAAAAATTATGCCGGATTGAATTTTGCTTCTAGAAATCTTTTAGATTCGGTCACGGGAGGCACTTTTATGGAAATCACTTTAGGAGATGCTACTAAACTCCTAGATAATATTATGGTTAATTATTCTCAATGGCACACTGAAAGATCTACTAATAAAAAAGTGCATGCGATAGAAGAAATCAATGTTTTGAGTGGAAAGATGGATGAACTTATGAAATTATTTGCTACTAAAAGTGTTTCTTCTGATCCTAATGATATGCCTTTGTCTACTTTGATTGAGAATAATAATGAATCTATGGATGTGAATTTTGTTGGTAGGAATAATTGAAGGAAATATGCCCTAGAGGCAATAATAAAGTTATTATTTATTTCCTTACATGTCATGATAAATGTTTATTATTCATGCTAGAATTGTATTAACCGGAAACATAATACATGTGTGAATACATAGACAAACAGAGTGTCACTAGTATGCCTCTACTTGACTAGCTCATTAATCAAAGATGGTTATGTTTCCTAACCATGAACAAAGAGTTGTTATTTGATTAACGAGATCACATCATTAGTTGAATGATCTGATTGACATGACCCATTCCATTAGCATAGCACCCGATCGTTTAGTATGTTGCTATTGCTTTTATCCATGACTTATACATGTTCCTTTAACTATGAGATTATGCAACTCCCGTTTACCGTAGGAACACTTTGTGTGCTACCAAACGTCACAACGTAACTGGGTGATTATAAAGGTGCTCTACAGGTGTCTCCGAAGGTACATGTTGGGTTGGCGTATTTCGATTAGGATTTGTCACTCCGATTGTCGGAGAGGTATCTCTGGGCCCTCTCGGTAATGCACATCACATAAGCCTTGCAAGCATTGCAACTAATGTGTTAGTTGTGAGATGATGTATTACGGAACGAGTAAAGAGACTTGCCGGTAACGAGATTGAACTAGGTATTGGATACCGACGATCGAATCTCGGGCAAGTAACATACCGATGACAAAGGGAACAAATGTATGTTGTTATGCGGTCTGACCGATAAAGATCTTCGTAGAATATGTAGGAGCCAATATGGGCATCCAGGTCCCGCTATTGGTTATTGACCGGAGACGTGTCTCGGTCATGTCTACATTGTTCTCGAACCGTAGGGTCCGCACGCTTAAGGTTACGATGACAGTTATTATGAGTTTATGAGTTTTGATGTACCGAAGGAGTTCGGAGTCCCGGATGAGATCGTGGACATGACGAGGAGTCTCGAAATGGTCGAGACGTAAAGATCGATATATTGGACGACTATATTCGGACATCGGAAGGGTTCTGAGTGGTTCGGGTATTTTCGGAGGTACCGGGGAGTTACGGGATTACGGGAGAAGTAATGGGCCTTGATGGGCTTTAGTGGGAAGAGGAAAAGGCTGCTGCGCCCCCCGCCCCCCTCCCCTCTGGTCCGAATTGGACTAGGGAAAAGGGGTCCGGCCACCTCTCCTTCTCCTCCTATTCCTTCTCCCTTCCTCCCCTCTTGGTGGACTCCTACTAGGACTTGGAAACCTAGTAGGACTCCACACCCTGGCGCGCCAAGCCTTGGCCGGCCTCCTCCTCCTCTATCCTTTATATACAGGGGCAGGGGGCACAGGGGCAGGGGGCACCCCATAGATACACAAGTTGATCTACGGATCGTTCCTTAGCCGTGTGTGGTGCCCCCTTCCACCAAATTCCACCTCGGTCATATCGTTGCAGTGCTTAGGCGAAGCCCTGCGCCGGTAACACATCAAGATCGTCACCACGCCGTCGTGCTGACGGAACTCTTCCCCGACGCTTTGTTGGATCGAAGCCCGGGGATCGTCATCGAGCTGAACGTGTGCCAAGAACTCGGAGGTGCCGGAGTAACGGTGCTGTGATCGGTTGGATCGCGAGGAGAACGTACGACTACTTCCTCTACGTTGTGTCAACGCTTCCGCTTCGGTCTACGAGGGTACGTAGACTACACTCTCCCCTCTCGTTGCTATGCATCACCATGATCTTGCGTGTGCGTAGGAAATTTTTTGAAGTTACTACGTTCCCCAATAGTGGTATCAGAGCCTAGGTTTTTATGGTTTGATGTTATTTGCACGAGTAGAACACAAGTGAGTTGTGGACGATACAAGTCATACTACCTACCAGCATGTCATACTTTGGTTCAGCGGTATTGTTGGACGAGACGATCTGGACCAACCTTACGCGTACTCTTACGCGAGACCGGTTCCCTCGACGTGCTTTGCACATAGATGGCTTGCGGAAGACTGTCTCTCCAACTTTAGTTGAACCGAGTGTGGCTACGCCCGGTCCTTGAGAAGGTTAAAACGGAGTCTATTTGACAAACTATCGTTGTGGTTTTGATGCGTAGGTAAGATGAGTTCTTGCTTAAGCCCGTAGCAGCCACGTAAAACTTGCAACAACAAAGTAGAGGACGTCTAACTTGTTTTTGCAGGGCATGTTGTGATGTGATATGGTCAAGACATGATGCTAAATTTTATTGTATGAGATGATCATGTTTTGTAACCGAGTTATCGGCAACTGGCAGGAGCCATATGGTTGTCGCTTTATTGTATGCAATGCAATCACGATGTAATGCTTTACTTTATTACTAAGCGGTAGTGATAGTCGTGGAAGCATAAGATTGGCGAGACGACAACGATGCTACGATGGAGATCAAGGTGTCGCGCCGGTGACGATGGTGATCATGACGGTGCTTCGAAGATGGAGATCACAAGCACGAGATGATGATGGCCATATCATATCACTTATATTGATTGCATGTGATGTTTATCTTTTTATGCATCTTATCTTGCTTTGATTGACGGTAGCATTATAAGATGATCTCTCACTAAATTATCAAGAAGTGTTCTCCCTGAGTATGCACCGTTGCGAAAGTTCTTCGTGCTGAGACACCACGTGATGATCGGGTGTGATAGGCTCTACGTTCAAATACAACGGGTGCAAAACAGTTGCACACGCGGAATACTCAGGTTATACTTGACGAGCCTAGCATATAACAGATATGGCCTCGGAACACGGAGACCGAAAGGTCGAGCGTGAATCATATAGTAGATATGATCAACATAGTGATGTTCACCATTGAAACTACTCCATCTCACGTGATGATCGGACATGGTTTAGTTGATTTGGATCAGGTGATCACTTAGAAGATTAGAGGGATGTCTATCTAAGTGGGAGTTCTTAAGTAATATGATTAATTGAACTTTAATATTATCATGAACATTAGTCCTGGTAGTATTAGCATATCTATGTTGTAGATCAATAGCTCGCGTTGTTGCTTCCCTGTGTTTATTTTGATATGTTCCTAGAGAAAATTGTGTTGAAAAATGTTAGTAGCAATGATGCGGATTGGATCCGTGATCTGAGGTTTATCCTCATTGCTGCACAGAAGAATTATGTCCTTGATGCACCGCTAGGTGACGGACCTTTTGCAGGAGCAGATGCAGACGTTATGAACGTTTTGCTAGCTCAATATGATGACTACTTAATAGTTTAGTGCACCATGCTTAACTGCTTAGAATCGGGACTTCAAAGACGTTTTGAACGTCATGGAGCATATGAGATGTTCTAGGAGTTGAAGTTAATATTTCAAGCAAATACCCGAGTTGAGAGATATGAAGTCTCCAACAAGTTCTATAGCTAAAAGATGGAGGAGAATCGCTCAACTAGTGAGCATGTGCTCAGATTGTCTGGGTACTACAATCACTTGAATCAAGTGGGAGTTAATCTTCCAGATAAGATAGTGATTGACAGAATTCTCTAGTCACCATCACCAAGTTGGTAGAACTTCGTGATGAACTATAATATGCAAGGGATAACGGAAAATATTCCCAAGCTCTTCGCGATGCTAAAATCAGCGAAGATAGAAATCAAAGAAAAACATCAAGTGTTGATGGTTGACAAGATCACTAGTTTCAATAAAAGGGCAAAAGGAAAGAAGGGGAACTTCAAGAAGAACGGCAAGCAAGTTGCTGCTCAAGTGAAAAAACCCAAGTATGGTCCTAAGCCTGAGACTAAGTGCTTCTACTGCAAAGGGACTGGTCACTGGAAGCGGAACTACCCCCAAATGATTGGCGGATAAGAAGGATGGCAAAGTGAACATAAGTATATTTGATATACATGTTATTGATGTGTACTTTACTAGTGTTCATAGCAACCCCTTAGTATTTGGTACTAGTTCAGTTGCTAAAATTTAGTAACTCGAAACGGGAGTTGCAGAATGAACAAAGACTAGTTAAAGGGCAAGGTGACGATGTGTGTTGGAAGTGGTTCCAAGATTGATATGATCATCATCACACACTCCCTATACTTTCGGGATTAGTGTTGAAACTAAATAAGTGTTATTTGGTGTTTGCGTTGAGCATGAATATGATTTGATCATGTTAATTGCAATACAGTTATTCATTTAAGTTAGAGAACAATTGTTGTTTTGTTTACATGAATAAAACCTTCTATGGTCATACACACCAATGAAAATAGTTCATTGGATCTCGATCGCAGTGATACACATATTCATGATATTGAAACCAAAAGATGCGAAGTTAATAATGATAGTGCAACCTATTTGTGGCACTGCCGTTTAGGTCATATTGGTGTAAAGCGCATGAAGAAACTCCATGCTGATGGGATTTTGGAATCACTTGATTATGAATCACTTGATGCTTGCGAACCATGCCTCTTGGGCAAGATGACTAAAACGCCATTCTCCGAAACAATGAAGCAAGCAACAGATTTGTTGGAAATCATACATACTGATGTATGTGGTCCGATGAATATTAAGGCTCGCGACAAGTATCATTATTTTTTGACCTTCACAGATGATTTGAGCAGATATGGGTATATCTACTTGATGAAACATAAGTCTAAAACATTTGAAAAGTTCAAAGAATTTTAGAGTGAAGTGGAAAATCATCGTGACAAGAAAATAAGGTTTCTACGATCTAATCGCGGAGACAAATATTTGAGTTACGAGTTTGGTCTTCAATTAAAACAATGTGGAATAGTTTCACAAATTCATGCCACCTGGAACACCACAGCATAATGGTGTGTCCAAACGTCATAACCGTACTTTATTGGATATAGTACAATCTATGATGTCTCTTACCGATCTACCACTATCGTTTTTGGGGTTATGCATTAAAGACAACTGCATTCACGTTAAAAAGGGCACCATCTAAGTCCGTTGAGACGACACAATCTGAACTATGGTTTGGCAAGAAACCAAAGTTGTCGTTTCTTAAAGTTTGGGGTTGCGATGCTTATGTGAAAAAATTTCATCCTGATAAGCTCAAACCCAAATCGGAGAAATGTGTCTTCATAGGATACCCAAAGGAGACTGTTGGGTACACCTTCTATCACAGATCCGAATGCAAGACTTTTGTTGCTAAGAATGGATCCTTTCTAGAGAAGGAGTTTCTCTCGAAAGAAGTGAGTGGGAGGAAAGTAGAAAACTTGATAAGGTAATTGTACCTTCTCCCTTATTGGAAAGGAGTTCATCACAGAAATCTGTTCTTGTGAGTACTACACCAATTAGTGAGGAAGCTAATGATGATGATCATGTAACTTCAGATCAAGTTACTACTGAATCTCGTAGGTAAACCAGAGTGAGATCCGCACCAGAGTGGTACGGTAATCCTGTTCTGGAAGTCATGTTACTAGACCATGACGAACTTGCGAACTATGAGGAAGTGATGATGAGCCCAGATTCCGCGAAATGGTTAGAGGCCATGAAATCTGAGATATGATCCATGTATGAGAACAAAGTATGGACTTTGATGGATTTGCCCGATGATCGGCAAGCCAAATAAAATAAATGGATCTTGAAGAGGAAGACGGACACTGATAGTAGTGTTACTATCTACAAAGCTAGAATTGTCGCAAAAGGTTTTCGACAAGTTCAAGGTGTTGACTACGATGAGAGTTTCTCACTCGTATCTATGCTTAAGTCTGTCCGAATCATATTAGCAATTGCCGCATTTTATGAAATCCGGCAAATGGATAAACAAAACTACATTCCTTAATGGATTTATTAAAGAAGAGTTGTATACGATGCAACTAGAAGGTTTTGTCGATCCTGAAGGTGTTAACAAAATATGCAAGCTCCAGCGATCCATCTATGGACTGGTGCAAGCATCTCGGAGTTGGAATATACGCTTTGATAAGTTGATCAAAGCATATAGTTTTATACAGACTTGCGGTGAAGCCTGTATTTACAAGAAAGTGAGTGGGAGCACTACAGCATTTCTGATAAGTATATGTAAATGACATATTATTGATCGGAAATAATGTAGAATTATTCTGTAAAGCATAAAGGAGTATTTGAAAGGAGTTTTTCGAAGAAGGACCTCGGTGAAGCTGCTTACATATTGAGCATCAAGATCTATAGAGATAGATCAAGACGCTTGATAAGTTTTTCAATAAGTACATACCTTGAAAGAATTTTGAAGTAGTTCAAAATGGAACAGTCAAAGAAAGAGTTCTTGCCTGTATTACAAGGTGTGAAATTGAGTAAGACTCAAAGCCCGACCACGGCAGATGATAGAAAGAGAATGAAAGTCATTTCCTATGCCTCAGCCATAGATTCTATAAAGTATGCCATGCTATGTACCAGATCTATTGTATACCCTACACTGTGTTAAGCAAGGGAGTACAATAGTGATCTAGGAAGTAGATCACTGGACATCGGTCAAAATTATCCTTAGTAAAATAAGGATATGTTTCTCGATTATGGATGTGAAAAAAAAAAGGTTCGTCGTAAAAAGGTTACGTCGATGCAAGTTTTGACACTAATCTAGATGACTCTAAGTCTCAATCTAGATACATATTGAAAGTGGGAGCAATTAGCTAAAGTAGCTCCGTGCAGAGCATTGTAGACATAGAAAATTGCAAAATACATAACGGATCTGAATGTGGCAGACCCGTTGACTAAACTTCTCTCACAAGCAAAACATGATCACACCGTAGTACTCTTTGGGTGTTAATCACATAGCGATGTGAACTAGATTACTGAATCTAGTAAACCCTTTGGGTGTTGGTCACATATCGATGTGAACTATGGGTGTTAATCACATGATGATGTGAACTATTGCTATTAAATCACATGGCGATGTGAACTAGATTATTGACTCTAGTGCAAGTGGGAGACTGAAGGAAATATGCCCTAGAGGCAATAATAAAGTTATTATTTATTTCCTTACATGTCATGATAAATGTTTATTATTCATGCTAGAATTGTATTAACCGGAAACATAATACATGTGTGAATACATAGACAAACAGAGTGTCACTAGTATGCCTCTACTTGACTAGCTCATTAATCAAAGATGGTTATGTTTCCTAACCATGAACAAAGAGTTGTTATTTGATTAACGAGATCACATCATTAGTTGAATGATCTGATTGACATGACCCATTCCATTAGCATAGCACCCGATCGTTTAGTATGTTGCTATTGCTTTTATCCATGACTTATACATGTTCCTTTAACTATGAGATTATGCAACTCCCGTTTACCGTAGGAACACTTTGTGTGCTACCAAACGTCACAACGTAACTGGGTGATTATAAAGGTGCTCTACAGGTGTCTCCGAAGGTACATGTTGGGTTGGCGTATTTCGATTAGGATTTGCCACTCCGATTGTCGGAGAGGTATCTCTGGGCCCTCTCGGTAATGCACATCACATAAGCCTTGCAAGCATTGCAACTAATGTGTTAGTTGTGAGATGATGTATTACGGAACGAGTAAAGAGACTTGCCGGTAACGAGATTGAACTAGGTATTGGATACCGACGATCGAATCTCGGGCAAGTAACATACCGATGACAAAGGGAACAAATGTATGTTGTTATGCGGTCTGACCGATAAAGATCTTCGTAGAATATGTAGGAGCCAATATGGGCATCCAGGTCCCGCTATTGGTTATTTACCGGAGACGTGTCTCGGTCATGTCTACATTGTTCTCGAACCGTAGGGTCCGCACGCTTAAGGTTACGATGACAGTTATTATGAGTTTATGAGTTTTGATGTACCGAAGGAGTTCGGAGTCCCGGATGAGATCGGGGACATGACGAGGAGTCCCGAAATGGTCGAGACGTAAAGATCGATATATTGGACGACTATATTCGGACATCGGAAGGGTTCTGAGTGGTTCGGGTATTTTCGGAGGTACCGGAGAGTTACGGAATTACGGGAGAAGTAATGGGCCTTGATGGGCTTTAGTGGGAAGAGGAAAAGGCTGCTGCGCCCCCCCTCCCCTCTGGTCCGAATTGGACTAGGGAAAAGGGGGCCGGCCACCTCTCCTTCTCCTCCTATTCCTTCTCCCTTCCTCCCCTCTTGGTGGACTCCTACTAGGACTTGGAAACCTAGTAGGACTCCACACCCTGGCGCGCCAAGCCTTGGCCGGCCTCCTCCTCCTCCATCCTTTATATACAGGGGCAGGGGGCACCCCATAGATACACAAGTTGATCTACGGATCATTCCTTAGCCGTGTGCGGTGCCCCCTTCCACCAAATTCCACCTCGGTCATATCGTTGCAGTGCTTAGGCGAAGCCCTGCGCCGGTAACACATCAAGATCGTCACCACGCCGTCGTGCTGACGGAACTCTTCCCCGACGCTTTGCTGGATCGAAGCCCGGGGATCGTCATCGAGCTGAACGTGTGCCAAGAACTCGGAGGTGCCGGAGTAACGGTGCTGTGATCGGTTGGATCGCGAGGAGAACGTACGACTACTTCCTGTACGTTGTGTCAACGCTTCCGCTTCGGTCTACGAGGGTACGTAGACTACACTCTCCCCTCTTGTTGCTATGCATCACCATGATCTTGCGTGTGCGTAGGAAATTTTTTGAAATTACTACGTTCCCCAACAATAATTTTGGTAACAACGCGTATAGAGGGAATTTTAATCCTAGGCCTTATCCTAGTAATCCTTCTAATAACTATGGAAATTCCTACAACAACTCTTATGGAAATTTTAATAAGATGCCCTCTGAATTTGAGAATAGTGTCAAAGAGTTTATGAATTCACAAAAGTTCAATGCTTTGCTTGAAGAGAAATTGCTTAAAGTTGATGATTTGGCTAGGAACGTTGATAGAATTTCTCTTGAGGTTGATTCTTTAAAGCTTAGATCTATTCCTCCTAAGCATGAAATCAATGAGTCTCTCAAAGCCATGAGAATTTCCATTGATGAGTGCAAGTAAAGAACCGCTAGGATGCGTGCTACGAAGGATGCCTTTATTAAAGCGTGTTCTTCCAACTCCTATGAAAATCAATATGAAGATCTAAAAGTTATTGATGTGTCCCCTATGAAATCTTTGTTTTGCAATATGAATCTTGATGAAACTGAATATGATCTTCCTTACCTAGAAGGCATTCTAAAAATTTGGAGTATTTAGACCTTTATAATGAAATTGATGAAAGTGGGATTGAAATAAATAAAACCCTAGATGTTGCTAAACCCACTATATTGGATTTCAAGGAATTTAATTATGAAAGTTGCTCTCTAATTGATTGTATTTCCTTGTTGCAATCCGTGCTAAATTCTCCTCATGCTTATAGTCAAAAGAAATCCTTTACCGAACACATTGTTGATGCCTTGATGCAATCCTATGAAGAAAAACTTGAGTTGAAAGTTTTCATCCCTAGAAAACTCTATGATGAGTGGGAACCAACTATTAAAATTAAAATTAAAGATCATGAGTTTTATGCTTTGTGTGATTTGGGTGCTAGTGTCTCCACTATCCCCAAAACTTTGTGTGATTTGCTAGATTTCCATGATTTTGACGATTGCTCTCTAAATTTGCATCTTGCGGATTCCACTATAAAAAAACCTATGGGCAGGATTAATGATGTTCTTATTGTTGCAAATAGGAATTATGTGCCCATAGATTTCATTGTTCTTGATATAGATTGCAATCCTTCTTGCCCTATTATTCTTGGTAGACCTTTCCTTAGAACGGTTGGTGCGATTATTGATATGAAGGAAGGGAATATTAGATTTCAATTTCCATTAAAAAGGGCATGGAACACTTTCCTAGAAAGAAAATAAGATTGCCATATGAAACTATCATGAGATCCACCTATGGATTGCCTACCAAAGATGGCAATACCTAAATCTATCCTCGCTTTTATGCCTAGCTAGGGGCGTTAAACGATAGCGCTTGTTGGGAGGCAACCCAATTTTATTTTTAGTTTTTTGTGTTTTTCTTCTGTTAGGGAATAAATAACCCATCTACCTTCTGTTTGGATGTGATTTTGTGTTTTAATTAGTGTTTGTGCCAAGCTAGACCTATTGGATCTTCTTGGATAATAGTTATTTGATCTTGCTGTAATTTCTAGAAACTTTGCGCTCAGTGCCCGAATTATTAAAAATCACCAGAACGTGATAAAATACTGATTCCAATTGTTGCTGATCAATAAACAAATTGTCTAGGTCATATAATTTTTGTATATTGTTTGTAGTTCCAGAAGTTTGTGTTAGTTACAGATTACTACAGACTGTTCTGTTTTTGACAGATTCTGTTTTTTGCGTGTTGTTTACTTATTTTGATGAATCTATGGCTAGTACTGGAGGGTATGATCCATAGAAAACTTGTAATACAGTTGGTTTAACACCAATATAAACAAAGAATGAGTTCATTACAGTACCTTTAAGTGGTTTTATGTTTTCTTTCTCTAACGGAGCTCACGAGATTTCTATTGAGTTTTGTGTTGTGAAGTTTTCAAGTTTTGGGTGAAATCTTTTGATGGATTATGGAACAAGGAGTGGCAAGAGCCTAAGCTTGGGGATGCCCATGGCACCCCCAAGATAATCCAAGGACACCAAAAATTCAAAGCTTGGGGATGCCCCGGAAGGCATCCCCTCCTTCGTCTACTTCCATCGGTATTTTACTTGGAGCTATATTTTTATTCACCAACATGATATGTGTTTTTCTTGGAGCGTTTTGTATTATTTGTGTCTTTGTTTGTTAGTGTGCCACAATCATCCTTGCTGTACGCACCTTTGAGGGAGCCATCTATGAATTAAAATTTGTTAGAATACTCTTTGTGCTTCACTCATATCTTTTGAGCTAAGCAGTTTTTGCTCTATGTGCTTCACTTATATCTTTTGAGCGTGATAATTTTGCTCTATGTGCTTCACTTAGATTTTTTTAGAGAACGGTGGTGGACTTTTTTTAAAGAAACTATTGATCTCTCATGCTTCACTTAGATCATTTTGAGAGTCTTAATAGCATGGTAAATTGCTTAATATTAATATGCTTGGTATTCATGATTTGTGGAATTTTCTTTTGAGTGCATTGAATACTAAGCAAAGATTGAAGCATGATAATTGTTTTGAGATATGGAGGTGATAATATTAGAGTCATGCTAGTGGAAGTAGTTGTGAATTTAAAGAATACTTGCATTGAAGTTTGTGATTCCCGTAGCATGCACGTATGGTGAACCGTTATGTAACGAAGTCGGAGCATGAGGTGTTTATTGATTGTCCTCCTTATGAGTGGCGGTCGGGGACGAGCGATGCTCTTTTCCTACCAATCTATCCCCCTAGGAGCATGCTCTTAATACTTTGCTTTGAAAACTTCTAGATTTTTGCAATAAGTATATGAGTTCTTTATGACTAATGTTGAGTCCATGGATTATACGCACTTTTTCCCATCCTTCCACCATTGCTAGCCTCTCTAATACCGCGCACTTTTCGCAGGTATCATACACCCACCATACATCTTCCTCAAAACAGCCACCATACCTACCTATCATGGCATTTCCATAGCCATTCCGAGATATATTGCCATGCAACTTTTCCACCATTCCGTTTATTATGACACGCTCCATCATTGTCATATTGCTAGCATGATCATGTAGTTGACATCGTATTTGTGGCAAAGCCACCATTAATAATTATTTCATACATGTCACTCTTGATTCATTGCATATCCCGGTACCCCGACGGAGGCATTCATATAGAGTCATATATTGTTCTAAGTATCGAGTTGTAATTGTTGAGTTGTAAGAAAAATAAAAGTGTGATGATCATCATTTTTAGAGCATTGTCCCAAGTGAGGAAAGAATGATGGATACTATGATTCCCCCATAAGTCGGGATGAGACTCCGGACAACAATAAAAAAATGAGAGAAAAAGAGAGAAGGGACAATGCTACTATCCTTTTACCACACTTGTGCTTCAAAGTAGCACCAAGATCTTCATGATAGAGAGTCTCCTATGTTGTCACTTTCATATACTAGTGGGAATTTTTCATTATAGAACTTGGCTTGTGTATTCCAATGATGGGCTTCCTCAAAACGCCCTAGGTCTTCGTGAGCAAGCGAGTTGGATGCACACCCACTTAGTTTCTTTTGTTGAGCTTTCATATACTTATAGCTCTAGTGAATATGTTGCATGGCAATCCCTACTCACTCACATTGATATCTATTAATGGGCATCTCCATAGCCCGTTGATACGCCTAGTTGATGTGAGACTATCTTCCCATCTTTTTGTCTTCTCCACAACCACCGTTCTATTCCACATATAGTGTTATATCCATGGCTCACGCTCATGTATTGCGTGAAAGTTGAAAAAGTTTTGAAAATGTTAAAGTATGAAACAATTGCTTGGCTTGTCATCGGGGTTGTGCATGATTTAAATACTTTGTGTGGTGAAGATGGAGCATAGCCAGACTATATGAATTTGTAGGGATAACTTTCTTTGGCCATGTTATTTTGAGAAGACATAATTGCTTTATTAGTATGCTTGAAGTATTATTATTTTTATGTCAATATGAACTTTTGTCTTGAATGTTTCGAATCTGAATATTCATACCACAATTAAGAAGTTTTACATTGAAATTATGCCAAGTAGCACTCCGCATCAAAAATTGTCTTTTTATCATTTACCTACTCGAGGTCGAGCAGGAATTAAGCTTGGGGATGCCTGATACGTCTCTAACGTATCTATAATTTTTTATTACTCCATGCTATATTATCTACTATTTTGGACTATATTGGGCTTTATTTTCCACTTTTATATTATTTTTGGAACTAACCTATTAACCGGAGGCCCAGCCCAGAATTGCTGTTTTTTTGCCTATTTCAGTGTTTCGGAGAAACAGAATATCAAACGGAGTCCAAACGGAATAAAATCTTCGGGAACGTGATTCTCTCACCGAACGTGATCCGGAGGACTTGGACCCTACGCCATGGCATCGAAGAGGCGGTCACGAGGGTGGGGGCACGCCCCCCCTTAGGGCGCGCCCCCTGCCTCGTGGGCCCCTCGAAGCTCCACCGACGTACTCCTTCCTCCTATATATACCTACGTACCCCGAAACGATCAGAAGAGGAGCCAAAAACCTACTTCCACTGCCGCAACCTTCTATATCCACGAGATCCCATCTTGGGGCCTGTTTCGGAGCTCCGCCGGAGAGGGCCATCATCACGGAGGGCTTCTACATCATCATAGCCTCTCCGATGAAGTGTGAGTAGTTTATCTCAGACCTTCGGGTCCATAGTTAGTAGCTAGATGGCTTCTTCTCTCTTTTTGGATCTCAATACAAAGTTCTCCCCCTCTCTTGTGGAGATCTATTCGATGTAATCTTCTTTTTGCGGTGTGTTTATTGAGATCGATGAATTGTGGGTTTATGATCAAGTCTATCTTTGAATATTATTTGAATCTTCTCTTAATTCTTCTATGTATGATTGGTTATCGTTGCAAGTCTCTTCGAATTATCAGTTTGGTTTGGCCTACTAGATTGGTTCTTCTTGCCATGGGAGAAGTGCTTAGCTTTGGGTTCGATCTTGCGGTGTCCTTTCCCAGTGACAGAAGGGGCAGCAAGGCACGTATTGCCTCGTTGCCATCGAGGATAACAAGATGGGGTTTATTTCATATTGCATGAATTTATCTCTCTACATCATGTCATCTTGCTTAAAGCGTTACTCTGTTTTTAACTTAATACTCTAGATGCATGCTGGATAGCGGTCGATGAGTGGAGTAATAGTAGTAGATGCAGAATCGTTTCGGTCTACTTGTCACGGACATGATGCCTATATACATGATCATGCCTAGATATTCTCATAACTATGCTCAATTCTGTCAATTGCTCAACAGTAATTTGTTCACCCACCCTAGAATACTTATGCTCTTGAGAGAAGCCACTAGTGAAACCTATGGCCCCCGGGTCTATTCTCATCATATCAATCTCCATCACTTTAATCTTGCTTTGCTTTTTTACTTTGCCTTTTACTTTTCATTTTGCATCTCTATACCAAAAATACCAAAAACATTATCTATCAGTTCTCACTCTCGTAAGTGACCATGAAGGGATTGACAACCCCTAATCGCGTTGGTTGCGAGTTGCTATCGTTTTGTGCAGGTACGAGGGACTTGAGCGTGGCCTCCTACTGGATTGATACCTTGGTTCTCAAAAACTAAGGGAAATACTTACGCTACTCTGCTACATCATCCTCTCCTCTTCAGGGAAAACCAACGCAAGCTCAAGAGATAGCAGTGCCCACCTCCCGTGTATATAAAGGGAGGAGGGAGGAGGAGGCCGGCCAAGGGGAGGAGGCGCGCCAAGGGGGGCAATCCTACTCCAAGTAGGATTCGGCCCCCCTTTCCTAGTCCAACAAGGAGAAAGGGGAAGGTGAGGGAGGAGAGAAGGAAAGAGGGGCCGGCCCACCTAGGCAAATTTGGTTTGGGCTAGGGGGCGCGCGCCCTGCCTTGGCCTACCTCCTCTCTTCCACCAATAGGCCCATGAGGCCCAATAACCCCCTGGGGGGTTTCGGTAACCCCCCGGTACTCCAATAAATACCCGATACACATTGGAACCATTCCGGTGTCCGAATATAGTCATCTGATGTCTACTACGCAACCTTCTTCTTGTAGACGTTGTTGGGCCTCCAAGTGCAGAGATTTGTAGGACAGTAGCAAATTTCCCTCAAGTGGATGACCTAAGGTTTATCAATCCGTGGGAGGCGTAGGATGAAGATGGTCTCTCTCAAACAACCCTGCAACCAAATAACAAAGAGTCTCTTGTGTCCCCAACACATCCAATACAATGGCAAATTGTATAGGTGCACTAGTTCGGCGAAGAGATGGTGATACAAGTGCAATATGCATGGTAGATATAGGTTTTTGTAATCTGAAAATATAAAAATAGAAAGGTGACAAGTGGTAAAAGTGAGCGTAAACGGTATTGCAATGCTAGGAAACAAGGCCTAGGGTTCATACTTTCACTAGTGCAAGTTCTCTCAACAATAATAACATAATTGGATCATATAACTATCCCTCAACATGCAACAAAGAGTCACTCCAAAGTCACTAATAGTGGAGAACAAACGAAAAGATTATTGTAGGGTACGGAACCACCTCAAAGTTATCCTTTCTGATCGATCTATTCAAGAATCTGTAGTAAAATAACACGAAACTATTCTTTCCGTTCGATCTATCATAGAGTTCGTGCTAGAATAACACCTTAATATACAAATCAACCAAAACCCTAATGTCACCAAGATACTCCAATGTCACCTCAAGTATCCATGGGTATGATTATACGATATGCATCACACAATCTCAGATTCATCTATTCAAACCAACACAAAGTACTTCAAAGAGTTCCCCAAAGTTTCTACCGGAGAGTCAAGACGAAAATGTGTGCCAACCCCTATGCATAAGTTCACAATGTTACGGAACCCGCAAGTTGATCGCCAAAACATACATCAAGTGGATCACGTGCATATCCCATTGTCACCACAGATAAGCACATGCAAGACATACATCAAGTGTTCTCAAATCCTTAAAGACTCAATCTAATAAGATAACTTCAAAGGGAAAACTCAATCCATTACAAGAGAGTAGAGGGGGAGAAACATCACAAGATCCAACTATAATAGCAAAGCTCGCGATATATCAATATCGTACCACCTCAAGAACACGAGAGAGAGAGAGAGAGAGAGAGAGAGAGAGAGATCAAACACATAGCTACTGGTACATACCCTCATCCCCGAGGGTGAACTACTCCCTCCTCATCATGGAGAACGTCGGGATGATGAAGATGGCCACCGGTGAGGGATCCCCCCTCCGGCAGGGTGTCAGAACAGGGTCCCGATTGGTTTTGGTGGCTACAGAGGCTTGCGGCGGCGGAACTCCCGATCTAGGTTATGTTTTGGAAGTTTGGGTATATATAAGAGGTTTTGGCATCTGGAACAAGTCAAGTCAGGGGGTCTACGAGGCAGCCACGAGGTAGGGGGGCACGCCCCCCACCCTCGTGATGGCCTCGGGACTCTCCTGGACCATCTCCAGTACTCTGCGGGCTTCTTCTGGTCCAAAAACAATCTCCGTTGAATTTCAAGTCAATTGGACTCTGTTTGGTTTTCCTTTTATGCGATACTCAAAAACAAGGGGAAAACAGAAACTTGCACTGGGCTCTAGGTTAATAGGTTAGTCCAAAAAATCATATAAAATAGCATATATATGCATATAAAACATCCTAGATGGATAATATAATATCATGGAACAATAAAAATTATAGGTACGTTGGAGACGTATCATCATCCAATATATCAATCTTTATGTCTCGACCATTTCGAGACTCCTCGTCATATCCGTAATCTCATCCGGGACTCCGAACTACCTTTGGTACATCAAAACACATAAACTCATAATACTGATCGTCATTGAACGTTAAGCGTTTGGACCCTACGGGTTCGAAAACTATGTAGACATAACCGAGACTCATCTTCGGTCAATAACCAATAGCGGAAGCTGGATGCTCATACTGGTTCCTACATATTCTACGAAGATTTTTATCGGTCAAACCGCATAACAACATACATTGTTCCCTTTGTCATCGGTATGTTACTTGCCCGAGATTCGGTCGTCGGTATCATCATACCTAGTTCGATCTCGATACCGGCAAGTCTCTTTACTCGTTCCGTAGTGCATCATCCCGCAACTAACTCATTAGTCACATTGCTTGCAAGGCTTATAGTGATGTGCATTACCGAGAGGGCCTAGAGATACCTCTCCGACAATCGGAGTGACAAATCCTAATCTCGATCTATGGCAACTCAACAAACACCATCCGAGACACCTGTAGAGCATCTTTACAATCACCCAGTTATGTTGTGACGTTTGATAGCACACTAAGTGTTCCTCTGGTATTCGGGAGTTGCATAATCTCATAGTCATAGGAACATGTATAAGTCATGAAGAAAGCAATAGCAATAAACTAAACGATCATAGTGCTAAGCTAACAGATGGGTCAAGTCAATCACATCATTCTCTAATGATGTGATTTCGTTCATCAAATGACAACGCATGTCTATGGCTAGGAAACTTAACCATCTTTGATTAACAAGCTAGTCAAGTAGAGGCATACTAGTGACACTCTGTTTGTCTATGTATTCACACATGTACTAAGTTTCTGGTTAATACAATTCTAGCATGAATAATAAACATTTATCATGATATAAGAAAATATAAATAACAACTTTATTATTGCCTCTAGGGCATATTTCCTTTAGTCTCCCACTTGCACTAGAGTCAATAATCTAGATTACACAGTAATGATTCTAACAACCATGGAGTCTTGGTGTCGATCATATTTTGCTCGTGAGAGAGGTTTAGTCAATGGGTCTGCAACATTTAGATCCATTTGTATCTTGCAAATCTCTATGTCTCCCTCCTAGACTTGATCGTGGATGGAATTGAAGCGTCTCTTGATGTGCTTGGTTCTCTTGTGAAATCAGGATCCCTTTGCCAAGGCAATTTCACCAGTATTGTCACAAAAGATTTTCATTGGACCCGATGCACTAGGTATGACACCTGGATCGGATATGAACTCCTTCATCCAGACTCCTTCATTTGCTGCTTCCGAAGCAGTTATCTACTCCGCTTCACACGTAGGTCCCACCACGACGCTCTGCTTGGAACTGCACCAACTTACAGCTCCTCCATTTAATATAAATACGTATCCAGTTTGTGACTTAGAGTCATCCAGATCTGTGTTAAAGCTTGCATCAACGTAACCATTTACGATGAGCTCTTTGTCACCTCCATAAACGAGAAACATATACTTAGTTCTTTTCAGGTATTTCAGGATGTTCTTGACCGCTGTCTAGTGATCCACTCCTGGATTACTTTGGTACCTCCCTGCTAAACTATAGCAAGGCACACATCAGTTCTAGTACACAGCATTGCATGCATGATAGAACCTATGGCTGAAGCATAGGGAATGACTTTCATTTTCTCTCTATCTTCTGAAGTGGTCGGGCATTGAGTCTGACTCAACTTCACACCTTGTAACACAGGCAAGAACCCTTTCTTTACTTGATCCATTTTGAACTTCTTCAAAACTTTATCAAGGTATGTTCTTTGCGAAAGTCCAATTAAGCGTCTTGATCTATCTCTATAGATCTTGATGCCCAATATATAAGCAGCTTCACCGAGGTATTTCATTGAAAAATTCTTATTCAAGTATCATTTTATGCCATTCAGAAATTCAGTATCATTTTCGATCAACAATATGTCATCCACATATAATATCAGAAATGCTATAGAGCTCCCATTCACTTTCTTGTAAATACAGGCTTCTCCAGAAGTCTGTATGAAACCATATGCTTTGATCACGCTATCAAAGCGTATATTCCAACTCCGAGATGCTTGCACGAGTCCATAAATGGATCGCTGGAGCTTGCACACTTTGTTAGCACCTTTTGGATCGACAAAACCTTCTGGTTGCATCATATACAACTCTTCTTTAAGATATCCATTAAGGAATGCAATTTTGACATCCATTTGCCAAATTTTATAATCATAAAATGCGGCAATTGCTAACATGATTCGGGCAGACTTAAGCATCGCTACGGGTGAGAAGGTCTCATCGTAGTCAACTCCTTGAACTTGTCGAAAACCTTTCGCAATAAGTCGAGCTTTGTAGACAATAACATTACCGTCAGCGTCAGTCTTCTTCTTGAAGATCCATTTATTCTCTATGGCTTGCCGATCATCGGGCAAGTCAACCAAAGTCCACACTTTGTTCTCATACATGGATCCCATCTCAGATTTCATGGCCTCAAGCCATTTCGCGGAATCTAGGCTCATCATCGCTTCCTCATAGTTCGTAGGTTCATCATGGTCAAGTAACATGACTTCCAGAACAGGATTAGCGTACCACTCTAGTGCGGATCTTACTCTGGTTGACCAACGAGGTTCGGTAGTAACTTGATTAGAAGTTTCATGATCATCATCATTAGCTTCCTCACTAATTGGTGTAGGAATCACTGGAACTGATTTATGTGATGTACTACTTTCCAATAAGGGAGCGGGTACAATTACCTCATCAAGTTCTACTTTCCTCCCACTCACTTCTTTCGAGAGAAACTCCTTCTCTAGAAAGGATCCATTCTTGGCAACGAATATCTTGCCTTCGGATCTGTGATAGAAGGTATACCCAACAGTCTCCTTTGGGTATCCTATGAAGACACATTTCTCCGATTTGGGTTCGAGCTTATCAGGTTGAAGCTTTTTCACATAAGCATCGCAGCCCCATACTTTAAGAAACGACAACTTGGGTTTCTTGCCAAACCACAGTTCATACGGTGTCGTCTCAACGGATTTAGATGGTGCCCTATTTAACGTGAATGCAGCCGTCTCTAAAGCATAACCCAAAAATGATAGCGGTAAATCAGTAAGAGACATCATAGATCGCACCATATCTAATAAAGTGCTGTTACGATGTTCGGACACACCATTACACTGTGGTGTTCCAGGTGGCGTGAGTTGTAAAACTATTCTGCATTGTTTCAAATGAAGACCAAACTCGTAACTCAAATATTGACCTTCACGATCAGATCGTAGAAACTTTGTTTTCTTGTTACGATAATTTTCCACTTTACTCTGAAATTATTTGAACTTTTCAAATGTTTCAGACTTATGTTTCATCAAGTAGATATACCCATATCTGCTCAAATCATCTGTGAAGGTCAGAAAATAACGATACCCGCTGTGAGCATCAACACTCATCGGACCGCATACATCAGTATGTATTATTTCCAACAAGTCTGTTGCTCGCTCCATTGTTTCGGATAACGAAGCCTTAGTAATCTTGCCCATGAGGCATGGTTCGCAAGCATCAAGTGATTCCAAAAGCCCATCAGCAGAGTTTCTTCATGCGCTTTACACCAATATGACCTAAACGACAGTGCCACAAATAAGTTGCACTATCATTATTAAACTTATATCTTTTGACTTCAATACTATGAATATGTGTATCACTACTATCGAGATTCAATAAAAATAGAACACTCATCAAGGGTGCATGACCATAAAAGATATTACTCATATAAATAGAACAATCATTATTCTCTGATTTAAATGAATAACCGTCTCGCATCAAACAAGATCCAGATATAATGTTCATGGTTAAAGCTGGCACCAAATAACAATTATTCAGGTCTAAAACTAATCCCGAAGGTAGATGTAGAGGTAGCGTGCCGACGGCGATCACATCGACTTTGGAACCATTTCCCACGCGCATCGTCACCTCGTCCTTAGCCAATCTTCGTTTAATCCGTAGCCCCTGTTTCGAGTTGCAAATGTGAGCAACAGAACCAGTATCAAATACCCAGGCACTACTACGAACATTAGTAAGGTACACATCAATAACATGTATATCAAATATACCTTTCACTTTGCCATCCTTCTTATCCGCCAAATACTTGGGGCAGTTTCGCTTCCAGTGACCAGTCCCTTTATAATAGAAGCACTCAGTCTCAGGCTTAGGTCCAGACTTGGGCTTCTTCACCTGAGCAGCAACTTGCTTGCCATTCTTCTTGAAGTTCCCCTTCTTCCCTTTGCCCTTCTTCTTGAAACTAGTGGTCTTGTTGACCATCAACACTTGATGCTCCTTCTTGATTTCTACCTCCGCAGCCTTTAGATTGCGAAGAGCTCGGGAATCGTCTTATCCATCCCTTGCATATTGTAGTTCATCACAAAGCTTTTGTAGCTTGGTGGAAGTGATTGAAAAACTCTGTCAATGACACTATCAACCGGAAGATTAACTCCCAGCCGAGTCAAGTGATTGTGGTACCCATACATTCTGAGTATATGTTCACTGACAGAACTATTCTCCTCCATTTTGCAGCTGTAGAACTTATTGGAGACTTCATATCTCTCAATCCGGGCATTTGCTTGAAATATTAACTTCAACTCCTGGAACATTTCATATGCTCCATGACGTTCAAAACGTCGTTGAAGTCCCGGTTCTAAGCCGTAAAGCATGGCATACTGAACTATCGAGTAGTCATCAGCTTTGCTTTGCCAGACGTTCATAACATCTGGTGTTGCTCCTGCAGCGGGTTTGTCACCTAGCGGTGCTTCCAGGACGTAATTCTTCTGTGCAGCAATGAGGATAATCCTCAAGTTACGGACCCAGTCCGTGTAGTTTCTACCATCATCTTTCAACTTAGCTTTCTCTAGGAACACATTAAAATTCAACGGAACAATAACACGGGCCATTTATCTACAACAACATAGACATGCAAAATACTATCAGGTACTAAGTTCATGATAAATTAAACTTCAATTAATCATATTACTTAAGAACTCCCACTTAGATAGACATCCCTCTAATCATCTAAGTGATCATGTGATCCATATCAACTAAACCATGTCCGATCATCACGTGAGATGGAGTAGTTTTCAATGGTGAACATCACTATGTTGATCATATCTACTATATGATTCACGCTCGACCTTTCGGTATCAGTGTTCCGAGGCCATATCTGGATATGCTAGGCTCGTCAAGTTTAACCCGAGTATTCTGCGTGTGCAAAACTGGCTTGCACCCGTTGTATGTGAATGTAGAGCTTATCACACCCGATCATCATGTGGTGTCTTGGCACGACGAATTGTAGCAATGGTGCATACTCAGGGAGAACACTTATAGCTTGAAATTTAGTGAGAGGTCATCTTATAATGCTACCGTTGTACTAAGCAAAATAAGATGCATAAAGGATAAACATCACATGCAATCAATATAAGTGATATGATATGGCCATCATCATCTTGTGCCTTTGATCTCCATCTCCAAAGCACCGTCATGATCACCATCGTCACCATCTTGACACCTTGATCTCCATCGAAGCATCGTTGTCGTCTCGCCAACTATTGCTTCTATGACTATCGCTACCGCTTAGTGAGAAAGTAAACCAATTACATTTCATACAATAAAGCGACAACCATATGGCTCCTGCCAGTTGCCGATAACTGTTACAAAGCATGATCATCTCATACAACAATTTATATATCATCACGTCTTAACCATATCACATCACAGCAAGCCCTGCAAAAACAAGTTAGAGGTCCTCTACTTTGTTGTTGCAAGTTTTACGTGGCTGCTATGGGCTTAGCAAGAACCGTTCTTACTTACGCATCAAAACCACAATGACTTTTCGTCAAGTGTGCTGTTTTAACCTTCAACAAGGACCGGGCGTAGTCACACTCGATTCAACTAAAGTTGGAGAACAGACACCCACTAACCACTTGTGTGTGAAGCACGGCGGTAGAACCAGACTCATGAAAGCAGTCATGTAATGTCGGTCTAGGCCGCTTCATCCAACAATACCGCCGAATTAAATTATGACATGCTGGTAAGTAGTATGACTATTATCGCCCATAGCTCTTTGTGTTCTACTCGTGCATATAACATCTACGCATAGACCTGGCTCTAATACCACTGTTGGGGAACGTAGTATTTCAAAAAAATCCTACGATCACACAAGATCTATCTAGGAGAAGCATAGCAACGAACGGGGAGAGTGTGTCCACGTACCCTCGTAGACCGAAAGCGAAAGCGTTAAGTAACGCGGTTGATGTAGTCGAACGTCTTCGCGATCCAACCGATCAAGCACTGAACGCATGACACCTCCGTGATCTGCACACGTACAGCTCGACGACGTCCCTCGTACTCTTGATCCAGCTGAGGTCGAGAGAGAGTTTCGTCAGCACGATGGTGTGGTGACGGTGATGATGAAGTTACTGGCGCAGGGCTTCACCTAAGCACTGCAACGATATGACCGAGGTGTGTTTCTGTGGAGGGGGCACCGCACACGGCTAAGAAAACTTTGGTGTACCTTTGGGGTGCCCCCTCCCACGTATATAAAGGGGGGAAGGAGGAGGAGGCCGGCCAAGGGGAGGAGGCACGCCAAGGGGGGGCAATCCTACTCCAAGTAGGATTCGACCCCCTTTCCTAGTCCAACAAGGATAAAGAGGAAGGTGAGGGAGGAGAGAAGGAAAGGGCCCCCCCTAGTCCAATTTGGTTTGGGCTAGGGAGGGGGCACGCCCTACCTTGGCCTGCCTCCTCTCTTCCAACAATAGGGCCATGAGGCCCAATAACCCCGCGGGGGGTTCCGGTAACCCCCCGGTACTCCGATAAATACCCGATACACATTGGAACCATTCCGGTGTCCGAATGTAGTCATCCAATATATCAATCTTTATGTCTCGACCATTTTGAGACTCCTCGTCATGTCCGTGAACTCATCCGGGACTCCGAACTACCTTCGGTACATCAAAACACATAAACTCATCATACTGATCGTCATCGAATGTTAAGCGTGCAGGCCCTACGGGTTCGAGAACTATGTAGACATGACCGAGACTCATCTCCGGTCAATAACCAATAGCGGAACCTGGATGCTCATATTGGTTCCTACATATTCTACGAAGATCTTTATCGGTCAAACCGCATAACAACATACGTTGTTCCCTTTGTCATCGGTATGTTACTTGCCCGAGATTCGATCGTCTGTATCATCATACCTAGTTCAATCTCGTTACCGGCAAGTCTATTTACTCGTTCCGTAGTGCATCATCCCGCAACTAACTCATTAGTCATATTGCTTGCAAGGCTTATAGTGATGTGCATTACCGAGAGGGCCCAGAGATACCTCTCCGACAATCGGAGTGACAAATCCTAATCCCGATCTATGCCAACTCAACAAACACCATCGGAGACACCTGTAGAGCATATTTATAATCACCCGGTTACATTGTGACGTTTGATAGCACACTAAGTGTTCCTCCGGTATTCGGTAATTGCATAATCTCATAGTCATAGGAACATGTATAAGTCATGAAGAAAGCAATAGCAATAAACTAAACGATCATAGTGCTAAGCTAACGGATGGGTCAAGTCAATCATAATTATCTAATGATGTGATCCCGTTCATCAAATGACAATTCATGTCTATGGCTAGGAAACTTAACCATCTTTGAGAGCTAGTCAAGTAGAGGCATACTAGTGACACTCTATTTGTCTATGTATTCACACATGTACTAAGTTTCTGGTTAATAGAATTCTAGCATGAATAATAAACATTTATCATGATATAAGGAAATATAAATAACAACTTTATTATTGCCTCTAGGGCATATTTCCTTCACTTGAATCACTCTTTGTACTTAGTCTTGATCAACCTTGTATCTTTCCAACTCTCTTCATTAAGATAATGTCTTGAAGGTAAACATGAATGTTCACACAATCTTCCTCAAAACATGTTTGCAATAGGCTCAACTCTCACATGACTAATCTTCTGATAACTCCTTGAATAGCACCTTGGTCAACACATAATCTTCTTCTATAACCTTAAAACTAACAAATTGTCTTCAAGTAATGCCTATGGACAAACCCTTCAGATATAACTCAAGGCAACCATTAGTCTATAGGGATTGTCATCAATTACCAAAACCCAACATGGGGGCACCATGTCAGTGATCGGCACATTGTGGATTTCTCCATGCGTATCTCCTTGTAGGAGCTCCCCTGAGACTCTTTTAGTCCTTTCATCTCTTGCATGCCCTGGAGTGGAAGTTGGGCCTCATTCAAGATTCCGCATAATCCACATAGATCTATGTTTCCCTTTTAGTCAAAAAATCGAAATCACTAGTTAGGGTAGTGAACCTATGATCGTGTCCTCATGTCGTGATTTCTATTTGATACTCTCTATGTTTAAATATAGAGGAAACAAACACACCAATCACACTTGGAGAACGACTTGGTCGGCCCAACTAGGTAGCATACAAAGAGGTGGGGTTACCAATTTCGGGAAGGTTCCATCTGTGGCTTTTGCTAATTTAGGAGTCTCCTAAAATGTATCAGACTCACTTATTTCATTTTTCTGGGTTTTTTCTCCAATGTTTTATCGGTATATTTTTTTTGTTTCTCTTCCCTTTTTCTTTGCCTTTAATTTTAATTTTCCTTTTCCTTTTTCTCCTTTGTTTAATTTATTTTTTGTCTTTAAAAAATATTTCCCTATTTAAATATGTTCTTGTTTTATGAAAAATATTCACATTTTCAAAAAAGTTAGCAGTTTCAAAAATTATTCTTAGTTTTTCAAAAAAAATCGTGTTTTCAGAAAAATGCTTGTGGTTTCAAAAAATGTTTATGCTTTCACAATAGTTCATAATTTATAAATTCTTCATTTATTAAAAAATGTTCATATTTTTCGAAAATGTTCTCGTTTTCAAAAAAAATGGGATTTGAAAAATGTACAAATTTCAAAAAAGTGTTCAAAATTTAAAAAATGATTGTGTTTCCAAATATCTTTGTCATTTAAAGAATGTTCTAATTTTCAAAAAATATTTTGTTTTCAAAAAAATGTCAGGATTTCAAAAAATGTCATAATTTCAAAAAAGTAAGTGATTTCAGAAAAATATTCATGTTTGAAAGACTGTTCACAAATTCAAAAAATCATGTTTCTAATAAAAAACAGAAATGTTCATGTTTATGAACAAAATTGTTTTAATAAATATTCACGTTTTTCAAGCCGGGTAAGAATCCAGACAAAAAAAGCAACAGTGATTGACGTTCTACAGTGTGTCGGTAGCGGTCCGGTCCAGTTAGGGCACGCTAGTGCTAAGCTCAGGCTAGGTGCTCCCACCTCATCATACACATTGCTCGACGCAAGTAGAGGACCAATCGCACAGCTCGCTTGCTAGTCCCACCGCTAATATCGTGGTTTCGGCATATTTCCTTATTTCCTTGCTCAACTATAGTAGCTAAGATGGAAAGCCTCCGGGAACCCATCACCAAAAAAGAAAAGCCTCCCGGGTCCATCCACGCATGGTTTTAAGCCGCCTTTTTATTTCTCTCAGCAAATATTATCTTTTCACTAATTTTAAAAATAACTGAAGCAGTCTAAACAACACAAAAAAATATACATGACCGTATGTATCAAATTAATCTCATATTTCTAGAAATGTTCACCCCATACTTTAAACGTCAAACATCATTTATTTTCAAAAACATCTGGAGTTTAAAATGTTCATAAATAAAAAATCAAATATTTTGAAAATATATATAGAAGTTTGTAAATGCTATCAATCTTAAATTGTTTTTACACATTCTAAAAAAGATCCTAAATTTAAACCATGTTCGTATATTTAGTATTATTCACAAATTAGAAAATAGATTCAAGAATTATATAGAGTACATTTACATATTTTTTAAAATGTCAATCATGCATTTAAAAATGTTAAATGTGTATTAAAAATGTTTGTGATGTATAAAAATACAATGTCTATGAGAAAGTAGACATAAAAATACTTTTTAAAATGTTAATAATGTATTTAAAACAAGATAAACATGTATAAAAATGTCCCTAATATATAAGGAAAATGTACAACGTGTATAAAAAGTATACATTACAACATGTACTTTAGAAAATGTTAATTCTATTTTAAAATGTTAGAATGTGTATATAAAATTGTTCCTGGTGTATATGAAAAATGTACAGTGTGTGAAAAAACTAGACATCTAAAACATATATTTGTTAAAAACTTTAGTGCATTTGAAAAATCTTTAGAATGCATAACAATGTTTCAAATGTATATAGAAAATGTATAGTGTGTATGAAAAATAGGCATAAAACATATATAAGATAGAAAATGTTTAGCGTGTATTTAAAAATATTAAACACGTGTAAAAATGTTCCTTATTTATACCAAAAATGTACGATGTATTAACAAAAGTAGACATCAAAACCATATATTTGACAAGACTAACAATCACTTATTTAAAAAATGTTCAACATGTGCAGAACAATGTTTCATTTATTTGAAAAAAGCTTAAACGTGTATTAAAAATGTTCGTGATGTATACGGAAAATGTACATTGTGTATCAGAAAAATGTTTATTGCCATTAAAAGATGTTCACCGTGTATTTGAAAATGTTAATCATGTATTCAAAAAAAGTGTTCAAAATATATATTTAAAAATTATATACATCATGTATTTGAAAATGTTGAACATGTATTAGCAAAATGTTTCACGTGTACATAAGAAATGTACATTGTGTATTAGAAAAAGGTAGACACGTGTTGAACAGAAGTTACCTATGAAAACTGACAAAGACACAAAGAGAAACGAGGACAACCAATAAAACCAAAAAGATGCAAATAAAAGCAACGGGAAAGGAAAATAAAACCTAAAAAACCCAATGAAAAGAATAGAACAATGAAAAAAGAAAAGAAAAAAGGAAGACCAAAAAGGAAATAAAAACCAAAGCAAAATGAGGGAAAAAGGAAAGAAAAGAAAAGAAACAAAGGAACTGAAAGAAATCATAGAGAAAAAGAACAAAAAACAGAGTGAAAACTGAGAAAAAAACAAAGAATAGAAACAAAGGAACATTCACAAGTTCTAGAAAAGTTCAATTTTTTTAAAATGTTCACATTTTTTAATATATGTTCTTTCTGAGAAAAGGGGTATTTCGTTTTTTAATATTCACAATTTTTTAAATTATATTAAAAAACAATCATGTATTTATAAGAAATAAAACACAGACCACGGAGAAAACTGTAAAACTAAAACAAAACAACAGAATGAAATTCACCACCAATCCGGCCAAAGGAATGCACGAAGAAAACAACTAGCGACACAAACTGGTTTGACCCATGCGTTATCGCTCAGTATGTTTACTCGGCATTTTGACACACAAAGCGACAAACATGATCTCTTAGTCTGGGTATAAATTAGTGGCATAGTTCATGCGCGTCAACACTCATGTTGACCAAGCTACTGGACCATCGTGTTGGATTGATGGCCTGCAAAACACATAGGTTGTGTAGCACCTTGTGTAATTATTCCAAATAGTAATCGTTCCGACGAAGAGTGGAGGAGAGTATTTATGAGTAGCGTTTCTGTCACGCACAAGTTGTCACAAGTCTTATGTAAAGTAACTATTTGTGATTTTACACACGCTATTTGTGTCCTTTGAGAAAAATAAACCAGAGTAATGAATATGATGGGTCGTTGGGGCAGAGACTATATCAAATTAGAAGTAAAGAACATAGATTAAAAGACTAAAAGTGAAAGTGTTTTCCTGTAATAGAGAGATTAGGCGTGGAGAATTATCATATCGTGGTATATCTCAAGTGTGCCACTACGATGGTGATTCCAGTTACCTTGTATCATGAGTTTAGTATTTAATTTATTTGTTTGATAGGCGAATCACCTAGGGTTATGGAAATCCTTCACGCGGACTACATTCCACGCTATGGTCCTGCTTTGACATTGCCACAACGTGGCCGTCTATACAATTAAGGTTGTTAAATCGAAACCATGCATTCATCTCGGTTGTTCGCCGTTATCTCATATCGTCTTCGATTTTCATAGATGTCTCCACCTGTCACTCGGAGGTTACAAATTCACAATATGTGTTAGATAAGTCGTTAGATCATGTTTCCTGGACCCTTAAATTGAACAACATGCATAGTGCTCACCATAATATAATAACTTACTAGACAAATCATAAGACTACAAACATGAATCATGACATATAGAATAGGTACGAACGAATCTTACCATTCACCTACATCTCTCACGCCTAGGGGAGTTACTCACACATCGGAAGATAATAACCAATCATCATAGAGAATAGTTCCACGAAAACTATATGAATAATACCATGAAGATCCATAATAAGATGAATGATTCAATAAGTCTCAATCTCCAGATGAGTATGAATAGAGTTATACAACCTGATCTTACAACTTATAATTCCTCATACAATGGTGATCAGACGATGAAATAAATGTGAAGGATGAAAGAACACATCAAGAAAGATCTTTGGTGTTTCTTCTTCTGCAGATCTCTTCTCTCTCTGTTCTGAACGGAATGGCAGCGGCTAGGTCTTCCTGATGTCCTACTGCCTTTCACATATGTTATTCCTGTAGACGGGGGGGGGGGGGGGGGGGGGGGGCAGGCGTGCCTGGTACGACCGCTAGTACGGGCGCTTGCGCTCGTACTGTTGGCCGTCTACCGCTCTATTGTCGTTGGCTGTCTACCGCTCTATTGCCGCTGGTGCATATCTCCTCAACATGGAAATTGCTCTAAATGACTTGATTTCATATAATTCTCCTTGGTCTCCTTCCATAAATAATTTTCCCTTCCAAACAATGGATAAACGAGTTTTCTCCTCTCTCAAAGGATTAGTGAGGGAGTCCTGGATTAGCGGGTGTCCGGATAGCCGGACTATACCATCAGCCGGACTCCTGGACTATGAAGATACAAGATTGAAGACTTTGTCCCGTCTCCGGATGGGACTTTCCTTGGCGTGGAAAGCAAGCTTGGCGATGCGGATATTTAGATCTCCTACCATTGTAACCGACTTTGTGTAACCCTAACCCTCTCCGATGTCTATATAAACCGGAGGGATTTAGTCCGTAGGACGACAGAACATAGAACAATCATACCATAGGCTAGCTTCTAGGGTTTAGCCTCCTTGATCTCGTGGTAGATCTACTCTTGTACTACCCATATCATCAATATTAATCAAGCAGGACGTAGGGTTTTACCTCCATCAAGAGGGCCCGAACTTGGGTAAAACTTCGTGTCCCTTGTCTCCTGTTACCATCCGCCTAGACGCACAGTTCGGGACCCCCTACCCGAGATCCGCCGGTTTTGACACCAACATTCGTGCTTTCATTGAGAGTTCCTCTGTGTCGTCGCTTTTAGGCCCGATGGCTCCTTCGATCATCAACGATGATGCAGTCCAGGGTGAGACCTTTCTCCCTGGACAGATCCTCGTCTTCGGCGGCTTCGCACTGCGGGCCAATTCGCTTGGCCATCTGGAGCAGATCGAAAGCTACGCCCCTGGCCATCAGGTTAGATTTGGAAGTTTAAACTACATGGCTGACATCCGCGGGGACTTGATCTTCGACGGATTTGAGCCACAGCCGAGCGCGCCGCGCTGTCTCGATGGGCATGATCTAGCTCTGCTGCCGAACAGTGCCCTGGAAGCCGCACACGCTTCGGTTCCGACCCTTAATTCAGACCCGGCTGCACCGATCGAGGATGAGCGGTTGGACGCCACCTCGGGGGTTGCGACCTCAAAGGCGATTGAGCCGAAGACCAGCCCCGCACTCTGCAAGGCCCGTGACTCTGAGGGGCCAGATTCCTCTCTGGACTCCAAGCCCTCCGCGCGCCTGCCGATCGAATCCGATTGGGCGCCGATCATGGAGTTCACCGCTGCGGACATCTTCCAGCATTCGCCCTTCGACGACATCCTGAAGTCACTAAAGTCTCTCTCTTTATCAGGAGAGCCCTGGTCGGACTACGGTCAGCAAGGTTGGGATACGGATGATGAAGAAATTCAAAGCCCACCCACCACCCACTTCGTAGCCACTGTTGATGACTTAACCGACATGCTCGACTTCGACTCCGAAGACATCGACGGTATGGACGAAGATGCAGGAGACAACCAAGAACCAGCACCTATAGGGCACTGGAAGGCCACCTCGTCATACGACATATATATGGTGGACACTCCAAAAGATAGAGATGGCGATGGAACAGCGGGGGATGACACCTCCAAGAAACAACCCAAGCGTCGGCGTCAGCGGCGCTGCTCTAAATCCCGCCAAAGCAAAAACGGTGATTCCGGCACGGGAGATAATAATACTCCGGATAGCGCCGAAGAACACCCCCTCCAGCAAGATTCAGCACAGGAGGATGGAGAAGCCAGCCCTCACGAGAGAGCGGCAGACAGAGAGGTTGAGGATGATAATTGCATGCCTCCCTCCAAAGACGAGGCAAGCCTCGACGACGACGAATTCGTCGGGCCAAAGGATCCAGCCGAACAAGAGCATTTTAAACGCAGGCTTATGGCCACGGCAAGCAGCCTCAAGAAAAAGCAGCAACAGCTTAGAGCTGATCAAGATCTGCTAGCCGACAGATGGGCTGAAGTCCTCGCGGCCGAAGAGTATGAACTCGAACGCCCCTCCAAGAGTTACCCAAAGCGCAGGCTACTACCCCGATTAGAGGAGGAAGCACCTAAACCTACATCACCAGCGCATGACTTGGCCGACCGGCCACCTCGTGGCCGTGACAGAGAGGCCTCTCGGCCCTCCACTCAAGCCGTGCCCCGGTGCCGCTCAAAACATAGTAAGGCATGGGAAAATGCGCCAGACCTGCGAGAGATACTGGAGGACAAAGCAAGACAAACAAGAGCGATCTACGGATCGCGTGGGCGCCCCACGGCATGTGACGGGGATCGTCACTCCGGACTTAATAAATCCGGCCGGGCCGAACACAGCAGGCAAAGCTCATTCGAGCTGCGTCGTGATATAGCCCAATACAGAGGCGCCAGACACCCACTATGCTTCACAGATGAAGTAATGGATCATAAAATCCCTGAGGGTTTCAAACCCGTGAACATCGAATCATATGATGGCACAACAGATCCTGCGGTATGGATCGAGGATTATCTCCTTCATATCCACATGGCCCGCCGCGATGATCTACACGCCATCAAATACCTCCCGCTCAAACTTAAGGGACCGGCCCGGCATTGGCTTAACAGCTTGCCAGCAGATTCAATCGGTTTTTGGGAGGACCTGGAAGCCGCATTCCTCGACAATTTCCAGGGTACCTATGTGCGGCCACCAGACGCCGATGACCTAAGCCACATAATTCAGCAGCCAGAGGAATCGGCCAGGCAATTCTGGACACGGTTCCTAACAAAGAAAACCAAATATTCGACTGTCCGGACGCAGAGGCCCTAGCAGCCTTCAAACATAATATCTGCGACGAGTGGCTTGCCCGGCACCTTGGACAGGAAAAGCCGAAATCTATGGCAGCCCTCACGACACTCATGACCCGCTTCTGCGCGGGAGAAGACAGTTGTCTAGCTCGCAGCAACAACTTACCCAAGAACCTTGGTAATTCGGATACCAAGGACAAAAGTGCCAGGTCGCGTCGGAACAAACAAAAGCGCCGCGTTAACAGCGACAGCAACGAGGATACGGCAGTCAATGCCAGATTCAGAGGCTACAAATCCGGTCAGCGGAAAAAGGCATTCAAAAGAAATACTCAGGGCCCGTCCAGTTTGGAACGAATACTCGACCGCTTGTGCCAGATACATGGCACCCTCGAAAAGCCAGCCAATCACACCAACGGGGATTGTTGGGTGTTCAAGCAGGCAGGCAAGTTAAATGCCGAAAATAGAGACAAGGGGCTACGTAGCGACGACGAGGAGGAGCCCAGGCCGCCGAACAGCAGTGGACAAAAGGGTTTTCCCCCACAAGTGCGGACGGTGAACATGATATACGCAACCCACATCCCCAAGAGGGAACGGAAGCGTGCATTACGGGACGTATACGCGATAGAGCCAGTCGCCCCAAAGTTCAACCCATGGTCCTCCTGCCCGATCACTTTCGATCGAAGGGACCACCCCACTAGCATCCGTCATGGCGGGTTCGCCGCATTGGTTCTAGACCCAATTATCGACGGGTTTCATCTCACAAGAGTCCTTATGGACGGCGGCAGCAGCCTGAACCTGCTTTATCAGGACACTGTGCGGAAAATGGGCATAGATCCCTCGAGGATTAAACCCACCAAAACGACCTTTAAAGGCGTCATACCAGGTGTAGAGGCCAACTGCACAGGGTCAGTCACACTTGAAGTGGTCTTCGGATCTCTGGATCATTTCGAAGCGAAGAGTTAATCTTCGACATAGTCCCCTTCCGCAGTGGCTATCACGCACTCCTCGGGCGAACCGCATTTGCAAAGTTCAATGCGGTACCGCACTACGCATACCTCAAGCTCAAGATGCCAGGCCCTCGAGGAGTAATCACGGTCAATGGAAACACCGAACGCTCCCTCCGAACGGAGGAGCACACGGCGGCCCTCGCAGCGGAAGTACAAAGCAACCTCTCTAGGCAGTTCTCCAGTCCGGCCGTTAAAAGGCCGGACACTGTCAAGCGCGCTCGGAGTAACCTACAACAAGACCGCCTGGCATGATCCGAGCAGGCGTAGCAATGCGGCCGCAATCCCAGCCCTCGCGAAATAGCAAAACTAGTGCTTCGCGTACACAACTACGCTCTCAAAATACCATGGGCGCAGGGGAAGGGGCACCATCACGGCACGCCCAAAACACGGCTTAAACCGTACTAGGGGCTGCCGAATTCTTTCTTTATCTTCTCTTACAGGACTCCATACCTCGGACGACCTGTTCGGCAATTCAACTGTCGCACAAATGATGCAAGAACCAGGGAAGCAGACAAGCCATGCCGCATTATGGGCTCCCAGGTGGTCTCTATCACGAGCAATATACCTGTTTTGCATATAAGTTCCACGGCCCGCCCCTTGACCGGATATGTTAAATAGTCCAACTTTTTGCTTATCGCGCCATTTGTAACGTTCTGCTTTGATCGCAGCCCTTTTAAACAATGCATAGTCTTTATCTATTTTTTGCATTACCTTTTTCCAAATATATGTTTATTAATGACATGTTGCACCCGTACACTGTGGTACGGCAAATACGCCAGGGGCTTCAGTATCCCCCAATATGGTGTGAGAAGTCCGAATACTTTCACAAGTGCGGCACACCGAACTTATAGCATTATATGCATCGGCTCCGAATCATGTCTTGGGTCAATAGTTGGGTTTGCCCGGCTCCTATGTTTTGGTGCCTTACATTCCGCTATATCGGCTAAGGTAGCACTAGGAGAACTACTGCGATTGTGCCCCAGTTGAGCTGGGCTGAGCACCTCAGTAGAGAAAGCTAAAACTGACTGTCATGATGAAGCGAGAGACCGGTCGCTGTTCGAGAGGTTTTTCGAGTCCTTAAAGACTTATGCCGCTTAGAGCGAGGACCGGCTTTGTCCGGCCAAGGCGTGGATAGCGCCCCGAACTCGGTCTTCCGAATACTAGGGGCTTCGCCGAAATTTAAAATTATAGAGTTCTATGGCTAAGTGAGAGTGTTCAAGCATTATAGTCCGATTGCCTTGTTTGTTGTGCTGAGCGCCTCCGTCGAAGGACCCAAACATGGGAAAAAGAGCGCTCAGGTTTATCCCGAACACCCCAGCACTAGTGGCATGGGGGCATAAGCCGACGACTGGCCATCTCTCAATTTTTGATAAACGGCCGCACATAAAGTAATATTTTAAATTCAAAAAGCATTGCATAGCGCATATGAACAAGTTTTCAGCGCACAGGACAACACGAGCGAGTTCATTCAAAAATTACATCCTTGGTACATTCATCCGCCATAAGGCGGGCACCCTTCAGAACATCCTTATAATAGTTCTCGGGTTTGCGATGCTCCTTCCCCGGCGGTGGCCCGTCCTTCACAAGCTTCTCACCGTCCAGCTTGCCCCAGTGCACCTTAGCGCGGGCAAGGGCCCTCCGGGCACCTTCGATGCAGACGGAGCGCTTGATGACTTCAAGCCTTGGACAGGCCGCCACCAGCCGCTGAACCAGTCCGAAATAGCTCCCAGGCAGTGCCTCTCCAGGCCACAGCCGAACTATGAGGCCCTTCAAGGCCTGTTCGACCGCCTTGTGGAGTTCGACCAGCTGCTTCAACTGGTCGCTCAGGGGCACGGGGTGTCCGGCCTCAGCATATTGAGACCAGAACACCTTCTCCGTCGAACTGCCCTCTTCGGCTCGGTAGAATGCGGCGGCATCAGACACGCTACGGGGAAGATCTGCGAATGCCCCTGGAGAGCTCCGGATTCGGGTAAGTAACAAGTAACTTACTTTTATATGTCTGCTTTGCATAAAGAATGCCTTACCCGCCGCTATCTTTTTCACCGCATCCAACTCCTGGAGGGCCTTCTGGGATTCGGCCTTGGCAGACTTGGCACCTTCGATGGCCGCCGCGAGCTCGGACGCTTGCGTCTCCGAGTCAAGCTCCAAACTCTCATGTTTTTTTCATGAGAGCCTGAAGCTCTTGCCGCGCCTCGCCGACCTGCGCCTCAAATTTCTCTCGCTCGATGCGTTCCGAGGCCGCTCTCTTCTCGGCCTCTAACAGCGCCTGCTTGAGGGTAGCCACCTCAGTTGTGGCCCCTGCAATGAGCAGCACAATCCTGTCATTTTTGCAATTGCATCCTTTTTATATATTTTCTATAAGGTATCTCTTACCTTCTTTCTCCTCGAGCTGCCGCTTGGCAAGGTCGAGCTCTTGCTCGGACCGCTCGAGACCCTGCTTCAGGGTGCCTACCTCCGCAGTCAGTGCGGCGGTCGCAAGCACCGAAGCCTGCATACGTATATTGACTCATTTTTTGTTAGACTCCTGCGAAATTTATTAGATCCTCTATTCGGCTTTTCTTTCCGAACGCCAAACAGAGCATCAGTGGCTACTGTCTGCGGTAATGCTTTTGCATATTTTTTACTTACCTCGAAGCGTGTTAGAAGGCTGACACAAGCTTCAGTCAGTCCGCTCTTGGCGGACTGAGCCTTTTGGATCACCGTACTCATAATAGTACGGTGCTCCTCGTCGATGGAGGCACCGTTAAGCACCTCCAGCAGATTGTCCGGCACCTCCGGTTGGGCGGGGCCGCCGGCTCAGAAGGCTTGCTCCTCTTGGAAGGAGTTCGCCTACCGCAGTCCGGAACCGTTGAAGATTCTGGCGCAGTGTCCGGCTCAAAGCCGGACTTGGAGCCCTGGGGGGTCTTGTCCCCTTTACTCCCAGAGTCTGGGAGGTCGCCTCGCGGCTCCTCCAGGACCACCTCCTCTTGGTCCGGAGCTTGTCGCAACGCCACTTTGGCGTCGTCCGCAGTGCGGGGGGAGGCAGCGGGCGGAACTGAATTCACGTCCGATGAATCCAGGGAGACGCTCGATGACTCGTCGAGCCCGGCCTTGGGCGGAATGCATAATTATATTCGACATAAGGAAAAGTTGTGCAACAAAGGAATGCTATGAGTTACTCTAGTGTCCGAATACTTACGATGCTGCCGGGCGTCTGGCCCTGTGCGGCCACTCCTCTTCGCCCTCGTCAGCGTTGGTGGAGTTCTCCGGAGGGAGGGTCTTCCCCCTCTTGGACCCTTTGGCCTCCCCTGTTGGGGCGACCTTCCTCTTATTTCCTCCCCCCGCTGGAGGGGGAGAGGTTTCTTCTTCCTCCTCCTCGTTTTCACGGGAGGAGCGCATCTCGGATTCGTCGGATGAAGAATCCGACACCTCCTGGCGCCGGGAACTCTTTCGAGTCCCCGTGGCCCTCTTCTTGGCCTTCTTCTCCGGCACCATGTAACGTGCCGGAGCCAGCAGCTTCGCTAAGCGAGCGTCGGCTGGGTCTTCGGGCAAAGGGGCCGGACAGTCGATCTGTCCAGACTCCGCCAGCCTATCCTGTCAAAGGAAAGGGAGTTTAGATCCCGCATAGAATCAAACTATGGAAAACCAACATCCTGTAAAAGGAAAAAGAATAACTTACCGCACTAGCGGGAAGCTGCGTGCTGAATCCGCGGTCCTCGGAAGCAGATGCGGGAGCCTCGGTGCCTTTAAATAATACCTTCCAGGCATCTTCGTATGTTGTGCCGAAGAGCCTGCTCAGGGTTGGGTGTTGCGCCGGGTCGAACTCCCACAAATTGAAGCCCCGTTGCTGACACGGGAGGATCCGGCGGACGAGCATAACCTGGACTACGTTAACAAGCTTACGCTGCTTGTTCACCAAGGTTTGGATGCATTTTTGCAGTCCGGTTACCTCTCCTTTATTGCCCCACGACAGGCTCGTCTCCTTCCAGGACGTGAGCCGCGTAGGGGGTACGGACCGGAACTCAGGGGTTGCGACCCATCTGGGATCGCGCGGCTCGGTGATGTAAAACCACCCCGATTGCCACCCCTTCAGGGTCTCCACAAAGGAGCCCTCGAGCCATAGGACGTTGGCTATCTTGCCCGCCATGGCACCTCCGCACTCCGCCTGGTTGCCGCGCACCACCTTGGGCTTGACATTGAAAGTCTTGATCCACAGGCCGAAATGGGGGCGGATACGGAGGAAAGCCTCACACACGACGATAAACGCCGAGATGTTGAGGACGAAGTTCGGGGCGAGATCGTGGAAATCTAGGCCATAGTGGAACATGAGCCCCCGGACGAACGGGTGGAATGGAAAGCCCAGTCCGCGCAGGAAATGGGAAAGGAATACTACCCTCTCATGGGGCCTTGGGGTGGGGAGGAGCTGCCCCTCTTCGGGAAGCCGGTGCGCAATGTCATTAGACAAGTATCCGGCCTTCCTCAGCTTTTTGATATGGCCCTCCGTGACGGAGGAGACCATCCACTTGCCTCCCGCTCCGGACATGGCTGGAGAAGGTTGAGGTGGGAAGTGCGGGCTTGGGCGCTGGAGCTCGAGTGCGCGGAAGATGGATAGGCAAAGGAGGAAGAAGGCGTAGGTAGAAAGGTGGATCCTTATCCCCTTATATGGGCGGATGCGACTATGCATCCTCACCAGCCTGGTAAAACTCGCTTATCTCCCAAGCGTCGTGATAAATGGTGCGGTTGGGTTACCCACGTCCGTATTGATGAGAATCCCGTAAATAAAGGGGACACGATCTCTGCTTTGACAAGACGTGCCAAGGAAACCGCCTCGCAAAATGCGCTGAGGTGGGGAAGTGAAAACGATTCGGATAGAGGCTTGGCCGTAGTGTGGTGTCACGCTACGGAATACGTCAGCAGATTAGATTTGTGTAAATATTATTCTCTCTATGACAATATGTGGAAACTTATTTTGCAGAGCCGGACACTATCCTTAGTGTTAACAACCTTTTATGAAGTACTTGGTGGAGGAACCCGCCTTGCAATGCCGAAGACAATCTGCGCGCCGGACTCGTCGTCATTGAAGTCTGGTTCAGGGGCTACTGAGGGGGTCCTGAATTATGGGGTGTCCGGATAGCTGGACTATACCATCAGCCGGACTCCTGGACTATGAAGATACAAGATTGAAGACTTTGTCCCGTGTCCGGATGGGACTTTCTTTGGCGTGGAAGGCAAGCTTGGCGATGCGGATATTTAGATCTCCTACCATTGTAACCGACTTTGTGTAACCCTAACCCTCTCCGGTGTCTATATAAACCGGAGGGTTTTAGTCCGTAGGACGATAGAACATAGAACAATCATACCATAGGCTAGCTTCTAGGGTTTAGCCTCCTTGATCTCGTGGTAGATCTACTCTTGTACTACCCATATCATCAATATTAATCAAGCAGGACGTAGGGTTTTACCTCCATCAAGAGGGCCCGAACTTGGGTAAAACTTCGTGTCCCTTGTCTCCTGTTACCATCCGCCTAGACGCACAGTTCGGGACCCCCTATCCGAGATCCGCCGGTTTTGACACCGACAATTAGCCCTACAAATAACCAAGAAGTAGCAAAAAAAACGAAGAAAACCAAGTCAAAACTCCTCATAAAAAGTCACAAATTCTCGAGCCATCATGGATCCCTACATCATGGACAGCCGCGCAGTATTGACGCCCAAACGAAAAAAAAAGATTCAAGATTAAAAAAAAGATAGATAAAGAAAAAAAAAACATGGGAGACTAAAGACAAAGCCTCAAGACCAAAACGTGCATGTTTCCTCGCCTACTCTCTATTCCCCAATCGAAAAAACCTATTCGACTTCGTCTACTTACGGACGGGACAAGTGTGCTTGGCTCTAGTTTTACTTACGTTTTTGTTCTCCTCTTTAATGGTTTTCTTTTCCCTTGTTTTTTCTTCTTTTTTGCTCTTTGTATTTTCATTTTTCCTTTTACTTTTAAATTTATTGTACATTTTCTAATTCAAAAAAATGAGAAGTATGCCAAGCATTTTTGGAAGTCTGAGAATATTTTTAAAGATACACATTGTTTCCGACATTCGTTCACATATTTGAATTTGTGAAAAAAATTAAAAACATTTAACTTTTCAGGAATACATGAACATTTTTAAAAATTCAAAAACATTTTTTGAAGTAGTGAACATTTTAGAAATTATGTGTACTTTTTTAAAATTATATGATGTTTTCTGAAAAATATTAATATTTATAATATGCATGAATATTTTTTTGGTTATATGAGCAATTTGTCCATTTTTATTAAAATTAGTTACAAATCAAAAAGTAAATGAGAAAACCGGACCCAAAAACCAAAATAGACCAAACAAACCGATAATTAGAACAAATGCATGAACGCATGCGCTAAGGAGTGCTCCCTAGAAAATCCTGAACTGGGCCAACTAAGAACGCACGAGCATGGTAAGTGTCTTCCTCGCCTTCAGCGAGTGTAACGCCCGACTCGCTGAATTGGGTGAGCAATATACGCCGGCCCACACGCGAGCGAGGCCACAGCCTGTTTTTCTGTATTTATTACATTCATTATTTTATTTTTCTATTTTTGTTTATACTTTAAAAATTATATTTATGTATATATATATTGTATATCACAAAACAAATCTACAAAAAAACATTTGGAAAATGTGGAATAATTATTTGAAAAATGGTATCAACATTCGAAAAATATTGAAGAAGTATTTGAAAAAATATTGATTATGTATATAAAAATATTGAACAAGTATTAAAAAATGTTGAACATGTGTTTTAAAAATGTGGAACAAGTGTTTGAAATATTTTGAATAAATATTTTAAAAATATTGATCATGTTTGAAAAATGTTGAACAAGTCTTCGAGAAATGCGAACAATTATTTGAAAAAATGTTGATCATGTATATAAGGATGTAGAATGAAAAAAAAGAAATAAAGAAAAACCAAAAGAAGAAAACTGAAAAAGAAAAACAAGAAATAAAGAAGAAAAAAGAAAACCAAATAAAAATGGAGAATAAAAACTAAAATAAAAAACTAAGAAACCAAATGCATAAATGAATGATAAAGTATGAAAGAAAAACGTAGAAGAAAAAGAAAAGAAACAAAATAAACCAAAAAGAAGGAAAAATCTTGAATAAAGCCGCTCGAGTAGCATCATGTACGACGCCCCCATAATCCTTACCATGAAATGAACTTGGGCGGGGTGTAACAGGATCATGGTCGAATCAGACTGCATGGAGGTTGTCAATGTAATGCAGCATGGCGGCAACTCCATAGGACCAAGAACGGCGATCTACGAGGAGTGCTCCTTTCTAGTTCACAATTTTGATCATGTAATGATAAATAGTTGTTTTAGGGAGGCTAATGGGGCTGCTGATTTGTTAGCTAGCCAACTCGTAGATCCACAAAACATTGTCTGAAATGCGGATCCACCGATTTTTTTAGTTCATGAACTAGCGATGATGTATAGTTATTTCCACAATTAATATAATCCGCTACGATGGCATTACATAAAAAAAAGCCAGTGAGATGGTCCATTTACATGTAGCAAGAGAAGGCTTCCCCGTTAGGCTACAATATCGGGGTTGTATCATTCCAGATTTCCAGGAAACCTAACCCAACCCGCTAACTGCTGGTGTTCGTAGTTGCGCGCACGATCTAGAGATCGACGTTTCCTATTTGACGCTTGTTGCATCAAATAGGCGAGAAAACGCATATTAGTTAGGTAGCTTACATGGCGAGTGTTCTAGGCAGGCCCATTCATGGGTGGACCCGGTTCTGGAACCTTCTGGAAAGTTTTGGTTCGGTTTTCATGTTTAATTTTTACTTAATTTATATATTTTTGTGAAAAGGTAAGAAATTTATTTTTGTTTGTGCTTTTTATAAAATTTCAAATTATTAAAAACTTTTCAAAATTATTTATTTATTCGAATTTTTTGGCCCTTTTATAAAATCACAATTTTCAAAAAGTGTTTGCCTTTTCAAAATATGATTGTGTTTCCCAAGAAAATGAAACCGCATCCACGTTTTCAAAAATATGTTCACTTTTTTTCCAAAAAATGTCCTTCGGTTTTCTGAAAATGTTTTCATATAATATATTCAGAAAATATTAGAAAAATCGGTCGCCACAGTAGCCACCTCATTTCATTGGCCGGCCCTGTCTTGTGCCAAATAGGGGGATGATATCATATACTCTCTCCGTCCAGAATTATTTGTCACGGAAATAGATATACGAGACACATTATTATTTCTAGACACGTTCATTCCTATACATTTTCGCGACAAGTAATTCGGGACGGAGGGAGTATATTATATAATCACAGGCTCACCTTGGCCGAACAAGGGTCGAAAGGAAACACCCCACAATCTCCTCAAGAAAAAAAGAAAGAAAGGTGCATCGTCCCTTCCCGTCCGGCGGTCCGTCCGCCGCGCCCACCCCTCCGCCTGCTCGGCTGCGTTGTATCGACCTCTGCGCGCCGTCTTGGCTCCATGCTCCGGTTCGCGATTCGTAATTGTTTAGAGATAGAAGTAAGAATGAATCAACCGCATCAATTCCATTGACAGTCACATCTTATATACAAGAGGAGAGGACGCATGCAAGGGACGTCGCCCGAGAGTGGGATGTGTGGAAACGCCGTGACGGCTGCCGAACCGGTAACCGTACGTGCGCTATGTACAAGCGAGGATTTACCTCAGTTACATAAATAATTTAATCCTAACACTCCCCCTAATCCTTGCTTGTCCTTGTGACTGATCATCCCTGGAATTATCCCCTTCAAAAACCCTGCGGGAAAAATTAAGGAGAAATATACAATATGCCATGAAAAACTCCTTCCAAAAACCCAGTGGGAAAATAAGGAGAAAATGGCACATTACAATGTTTGTATTACTATTGCCTCATTAAAAACTTTTTATGAGAAACCATATAGAAAAAACTCATAAAGGAAAAGAGTGCAATATCAAAGATCCAGAGATCTCGAACAGGTTATTGTTCAAGAGTACACTCCTCCTGAACCTTGCAAATAACAAAGTCATCTCATACCAATTCCAACAACAAATTTCTGGAATGAAGAACTTGGTAAACACTTTGTGAATAAATCATCAAAATTATAGCGTGACTTCATTTGCAAGTTATTTATCTTCCACCTATCTTCAGCTCATGTGGAATAGAATACTTTTGGAGCCATACATATTCTAATGTTGCTCTTTTTAACCTTTCTGCATCTAGTAATACAAACAACATTATCTTCGTAGATAATGGTGGGTGATTCCTACCAATCAACCCTACTTGAACTTTCAACAAAGTTAATCATTCTAAGGAGTCACATACATCTACGTGATGCTTCATACAAATTGATGACTTCAGAATGACTAGTGGATGCAGCCACTAAAGTTTGTCTTCTCCACTTCCAAGAGAAGGTCATGCCTCCATTCAAGGAGACAAAAACCAGTCTATGATCTAGGATTATGGGGATGAAATATATACCCAGCATCACAATATCCAACCATGGTCATATCTTGCTTTTTTTTTCATAGAACAAATCAAGATCTATGGTGTCTAGAAGATATCTAAAAATATTCTTCACACCAACACAATGCCATTTAATCAGTGATGCATTGTATCTAGCCAATAAAGTCACTGCTAATGACATACCAGGCCTCGTGCAGTTTGCTAGATACATCAGTGCTCTTATTGCACTGCAATACGGAAATTCACGTCCGAATATCTCTTCATCACTGCCATTAGGCCTTAATGGGTTCTTATCTCTAGTAATCCATAGATCTCAAAACCATAGTTCTTTAATGGATATGACTTATCCATGTTGAACTTTCAACAATCTTTTGGATACATGTAGATTGATGAATAAGTATTCATGAAGGAATACGCTCAAGTTCCAAACTCAAGCAAAGTTTGGTCTCAACCAAATGTTACATCTTAAACTCCATCATAAGATGATTTGCTTGTCTCATGTATTTCTTGTGTAGTTCCACTGATATTCAGATCATCAACATACACATAAACTATACAAATCCTTCTTTGGATTTCTTGATGAGTATACATGAGCAACTATCATTGTTTGAGTAATCCTTCTAACAAAGGAACTCACTCAGCCGGTTATACCACATCCCTGCCGGCTTCAAGTCATAAAATGACCTTTGAAGCTTCCACAATACATGTTGTGAATAAATTCAGAATCTTAATTCCATCAGGAATTATCATAGAGACATCTGAATCAAGTGACTCATACAACTATGCAGTCACAAAATCCATCAGTTTGATAAACAAATTCATTATTCACTGCCAGTGATATTAAATATCGGAACGTTATTCCACTCACAACAGAAGAACATGTTTCATCTTAAACGATGAAGGGTCTCTGAGTGAACCCATGTGCTACAAGCTTCGCTTCATGTCTCACCACTTCTTGGTTTTCATTTCTCATGAACAAAAAAAACCCATTTGCTCCCCCGGGGAACAAATTCAGAGGAGTGGGTATTACTGATCAGGTTAATACCCCCTCTTCTTGAGAGCGAGCGCATCCTCAATTGTTGCCTTCCTTTGGATCAACTAGAGCGTTTTAGACACTCAGCCATGCATGGAATTTGGTTCTAGATCCAATCCAAGGTCTTTCGCAATTCATGAGGATAAATAAATGTCGACATAATGTAGTCTTTATTATATGATTCTCCCGAATCCATATCCAGAGTGGAGATTTCATCATTACCTTTTGACTCTTTGTGATTTCTCACAATAGTTGAGTCAAGGTCTTCCAATGTCCCAGCACAAACATTTGTGTGCACACTCGTGCTGGGTCCTGGATGTGTCCAACATCCTTCAGGTGTCTTTCAACCCTTGGTTGAATATCAACATGAAGTTGACCTGCATTTATTGTTTGAGGATTCCTCATTCCCCTTGGACGCTTCCATGAAGCCTTGTCCTCTTGTGTCCAGATTCCTCCCCCTCTTCGGTGGCCGAGTGGACCTATGGGTCACATCCACTCTTTCTGACACATTCACTATGGGAAAATTTTACTTTGTGACACCTATATACTTAGTAAATGCAACCGGCGGATTATTTGCGATACTTTGCAAATTGATAATCTTCTAAACCTCCAGTTTAGACTCATTCGTACGTGGACCTCAGGACTAGATGTCTATTCACATCTCAATCTATTTTTCTGGCATTCAATGTGGTCCATATCTCCCCCTAATGCCGGAAAATGTCCTGATCAAAATACAATCAGCGTATCAGGCCATAAACAAGTCCCCTTCTTAGAACTACAGGTACTTTCTGATTGACGGAGAATTATACCTCACATAGATCCCCAATTTCTATGAGGGCCCATATATGTACGTTGCGGTGGTGAAATTGGTATGTATCCCACACAACCGAATTATCGCAGATGGGAAATACTTACTCATTTCCACGTACTAACTGCAACGGGGTGACCATACAATATGCAGTTCGTCGAATTTGTATATGTAGTACGTAAAACTGCAATGTCCCCAACTAGATGTTGGGAGATTACAATTCTGTAGGAGCAATCTTGCTATCAACTTATCATCTTGACAAGTGATTCTGCAAGACCAATCTGGGTATGTACACAAAGTACCAATATGCTCCACAGTTATGCCTCAAACTAGGCAGTAATCATCAAATGCTCACGGACTAAATTTCGCAGCATTATCCATTATGATGGATTTTATCCCGTGCTAGGATTGATTTGCTCTCAAATTAATGATCTGAGCAATCAACTATGTAAAAGCATGGTCCCTTTATAATAAGAGACACATTGGACCATCTCACAGATGCATCCAAAAGCACTATAAAATATGTGAATATCCCATATAACAGTTGAATTGGATCACATATATATCTCCTATCCAAGGAAATCTAGTGGCCCATTCTCTTTCTTGAGATAAGATGGCCTTGTGGTCAGTTTTCCGGTTTGCACACATCGTGCATATACAATTCAATGAATTTAGAAAATTCACACGGTTAGATTTGCGTCCAATTGGACCATCAATAATTTTCTCATCATCCCAATACTAGGGAGACCCATGCAATGTTGCCATATCTTGAACTTATCAAGATTCTAGAAAATTATCTTATACGCCAAATGCGTATCTAATTTAATGTATGTATAGTACAACCCAAAAGATAGAGAAGACATTTAGTCTAGGATTTCATTCAAATCCCTTTTGCTGAGACATGAGTAGGCTTCCAACCTCACTCGCTTTATGGGTTTCAACATAGAAACCATTGCGGATATCCTTAAAACTCAGCAAGGTATGAGTAGAATCTAGATACATCAATGCACCCATGATTACCATGTAGTACCCATAGGGAGTGTAATTGTGGCTTGACCAGAACCAACAATTACAGTATCACGACCACAATTGTCATGACACTTCCATTACTCTTATCAAGAGCTTGCAATGGAAACACTTAATCTCCCAAAATATCGTGTTAGTAGACCCAATTTCCACTTAACACATTTCCTTCTCAATTGGATTATTTCGTTAAGTTTCTAAAGAGAAAGAAACCAATTTCAACATATGATTGAACTCATATGGACATAATACATACACCATAAACTATATATGTCAGAGGACATACCACAAGCATCATGTCTGATGACATAGCTATCATATTGTGTTGATGGACATAATTCATTTTACAGCATGTAATATGTATGTAGACATCATTACAGTGCTTGACAAAAGAGACTGAATCCGGTCTCCATATATGTCAATAAAATTGAAGTCCACTAACATGTCATCGATACTCAATAGTGGACCTTCCTTTTGCTGAGCATGATCCTAGTTGCCCGTGTTCCCAGGAACATCTGGGAACTTTCAACCATCGGGAAATCATTGTTATTGCAAGTGAAGTAAGATTCACGCTTGCTCCCATGGACCTCTTGCCCTTAGCCAATTAATGGATGTACAAATCCACCAAATGCATGGAAGTATCACATTTCTTTGCATTGTGAGTCGTAAACCACATGTGTAGCAACAGAGGCTACTGACCTTGTCATTCTCCAAGAAATGACTTTTGCCCTTTTGTGCTCCATTCATATTTTGTTTCTCATCATGTCTCCACTTTCCTTCACCATTGACAAAACAATTCAGTCAAAATCCTCATACAAGGATTAAAAGTGGAACACATTTCGTCGATGAGATTGGCATCTGAAACCGCACTATTGCAGAATCTCAACTCTCGGTTGATTTGATGCAAGCATCATCATCACCATATATTGATCACATTGCTCCTCAAAAGAGCTCTAGGGTACCAGATACCCTATTTTTATAGATCATGGTGTAGTGAAGTGCAATGTAACATACTTTGCTATAGTGACTATAGCCGGAGCCCCTGAGCGGGTGTGGTTCTGTGGGAACTGAGATCCTGGGCCGCAAAGTTATTCTTGACATTCATGGCCTAGGTTTGATTATTGAAGCCATCAATGGCAAACACAGGAAAACACTCTCTTGGATATGTCCAACATATCCTGCATGAAATCATCATGCTTATTAATTTACTCCTAGGTAAATTCTCAACATATAGCGATTATAAATTCACCTAATCTCATATGTTGATATGGTAATGCGCTTTATAATACAGTAAATATATCAAATAAATTATTGTAGAAACACATAGTAACAAAAACTGCATAGCTAGGAGCTATAGCAGAAAAGAATAATGAGGTGAACAAAACGGTCATGGACCGAGTCTGCATACCCCAAACGAGTGGGCATACGCCACTTTTTTTTTCATTTTCATTTTTTTTTCTTTTATTCATGGGTCTGTCTAGTCCACTCGAGCGGCTGTGGATGTGAGCGGTTAGGGATTTCTATCCAACCGCCACCACGATCCTCCCGATCGAGCCACCACACAGATCGGGCGCCACCGCTTGCGAGTTGTCGGCGTTGCCATACCGCCACACGTTGCCGACGCGACACTGCTGCAGCCCGTTTTTCCAACGACGTTTGTTCACCGCGCGGCCAGCAATTTAGGGCATGTACAATGGTGCTATCTTAGGAGTGCCACGTAGGACAAATGGTGAGGTGGAGGAGAGAGAACTCATAAGAAAAGGCTTGTCTTCTCTTATTTAAGATAAGACAAGAGATGATCTCTTAGCACAATTTGTCTCGCCATGTTTTAAGGAATTGCTAGTTATTAAAGATAAGACTAAAATGTAACCCATTGTAGACATACTTTTTTGTCATCTCTAAATTACATGCAAGAATTAAGATAAGATTGTCTTATCAACTACTGTACATGCCCTTATGACCTGCCGTCACACTGTTCCGTGCGCTGCCGACGACGCCGTACCCTGCCGGCATCCATTTCTGCCGATGACGCATCTTTGTGCGTCACCGCACGTTTTGTACTCGCCACATGCGCCGTGCCACGCAGCCAGCCATGGTGTCGCATCGCCTTGCCGTTGTGTCTCTCAACCCACAGCAACTCCCAGTCGCGTGCGCCACCGTCGTCCTGCGCAGCCGCGCCGAGCCTTGCCATCGGTTCATGAAACGCCGCAGCGTCCGGCCATCGCATCGCGTAACCGCTTGTCTTGCAGTGCGGGCGCACTATCCATGTTGTCGCCATGCCGAGCACCGGGCATTGACGTTGAGAGCCTCGTAAGAGGCCGCGTTCGCAGCCGCCTCCTCGCCTTGCAGCTAGTGAGCGCCTCCCCGACTTGTCGTGCCGTCGCGAGGTCACGCACGCGTCTTCAACCATCGGTGGTGCCGAGAACGACGACCGGGCGATGGTGCTTCCTTTCTTCCTGTGTATACGCTCGGACAAAACGATTTTTGCATGAGTGCATGAACATACAAGAGAAACGATCAATTGTTAAACGGGCAATTGTTAGTCATGAGAAGATCAGATTGAATATGATAACTCCAGATCCATGCATGCTCCCGTGGCCGTGGGCAGCCTGGTGCGCCTCGCGTCCAGTGCCGATGGAGAGGCACTTCTTGTCCGTTCCACATCACACAATAACGCTACGCCACGCCGTTGGTCGATGCGGCGCCGCCGCACCCGGTAGTCTTGCCGCTGTTGCACAGGATGACTCCGTTGGAACAAGGCGGTAGCCGAACGAATCGCTGCTCAGCGTCGTTCGCTGAGTGGCAGTTGCCCTTGCGCCGGGAGCCCGGGAGGCCTTGCCGCCAGGGTCGCGCACAGCATCGGTCGTCGCCCTGTTCCGCGCTGGGGCCGAGCCGCCGAGGGCCTTCCTCGCCGAGACCTAGACCAGGGCCGCCGGGGACCGCGCAAGGCATCGACGAGGTCTGCGTGCGCCAGCGCCGCCAGCCTTCTCTTTTCTTTGTGGCCTAATCGCTCTCTATTAGGGCAAAGTGCTGATAATGTGTTTAGAGACAGAAGTAAGAATGAATCAACCGCATCAATTCCATTGACAATCACATCTTATATACAAGAGGAGAGGAGGCATGCAAGGGACGTCGCCCGAGAGTGGGATGTGTGGAAACGCCGTGACGGCTGCCGAACCGGTAACCGTACGTGCGCTATGTACAAGCGAGGATTAACCTCAATTACATAAATAATTTAATCCTAACAGTAATCTCCATGCTCCAGACGGCGCCCCTCCCGGCCGGTCGCCGCTGGCCGCTCCTCGACAAGCGACCTTCTCGCGTCCGCTAGCTGGCCGTGCCATCGCGTCGCGCGCGCAACGTACTACCAGTACGTGCGTTCTGCCTCTCCCGTGCCGTCGTGTGCTCACGTCTGCTGGCACCATGCGCGCAGCTCCGTGACCGCCTGTGGCTCGTGAGCCTGCACGTTCAACAGTGCCTTCCTGGGACACGCACGAGCACGGTCCATCCTTCCATTCATCGGATCGTGTCACGCTTCAGTTTTCTTGCACCGCACACGCGCGAGCCCAGAGAGAGACGACGCCCGGCAGCCGAGACGATGGCCTGGAGGATCCAAGGGCCAGAGCAGAACTCCGTCTTTGGGTCGTGTGCTGAGGAATTAACTCCTGCTGCCTCCTCAAACCAAAGATCAGCCAGATCGAACTGACAAGAGCACACGATAGATCGATGCGTCCGTCTGTTTTAAGACAAGACGAGCAAATAAATGCCGTGGTTTGACCGGTCGTTCGATGTGCACGTACGTAGAGGCAGAGCTCTTACTGAGTTTTTCTCTTGATTTTAGCAACCGGATTTACAAATCGATATGGCGATGATCCCCGGACAATCTAGGGTACTGGGGCTTCGTGCATGACTGCGTAGTCTAGTAGTACTACTACATGAAGCGTCCAAATTGAGTTCCCTGGAGACAAGGAGATCGGAAGACGCTCGAGATGAACGATGCATGGGAGCAGCGGTACGTAGTGTTAAGCTGCCTACAGTCTAGCTAGTACTATGTAGATTAGACCTTTGCCTACGTAGGACTAGGAGTTTTCCTAATCTGATAGCCATCCCAGCCGGGTACAGTAATAGTAATGTGTGTCATCTATATCAGTCTTGTTGTGGCAAGGATTGTCGCGGGGGGCGTGGGATACGAACGCAGCATGTATGCCATCTGAGTAATAACCGTCAGCTCTTGGCTCCGTGTCAAGACAGGCTAATGCCGACCATTCGAGTATGAGATAATCAAGGGTCTGTCTATATGTCATCTAGATGTGAGATAATATCTCACATCTAAATATGACATCATCAATTATTTGTGATATGTTTGTTTGTTTGTTTTTGTCACGATCGCTAACCTCGCTCACGTAGCTAACGTCCAGCCCAAATGTTTGTTTCTGTCATGATCCTTAGTCCAGCCCATCACTAACGTGGCTTACGACTCCCACTTGGGCTGCTCCAACAAAAGAAAAAACGATCATGAAAACAACAATCGGTTGCACCTTGTATCACATAACCGTAAGAAAAAGCACAAAAAGCATGTACGTCCCCCAAAAAATATCTACGCGGGCATTAAAAATTATTTTTTTGTTTTCAAATGATGAGAGTGCATTCGGGTAAAAAAGCTTACATTTTTCAAGTAAATATTCTAATAAAAGTTGATGAATTTAAATATGGGTCCGTCTATGTTACATCTACATGCGAGATAATATGTCACATCTAAGTATATGATGTCAACACCACCTTCTTATTTTTTATCTTGTTTGTCCGATTTTAATTTGTCATAAAGCCTGAAACAAACGAAACAGTCTTGCGCTCACGTCCGCCTCGGTGGGCCGGCTCCTATACGTCCGACAGCTCACAGCTCGTAGTGTGTACTAGCAGGAGGCTAGCTTTTTACGGTGTGCATCAGCCAGCCGAAGATTCCTTCTTGCTAGATGTGTCTCTTCCTGTGCGTGCATGGTAGATCGATAGATCATATTAGATTGGATGGCGACGCAAGGAGAAGCAGCAAGCACCTTGGTAAGTTGTGTTGCGTCACAACTCGAAGCTAGCGATCAATTTTTTTTCCCAGGAAGATCTAGTGATCAGATGTATGTCAGTGAAAATAAAGTAGCTCTACCATCAATTTGTTGGATTTTGCATTTTATTGCCATCTATTTAGCGGTGTGTCTCTGATTCCTAGCTTCTACTCCCTCCGTTCCCAAATATTTGTCTTTCTAGCCATCTCAAATGGACTATAACATACGGATGTATGTAGACATGTTTTAGAATGTAAATTCACTCATTTTGCTCCGTATGTAGTCATTTGTTGAAATCTCTAGAAAGACAATTATTTAGGAACAGAGGGAGTAGTAGGCTATAAATGATTTGTTTTTTTTGCCCTTTTTGTTTTTTGCTTTTCCGTTCCACTCTTTATATTTTATGCATTAATTTTCAATAAAAGACAAAGTCTGATAAAAAATTCCGAAACATGTTCACGAATTTGTGGGTATATACATTTAATTTCTAAAATATATAGTGAACTTTTTTAGATACAATGAACCTTTTAAATTATATTGAATTAACTTTTTTAATACACACTATTTTTTTATACAAACTTAACATTTTTTAATATGCGTAGAACCATTTTAAATATATGGTAAAACATTTTTATAATACACTAAATGTTTTTAAAACACATACTACTGAACAATTGATCGTGCATCCAGAAGTGTTAAAAATTGTTCTGGATGCAGAAAATGGTCGCCGATTCAAAATAAATAAATCACAAAGTTCCAGAATGTTCACGAATTCAAAATTGTTCATATATTCGAAAAAGGTTCAAAAAGTTTAAAAACAAAATATAAAGAAAAATAAGAAAAAAATAGAAAAAACAGAAAAAACCAAAAGAATAATCAGAAACCCCAAAAGAGGAAAATAGACAAAAAAAAGGAGAGAACAAAAAAGGCGGTTGCAACCATCCAAAATCACCAAAAAGGTTCCTAAAACCGGATCCCCAAACCACAACTCGCTCCCAGGAATCCTCGATCGCTTCCCAAAAAACACACGCTAACAACACAAAAGGTCTAACCTATTATGAGCGAATAGTGAGCGACCGCTAAGCTTAGTGATTGTATCAGCCCCCCCACCCCTCGAGGTCCTTATTGTAGGTATTAGCGGGCCTTATTGTTTTATTAGCGACATGCAATTGGGACAAAGGATCGAGTCATGCAACTGCAAGTCCATCCTTGGTTGCATGTCGAAGGTGGACATGCAATTGGGTAGGGTTCGGGCAAGTTGCATCTAGGGTGAAAACAAAACAACACCCTCCCGAGTTTCAAGTCGAGGGTGGACTTGCAATTGGGCCGACAGAAACCCCTAGTTTCAGGTCGAGGGTCTAATTGCAACTACTACGAAACAAGAACAAAAAAACACCCCCCCCCCCCGAGTTGCGAGTCGAGGGTGGACTTGCAACTAGGGCAACTACAAAACAACACCCTCCCGAGTTGCGAGTACATGGTTGACTTGCAACTGGGGCAATTACAAACTACATCGCTCGAGTTGCAAGTCGGGGGTGGACTTGCAATTGGAGTGAAAACAAACAACACCCTCCCCGAGTTGTGAGTACATGGTTGACTTGCAACTGGGGTGATTACAAACTACATCTCTCGAGTCGCAAGTCAGGGGTGGACTTGCAACTAGGGTGAAAACAAAACAACACCCTCCCGAGTTGCAGACGAGGTACTATGAAACAAGAAAAAAACACCCCTCCCCTGAGTTGCTAGTCGAGAGTGGACTTGTAACTAGGGCAACTACAAAACTACACCCTCCTGAGTTGCGAGTACATGGTTGACTTGCAACTGGGGCGATTACAAACTACATCCCTCGAGCTGCAAGTCAGGGGTGGACTTGCAACTGGGGTGAAAACAAAACAACACCCTCCCGAGTAGCGAGACGGAGGTGGACTCGCAACTGGGCCGACAAAAACCCCTAGTTGCATGTCGAGGGTCTAATTGCAACTACTATGAGACAAGAACAAAAAACAACACCCCTCGAGTTGCGAGTCGATGGTGGACTTGCAACTAGGGCAACCACACAACTACACCCTCCCTAGTTGCGAGTACATGGTTGACTTGCAACTAGGGCGATTACAAACTACATCCCTCGAGTTGAAAGTTGGCGTGGACTTGTAACAGGGGTGAAAACAAACAAGAAACAACACCCTCCCGAGTTGCGAGTACATGGTTGACTTGCAATTGGGGCGATTACAAACTACATACCTCGAGTTGCAAGTCACGGGTGGACTTACAACTGGGGTGAAAACAAAACAACACCCTCCCGAGTTGTGAGTCGAGGGTGGACTTGCAACTAGACCGACAGAAACCCCTAGTTGCATGTCGAGGGTCTAATTGCAACTACTCTAAAACAAGAACAAAAAACAACACCCCCCCCCCCCGCCGAGTTGCGAGTTGATGGTGGACTTGCAACTAGGGCAACTACAAAACTACACCCTCCCGTGAGTCGGGGGTGGACTTGTAACTAGGACAACAACATACTAGAAGCTTAGTTGCGAGTCGAGAGTGGACTCGCAACTAAGATGAAAAACAAAATAGAGGCCCAATTGCGAGTTGATGATGGACTTGTAACTAGAACAACAACAAACTATGGGCCTTACCCCGCAAAAAAAACTATGGGCCTAGTTAGAGTCGGGGGTGAACTTACAACTTTGACAACAACAAAAGTATGAACCTAGTTGCGAGTCGAAGATGGACCTGCAATTAGGACAACTATGAAACAGTGCACTCAGTTGCGAGTAAATGGTCGACCTGCAACTGGGATGAAACAAACTATGGACCTAGTTGCGAGTCAAAGGTGGACTTGCAACTGGAGTGTAAAATAAAAGACATGTATAGTTCCGAGTCGAGGGTGGGCTTGCAATAGGGAGAACTATGAGGCCAGTTGCAAGTCAAAGGTGGACCTGCAACTGAGACAGCTACGAAACTACGAACCCAGTTGCGAGTCAAGGGTCGACATGCAACTGGGATCAAAGAAACTACAATCCCAGTTGCGGTCAAGGCTGAACTTGCAACTAAGATGAAAGACAAAACACATGCTCAGTTGCGAGTGAAGGGTGGGCTTCCAACGAGGATAAAACAAACTGTCGGCCTAGCTAGTTGTGAATCAATGTTGGACTTGTAACTGGGACAACTATACACTGCTATAATATGAGTTGCGAGTCAACGGTGAGTTTGTAACTGGGACAACTACAAACTGTGAGCTTAATTGCGAGTCAAGGGTAGACCTGCAACCCGGATAAAAAACAAATCACATGCCCAATTACGAGTCAGTGGTGAGCTTGCAACTGGGACAACTACACAAAACTACGATACGAGTTGTGAGTAGAGGGTGGATTTGCAACTATAACAATTACAAACTATGAGGCGAGTGACGAGCAAAAGATGGACTTGCAACCAGGATGAAAAACAAAATATGGACCCAGTTATGAGTCTGAAGGTGGACTTCAACCAGGATGAAAAACAAAATATGGACCTATAGTTATGAGTCTGAAGGTAGACTTGCAACTGGGACAAGCGCATAACCTACCTCTTTGACTTCTACGACATTGCCAAATGACATGGGCACACAAGAACGCATGCAGAAAAATGCCCAATAACAAAACATATGTACAACACGGACGGGACGACAAACGAACAAAAGGGAACAACGCGGTAGAGGAATACATCTGCCGACATGCAAGATCAAAATTTTGCACTAAATTACAACAGCAAGATCCGATGGACAACAACTCAGATGAAACATTGCTAATTTTATCTTGATAAAGCTTAGAATAAATCGGAGACCAGAGAAGGTAACAACCGTGATAGACCTTCGCTTTTCTTGTCTCTTCTAATTCTATGCCGTGGCCTAGAAACAACGTAGCGAAATGGCTTGTCAGCACGGCACGATAATGGGCCGAAAAGTGTGAAGCCAAACTGACCAACAAAAGGATGTGCGACAAACAAAACATCGACCAACAAGGCGGGGATAGCGCTTGCATAAAAATTGAAAAGAGTAAATCAACCGGTAAAAAACTTAGATGAGATATCATCAAAAATCATCTAGATGTGATTTTGCAATTTAGTATAAAATTTTCGACTGGACAAATGGAGGACAAAAGCCTCAACGGGCACCAGATAGAACAAATTACATGAACCGTACACCAATTAATCATGTGAAGAGAATTAGCAAATAGTCGATCTGATTTGTACAAAAAAATCAAAAAATTATACAGTTTTATTTTAGAAAATCACGAACAACTCACAATTTTTAAGGTGGTCGAACAACTCACATGGACGTAAAATGATCGGGGGACAAAGAAAAAAACCAGGCCCAAACGCTGACGCAGGGAACACGGGCCAACAAACAACGACTAAGGACATAATGGGCCCAAGAAATGCAACAACGATGTGAGCACAATGGATACGGCAACTACACGAGCACATTTCCCTCAAAAGAAACAAAAAACTACGCGAGACATAATGGACGCGGCAAACTAGAGGAATCAAGGGCTCGCATGAAAAAAAAAGACTGCGGATCGAACGGTGAGGGACTTAGATGTGAGACACCAACAAAAATCACGAGGTTTTAAAAAAGGCAAAAACAAAAATAAAAATAAAAAAGACAAAAAGAAAGGGTTGGAAGCTTCTCCCAAAACTAGTAAAAAGGCCCTTCATGGGTCAGCTCATTCACACATGTACGCTTCCGGAAGACAAAAAACCAAACAATTGGCAGGTGGCAGGAAACTATACAAGAACATAGAACGACTAGACAAACTTTCCTCTCTGAAAGAAAAAACAATTCTCGTTTTCCCTGACTGAAAGCTTTTTTTTTTTTGATAATTCCCCTAGCTGAAAGCTCACAAACAACAAAAACAGGAGACCCACAAAAAAAAAAGCCCACAACGGGCAGGCGGGACAAGAGGCCACAGCTGCCATGTGCGGTGTCTAAACAACAAAAAAGCCCACAACGGGCAGGCGAGACCTACGGACACGGGATGCCGCGCGCGACGCCAGCGAGCGGAACAAGCTGCGCGAATCTTAAACAGAAAACAAGATCCGACGGCCCTAGACTTAGATGTGAGATAACTATTTCACATCTAGATGTGAAATAGCAAACCTGTAATTGATTTACTCCCAAAGAAGGAACGGCCGGAAGCCAGCTACTACAGTATCACTGCTCATTGTGTCCACAGTGCATTTGATTATTCCGCATCCTGGTTTGTCTACGTTCTCTGCTACAGTAACGACGCACGCAGAAACAAAGGAAAGATGAGGACAGAAGCTCTGGATTCGCGGTTGTGCAATGCACGGAACACGCCACAAGAGCTGTCTGTTGCTGCTGTTAAATGTTGATGCGCGCATCGCTGTCAGCTCTACGAACCTGACGGCTCATCAGAGATTAAGTTATGCGAGGCCATAATCCCATCACCCCGCAATACGCGGATACTCACTCCGTTGTGTGTATCCATACAGGGATCCAAAGCAACAGAGCTCCGTAGGAACGTTTTTTTTAGGGAAGCTCCGTAGGAACGTTGGTTTGTTGTTGGGACGCACAAAGCAAAAGGCCACACTTTGTTTACAAGGGTATAAGCAGTGGGCCAACACCTAAACTAATCGCGGTTCGCATTGGGCTCGTGCCGAAGCGGAGCCCCACATCGCCGCGGGAGACGGGCGCGCGCGCGTGCGAGCCGATGCGGCGGTGGGCTCCCGTCGCGCGCGCGCGAGAGCCATCATCACTCAAGGCGGAACACAGAACAGAGAGGCACCATCATGTACCCCCCTTCGTCTCCGTCCTCGCCGCCCGAGCCAGATTAGCGGTCGTGTCCGGGGACAAAACCCCGCAGCGTTTTCCGGACCGAATCATGCGCACCGCATCATGCCTGCTCCAGACTACACTCCACGTACCCGCTTCCTCCCCGCTGTTTCTGCGTCACGTTTGGCCCCCGTCCGTCCTCCGTCGTCAACCGTCTTGATCAAGGTGACGACTAGCAACTGCACCAAGGTACCTCTACATGCAGGATGAATGATCCAGCAGTTTACCAAACACATGTACTGCCATGCGGCGTCGTGATCATACATAGGGACTGTCCTGGCTCTCTGTGGGTACGTGCATGCCATTGCCATGTGTGTTGGCTGCCAGTGCTAGTGCCTCCTGCCATGCCAGCTTGATCGTCTGCGTGCCGGTGCCTGCCTTCACTCAATACGTTTTTGGTTAATGCCCCCGTTAGGCGCCGCACTATTATTAGAGCTGCTAACATGATGGCGCCCCGTGGGACGTCGGCCGTGTTGCACGTCTTTTGGAGGTGGTAAACAAACAAAGACGTGCTCGCGCCCGGCCCCCGTGTGATGATGGATGCATGCATGGGGCCTGAGCATGATGAGAAACAACTCAAGCTACACTTTTGAACAAACGGCACACGAACGACGCTGGACGACAGTGCAACACAAAAAGCGGAGCACGAACGACGCTGGACGACAGTTCAACACAAAAAAGCGGCCGGGCTCCGCCTGTAGCTACTACAGTATATACAACATGATACTACTACCACTACTGCAACAGTGCAACACGGAGCGTGCGTGTGCTGCCCCACACCCACTGACGGAGAACATCACCAACGGCTCACGCTCTTCGTGTTTGATGTGCCGCCGCTGGCCCATGGGCCCCGCGTTCCCGAACACGCGACCCCTACTGTTCATACGCGTCCTTGCTTCCCTGAGACGGGAAAGATGGCCCTGTTTGGATCATGGGATTAGAGCTAGTTTGGGTTAGTTGGGGCTCAAATAACCCAAAAGTATCTAAACAGGAAGGGTTAGAGTGGGTTAGTTTCATCTAACCCTACTATCCCGCTTATTTAGGTTAGAGTGGGTTAGAAAATAACTCTAACTCTAACTGTGTTAGAGTATCCAAACAGGGCCGATGACTCGCACACGCTGCAGCTGCTCCTGCATCGAATCGTCTTTCAGTGACAGGTGGGACCAGACAAGCTGGGACCAACACGTCAGTGTAAGTGATGTATGCATGCCAAAGCTGGTTTAATCGGCAACATTTACGCGAGTCATTCCCCAGATTCCCCGACATGGGCTCTACTTCAATCAGCGGGAACTTTAGGGATTTAAGTCTTTCAACAACACTGTTCCCTCGGCTTTTCTCTGTACCCACTGCTTTGTGGACTGCAGCTGGATGGGCTCTAGCAGTAGCAGTATATTCAAAATACTCCCTCCATTTTTATTTACCCACCCCTCAATTTTTCTATTTACTCAGCATATTAGCCTTACCAATTTTTAAGAAAGAAAAATACTAATATCTACAATACCAAATTGAAACCATTAGATTCATTATGAATACATTTTTATGTTATATACATTTCTTGTTGTAATTTTTCACATAATTCTTTTATAAAGTAGGTAGAGGAAGTACTGTACATTCAGCAGAGATGCTTACATATGTGATGCAGAACAACATTCATTTGTCCCCGAACCAGGAGAAAACTATAGGCTAACGTCTTGGTCATGTGGCCTTAATGTTAAATAGAATAAAAAGAGCCGCCTCTCCAATTTTCCCGGTCATGTTTCGGGCTCCTTCTTAAGCTCCTTTGGGTTGGTGGATTCTAAAAATATCGGAATAGAAAAAAAATGCCATAAAAAACAGATGATTGGTAACAAGAATTATGTCAACTTTAATGTTTGGTTCACAGGAAACGAAAAAACACAAAAAAACCCTAATAATTACGATCAAAGTTAAAGTCAAACCATAAAAAAATTCGACATAATGATTATGCCACTAAGGATCTTAATCTTGTTATTCACGCATAAGAATTTGAAAGGAGGCTCAAGTGTATGATAGAAATTCCTCTATTTTTCCTTTGAAACTGAGATCAAAGAAAAGTTTCTTTGTTTTTGTTCTTTGTCTTATTCCTTTGAACCAAATGCATTAATAGTTCTCCGTCTGTAAAGAAATATAAGAGCGTTTAGATCACTAAATAATAATCTAAACGCTCTTATATTTCTTTACGCAGGGAGTACTACCATAAGAAAAGTTTCTATTCATACGCTTCTCCTCCACTTTTCCTTTAAACCAAAGAGGCCTCGACTCAACGGAACGCTCGAATCAATCCTAAGAATCTCCCACCAAATCTCCTCGCCGCTAACGCACGTCGAGAAATCCTAACATCGCCGCCCTGAGGAGCCGACAATAATCTATGCTGGAGCTTCATTGAATTCATGTTGATGGACGAACTTGAGGAGGATCGCAGCCTGGAAGACCGCCTCGAAGATGAAGCGTTGCCACCCCCCCGAGTGTCGCCCATGCGAGGACCTAACCTATCAACTATCCAAAGTCGCCCATGCGAAGGAGCCTAATCCTATAAGATTCATGATAACATTGTATTGTAATCATGGAGTTTTTCTTATCTATGTGTTTTCAAAATGTTGTGAACCAAATATCCTTATCGTTTTAAAATTACTTCTACTACTCACAGATGCAATGACCTAGATGGCTAAAACTATGGAAACAAACATATGTATATTACACTGTGTAATTAATCTCGAGCGTCATCTAGCCCACCAAAATAATCTGAGTATGTTTCTTTTAATTTCAACCGCTCAACACGGTTATAAATTATTGGACCAAACTAGGTGGTGCTAAAGTTTTTCTTCCTAGTTAATGTGATAACTTGTAGTCTTTGGATTAGTGTGAGATTTGTTATCCCTCTACAAAAATACCTTCAATTGGACTTGTTGAAGTCGTGAGTTAAACTTATTCTACGTGGTAGGCATGTGTTAGAAATATGCCCTAGAGGCAATAATAAAAGTATTATTATTATATTTCCTTGTTCATGATAATTGTCTTTATTCATGCTATAATTGTGTTATCCGGAAATCGTAATACATGTGTGAATGCATAGACACCAACATGTCCCTAGTAAGCCTCTAGTTGACTAGCTCGTTGATCAATAGATAGTCATGATTTCCTGACTATGGGCATTGGATGTCATTGATAACGAGATCACATCATTAGGAGAATGATGTGATGGACAAGACCCAATCCTAACATAGCATAAGATCGTATAGTTCGTTTGCTAGAGTTTTTCCAATGTCAAGTATCCTTTCCTTAGACCATGAGATCGTGTAACTCCCGGATACCGTAGGAGTGCTTCGGGTGTGCCAAACGTCACAACGTAACTGGGTGACTATAAAGGTATACTACGGGTATCTCCGAAAGTGTCTGTTGGGTTGACACGTATCGAGACTGGGATTTGTCACTCCGCATGACGGAGAGGTATCACCGGGCCCACTCGGTAATGCATCATCATAATGAGCTCAATGTGATCAAAGTGTTTGATCACGGGATCATGCATTACGGTACGAGTAAAGTGACTTGCCGGTAACGAGATTGAACAAGGTATTGGGATACCGACGATCGAATCTCGGGCAAGTAAAATACCGATTGACAAAGGGAATTGCATACGGGATTAATTGAATCCTCGACATCGTGATTCATCCGATGAGATCATCGTGGAGCATGTGGGAGCCAACATGGATATCCAGATCCTGCTGTTGGTTATTGTCCGGAGAGTCGTCTCAGTCATGTCTGCATGTCTCCCGAACCCGTAGGGTCTACACACTTAAGGTTCGGTGACGCTAGGGTTGTGAAGATATGTATATGCAGTAACCCGAATGTTGTTCGGAGTCCCGGATGAGATCCCGGACGTCACGAGGAGTTTCGGAATAGTCCGGAGGTAAAGAATTATATATAGGAAGTGCTGTTTCGGCCATCGGGACAAGTTTCGGGGTCATCGGTATTGTACCGGGACCACCCTTATCCCGGAGGGCCCCATGGGCCAAAGTGGGGAGGGGAACCAGCCCATAGTGGGCTGGTGTGCCCCCTAGGCCCACCCCATGCGCCTAGGGTTGAAACCCTAGGGGTGGGGGGCGCCCCACCTTGGCTTGGGGGCCACTCCAGCCCTTGGTCGTCGCCCCCCCTAGGAGATCCAATCTCCTAGGGCCGGTGCCCCCCCTAGGGGGCTATATATATGAGGGGGGGGGGGCCAGCAACACCTAAGTCCTGGCGCCTCCCTCTCTCCCTGCTACACCTCTTCCTCTCGTAGTACACGGCGAAGCCCTGCTGCTGTGACGCCCTGCATCCACCACCACGCCGTCGTGCTGCTGGATCTTCATCAACCTCTCCTTCCCCCTTGCTGGATCAAGAAGGAGGAGACGTCACACTGACCGTACGTGTGTTGAACGCGGAGGTGCCGTCCGTTTGGTGCTAGGATCTCCGGTGATTTGGATAACGTCATGTACGACTACCTCATCCCCGTTCTCTGAACGCTTCCGCTCGCGATCTACAAAGGTATGTAGATGCATTCGATCACTCGTTGCTAGATGAACTCATAGATGGATCTTGGTGAAACCGTAGGAACATTTTTGTTTTCTGCAACGTTCCCCAACAGTGGTATCAGAGCTAGGTCTATGCGTAGTTCTTCTTGCGCGAGTAGAACACAATTTGTTGTGGGCGTAGATTTGTCAACTTTCTTGCCGCTACTAGTCTTATCTTGCTTCAGCGGTATTGTAGGATGAAGCGGCCCGGACCAACCTTACACGTACGCTTACGTGAGACCGGTTCCACCGTCTAACATGCACTAGTTGCATAAGGTGGCTGGCGGGTGTCTGTCTCTCCCACTTTAGTTGGAGCGGATTCGATGAAAAGGGTCCTTATGAAGGGTAAACAGAAGTTGACAAATCACGTTGTGGCTTTCACGTAGGTAAGAAAACGTTCTTGCTAGAACCCTAATTCAGCCACGTAAAACTTGCAACAACAATTAGAGGACGTCTAACTTGTTTTTGTAGCAAGTGCTTTGTGATATGATATGGCCAAAGTTGTGATGAATGATGAATGATCTATATGTGATGTATGAGATGTTCATGCTATTGTAATAGGAATCACGACTTGCATGTCGATGAGTATGACAACCGGCAGGAGCCATAGGAGTTGTCATTATTCTTTTATGACCTGCGTGTCAATGGAAACGCCATGTAAATTACTTTACTTTATTGCTAAACGCGTTAGCCATAGTAGTAAAATTAATAGTTGGCGAGCAACTTCATGGAGACACGATGATGATGATCATGATGATGGAGATCATGGTGTCAAGCTGGTGACAAGATGATCATGGAGCCCCAAGATGGAGATCAAAGGAGCTATATGATATTGGCCATATCATGTCACTTTTATTATTTGACTGCATGTGATGTTTATCATGTTTTGCATCTTGTTTACTTAGAACGACGGTAGTAAATAAGATGATCCCTCATAATAATTTCAAGAAGTGTTCCCCCTAACTGTGCACCGTTGCGACAGTTCGTTGTTTCGAAGCACCACGTGATGATCGGGTGTGATAGATTCTAACGTTCACATACAACGGGTGTAAGACAGATTTACACATGCAAACACTTAGGTTGACTTGACGAGCCTAGCATGTACAGACATGGCCTCGGAACACAGAAGACCGAAAGGTCGAGCATGAGTCGTATAGAAGATACGATCAACATGAAGATGTTCACCGATGTTGACTAGTCCGTCTCACGTGATGATCGGACACATCCTAGTTGACTCGGATCATGTTATACTTAGATGACTAGAAGAGGGATGTCTATCTAAGTGGGAGTTCATTAAATAATTTGATTAGATGAACTTTATTATCATGAACTTAGTCTAAAATATTTACAATATGTCTTGTAGATCAAATGGCCAACGTAGTCCTCAACTTCAACGCGTTCCTTGAGAAAACCAAGCTGAAAGACGATGGCAGCAACTATACGGACTGGGTCCGGAACCTGAGGATCATCCTCATAGCTGCCAAGAAAGATTATGTCCTACAAGCACCGCTGGGTGACGCACCTATTCTCCCTGTAGAACAAGACGTTATGAACGCTTGGCAGGCACGTACCGATGACTACTCCCTCGTTCAGTGCGGCATGCTTTACAGCTTAGAGCCGGGGCTCCAAAAGCGTTTTGAGAGACACGGAGCATATGAGATGTTCGAAGAGCTGAAAATGGTTTTCCAAGCTCATGCCCGGGTCGAGAGATATGAAGTCTCCGACAAATTCTCCAGCTGTAAGATGGAGGAAAATAGTTCTGTCAGTGAGCACATACTCACTATGTCTGGGTTACATAACCGCTTGACTCAGCTGGGAGTTAATCTCCCGGACGACGCGGTCATTGACAGAATCCTCCAGTCGCTTCCACCAAGCTACAAGAGCTTTGTGATGAACTTCAATATGCAGGGGATGGAAAAGACCATTCCTGAAGTATTTGCTATGCTGAAATCAGCAGAGGTAGAAGTCAAGAAGGAACATCAAGTGTTGATGGTGAATAAAACCACTAAGTTCAAGAAGGGCAAGGGTAAAAAGAACTTCAAGAAGGACGGCAAGGAAGTTGCCGCGCCCGGCAAGCAAGCTGCCGGGAAGAAGCCAAAGAATGGACCCAAGCCCGAGACTGAGTGCTTTTATTGCAAGGGAAGTGGTCACTGGAAGCGGAATTGCCCCAAATACATAGCGGACAAGAAGGCCGGCAAAACAAAAGGTATATGTGATATACATGTAATTGATGTGTACCTTACCAGTACTCGTAGTAGCTCTTGGGTATTTGATACCGGTGCAGTTGCTCACATTTGTAACTCAAAGCAGGAGCTGCGGAATAAGCGGAGACTGGCGAAGGACGAGGTGACGATGCGCGTCGGGAATGGTTCCAAGGTCGATGTGATCGCCGTCGGCATGCTACCTCTACATTTACCTACGGGATTAGTTTTAAACCTCAATAATTGTTATTTAGTGCCAAGTTTGAGCATGAACATTGTATTTGGATCTCATTTAATTCGAGATGGCTACTCATTTAAATCCGAGAATAATGGTTGTTCTAATTATATGAGTGATATGTTTTATGGTCATGCTCCGATGGTTAATGGTTTATTCTTAATGAATCTCGTACGTGATGATACACATATTCATAGTGTGAATACCAAAAGAGTTAAAGTTAATAACAATAGTCCCACATACTTGTGGCACTCCCGCCTTGGTCACATAGGTGTCAAACGCATGAAGAAGCTCCATGCAGATGGACTTTTATAGTCTCTTGATTATGAATCATTTGACACGTGCGAACCATGCCTCATGGGTAAAATGACCAAGACTCCGTTCTCAGGAACAATGGAGCGAGCAACCAACTTATTGGAAATCATACATACTGATGTGTGTGGTCCAATGAGTGTTGAGGCTCGCAGTGGCTATCGTTATGTTCTCACCCTCACTGATGACTTGAGTAGATATGGGTATATCTACTTAATGAAACACAAGTCTGAGACCTTTGAAAAGTTCAAGGAATTTCAGAGTGAGGTTGAAAATCAACATGACAGAAAAATCAAGTTTCTACGATCAGATCATGGAGGAGAATACTTGAGTCACGAATTTGGCACACACTTAAGAAAATGTGGAATAGTTTCACAACTCACGCGGCCTGGAACACCTCAGCGTAATGGTGTGTCCGAACGTCGTAATCGCACTCTATTAGATATGGTGCGATCTATGATGTCTCTTACCGATTTACCGCTATCTTTTTGGGGCTATGCTTTAGAGACTGCCGCATTCACTTTAAATAGGGCTCCGTCGAAATCCGTTGAGATGACACCGTATGAATTATGGTTTGGGAAGAAACCTAAGCTGTCGTTTCTAAAAGTTTGGGGATGCGATGCTTATGTCAAGAAACTTCAACCTGAAAAGCTCGAACCCAAGTCGGAAAAATGCGTCTTCATAGGATACCCTAAAGAAACTATTGGGTATACCTTCTACCTCAGATCCGAAGGCAAGATCTTTGTCGCAAAGAATGGATCCTTTCTAGAGAAGGAGTTTCTCTCGAAGGAAGTAAGTGGGAGGAAAGTAGAACTTGATGAAGTGTTACCTCTTGAACCGGAAAATGGCGCAACTCAAGAAAACGTTCCTGAGGTGCCTGCACCGACTAGAGAGGAAATTAATGATGATGATCAAGATACTTCTGATCAAGCTCCTACTGAAATTCATAGGTCCACAAGGACACGTTCCGCACCAGAGTGGTACGGCAACCCTGTCTTAGAAATCATGTTGTTAGACAACGGTGAACCTTCGAACTATGAAGAAGCAATGGCGGGCCCGGATTCCGACAAATGGCTGGAAGTCATGAAATCCGAGATAGGATCCATGTATGAAAACGAAGTATGGACTTTGACTGACTTGCCCGTTGAGCGGCGAGCCATAGAAAATAAATGGATCTTTAAGAAGAAGACAGACGCGGATGGTAATGTGACCATCTATAAAGCTCGGCTTGTCGCTAAGGGTTATCGACAAGTTCAAGGGGTTGACTACGATGAGACTTTCTCACCGGTAGCAAAGCTAAAGTCCGTCCGAATCATGTTAGCAATTGCCGCATTCTACTATTATGAGATATGGCAAATGGACGTCAAAACGGCATTCCTTAATGGTTTCCTTAAGGAAGAATTGTATATGATGCAGCCGGAAGGTTTTGTCGATCCTAAGAATGCTGACAAGGTGTGCAAGCTCCAACGCTCGATTTATGGGCTGGTGCAAGCATCTTGGAGTTGGAACATTCGCTTTGTTGAGATGATCAAAGTGTTTGGGTTTACACAGACTTATGGAGAAGCCTGCGTTTACAAGAAAGTGAGTGGGAGCTCTGTAGCATTTCTCATATTATATGTAGATGACATACTTTTGATGGGAAATGATATAGAACTCTTGGACAGCATTAAGGCCTACTTGAATAAGAGTTTTTCAATGAAGGACCTTGGAGAAGCTGCTTATATATTAGGCATCAAGATCTATAGAGATAGATCAAGACGCCTCATAGGTCTTTCACAAAGCACATACCTTGATAAGATATTGAAGAAGTTCAATATGGATCAATCTAAGAAGGGGTTCTTACCTGTGTTACAAGGTGTGAAATTGAGCTCAGCTCAATGTCCGACCACGACAGAAGATATAGAAGAGATGAGTGTCATCCCCTATGCCTCAGCCATAGGTTCTATTATGTATGCTATGCTGTGTACCAGACCTGATGTAAACCTTACCGTAAGTTTGGTAGGAAGGTACCAAAGTAATCCCGGCAAGGAACACTGGACAGCGGTCAAGAATATCCTGAAGTACCTGAAAAGGACTAAGGAAATGTTTCTCGTTTATGGAGGTGACGAAGAGCTCGTCGTAAAGGGTTACGTCGACGCTAGCTTCGACACAGATCTGGATGACTCTAAGTCACAAACCGGATACGTGTATATATTGAATGGTGGGGCAGTAAGCTGGTGCAGTTGCAAGCAGAGCGTCGTGGCGGGATCTACATGTGAAGCGGAGTACATGGCAGCCTCGGAGGCAGCACATGAAGCAATTTGGGTGAAGGAGTTCATCACCGACCTCGGAGTCATACCCAATGCGTCGGGGCCAATTAAACTCTTCTGTGACAACACTAGAGCTATTGCACTTGCCAAGGAGCCCAGGTTTCACAAGAAGACCAGGCACATCAAGCGTCGCTTCAACTCCATTCGTGAAAATGTTCAAGATGGATACATAGATATTTGTAAAGTACATACGGACCTGAATGTAGCAGATCCATTGACTAAACCTCTCCCTAGAGCAAAACATGATCAACACCAGAATTCCATGGGTGTTCGATTCATCACAATGTAACTAGATTATTGACTCTAGTGCAAGTGGGAGACTGTTGGGAATATGCCCTAGAGGCAATAATAAAAGTATTATTATTATATTTCCTTGTTCATGATAATTGTCTTTATTCATGCTATAATTGTGTTATCCGGAAATCGTAATACATGTGTGAATGCATAGACACCAACATGTCCCTAGTAAGCCTCTAGTTGACTAGCTTGTTGATCAATAGATAGTCATGATTTCCTGACTATGGGCATTGGATGTCATTGATAACGAGATCACATCATTAGGAGAATGATGTGATGGACAAGACCCAATCCTAACATAGCATAAGATCGTATAGTTCGTTTGCTAGAGTTTTTCCAATGTCAAGTATCCTTTCCTTAGACCATGAGATCGTGTAACTCCCGGATACCGTAGGAGTGCTTTGGGTGTGCCAAACGTCACAACGTAACTGGGTGACTATAAAGGTATACTGCGGGTATCTCCGAAAGTGTCTGTTGGGTTGACACGGATCGAGACTAGGATTTGTCACTCCGCATGAGGGAGAGGTATCACCGGGCCCACTCGATAATGCATCATCATAATGAGCTCAATGTGATCAAAGTGTTTGATCACGGGATCATGCATTACGGTACGAGTAAAGTGACTTGCCGGTAACGAGATTGAACAAGGTATTGGGATACCGACGATTGAATCTCGGGCAAGTAAAATACCGATTGACAAAGGGAATTGCATACGGGATTAATTGAATCCTCGACATCATGGTTCATCTGATGAGATCATCGTGGAGCATGTGGGAGCCAACATGGGTATCCAGATCCCGCTATTGGTTATTGTCCGGAGAGTCGTCTCGGTCATGTCTGCATGTCTCCCGAACCCGTAGGGTCTACACACTTAAGGTTCGGTGACGCTAGGGTTGTGAAGATATGTATATGCAGTAACCCGAATGTTGTTCGGAGTCCCGGATGAGATCCCGGACGTCACGAGGAGTTTCGGAATAGTCCGGAGGTAAAGAATTATATAGAGGAAGTGCTGTTTCGGCCATCGGGACAAGTTTCGGGGTCATCGGTATTGTACCGGGACCACCAGAAGGGTCCCGGGGGTCCACCGGGTGGGGCCACCAATCCCGGAGGGCCCCATGGGCCAAAGTGGGGAGGGGAACTAGCCCATAGTGGGCTGGTGCGCCCCCCTAGGCCCACCCCATGCGCCTAGGGTTGAAACCCTAGGGGTGGGGGGCGCCCCACCTTGGCTTGGGGGCCACTCCAGCCCTTGGCCGCCGCCCCCCTAGGAGATCCAATCTCCTAGGGCCGGCGCCCCCCTAGGGGGCTATATATATAAGGGGGGGGGAGGGGGCAGCAACACCTGAGTCCTGGCGCCTCCCTCTCTCCCTGCTACACCTCTTCCTCTCGTAGTACACGGCGAAGCCCTGCTGCTGTGACGCCCTGCATCCACCACCACGCCGTCGTGCTGCTGGATCTTCATCAACCTCTCCTTCCCCCTTGCTGGATCAAGAAGGAGGAGACGTCACGCTGACCGTACGTGTGTTGAACGCGGAGGTGCCGTCCGTTCGGTGCTAGGATCTCCGGTGATTTGGATCACGTCATGTACGACTACCTCATCCCCGTTCTCTGAACGCTTCCGCTCGCGATCTACAAAGGTATGTAGATGCATCCGATCACTCGTTGCTAGATGAACTCATAGATGGATCTTGGTGAAACCGTAGGAAATTTTTTGTTTTCTGCAACGTTCCCCAACAGCATGCATATGGAAAATAGTGTCTGGGAATATAAGTAAAAACTACCCATGATCAATTCAGCACAATAGATCCTCGAATCAATCAAAACATACATCAAAATTATGTCAAAGCACCAAGAGGAAGGAATGCAACAATGTTTAGAGTATTTTAATCGAGTGCGTCACAAGTTTGATGAAGCTAGAATTTTTGAAAAGTGGCAAGCCAAAACTTGTGTCGAAAGAAAAAAATCACAAAGAAATGAGGAGGATGTGTTTTGTACTTTACAAGCTACCAAGTTGTAAGTTTTTTTCAAATAGGTACTTAGTGTTTTGGTCATTATCCAAACTAGAAGGTAAGTATCTTATTAACTTTACTAAAATCACACCCATTGGCATTTCAAACCTTTTAGAAAAGAAAACAAATATGGTGGTGCCAGCATGTGGGAATTCATTTTGATTTAAAGTATGGATTGTAGTTGTATACATAGGTATTTAATGATACATTCTGGGCATGTTTGGTTTGCAGCATGAGATTGCCATGCTTAGTCATGCAACAATATCTCAGGCATGTGTTTGGTCAATTATCACAATTTTGGTTTGCCACACTTCTATAGCTATACGGTTCACATGTCAATGACTAGATTTTTTTTGCCACATTTTGTCACACTTGTGGTGGTAATTTTGTATGGCAGACTTTTTATGACCGCCACAATTTACCTAAGGTTAGTTGTGAAAAAATTAGTCACGAACCAAACGTGTCATGTATCTTTATGAGTTAGCTGCTTTCTCAACAAGGCGGGTCCTAACAATTCTCGGGCCTAAACTAAATCCAGGGTACTTAATAGAAACATCAGTATGATAAATCTATATATGTTACCAACAACACTTAAAGTATATGAATTATCTCAAATAACCGGTTGAATAGAATTAGGGAGGATTGTGCCCTTCCCCTACATCATGTTAGGGCAGGGGCTCTCGCCCCTTTCCCCCTCACGACACCATTTTTTGTTTTCAATAAGTGTTTACATTGGAGTACATGTATACGATAATCATCGTTTTTATCACATATACAATTATACATGTTGTATCCAAACTTTATTTGGTAATATTTTCTAATTTTGATGGTTATGTCTTTATAATGACTTTCGTGGGATGCAACATATAGATATGTAGAAACACCTCTTTCACGTTGTACACGAACCAAAAAGCGGAATGCTTTAATTTCTCTCTTGGAAATGTGTCCCCTCTTACGTAAATCCAAGTCACCTCTAGAGTCACTCTCTCCTCGATCACTCATCTTCCTTCCATTGGCATCCATACTGTGAGCTTTTTGCACTACCGTGAGATAGGTTTTCAAACTGGTGAAGATTCACTCTGTCTTTGTGATTCTGGACAATATATCCCTCTCCATACCGAATCATGTGCTAGCTCGACTGGTGCGCGCCATCAGTCCTGAAAGGTGGGCCCATATGTATGGATACACCTAAAACATATTTGTGACCTTATGTGCACGTTCGAGTCAACTTAAGTAACTCCAAATCCGTATTTTTTAAAGTTCTAGCACCAAACTAAACATCAGGCACAAGTTCTATGACTCCCGGTGATATTACCTCAAAAAAGTATCCATGTAGTATTAGCAAGCGAACTTTCCGTAATCTGATATGACCCCTTTTTCTACAAACCGGCGAAATATCTTGTGATGATTCAAGATGCCAAAAAAATCTTGTGATGATTCAAAGATCGTACCACAGTTGGCCAGCGATGATTGCCTCGGTGTTCTAGGTAAACTAGCAGAACGCCCATGCGTTGCTACGGGCTATCCGCAATATCCGTAACACTCGGGTTCAACACGATAGCCCCATCCAATGACACACCTTCCCTTTTTCTGTCGGAACCTCTCACTCCCAACCAGTTTCCTGCCGCATAGCGGGACATGTTTTTTTATATCTCTCGTTGGAGCCACCTCCTTAAAACCATATGACCTCCACCTCATCTTCGCCGTGCATTGCAATAAGGATGAAATTTTTCATGTTTACAATATATGAACATAATAGAGTGGGTTAAACTCACACATACTATTGACACAAAACAACAAATAACTACAGAAATCATTCTTAAAGGTCCATTCAACTTTGCAAATGCAAATTGACATTGGAGGAGAGTGGCAATGTGAACATATTCCTAGTCACCAATAAACTCCACCTCCATCCCACATATGCTAGAAGGGATAATTATCGTTCTTCTCTTCCTCGTCTTTCCCTACATCTTTTACTCCTCGCCTCTTCGCCAACCCATTTCATCGGAGCCAACCAGCACCACGTCAACATTAGTGTGTTCATCATCGACGCCTTTTCTTGTACTTTCTCATTCCTCGCCAACTTTATTTGTCGTTCCTACTTATTTTCTAGAATACTCTTTTTTCTCTTATTATTTGGAGCACTCTTTCTTTCTCCAACACCATGCACCACCTGGTGGCTTTAATTCATTTTCCTTCTTGTTTTTGAAACACTCTTCCTTTCTATTATAGCATGAACACATGTTCAGTGTTGCGTCATGTTTTCCTCACCCGCGAACATTTCGGCAACATGGTGGTCTTAACGAATTTCTTGACATTTAAATGGACACACTTGATTTGAGAATGTACTCTTTGGCTATCTATTTGACTCACAAGAAATATAATATGATCACATCCACATGGTGGTCTGACGACTCGCCTCCCGCCACGGTCGTCCTCGATGACGTGATCCATGCGCTGGCATTCACGAGCATCGCGCCAGGGTTGGGTCCGGCCACGACAACTTCCATGGTGTCGTGCACGACGTCCCTCCACAGGAGCGCGCGGATGCATACGCCCATAGGAAACTTGTGACTGTGAATTAATAGTAGAGGTAATGATAATAATAAATGACATACGCGGGGATTAGCAATTTGTTATGAAGGAATATCTTATTTTATTATGGAAGGTTGCCGAGAAAAATCTTATGTGTGTCTTTCAGGGAAGCTATCTCATATATATGATGCAATTTTCTGAATTCTTAATTACTTATTGTTTATGTGATAGAGTTAAATCAACACCTACCAATGGAAGCACACAACACGATCCCTTAATAGGATTTGATTTTTTAATGGGTGTCGGTGTCAAAACCGGCGGATCTCGGGTAGGGGGTCCCGAACTATGCGTCTAGGATCGATGGTAACAGGAGGCAAGGGACACTTTTTTTTACCCAGGTTCGGGCCCTCTCGATGGAGGTAAAACCCTACTCCTGCTAGATTAATATTGATGATATGGGTAGTACAAGAGTAGATCTACCACGAGATCAAGGAGGCTAAACCCTAGAAGCTAGCCTATGGTATGATTGTGTATGATGTATATGATCTATCGACTGGCCTGGCCTCGGTTTATATAATGCACCAGAGGCCTAGGATAACAAGAGTCCTAGCAGAATACGCCGGTGGGGAGAAGTCCTTGTCTTGATCGCCAAGTCTTGTGGAATCTTCCATGTATGCGGCAACTGTCCGAACTGGCCCATGAGTATACGGCCACGGGGGTCCTCGGCCCAATCTAATAGATCGGGAGACGACGTGGTGAGTACCCCCTAGCCCAGGACACCGTCAGTAGCCCCTGAACCGGTCTTCAAGTTAGGGACGCTCCTCGATTCTTCCGAACTGTTCTGCATCTTCAGTCGCCGGTCTTGAAAACTGGTTCAACAAATCTTCTTTATCTTCGATCTTGAGGATCGCCGAAATGCATTCGATGGGTTTACACGTCGGGTATCCGAGGAGCCCCTTTAAGTTTCCGGCCTTTATCAATGCCTTGTTTATTTTTATGCCACACCTCAGGTTTGAAGTTGTTCCCGGGAGGCAGTGTCCTCTTGCGTCCGAGCTCCAACGCCGGACTGCATTCGAGGTATCTTTTGCAGCCGAGCACCAACGCCGGACCGCTTCCGAGCTCTAACGCCGGAGAATGTATCCGAGCTCCAACGCCGGACTATGTATCCGAGCTCCAACGCCGGACTGTATCCGAGCTCCAACGCCGGACTGTATCCGAGGTGTCGTAAATCACCTTGGTTCAAAGAAGTTTGAAGGAGTTTAGCCGAGCTTAATGCCGGAAATGCCCTCTATGGAGCCAGCCACTAGCTCCCGAGCTTTATGCCGGACTGCTTCCGAGGTGATGCACCACCCCGAATGTGGGCCGATTTTTGTCAATATTTTTGATTGGTGCAATTTATTCTCTGCCGAGATATATAGCCAGTAGCCCTCAAGGTGGGTATCGGTCGAAAACCCGAGATGCACATGAAGGATGACATAAGACCGCTGATCCCAGTAGCCGCTGAGACTCAGGTCGATTTGCAAAATCGGCCTGAGGATCAAGTCCTAGCTCTGCAGAATACTTCGGGACACTAAAAGCGGCGTGCTCAGTCCTCGAGACTCAGGTTGGGTGCGGCCGACCAACCTGGGGATCAAAATCTCCTCGGAAACTATATTGCACATAAAATTTTCTACATTGGACAAGCAATGCAGTAGCCCCCGAGACACTGGTCGGGTGGCAACACCAGATCAGGGGATCGATGTGCCCCTTTAATATGTTTAAATAATAAGCCCGAAGCCCCGTAGCCCCCGAGCCTTAATGCGGGCACGGGTGGCCGAATTAAGGATCGATATCCATAGTAAAATCACAAATTGTGTGTAATGACTCTATGTATCCAAGTACTTTACGTCATTTAATGCTCGGATCCGCATTGTACAAAACTTTGTTGACCGACCATCGGCTTGCACCTCCTCGGCCAGTAGCCAAGGAGTGTTTGTCTTACTTTATAAAGCTTTTATGAGGATGACAAACAAGGCAATCTGGCCATACGGTTTTATAAACAAAGGTACGCGGAGAGATATGTTATATTACTGTTGAACAGAAGAAATGTCTTCCAAAGAAAATAGTCCCGCTATCGGTTCCTTTCTTTGGGTTGTCATGCTAAGCATGATCATAAAACCTCAGCTCCAATGTAAGAGCAAAATATCGAGGATTTAGTTTGGGAGGATAGTTAATAGCCCCCGCTAGTGTTCGGCGACAGTCAAAGTCAAGCCGTAAACAATTCGGCCAATGTTATGAACGGCCTGTTATTTAATATAGTCATCGGATCGCTGACCAGTTTACGCTTATTATGACAGTCAGTTTTCTGCTTTCTCCACTGAGGTGCTTAACCATGTGAGCTGGAAGCACAATCGCAGTGGTTCTCCCTTTGCATGCCTAGCCGAACAAAACGGAACGTAGGAAGCAAGTGCAGGAGCCAGGCAACCCAACTATTGACCGAAGACACAATTCGAAACCGATGCATATATAGCAATATCTGAGAATGTTTTTGCCGAATCCCTAAAAGGTGTTCGGCGTTGCACTGCGAGACTAATGCTAGAAAAGCACAAATAGTTTAAAAGTGCCAAAAAGCTTGGAAAACCAAGAAACGTCAGTGAAAACATGACGTCCGAACAATATCAAGTGTTCGGTGCCAACCCGAAAATTGGTCTGAGAAAAAAGAAGTGCTTCTGTCGTGCTTTAACATGATACATCCTATCTCAAGACTTCGAGCGGGTCAGCCTACGGCTTTAACCTCCTATCCTGAGGGTGAAGTACTTCTCATCAGACCAGTTTAGCAAACTAAACTCTAGCTGCTTTTGAGAGAGAAATTAGGCTTCCCGGCTAGTGACCGCACACTCATGTCGAAAAAAGGAGTGATAAATAATAATAACTTTGCAACGACTAAGAAGAAAAACACTTAGTATGAAACGACTCAAATAAACATAAGAGCCCCGAAGTGACTTGGGTAAAAGTTGACTATATAATGTAAGGTGATATGTAGAATGCCTTCTAGCCGGATTGTAGATCATTTGTCGTAGCGGACCTTTTCGCTTCAACCTCTGGACCCAATAGTCCGGAGTGTGTCCGAATACCTTCGTGGTTATAAAAACCGTGGCATGCGTGGAGACCAGGCGTAGGGGTCATTAGTGCTTTATCAGACAAGTGCCCAACTAGTTATGTTATATTACATGGTTAGTAAGAAACATCTTCCAGAGAGAATAGTTCCGTTAAGGGTTCCTTTCGCTGGGGTGGCATGCCCTAAAGTGCATGTCCAGACTGCAAATGCAGGAAAATCATCTGGGGGCATGTATATTAGTGAGTAAAAAGGTTCATCTTTAGTTCACCGACCGAATATTCCCTTAAGAACGCTAGCTTTCGGCTTCACCCAGTCTGAGGTACACATCCGGCTTATCCGGCAGTAGCAATCGCAGAGGTGCCCCCTTTACCGCCTAGTCGAACAATCGGGAACGTAGGGGTAAGCACAGGAGCCAGGCAACCCAGCTTGGCCAAAACTTAAGTCATATCGATGCATATAATGGTGAATAAAAGGTACATGCGGAAGTGTGACACATGTGTTGGGCATAAAGCCCGTATTAATAAGCTTCTGTTAAAGAAGCCCCCAGGTATAATGAGCGCGGGTAGCGCGTCAAGTGTGTGCGTACAAAGTTTGGACAAGGAAGATTTTTACAAGCAACTTTTTTCCAAAAAAGTATAATGCTTGGTCGAGCCGAACACAAGTTAAAAATTTAAAACTTTGAGCATGAAGGCAACTTAGCTGGTTAATGTGTTCAGTACTGACGACGCGGTCCGAGCTTGATGCGGGACAAGGTTCCATCCCCCAAGCCGGTCCCGAGGTGGCGGAGCAAAGAGCTCGGCGCTCCGAAGTGGTGACATAGCACGGGCAATGCAGGACGGCAGAGTGATGCTGAAGTCCCCGACATGGGGTAATGAAGCCCCCCGTCCAGCCGAGGTGACGTCAAAGGATATAGTCCGGCTGGATCATTTTCCTGTGCGCAAAAAATAGTGCAAACGAGAGATAATAGTAATAATGATAATTAAAAAAATCGTTGCATAATGAATAATTTATGCAAAGTGAGTAATAAAAGAAATATGGCCTGGCGCCAAAGTCAATGCCGATGCAGGGCGGCGGCGTGATGCGGTAAAGGCATGGCAAGGCCTGAATTAACAGGTCGGTTTGAGTTCCGGATGCGGCGTGCGCCAGACTATGTACGGAAACTGACCGAACCACCATGCGGTCGTCGTTAATGCGGTCATCATTTGATCGACCTGTGTACAGATGATGGACAAACCGGAGTAATAATTCCTTGGGACAAATAAACCCAAACAAGCAAAAAATATTAGGATTTATAGCACCTGGTTTATTTGTTGTAGCAATCCGAAGGAAGATGATGCTAGCAAAGGTTGGCTTGCCGAGGCAAAGCCCTCGGTCCAGCTAATCGTGACGAAGCTGGTCGGCTAGTGACGCCGAAGTGTCCGGAGTAGGTTGATAAAGAGATGATGAATCCTCCGGTCCAGCCGAGATGTCGAAGCCTCGAGGCCAGCCGATGAGTCGAAGTAGTTCGGCGTGATGGACATCGGCTTGAAGAAGCAATAGTGCGGCCCTGCCGATGCAGGTCATGACGTGATCGATGCCGGCTTGATGAAGTGACCGTGCGGTGATGCCGGTATGCCTGCTCCGTGTAATCCGTGGGGCGGCGATGTTGGTGATGATTCGTCCTTCGCGATTCCGGACTCTTGTTCGGCTTGCCAAGATGATGATCCGAAGAAGTTGAGCTCGGCTCAACAAAGTGACGACGTGTCTAGCGCAGGTCGGCAGCCGTGGAGCAATATTGCCGGACTGGTTTGACACCAGCATGATGCTGAAGATCATGTTCAAAGGATTTTAAAGTTAGCGGGATGTGTTCGGGAACAATACACAGTATCCCACACAAAACTTCCTTCAAAAAGGATGTCCAAAATCCCGTTCATAAAAAAGATGAATTCGGGTCGGATTCGTTCTCGCGCAGAGAACAGATCCGAAAAGTGATGCACTAATCGGAAGGTTCCCGAAGTTTGGATGGTCGGATCGAGCTGAAATTTGGAGGGGTGGTAGATATAGGAATTCCGCAGCCGATCAACGGTTGGATCTTTCAAAGGACGTCCGAGCTAGGAGCTGGACACCACGCCCTAAACTCATCCAGATTCCCGTCCAGATTCGACAGGGCTCCGGTATATCGTGGATTGCCAGAGATTCCTCCATCGGAACTCGATGAAATTTTCCAGGGTTGTTGTAGGCTCAATTCCGCATAATTTCACCAAAGCGATCGTCAAAGCGATACTCGGGGAGGTGGTGGCAGCAGATACGAGTTCGCTGTCTAGAAAAACAGCATGGCCGCTTGAGGGCAATGTTGACATTGAGCCCCCGAGCTCCATGGATGATTCCTCCGTGATCTTGATAGAGATCGGAGTTGATGTTTGATGAAGGCCCTCGTCCGAACATGATGATCCGAACACGGGGCGCAATTCTTGGTCGAACCAAGGTGACCAGTCGAGCTGGTGACGAAGATGCCGAAGTCGCAGTTGATCTGCAGGCGAGCCATCGATCCTTTTGTCGATCACACAGCGGAACTCTCAATGAAAGCACCAATGGCGGTGTCAAGACCGGCAGATCTCGGGTAGGGGGTCCCGAACTATGCGTCTAGGATCGATGGTAACAGAAGACAAGGGACACTTTATTTTTCCCAGGTTCGGGCCCTCTCGATGGAGGTAAAACCCTACTCCTGCTAGATTAATATTGATGATATGGGTAGTACAAGAGTAGATCTACCACGAGATCAAGGAGGCTAAACCCTAGAAACTAGCCTATGGTATGATTGTGTATGATGTATATGATCTATCGACTGGCCTAGCCTCGGTTTATATAATGCACCAGAGGCCTAGGATAACAAGAGTCCTAGCCGAATACGCCGGTGGGGAGAAGTCCTTGTCTTGATCGTCAAGTCTTGTGGAATCTTCCATGTATGCGGCAACTGTCCGAACTGGCCCATGAGTATACGGCCACGGGGGTCCTCGGCCCAATCTAATAGATCGGGAGACGACGTGGTGAGTACCCCCTAGTCCAGGACACCATCAATGGGAGGGAGAAAAACCAGTGGGAGACGGGACGAAAATAAACCTTACCAGGCTACCAAGTGCACTAATGACTCGATTTTCAACTTGATTCGGTGCGGAAAAAAATCTATTTAAATGGACATAATTAACTGCATATGTAATTAACTGCCTAGCTAAATAATTGCACCAATGGTTTGATTTCCAAATTGATTTAGTGCTCGATTTCTAATTTTTTTCCGCATGAATGGCTGCTACAAACGCCGATGATGACGACTACCGAGTAATGTAGGACACATTCTCTTAACGATTTTTTGACATTTAAATGGACACACTTGATTTGTGAATGTAGTCTGTCTGGCTCTTTGTTTAACCGACAAGAAATATAATATGACCGTGTGCACGTGGCAGTCTGATGACCCGCCTCCTGCCACGGTCGTCCTCAACGCCATGATCCACACCCTGGCATTCTCGAGTATTGCGCCAATGTTAGGCCCGACCACGACATCTTCCATGGTGTCGTGTACGACGTCCCTCCGCAGGGACGCATGGATGCATACGCCCATATGAAACTTGTGATTGTCAAGCATAGCGCGTGGGATTAGTGATTTGTCATTAAAAAAAATCTTATTTATTATGGAAGATTATCGAGAATTTTTTTTATACCTGTGTTTTTAGGAAGGTGATCTCACATATATCGGCAATTTCTGAATTGTTAATTACTTATTGTTTACAAGATTGAATTAAATCAGTACCCATCAAAGGAACAACGAAACAAGATCTTCTTTTAATGGGCTTTGGTTTTTTAATGGGAGGGAGAAAAATGAGAGGGGATGGTGGGTGGTGGGACGAAGTAAAACCAGACGAAAATAAACCGTACCAGACTAGTTACCAACTGCTTCATTAGGAGTAGAGATTTGAAGCTTTACCTTTTTTTTTCAAGCTTTTACCTTTTGACAAAAAAAAGAACTAAAGGAGAACATTGGAAATCAGCATGCTCGCACGGTACCCCTGAAACATGCTCCATTTTCCACCCAACGAAAAAGCCGAAACAAAAAGGAAAGAAATAGAAACGGAAGATCTGCACACGCGCATATAATCCCACGCTGTCCGCCTGAACTCGAGCGCCACTCCAGCACAGCCCCCATCCATGGCACGCTCCATGGCCGCCACTCACACCTTTCTCCTCGCCGTCCTCCTCCTCCTCCTGGCCACCGCCACCCGCTCCATCGCCTCCGGCTCACCCACCCCCGCCGCCTCCCCGGAAGCCGCCGCCCTCCTCAACCTCTCCGTGGCGCTCGCTGACCCCTCGGGCTACCTTTCCGCGCACTGGACGCCGGCCACGCCGCTCTGCTCGTGGTCGCGCCTCTCCTGCGACGCCGCCGGCTCGCGCGTCATCTCCCTCGACCTCTCCGCCCTCAACCTCACCGGCCCCATCCCCGCCGCCGCCCTCTCCTCCGTCCCGCACCTCCGGTCCCTCAACCTCTCCAATAACCTCTTCAATTCCACCTTCCCGGACGGCCTCATCGCCAGCCTCACCGACATCCGCGTTCTCGACCTGTACAATAACAACCTCACCGGCCCGCTCCCTGCCGCGCTCCCCAATCTCACGAACCTTGTGCACCTCCACCTCGGCGGCAATTTCTTCTCCGGCAGCATTCCCACGTCGTACGGCAAATGGAGCCGCATCCGGTACCTGGCTCTCTCCGGCAATGAGCTCACCGGGGAGATACCGCCCGAGCTCGGCAACCTGGCGACGCTGAGGGAGCTGTACCTCGGGTACTTCAACAGCTTCACCGGCGGCATACCGCCTGAGCTCGGGAGGCTGCGGCAGCTCGTGCGGCTCGACATGGCGAGCTGCGGTATCTCCGGCAAGGTCCCGCCGGAGCTGGCGAACCTGACGACGCTGGACACTCTGTTTCTGCAGATTAACGCCCTCTCCGGCCGGCTGCCGTCGGAAATAGGCGCGATGGGCGCGCTGAAGTCGCTCGACCTGTCCAACAACCTGTTCGCCGGGGAGATCCCAGCGAGCTTCGCGGCCCTCAAGAACATGACGCTGCTGAACCTCTTTCGGAACCGCCTCGCCGGCGAGATTCCCGAGTTTATCGGCGACCTGCCGAACCTTGAAGTGCTGCAGTTGTGGGAGAACAACTTCACCGGCGGAGTGCCGGCGCAGCTTGGTGTGGCGGCAACCAGGCTGAGGATTGTCGACGTGAGCACAAATAAGCTCACCGGCGTTCTGCCGACCGAGCTATGCGCCGGCGGTCGGCTGGAGACGTTCATCGCGCTTGGAAATTCGTTGTTTGGCGGCATTCCGGACGGGCTCGCCGGGTGCCCGTCATTGACGAGGATTCGACTGGGAGAGAATTATCTCAATGGGACGATTCCGGCCAAGCTGTTCACGTTGCAGAACCTGACACAGGTAGAGCTGCACAACAATCTGCTGTCCGGCGGGCTCCGGCTGGACGCCGACGTGGTGTCGCCGTCGATAGGGGAGCTGAGCCTGTATAACAACCGATTATCTGGCCCGGTGCCGGCGGGGATCGGTGGCCTCGTGGGGCTGCAGAAGCTTCTGTTGGCCGACAACAAGCTGTCCGGCGAGCTCCCGTCGGCTATCGGGAAGCTGCAGCAGCTTTCAAAGGTGGACATGTCTGGCAACCTGATATCAGGGGAGCTGCCGCCGGCGATCGCGGGATGCAGGCTGCTCACCTTCCTCGACCTATCCGGCAACAAGCTCTCCGGCAGCATTCCGGCCGCGCTCGCCAGCCTACGGATCCTCAACTACCTCAACCTATCCAGCAACGCGCTCGACGGGGAGATCCCGCCTTCCATCGCCGGAATGCAGAGCCTAACAGCCGTCGATTTCTCGTACAACCGCCTGTCCGGCGAGGTCCCAGCCACCGGGCAGTTCGCCTACTTCAACTCCACCTCCTTCGCCGGCAACCCCGGTCTCTGCGGGGCCTTCCTGTCTCCGTGCGGCGGTCACGGCGTCGCCACGTCGACCTTCGGGTCCCTCTCCTCGACCACGAAGCTTCTCCTCGTGCTCGGCCTCCTCGCGTTGTCCATCATCTTCGCCGTGGCGGCCGTGCTGAAGGCGCGGTCGCTGAAGCGGTCGGCGGAGGCGCGTGCTTGGCGGATCACGGCGTTCCAGCGCCTGGACTTCGCCGTGGACGACGTGCTGGACTGCCTCAAGGAGGAGAACGTGATCGGCAAGGGCGGGTCCGGGATCGTGTACAAGGGCGCGATGCCGGGCGGCGCGGTGGTGGCCGTGAAGCGGCTGTCCGCCATCGGGCGCTCCGGCTCGGCTCACGACGACTATGGCTTCTCCGCCGAGATACAGACGCTGGGGCGGATCCGGCACCGCCACATCGTGCGGCTGCTCGGGTTCGCGGCCAACCGCGAGACCAACCTGCTGGTGTACGAGTACATGCCCAACGGAAGCCTCGGCGAGGTGCTCCACGGCAAGAAGGGCGGCCATCTGCAGTGGGCGACGCGGTACAAGATCGCCGTGGAGGCGGCCAAGGGCCTCTGCTACCTGCACCACGACTGCTCGCCGCCGATACTGCACCGCGACGTCAAGTCCAACAACATCCTCCTCGACACCGACTTCGAGGCGCACGTCGCCGACTTCGGCCTCGCCAAGTTCCTCAACGGCAACGCCGGCGGCTCCGAGTGCATGTCCGCGATCGCCGGTTCCTACGGATACATCGCTCCCGGTATGCATTACGGTCCTCCTCTGTTTTCATTCTCGCAAACATTTTTGGATTCAAATCATCGAGATTTTCAGGTCTAGTATGCTCTGATTGTTTTTACTGTGTGGCACCAACTGTGCTGCACATGCCCTGAAACTGAAGCCAGCCTCTCATCACTTTGTCGTTTAAATGGATCATCTTTGGGAATTGTTGGCATGGGATCTTATGTGGCCGCGTTATCTGTTTTGCGTCTGTTTTCAGAATATGCCTACACACTGAAGGTGGACGAGAAGAGCGACGTGTACAGCTTCGGCGTGGTGCTGCTGGAGCTGGTCACTGGACGCAAGCCGGTGGGCGAGTTTGGCGACGGCGTGGACATCGTGCAGTGGGTGCGGATGGCCACCGGGTCGACCAAGGAAGGCGTGATGAAGATTGCCGACCCGCGGCTCTCGACGGTGCCCATCCAGGAGCTGACGCACGTCTTCTACGTCGCCATGCTCTGCGTCGCGGAGCAAAGCGTCGAGCGGCCCACGATGCGGGAGGTGGTGCAGATCCTGGCCGACATGCCGGGGGCGACGTCGATGACCGCCGGCACGACGCGGTCGGAGGCCACCGTCGAAGGAGAGGAGGAGGAGCATCAGGACGGGCCACAGGAGTCGCCCGCGCAGCAGGATCTCCTCAGCATTTAGTGGCTGTACCTTTGTCGCGGCCCCTGTACCTTGTGGTGTACTCTTCGGAATGTGGTAGCGTGTCCGGATGCGTGTGCAGGAGGAGGCAGGCATGTGCTAGATTAGTGGTGTGGTGATAATGTTGTGGGTTAATTAATTAGACCTGTGTAATCTCTGTTGTAGTAGTGGTACTGTCTTGTACAAAGCAGTTAGTGGGTCTCGTCTCTCCAATTGAATCGAAGTGGTTTGTTTCTGAAATCACACGAAAAGAGGAGGCCGGAGGCAGCCCGTACGTGCACGGTTCGACGTCTGCTTGCTCGAACGCGTGCTTGGGTGACATGCATGCACAGGCACAGCGCAGCGCAGGCGCACTGGCGCGCCCACGTCAAGGGTTCGGGCAGGAGAGGGAGAGGACGCGCACGCTCGCTCGCTCCGGCCGGCCGTCGCTCTCCTGTAGCATGCATGCATGGGTTGCGGCCAAGTGAAATTGGCGCGTGCACGTGAACCGTCATCTTATCGCCTGTCCACCGTGTATGCGTTCACTTGCAGGCGTCAGACGAACCCGGGCCATGCTGCTGCTGCTGCTGCTGCTGCTGCTGGCATCTACACGCTCGCACGGCACACTTGTGTCGGGTTAGAAAGATGTTAGCTGCACTGTGCTGCCCTGGCCTGGCCGCCGTGTCTCGGAGCGTGTCTTTTCGTGCGCAAGGCACTCGTTTCATATGACTTTCCAGCAGCCTGCGCCACGCTGCAGAGCTCGCGAAAGCGAAACCGAGCCAGTCTGTGTAACACTGTAAAAACTGTCGGGGAATCAGGATACTTACCAGGCAGGCAAGGGCTGAATCGACGGTGATCGAGTTACCATGCGCGCGCCATTCTCTCAAGCGTGCCGTGCGTGTTAGTGGTAGTGGTGGTACGGCGTGCCCCGGCCGTGAGTGATGGGCTTGGACTGAGCACGTAGTCGGTCGGAATCGGAACTGATCATGCAGGGGCGAGGCAGGGGGAGCGACTGTGGCCGCGAGTGCGCTCCTACTGTTGCTATCCTGCGAGGAGTTCAGGCGCGTGATGTTGCGTGTGTGGTCACTTGTCGCGCACAGGTCACACCTGAGTCGTACCGGCGACGAGGCCGCCGAGAGAATCTTCTCATTTTGTCGTGGAAATCCGAGCACTCCTCCCCTGCCCCCTTCTTGTGCTTCGACACGACAGATTTTCTTGAGGTTTCCATCCTCCCAGCTTCCAACAGCTCTCTCTCTCTCTCTCTCACGGAAAAAATGGGCCCGGCACTAGCGAAAGGGCGAAAATGCATGTAATAGAACACACGATAAAAAATATTTTCCCGCTTTTTTTTTGAAATTTCAATAACCTCTGATTTCTTACATGCACATTAATTAATAAAGCCGTATACGTTTACATGATCAAATAGACAACAAGAAACACTGAATGAAAGGGGAGGCAAAGGTGACTTGAATCATGATCTCGATTTTCCTAGACCACGGAGCAAACCGACTCGGGCAAGAAAAGAAGACGGATATATCCAATAGCTTGATAAACCGAAACCCTCCTCTTCTACCCACTTCCCCGATCGTCTCCTCCTTCGCACTCCCTGATCTTCTCCTCTGCCCAATTGCCGCCGTTTACAACCACAAAGACATAGAAGTGGAATCTAAGAAGAAGAAGAAGAAGAAGAAGAAGAAGAAGAAGAAGAGAGTCGGGAAATTGAAGGGCAAGGAGAAAACAAAAGACGAGGAAGGAAGATCAAAACTCAAGATCTAGGACATTGACAAGGCTTCTAACACATGTTATTAAAAAATAATCTAAACCCTGCTTAGACAATCTGAATACAACATCATGGGAATTATGGCTCTAGAAGCTAGGATGCACAATCAAAACCAACATTAGCGCAAGCAAATGCATTGGATCAATCTGAAAAATTTGAAAACCCCCTACTTCTAAACCCCAATGTATGAATTACTTGATCTAGCTATTTATTGTAAAACATGAAGGGGGCATAGGCAATCATGAATTCAGGTATTTGCTATTACCCAAAAAGAAACGACCAAAAACTAAAACATAATATTTTCTAGAGAAGAATGAATTCATGGATTTAGTATTAGCGCTAAAAGAAACAAACTAAAAATGAAAACAAAATATTTTCTATGGAAGAACGAGTTCACGGACTTGGTATTACCCGAAAGAAACAGCCTAAATGAAATTGGAACTAAAAATGAATTGCGGGATGTGATATTACCCAAAAGAAACAACCAAATTGAAACTTAAACTAAAAATGAATTGCATACAACTACCTCTTTAATTGCACAGCGACATGATCACAACTACGGTGAGCACAATCATCATGGAAAAATCAATACTTCAAAACAACAATTTAAAGTTCTATCTACTGATGTTTTTTTTGCCAGGACTATGTAATGATGTTTACCTCGATTTAATTTCTATCCCCTTACTCGTTGTAAATTTGCAGGAATGTGATGCTTACACGACGAAAGGAGCACTTCAAGAAGAAGTTTAAGTGAATAACATGTATGGATGCAGAAAACTTATTGTTAAACTACAAAAAGCATAAAAAGAATTTCAAATTATATATTCTATAAAAATACATTAGGTATGATTTGCAGATAACCTATTCACAAAATATGAGAGAAAACATATACAAGGCTTATGGAATAAATATCTACAATGTCTCATCTACAAAGTGACAACGTTGATACAAACATACCATTCTATATGGAACTAGTACAAAGCATAGTGATATCGTGGGTAGTTTTTGTTTACAGTTCGGAAACAGAAAAAAGAATAAAAATCACACATCATTGGTGTTATGATGGAAACAAGCATATTAAGCATAACAAAAATAACTTATACCATTGTTGCTCTTTCACATGAACATACATCCAGAAATCTAGAATGCAACTAGGAAGAAAAGGCAAATGATAGTCATGAGACTCAGTATACAAAGAACATCATGAATATTCAATCACCCGAGCATTATGATGAATTTAATGGCCATGTCTTGGCAACTGATGATAGCACCTATAGTTATAGCAAAAATGAAGAAGAATTACCACAAGATATCTGACAAATGATAATCGGGAGAAATCATATAGATTAATGAAAAAGAAGCAAGAATTGTAGAAATCATGTAGAGTCATCAAAAACAGGGAGAATCATCAAAGATCACTTGAAGTGATCAGTGATGCATATGAAAAATGAGAAAGCTAGAAAATAATTTAAATTAAAGAAGAAAATGAGATGAGATGACATTGCTGGAGAAGACATCGCAATATACATTTGAAATGAAAGCACATAGAAAAGTGTCAGACTAAGTCAGGAAGCAGATAGCAACCATGTCCCTATGACGGGGGATTACATTTGAAATAAGCATGATGCACGCATAATACGTATTGTAGTTGCAAGTATAACATGCTTCTATGCCATTAAGCAAGAAATTACTCCTCAAGAAATATAGGAAGTGACTGCTCAGTCAAGAATTACACCGAAGTGCAACAGAATTGGAAAACCTCAAGACACAAACACGAAGAAGAGAAAAGCTAACAATTCAACAGGAGTTGTAGTTAAAAGAAAGAAATACAACATAGAGAGGAAAGTGCTGGAGAAAGATGGACTAACAAAGGGAAGGAGAGACACAATAACAAGGACAAACTACACATTGGAAATGGAAGTAACAAAAATCAAATGCGCATGGATTCTTCCTCTAATGTAGGAAGGTGTTGGGCCCCTAAATGCAGAGGTTTGAAGCAAACGACAATTTCCCTCAAGTGGATGACCTTAAAGTTCATCGAATACGTAAGAGCTTTGAATTGCAGCCTTTGAAGACATTTGAAATTTGGGATGGATTATGGCAATCCATTTTTTCAACCGACTTCTGTTTATTTTATTGTTTCTTTATTTTTTCCCTACTCTTATGAAAATTATCTCAACCTTTACCATGCAATATTTTTTGAGCCACCCCTTCCTCTTTTTTCCATCTCATGCTCTTTCTCCCCGATCTTGATCTTCATCGGTTGACAAATATGGTCGACGTCCATCTCGCCCAAAAGTGTAGCTCTTATGTGTACACTGTCATTAATATGTCTCCGCCGTATCTATAATTTTTGATTGTTTCATCCTAATATTATACAACTTTTATATACTTTTGGCAAAATTTTATATGATTTATTGGACTAAACTATTGATCCAGTGCCCAGTGCCAGTTCCTGTTTTTTGCATGTTTTTCGTATTGTAGAAAATCAATATCAAACGTAGTCCAAATGCAATAAAATTTTACGGAGAATTATTTTGGAATATTTGTGATTTTTGGGAGTTAATCACCGCAAACGGAGGCCCATGATACGTCTCCAACGTATCTATAATTTTTGATTGCTCCATGCTGTTTTATTATCAATCTTGAATGTTTTATATTCATTTTATAGTTATTTTATATCATTTTTTGGTACTAACCTATTGACATAGTGCCAAGTGCCACTTGCTGTTTTTCCCATGTTTTTTACATCGCAGAAAATCAATATCAAAAGGAGTCCAAATGCCACGAAACTTTATGGAGATTTTTTATGGACCAGAAGGAAGATATTGGGCCCTGGTTGCACCTGGGGGGAGTCCCTAGGAGGGGACAACCAACCAGGGCACGCCAGGAGGCCCAGGCGCGCCCTGGTGGGTTGTGCCCACCTCGGGTGCCCCCCGAACCGCCTCTTTGCTCTATAAATACCCAAATATTCCAGAAACCCTAGGGGAGTTGACGAAATATTCATTCAGCCGCCGCAGAGTCCATAACCACCAGATCCAATCTAGACACCATCTCGGATGGGGTTCACCACCTCCATTGGTGCCTCTCCGATGATGCGTGAGTAGTTCTTCGTAGACCTTCGGGTCCGTAGTTAGTAGCTAGATGGCTTTCTCTCTCTCTCTCTCTCGCTGAATTCTCAATACAATGGTATCTTGAAGATCCATATGATGTAACTCTTTTTGCGGTGTGTTTGTTTGGATCTAATGAACTTTGAGTTTATGATCAGTCATATATTTTTAGATCCATGAAAGTTATTTGAGTTTCTTTGATCTCTTATAGCCTCGTATTTCTTCTCCGATATTTGGGTTTTCTTTGGCCAACTTGATCTATTTATCTTGCAATGGGAAGAGGTGCCCGATAGTGGGTTCGATCTTACGGTGCTTGATCCCAGTGACAGAAAGGGAACCGACACGTATGTACCGCTGCTACTAAGGATAAAAAGATGGGATCTATATCTACGCAATATATAAACGAATCTTGTCTGTTGGTGTCAAAACCGACGGATCTCGGGTAGGGGGTCCCGAACTGTACGTCTAAGGTCGATGGTAACAGGAGACAGGGGACACAATGTTTACCCAGGTTCGGGCCCTCTCTATGGAGGTAATACCCTACTTCCTGCTTGATTGATCTTGATGAATATTAGTATTACAAGAGTTGATCTACCATGAGATCGTAATGGCTAAAACCCTAGAAGTCTAGCCTGTATGATTATGATTATGAGTGCCTCTCCGACTAACCCCGCCGGTTTATATAGACACCAGAGGAGACCAGGGTTGTACAAAGTCGATTACAGAGAAAGGAATCTTCATATCCAAATGCCAAGCTTGCAATCCACGCCAAGGAGAGTCCTATCCGGACACGGGAGAGAGTCTTTTGTCTTGTATCTTTGTGGCCCATCAGCCCGGCCCATGTCCAATAGGTCGGACGCCCGAGGACCCTTTAATCCAGGACTCCCTCAGTAGCCCCTGAATCAGGCTTCAATGACGAGGTGTCCGACGTGCAGATTGTCTTCGGCATTGCAAGGCGGGTTCCTTTTCCGAATACTCCAACGCATCCTTCAAACACCGAAAACATGTCCGGCTTTACAAAACAAGTTCCACACACAACCGTAGAGAGTATAATATTTCACGAGTGCAATCTGCTGACAGCTTTTTGTAGCGTGACATCACGTCCCTTCCCGGTCATTATTTCGAATCGTTTTTTAGCCTCTTGCTCCATATTTCGAGATGCGGTTTTATTGGCACGTCTTGTCGAAGCAGAGACCGTGTCCCCTTATTGCGGGATTCTCATCAATACGGGCGTGGGTAATCCAACCGTCCCGTCTATACGGCCCTTGGGGAATAAGCGAGTTTTAAGGCGAGTGGGGAGGCTGTCGAATCACGGGTTCCGGCAAAACCCTTAAGGTTTGAACTCTGGGGTGCGCGCGAAGTTCTCCCCCGATCGATCCACGTCCTAGGTTTGCTAAGATCTTGCAGACGAACTCGACGAACTCACAACACAAGGGACACAAGATTTATACAGGTCCGGGCCACCGTTGTGGTGTAATACCCTACTCAAGTGTGGTGGTGGTGGATTGCCTCTTGGGCTGAGGATGAACAATACAAAGGGGGAAGAACAGCCTCCTGAGGTCGAGGTGTTCTTGTGCTTGGCGAACTTGTGTGTGTGAGGATTCAATCAACTCGGGCCTAGTTAGGTTTCCTTCTACTGTGCGACTAGTCCTATTTATAGAGGCCCTGGTCCTCTCCCCAAATATTGAGCGGGAAGGGAGCCAACAACGGTCAATTTGAAACGGGAGAGCTAGTACAGCTTATCCTGACAAAAGTAGTCTTCGCCTGCAAAAGTCTCTGGTGGTGACGCCGCCTTGGGCTCCATGGTGACCTCCGTCTTGCCGTCCTGCTGGTCTTGGTCTCGTTGCACTGATATGGAAACCTTTGCTTGATGCCTCGGTACTCCGCGCATGCGCTTGCATCCTTTGTACCAAAGAGGAAACAAGGATGCTGCATGCGCTGGTGCCCGCCTGGTCTCGATCATCATGGCTCATGTCACGAGAACCTCGCGAGGTTCGCTTTGCCTTGATCTCTCCGCCCCTCGCGAGCCAACCTGGCGAGGCCACTCCTGAGGAGGTCTTGCGTCGCCCGCCTCGCGAGGCTTGGCCCCTCGTGAGGGTCTTGAATGCTTGTTGATGAAGATGGGCCGTACGGGCCCACGCACAGAGCCACGCCGTGGGCCGCAGGCAGGCAAGTCTGGGGACCCCCGTTCCCAGAACGCCGATAGTAGCCCCGGGCCCAAGGCGCGCTCGGGCTTGGCTTCGAGGCAAAGCCAAAGGTCAAGTGCGGAGCGCCGCGGGCCCCAATAGCCTGCGGCCTTGGTCGACGTGGGGCGGTTGATTGGACGTGGGCATCTCCGCTTCCCACGCTGCCTCGGCAACTGCCCGACTTGACAAGTCCCTATGACATGCAAGGAAAACCATCATTACCTGTGATCATCGGAGGCGCCGGTTGGCCTTCTCCTGCTATAAATGGGGAGGGGGCAGAGCCCCCGTCGCCATTTCTTCCCATTCTTCTTGCTTCTTCCTCCTCTGCTCCACCGCCGACATCGATGGCGCCCATTCGGAGGTTTTCTGTTGCGGAGAAAGGGAAGACTCCCCTCGACGGGCCGGCGCCGCTCCCGCCGAAGAAGAGGTCGGTTCACCGCCGCGACACAGCGTCGATGCAGGTGGTGACGAGGCCTTGGTGCGAGCGGCCTCCTCCTGAGTATCCGTTACCCCTGTACGCCCAAGCCGGGATCTCAGGAGGAAGGAGCGACGAGCGTCGGCGCGCGCGCCGAGGCCAAGGTCGACGTGCCACGGTAACGCGCGTCGCCGCTCCTGGAGTCCACGTCATGGACTCCTCGCGCGAGCTTGTGCTGTGGGCAGCGATGCCCACGGGCTCTTGGATCCGCTTCCCGCGGTTCTTCTGTGACGTAATGCCACCGAGGGGACCCCTCGAGCTCTGGTTGCAGCATGCTAGCTGCGACGCTCCAGCGACCGGAGCAGAGGTTGAAGTGTTCTCCCCCGGCAAGATCTTCATGACCCACGGCTGGGGTGAGGTCGCGTGGGTTTGCCGTGCGAAGGGCGCCCTCGTGATCCACTTTGATTACGACGGCGCCTCCACGCTGTCCTTCAAGGTCTTTGATGCGGAGGGTCGCCGTATGGAGTGCTGCCCTGGTGGGGAGCGCCAGGACGATGCGCGCCCCGCATGCGGCCCCTCTAGCAGCAGCAATTCTTGGGAGTCCAGTGGTTCTCCTAAGCTCTATGAGACTCCGGAGACGAGCGACGGCAGCTACGTGCCCCCGAGCTCTCGCCGTGCCTGAAGCAAGGCTGCAGCGTACATCCGCCGCCATCGCTAATCTGGATGGGGTTGGGGCTGGCCTCCCGTGGCCCACTATTGATGATGGCGTCGGCCGCGGGGGCGTGTAGATAGGATTCTCCTAAGTTCTCGTCTTTTGTTCCCCGCGAGGAATCAAGAAGTATCCCGTGGGGGCATGTAAAGGGTCTGTAATGTCTTTTTTTGATATTATCCTTATTATGGAAATTTGTGAACGCATGTCCTGTTTAGGCCCGGTCTCCCCTTTCCAACCTTGCGACGGCTTGTTGCTCTACGCTGACAGTTCCCGGTCCCCAGGCAAGCTGCAACCATCGCTGGTATGCCAGGTCGCGTGCCGTGGTCAAGGCCAGGAGGTGAGCGGCCCGAGGTCCAGTAAGAGCTCCTAAGGCGCGATGCTCAGGAGGTCCCCTTTAGCGCTCAGGCAGCCGTGGTAAGGTAAGAAAGGGAGGCGGCGTTGCCGCAACAGGACTGCGGCGAGCATGACCCCCAAACTTCAACAATTAGCCGGTCTGGGCGCGGGACTTATCTTGACGAGTCGGGGTTGATTCTTCGCGATGCACTAGGTTCGTGCGTAGGCATCCGCAGAGTAGCCAGGTCAGGCCCATAAGATCCTCCCCCTCTTCCCCACGCTCTCCTTCATGCTCTACGTCCTCAGGTCCCGGCCCTCGAGCGAGCTCAGCCGCCGCTGGTATGCCAGGTCGCTTGCCGTGGTCAAGGCTAGGGTGTGAGGGCTGGAGAGCCAGTAGGGGCTCCTGAGTCGCGATGCTCAGGAGCCCCCCTTTTAACGCGCAAGCGGATCGCACATGAGAAGAGGGAGCTCGCAGTGCCGCCTGCTGTCATTCTCACGAGATTCCTGCAAGCCAATACAAGGAGAAACACAGTTTGCCATCATGGTTGCCGGTCGGCCGCCGGTTACTCCACAAGGGAATAACGGCACTGAGGGCCTGGTGAGGTGACGTGCGCGGGGCGCGCCGCGAGCCAGAGCTCAGCCACTCAGGTTTATCGACATTGCAGGGACAGACCCGTGCACAAGCGTCGTGCCGGTGTGAGTAGCCCCCGTGGTGGGTGACGATCGAATAAGTAGTAGTCATAAGTAGATTAAGCATGGAAGCAGCATACTTAAGTAAATGCAAGGGAGATACATGCCACTGGGTCAGGCCCGAGCGGCTTGGGGATGATGCAGCCCGAGGGGCGCTCCCAGCGAGGTAAGCTAAACACATAAAAGGGATACATGCCACAGGGATGGACCCACACGGCCTGGGAATGACGCAGCCCTGGGGGCGCTCCCAGCTAAATAAACTTGGAAAATGTCACCTGGCTCTGTTGATGAAGGAGAGTTGGGCAGCTGAAGGTACGCGGAGAAGGGGTTGATCCTCATGAGCCACCCGTGCCCTGAGCCTCAGGAGGCTCTCGGGGTCCTGGTGGTTCCCCGAGGACCGTCTCCATCTTCGTCAGCACAACGTGGTGCCTGGCCTCCTGAGCCACCAGGATGCTCCGCAAGTTGCGCTGATAGGCGGTCGCCACGCTCGGCATGCCAAAAGGCAAGCGAACGTAGCTATGAGGTGGGCCCTCGCAGCGTCCCATGCACGAAGGCCAGAAACGCTCCTGAGAGGCGGCCTTGTTGAGCCCTGGGACATCGATGTAGACGCGCAGCTCGGCATCCTCGCCTGGATGGGGAGCTGCGCCTGGTGAGCGGCGGCCGCCGCGCATGGCCCTTGCGTCTTGCAGTTCCTGAGTGGTCTTGGTGATGAACTCCTGAGTGGTGGGTGCTCCTCACCCTGCGTCCTCCTGAGGGAAACGTGTCATGAAGCACACCTCCAAGTGGTGCCCAAGCGCCCCCCTCGTGAAGTTGGCAAAGTCTGAGGCCCTCCAGAAGAGAGCCCCCGAGCCCTGCCCGAGAGGGATGATGGGCGCGCTTTCCTATGCGATGGAGGGAGGTGCCCCAGAGCGGGCGCCGATCTTGACGAGGCGCCGCTGGCCTGAGGTCCTGCGCCGTGCAGCTGCTTCTTCTTCTTGGGGGTGGCGTCGGTGTCAAAACCGACGGATCTCGGGTAGGGGGTCCCGAACTATGCGTCTAAGGCGGATGGTAACAGGAGGTGGGGGACACGATGTTTACCCAGGTTCGGGCCCTCTCGGTGGAGGTAATACCCTACTTCCCGCTTGATTGATCTTGATGATATGAGTATTACAAGAGTTGATCTACCACAAGATCGTAGAGGCTAAACCCTAGAAGGTAGCCTATGGTATGATTGTTGTTGTCCTACGGACTAAACCCTCCGGTTTATATAGACACCGGAGGGGGCTAGGGTTACACAGATTCGGTTACAAGGGAGGAGATCTACATATCCGTATTGCCAAGCTTGCCTTCCACGCCAAGGAGAGTCCCATCCGGACACGGGACAAAGTCTTCAATATTGTATCTTCATAGTCCAACAGTCTGGCCAAAGGATATAATCTGGCTGTCCGGATACCCCCTAATCTAGGACTCCCCCAGTAGCCCCTGAACCAGGCTTCAATGACGATGAGTTCGGCGCACAGATTTGTCTTCGGCATTGCAAGGCGGGTTCTCCCTCCGAATACTCCATAGAAGATTTTGAACAAGGATTGTCCGGCTCTGCAAAACAAGTTCCACATACCATCGTAGAGAGAACAATATTTCCACAAATCTAATCTGCTGACACGTTTGGCGGCACACCACGACCCAGTCATTATTCGAACCGTTTTTCTCAACCAGCCTCGGTGCATATTCCGAGGCGGTTTCCTTGGCACGTCTTGTCGAAGTAGAGATCGTGTCCCCTTATTACGGGATTCTCATCAATACGGACGTGGGTAACCCAACCACGCCATCAATTACTGCGTTTGGGGAATAAGCGAGTTTACTAGGCAGGTGGGGGTGTATAGTTTCCTCCAGCCTTATAAAGGGATAAGGTTTCACCCTTTTCACCCACGCCTTCTTCCTCCTTGCTCATCCATTCTCGCGCACCCGAGCTCCAACACCCAAGTTTGGGCCTTTCTCCTCAAACCGTTCCAAGCATGTCCGGAGCGGGAGGCAAGTGGATGAAATCCTCCGTCACGGAGAAGGACATAAAAAAGCTATCGGGAGCCGGATACTTGGCCGCGGATATCGCGCATCGGCTGCCCAACACGGGGCAGATCGTTCCTACCCCGGAATCTCATGAGAGGGTAGTTTTTCTCACCCACTTCGTCCGCGGACTGGGATTTCCCCTCCACCCGTTCGTCCGCGGCCTCATGTTCTACTACGGGCTGGATTTTGATGATCTGGCCCCCAAACTTTATCCTCAACATCTCGGAGTTTACTTTCGTGTGCGAGGCCTTCCTCCGCATCCGGCCCCACTTCGGCCTGTGGCTGAAGACCTTCAATGTTAAACCGAAGGTAGTAGGCAGCCAACAAGCGGACTGCGGAGGCGCCATGGTAGGCAAAATGCCCAACGTCACATGGCTCGAGGGCTCCTATGTGGAGACCATAAAGGGGTGGCAATCGGGGTGGTTCTACACCACCGAGCCGCGCGACACCAACTGGGTGGCGGCCCCCGAGTTCCGATCTAGAATCCCCATGCGGCTCACCTCCTGGAAAGAGAAGGACCTGTCCTGGGGTGCCCCGGTAGAGCTGACCGGACTCCAGACCTACATCAAGAACATGATGAACAAGATCAAGCTCGTCAACGTGGTCCAGGTCATGCTCTTCCGCCGGATCCTCCCGTGTCAACAACGGGCATTCAATTTGTGGGAGTTCAACCCGGCCAAGCACCCGACTCTGCGCGAGCTCTTTGACACGACACACAAGGACGTCTAGAAGGTGTTGTTCAAGGGCGCCGAGGTGCCTCCTTCCCTCACCGAAGACCGCGGACTCAGCGCACAGCGCCATGCCAGTCCGGTAAGTTCTTTATACCTTATAGGGTATTTATTTTCCCCAGTTTAATCATGTGCGGGATCTAAGCTTCCATGCCTTTAACAGGACTGGGTGGAGACAGCGGAACAGATTAACTATCCAGCCCCCCTGCCCAAAGATCCAGCAGATGCTCTCCTAACGGAGATGCTGGCTCCGGCACCTTATGAGGTGCCAGAGAAGAAGACCAAGAAGAAGATCACGGGGACCCGAAAGGGTCTCCGGCGCGCGGTTGTGTCGGACTCATCGTCCGAACACTCCGGACCAAGAAGAAGATGGACGCCGAGAAGCTGGTGAAGGAGGGGCCGCCGCAGGGCAAGGAGCATCGCCACCCCGAAATGTATTAGGACGATGTCCTGAAGGGTGCCCGCCTTGTGGCGGAGGAGTGTACCAAAGATGTAATTTTTGAATGAACGCGCTCATGTGATCCTGTAATGTGAAAACTAGTTCATTTGCGCTATGCAACGCTTTTTGAATTTAAAATATTACCTTCTGTGCGGCCATTTATCAAATCTGGGAGTTGGCCAGTCGTCGGCTTCTGCTCCCATGCAGCTAGTACTGGGGTGTTCGGGATAAATCTGAGCACTCTTTTTCCCATTTTTGGGTCCTTCGAGGGAGGTGCTCAGCGCAACGAACCAGGCAATTGGACTATAATGCTTTATCACTCTCACTTAGCCATAGAAGTCTTCAATTTTAAATTTTGGCGAAGCCCCTAGTATTCGAAAGGCCGAATTTGGGGCACTATATATGCCTAAGTCTGATAAGGCCGACACCTCGCCCGAAGCGGAAAAAGTCTTGAAGGACTTGAGACCTCTCGAACAGCGACCAGCTCTCGCCTCATCATGACAGTCAGTTTTGCCTTTCTCTACTGAGGTTCTCGTCCAGAAGAACCGGGACACAATCACTGTAGTTCTCGTAGTGCTACCTTAGCCGATATAGCGCAACGTAAGGTACCAAAACATGGGAGCCGGGCAAACCCAACTATTGACCCAAGACATGATTCGGAGCTGATGCACATAATGCTATAAGTTCGGGGTGCCGCACTGTCGAAAGTGTTCGGACTTCTCACGCCGTATTATGGGGTATACGAAAGCCCCTGGCATACTGGCCGTACTAGAATGTACGGGTGCTGATTGTCGTAAATAAACATATATAAAAAAAGAATAGATAATGCAATAATAGACTAATGCTGTGCATTGTGTTTTAAAGAATACGTCGAAGCGTACTGATACAAGTAATGCAATAAGCAAAAAATAGGACTATTTGACATGTCCTATCCAAGGGCAAGCTGCGGACTGGTATTTAAAGCGGGTATTTTGCTCGTTATCAGAGACCACCTGGGGATTTCATTGTATGACGTAGCTTCCTGCCTCCTTGGTTGTTGTATTATGTGTCCGGCAATTGCACTGCCGGATAGGGCTTCCAGAGAGTAAGGTCCTGAAAGAGAGAAAATGATAAAGGTATTCAGCCCCTAGGGAGGTTGAGCCGAACTGTGGGACGTGCCTTGGTCGTGCCCCTGCTTATGCCCATGGTATTTTCAGTGCGTAATTATGTACGCGCGACACGGATTTCGCCGCTTGTCTGGGACTAGGACGGGGGCCGAATTGCTAGGCGAGCTGTGTGCGTGCCAGGCGATCCTGCTGCAGGTTACTCCGGACTCGCTTGACAGTGTCCGGGGGCTTTATCGCCAAATTGGTGGATTGCCTTAAGAGGCTGCTTTGTGCTTCTGCTGCGAGGGTCGCAGTGTGCTCCTCCATGCGGAGCGAGCGTTCTGTGTTTCCATTGACTGTTATGACCCCCTAGGTCCTGGCATCTTGAACTTGAGGTATGCGTAGTGCGGTACCGCATTGAATCTTGCAAATGCGGTTCGCCCGAGCAGTGCGTGATAGCCGTTGCGGAACGGGACAATATCGAATATTAACTCCTCGCTTCGGAAGTTATCCGGAGATCCGAAGACCACTTCCAGTGTGATTGAGCCTGTGCAATGGGATTCTACACCTGGGATGACACCCTTAAAGGTGGTCTTGGTGGGTTTGATCCTCGAGGGATCTATACCCATTTTGCGCACTGTGTCCTGATAGAGCAGGTTCAGGCTGCTGCCGCCGTCCATGAGGATTCGAGTGAGGTGAAATCCGTCAATGATGGGGTCTAAGACCAATGCGACAGATCCACCATGACGGATACTAGTGGGGTGCTCCCTGCGGTCGAAGGTGATCGGACAACAGGACCATGGGTTGAACTTTGGGGCGACGGGCTCCATCGCATAGACGTCCCTTAGTGCACGCTTCCGTTCCCTCTTGGGGATGTGGGTTGCGTATATCATGTTCACCGTCCTCACTTGTGGGGGGAACCTCTTCTATCCTCCCGTGTTTGGCGGCCGGGGCTCCTTCTCGTCGTCACTATGCAGCCCCTTGTCCTTGTTTTCGGCATTTAACCTGCCGGCCTGCTTGAACACCCAACATTCTCTGTTGGTGTGATAGGCTTGCTTATCGGGGGTCCCGTGTATTTGACACGAGCGATCGAGTATGCGGTCCAAACTGGACGGGCCCGGAGTACTTCTTTTGAATGGCTTTTTCTGCTGACCGGATTTAGAGCCACCAAATCCGGCATTGACTGCCGTATCCTCGGCGTTATCGCCGTTGTAGCGACGCTTGTGTCTGCTACGACGTGGTCTGCCGTTACTATCCTTGGTATCTGAAGTGCCAAGATTCCTTGATATGTTGTTGCTGCGAGCCAACCAGCTATCCTCTCCCGCGCAAAAGCGGGTCATGAGTGTCGTGAGGGCTGCCATAGACTTCAGCTTTTCCTGGCCGAGGTGCCGGGCGAGCCACTCTTCACGTGATGTTATGCTTAAATGCCGCTAAGGCCTCTGCATCCGGACAGTCGACAATTTGGTTTCTCTTGGTTAGGAACCGTGTCCAGAATTGCCTGGCCGATTCCCCCTGCTGCTGAGTTATATGGCTCAAGTCATCGGCATCCGGTGGTCGCACATAAGTGCCTTGGAAGTTGTCAAGGAATGCATCTTCCAGATCCTCCCAACAGCCAACGGAGTCTGCTGGCAAGCTATTCAGCCAATGCCGAGCTGGTCCTTTGAGTTTCAGTGGGAGGTACTTGATGGCATGTATATCATCACCGCGGGCCATGTGGATGTGGAGGAGGAAATCCTCGATCCATATTGCGGGATCTGTTGTATCATCTTATGATTCGATATTTACGGGTTAAAAACCCTCTGGGAATTCATGATCCATTACTTTGTCAGTGAAGCATAGGGGGTGTGCAGCGCCTCTATGCTGGGCTATATCACGACGCAGTTCATATGAGTCTTGTGTGCTGTGTTCGGCCCGGCCGGATTTACTGTTAGTGTATCCGGCGTGACGGTCATTGTGCCGCGTAGGTGCGCGCCCCCGTGATCCGTAGATCGATCTTGCGTGTTTTGCCCTGTTTTCCAATACGTCTCGCAGGTCCCGCGTGTTGCCCTGGGCCTTGGTATTTTTATTTGAGTGGCGGCAGGGTGCAGGCTGAGTTTCAGGCTGAAATGCCTCTCTGTCCCGGCCACGAGATGGCCGATCAGCCGCATCGTAAGCTGGTGATGTAGGTTTCAATGCTTCCTCCTCGAGTCGGGGTGGCAACCTGCGCTTTGGGTAACCCTTGGAGGGGCGTTCGAGTTCATATTCCTCGGCCGCAAGGACTTCAGTCCATCTGTCTACCAGCAAATCTTGATTAGCTCGAAGCTGTTGTTGCTTTTTCTTCAGGCTATTTGCTGTGGCTATTAGCCGGCGCTTAAAGTGCTCCTGCTCGACGGGATCCTCAGGCACGATAAATTCTTCGTCGCCGAGGCTCACCTCGTCTTCGGAGAGAGGCATGTAATTGTCATCCTCCGCTTCTCCGTCTGCTGCCCGCTCAGGAGGGCTGGCTTGTTCATCCTCCCGCTCTAAATCTTGCTGGAGGGGATTGTCGCCGTCTTCGGCACTGCCTGGAGTGTTATTGTCTCTTGTGCCGGTATCACTACTTTTGCTATGGCAAGACTTAGAGCGGCGTCGCTGACGTCGGTGCTTGGGTTGCTTCTTGGAGGGGTCATCCTCCGCTGTCTTATCGCCATTGCCTTCTTTGGGTGCATCCACCATGTATATATCATATGATGAGGTGGCGGTCCAGTGCCCTGTGGGCAGTGGTTCTTGTTCGTCTCCTGCATCGTCGTCCATACCATCGATGTCTTCGGAGTCGAAGTCGATCATGTCGGTTAAATCGTCGACAATGGCTACTAAGTGGGTGGTGGGCGGGGAGTGCATTTCTTCGTCGTCTGCATCCCATTCTAGCCGGACATAGTTCGGCCAAGGTTCTCCCGATAAGGAGAGAGACCTTAACGAGTTTAGCACATCGCCGAAGGGCGAGTGCTAAAAGATATCCGTGGAGGTGAACTCCATGATCGGCGCCCAATCGGATTCGATAGGCATGGGCGCAGGCGGCTCGGAGTCCGTGGCCAGAGATGAATCCAGTGGTTCGGCATCACGGCTCTCGTGGGGGGTAAGGTCAGTATCCGGCTCTACCGCCGCTGAGAGTACGGCCTCCGTGGCGGGGTCTATCCACCCGTCCCTGGATGGCTCAATTTGCTCCGGATTGAAGGCCAGAGTAGTTGCTGGTGTGATCTCCCGAACACCGTCCGACGGCAGAGCTATATCATGCTCGTCGTGATCATGTAGCGCACCTGGCAAGGGCTCGAATCCGTCGAAGATCAAGTCTCCGCGGATGTTGGCAGTATAATTCAAGTTTCCGAACCTGACCTGGTGGCCAGGGGCATAGCTCTCGATCTGCTACAGATGACCAAGCAAGTTGGCCCAGAGTGCGAAGCCGCCGAATACAAAGATCTGTCTGGGGAGGAAGACCTCAGCCTGGACCGCATCGTTCCCGATGATCGAAGGAGCCATCAAGCCTTACGGTGACGGCACAGTGGAACTCTCAATGAAAGCACCAATATCGGTGTCAAAACCGGCGGATCTCGGGTAGGGGGTCCCGAACTGTGCGTCTAAGGCGGATGGTAACAGGAGGCGGGGGACACGACGTTTACCCGGGTTCGGGCCCTCTCGGTGGAGGTAATACCCTACTTCCTGCTTAATTGATCTTGATGATATGAGTATTACAAGAGTTGATCTACCACGAGATCATAGAGGCTAAACCCTAGGAGCTAGCCTATGGTATGATTGTTGTTGTCCTATGGGCTAAACCCTCCGGTTTATATAGACACCGGAAGGGGCTAGGGTCACACAGAGTCAGTTACAAGGGAGGAGATCTACATATCCGTATTGCCAAGCTTGCCTTCCACGCCAAGGAGAGTCCCATACGGACACAGGACGAAGTCTTCAATCTTGTATCTTCATAGTACAACAGTCCGGCCAAAGGATATAATCCGGCTGTCCGGATACCCCTTAATCCAGGACTCCCTCAGTGGCCTCAGGAGGGCGCTCGCCCGTGCTATCGGGGTCGTGGATTGCTGCAGCTAGGAAGGAATGCTCAAGGGAGCACACCGCATCTCTTTCTTCGCACGAGACTGTGATGATTCCGCCGCTTCCCGATATCTTGAGGACATTGTAGCCATGATGGGTCACCGCCATGAACTTGGCCAGGGCTGGATACCCGAGGATCGCATTATATGGCAAGCGGATGTAGGCGACGTCGATGTCGATGAGCTCGGTGCGGTAGTTGTTGCGTTCTCCGAAGGTGACAGGGAGGCGGACCTACCCTATCGGTGTGGTGGAACCGTCGGTCACTCCTGAGAAAGGCTTGGTAGGCTAAAGCTGGTCATACGGCACTTGGAGGTTGTCGAACGTGTCGACGGACAGGATGTTGAGCCCTGCGCCACCGTCGATGAGGGTCTTGGTGACTTGCACGTTGCTGATAACTGGTGAACAAAGCATTAGGAGGACACCTGCAGTAGCTGCGCACTTGAGTTGATCTGCTGAACTGAATGTGATGGGGCACTTGGACCATCTGAGCGGGTGCGTGGCCTCGAGCTTGGGAAGGACTGCATTCACTTCACGAGCAAACTGCTTGAAGATACGCTACAAGGTTGGGGCTTGAGCTCCTCCCAAGATGCAGGCGATAGCACGCGGCTCCTGAAAGCCCCCAGCCCCCTCGTCTTGATGGTGGTCGTCATTCCTTCTTGGAGGTGGCGGTAGTGGGGGAAGACCGGCGTTGCCCTGAGGACGATCCTCGCGAGCCTGGTCCCTCCAGGCACTCTCGCGAGGCTGATCCTGCCAGCGGTCCTCGCGAGGCCGGTCGCGCCACTCCTGGCACGGGTCGCGGTCATCCCAGCGTCCGCCACCACGTCCTACTCCTCGCCCGTAGACCCGGTCGTTGCGCTCGGGGCGTCGACCAAAGCGTCCTTCTCGAATGGCTCTGAGCTCCTGGCAGTCGCTGGTGTTGTGGCTATGCAGGTTATGGAAGGTGTAGATCGGTCGGCTGCTCTTGGATGACTCGGGCTGGTCCCTGCCGCGCTTCATGTCCGGCTCCACCGCGAGCACGGCTGCTCCCTTGCGCTTCACGTCCTTGGCCTTGGCTTTCTTCTCTTCCGGTTCCGCAGCCAGGAGCTCGAGGAGGGAGAGGCGCCCCTCCTCAGCTCTTGCGCACTTGGTCGCCAGGTTGAACAGTTCTAGAGACGTGCAAAGCTCCTCGTGGATGGCGAGATCTTCTTTCATCTTGACGTCATGGATGCCATCAAAGAACGCGTAGATGATGGCCTCGTCCGTCACCTTGGGAATCTTGAGGCGAACGTTGTTGAAGCGCTGGATGTATTTCTGGAGGGTCTCTCCTGGTTGTTGCTTGACGCGGCGTAGGTCACCCTGTTGGGGAACGTAGCAGAATTTAAAATTTTCTACACATCACCAAGATCAATCTATGGAGTCGTCTAGCAACGAGGGACAGGGGAGTGCATCTACATACCCTTGTAGATCGCTAAGCGGAAGCGTTCAAGTGAACGGGGTTGATGGAGTCGTACTCGTCGTGATCCAAATCACCGATGATCCTAGTGCCGAACGGACGGCACCTCCGCGTTCAACACACATACAACCCGGGGATGTCTCCTCCTTCTTGATCCAGCATGGGGAGAGGATAAGTTGAGGGAAAACTCCGACAACACGACGGCATGGTGGTGATGGAGCTCGTGCTTCTCTGGCAGGGCTTCGCCAAGCACTACGGAGGAGGACGATGTGTTGGAGGAGGGAGAGGGCTGTGCCAGGGGAAGGGTGCGGCTGCCCTCTCTCTCCCTCACTATATATAGGGGGAAGGGAGGAGGGGGAGGCGCCCTAGGGTTCCCTAGGGGAGGGGCGGCGGCCACAGGGGAAAACCTAGATGGGTTTGGGCGCCCCCACCCCCTAGGAAACTTGCCCCCCAAGCCGGGAGGGCCGGTTGCCCTAGGGGTGGCACCGAACCTTAAGTGTGTAGACCCTACGGGCTCAGGAACCATGCAGACATGACCGAGACACCTCTCCGGCCAATAACCAATAGCGGGATCTAGATACCCATATTGGCTCCCACATGTTCCACGATGATCTCATCGGATGAACCACAATGTCGCGGATTCAATCAATCCCGTATACAATTCCCTTTGTCAATCGGTACGTTACTTGCCTGAGATTCGATCGTCGGTATCCCAATACCTTGTTCAATCTCGTTACCGGCAAGTCACTTTACTCGTACCGTAATGCATGATCCCGTGACCAACTCATTAGTCACATTGAGCTCATTATGATGATGCATTACCGAGTGGGCCCAGATATACCTCTCCGTCAAACGGAGTGACAAATCCCAGTCTCGATTCGTGCCAACCCAATAGACACTTTCGGAGATACCCGTAGTGCACCTTTATAGCCACCCAGTTACGTTGTGACGTTTGGTACACACAAAGCATTCCTACGGTATCCGGGAGTTGCACAATCTCATGGTCTAAGGAAATGATACTTGACATTAGAAAAGCTTTAGCATACGAACTACACAATCTTGTGCTAGGCTTAGTATTGGGTCTTGTCCATCACATCATTCTCCTAATGATGTGATCCCGTTATCAATGACATCCAATGTCCATGGTCAGGAAACCGTAACCATCTATTGATCAACGAGCTAGTCAACTAGAGGCTTACTAGGGATATGGTGTTGTCTATGTATCCACATATGTATCTGAGTTTCCTATCAATACAATTCTAGCATGGATAATAAACGATTATCATGAACAAGGAAATATAATAATAACTAATTTATTATTGCCTCTAGGACATATTTCCAACAGTCTCCCACTTGCACTAGAGTCAATAATCCAGTTCACATCGCTATGTGATTAACACTCAAGGTCACATCCCCATGTGACTAACACCCAAAGAGTTCTGGGTTTGATCATGGGATGCTTGTGAGAGATGTTATAGTCAACGGGTCTGAACCTTTCAGATCCGTGTGTGCTTTACAAATCTCTATGTCATCTTGTAGATGCAGCTACCATGCTCTATTTGGAGCTATTCCAAATAACTGTTCTACTATACGAATCCGGTTTACTACTCAGAATCATCCAGATTAGTGTCAAAGATTGCATCGGCGTAACCCTTTACGAAGAACTCTTTTACCACCTCCATAATCGAGAAAATTCCTTAGTGCACTAGTTACTAAGGATAACCTTGACTGTTGTCCTGTGATCCATTCCTAGATCACACTTTTACCCCTTCAGGTGCGGTACACAACATAGCATACTTTAGAGCCTACGTCTAAAGCATAGGGGACGACCTTCGTCCTTTCTCTCTATTCTGTCGTGGTTGAGTCTTACTCAATACTCATACCTTATAACACAGCCAAGAACTCCTTCTTTGCCGATCTATTTTTGAACTACTTCAAAATCTTGTCATGGTATGTGTTCGTTTGAAAGTACTATTAAGCGATTTTGATCTATCCTTATAGTTCTTGATGCTCAATGTTCAAGTAGCTTAATCCAGGTTTTCCATTGAAAACCACTTTTCAAATAACCCTGCATGCTTTCCAGAAATTCTACATCATTTTTGATAAACAATATGTTAACAACATATACTCATCAAAATTCTATAGTGCTCCCACTCACTTCTTTGGAAATACAAGTTTCTCATAAACTTTGTATAAATCCAAAATCTTTGATCATCTCATCAAAGCGTACATTCCAATTCCGATATGCTTACTCCAGTCCTTAGAAGGATTGCTAGAGCTTTGCATACTTGTTAGCATCTTTCAGGATTGACAAAACCTTATGGTTGTATCACATACAACCTTTCCTCAAGAAAATCATCGAGGAAACAATGTTTTGACATCCTATCTGCAAGATTTCATAAATAATGCAGTAACTGCTAACATAATTTCAACAGACTCTTAGCATCGCTACGAGTGAGAAAGTCTCATCATAGTCAACTCCTTGAACTTGTCGGGAAACATCTTAACGACAAGTCGAGCTTTCTTAATGGTGACACTTACCATCATTGTCCATCTTCCTTTTAAAATCCATCTGTACCCAACAGCCTTACGACTATCAAGTAGTTCTTTCAAAGTCTACACTTTGTTTTCATACATGGATCCTCTCTCGGATTTTATGGCCTCGAGCCATTCGTTGAAATCCGGGCCCACCATCGCTTCTCCATAGCTCGTAGGTTCATCGTTGTCTAGCAACATGACTTCCAAGACATGATTACGTACCACTCTGAAGTATTACATATCCTTGTCGTCCTACGAGATTTGGTAGTGACTTGGTCCGAAGTTTCATGATCACTATCATAAGCTTCCACTTCAACTGGTGTAGGTGCCACAGGAACAACTTCCTGTGCCCTGCTACACACTAGTTGAAGTGACGGTTCAATAACCTCATCAAGTCTCCACCATCCTCCCACTCAATTCTTTCGAGAGAAACTTTTCCTCGAGAAAGGACCCGATTCTAGAAACAATCCTTATTGCTTTCGGATCTGAGACAGGAGGTATACCCAACTATTTTGGATGTCCTATGAAGATGCATTCATCCGCTTTGGGTTCGAGATTATCAGTTTGAAACCTTTTCATATAAGCGTCGCAACCCAATTTTTTTTTAAGAAACGACAGCTTAGGTTTCTCTGAACCATAGTTCATACGGTGTCGACTCAAACGGAATTGCGTGGTGCCCTATTTAAAGTGAATGCGGTTGTCTCTAATGCCTAACCCATAAACTATAGTGGTAATTCGATAAGAGACATCATGGTATGCACCATATCCAATAGGGTGCAGTTATGATGTTCGGACACACCATTACACTATAGTGTTCCAGGCGGTATTAGTTGTGAAACAATTTCCACAATGTCTTAACTGTGTGCCAAACTCGTAATTCAGATATTCATCTCTATGATCATATCATAGATATTTTATCCTCTTGTCACGATGATCTTTCAACTTCACCCTGAAATTACTTGAACCTTTCAATAATTCAGACTCGTGATTCATCAAGTAAATATACAACATCTACTCAAATCATCTATTAAGTAAGAACATAACGATATCCACTACATGCCTCAGCACTCATTGGACTGTACACATCAAGATGCATTATTTCCAACAAGTCGCTTTCTTGTTCCATCTTACTGAAACGAGGCCTTTCAGTCATCTTGCCCATGCGGTATGATTTGCATGTCTCAGGTGATTCAAAATCAAGTGAGCCCAAACGATCCATCTGTATGGAGTTTCTTCATGCATATATACCAATAGGCATGGTTCGCATGTCTCAAGTGATTCAAAATCAAGTGACTCCAAAGATCCATCAACATAGAGCTTCTTCATGCGTTTTATACCATTATGACTCAAATTGCAGTGCCACAAGTATGTGGTACTATCATTACTATGTTATATCTTTTGGCATGAACATATGTATCACTGCGATCGAGATTCAATAAACCATTCATTTTAGGTGCAATACCATTGATGGTATGATTCAAATAAACGGAGTAACCATTATTCTCCTTAAATGAATAACCGCATTGCGATAAACATAATCCAATCATGTCTATGCAAACACCAAATAACAATTATTTAGGTTTAACACCAATATCGATGGTAGAGGGAGCATGCAATGCTTGATCACATCAACCTTGGAAACACTTCCAACACATATCGTTATCTCACCTTCAGCTAGTCTCCGTTTATTCTATAGCCTTTTATTTCGAGTTACTAACACTTAGCAACTGAACCGGTATTTTAATACCCTGGTGCTACTAGGAGTACTAGTGAAGTACACATTATAATGTATATCCAATATACTTCTATCGACCTTGCCAGCCTTCTCATCTACCGAGTATCTAGGGTAGTTCTGCTTCAGTGACCGTTCCCCTTATTACAGAAGCACTTAGTCTCGGGTTTGGGTTCAACCTTGAGTTTCTTCACTAGAGCAGCAACTGATTTGCCATTTCATGAAGTATCCCTTCTTGCCCTTGGCCTTCTTGAAACTAGTGGTTTTACTAACCATCAACAATTGATGCTCCTATTTGATTTCTACTTTGGTGGTGTCAAACATTGCGAATAGCTCAAGGATCTTCATATCTATCCCTGATATGTTATAGTTCATCACGAAGCTCTAGTAGCTTGGTGGCAGTGACTTTGGAGAACCATCACTATCTCATCTGGAAGATTAACTCCCACTCGATTCAAGCGATTGTAGTATTCATACAATCTGAGCACACGCTAAACGATTGAGCTTTTCTCCTTAGTTTGCAGGCTTAAGAAACTTGTCGGAGGTCTTACACCTCTTGACGTGGGCACGAGCCTGAAATCCCAATTTCAGCTCTTGGAACATCTCATATGTTCTGCGATGTTTCAAAATGTCTTCGGTGCCCCAATTCTAAACCGTTTAACATTAGGCACTGAACTATCACGTAGTCATCAAAACGTGTATGTCAGATGTTCGCTACATCCACAAACGACGCTCGAGGTTCAGCACACCGAGCGGTGCATTAAAGACATAAGCCTTCTGTGCAGTAATGAGGACAATCCTTAGAATACAGACCCAGTCCGCATAATTGCTACTGTCAACTTTCGACTACATTTTCTCTAGGAACGTATCTAAAACAGTAGAACTAAAGCGTAAGCTACGACATAATTTGCAAAGTCCTTTTGACTATGTTCATGATAATTTAGTTCATTTGATTATTTAATGAACTCCCACTCAGATAGACATCCCTCTAGTCATCTAAGTGATACATGATCCGAATCAACTAAGCCGTGTCCGATCATCACGTGAGACGGACTAGTCATCATCGGTGAACATCTTCATGTGGATCGTGTCTTCTATACGACTCATGTTTGACATTTCGGTCCTCCATGTTCCGAGGCCATGTCTGTACATGCTAGGCTCGTCAAGTCAACCTAAGTGTTTCGCATGTGTTCTGAGGCCATGTCTGTACATGCTAGGCTCGTCAACACCCGTTGTATTCGAACGTTAGAATCTATCACACCCGATCATCATGTGGTGCTTCGAAACAACGAACCTTCACAACGGTGCACAGTTAGGAGAACACTTTTCTTGGAATTTTAGTGAGGGATCATCTTATTTAAGCTACCGTCGTTCTAAGCAAATAAGATGTAAAACATGATAAACATCACATGCAATCAAATAGTGACATGATATGGCCATCATCACTTCGCTCCTTTTGATCTCCATCTTCGGAGCTCCACGATCATCATCGTCATCGGCATGACACCATGATCTCCATCATCGTGTCTTCATGAATTGTCTCGCCAACTATTACTTCTACTACTACAACTAACGGTTAGCAATAAAGTAAAGTAATTACATGACGTTTATGTTGACACGCAGGTCATAAATAAATTAAGACAACTCCTATGGCTCCTGCCGGTTGCCATACTCATCGACATGCAAGTCATGATTCCTATTACAAGAACATGATCAATCTCATACATCACATATCATTCATCACATTCTTTCTGGCCACATCACATCACATAGCATACCCTGCAAAAACAAGTTAGACGTCCTCTAATTGTTGTTGCATGTTTTTACGTGGTTGCTATGGGTTTCTAGCAAGAACGTTTGTTACCTACGCAAAACCACAACGTGATATGCCAATTTCTATTTACCCTTCATAAGGACCCTTTTCATCGAATCCGATCCGACTAAAGTGGGAGAGACAGACACCCGCTAGCCACCTTATGCAACTAGTGCATGTCAGTCGGTGGAACCTGTCTCACGTAAGAGTACGTGTAAGGTCGGTCCGAGCCGCTTCATCCCACGATGCCGCCGAATCAAGATAAGACTAGTAACGGCAAGTAAATTGACAAAATCGACGCCCAAAACAACTTGTGTTCTACTCGTGCATAGAAACTACACATAGACCTAGCTCATGATGCCACTGTTGGGGAACGTAGCAGAATTTTAAAATTTTCTACGCATCACCAAGATCAATCTATGTAGTCGTCTAGCAACGAGGGAGAGGGGAGTGCATCTACACACCCTTGTAGATCGCTAAGCGGAAGCGTTCAAGTGAACGGGGTTGATGGAGTCGTACTCGTCGTGATCCAAATCACCGATGATCCTAGTGCCGAACGGACGGCACCTCCGCGTTCAACACACGTACAGCCCAGGGACGTCTCCTCCTTCTTGATCCAGCAATGGGAGAGGACAAGTTGAGGGAAAACTCCGACAACACGACGACATGGTGGTGATGGAGCTCGTGGTTCTCCGGCAGGGCTTCGTCAAGCACTACGGAGGAGGATGATGTGTTGGAGGAGGGAGAGGGCTGCGCCAGGGGAAGGATGTGGCTGCCCTCTCTCTCCCTCACTATATATAGGGGGAAGGGAGGAGGGGGAGGCTCCCTAGGGTTCCCTAGGGGAGGGGCGGTGGCCACAGGGGAAACCCTAGATGGGTTTGGGCGCCCCCACCCCCTAGGAAACTTGCCCCCCAAGCCGGGAGGGGCGGCTGCCCTAGGGGTGGCGCCCCCACCTCTCCTGGTTACGTGAGATGGGGTGGGAGGGGCGCTTAGCCCCTTAGTGGGCTGATGTGCCCCTCCCCTTGGCCCATAAGGCCCCCCAACGCTTGCCGGGGCCTCCGAAACCTCTTTCAGACACGCTGGTCGTCACCCGGTACGCCCAGAACAATTCCGGACTCCAATACCCTTCGTCCAATATATCGATCTTCGCCTCCGGACCATTCTGGAGTTCCTCCTCACGTCCGGAATCTCATCCTGGACTCCGAACAACCTTAAGTAACCACATACTATTTCCCATAACAACTCTAGCGTCACCGAACCTTAAGTGTGTAGACCCTACGGGTTCGGGAACCATGCAGACATGACCGAGACACCTCTCCGGCCAATAACCAATAGCGGGATCTGGATACCCATATTGGCTCCCACATGTTCCACGATGATCTCATCGGATGAACCACAATGTCGCGGATTCCATCAATCCCGTATACAATTCCCTTTGTCAATCGGTACGTTACTTGCCCGAGATTCGATCGTTGGTATCCCAATACCTTGTTCAATCTCGTTACCGGCAAGTCACTTTACTCGTACCGTAATGCATGATCCCGTGACCAACTCATTAGTCACATTGAGCTCATTATGATGATGCATTACTGAGGGGCCCAGAGATACCTCTCCGTCATACGGAGTGACAAATCCCAGTCTCGATTCGTGCCAACCCAATAGACACTTTCGGAGATACCCGTAGTGCACCTTTATAGCCACCCAGTTACGTTGTGACGTTTGGTACACACAAAGCATTCCTACAGTATCCGGGAGTTGCACAATCTCATGGTCTAAGGAAATGATACTTGACATTAGAAAAGCTTTAGCATACGAACTACATGATCTTGTGCTAGGCTTAGTATTGGGTCTTGTCCATCACATCATTCTCCTAATGATGTGATCCCGTTATCAATGACATCCAATGTCCATGGTCAGAAAACCGTAACCATCTATTGATCAACGAGCTAGTCAACTAGAGGCTTACTAGGGACATGGTGTTGTCTATGTATCCACACATGTATCTGAGTTTCCTATCAATACAATTCTAGCATGGATAATAAACGATTATCATGAACAAGGAAATATAATAATAACTAATTTATTATTGCCCCTAGGGCATATTTCCAACACACCCGCGGCCGGCGGGCGGTCACGAGTGCCCTGGAAGTTGGCAAGGAAACGGTTGCGCATCTCGTCCCAGGAGGAGATCAAGCCTGGAGGCAGGTTTAGGAGCCATGAGCGGGCGCCATCCTTGAGAGCCATGGGGAACTAGTTCGCCATGACTTTCTCGTCTCCAATGGCCGCCTCGATGCTCAGCTCGTAGAGCTACAGGAACTCCGCGGGGTCGGGGGTGCCGTCGTAGCGATGTGGTATGTCCGGCTTGAACTTTCCAGGCCAGGCGCCGCTACGCAGCTCGGGAGTGAAGGCGTGGCAGCCTGCCGTTGTCACAGGGGCTCAGCGCTGGTGGAGAACTTGTTCTTGATGGGGTCTCCGCACCGCCACCGCAGGTGGCGCACGGTCTTGCCGTGGTGGTGTAGGGAGCGCGGGGGCGTTTTCTCGTGGCCGTGGGACCTCTTGGTAGCTTCTTTCTTCTTGCACAGGCACCGGACGCGGCAGGTCGCGCCGTGGGGCCGCTCGCCTGGGCGCCAAGACTCCGTCTTGGGGCAAAGGTGGTGGAGGGGCTCCATGGGCCACGCCGCCCATGGCTGACGGAGGACGAGGCAGCGAGAGGGACGGCGCAGGGGAGCCCCCCTGCGGCGCTTACAAGCTCGGCGATGCGGTCGAGCCAGTCCTCATAGAGGTCGTCGATGGGGCAGTAGCGCAGGAGCTCGCGCGCCATGCGCAGAGCATCCTGCGCATCCACGGGAGCGCGACGAGCATGGGATGACAAGCCGGCCGGTGTCAGCAATGGAGTGGCGGTGCGGCCGTCCCGCCGCACCGAGGGGTGCAGCGAGGATGCTTGCTGCTCGTTCCCCGTCGGGCCGATGGCGGCGTTGGCGGCAGGCGACGGAGAATGACGGGGTGGCCCGCCGACAGGAGCCGTCTGAGCAAGGCGGGCGGCGAGGGCAGCCCGGCGCTCAGCGCAAGCACGGCGAGCGTCCGCCATGGATACGATGAAGCAACGAAGCGCAGATCGAAGGGAAGGAGGCTTTGGCGCACCCCTACCTGGCGCGCCAAATGTTGGATCACGGGTTTCGGTAAAACCCTTAAGTTTCGAACTCTGGGGTGCGCGCGAAGTTCTCCCCCGATCGATCCACGCCCTAGTTTTGCTAAGATCTTGCGGACGAACTCGACGAACTCACAACACAAGGGACACAAGATTTATACTGGTTCGGGCCACCGTTGTGGTGTAATACCCTACTCCAGTGTGGTGGTGGTGGATTGCCTCTTGGGCTGAGGATGAACAGTACAAAGGGGGAGAACAGCCTCCTTAGGTTGAGGTATTCTTGTGCTTGGCGAACTTGTGTGTGTGTGAGGATTTGATCAGCTCGGGCCTGGTTAGGTTGGCTTCTACTGTGGCGACTAGTCCTTTTTATAGAGGCCCTGGTCCTCTCCCCAAATATTGAGCGGGAAGGGAGCCAACAACGGCCAATTTGAAAGGGGACAACTAGTACAGCTTATCCTGACAAAAGTAGTCTTCGCATGCAAAAGGCTCTGGTGGTGACGCCGCCTTGGGCTCCATGGTGACCTCCGTCTTGCCGTCCTGCTGGTCTTGGTCTCGTTGCACTGATATGGAAACCTTTGCTTGATGCCTTGGTACTCCGCGCCTGCGCTTGCCTCCTTTGCACCAAAGATGAAACAAGGACGCTGCATGCGCTGGCGCCGCCTGGTCTCGACCGTCATGGCTCACGTCACGAGAACCTCGCAAGGTTCGCCTTGCCATGATCTCTCCGCCCCTCACGAGCCAACCTGGTGAGGCCGCTCCTGAGGAGGTCTTGCGTTGCCCGCCTCGCGAGGCTTGGCCCCTCGCGAGGGTCTTGAATGCTTGTTGATGAAGATGGGCCGTACGGGCCCACGCGCAGAGCCACGCCGTGGGCCGCAGGCAGGCAAGTCTGGGGACCCCCGTTCCCAGAACGCCGACAGAGGCACTTGATATTTGCTGCCTTTATAAGGAGATAAGGGTTCACCCTTTTCCACCCATGCCTTCTCTCTCTCTGCCTACCCATTCTCGAGCTCCAACGCCCAAGTTCTCATCCTTTCCGCCTCAAGAAAGCACTCCAGCCATGTCCAGATCTGGAGCGCAGGCAAGTGGATGGTTTCCTCCGTCAAGGAGAAGGACATCACCAAGCTCCGGGAGGCCGGGTACTTAGCCCCAGAAATCGCCCACCGGCTTCCAGCCCAAGGGCATATCATCCCCACCCCGGAGCCCCATGAGAGGGTGGTATTCATCCCCCACTTCGTTCGCGGATTGGGATTCCCTCTTCACCCATTTGTCCGCGGACTCATGTTCTACTACGGGGTGGATTTCCACGATCTTGCCCCCTACTCCTTCCTCAACATATCGACATTCATTGTCGTGTGCGAGGCCTTCCTCCGCATCCCACCCCACTTCGGATTGTGGCTAAATATCTTCAATGTGAAGCCGAAGGTGGTGGGTGGCCAGCATGCAGAGTGCGGAGGCGCCATGGTGAGCAAGATTCCCAACGTCACATGGACCAAAGGTACCTTCGTGGAGACCGTCAAAGGGTGGCAACAGCAGTGGTTCTACGTCATAGAGCCTCGCGAAGCCACTTGGGCCGCGGCTCCCGAATTCCAGTCCGGAGCCCCGATGCGGCTCACCTCCTCGCTAGAGAAGGGCCTGGACTGGTCTTTGTCGGACAAGCTGACAGCGCTCCAGACGCGCATCCGGAGCATGGTAGACAAGAACATCAAGCTTGTCAATGTGATCCAGGTGATGCTAGTTCGCCGGATCCTTCCATGCCAAAGGCGGAATTGCCATTTGTGGGAGTTCGATCTGGCTAAGCACTAGACCTTGCTACAATTCTTTGGCACTATGGACGAAGACATCTGGAAGGTGCTTTTCAAGTACAACGAGTCATGGCCGAAGACGACCAAGGACCGTGGGCACGACCTGGCCCATCCCGCCAGTCCGGTAAGTTTTTCGTATTTCAAGGTGGCCCTTTTACTGGTATACTCAAGGAAGATATCTAAGCCTCCCTATTTGTTCTTTCAGGGTTGGACAAGGAAGGCAGAGCGGATTTAGTGTCTGGCTCCACTACCCGAAAACCCAGCCATCCCACTTCTAATGAAGATGCTGGTTCCGACGCCCTATCAGGTGCCGGAGAAGAAGGCGAAGAAGAAGGCCAAGGGGACCAGAGGTGGCCTCCGCCATAAGGGCACTTCGGACATGACGTACGAAGACACCGAAACCCACTCTCCACCTGCCACTGATGATGAGGAGGGGGAGGAGGAGGAAGAAAGCAACTCTCCCCCCAAGGGGGGAAGGAAGAAAAGGATGGCCTCCATGCAGCTGGAGGTAGAGGCGTCCAAGAAGGGGAAGATTTCCCTCGCGGATAACCCCGCGGGGGACACTGATAGCAGCTCCGAGTGGCGCCCCAGGGATAAGCCCGTGGCCGAATCGTAAGTACTCAAAGTCGCACACATATATCCAGCTCCTTTATTCCATGGTTTTAACATGTTAATTCATGCACTGCAGCCCGACCCACGACAGCTGCCAGCGATCTTCATGGGGGGGGGGGGGGGTTCGCTGGATTCAAAGGCGATGGCGAGCGAGTCGCCGCCGGCGGCTTACTCTCCCAAGGCCAAGGGCGACACCGAGGTGCTGTCCCAAAGGACATTCCCAGGCCAGGGAGAGGTTCAGGAGGCCATCCGTGTGGCGCCCGAGGGTGATCCCTCGGCCGCCGGACACATGGGTCCGAAAAGGGCCATATCCAATCCGGCCCCTAGCCGAATACCATTCCGGAGACCTACACGGCTCCGGAATCAGGCAAGCAACCTCCTTTGAAAGGAGGAGGTGCGCCTATTCTTCCGGTGATCTCTGTCCATCCAGAGGCATCGGATAATCTACTGGAAGCGCTACGAGGCGCTTCCATTGTTGAGGAACACCATATCCTTATGGGTACGGCTGTGGAGAGGGTTTAGTACGTTAAGAGCGGACCGTCCGAAGCTTACACCAGCCTTCTAACAGGCTTTGAAGTGAGCAATGCAATTTGAGAAGAATGTCACAGTATAGACAATAGCCCCTGAGACTCTGTCCGGTGTTCGGAAAGAAAAGCCGGACAGAGGATCAAATAACTTTCGTAGGAGACTAACCATACATGTCTATGTGAATAAGCAGGCATCGCTGCTGGCTGCAGCCTCTCATGCTGCCGAAGTCTCCGGACTAAAGCAGAGTCTGGAGCGGGCCGAGGAAGAGCTCGGCCGAGTGAAGAAGCAACTGGAGGACAAGCAAGGTATCTAATGACCTTCTGTATATCAGAAAGCATTAAGGATTTATAGTGTCATGATATCGGTAGGAGCGGCGACCGATGTGGAGACCCTCAAGAAGGCGCTGGCCGAGGCCGAGGAGAGAGCGGCCAATGAGCAAGCCGCCCACAAAAAGCACGAGGCCAGGGCCGGTGAGGTCCAGCAAGAGCTCCAGGACGCCGTGAAGAAATGCGAGTCCTTGGAGGGCAACATTGCGGATCAAAAGTCTGAACTTGCCACAGCCCGCCAAAGCGTGCAAGATGCCCGGGTCGAAGCCCAGGGCGCCCTCCAGGAAATCCAGGAGGCCAGGAAAATTGCAGCGGGTAAGGCTTCTATTATGCAGATGAAGTTTGTGAAGAGAAGGTACCTCTTACTGACCTGGATTTGGAGTTCTCCAGGGGCGTTTGCAGATCTGCCTCATAGTGTTCCCGATGCTGCGAAGTTCTTCCAAGCCGAAGAGGGGAGATCGACGGAGAAGCTGTTCTGGTCGCAATACCTTGTGCCAGAACATCCGGTGCCCTTTAGCGATCAGCTAAAACAACTGGTCGAACTACATAGGGTGGCCAAACTAGCCATGAAGGATTTGATAATCCGCTATGGCCTGCCGAAGCCATACCTAGCAGCTACTTCAGGCTCGTGAAGCGTCTGGTCAATGCATGCCCTCGGCTTGATGCCATCAAGCGATCAGTCTGCATCGAAGGTGCGCGGATGGCCTTCGCTCACGTCAAGATACAATTGGCGAAGATGGACCCCGTTAAGCTCGCAACTGATGGACCGCCCGCGGGCAAGGAACACCGCACGCCCGGGCGGTATTTTGAAGATGTCATGAAGGGATTCCGTATTATAGAGGGGCAGTGTTCAAAAGACATTATCTTTGAATGAATTCATATTGTCCCTTCGTGTATTATGAAACAGGGCCGTTATGTAATATAATGCTTGTTATTTTAAGATTTTACCTCCTGTGCGGCCGTTTTGTTAAAACTAAGAGTTGGCCAGTCGTCGGCTTCAGTCCCCGTGTAGGTAGTATGGGGGTGTTCGGGATGAATCTAAACACTCTTTATCCAAAAATTTGGTCCTTGAAGGAGGTGTTTTAGCACAACGAACCAGACAATCAGACTATGTGGCTTTATCACCCTCACTTAGCCATAGGAGTTTGACAATAGAAATGTAGGCGTAGCCCCTAGTTAGTATTTAATCCGGACTAGGGTCCTGTAGACACCTGATCGGGTGAAGGCCGATCCGTCGCACAAGGCGGAGAAAATCGCAAAAGATTTTGAACCTCCAAATAGCTGACCAGCTCTCGCCACATCATGACAGTCAGTTTTTGGCTTTCTCTACTGAGGTGTTTGCTCGGATAAACCAAAAACACAATCATAGTAGTTCTCCCTTTACTACCCTAGCCGATAGAGCGGAACGTAAGGTAGTAAGCATAGGAGCCGGGCAACCCAACTATTGACCAAAGACATGATTCGGAGCCAATGCATATAATGCAAAAATTCAAGGTGCCGAACTGTACTGTAAAAGATTTCAAACTTTGTTGCCGTAGTATGGAGCACAGTGAAGCCCCTGGCCAATTTAAGACGTACCAAGGTGTACGGGTGCAATCGATAAAAATAGCGAAAAAATGAAGTAGTAAGCCAATGCCACGTAAGTTGGGCTGCAAACTGTTTTCATTATAATTAGATTAATACGTCAAAGCGTATTTGTACAAATAGTGTGGTAAGCACCTGGGCTATTTGACATGCCAAGATCAAGGGGGGAGCTTGAGTGTGGGTCCTGAAAACAAGTAGAATGACCGTCGAGAAAGACATCTAGAAATCCCCCCACACGTCTGTGCTACTTGCCGCCTTGGGGTATCCGTCCTTCGAAAGGACCGCTGAGCAGGCCGCCACAAGGGGCCTGTGGAAAAGAAACCTGAAAAGGATAAAAAAGAAAAGTGAAAGTATGTGTGTCCGGAGAAGCTCGAGCCGTATTGTGGACATGGTATTTTCAGTGCGTAGTTATGTACGCGCGGTACGTATGCCGCCACTTGGTCGGGACTGACACGGAGGTCGCATTGCTAGTCTAGCTCCTGATGAGCCGGATTGTCCTGCTGCAGAGCAGTCCGGACTCGTTTGACAGTGTCCGGGAGCTTGGCTGCTAAATTAAAATTCTGCCTTAATAGGCCGCTGCCAGGGCCGCGGTGTGTTCCTCGGTGCGGAGGGAGCGCTTCGTGTTTCCATTGACTGTTATGACGCCGCGTGGTCCGGTCATCTTGAGCTTGAGATAAGGATAGTGCAGCACCACATTGAATCGAGCGAATGCGGTTCGTCCGAGCAGTGCGTGATAGCCACTGCACAAGGGGACGATGTCGAAGATCAACTCTTTGCTTCAGAAGTGGTCCGGGGATCCGAAGACGACCTCCAATGTGATTGAGCCCGTGCAGCAGGCCTCTACACCTAGTATAACTCCTTTAAAGGTAGTTTTTGTGGGCTTGATCCTTGATGGATCGATGCCCATTTTGCGCATTGTATCCTGATAGAGTAGGTTGAGGCTGCTGCCACCGTCCATGAGGACTCGCGTTAGGTGGAATCCATCAATTATTGGGTTGAGGACAAGTGCGGCTGAACAGCCATGGCAGATGCTGGTCGGATGATCCCTGCGATCGAAGGTGATCGGGCATGACGACCATGGATTAAATTTTGGGCCGACTGGCTCTATCGCATAAACGTCCCTGAGCGCGCGCTTGCGCTCCCTCTTGGGGATATGGGTAGCGTATATCATGTTCACCATTTTGACCTGAGGGGGAAACTTCTTCTGTCCCCCTGTGTTTGGTGGACGGGCTCCTCATCATCATCCTCACTTTGCGACCCCTTCTCCTTGTTTTCGGCGTTTATCTTGCCAGCCTGCTTAAAGACCCAACAACTTTTGTTGGTATGATTGACTAGCTTATCGGGGGTGCCATGTATCTGACACGGGCGGTCGATAATGCGGTCTAAGCTGGATGAGCCCGGATTGTTCCTTTTAAACGGCTTCTTCCGCTGGCCAGATTTGGAGCCACTGAATCTGGCGTTGACCACCGTGTCGTCAGTATTATCACCGTTGCTTCGCCACTTGTGTCTGTTGCGTCGGGGCTTGCCATTGCTATTTCTGGCTTCGTAAGTGCCAGGTTCACTTGCATTGTTATTGCTACGAGCTATCCAGCTATCTTCGCCAAAAAAACTGGGTCATAAGCACCGTGAGGGCTGCCATGGACTTCGGCTTTTCTTGGCCGAGGTGTCGGGCGAGCCATTCGTACCGGATGCTATGTTTGAAGGCCGCCAGGGATTCAACATCCGAATAGTCGACGATCTGGTTCTTTTTAGTTAAGAACCTAGTCCAGAATTTCCTGGCTGACTCTCTGGGCTGTTGGACTATGTGACTTAGGTCAACGGCATCCGGAGGTCGGACGTATGTACCTTGGAAGTTATCGCGGATGGCGTCTTGCAGGTCCTCCTAGGTGCCAATGGAGTTTTCGGGCAGGCTGTTCAACCAGTGCCGAGCTGGTCCCTTGAGTTTTAGTGGGAGGTATTTGATGGCGTGAAGATCATCACCGCGAGCCATATGAATATGGAGAAGGAAATCTTCGATCCATACCGCAGGGTTTGTTGTCCCATCAAATGATTCGATGTTTACGGGATTAAACCCTTCTGGGAATTCGTGCTCCATTACTTCATTAGTGAGGCAGAGGGGGTGTGCGGCGCCTCTATATTGGGCCACGTCGCAACGTTGTTCGGATGGAGTCCGTCTGCAGTTTTTGGCCCGGGCGTGATTATGCTTGTCGTGTCCGACAAGATAGCCGTCGTCGCGTGTCGGGGCACGCCCCCGCGATCCGTATATCGATATGGTCTGTACTGCTCTACTGTGTAGGTCCTACCGCAGGTCATATGTATATCCCCGAGCTGTTTTATCTCTACCTTTACGGTGAGGTAGTATGGGCTGGTGTTCGGCTTGAGTTGCCGTTTTGTCCCGACTGCGTGGTGGTCGGTAAGCCGTGTTACGCGCTGATGGTATGGGCTCCAGCGCCTCGTCATCGAATTGAGGTAGCAATTTGCACTTCGGGTAACTTTCGGTTGGGTGCTCGAGGCCGTACTCCTCGGCTGCCAGGACGTTAGTCCATCTGTTGTTGAGCAGATCTTGATCAGCTTGAAGCCACTGCTGCTTCTTTTTCAGGCTCCTTGCAGTGGCTATTAGCCGGCGCTTAAAGCGCTCCTGCTGGAGAGGCTCCTCAGGCACAATGAAATCCTCATTGCCGAGGCTCACCTCACCCTCGGAGAGCGGAAGATAATTACTGTCCTCCGTGTCTTTGTTTACGACCTGTTCATCGGGGCTGACTTGCCCATCTTCCCGTTCGTCCTGTTCGGAAGTTAGCTCAACGGGGTCTTCATTGTCTTCGGCATTGTCGGGAGTATTGTTTTCTCCTGTGCCGACATTGCTGTCTTTCCATGGCGTGACTTAGAGCGGCACCGCTAACGTCGGCGCTTTGGCTGTATCTCAGGAGGTTTATCCTCGACTGGGTCTTCCTTGTCGTCGCCGCTATTCTCTTTGGGTGTATCCACCATGTACATGTCATACGAAGAGGTGGCCATCCAGCGTCCGGTAAACGACGGGTTTTGGGCCTGCTCTTCTCTGGCATCATCGTTCATATCGTCGATGTCTTCGGAGTCATTGTAAGTGCATCTAGTGCCACCCCTAGTTGGTTTTGGAGTATTGACGACAAACCTGGTTGAGGGACTAATGTGTTTGTGAGAATTGTAGGATAACACAGGTAGTAGTCCCTCATTGATTCGGTTTACCTACCGGAGATGACCCCTAAAAATGTATGAAGACATTGACGACCATGGTGGTATATGAAGATATTCACATTGAATACTATGACATGAGAAGACATTGAGTGAAGACTATGGGGCGCGAAGACTTAGTTGTTTCGTTGTCTCCTTTTCTTCTTTGTTGAGTCATAGGAACCACCGTACTATTAAGTGGGGTCCAAGTGAACAAAGTCAGAGTGACTGAAGTGATGCTCAACCAAAACCAAAATCCTATGTCTTCGAGCGAAGACAATGAGAGAAAATCTTATCCAGAGCTGGATGAGTCAGCTTTGCTTGCAGCCCAAGTAAAGTTGCCACGTGTGTTTGAAATCTGACCATTGGAACACGTGTCAGTTCCTTAGTGACCCAGGGTCATTTCGGACATATCAGGTCGGGTTGCCTAGTGGCTATAAATAGCCCACCCCCTACACCATAAATTGGTGGCTGCTCAGAGTTAGTGCACGGCTTTTGTCGTATTGAGAGCAACCCACCTCGAAGCATTTGAGACAGAGAGAAATCCTTGCGAGGACAAAGCCCAAACACCCAGAGCCAAAGAGTGTTAGGCATCACTGAAGTCTTTCTGTCTGAGTGACCTGAAGACTTATTACACTTGAGGACTGTGAATCCTCTAGCGGGTTAGGCGTCGCGTTCTGAGAATCCAAGAGTCATTGTGGATCGCCGGTGAACAAAGTCTGTGAAGGTTTGGAAGTCTACCTTGAAGACTTTCTGCCATAGAGAATCTCGAATGGGGCTTTGCCCGAGCTCGCTTGAAAGCTGTTGTTGTAAGAGAACTCAGCATATGGAAGACAATCCTCCCACTTCATGCCGAAAGAGATAACACAAGCCCTGAGCATATCTTCAAGAATTTGGTTGACATGCTCGACTTGTCCACTAGTTTGAGGATGGTAAGCTATGCTGAAGCGAATATTTGTGCCCATGGCCTTCTGAAAAGAATCCCAAAACTTGGATGTGAAGATGCTGCCACGGTCTGAAGAGATCAATTGTGGAATGCCATGCAGGGAGACAATTCTGGTGGTGTAGAGCTCTGCCAGCTGCGCTGCTGTGATAGACTCTTTGATAGGAAGAAAATGAGCCACTTTAGTGAGCTTGTCGATGACGACGAAGATGGCATCATTTCCACGCTTGGACTTTGGAAAACCAGTCACGAAGTCCATTTCGATATGATCAAACTTCCATTCTGGAATAGCAAGAGGTTGGAGTAGACCAGCTGGTCGTTGGTGTTCTGCTTTCACCCTTCGACAGACATCACATTCATTCACGAATTGAGAAATTTCTCGCTTCATTCGAGTCCACCAATACGACTGCTTGAGGTCATGGTACATCTTCGAACTTCCAGGATGAATTGACAGAAGAGAATTGTGCGCCTCGTTCATAATGACTTTCCGTAGATCACCCTTTGGAACCACAATCCGGTCCTCGAAGAAAAGAGTATCTCTGTCATCAACGCAATAGCACTTGTATTTGGAAATGCCCTTGTCAATACCATGTTTCACCTTCTTCACCATGGTATCCATCAGTTGTGCCTCACGAATCTGATCTTCCAAGGTAGGAGAGACTAAGAGGTTGGCAAGAAAACCTTGAGGAACAACTTGGAGATTTAACTTGCGGAAAGCTTCACAAAGATCCGGTTGAAAGGGCTTGAGGATTAAGCTGTTGCAATAAGCCTTCCTGCTCAATGCATCCGCAATCACATTAGCCTTGCCTAGAGTATATTCAATACTCGGATTATACTCTTGAATCATTTCGACCCATCGAGTTTGCCTGAGGTTGAGGTTGGGCTGAGTGAAGATGTACTTGAGACTCTTGTGATCGGTGAATATGTCCACTTTCCTTCCCAACAGGAGATGTCTCCATGTTATCAATGCATGGACAACTGCCGCCAACTCAAGATCGTGAGTGGGGTAGTTCTTTTCGTTGGGCTTCAACTGGCAAGAGGTAGAGGCCACAACCTTCTTCTCTTGCATTAAGACAGCACCGAGACCTTGAAGAGAAGCATCACAGAAAACTTCATAAGGCTTGGATTCGTCAGGAGGAGTCAAAACTGGAGCAGTGACGAGTTTCTCTTTGATAGTGTTGAAAGCAACGTCACACTCAGGAGACCAGACATACTTCACATGCTTCTGGAGGAGGTTGGAAAGAGGCTTTGCAATCTTTGAGAAATTCTCAACGAATCTTCGGCAATAGCTTGCAAGTCCAAGAAAACTGCGAAGCTGCTTGACATTCTGAGGAGGTTCCCAATTCAAAACTGCAGACACCCTCTCTGGATTAATAGCAATGCCCTTGCCAGAGATGATATGCCCAAGGTAAAGGACTTCATCAAGCCAGAATTCACATTTGGAGAACTTCGCATAGAATTTATACTCTCTGAGCTTGTCGAGCACCAATCGCAAATGCTTGGCATGATCCTTCTTATTCTTGGAGAAGACCAATATATCATCGAGATAGACCAAGACGAATTCATTGGTGTAGGGGTTGAAGATGAAGTTCATCATTCGAGAGAAAGTTGGAGGAGCATTGACAAGGCCGAATGACATGACAGTATATTCATAAGAACCAAAGCTTGTTCTGAATGCTGTCTTGGGAATATCTTCTTCACGAATGCGAATCTGATGATAACCCATACGAAGGTCAAGCTTGGAGAACACTTTAGCACCTTTAAGTTGCTCGAATAGCTCATTGATGTTAGGAAGTGGGTACTTGTTCTTGATTTTCTTCTTGTTCAATGGACGGTAATCGACGCAAAGTCGGTCCGTGCCATCCTTCTTCTGGACAAAAAGAACACCACAACCCCAAGGAGATGAACTCGGTCTGATCAAACCCAGACGCTCTTGTTCATCGAGTTGTTTCTTCAATTCCTTCAACTCTTTTGGCCCAAGCTTGTATGGACGCTTGCAAACGGGTTCTGTGCCAGGCTCAAGATCAATAACAAATTCAACTGGCCGGTGAGGAGGCATTCCCGGAAGCTCTTCTGGAAAGACATCTTGGTACTCACAAACGACTGGAATCTGAGAGATAGCATCCAATTCGCCCTTCTCATTGAGAGAAAACAACCGAATGGTTTCGTCACGAGCGGCATAGATGATCACATCGTCAGAAGAGTGAGTCAATTGAATTTCCCTGGCAGCACAATCGAGCTGAGCCTTGTGCTTAGAAAGCCAGTCCATCCCGAGAATAAGATCAATATCAGAGTCACCAAGAACAATTGGTTTAGCCAGAAATCTATAATCGCCCATCTTGATAGAGACATCCGGGACACAAACATTAGATGTCATTTGCTTGCCCGGGGACACTATCTTCAACGGAAAAGGAATCTTCTCTGTCACAAACTCATGCTTGGCAACAAAAGGTCTCGAAATGAAAGAAAGCGATGCACCAGTATCAAATAAAACTTTTGCAGGAATATCATTAACAGGAAGGTTACCTATGATCACTTCTGAAGAATCCTCTGCCTGAGCCGTGTTCATCATGTTCACTTTGGCATGCTTAGGATTATGCTTGACCACTGCATTGCTGGAAGATTTCACAGGAGGAGGGGGCGGAAGGCGCCTTTGGTTGAAGCACTTGTTCGCATAGTGACCCTTTTGCTGACATTTGTTGCAAGTCACTTCTGAGAGCGGACGATGGTAAGGAGCATTTGGTTCTGAGACTTGTTTTGATAGCCAGGGTTGGGTGGGTGGGAAGATCCACGACCACCTGAGTTCTTCTGCTGATAAGGCTGACGAACGGAGGAGGAGGAGGCAACCAGAACTTCTGTTGCTTGGCCGCCACTAGTGAGGAAGAAGAGGACTGAACTGCGTCCCTGACTCTCTTCTTAGATGCCTCACACTTGAGCTGAGCAGCTTCTTGTTTCAGTGCCATGTTGTAGAATTCATCATACTTTAACGGCTCAAAAAGCACGAGAGCTAGTTGCAGATCTTCTCTGAGGCCACGCCTGAACTGGTAAATCATGCTCTTCTCATCAGGGATGTCCTGCTTAGCAAAGCGAGAGAGCTTCTGGAACTGAGTGTTGTATTGATACACAGACATGTTGCCTTGCTTGAGATTGTGGAACTCCTCACGCTTACTCTCAACAACACTTTCTAGAATGTGATGAGCTTTGAAGTCACGGCGGAAATCATCCCAAGTAATCACACGACCTCCTCTGGAATCTTTGTATTGTTGGAACCACTCAGCAGCTTGATCCTTGAGTTGAAAAGAGGCAAACTTGACAAAGTCCTCAGGCCTGACATTGCTACATTCGAAGTGCTTGTTGATCTCCACGAGCCAATCATCGGCGTCTGTGGCCTCGACACAGTAGCTGAAAGTTTTTGGATGATTTGCAAGGAACTGATTGAGGGTAGCAAAATGCGCCTGATTGTTGCCTTGGCCTTGATTTCCCTGATTACCTTGCCCTTGGTTGCGATCTTGCAAGAGCTGAATCAGAATCTGAGCGTTGGCATTGGTGGCTGTCATCAAGGCTTGCCATGCCTCCGGAGGCGGAGGTGGTGGCGGAGGGTTAGCCTGACTTCCTTCATTGCGTTCTGAATTCTGACGCGTTGGCGGAGCCATCCTGAAGAGGGTGACATCCATTAGCATCTTGAAAGACATATATTCAAGCTGAATCAAAGGATTGAAATTGCAACATATAGTCTTCACAATAAACATCCGAACAAGAATGAACGAATGAATCCCAAAGTAAAGCATCACACTTTCATAAGCTGAGAAGCCATTTAGATAAAGGTATGGAATCATCATCTGCCTTCCAAACAACTCGAATATCACAACTGAAAACAAAACAAAGGATTGGCTTGCAGAATAAGCCGGAACAAACATATGATAGATCCCATATCGTATCATGTGTCTGTTGGAAACATATCCTACGAGATACTTGAATTCCCACTTATAAACTCCCAAAACTTTCTGGTTATGCAATCAGGTGTTGGGGATACAGGGGACACAAAATATATCACCCAAACTAACAATACCTAGATCCAGCTGTATCCATCCTTCAACACATAACCAAGAAACCTTCGGAAATCGTCTACCTCAACCTTCGAAAAATAATTCGTTATACGAGTTATGGCAATACTCCCGCACTCGCCTCAGTACCGGGCTATCAGGGTTATCTCAGCAACAACTGTACAAAAGAGATTTTCGATGTCGGCGTACTAAACTCAGGTATTCCAGAACTGCAACGATAAGATTATGACGACAACACCTCGGAGCTCAACTCCCCGGGACACCTCCACTAAACCCCTGCTGACAGGAGGCACCAAGACAATGTTGTCATCATAAAACTATCGGAACGATTCTAAGATACCCGCGTGATCCTAAATTTTTTTTAGTGAAATTTGAGAAGAGAAGAGTCAAAACTCTACGTCAGGATGCCTTACCAGAGCGATGAGGAGACTGGGAAGTAAAAAGAATTCCTAAACTCTCCGATACATAATTCCTAAATGACTCAAAACATTTTTCTAGACACAACTCGGCCGCTAAAAACGATCAGTCAGTGGGGGCTCCTAAGGTCGGGGAAGGCTCTGATTACCAACTTGTAACGCCCTCGATGCGGCTATATCTCCCACGTGTCGAGGCACAACTTAGAGAGCATTGAAAGCAATGTCGCAAGTGAGGTAATCTTCACACAACCCATGTAATACATAAGGGAAAGAGATACATAGTTGGCTTACAGTCGCCACTTCACACAATACATAAATAAACATCCATCATCCAGATTACACTCAAGGTCCGACTACGGAACCAAAATGAAAGAAGACTACCCCAAATGCTACACAGATCCCCGAATCACCCCAACTGGGCTCCACTACTGATCATCAGGAAAAGACACATAGTAACGACCACGTTCCTCGTCGAACTCCCACTTGAGCTCGGAAGTGTCATCTGCACTGGCATCGATGGCACCTGCAACTGTTTTGGTAGAATCTGTGAGTCACGGGGACTCAGCAATCTCACACCCGCGAGATCAAGACTATTTAAGCTTAAAGGTAGGAGGGGGGTTTGTGAGGTGGAGCTGCAGCAAGCGACAAGCATATATGGTGGCTAACAACGCAAAAGAGAGCGAGAAGAGGAGCAAAGCACGGTCGTGAAGCTAGAAGTGATCAAGAAGTGATCCTAGAACAACCTACGTCTGACATAACTCCAACACCGTGTTCACTTCCCGGACTCCGCCGAGAAGAGACCATCACGGTTACACACGCGGTTGATGTGTTTTAATTAAGGTCAACTTCGGGTTTTCTACAACCAGACATCAACAAATTCCCATCTGCCTCATAACCGCGGGCACGGCTTTCGAAAGATAATACCCTGCAGGGGTGTCCCAACTTAGCCCATTATAAGCTCTCACGGTCAACGAAGGATATTCCTTCTACCGGGAAGACCCGACCAGTCTCGGAATCCCGGGCTACAAGACATTTCGACAGTAATAAAACAAATCCAGGAAAGCCGCCCGATTGTGCCGACAAATCCTGATAGGAGTTGCACATATCTCGGTCTCAGGGCACATCCGGATGAACACTATGTACGACAACCGAAGATACCCCAAGTTGCCTCGGGGCGGCACCGCAAGTGGCTCTAGTTTGGACCAGCAATCGAAGGAGAACTGACCCGGGGGGTTAAAATAAAGATGACCCTCGGGCTCGCGAAAACCCGGGGGAAAAAGGCTTAGGTGGCAAATGGCAAAACCAAAGTTGGGACTTGCTGGAGGAGTCTTATTCAAAGCGAACTGTCAAGGGGGTCCCGTAAATCACCCAACCGTGTAAGGAACGCAAAATCAAGGAACATAACACCGGTATGATGGAAACTAGGGTGGCAAGAGTGGAACAAAACACCAGGAATAAGGCCGAGCCTTCCACCCTTTACCAAGTATATAGATGCATTAATTAAATAAGAGATATTGTGATAACCCAAAGTAATCATGTTCCAACATGGAACAAACTTCATCTTCACCTGCAACTAGCAACGCTATAAGAGGGGCTGAGCAAAGCGGTAACATAGCCAACCAACGGTTTGCTAGGAAAGGATGGTTAGAGGTTTGACATGGCAAAATGGGTGGCATGATATAGCAAGTGGTAGGTATCGCAGCATAGGCATAGCAAAAGAGCGAGCATCTAGCAAGCAAAGATAGAAGTGATTTCGAGGGTATGGTCATCTTGCCTGCAAGGTTCTCAGAGTTGTCGAAAGCTTGATCCTCATAAGTGTTCTCAACAGGTTCCTCGTTCACGTACTCGTCTCCCGGCTCTACCCGAAACAAGAACACAAGCAAAGGAACAACTATCAACCACGATGCAATGCGCAATCAACATGATGCAAAACATGGCATGATATGCGAGATGTGATATGCAATGCGTATGCGTGCTCCGGAAGGAAAAGATGAGCAAGGCATAATCTTGGAAAACCAAGTATTCCACTGGAAAGGTGAGGTGATTTCGGTTGAAATCGATATAAAGATCACCGGAATCGGATGCACGGTTTGCAAATGACAAGCAAAACAAGAATGACATATTTCTGCGTTTAACAGCATGATGCCACTTAGCATGCAACAAAAATTAAGCTACTGCACCCAAACATATCAGAAAAGCATATGGCAGTGATCTACTCAAGATGCTTGACAAAATATGAACACTGAGCTACGGCTAAATCACACCATAACAGGTTCAAACAAGCATGGCAAAAGTGCAAAACATATCAGCTTCACAGACTTAGTGAAAATACTAACATGCCAGAAATTAACATCAGGATGACATGTTTAGAGAAAGGAAACAACCTGCTACAGAACAGGACATGGCAAAATATGGCATAACATGAATCTACTCAAATCATAGAACAAAAGTCCCTTAATGACCAAGAGCCAAAAAGGACCATAAAATATAATAGCACCCATGCCAATTAAGCAAGTTTCGTTACAGTTTTCAGACTTGGCAGAAAACTGGGCATGTCAAAAACAGATAACAAGTAGGCATGTTTACGAGCTCGATGCACTCACTACAGAGCATCTCATGATAAACTAAGCATACATCCATCAAGAAGACATGTCATAGAAGCTAGACATGGCAAGAATAACATGATATCATGCAAGGATCAACTACAACAAGCTTGGCAAAATCGAATAACACATAAACAATCTGCCAGTAACATTTTATAGCAAAAGTAGAGCTCGATTGACTCAAGCTATGGCACTCCATAATTACAAACAAAGGCATTGGTGGATAGAGCAAATCCATATGTTCAAAACACCCTTACCGATCATGCCCAAAATGTGCATAGATCTCTCTGAAATCAGCAACATTATGTACCCTAGTTTGCATGCTTGTGCTAGTCACCACAAAGATCACAAAAATACATGGCATACACCCCTGTAAAGATGGCATGGCATATTACAAAACACATGTAGGGCTCAACTTCATAGGGTGCACACATCAATCATGGAAAAAATGACAAAAGTGCATCTACTGAAACAGATCTGAAACTAACATCACATAGCACTCTTCCAACAGCATTTTGGGCATCAAGATGAGCTCAAATGAAAATGATGCAATGAGATGAAATGATTTACTCTCTGAGATGAACAATTTGGCATATTACACGCACGAAACGGAGTAGTATGCAGCAAGTTATGATGCGTTGAACATTGCTAAGAAAATATGCAGAGAAAAGACTTAGTCGAAAATTGGGGGGGAAGGAGAAGTCACCCTCGTCAGATCCGGATCGAGATCTGGCGGGCCGAGGCGAGGCCGGCGACGGCGGAGATGGAGGAGGGTGGCCGGCGGAGCTCGGGGCGCGGGGAGGTCGGGGGAGGCGCGGCCGGGCGCGGACGCCGGCGAGGGGCGGCAGACGGGGCGGTAGACGCGGCGGCGGGGGAGGAACTGCGGCGGCGGCGCGGACGGTGGCGCGGGGCGGCGTGCCCCGGCGCGGCGGGCGGAGGCGGAGCGCGCGGGCGCGCGGCGGGCGGCGGCTCGGGCCGCGGGGGCCGGGAGCGGGCCGCGCGGGCCGGCGGCGCGGGGCGGCGGAGAGGCCACGTGGCGGCCTTCCGTTGGCTGCGGCGCGGCGGCGGACGCGTCCGGCTCCGCCCGGACGTGTCCGGCGGCGTGGCGGGGAGCGGGGCTAGGGTTAGGGTAGGTTTCATCCGGGATTTCGGAGGGGGAGGTATATTTATAGGTAGGAGGAGCTAGGAGGCTCCAAATTGAGCATGGTTTTCGCCCACACGATCGTGATCGAACGGCGATGGACATGGGAGTGACTTAGATGGGTTATTGGGATGATTTGAAGGGGTTTTGGGCTGCAACACACACGAGGCCTCCACGGTTACCCGGTTAACCGTTGGAGTATCAAACGACCTCCGAATGACCCGAAACTTGACAGGCGGTCTACCGGTGCTATACCAAGGCCGCTTGACAAACCTCGGTCCATTCCGAGAAGGTTTAATACCTGCTCACGCAGAAAGGTAAAAGGGGACGCCGGGGAACATAGGAGCGCCGGATTGCAAAACGGACAACGGGGAAAATGCTCGGATTCATGAGACGAACACGTATGCGAATGCGATGCACATGATGACATGATATGACATGCATGGCATGAACAAAATGCAAAAGAAGAAAAACCCAACCACGGAGGGAATATCATATCACATTGCCGAAAATGGCAAGAGTTGGAGTTACAAATATGGCAAGTTACGTCCGGGGTGTTACAAAAGGACTTGCTATGCTTGTGAAGAAGTTCCAGAAGTTCACTAAAAAGAAGGGCTTCAGAAAGTCTTCACGATCCCACTCAAGAAATGATGAAGCTTCCACTCATGACTACAAGAAGAGAATATGTCACAAGTGCAAGAAACCTAGACACTATATCTCTGAGTGTCCACAGTAGGAAAATGAGAAGAAGAAGAAGAAGAAGAAGAAGAAGAAGAGCAAGGAATATGATTCTGATGACAACAAGAAGAAGAAATCTTCAAAGTCTTCTTCCAAGTACTCATCCAAGTCTTCATCTCATAAGAAGAGCTCATCTGGCAAGGCTCGTGCTTTTGTTGGCAAGGAGATGGATTCAGAGGAGGAGTCTGCTTCTGAAGAGGCGGAGGTGGAGGCTGAGGAGGAGTCCGACCCTGGCGTCGCAAGTCTGGCTCCAGCCACAACCTACGTTGCCAAGTCCATCTTCAACACTGAAGACAATGACTTCCACACCAACGCTGAAGCTAATGACAAGGACGACCCTGCTCCCACCTACTGCTTCATGGCACATGGTGCCAAGGTAAAATCACGTGATGCTTACTTTCAAACATCTAGTGAAGATGACTCTGATTGTGAATCCAAACCTAGATACAAAACACTTGCTAAAATTGCAACTGAACAACAAAAGGCTATGGAACATACTCAAAAACTGTTAGACAAAAGCGATGACCTGTTGGACGCGGAAATGACCCGTTCACAGTCCTTAGTTGAAGACATAAAAAATCTTCATGCTAAGTACCAGAACTTGAAAGTCGTCATGAAACGCTCTCAACCACTCATGAAAAGCTCTCCTATGATTATATTCAAAGGAAGCAAGAGCTTGAGAAATTGAGAGCGGCTCATGAAGATCTTCAAAAAGAGAATGAGTCACTTCGCGCTCAACAGATCAGTTCCGCTCAGGATGGATTTTAACCACCATGTCTAAAATGCCTTGAGCGTGACAACGCTACCTCTGTTGCTGAATGTTCTACTACTGCTACTATTGCATTGTCTTCAACTACTGATGTGGTAACTAACCCCTCTGCTAAGGATACCACTACTATTGCTGATGAAAATGCTAGGTTGAAGACATTGCTTGAAACAGGGATGTACAAAAGTCTGAAAGGGTATCAGACACTGTGCGATGTTCTCAAAAAGCAGATCCTGAACCGAAACACTAGGAAAGAGGGAGTTGGGTTCGAGAGGAAAATGAATGTTGATGGTTCCTACTGGAAGCCTAAGCACTACCCCAAAACCACATGGGCTGCTGCAAAGGGACCTTCAGTGGACCCATCCACCTTATCTGGCTTTACCTGTGCTAACCCTATTATCATTGATGAATCCTTTGATGCAAACTACAAACTATTCAAGAATCAGAATGGTGAAGTGTTTGCCAGGTATATTGGTACTAACTGCAGGAATGGGCCACCTATGAAGAAGATCTGGGTTCCCAAAAGCTGTCTTGAGAATCTTCCAGTGAATGTCATCATGACACCACCCGGGAAGAAGACAAACCCCAGACCTAAGGCTTCATATGGTCCAAAGGCTTCATACAGACAGAGGACTCACCTGAGTCACCCTAGCGCCAATGTTTTGCAGGGAAACCATACTCAGATTTATGAATATGAGCGTGTGTCTTCAAACCGCTATGTTCATATAACTAAGAACTTTTCTGCTTATTCATATGAGTATCATTCATCTCCTGCAAGGCTAATTGCTAGGGCTCCAAAGCCGAAGTTCTCAGATGCTGCACTTAGCCTCATTGCTTCTAAGCCACTTCTGAAGATGTGGGTGGTTAAGAAGAATTAACTTTCTCTTGCAGGGAAAGGTCTCCAGCCTGAAATCAAAGGCGTCTGATGCTATTGCTGGGGACCTAAAACATCTTGTGGGGCGCAAGATCAAATGCCCAAATGGTCTTACTATGTATTTTGTTCCTGAAACGTTTGCCATTCATCCTATCAGTCCTAATCTTGATTTGAGCTTCAATAATCCTCTTGCCCATCAAATGTTTATGCTTCACAATGCTCTTGGTGAAGCCTATCCCCCTAACTGTACTGTAGGGTATGACACCTCGTGCTTCAGAATGGATTATGGACAACGGATGCACTAATCACATGACTGGTGATCGAAGTCTTCTTATGGACTCAACTTTACGTCCATCTGACAAGAGTCACATCACATTTGCTGACACTGGTAAAAGTAAGGTATTGGGTCTAGGTAGAGTTGCAATCTCAAAGGATCAGCACATGGATAAAGTGATGCTTGTTGAATCCCTTGGTTTCAACTTAATGTCTGTCTCAATGCTTTGTGACTTGAACATGATTGTGATATTTGGAAAATATCGTTGCCTTGTACTTATGGAATCTGACAAATCTCTAGTCTTTGAAGGGTACCGGAAAGATGATCTATATATGGTAGATTTCTCAGCAGGTCCACAGCTTGCCATATGTCTTCTTGCAAAAGCTTCAGATGCTGGCTTTGGCATCGGAGGCTGGGGCATGCTGGCATGAGGAACTTACACACTCTCGCCAAGACGAAGCATGTCATAGGCATCGAGGGCGTCAAGTTCAAGAAGGATCATTTGTGCGGTGCCGGCGAAGCTGGAAAGATGACAAGGGCAAAGCATCCCTCGAAGACAATCATGACGACATCTCAACCCTTCGAGCTGCTACACATGGACTTATTTGGCCCTACTCGCTACTCTACCCTCACAACAACTGCTTGTCTCTATGGCTTGGTCATTGTTGATGATTACTCAAGATATACATGGTTGCACGTAATTCTCTACAAGACTGAAGTGCAAGATGTCTTCAGAAGCTTCGCCAACTGTGCCATGAACAATTATGGCGTCAAGATCAAGCATATCAGAAGTGACAATGGGACTGAGTTCAAGAACACTGGACTTGATCTTTATCTGGATACAATGGGAATCACTCATGAGTTCTCTGCTCCGTACACACCTCAGCAAAATGGCATCATGGAGCGCAAGAACAAAACCCTCATTGAGATGGCTCGAACAATGCTCAATGAATACAAGACACCAAGAAAGTTCTGGCCTGAAGCTATTGATACAGCATGTCATGTCATCAACCGTGTTTATTTCCATAAGCTTCTGAATAAAACATCCTATGAGCTCCTCACTGGCAAGAAGCCAAATGTCAGTTACTCCAGAGTATTCGGAGCTAGGTGCTAGATCAAGGATCCACATCACAAATTAAAATTTGCACCTAAAGCTCACGAAGGTTTCATGCTCGGTTACGGAAAGGACTCGCACTCTTACAGAGTCTTCAACCTTTATCTCTACAAAATCATCGAAACTGTGGACGTACGGTCCGATGAAACCAATGGTTCGCAAAGAGAGCTCCTGCCAAGTACACTAGACGAAGCTCCACCCAGTGAATCTATCAAGCTAATGGGAACTGGTGAAATCATGCCTTCTGAAGCACAGCCTGAAGAGGAACTTATCATTTCTGCACCTAACCAACCTGAACACAATGCTCAGCCTGAAGAAAATCCTTCCAATGTTGATAATGATCAGCAAGAGCAAAATCTTCGTCCAGTTCATCCTCGTGTTGCAAATGAAGTACAGATTGAGAAGATAATTGATAGCATCAATGCACCAGGTCCACTTACTTGCTCAAGAGCAACACAGTTAGCAAATTTCTATGGGCACTTTGCCTTTGTGTCAATATCAGAACCAAAGAAAGTTGCTGAAGCCTTTATGGAACCTGAATGGATTCAAGCTATGCAAGAAGAGCTTCAACAGTTCAAGCTGAACAATGTTTGGGAACTTGTCAAGCGTCCTGACCCTCGCAAGCATAACATAATAGGCACAAAATGGATATATCGAAACAAGCAAGATGAGCATGGCCAAGTCGTCAAAAACAAAGCACGTCTCGTCGCTCAAGGATATACTCAAGTTGAAGGGATTGACTTCGATTAAACATTTGCTCCTGTGGCTAGGCTTGAAGCTATTCGGATACTGCTAGCCTATGCAAATCATCAGAACATCTTGCTATATCAAATGGATGTGAAGAGTGCATTTCTCAATGGAAAGATTGAAGAAGTATACGTCACACAACCACCTGGCTTTGAAGATCCAAAACATCCTGATATGGTGTACAAGCTAAACAAAGCACTGTATGGCCTCAAACAAGCTTCTCGCGCCTGGTATGATACAATCAAAGACTTCCTGAAGAGCAAAGGCTTCAAACCTAGATCCCTCGATCCCACACTCTTCAGGAAGACATATGATGGTGAACTGTTTGTGTGCCAAATCTATGTGGACGATATTATCTTCGGCTGCACCAATCAGAAGTATAGTGATGAGTTTGGACACATGATGCGAGAGCAATATCAGATGTCCATGATGGGTGATCTCAAGTTCTTCCTTGGCCTTCAAATTCATCAGCAAAGGAATGGCATCTTCATATCTCAAGAAAAATACCTCAAAGATTGCCTGAAGAAGTTTGGAATGCAAGATTGCAAAGGTTACACGACGCCAATGCCAGCCAAACACCATCTGGGTCCCGACGACAATGGTAAAGAGTTCGATCAAAAGGTATACCGCTCCATGATTGGTTCTTTACTTTACCTATGTGCATCTAGGCCAGATATTATGCTTAGTGTTTGCATGTGTGCTTGATTCCAAGCGGCACCAAAGGAATCGCATCACTTAGCTGTGAAGCGAATTCTCCGATATTTGGCTTACACCCCAACATTTGGATTATGGCATCCAAAGGGCTCAGAATTTGATCTGGTTGGATTCTCGGATGCTGATTATACTGGTGACAAGGTGGATCTCAAGTCTACATCGGGCACATGTCACTTTCTAGGACGATCACTTGTCTGTTGGTCTTCAAAGAAGCAGAACTGCGTATCACTCTCCATTGTTGAATCTGAATACATTGCTGCTGGATCTTGCTGTGCTCAGCTTCTATGGATGAAGCAAACTCTCAAGGACTATGGCATCCATCTGAAACAAGTACCTCTCTTCTGTGACAACGAAAGCGCCATCAAGATTGCCAACAACCCAGTTCAGCACTTGAAGACAAAGCACATTGAAATTCGTCATCACTTCCTCAGAGATCATGTCATGAAGGAAGATATTGATATCATTCACGTCAACACTGAAGAGCAACTGGCAGATATCTTGACAAAGCCCTTGGATGAGAAAAGGTTTTGCAAGTTACGGTGTGAGCTAAATATCTTGGAATCCTCAAATGTCCTGTGATCAGGCACACATCCTAACACTTATGCATGTTGATGACTTAGATGTGCAACACACGAAGTAAAGTATATCTTCAATCAATGAAGACTTACATTCTGAGTGTGAATACATTAACTTGGAATTTGACTTCGGAGCGCCATGATAATTGTGCACCGTGTCTGGGTCTAATACTTCCTATACGGTGGGTAATGCCACCGCCAAATTCTTCTGTTTGAAGTGTTTTACTCATGGCGTTACATTTGCTATGTCTTCACATTTGGTTTGTCTTAATTTCAACTTGTCTTCATGATTATCTTCACTATGTTGATTTGATTGTCTTCTCATATATACATATTAGTGTTCTGTCCTCTACATCATTCACTTATAGCTATGTCTTCCTTGTTGAATCTTTTGAACTAAGTGAATGTGATCGGACCCTAATCTCTCTATGATTTCTATCTCAAACTCTATCTGTTCAAATCATATGTGTTGGGGATATTACTGCTGGGCGTAAACCGGCCTAAGTGGGCCGGGTTGACTTCATCAGTAGTCTAAAGGTGCTAAAGCCTAGAGGCTAGACAAAGGCCCAAGGCCGTAGTCGGTTCAGTATCTGTAGCGGTAAACCGGCGTGTATATAAACTTGTATTATAAGTTAGGAATAGGGCGAGACCAACCCGGATACGAATATAAACCGGAGATTGGGACTCTATGAACCGACGGGTGTCGCCCGTGTATATAAGGGGACAACCCGATAGCGGTTCAGGACAGACAACCATAACTCGAGGCCTAGGCGAAGCTTGTTTGCTCCCTAGTCACCGAAACCCCATCAATTCCATCACAAACTAGATGTAGGCTTTTACCTTCATCGAAGGGGCCGAACTAGTATAAACTCCCTGTGTCCCTTGTCCGCTTTAACCCCTTCGAGTTAACCCGTTGCGATGGCTCCACGACTAAGTCCTTTCGCTAGGACATCTGTCGTGACAAACCCACGACAGTTGGCGCCCACCGTGGGGCTATCGCATGATGGTTTCAAGTTCTTGGAGGGACGCTTTGAAGGACTCAAGGGATACGCCATGGGCCGGATGACCAAGAGTCGTCGCGGCAAGATCTACATCGACAACGCAGGTTATGCGAAATTCATGGCACGACCCTGTTATGTATACTTGCAACTCAAGATGCCAGGTCATAAGAGGACCATCACGATTCACGGAAGCCGCAAGGTCGCTTTGGAATGCGAAGAAGGAGATGCGGCTTACGCAGAATCGGTTTGCAGTACCGAGGAACTGAAGTATTACAAATACAATGTTGATCCGACGGATACGACTCCTTTAAAGAAGCCGACTACAGAGCATGATCCGGCCCTGAAATTTACATCAGCCGCTGAGACTAAGCTTGTTGACTTCGTACCTGGCGATTCGTCCAAGCAGTTCAGTATGAGTGCCAATCTGGATCCGAAATAGGAAAGCGTGCTCATCGAGTTCATCCGTGAGAATCGGGACATCTTTGCGTGGAAGCCTTCTGACATGCCTGGTGTACCGAGGCGACTCGCTGAGCACACTCTTAACGTGGATCCTAAATACAAACCGGTGAAACAGTTCCTCCGTCGGTTCAGCGAGGAGAGGCGAAAAGCTATTGGAGAAGAGGTGGCCAAGCTCTTAGCAGCTGGTTTCATTGTCGAAGTTTTCCACCCTGAGTGGCTTGCTAATCCGGTGCTCGTCCTTAAGAAAAATGGCACCTGGCGCATGTGTGTCGATTATACTGATCTTAATAAAGCCTGTCCCGCGGATCCTTTTGCCCTCCCCCGTATTGATCAGATTATTGATGCTACGGCGGGTTGCGAGCACTTATGTTTCCTGGATGCGTATTCCGGCTATCATCAGATCAAAATGGCAATTAAGGACCAGGAGAAGACGGTGTTCATAACTCCTTTTGGAGCCTTCTGCTATGTGTCTATGCCTTTTGGGCTCAAAAGTGCCCAGGCAACCTATCAACGGTGTGTGCAAAATTGTCTCCACAAGCAGATTGGCCGTAATGTGCATGCTTATGTGGATGATATCGTTGTTAAATCAAGGAAGAAGGAGACTTTGGTCGATGACTTGAAGGAAACCTTTGATAACCTGAGGACGTACATGATGATGCTCAATCCGGCCAAATGTGTCTTTGGTGTACCAGCAGGCAAGCTATTGGGTTTTCTGGTGTCCAACAGGGGAATTGAGGCTAATCCGGAGAAGATCATGGCTATCACTTCTCTGGCTAAACCGAAATGTATTAATGATGTTCAACGTTTGGCTGGCCGGATTGCCGCGTTGAGCCGGTTTATCAGCCGCCTCGGTGAGAAAGCGATCCCGTTGTATCAGATGTTGAAGAAAACGGACCAGTTCGTCTGGAGTTATGCCGCTGATCAGGCTTTGGAGGATTTAAAGCGGCAATTGGCCAATCCGCCTGTACTCGCCGCCCCCGTTGACAAAGAACCATTATTGCTGTATGTCGCTGCTAATGTTCGTGCGGTCAGTGTAGCTATAGTGGTGGAGCGGAATGAGGCGGGCAAAGAGTACTCGGTTCAGCGTCCGGTTTATTATATCAGCGAAGTGCGTATTGAGTCTAAACAAAGATATCCGCATTGGCAGAAGCTGGTATATGGAGTTTTCATGGCAAGCCGGAAGCTGAAGCAGTATTTCCAAGGGCATCCCATCACAGTGGTCAGCTCTGCCCCTTTGGGTGATATCATCCAGAACCGTGAAGCAACAGGTCGGATTGCCAAGTGGGCCATAGAGCTTGGGCCACACGGTTTGAAATACGTGCCTCGGACGGCGGTGAAGTCCCAAGCACTTGTCGATTTCATCAATGACTGGACAAAGCTGCAGGCCCCTGAAGAGAAGCCGGATCACATATATTGGACCATCCATTTCGACGGATCACGACAATTGGAGGGCTCGGGGGCTGGAGTCGTATTAACTTCCCCACGAGGTGACAAGTTTTGTTATGTTCTCCGCTTAATGTTCCCATATACTAACAATGCAGCTGAGTACGAAGCCTTGCCCCATGGTCTCCGGATGGCTAAGGAGATGAACTTAAGCCGGGTTAAGTGCTTCGGTGACTCGGACCTGGTAGCTCAACAGGTGTTTGGTACTTGGGATTCTAAAGACCCACCCATGGCGGCATATCGTCGTTAGGTTGATGCTGTTGCTGGTCATTTCAAGGGTTATCAGGTGGACCACGTGGACCTTCGGAAGAATGAAGCAGCGGACGCTTTGAGCTGGCTAGGCTCACAGCGTAAACCGGTCCTGCCCAATGTCTTTCTCGACATACTACACAACCCATCGGTTCAGCTACCTGGAGAAGCAGATTTGGCTATTCCTGATCCGGAGGCTCAGTTGGTAGCGGCACTCCACGTCATTCCGGATTGGACACTTCCCTACCTGGCGTACATGAACCGGGGCGAGTTACCAGAGGATGAGACTCTGGCCAGACAAATAATACGGCGGTCCAAGTCCATGACAATCATTAATGGCGAGTTGCATCATTGCAGTGTATCAGGAGCATTTCAACGCTGTGTGTCTCCTGAGGAAGGCTCTAAAATTTTGCGTGAGATCCATGAAGGGGATTGTGGTCACCACGCTGGTTCAAAGTCTTTGGTGGCTAAGGCGTTTCGCCACGGTTTCTATTGGCTGACTGCCCATGCTGATGCGGAGGATCTGGTCAGGCGATGTGATGGTTGCCAAAAATTCTCAAGACGCGCTCATGTTCCGGCTCAAGAATTGAGGATGATTCCAATTACTTGGCCGTTTGCAACCTGGGGGCTGGATATGGTTGGGCCTTTCAAAAGGTCCAAAGACAAGAAGACCCACATCCTGTTGGCGGTTGATAAATTTACAAAATGGGTGGAGGCAGACCCGTTAGCAAGTGTGATGCAGCCACTGCGGTTCAGTTCATTAAAAAGGTGATTTTCCGGTTTGGCTTTCCACACAGTATCATCACAGATAATGGTACCAATTTATCTAAGGGTGCCATGAGAGAGTTCTGCGAACGAGAGCACATCCGCCTTGACGTTTCATCAGTGGCACACCCGCAGTCCAATGGTCAAGCAGAAAGAGCTAATCAGGAGATCTTGAGAGGCATCAAACCCCGGCTTATGGTTCCCTTGCAGAGGACGCCGGGTTGTTGGGTCGAAGAATTGCCCTCTGTGTTATGGAGCATTAATACCACGCCCAACAGATCAACTGGATACACGCCATTCTTCATGGTTTATGGTGCAGAGGCGGTTCTCCCTAGTGATATCCGTCACGATTCACCTCGGGTTGCGGCTTATGTTGAAGCGGACAACGAGACGGCCCGACAAGACGCTTTGGACCGGTTGGATGAAGAACGAGACACAGCAGCTGCCCGCTCGGTGATTTATCAACAAGATCTTCGTCGCTATCACAGTCGTCGGGTCAGAACCAGAACCTTTCAAGAAGGAGATTTGGTGCTTGGAATCATTCAAGATCAAACCGATATGCATAAGTTATCTCCACCTTGGGAAGGACCGTTCGTGGTCAACAAAAATCTGCACAACGGGTCATACTATCTGATTGATATTCGAGAGCATAAGGACTCACGTAAGTCAGAGGAGGAGACGAGCATGCCATGGAACATAGCTCATCTTCGGCCTTACTACACCTGAGCCATTGGCTCTGCTTATGTACATATTATGACAATGTATATATTATCAATATAATAAACCGGATCCTCAGTTAAAGCGGGGTATCTGTTCGTTTCTATCATGTGTGGTTACATGGAGTTGTTCTGTTTGAAAACGACCTCCGGTTCACCCCTTGCAAAAATTATCAATATCACTTGGGGGCTCGGTCATGTCTGAACCGATGCAACACCTTTTGATAGGCGAAAGCCAGCAGATCACTTGGGGGCTCGGTCGTGTCCAAACCGATGCAACACCTCTTGATCAGTGAAAGCCACCAGATCACTTGGGGACACGGTCAAGTCTGAACCGGTCACGCCTCTTGGTCGGCCTACATGCCTTAGAGTCACTTGGGGGCTTGGTCGAACCCGAACCATTGCCATGCCACTTGGCCGGCGTAATGCCACGAGTCATTTGGGGACCTGGCCGACTGGCGCCATAGCTACACCTTTGGGGAGCTTGGTTGCGTCTGACCATGGAAACACCATCTGACCGGCTCAGTAAAGCCTCTCTTTTTGCAAAAAGTTTTATCATTGCTTTAGCTTTAAATAGCCTTCCTTAAGGAGTTGCTATTTTATCTTAGTTGCGTTTTTTCTAAAACCGACAGTGCTTTGTACCGGTTCAAATAGCCAAATTGGCGGAACACGGTCCATGTTTAAACCAAAGATTATTTGCCTGGTTTGACTTTTTTCTGTTCACATCCTTTTTTGGAGTAACAAAAGACTCTTATGATCAAAGCACGGTTTACGCAGTAAGCCGGTGTTATATATACAGGAGCTGTTTTCTCCCATGACGGTTTAGGGTTATCAAACCCCCGTTTCAAGCTTGGCTACACGCCTACTTCGTGCCCAATAAATGGCAGGTATTTCGTATCACAAAATTTGATCATATTTGCAAGTCTCTGTGCGTATCTACATAAAGACTCATAAACCGGTTGGCAGTACAACCGCCCTGGTAGTTTAAGATTTTATGATTGCAGGAGATATAAGTTGGCAATATTAACCTTCCAAATAAAGGTATCAGCACAGATGCACGAAGGCATCTCAAGAAGCAAAAAGTATTATCTAGCCTATTACAAGGCAGCATGCTGCCCAAATGAGATCATTGTTTTCTTGACAAGATATAACAGGGAATCTAGTTAAAGCTGCCTTCGGTTCACGCCTGTTGGCCACCCCGGTTTGATTGTTCTGGATCATCCTGCGCCGCTTTGGCTTCCTCGTATCTACCCAGCGGCTGGAAGTCAACAGTGGTCCAGTCGATTCCCATTAATGCTCGAAAGACAGCCTCTTCATGGATCAGTGAAGACGGTTCAATATCAGGGGCGTAAGTATGCTTACGGATTGGAGGAATCAGGTTTTCCGCTTCAGGGATTGTTGCAGCCACTCTTTTGTTCTGGTCATTATACTGAGCTTGATAATGCGACAAATTTGCTTCCTCTACCAGTTGGCAGACCAGAGGGCGCACCGCCCGGTTTATCTCTCTTAAATCCTCTTCGCTGAATTTTGAGCCATCCTCCTTCAAGCTGGGATAGCCTTGAGCCGCTTCAACAGGATCAAAATTGGGCACCCATGCTTTGGCCCGGATTAAGGCATTGATGGCTCCAGTTCGAGCAGCAGACTTTTTTAACTCATCAATCCGAGCAGGGAGCATTGACAGTCTCTTCAGTGTATCTTGGATCAAAGTGGGTGCTGGATTGTTATGTGACGCAGTTGAGATAATCCGCTGCACTCCAGTGTACAGTTGCTCGATTAAGGTGTAGGCGGCTTTCAGTTTCATCCGCACATCCGACCCCAAGTGGTTAATGCGAGTGCCTGTAACATGATCAGCAGTTTACAAACCGGGCTGTTTATAAGAGGATCACGATTATTATACAAGTCACAAGAAGCTTACCAAAGATGGCGGCAGTCATTGCGTGCACTTGTCGCTTTACGCTGGTTAATTCATCAGTTACCGGTTTAAGGGCAGCCTCCGCATCTTCAATCTTCTTGGTTAAAGCGGCCTTTTCTGTGGCCCAGTCAGCCCGTTCCTTCTTGAAGCCCTCTTTCAGCTGATCCATGGTGCTTAAAGCGCTGGTTAACTCCTCCTTGGCCTTGGAGGTTTCAGCTTGCTGGGACTTCAAGTTCTCTTGAAGGTCGGCGACTTGGTTCTCTTTGACCTTCAGTTCAACCTGCAATCCGACAGTTATACGGTTTAACCAATGAAGTACCAACCACAAAACAAGTTATGCGCTTTGTACTTGGGGGCTAATGCTTATTTGATTTACAGCTATCAATTAATTATCAAAGTCCCAAGCTCAAAACAAGTATTCAACTTGGCACTTGGGGGCTAATGGCCATTTGCTCTGACGATATTTCGGATGCTACTGTTTGAAGATTAAAGTCTCGGTTCTAAATATATTAAGTTGAACCGACCCTTGGGGGCTACAGTGGTGATAAACAAGAACAAGTACATGGAGATTACCTCAAATTTTTCCTTCATCATCTTTACCAGATTGGCTTCATAATCACGGCTAGTATATAGCCGGTTTAAATAACCAGAATGAATATCTTGGGAGCTGAGAGCAGTATAGGTTGCCAGATCAACATCCCATTTGCCTTTGCTCATGGCAGAAAATTCTTCTTTGGCAGTATGCTTGGCTAAAGCGACGGGATTCCCCGGTTCAGAACGACCAATGCCAGTGATTATGACTTCATCATCCTTAGACTCGCCGGTTTGAACTGGCGCAGTCGGTTTATCGGCAGCTTTGGAAGGACTGGTGGTTTTCTCAATCCGGATGGGACTGGCTGGCTGGTCAGCAGGACCGGAGGTGTTAACAAAACCCTCTTCAGCAGAAACAACTTCATTTTGCACTAGCGGGTCATTAACCACATCTTCATAGATGACCGCTTCAACATTTGGGGTAGCATCCGGTTCAGGAGCAGCGTCTTCCTCGGCTGCCTTATCCAGGCGAGCTTTCTTACTTGGCCTCGGTTTGGCCCTAAAAAGAAGCAGCAAAATCAAAGACAGTGCATATTGAAAGCTACAAAAATCAACAACGTTATGATAAGTACAAGCTTACCCAAGCACGGTTTTAAGTGGAGGCAGCTGGGTGCCAGTTGACTCGCCAGAAGATGAGTGCGAGGTGACCTGATAATCAGAGTCAGACGGATTAAGCGGTTGACGAAAACAGCCCGCTTTAGGACAAAATTTGACAAGCAAATTAGAGACCTCTGAACGACGTCTCCGAACCGGATTGTTCGGTAAACCGGCAGAGGTAACTACCTGACCACTGTGTCGAGTTGTGCGGCGCACCTCGTGCTGGTGGGTCTTCATAAGAAAGTTGGGATCCAAATAAGCAAGAGGATGAGAAAATTTAACTTTGCGGTTAGCCTGACGGATTTTATGTGAAGGCGGAAGGCTTGAGTCAGAGGAAAGAACAATTACCTCTACATCCTTAGCATGGCTAGCTTCGGCATCATCCTGACAAATATCATCATCAATAAGGTGTATAAAAAGTAAACCGAGGGAATCAAGTTCTACCTCAAGGTCCGGATTACCCACATCGTCATCAGCGGGCGGATCAGAAGAAGCGGTGGTTCTCCTGTTATGAGCAGACTTCTTAATGACCTTGGTCTTAGGCCGGATTGGTCTGTCCGGTTTATCAGTTTTCTCTTGTGTGATTTTCTTGCTCCAAAACGGATCATAACCCTGCATCAAACAGATATCGGCATCAGTAATAGACAAGTACAATAGCATCAAAGCTAGTACAAAGGAAAAATGCAGACTTACGGCTGGCGGTTTGTTTGTGGCGCAAAAAGGAAGCAGGCCGGTACGAGCGCAGACGTGCTCCGGTTCGTTCAAAATTTTCTTTACAGCTTCTGTGACTTCTTCATCAGTAAGCTGGATGTTTACATGCTGCAGCGGATCGTCAACACTGCCTGTATATTCACACATCAAACCAGAGCGTCGGCTGAGGGGCAGTATACTCTAGGATATCCAACAACGGGCAAGATCAACTCCAGTTAAACCGTTGGCTAGGAAAGCTCTGAGCTTGGACAATTGGGGAGCGTACTTACTCCTCTCTTTGCCAGTTATCCTCTGAGGAAAGGGATGAGTGTTGCTAAGCCGTTCCGGACGGAGACCAGGCAATGGATTCTCTTCGGCAGGGGAGGTGTCTTTGCAATAGAACCAGGAATTATTCCACTCCTGGGGATGACTGTGCAGTTTCGCATGAGGATAAGTGACTTCTTTCCTTTTCTGAATCGCCATACCACCCAGTTCCATATTTGGGCCATCAGTAAACTCTGTGCGACGGTTCAAGTGAAAGAAGTCTCGGAACAATTCCACTGTGGGTTCCTCTTGGAAGTACACTTCGCAAAGCACTTGGAAGTGGCATATATTAGTAACAGAGTTGGGACCGATATCTTGTGGGCGCAGTTGGAAATTGGCTAAGACATCCCGATAAAACTTTGAATCGGGCGGGCTAAAGCCCCGGGCCAGGTGATCCGCAAAAACAACAACCTCTCCCTCTTCAGGGGTGGGAGGACATTCTGTGCCTGGGACTCTCCAGTGGACGGTGTTTTTACTGCTTAAAGCGCCAGTGAGAACTAAGTTGTTCAACTGTGTTTCCGTAACACGGGAAGGAACCCAGTTGCATTCATATATTTGCTTGGACATGGGGAAATCTACAAGACAAGCAGTTCCGGTTCAAGTATATGTTTGAATTAAACCGGAGGCATATCTATTTAAACGGAAGAAAGTCCTATCTAAACCGGAGTTATGCAAGGTGGCAATGTCTGGCGGTTCAAACAGGGGGACTAATGATATATACTGGTCCTTTACATTTTCTATGCCAAAGTTTAACCGCCGGATCTGTGCATTGAAGGCAATTGAGGGTGTATAAATACAGAAACAGATTTCACAAGACTTCTCTACAACGATGGATCTAAAGCCAGTCCAGAAAAGGGAAATATTTCAAAGCTTAAGGCGGAACAATATTAGTTCAAAGAGCAGAAAGGTTATTTGGATCTATGAACTGAAACATGAATCTACAAGATGAATGCTAAAGGCCCATTGGTAACTCACAAAAGGGTTTCCTTGGATCTATCCAGAGGTATGAGCAAGAACATGAACAGTAAGCAAGAACACGGCAAGAACATGAAACCCTAGTGTGGATCCAGATGGGTAAAAACAGAGATCTTACCGGAGCTGGGGGAGATGCGGAAGGACGCCGCGGTTTTCGGGTATGATCAGGTCGATGCAGCAGCCCAAGACGATGCAGAGATCAGCGGCGGCGGCGGAGCTCCGAGGCTGGCGGCGCAGAGAAGACGAAGAGAAAGGGGATGAAGGAGAGAAAAGAAATGACCCTTCGGCCCTATTTATGAAGCAAAGGACATGTGTCAGGCACGCGAATCCAGGAGCCACAATTTTCGGAGTTGTCGCCTCGATTAGTGCGGATCTATTAAACAAAGAAGGCGTTATAAAGGCTGGCTTCAGGATGACGTCATGCCGGTTTACAGCAACCAAAGAAGATGACGACACGACGGTTCAACAGATACAGGAAGATGATGAAGACAAATATTTTGGCTAAGGATTGACATGAACCTGTTCAAATCAATCTGGGGCCTAATGTTGGGGATATTACTGCTGGGCGTAAACCGGCCTAAGTGGGTCGGGTTGACTTCATCAGTAGTCTAAAGGTGCTAAAGCCCAGAGGCTAGACAAAGGCCCAAGGCCGTAGTCGGTTCAGTATCTGTAGCGATAAATCGGCGTGTATATAAACTTGTATTATAAGTTAGGAATAGGGAGAGACCAAACCGGATACGAATATAAACCAGAGATTGGGACTCTATGAACCGACGGGTGTCGCCCGTGTATATAAGGGGACAACTCGATAGCGGTTCAGCACAGACAACCATAACTCGAGGCCTAGGCGAAGCTTGTTTGCTCCCTAGTCATCGAAACCCCATCAATTCCATCACAAACTAGACGTAGGCTTTTACCTTCATCGAAGGGGCCGAACTAGTATAAACTCCTTGTGTCCCTTGTCCGCTTTAACCCCTTCGAGTTAACCCATTGCGATGGCTCCACGACTAAGTCCTTTCGCTAGGACATCTGCCGTGACAAACCCACGACAATATGCATTCTATTGAAACTGTCGAATGTCTGCTCTGCGTCCTTGTCAGCGGAAGATACAGAGACAAACATTAAGTCTGTTTTAAATGCTCTATCCTTATTGCATGAAATCCGGAGAAGCCGAAACGACCATCCGACAGTTCGGGCGGGCGTGGGAACGTGGGACAACTCTGAGTATGCTGCATGCTTGCCATGTGTCTCTCAGATGTGAACCGCCAGGGGCACCTGCGTAATTACGATGCACCGCATACTACCTTCTAAATACATGTCCCCTGCGGTCAAGAAAACCTTCTTCCACCACTCCACCTCGTCAAAACCCTAGCGCCACCGCTAGCTCTCGATGACGCCGGCGACGAAGCGCTTAGCTTCCGCGACTTCACCGACGCCGTCCTCACGCCGGCCGCGGACATCGTCCTCTCCGCCGCCGCCGTAGGTGTCCTCCGTCGCCAAGTTAGGGCATGCTGGATTGAACTGCTCGGTCTCCTACTCTTCCCATCTAGCAGTTCATCTTGTGGTAAATAAAACTCTCTTTTTACCATCTTTTTGATCCTAAAAGATTCATCCTGTTTACCGAAAGTGGTTTCTGCCTACTCAATGTTAAATCTATCCTGTCTGCATCTCATATAATGCCTAGTATATTCACTTAAGCTTCACATCTAGTTAGATTCCTCACTTGTACTTATTCGTGGATTCGTACAAATCTGGAACCAACTCTCAGCATATAAGTGAATGTCTTCGCATCATGAGGTCAATGTCTTCAAACTGATTTATCTTCAAAATCTTCTAAGAATGCATATGACCTCTCCCCTTCCCTTGCATCTCTAATGCTGTCACAAGTACATGTCCGTGGGAGAATCCCTTGGTTCTCATAGTCTGCATTCGTTTGTAGAATTCTTACAGCATCACATTAACTCTCCCGAAGCCAGTTCCTGTTTGACCAGCAAGCAGAAGCCTTTGAAGGCTTTGAACGTGTTGAAGCCATTCAGTTTGAAGTTCATGGCTACAAAGAAATCAGCAAGGAAGGGTGGCAGACAACATCGAGGGGGAACATCAAGAGATCTGCATGATGACCTCTCAGGGCTGTACAAGACAGATCCAGAAGAGGATTACAATCAGCGCAAGACACGAATCCAATGGATTCAAAGATATTGGGCCGAACAATGGTTTAAATACAAGTTTGTGACCCAGGAGTGTGCTGAGAAGAATGCCATCAAGAGTCCTTGGGGTGACATTCTCTTCCGAAGCCTTCCACCCAAGACGAGAGCTGAAGCTATTGCTCAGGGTTTCTATCCCTGTATGGTCCGTGGACCATAACCTGAAAATGCCGACCCATATCACTGCTCTGGTGTCGTGGCGATAACCTCTTCAAGCGCAACTTCTAGCACACAAAGGCATCACCCAAGGAAAACAAGAAGTCATTGGGACTAGACTTCAACCCTGGTCCTTCTGCTCCCCGGGCTGACGGCACACGCGATGCTGAACCCAATATCATTGGACCTTTCTACAACCTTGATGGCCTCATCACCCACATCTCTGTTCAAGGTGCCAAAGTGGATCATTCTGATGATGATGCCGACATTGATGAAGCCCCAGCTCCTACTCCAAAGCCGCAGAAGCAAAAGAAGGCTAAATCTTCAAAGTCAGCTGCTCCTCCAAAAGCTTCACGTGCGAAGCCACTGGCTACTGCACCTCCTGAAGACAGTGTGCGGTCTGAAGATCTATCACGTATCTCCAAGAAGACGGAGATGAAAAAGAATACTGATCAGGCATTGACCCCTGCTGCCATACTGCGAGATGAACACATTGATCTGTCCAGTGATGAAGATCTTGCAGATGATGCTCTTGAGCAACTGATTAAGAGCAAGGAAGAAGCAGAAATCTTCAATGATTTGCCTCTCTTTGACGTGGAAATCATCCATAACTTCATTGATGAGTGGTTTGAAACCCCCAATCTCAGCTTTGAAGATCTGCAACTTCCAATTGGCCTCAGCGTCTCTTTCAATGGCGCCATTGCTTCTGAGCTAGCTCTAGCTCAGCGCATCGTTGAACTGAAGCACAAGATCGACCATGAGAAAGCTCAGTTCAAGAAGCACATGGCAAAGCTCAGCGTGCAAGATGTCAAAAACTTCAAGGTTATGCTGCACGAGCTCAAGGAAGCTTTTCTCAAAAAACGAGAAGAAGCTAAAGGTTCTTGTGAGCGTATGAAGAGTCTGACTGACAAGTGCGTGCAAGCCTACAATGAAGCTGAGAAGCGCAAGGCTCTTGGGCGTCCTGGCATCGACCCCAGAATGGCTGCAAAGAAGAAGAAGCCATCGACTGACAAATCTGCACCATCAAGGCGGGAAGAACCTCACATTGTCTTCCCAAGCAGCATGTCCGGCTCGAAGCCAAAGGTCAAGTCAACCGCTTCTGAACTGAAGAAGACAAGGGCTGCCGAGGCTGAAGCCAGAAAGAGGAAAAATCCTGAAGCTTCTGATGTCGCTCCCTCCAAGAAGAAGCGCAAAACCAAGAAAGATCGGGCTGCTCCCACAGAGCCCCTTGTTGTCGAGCCCATCTTGGTTGCTCGTCTTGACTCTTCGCATCAAGAACGACGGATGGTAGTTCATGAGCCTGCTTCCCCAGAGGCTCCTAAAGCTGAAGACATTCCAGCAGTTGACCCCACCACTGCTGAAGACATTTGTCACCATGACAATGTTGAAGATGATGTAGTTCTTCCTTAGATCGAGCACAATTTGGTATCATTGCCTGTTCTCACGAACAGCGAACTCATCAGCATTGGTCATCCTCTGACGCCAATTGCTCAGGATGCATCATGGGCTGATCACCCACAACAACAAAACACCCCGAGTACTCCCCAACAACAAGTCACCCCACCAGTGCAAGAACAAGAAGATGACTTTGAGGCCCAGCCAACTCCATCTCCACAGGCGTCGCCAGCGTTATGCAGGCTTCGCAAAGGACCAAGGCCCCAAGTCCCTCTTTCGAGCGTTCCAGAAGGAGAAGTGCACCACCAATCTGTTGCACGTCAGGTGTTCCCAGAAGCCACTCCTACTGTGAATGTCTCCAAGTCTGAAGCTAAAGTTGCTGAAGACAATCCGGCTGCATCGGCGGAAGACAAACAAGCAGAAGAACGTGTCCCTACTCCCCCCATCACTGAAGAAGTTGTTCCTGAAGTGAATGTGTCTGTGCCCGACCCTCTAGCTCCTCAAGTGGAGGTTGAGAATCCTGAGGCTGCCACCACTAACACCACTGAAGCCAATGACGTGGTCATGGCTGAAGACAATGTGGAGCCTGCACCAAACACTGTGCTAGAAGCCAATGAAGCTAATGATGCACCTGCAACAGATGTGCAGCCTGACGCCTCTGTTGATGCTACTGCTCCTGTTCCGTCACCAAGGCCACATACTATCGAACAAGAATACAACTATGGCCAGCTTATCACTGTTAAATGGTCTCTTCTTGTTCGTCCACCTGCTGCTGGTCCCCAATTTGACTATCACGTCGAGCGTAGGCCTCAGGTTCAGAAGCCAATGCCAAGGCTGCCTAGGTTTCCAGGCACTGCATCTGCACCCGGATCATTCAATGTCAATGGCTTCAAATCGCACAACACCTTCTTTGACAGCGCCAAGAACCCCTACACTAAGGCAAGAATCTCATCTGATCGGTTCTGGAGCTATCAGCTGCGCAGTTATTACTCATGCATTTTATACAATCAAGGTCGCATTTTCCCACATATGCGTCTTGAAACTGAAGCTATAACTGGTCTGCCCTGTTTGGAAGAAGCGCTGGACTGCTTCAGAGAGTCTGGCTTATTGACGTTCGTCACTCACAAGGAGCACTAGAATGAAGAATTGCTGCTCCAATTCTATGCCACTCTTCATATTCGTGGCTACAACAGGGATCGAAGACATGGGTCCTTGAGTGGATGACAGGAAATGTCCATCATGAAGCCAAAGCTCTTGATGTCATTGAGCTTACTGGCCTGCCCACTCCAGGTGACCTATATGAACCCGGTTTCCAGCTTCACAGTGCTGCCTTGGAGAGCATTTTCACAAGCCTGAACCCAACATGAGTCAGATGCTTAGCATGATGAAGCCTTTGCCTCCCGATGCTGAATATCCTAAGGAGTTCTTTGTTGAAGACCTTGAGTATCTGCCACGTACTATCTATCACATTATAAGGCGAATTCTCTGGCCCATCAAAGGACATTCTCCACGTGCTAAGCTGGAAGGTGCAATGAAAACTTTGTTCTTCCATATTCTTCACGGCAAAAGCTTCAATGCACAAGACTTCTTTATCCGCCAACTTGCTGCATCTGGATCTGATATTTTTGGTCTGAAGTTCTATGCTCCCTGGATCATGCGTCTGATCAAGCTCCACTCTGCCTTCAACTATCAGCCCTCTGCACGCAATCATATCATCTTTTTGCCAGCGGTTGATCTGTCTGTTGAAGCCATATATCCAGAGCCTGGCAAGGAGCCTCTTAGTCTTCAGAATGCTGACCACCAAAGCTTCTCGCAAAACATTTAAGGAGTTCAAGCAGTCGCTCGTGTCTATCCATTGGTTGGACATACTCGCTTGCCTCACCATGCACAGACTGAAGCTACTGAAAGCACCATTGCCCAAAGGCCTCACAAGCGCTCTCGTGTTCTGAATGATCGAGAACTTCTTGTGGCACTGCATAAGAAACAAGACAAGCATCATTTCTGGCTCAAGCGACAGATGCAAAGTCTATTGGTGGACGTCAATCGCATTCGCAATCTTGCCACCAAGAATGCTTTTGTCACTCATGAGACCTGTCGGCGTTCATGGAAGAGTTTGACACTGCTCCACGTATCCCGCTTGAATTATACTTTGTTTATTTAGTACAACGTACATTCCGCACGACTATTCATTTTTATTTCTTCAGCTAAGTTCCTCTCTTTTATAGATGAACACCATGCTACGCCCGTCCAGGACAGGGCACAACGGAGACACAGGCACAGACGTGCAGCAGGGACCCGCCCCCAGGATTCTTTTTAGATTAAGACCCTGTGTAAACCTTTTTTACTGTCTCTTGTTGATACACATCCCCCGGATTCTCAGTATAACCGAGGAGGAGGCTGGCGTCTTGGCATGTGGCCATGTCAGAATTTTGCACGTACCTGGACACCAGGAGCTCATTATCAAGGGCACCACATAGCCCGTTTTTCATAAAGACCGAATACCTTAGGGAGTGTTCGGCGTCGCGAGTTTGGCCTTATATGCATCAGCTCCGAATCATGTCTTTGGTCAAATGTTGGGTTTGCCCGGCTCCTGTGTTTTGCTGCCTTATGTTCCGCTCTATTGGCTAAGGCGGCACCAGGAGAACTACTGCGATTGTGCCCCGGTTTAGCCAGGCGAGCACCTCAGTAGAGAAAGCCGAAAACTGACTGTCATGATATAGTGTGAGACTGGTCAACCACTCGATGACCTATCGGAATCTTCGGGATTCCTCCGCATTAACGAAGGGTCGTTTCCCGGCCAGGCACACATGCACCCCGAGTTCGGGCGAGCGCGGCGCCACCAGGGGCTATATAGTAGCCTCACTGTCAAACTCCTATGGTCAAGTGAAAGTGATAAAGCATTATAGTCCGGTTGCCTAGTTCGCTGCGCTATCACCTCCTTCATGGACCAAGACGTTGGATCAAGTGTGAAAATGTGCCTTCTACGAACACCCATGCATTATATGCATGGGGGCTGAAGCCGACGACTGCCATCTTTCAGGTTATATACACGTATACATTAACGGCCGCACAGGAGGTATTTTAATTCTTGAAGGCACAAGTATAAAAAGCTTTTACATTCCATCAAAATATTGTTTTACAATAATACATGTTATTCGAACATAGTATCCTTCGAACACTGCGTCTCTATTAAACGAGCGCCTTGCAGAACTTCCTGCTCGACAGGTACTCGGCTTCCGTCCGAGTCTTGGGATGCAACAGTGGTGGCCTCCATCTCCACCCAGTATGTCTTGACACGGGCAAGGGTCATCCGCGCACCCTCTATGCATGTTGACCTCTTCATGGCATAGATACGTGGCACTGCACCAAGGAACCGCTGCACCAAGCTAAAATAACTGTTCGGCTTTGGCCTCCCCTGCCACAGATGATCCACGACATCCTTCATGGCAAGTCCGGACAACCTATTCAGTTCGGCCCATTCGGCCAAACGATCGGTCAATGGAAGTGGACGCTCCGGGTTGTTGAACTGTGACCAGAAGAGCTTCTCCACTTCGCTATCTTTCTGATCTCGGAAATGTTCAGCCGCATCAGCGGCACTCGCAGCCAAGTCCAGATAGTCGTCCGCCGAACTCCACATCCGGTCCAACGGAGCATACTTAGGATCTCCGAACTTCATCCACAGCATAAAGGGCTTTCCAGCCGCGATATCTCCGGCTTGATGCAGCTCCTCTGCGAACATCGAAGAACGAGCATCCTTGGCCGACATAATGGCCTTTTCCAGGTCTGTCCGCTCCGCCTGATCTTCTATCTCAAGAAGCTTGCAGTGGTCAGCAGCGGTTTTCAACTTCGCAGCCATCTCGGCCATTTCCTTTTTTGCTTTGGCAATGAGCAGCCTGTTCGGCTTTCAACTCCTCAACCGCCTTTAGGGCAGCCGCATCGCTTTCTCTGGCTTGCTCCTTGGCTCGGGCAAGCTCTGCCCGAAGGTCCTCCACAGCGGCAACCCCATCTGCATCAAGTGCAGACACTGTAAGATACTGGCGTCAAGCTCCTCTTACCAGGTGTCTCCGGAGAGATTACATACCTTGTGCCTCGTCAAGCCGCTTATTGACAAGCGCGATGTCGACATCCGCCACGTCAAGTTGCCGCGATAGCTCGGCAAATTCATCAGTCCGGCTGGCCACCGGACACTTCGCCACCTGCATAAGAAGGCGGCGAAATTACACCGGGGACTATGATCCTCTGCGTGCTGCCATCTTCGGCAACACACAGAGTATTAGGGGCTACTATCTACAGAGGGCACATCTCATATATGCGGAACTGTCAAAAGGTACATCACATCGCGTACCTCAAAACCTGTCAGCAAACTCCTGACGGCCTCGTGCAACCCGCTTTCCGCGGACGAAATCCTTTCAATTACCGTACCCATCAACGCACAGTGCTCCTCCGAGATAGAAGCTCGCCCTAGCAAGCCATTCAGCTCCTCTGACCACGCACCAGGCGGTGTCGGACTCGCTCGATGGTTTTTCTCAAAGGCCGGACGCGGAGAGCTCTGGGGCCATATGACTGCCTTCCGGCCTTGTAGGATTAGGAGAAACCCTCCGCGACGACACTTCAGGGTTGCCCGCCTCATAAGGCGAAACGGCAGGGGGAGGCGTTCCGCTCTCCATCATCTCTAGAAGAAGGTCCCCCAAAGATGAGTCCTGCTGAGAAGGGCTGAGATCCAAACTACAAGGTAACACATCAGTTATTTTTGCTCGGAGATAAAATAAGGATTCCTCTCATTTTAAAACCTCCCCTCTCTACTTACGGCTCGGTGGAGGGCTGATCCCCTTGGGGGCACAGTGCGGCCGAGGTATCCCCCGGCACAGGACCCTCTGGCGAAGATTTCTTCCCCCGCTTTGAGGCCATGGTCTCTGGATCTTCAGAGGCGGTCCTCTTCTTCCCCTGGGTAGAGGAATTTTTGATTCCTCCCTTCCTGACAGCCTCCTTCGCGGAGGCGGTAGCTTCCTTGTCCCCCCCCTTCGTTTTCCCCTAAAGGAGCGATCTCCAGCATCCTGGCTAACACAGGATCCGGCGAGGTCTCAGGAAGGAGGGTCGGACACCTGATTAACTTCGCCTTCGCTACCCACTCTTGTTTCAAAGACAACTCTTTTAAGGGTGATGTTGTGATAAATGAACGGATGGTGTGTCCGGGAACAGGGCTACTTACTTGAGTATCCGGACGATTGCAGCTTAGTCCTGCGTCCTCCGTAGAATCCGGACACATTACTTGCAATCCAAAGAACAATTTGTACATCTCCACGGGCGTCATTCCAAGAAAGTGTTGGAGAGCTCGCGGTCCCTCCGGATTAAGCTCCCACAGGCGGTGGGGGCGACGTTTGCAGGGGAGAACTCGGCGAATTAGCATAACCTGCATCACCATGACCAGGCTGATGTCACTTTCTAGGAGATCTCGGATGCGGCCCTGCAACAGGGGCACGTCCTTTGCCGGCCCCCAGTCCAGCCCCTTATTAACCCATGACGCTAGTCGTGGTGGGGGACCCGAGCGGAAAGCAGGTGGTGCCACCCAGTTGGAGCCCCTGGGAGCGGTGATATAAAACCACTCCTGTTGCCATAAGTTGAACTCCTCTTGAAAAGAGCCCTCGGGCCATGGAGCATCGGTATTCCTTTTTATAACAGCACCTCCGCACTCTACGTGCCGCCCCTCGATTATCTTCGGTTCTACCTTGAAGGTCTTGAGCCATAATCCGAAGTGAGGAATGATATGGAGAAACGCTTCACACATAACAATGAAGGAGGAGATATGGAGGATGGACTCCGGAGCTAAGTCGTGAAATTCCAGCCCATAATAAAACATGAGCCCCCTCACGAAGGGATCCGTCGTGAAGCCTAGCCCTCGGAGGAAGTGAGACACAAACACCACACTCTCACCAGGCTTGGGAGTAGGAATAACCTGCCCGTGATCAGGCAGCCTATGCGAGATTTCGCCGGTCAAAAACCTGGCCTCTCTCAGCTTTAGCACGTCTTCCTCCGTGACGGAGGAAGGCATCCATCGGCCTCGAAGGTCGGAGCCGGACATCGTCGAAGGTCCGAAGCGCCTGAAATCTGGAGCCTTGGGTGTTGGAACTCGAGGCGAAGGGCGAATTTGATTGAGATCAAAAGAAAGCAGTAAGTCCTTGGTCTCTTTATAGGAGGTTCAATACCAAGAGCCCCCCCGTGACCGTTTGGGACTCGCCTTTGATCGAGGAGACATGCCAACAGGCACGACTGGGTTACCCACGTCCGTATTGATGAGGATCCCGTAAATAAAGGGGACACGATCTCTGCTTTGACAAGACGTGCCAAGAAAACCGCCTCGCTAAACGCGCTGAGGTGGGATAGTAAAACGATTCAAATAAAGGCTTGGCTATGGTGTGATGACACGCTGCAGAATACGTCAGCAGACTGGATTTGTGTAAATATTGTTCTCTCTATGGCAATATGTGGAACTTATTTTGCAGAGCCGGACACTATTCTTGTGTTCAAAATCTTCTATGAAGTATTCGGAGGAGGAACCTGCCTTGCAATGCCGAAGACAATCTGCGTGCCGGACTCGTCGTCATTGAAGCCTGGTTCAGGGGCTACTGAGTGAGTCTTGGATTAGGGGGTGTCCGGATAGCCGGACTATAACCTTTGGTCGGACTCTTGGACTATGAAGATACAAGATTGAAGACTTCGTCCTGTGTCCGTATGGGACTTCCCTTGGCGTGGAAGGCAAGCTTGGCAATATGGATATGTAGATGTCCTCCCATTGTAACCGACTCTGTGTAACCCTATCCCTCTCCGGTGTCTATATAAACCAGAGGGGTTTAGTCAATAGGACAAACAACAATCATACCATAGGCTAGATCCTAGGGTTTAGCCTCTCTGATCTCGTGGTAGATCTACTCTTGTACTACCACGATCATACCATAGACAACGGTCTTCTGAGTTGAGTCTCAGCCTCCCTAACCAGATGTACAGTTGTCACAGCAACTAGAACTAGTCCAACAAATCCTGTGTCCTCAACAAGTGACTGGTTCTATCCTCTCCCTCTCTTTACTTAGAGTTTGTCTTCGTGAAGTCATTGCCTGTTTGCTTTACCTATTTGTCTCCACTATTTGACATCTATTGTTGTTTGGCTTCATACCATCTTCCATCCTGATCCTTACTACCTAGCTGCTATTTGTCTTCGTACTCTCACGTTATTGCATACTTGACTATGGCTTGTTTAGTGTAGTCTATCTTCCGCTGCATTTCATAGGTTCATTTCTATTGTTTGTCTTCGAAACTTCCATGTGTTGAAGACTTTCATAAAAATCGCCTATTCACCCCCCCTATAGTCGATAACTAGCACTTTCAGTCATAATCGAGCATGTCGGTTAAGTCCTCGACAGTGGCTATAAAGTGGGTGGTGGGTGGGACGGAAAATTCCCTGCTCTCAGCCCATAGTCCGGGCTGGGCATAGTTCGAACATTGCTCCTCTGTAATAGGAAGGATCACATTAAGTCCAGAGCCTTGCTTAAAGGCGAGGTTTGGCCCGAGAGAACAGAGCCCGTGGAGTACGGCGAGAGGGAGACTCCTTGGCCGAACTCACACGATGCTGACTCCGAGGGTTTAGAGCCAGTGTCCGGAGAAGGGTTCGACTTCATGATGGTGGCCAGCGACACCACTTCCTCCGGTTGTCCCGTAATGGGCTTAGTGGCCGTAGATAGTCTGGTGGGCTCAGGGAGCCCGTCTTCGGACCCGGCGATGCGCTCCGGATCTAAGGCCAGAGCGGAGGTTGGGGGAGTGAATCCTTGAAAGATCAAGTCTCCTCGGATATCAGCGATGTAGTCCAGGTTTCCAAAACTAATCCGGTGACCTGGGGCGTTGCTGTCGATCTGCTCTAGATGGCCAAGCGAGTTGGCCCGCAGTGCGAAGCTGCCGAACACAAAGATCTAGCCAGAGAGGAAAACTTCCCCCAGGACAACATTGTTGTAGATGATTGATGGCGCCATCGGACCTTCTGATGACGACGCAGCGGAACTCTCAATGAAAGCACCACTGTCGGTGTCAAAACCGGCGGATCTCGGGTTGGGGGTCCCGAACTATGCGTCTAAGGTCGATGGTAACAGGAGACATGGGACACGATGTTTACCCATGTTCGGGCCCTCTCTATGGAGGTAATACCATACTTCCTACCACGAGATCATAATGGCTAAAACCCTAGAAGTCTAGCCTGTATGATTATGATTATGTTGCCTCTATGGACTAACCTCTCCGGTTTATATAGACACCGGAGGGGACTAGGGTTGTACAAAGTCAGTTACAGAGAAAGGAATCTTTATATCCGAACGCCAAGCTTGCCTTCCACGCCAAGGAGAGTCCTATCCGAACACGGGAGAGAGAGTCTTCTGTCTTGTATCTTCGTGGCCCATCAGTCCGTCCCATGTCCAATAGGTTGGACGCCCGAGGACCTCTTAATCCAGGACTCCCTCATTGTCAACATCATGTCATCGTTCTTATTGCATTACTCCCTTTTTCCATGAACTGAATACACTAGATGCATGCTGGATAGCGGTCGATGTGTGGAGTAATAGTAGTAGATGCAGGCAGGAGTCGGTCTACTAATCTTGGACGTGATACCTATGTAATGATCATTGCCTGGATATCGTCATTATTATTTGAGGTTCTATCGATTGCCCAACAGTAATTTGTTTACCCACCGTTTGCTATCTTTCTCGAGAGAAGCCACTAGTGAAACCTACGGGCCCCGGGTCTTCTTTCTCATATATTTGCTTGTGATCAACTTTTCCTTTGCATTTTTATTCAGATCTATTAAACCAGAAATACAAAAATACTTTTCTGCACTTTATCTTATTTGCGATCTATTATTTCAATCTACTACAAATTTCTGGCATCGTTACCCGAAAGGGATTGACAACCCCTTTAATACGTCGGGTTGCGAGGTGTTGTTATTTATGTATAGGTGTTGTTTACGTTGTGTTGCTTGGTTCTCCTACTGGTTCGATAACCTTGGTTTCTTCACTGAGGGAGATACCTACTGTCGATGTGCTGCATCATCCCTTCCTCTTTGGGGAAATACCGACGTAATCCTTGCAGACAGAAGCTTTTTTGGCGCTATAGTCAGAGAGCAATCAAAAGGAATTTCGGGCGTCGTTGCCGGGGAGGGTCTTCAACATAACTAGGTTCCTAATCACAAATCCCATCCCCTCAGAATTTACATTATTTGCCATTTGCCTCTTGTTTTCCTCTCCCCCACTTCACAAAAAATTGCCATTTTATTCACCTCTCTTTTTCCGTTCGCCGTTTTCTTGCCGGATCTGTTTTTGGGTGCAATCTTGTTGTGTGGTCATCATGACTCAAGAGAACACCAAGTTATGTGATTTCTCAAATACCAACAACAATGATTTTATTGGAACTCCGCTTGCTCCTCCGGCCACCAGAGTCTTGTGATATTAATACTACTTTGCTGAATCTTGTTATGAAAGATCAATTTTCTGGTACTCCTAATGAGGATGTCGTGTCCCATCTTAATACCTTCGTGGAATTATGCGATATGCAAAAGAAAAAAGATGTGGACAATGATGTGGTCAAGATGAAATTATTTCCATTTTCTTTGTGTGATTCTGCAAAAAATTGGTTCTCTTATTTGCCTCGCAATAGTATCGATTCTTGGAATAAGTGCAAAGATGCTTTTATCACTAAGTATTTTCCTCCCGTGAAAATTATTTCCCTTAGAACCCAGATCATGAGTTTCACGCAACCTGAACATGATCTTGTTGCACAATCTTGGGAAAGGATGAAAATGATGCTAAGGAATTGCCCAACTCATGGGTTAAATCTTTGGATGATCATACAAAAATTTTACGCGGGATTGAATTTTGTTTCTCGTAATCTTTTAGATTCTGCCGTGGGTGGGACTTTTATTGAAATTAATTTGGGTGAAGCTACCAAATTTCTTGATAATATCATGGCAAATTATTCACAATGGAATACCGAAAGAGCTCCTACTAGTAAAAAAGTTAGTTCGGTTGAAGAAATTTCTACTTTGAGTGATAAAGTTGATGCTCTTATGAAATTGGTTGCTAGTAAAAGTGCTCCTATTGATTTTAATTATATGCCTTTGTCTACTTTGATTGAGCAAAATAGTGATGCCATTAATGTGAATTTTATCTCTAGAAATAATTTCAACAACAATGCTTATAGAGGTAATTTTAATCCTAGGCCTTTTCCTAGTAATTCCTCTAATGATTATTGTAATTCCTATGGAAATCAATCTTACAATAATTAATAATAAGAATACCTCTGATCTTGAGAATAATATTAAAGAATTTATCAACACACAGAAAGTTTTCAACACTTCCATAGAAGAAAAGTTGAATAACATTGATGATTTGTCTAGAAGTGTTGATAGAATTGCTCATGATGTGGAAAATCTCAAGATGAAAATCTTTGTGCCCAAGGTAGATGAATCAATTAAAGCTATTTATGTTTCTATGGATGAAAGTAATAAAAGAACTGCTATGCTTAGAGCTAAATGAGAATTCTTAGAAAAAGCGTTTTCTAGTGATTATTCTTGCAAAAATGATGGAGATCTTAAAATGACTGGTGTTTCTTCTATTGATTCTTTGTTTAGTAAAGATAAGATTGATGAAAAAGGGACTGGACAAGAGTCAACTTCAGGTAGAAGACGTCGCAATATTTCGGAGGGTGAAAATCTTGTTGAGAAAATTGATGGAAGTGGGTTTGGAGAGGTCAAAACTTTAACTAGTGATGTGCCCTCTCTTTTGGATTACAAAGACTTTAATTATGATAGTTGCTCTTTGATTGATTATATTTCTTTGTTGCAATCCATGATAAATTCACCCCATGCTTATGAACAAAACAAAGCTTTTACTAAACATATTGTTGATGCTATGATGAAAGCTCTTGAAGAAAAATTGGAATTAGAAGTTTCAATTCCTAGAAAATTCATGATGAATGGGAATCTACTATCAAAGTCAAGATTAAAAATTATGAATGTTTTGCTTTGTGTGACTTGGGTGCTAGTGTCTCTACAATTCCGAAATCTTTATGTGATGTGCTTGGTCTTACCTATCTTGAAGAATGTTCTTTGAATTTGCACTTGGCAGATTCTACTGTTAAAAAGCCTATGGGAAGAATTAATGATGTTCTTATTCTTGCAAATAGGAATTATGTGCCCAATGATGTTCCTATTATTCATGGTAGACCATTTTTACGCACTATTGACGCCGTGATTGATATGAAAGAAGGCAATATTAAGTTCCAATTTCCTTTGAGGAAGGGTATGGAACACTTTCCTAGAACTAGAACTAAGCCACCTTATTAATCAATCATGAGGGCATCTTACGGATCTCAAACCAAAGATTACAAAACTTAGATCCTTGCTTTATGCCTAGCTAAGGGCGTAAAACTATAGCGCTTGTTGGGAGGCAACCCAGTGAATAAATTTTATATTTGCTTTTTCTTTCTGTTCTTGTGTGTTTACACAATTATGCTGCTGCTATGATTGTGTATTTTGTGTTTTAATTAGTGTTTGTTCCAAGTAGAACCGATAGGATCTTCTTGGGTGATAGTTGGTTGATCTTGCTGAAAAAGACATAAACTTTGCGCTCACGAAAAAAATTCTCATTTTTTTATCAGAAAGAGCTTTTGCCCTGATTCTTTTTGCAAAAGATTAATATAAAAATTGATCAGGTCATCCTATTTTTTCAGAATTTTTGGAGTTCGAGAAGTTTTCGTTTAAGTCAGATTGCTACAGACTGTTCTCTCTTGACAGATTATGTTTTCTTTGTGTTCTGTGCTTATTTTGATGGCTCTATGGTTTTTTGATGAGTTTTGGCCATAGAAAAGTTGGAATACCGTAGATATAATACAAAAACAAAATATCAATTGGTTCGATACAACACTTATAGTAGCGGTGTGCTTTCTTACACTAACGGATCTCACTGAGGTTTTGTTGAGTTTTGTGTCATTGAAGTTTTCAAGTTTTGGGTTATCTTACGATGGATGAAAGAAGGATCGAAGAGCCTAAGCTTGGGGATGCCCCCGAGTGGTATCCCCTCTTTCTTCTAACGACCATCGGTATTTTACTCGAGGCTATATTTTTATTCGTCACATGATATATGTTTTGCTTGGAGCGTCTTGTATGATATGAGTCTTTGCTTGTTTTATTTTGTGTTTCAAGTCATCAATCCTTGCTAGACACACCTATTTGAGAGAGCCAAAATTATATCATGACTTGTTTGAATTGCTCTCTATGCTTCGCTTAAATTTTTTATGAGCAATGGACTTGCTCTAGTGCTTCAGTTATATCTTTTTGAGCACGCTGTGCTTAGTATTTTTTGAAGAAATGCTCTCTTGATTCACTTAGATTTATTTGAGAGTAAGTAAAATTTTGAAGAAATTCTCTCTTGCTTCACTTAAATTATTTTGAGAGAAAGAAAAAGAATCATGCTCATGATCTTCACTATTTGTTTGAGCTTATGAAAAGCAACACATGAAAATTAGTCCCAAAGTGATAGATATCCAAGAAGGATAAAGAAAAAAATGTCATGAAGATCATTGGACAAAATAAACTTGATTCTTAGTAATAGTTTTGAGATATGATGATGTGATATGTGAGCTATGTTGATGAGTAATTGTGCTTTAGTAAGAATAATGGTGTTAAGGTTTGTGATTCCCTATGCATGCACGAAAGTCAATAATCATGCAATGAAAATTATATCCTACTCGTGGTGCATTATTCGGTGTTAATTATGCTTAATGCTTGCTTATAAGATTATTCATTTCTTGGTTGGTCGCTTCCCAATCTTTTTGCTAGCCTTCATTTTGCACCAAGTATGATCTTTACTTGTGCATCCAAAATCCTTTAATATAATTTTGCCACATGAGTCCACTATATCTACCTATATGCGATATTCTTTTACCGTTCTAAGCAAATTTGTATGTGACATCTCTAATTTTTGAAATAAACTTCTCTTTTGTGTGTTTGTTTTGCTCGCGGAGCGGTGAAGGGTGGCTAATATTTTCCATGCTAGATGTGTTATTCTCAAGATGAGAGTTTATTCACTTGTCATTGCACGAGAGTAAGGCAAAGGTATTAGGGATGCCCATTCCCGAAATGCAAAAAAATTGAATTTACTTTATGTTGTCAAATAATAAATTCCTTGGAAAGTGTTGGTATGGAGGGCAACCGTGGATACGGCTAGCCATGGGAAGTGAAAGAATGGTGGAGAAAGGAATAAACTTTATTTTCTGTTTGGGAACCGCCTATGGCATATCTAGGATGGGAAGTGTTCGGAACTCTAAATCATTTTCTTTGGTGGGATGGATACACCTTCCAAAATATTTTTATCTCTAAGTTTTTTGTTTTGAGCTCTGGCACCTCTACAAATTCCTACTTCCCTCTGCAAAGGGCCTTTCTTTTACTTTATGCAATTTTTATTTTGAAATTTGAGTCTCCATCTTCTCTCATAAAAAGCACCAACTAGGAGGCAATATGATTGTACTTAAGTATTGGGTGTAGCTAATATTCGAGTGTCTTTCATGAATGGATCAATGTTTGAGCATGATGGGCTAGGGATAACTTATTTTAGCGTTGATATTTTGAAAGACATTGTTGCTTGTTGATATGCTTGAGAATCTAAATTATCATGTCAAAACTAGACTATTGCTTTGAATCACATAAAAGTCCAAATGTCCATACTATAAAGAAAAGAATATGATATGAGATGATAAACAGCACTCCACATCAAAAATTCTATTTTTATCACTTACCAACTCGAGGACAAGCAGGAGTTAAGCTTGGGGATGCTGATACATCTCCAATGTATCTATAATTTTTGATTGCTCCATGCTGTTTTATTATCAATCTTGGATGTTTTATAATCATTTTATAGTCATTTTATATCATTTTTGGTACTAACATATTGACATAGTGCCAAGTGCCAGTTGCTGTTTTTCCATGTTTTTTACATCGCAGAAAATCAATATCAGAAGGAGTCCAAATGCCACGAAACTTTACGAATATTTTTATGGACCAAACGGAAGATATTGGGCCCTGGTTGCACCTGGGGGAGTCCCGAGGACGGGACAACCCACCAGGAAGCCCGGGCACGCCCTGGTGGGTTGTGGCCACCTCGGGTGCCCCTTGGACTTCCTCTTTGCTCTATAAATACCCAAATATTCCAGAAACCCTAGGGAAGTCGACGAAATATTCATCCAGCCGCCGCAGAGTCCAGAACCACCAAATCCAATCTTGACACCATCTCGGATGGGGTTCACCACCTCCATTGGTGCCTCTCCAATGATGCGTGAGTAGTTCTTTGCAGACCTTCGGGTCCGTAGTTAGTAGCTAGATGGATTTGTGTGTCTCGCTAAATTCTCAATACAATGGTCTCTTGGAGATCTATATGATGTAACTCTTTTTGCAGTGTGTTTGTTGGGATCTGATGAACTTTGAGTTTATGATCAGACATATCTTTTTATATGCATGAAAGTTATTTGAGTTTCTTTGATCTCTTTTATGCATGATCTCTTATAGCCTCGTATTTCTTCTCCGATATTTGGGTTTCGTTTGGCCAACTTGATCTATTTATCTTGCAATGGGAAGAGGTGCCCGGTAGTGGGTTCGATCTTACGGTGCTTGATCTCAGTGACAGAAAGGGAACCGCCACGTATGTATCGTTGCTACTAAGGATAAAAAGATGGGATCTATATCTACACAATAGATAAACAGATCTTGTCTACATCATGTAATTGTTCTTATTGCATTACTCCATTTTCCCATGAACTTAATACACTAGATGCATGCTGGATAGCGGTCGATGTGTGGAGTAATAGTAGTAGATGCAGGCAGGATATCGGTCTACTAATCTTGGACGTGATGCCTATGTAATTATCATTTCCTGGATATCGTCAAAATTATTTAAGGTTCTATCAATTGCCCAACAGTAATTTGTTTACCCACTGTTTGCTATCATTCTCGAGAGAAGCCACTAGTGAAACCTACGGCCCCCGGGTCTTCTTTCTCATATATTTGCTTGCGATCTACTTCTCCTTTGCATTTTTATTCAGATCTATTAAACCAAAAATATAAAAATACTTTGCTATGCTTTATTTTATTTGCGATCTATTATTTCAATCTACTACAAATTTCTGGCATTGTTACCCGAAAGGGATTGACAACCCCTTTAACACGTCGTGTTGCGAGGCGTTGTTATTTGTGTATAGGTGTTGTTTACGTTGTGTTGCTTGGTTCTCCTACTGGTTCGATAACCTTAGTTTCTTCACTGAGGGAAATACCTACCGTCGCTGTGCTGCATCATCCCTTCCTCTTTGGGGAAATACCGACGTAGTCCTAGCACACGGGAGCTTTTCTGGCGCTATATTCAGAGAGCAATCAGCCCACAAGACACCAGCGCGCACCAGGGGCCCCTAACGCGTGGTGGTGGATTTTACCCTCCTCGAACGTCGGTTGGAGCTCTACTTCGGGCGCAAGGAAGCTTATATCCAGAAAAAAATCGTGTTAAAATCTCAGTGCAATCGGAGTTACGAATCTCCCGGAATATAAGAAACAGTTTTCAGCCAGATCTGGGGAACGCAAAACAGAAGAGAACAGAGAGGGAGATCCAGTCTCGGAGGGGCTTTCGCCCCTCCGCGGCCATAGAGGCCATGGACCAGAGGGGGAACTCTCCTCCCATCGAGGGAGGAGGCCAAGGAAGAAGAAGAAGGAGGGGGCTCTCTTGAAGGAAATATGCCCTAGAGGCAATAATAAAGTTGTTATTTATATTTCCTTATATCATGATAATGTTTATTATTCATGCTAGAATTGTATTAATCGGAAACTTAGTACATGTGCGGATACATAGACAAACAGAGTGTCCCTAGTATGCCTCTACTTGACTAGCTCATTAATCAAAGATGGTTAAGTTTCCTAGCCATAGACATGTGTTTTCATTTGATGAATGGGATCACATCACTAGGGAATGATGTGATGGACAAGACCGATCCGTTAGTTTAGCATAATGATCGTTTAGTTTCTCTGCTATTGCTTTCTTCATGACTTATACATGTTCCTCGGACTATGAGATTATGCAACTCCCGAATACCAGAGGAATGCCTTGTGTGCTATCAAACGTCGCAACGTAATTGGGTGATTATAAAGATGCTCTACAGGTGTCTCCGATGGTGTTTGTTGAGTTGGCATAGATCGAGATTAGGATTTGGCACTCTGTGTATCGGATAGGTATCTCTGGGCCCTCTCAGTAATGCACATAACAATAAGCCTTGCAAGCAATGTGACTAATGAGTTATTTATGGGATGATGCATTACGGAACGTGTAAAGAGACATGTCGGTGACGAAATTGAACTAGGTATGATGATACCAACGATCGAATCTCGGGCAAGTAACATACTGATGACAAAGGGAACAACATATGTTGTTATGCGGTTTGACCGATAAAGATCTTCGTAGAATATGTTGGAGCCAATGTGAGCATCCAAGTTCCGCTATTGGTTACCGACCGGAGATGTGTCTCGGTCATGTCTACATAGTTCTCGAACCCGTAGGGTCCGCACGCTTAACGTTCGATGACGATTTGTATTATGAGTTATGTGATTTGATGACCGAAGTTTGTTCAGAGTCCCGGATGAGATCGTGGACATGACGAGGAGTCTCGAAATGGTCGAGAAGTAAAGATTCATATGTTGTAAGGTTACATTCGGACACAGGAATGGTTCAGGTCGTCTCGGATGAGTTTCGGAGTACCGGGGTAACCAGAACCCCCTCGGGAAGTTAATGGGACACACATGGGCCTTAGTGGAGGAGAGAGGGCCAGCCAGGGAGGTGGCGTGCGCCCCTCCTTGCCAATCCGAATTGGGCAAGGGGTGGGGGCGTCGCCCCCCACCCTTTCCCTCTCCTACTCCTCCTCTCTTTCCCTCTTTGCTATTTCGAAAAAGGAAAAAGGAGGGAATCCTACTTGGACTAGGGAGTCCTAGTAGGACTCCCCACACCTGGCGGGCCCCCCTTGGGACGGACACCTCTCCTCCCCCCTTATATACGTGGGAGGGGGCACCCCAAAGGGACACCAAGTCTTCTCTTAGCCGTGTGAGGTGTCCTCCTCCACAGTTACACACCTCGGTCATATCGTCGTAGTGCTTAGGCGAAGCCCTGCGCCGGTAACTTCATCATCACCGTCGCCACACCGACGTGCTGACGGAACTCTCCCTCGGCCTCAACTGGATCAAGAGATCGAGGGACGTCAAGCTAAACACGGAGGTGCCGTACGTTCGGTGCTTGGATCGGTTGGATCGCGAAGACGTTCGACTACATCAACCGCGTTACTAAGCGCTTCTGCTTTCGGTCTACGAGGGTACGTGGACACACTCTCCCCACTCGTTGCTATGCATCTCCTAGATTGATCTTGTGTGATCGTAGGTAATTTTTTTTGAAATACTGTGTTTCCCAACATCTCTCCCCCCTCTCTCGGTGGCGCTGGAGTGCCGCCGGGGCTAGGATCATGACGGTGATCTACATCAACAATCTTGCTACCGTCTACATCAACTTTCTCCCCCTCTATGTAGTGGTGTAACACCCCTTCTCCCCACTGTAATCTCTACTTAAACATGGTGCTCAAATCCATATATTATTAACCAACGATCTATGGTTATCCTATTATGTTTGAGTAGATCAGTTTTGTCCTATGGGTTAATCGTGATCTTGGTTGGTATGATTGTATATTTTATTTATGGTGCTATCCTACGGTGCCCTCCGTCTCATGCAAACGTGAGGGGCCCCGCTGTAGGGTGTTGCAATATGTTCATGGTTCGCTTATGGTGGGTTGCGAGAGTGACAGAAACTTAAACCCGAGTAACTGCGGTATGACGCATGGGAGTAAAGAGGACTTAACACTTACTGTTATGGTTGGGTTTCACGACCTTAATGATCTTTAGTAGTTGCGGATGCTTGCTAGGGGTCCAATCATAAGTGCATATGATCCAAGTAGAGAAAGTATGTTAGCTCATGCCTCTCCCTCATATAAAATTACAAGAATGATTACCGGTACTTGTTATCGATTGCCTAGGGATAAATAACTTTCTTGTTGACAAAAGCTCTCTACTAAACTAACTGAGTAGTTTCTTTATCTAAACAGCCCCTAGATTTTATTTACGTGCTCTTTATTATCTTGTAAACCTATCCTATCACACCTACAAAGTACTTCTAGTTTCATACTTGTTCTAGGTAAAGCGAACGGTAAGCGTGCGTAGAGTTGTATCGGTGGTCGATAGAACTTGAGGGAATATTTGTTCTACCTTTAGCTCCTCGTTGGGTTCGACACTCTTATTTATCGAAGAAGGCTACAAAAAATCCCCTATACTTGTGGGTTATCAGTCATCTACTTCTCCATGCCCAGCTATACCACCAACACATCATCTCTGTTGATTGTTGTCCTCAATCCTAGCTGAGTATCATCATGTGGTCATGCCATTAAGCTTAGGGCGTCTGTCTTGCCCATTCGATGATGGTGAATCCGCCTTTGTCCTAGTTTTTCATCTTCTTCCTTACCCTGCACTCAATCACGCCTGCTAAAATGGCAGGAACCATATTTGAGAGTTGTCCTTGATAAGACCAAGGATCTGAAAATGTGAAGATGATGAACCCACCCCGTCACCTTCTTCTTCACCGCAAACTTGTATGCCAAAATTCGGCAAACCATATTTGAAAGTTGCCCCCTTGATAAGACCAGGGGTCTGAAAATCCCAGTGGAAAAAGCAATAGAAAATGACTACAAATAATATCCAATTTGTAGTACTAGTTTATTCCACGATAAAGGAGTACATTGTTCAAAAAATGAATAAATCCGGACAAGAACATGTGTGTCCATCGTCCAACAAGCTAGGAACATTGTATGGATGTTTGGGTTAAGCTGCTTTCGCCGCCCAACAAAGCAACTCTAGCAGATTCGTCATATGGCTTCAATTAACATAATAACAATTGATATAGCAATTTCGGCTAAAAAATGTCACTCTAGCAGAGTCTTTATATGCCTTTGGATCGCGATAGCTGTGGAGGTGGTCGTAGTCGTGACGGCAACTAGGCGGTGGGCGTGGCTGTGACCATATGGCAACTAGTTAACTAATTACAGTGTAGTCTAACTAGTTATTAGCCATTCTATGAATCTAAGTTTTAGTGTGTTTGGGCTAAAGAGAATAGTCAAGTAGGTGTACTAGTTCCACATCTTGTGGATGGAGGAGTATCCATACTACAATACACTGATTTGCAGCTCCTCGTCAACTTCTCCAACAAGATATATGAGCCAAAGGACGAGCACATGGAAGCCTACCTCGCTGAGGTTCGCAAGATGGAGAAACAGTTCCGGGGGCTGGAGTTGTAGCATGTGCCTTGCGGCACCAATCAGGAGGCTGATGACATTGCCAAGAGGGCACCTAGGCGGCTGCCTCAGGAGCCTGGCGTCTTCGAGGAGCGGCTCTTCAAACCCTCGGCGGTGCCGTCACTGTCGAGCACGGGGCAACCAAGGGAGGAGCTCCCTCAGCCGCATGCCTCAGGAGCCCCGGTCTGCGGCCTGGCCTCAGGGGCACGCCTACTCCTCGCGTTGGAGCCTTAGGAAGGGTGTTGGATCCCAGAGCTCAAGAACTATTTGATGCAAGGGACTCTGCCGGAGAACGAGGAGGAGGCAGAGCGTGTGGCGTGGCTGGCCACGGCTAATTGCATCAAGGATGGAGAGCTCTACAGGAAGCGACCGAATGACGTGTCCCTACGTTGCATCTCCCGAGAGCAAGGGAAGGAGCTGCTGGCGGACATACATGGCGGAGACTGTGGGCACTACTCGTTGTCACGAACCCTCGTCAGCAAGGTGTTCCATAGTGGATTCTACTGGCCCACAGCGCTCAACGACGCCGTTGAGCTGGTGAAGGCTTGCGAGGCCTGCCAGTTTGACGCTAAGCAGATCCATCAGCCTGCGGGGGGTCTGCAGACTATACCCCTCTCATGGCCATTCGCTGTATGGGGGCTGGACATTCTGGGCCCATTTCCTCGGGCGCCAGGGGGCTATCGCTACCTCTATGTCGTTGTGGACAAGTTCACCAAGTGGGCTGAGGTAGAAGCAGTCCGCACAATGCCGGCAGGCTCCGCAGTCAAGTTCATCAAGGGCCTCGTGAGCCAATTTGGGGTGCCCAACTGCATCATCACCGACAACGGTTCGCGATTCACCAGTAATCTCTTCAAAACATATTGTGCTAACCTTGGAACGCAGATATGCTACGCTTCGGTAGCACACCCCCGGAGCAACGGCCAGGCCGAGCGAGCCAACGCGGAGGTCCTGAGGGGCCTCAAAGCCAGGGCCTTCAAGAAGAAGTTGGAGGCCTGTGGCAGGGGCTGGTACGACGAGCTCCAGTCCGTGCTGTGGTCAATCCGCACAACTGCGACCAAGCCGACTGGCGAGACCCCGTTCTTCCTCGTCTACGGAGCAGAGGCTGTTCTCCCTCACGAGGTCAGGCGTCGCTCCGCACGGGTCCTGGCGTTCGACGAGACACAGCAGGACGCCATGCGGGGGACGGATCTCGTGCTGGGGGAGGAACGCCGTCGAGAAGCCACACTGCGAGCGACAAGGTATCAACAGGCGCTGCGACGATACCACTACCGCAACATCCGCCCCAGAACTCTTGAGGTAGGGGATCTCGTGCTTAGACGGGTTCTTTCCAGGGAGGGACTGCACAAGCTCTCTCCCATGGGGGAGGGCCCATTCAAGGTTGTTCATGTTTCCAGGCCTGGCTCCGCGCGCTTGGAGACCATGGAGGGTGTACCCATCCAGAACGCGTGGAACATTCAACATCTCCAGAGGTTCTATCCCTAAGTGAGGCCTAGCGCCTAGGAAAGGCCTGGTGCATGTGAAGAAGGCAAATGCCTGTGAAGCTGTCGCATTTTGGGAAAGGCCCGGTGCCTGTGAAGAAGGCAAATGCCTGTGAAGCTGCCGCATTTTGGGAAAGGCCCGGTGGCTGTGATGAAGGCAAATGCCTGTGAAGCTGCCGCGTTTTGGGAAAGGCCCGGTGCCTGTGAAGAAGGCCAATGCCTATGAAGCTCGCCGCCTGTGACACTCTCACGTAATAATGAGTGGGGCTGTACACGCCCCGGAGTCTCCGGAGTGCCGCCCTCAGGCCTCGGGGGCTCCCGCCCACGCCCAGTGGCAGCACTTAGCTCCGCGCTGGTGACAAGACGTTGAAGACTAGAATAGGTGCCGGACGCAGCTTTTTCATTTGCTTTCTGCAATTGGCTTGTTTATTCCCGTTTGAAGTTTTATTGGAGCTGTTGACGTTCCTGGCTTGTGACTCTTTATCTTTTTCACTAGCTTGCCTCATTTTCTCTCGCACAACTCTCGCGAGGGAGGTTCGCGGGCGCCCTCGCGAGTGTTTTCTGCCCCGATCATTTGGAGCTTTACTATCCGAGTCCTCTGCGGGAGCACCCCTCCCAGTCCGTGCCCCACGAGCATCGCGACATGAGCGCAAGACCTGGGCCGATCGCCCCCACAACCAAGACCGAAAGTTACCCCTCCTACTAATCCTTGCAGGGCATGAAGCGCACAGCGAGGCCACGGCCTCGGGAGGCGAGGACCGCGTCAAGCCCCACCGAGCTAAAATAATTCCCGCACATGGGCGCACGACGCGGAAACACGGCACAGAAATAGCGGAGGCAGCGCAATGATTAACAGCAACAGTTCTAACACGCCCCCGCGGGGCCCTATACTACCTTCTATTTTTGCGCAGGAAAAGAAGAAAAACAAAATGGGTGCGACTCGTCTGGCACCAACCCACAGTGAAAGTTCGGGCTTCTCCTGGGGCTCAGGCGGATCCCTCCTCTCGCTTCACCGGGGTGCGACGGCGGGCTAACCCACTACCTTCACCCAGGCAGGCGCGACGGCGCGGGGGCTGGTCGCGGCCACCGCTGGAGGAGCTGCTGCCTGAGAGGGAGTCGCCAAAGCTTAGCGAACCACGAGCACCGCCGCCTGTACGCCTGTCGCCGTCTTCATCCTGGTCAGCACCGGGGCTGGGCAGGCGGCCGCGGTCATCATCTTAGGGGCAGCACCCAGCACGGCGACCGTCTTCCCCGAACACCCTCACGTAGAGGGTGGCGTCGCCATCGAACTTGAAGTGCAGGGTGCACCATCGATTCAGGCCGCGCGCACGGGCAAACATTTGCCAGCCGCGGGTCAGGGCCTGTCGGGGGATATCTGCCTCCACGAGCACCTATGGGGACGGAGCCCCTTGTCGGTTCGGCGGGGGGCGGAGGTTGCACAAAGAGCAGATCGAGGCGACACACACACACAACGATTTTACCCAGCTTCGGGCCGCATGGATGCGTAAAACCCTACTGCTGCTTGTCTGGTTGATTCAAGTTCTTGCTCTGGAGTGCAAGAAGCTACAGTAAGTTGGAGCTGGACGTAGACGAGGGTCTACTGGGTGTCCTCCTTCTCTCCTTCGGTCCTCTCTAGCCTTTCCCCCCTTCCCTACGTGCGCATGGGCCTCCTTTTATATGCTAAGGGGTTTTCCACAGGTAGCGACGCAGGTGAGGGTAAAAATGGCAAGGAACTGTGCGAATAGTGGCTACACAGTGCTATCGCACCTAACTCTGACGGCGGGGGACAAAGGCATTAAATGCCCGTCTGGATCGCCTGAACAGTGCCGAGGCGGACCATTAGGGGCGCCTCCGCTTGCCACGGGGGCGACTCCGCCAACGTCGCATGCCACGCGCGCGCCCCAGGTTGCGCGGCGCCTCGCCACGTGCCTCTGGGGAAGCCCCGGAGTGGCGCGTGGGCAGGTGAGCTGGAGCGCATGCCTGAGGTGGTGGTCTGCCGCGGCAAGTGGCTTGCCGCGGTGGTTGTCCTGCCGCACCTGAGAGCTTGCCGCTCGTCAGGCCCTGCCGGGGCGCGCGGCGCGCCGCGGCGGGCTTCTCTTGGGGTGCCTTGGTTTGGCCATCCCGGCGAGCTCCTCCCGCTAGGGCCTTGGTGCTTCGGCTTAGTCGTCCCGGCAAGCTCCTCTTGCCGGGGCCTTGTCGCCTTGGCCCGGCAAGCTCCTCTTGCCGGACCTCGCCTTCTTAGCCCGGCAAGCTCCTCTTGCCGGGGCTTGGTCTTCTTGGCTCGATCACTTGGCCTCCGTCCGGCCCAGAAAGGGCCGTGGAGACTCTTGTCGCTCCCCTGGCAAGCCTTGCCGCGGGACGCTACTACTGCCCGTGCACAAGTTCGGGGTACTAAGGTACCCCTACTTTAGTACACCGACAGGGCCCCATTCCCAGAAACGGAGACCTCCAGCGAAGCCCAGGAGGCCCTGCAGCAGCCATCTGCCTGAAGCCAGAGGCCGCACCGGGCGCTGGCAGGCAGTTCACCTACGAAGAAACGGGGGAGCTGGAGCCGGGTGCTGGTTGGGTCCGCCGACCACACGACAAACTCCGGCAGCACCTCCGCGGAGCGAAAGAGCGGCCTAGGGGTCCGCGCGGCCACGGCGTGCCTCCCATCGGCAACCGGACGCTCACCACTGCGCAGGGAACCGCCTCCATGGCCGCGGGAAGCCACAACAGGGATCGTGGGATGCTTGCGAGGGCGGCCCCGGCCACGCTTGGTCGGGGGGGAGTCAGGCCCCGCCTGACGGGCCTTTCCTTTCTCCGCGGCTGAGAATCTCTTTGGAGCCATGGGAACGGCGAGTAGCCAAGAAGAAGGAAAGGAGCAGCAGGAAGGGATGGACTGAAGGGGCTCACGCAGTCCCGTACTTATAGCCGGAGAAGGCCAACCGCCGAGCACCACGATCGCAGGTAATCATAACCCATTTCTCTGCATGCAGGGACTTGTCAAGTCGTGTAGTTGCCAAGGCATCGTGGGGAAGTGCAGACGCCCACGTCCAATCAATCGCCACGCGGCGCCCAAGGCCGCAGGCTATTGGGGCCCGCGGCGCTTCGCGCTTGCCCCTTCGCTTGCCTGCTAGGCCAAGCCCGGGCGTGCCTTGGGCCCGGGGGCTACTGTCGGCGTTCTGGGAACGGGGGTCCCCAGACTTGCCTGCCTGCGGCCTGCGGCGTGGCTCAAGTGGGGGCCCAGCGCTGCCCATCTTCATCAGCTCAGGATCAAGACCCTCGCGGGGCGGACGACAGGAAGCTTCCTCAGAGGCAGCCTCATCAAGCAGGCTCACGAGGAGGCGGGGAGATCAAGGCAGGGGTACCTCGCGAGGAGCTCGTGATGCAATTCATGATGATCGAGACCAGGCGGGCGACAGGCGGGCGCCAACCTGCGCAGTGTCCTTGTTTCCCCTTCGGTGCAAAGGGAGCACGCACAGGCCAAGGCATCAGGCAAGTTTACCATTCCGGTACAATGAGACTAAGACCAGCAGAGCGGCAGGACGGAGGTCACTGTGGAGCCCAAGACGGCGTCATCACCAGTGCTTTTGGCAGCCGAAGACCACCTTTGGTCAGGATAACCTGTACTAGATGTTCCCCTTCAAAATGGCCAATTGTTGGCGCCCTTCCCTCTCATTATTTGGGGAGAGGCCCAAGGCCTCTATAAATAGGACTAGCCACCAAGTAGAAAGGGGAGGGACCCGGACCAAGTAGAACACTCCGCATCAGCTCAAGAACACCTCTCGCGAGGCTGTTCTTCCCCTGTACTGTTCATCATCAGCCACTGAGGCAATCCACCACACCACACACTGGAGTAGGGTATTACACCACAACGGTGGCCCGAACCAGTATAAATCTCGTGTCCTTTGTGTTGTTCGTCGTTTCCAGCTTAGATCACAGGAGGAGATCGGACGTAGATCGGTAGGGGAGAGATCTCCGCGCGCACCCCAGAGTTCGAACCTTAAGGGTCTGCCAGAACCCGAAATCTGACAACAGTTATCATATCAACTCTAAGGAATAACATGTGTTGTTATAAAAATCCTGGAAATGAGAGTAACGTATAGCAATCATGAGGTTATACTCATCATATCTATTCTAACAATCATTAGATGCCAATTGTTCTCATATCAACTCTAACAATAACATGTGTGGTCATAAAAATCTATGAAATGAGAGGAACATATAGCAATGGTGTTGTTATGGACATACTATAGGCCTGTTCAGATTCCCTCCTCCTCCACAACTCTGCTCCGGAAGCTAGAGGAGCCACAGTTTAAAATCACGGAGTGGGGAAGGAGGCGCTCTACAGATTCTCATATTTCACGGAGCGGGAGATTTACCGAATAGGCCTATATATTCTAAATTTGTAACAATGAACAGGCAGTCGTATACATAAGGTAAAATGAGATGAGATAGAACAATTACACGATGATAGATTCCACCAGTATAGGCAGCCAATATGTGCATCGACCGCGTAAACGATGCCATCATGCACAATAGCATCAGAAATGTTGGCTGAAGAGGATTGACGATGAGCCATAACCATGTATTCATAAGAGGATTGACGATGAGCTTGTAATCCATGTAGTCTTCTGATGTTGTGGGCACTTCACAGATTACAACCATTGGCAAACAGAGGTCGAGCCAAAAGCTCGACACGTCTCGTGCGTAGTAGGCAGGACTGTGCGGCGAGCCGCGAGGCTCGATGGTGGCGGTATCCAATGATGGAAGGGTGATCTCTCGCTGGGTGTAGATATCCACGAGACGCTACGGACTACCGGATTGGTGGATGAGGACAATCCAGGTTGCCTGCATGCCCGCCCAGTAGTGGCCGCGCATGAAGGACAGGTGGACGGGTAGTGGTAGCATGTCGAGGGGCACCACAGCAACCTCCGTTGGATCGTCAAGTCGGTGTCTGGGCCACCTGCGAGGATCGGGCATCAGCAAGCAGGGTGTCTTGAAAAGGGCTGGACGGTTGCAAACGAGTAGACGGTATAAAGACACCGAGCATGCGGCCAGACGGACGGTGCTGAGCAAGCCCGTACAATTATAGATCTGCTCCAAGAGAACATCGGGGAGGGAATTCCAATCGCGGCTCTGTGTGTCAGTCGGTTCTGCCATAGGGTTTTTTAGGGTGCTGAGTGACTGGGGTTTTCGGTGCCTGCGAGCCAGCGGGGAAGTATATTCGGGAGGGCGAGCGAAGAAGATGGCGTGTGTGGCCGAGCAGTGAGCGGGGGGATATGGTACGCGCGAGCTGCCAAGGAAGATGGCGCGGGCGGGCGAGCAGTGAGCGGGGAGAAATGGTGTGCGGCCGATGATGGGGAAGAGAGGAGGAAGAAGAAGAGAGGAGGAAGAAGAGTGAAAGATGGGGACGAAAGTGCATTAAATCTCAATTCTACTAGTACTGCTACCAGGATATACCGTCCTTCGGAGTGTAAATAGTTACGCCGATGACATGTGGGTCTACCTCAAGAGGGCCCATATGTCATTTAATGGAGGAGAGAGGTGTGTAGTCATATTTGCGGAAGCGTGCTCCACTGACAAACATGATGGCAGTACTGGGTAAGGCTGATTTAGAAACACCAACACGCTGGTTCAGCTTATCAATTAAGTGTCCCATCTGCTGCAGTGTGTATTGTCACTTCACTATGAAGACTAGTTGAATAGTTCTGTCTGACTGAGATGGGGAATAATGGATCGCGAAGACTTCCTATCTACAGTATCCCTATGCCTGTACGCTTAGGCCCCTCCCGATGCTCCGCCTTGTACGGGTGCCAAGGCTGCCATGTAGGCAAAAAGTCTGATGTGGCAAGGTGATTAAGAGGAGAGAGATAAGTGTGGTGACCCCAGTACTAAGCGCGAGAACCTAGACAAAAGACTTAAATGGAAGAATCCCACCAATGCATGAAGAACTTTAGTTACAAAATCATTGAATAAAGGATGCTTAGCACCAATAAGTTAAGCACCTATGCATTGGGAGCTTTAGTTGCTAAAGTTTTTAATGTGCTTAGCACCCCATGTAAGCACCGATGCATTGGAAGTAGCCTCATCCTGTCCAACAAGATGAAACATTGGCCAAGGCACCCGGCGCCAATAATGTAGGAGTACTAGTACTACCTCCTTTCCGGTTTATGGGGCTCAATTCAAAAATCTCATCAACCAAGGTAGATGATGAGTGGTGGAATATTTTTTGTAGTTTGCAAAAAAATTCAATTAATGCCTCGTGTTCCTCAAAAAATTACGTTTACCAATGCATTAATTTTGTGTCAAACTTTGAGCATCTACTCCCTCCATCCAGGTGAATAAGTCATCTTTGGTTGTGCGTCGTGACCAAGGAGGAAAAAACAAGAGAACTTAATGTTTATTTGCTACTCCTTCCGTTGCTAAATATTGCCTTTTTAGACATTCAAATGGAATACAACATACGGATGTATGTAGACATATTTTAGAGTGTAGATTCACTCATTTTTCTCCGTACGTAGTCACTTGTTGAAATCTCTAGAAAGACAAATACTCCGTATTTGGGAACAGAGGGAGGCTTTTACTCCGTATTTGGGAACAAAGGGAGTATCACCATATATGGAGGGTACAGAGGAAGCTTGAAATATGAACATGTCAATGGGAGGGAGTAAAAGCCTCATGCATGCATGCAACATGCAACGCACACACGTACACATGGACGCACACAACACTCACGCACCCATGAACACACGACAAAACACACACACTCACGCTCAAGTGCTCAACCTACTCCCTACGTCCGTGAAAGACTGTACATTTAGAGATTTACACATTGACCAGGGCATAGTTAACGCCCAAAAGTACCAGACTTATGTGTGCATGCGACCATTGAGAGAAGATTAAATGAAAGTTGTTGCATGATGTAATTAAGGATAGACATGTAGCCTATAGCTAGAGCACAAGTTGGTGCATTAGTCAATCAATATAAATTTTAGATTAAAGGCTAAATGCATTGGAAGTGTAGATGTACACTCTTTGTTTTTAGCCGATGTACGGTCTTTGCTGGAAGACCGAGGGAGTACACGGGCATGCACTCACATACACAGCCAGGGTGGTTCGAGTGCAAGGGTTGGACTCCTGTCGCGCCTGCATAAAGTTTTGTTTAACTGATTTCTTTGCTCTGCCAACTAACAGGTGGGACCCAGAAACCAGGTGATAATGTAACCAGTCAACAAAGTGCCACGTCGACTCTGTGGCCGGTCAGTAGGGTGCAATACGGTGCTCTACGATGAACTAGTGATCGTATAATCACCGCAAAACTATATATAGTGACCGTAAAGAGCCTATTGTTACATACGCTGACCGCCAGTGTAATTTTTCCCGTTTCAAATTAAGCCATATTAACCGAAAAGGATTAGAACTAGTACAGCTTTGATGTGTCCCGTCAACTCGCCGAACGTGGGGAAGCTTGCTTACTACGCCTCTCCCTCGCCCATACGTGCGGTGGCTCGCAGGACGAGGAGAGGGTTTTGGCTACAGCGCCCTCTCCCTCTCCCTCGCCCTCGCGGTGGATGCGCAGCAGTTCAATCGGTGTCAGATTGCCAGAAGCATATTGTACTGTAGTATCATCATTGTTGGACCTTCCGAAGAGGCGAAGGGCCAAGTGCAAGGTTCACATGAGTACGAACTGTTGAACCTCCCGAAGAGGCAAAGATCCAAGCACAAGGTTTTATAGGAGTTGTTGTCCTAGTAGGAGTATTACAACTATAGCGAACGATGCTACCGTATGATGCCGCCACATCATCTATATCCAAAGTTGTGCCACCTTTTTTCTCAAAGAGCGTGTTGGAGCCCGTGCAACAACCACACAAGTTGCACGTACACATAACACATTTGATAGTAATAAATTCTAAAGGACAAATGCCCATATGCCACACAAGGTCATCTCCAATTCATGTGATAAATTTGTGCACGACTAGTCTACATATATTCACAGCGCTACCATTCACAGTTTACCATACCCCACTTACGCGTTATAGATGGGCTACATGTCCTCCTCCAGGTTCCAGTCCCAGGTATTCTTCATGGATGGAACGATCCATAGCGGTGGGCAAGGGGAATCATTGTCGCGGCTTTCTAGTCCGGTTCCACACGATGGAGACCCATCCAAGCTGAAGTGGCATAAATCAGGGATAGCGTGTCCCAGCATGTCGTTCATCTAGCGGTGCGCACTAAAGACACAACCATGCTTCATGAACAGCTGGCCTTCGGTGTCATGCACGGAAGGTGGCATCCGCTTCACAATGGGGTGGCTGTCCCCAATGAAAAGCGAGTACTCTCCAAGAGTGTTCCTCGGCACCCACGTAGCATCACGGGGGTCGAACTCGGCGCCGTTCATCTGGTACACGCGACATCTCAGATCTGGACACATGGTGACGTACACAGTCAAGGTCCATGCATAATAATGTTGTGCTCAAATATGGCGGTCAGTAATACTATGCAACAGATAGTACTACTCCAGTATAGAGGAAGTAAAATAACCGGCTTATTATACATAGTCACTCTTGGCTACATGGATGAGATAGTAAGACATGGAAAAACAAAAATGGTGGTACCTAGTGGGTTCAAGTCTTCAAGGGCCTAGCTAGCTATACGCGTCCTCCAAGGTAAAAAGTACTCCTACTAGTAATAGTAAGTAGTACAACAATGAAAGAGAAGGCGAGAGGGTTAAAAAATATAATACTAAATGGAATACGTGGGTAGATGGTGCCGGTCCGATCATGGTAGATTGTGTGACCATGTTGCACATCAGTGGTACCATGGGTAATGACTGCTAAGATAGTTGATCCCAATATGCAAGTCAGCTACAAGGTTCCAGGTTAGACCGGATCACGGATGCAAATGCACATCCAGGATCGGCGATCTTATTTTGATCCGGGGATGACTGGTTCCTGCAAAATAATGGAGTACCGTTAGGGATGGAAATGATGGTTTGTGCATTCCGTTTGTAATCTCACGTACCGTAGGATGGCAACCAGATGAAACAAGTCCCCTGGCTTGTCACCGCGAAGATGCGGCCTAGATGGTGCACGGCGTCTTCGAATGTGTAGGGGTAGAAATCTGCCGCGGCCAACATGCGCCAGCCTCTGCGGTTACTGCCTCTTGCATTGATGGCAATCCTTATGTCGAACACTGCGATGAGATAGTAATTGTCATAGCCATGTCGCTTTCTCGGCGGGTCCGCAATTGCTATCTTCTTCAATCTCATGTAGGCATCATCATACGTATTCAAGCCCAGCTAGTCCGGAAGGCCGATCCCAATGGTTGAGAAGGGGTCTACGGGAACGGCCGCACTGCTGTGGATATTGTGCAAAATGATGGTGGTATCCGGCCAGAGGTATGCAAGTCAATCTTCGTTGGCACCGACCCATACCTATATATAAGACGATGGGCAGCGGAGAAATTAAGGGATGGAAATGGAATAACTAACTACTACATGATCAAACTCCATGACTGGCCTGCTCATCGGGCAAAATCCGACTACCTCTCAACGTCGGCAATTCTAGCGGAGTCAACGTGCAACCATGGCCAGGGAGCGGTGGACTGTTCGAAGGATTGTCCCATAGAAGAACCTTCTCCTCGAGGATGCATGGAAGACAAACAAACATGGCCTTTTCCCAAGCATGTTAAGCACCGTCTTGAAAAAGTTGGTGCAGGAAGCATCGAGTCTTGCGGCGGTGAGGACGTCGGAGTGGCGTGCGATTTATCCCAGAGGATCATCGTCCAAGGTCTCCCAGCCCCGACGAGGAGGAGAACCGCCTGGAGAATCCACGGGAGCAGCGACGAACTGCCTTCTCTTCGGGGGGAGGGGAACTGGCAAGGCGGAGATAAGAGCGTGGTAACCGCAGTGCCTCGTCCCTTCCAACTGTAGCTCCTTGATCGTTCCTTACCAAAGGGGTGAGGCTATTGTTTACTACATACTCGTACTGTAGCAATACTAGTACTACTTTCTCAACTAGTAGTGCGATGTACTCTACTTCTAGTATAGTGCACGAGTTTTGAACTCTTAATCTCAGGGCCAAGGAGCTCCAGTTGGAAGTGGAGGGTAGTACTGTTCTCTAGAACCATCGCTGTACAATCAATGCAGGGAAAGTAGACCTGCGTAGTGGGTACTCTCGGTGCTCTATTCAAGCGTGTAGCTGGCCTACTCAGCCGCTCCTCTCAAGCACACACTAGCAGCCTGTTTATCAGTGAAGGTTACTGCCGGGGCAGAACAATTGAGTTATTTGATACAACGAGACTAGGCTTTTCGCTTCCATTTGTGGAGGTGTAATGGATCTCGTCGAACTTTGTTAGTAGTTCCTTCTATATGAATGAGATGAGGCAAAGCTTTTGCCTCTGTTTCAAAACAAAAATCACGTTAATAGGAATTTCTTTTATAGAGCCGATAATGGAGTGAAGTCCATGCGTGCAACGCCACAAGCTACAGAGTAGTAGAGTACTACCACTTTACGTACAGAGCCATACTGCACAGTTCCCAATGCCGCGCCAGGCTTTTTCGGCTCCTTGGGCTTAATTGGGAGGCGCTAGTTTAAATATGCTACTAGCTGATGAGGAAGCTGCAAGCGAGGTGCGGATAGGGCGAGCACGCGAGCCACGAGATGATGGGAAGGAAAACCCGTTCACGTGGCTGGGCTATACAGTGCACCCAGATTGTGGTGCGACACGTCCGCTCGACTTCAAAACTCGAACTACCCGTGTACAATATTGGCTCACAACAAAGTTACCATTAAAAAAAGGCTACCATGTGTTCGGCTCGGGTCAAACCCACAAAACGAGGTATACACTCCCGCGATCACTAGTAGTAATCGTTGGAGTACAACGCAACCTAGAATCGCCTTTTGTCGCTAGTAGTACATTGATCCTTACAAGAAACCACTAATAATGCCAAGAAACCACTAATAATGCCAAGAAACTACTACCACTTGCATACATGGCAGACTTAAGATAAGACTACCTTATCAACCATTGTAGATGCCCTTACCAACCAGCCCTACCAAGAAATGACTACTCTACAAAGTGCCGTTATAGGCACGTTTCAACCCATGCCGCCCCTTAAGTAAACGCCTTCTAGTCAACCGGCAAATTAGGCGTTATGACTTATGGGACCTACATGTCAGTCTGCACAAAAATCTCCGAGTGACCTCCTACCTCCAGCCCATCCACCTAGTCATCCTCGGCAATGGGACGCAGCTACCGCCGCCGGCAGAAGGCGAGGTCAAAACCGCCGGCGGTGCGGAGCCAACCTTGCGGCAGCTCAAATGCCAGCTCCGTTCGGAGCTCGCGGCCGCTAGCTAGCTAAGATAGCTCCGTCCTACTGCTTGTCTGCAAGGTTTGCTAGCTAGATTGGTACGGCGGCGCGACGGCTTGCTCGCGCGCGCCGCACTAAGGCCAGCCATCTGGCTCGAGCGAAGGCCAACGCGGTGGCTTACTCACGCGTGAGTCACACTCGGGCCAGCCTGCCAACCAGTGCCGAGGCTTCAGATAATGAGTTAGGTGTCTATATTTGAGGGAGTTTAGCGTAATTGAGATATATATGGTCAATAGTGTGTGCACTCATGGTTGATCAATTTGTTTCATAGTTTGGACTATGAGATAATGATACTTTTGAACATGCGTGATATACCTTGATGTACAAAAATTACAAACTTAAGATTGGAATTCTGGAATTCGACTCCATCATTAGCTTTTGTAATTCATTTAAACGGAGGTACATTTTTAAGCCGGGATTTCATGATTTCAAATTCATATATCAAACCTAGATATATACACATACGGGCATGTTCATACTTTATAATCATCCAATTTATTCTTACACATACACATTTTTGATTTTGTCATCATATTTAGGATAAACACATTTGGAATTTCATTTGAATTGGACCGTATGATGGTATTTTCTTGTACTAGATCAATGATCCATATTTGAATTGAATGGACAATCTAAGTTTCGAGTTGGAGACATTGATTTTCAAAACTTGCACTTTTTTTTTGCGTGCAAAACAAATAAATTCTCGGCCATGATATCATAGTCAACCGTAAAAGAGCAGAACACTTATAATTTCAGGGGCCAAAAGCTTTCAAACTTCCCGCTCACATCGAAATATCTTGCCCCCGAAAGTTTAGCCCTGCGATATTCCTGTTTTACCCCTGCCACATGAACGGAAAAGGGCTACTTTGGTAACTCGATTCCCCCCCCTCTTTACCCCCAACATTCTTCCCCAGAGGCCCTCCCCGACCGCCCCCCAACCACGGCAAGCCGCCGAATCTAGTCCTCCGCCGCAGCGGTGGATCTCACACCCCGCCGGATCTACCTTCCGCACCTTGGAACCCCCAACTGCCAACTCACCACTTCACCGGAGCCGCTTCACCGACTGGCTTTTCCACCGCTCCAGATCTCCTTGACCGCCATTATGGTCCACCGCATCGGATCTGCTTAACCGGCGCCCTCGTCCACCACAGTGTAGGCCCTTCATTGACTCCCTCGTCCTCCCCATCGCTGGCACTTCATACAAGCCCTCGTCCGCCGCAACAGATCCGCGTCACCGAAAGCAATGTACACCACGCCCGCCGAAGCATTCGTCCACTGCACCGGACCCGCTCCACGGACACCATATTCAACTCCACCGGCCCTGCTTTATTGACGCTGCAGCCTCATCAGGTTATTTCGATTTGTACTCCTTCGGTTTTTCTCTTCTTTATCGTGCAACTGTTCACTTACCATAGATGAGCTTTCTTGTATGTCGACAGGCAGCGCAACCGAAGCACCGAAGCCGCTTCATCGACGGCGACAGCCGGCCCAAACACAACCACAACACGAGCACCATCAACGATCCTTAGCTATCAAGTATGACAACGATACCCATATGCCGCCGAGAATCAGGTACTATTATCCAACGGCCGGCGCCTACGTTCACTTTCTTAGCATAAGCACCGCACCTTTGAATTCCTTCAGGGCATCATTCAATTATTCATGAGACGCGTTATTCTGCTTGCACCTGTAGGGCCAACTTCTGGCAGTGAACATGTTAGATGTGCTAAATTACATACCAGTGCACATATAGTTAACATGCTTTAGTTTTCTCCTAAGTATTATTGTACTTCCTAGATATCACTGCCTACTATTTTACTTCTTGCATGCTATATTTATGATAATGGTGTTGTTCTGATGCCACATGTTGGTTCCATCAGACTGCTTCATGTTCTCTATGCCTAATTACACATCAGCAACCTAGCATGTGGTTCTGCTGCTTTTTGTTCGTTTTACCCTACATTTTCTGATGCTAGCTATTACATCACTGCTCCGAGCCTCTGGTCATTACTTTTTTGTGTTTTCTTGATCTTCCCAAGTTGCATGACTAATTTGATGCTTTTATTAATTATGGAGCTGCCAACCCCATCAAGCAAAATATTTGTTCTTTTGGGGCTGGCACCTCGAACAAGCAAATAAATAGAGTGAAGCAGATATATTGTCATGTAAGAACACACCCTTCTTTCATTAGATGAACCATTGATGATCAATTCGAACCAGTGCATGCGATTCAAATTAATTTTACCTAAATAGAGGGTGCAGAATAAACTACAACAACTAGATTTGCAACCATGGGATGCTGACGCGATATCTTCGAAGAACATTGCAACAGCAGCGAGGCTTCACATCAACATATGGTAAGCCAGTGTGTTTTAGTACATGTGAAATGTAATGTGTGTGGGCCACTTTCTTGGCTTGTGGCCTCAACCTATAATCCTACAAAATTACAAATAGTTCAGTTGTCTGCTTTGCTATATTGCTTGATTCGAATGCTTGTTTGTTACTTGTTAGGCTATAACTGAGTTGGCCAATATGTCAGCAGTGCCTGTTGTACTATCGTAAAGAAATGCATGCCTAGTTCATTTGAGTCTTTAACTTTTGCTCTGAACTTCATCACAAGACTGTCTTCGTAGTTTGTATGAGGCCACACTGTTAAGTGCTTTCTCAGATTATTTGAACTGCTTAGATGCCTTGGCAACTTAAATATAGGGGTGGTAACACTTCCTTTCAACTAGGGATGTTAATTGGGTCCTGTTTAATCCCGGTTAAAGTTCACTAGTGGTATGATAGTTCAAAAGAGTTTTTTGTTTTTTGAGGAAAATGAACTAGGAAGCTAGCAAAAACTAACTAGATGGGACTGGTGGATGTAGTTTATTTGCCACTTACATCCCTAGTTTCATCTTACCATTTTAATTTCTTTTCAGCTGATGCTGCTTTGAACCATTTAAATATAGCTTGCCATGCTCGGCAATAATACGTATGTCGTTTACCATGTAAGCTTACTGCCTGGATCATGCGATAAGTATCTCTTACTTATGTCCAGCGGAAACCTTTCAGTATGCCGTTCACACTAGGACACAATGTACAACCCCAGAATCTATTTGTGGAAGCAGTGCGCCATCCATGTTACCAGATGGTAGCAGTTCAGAGGCAACACTGCCGGAGAGCAGTCTGAGCACATATATTATAGTTCTTGAGGCTCTACTAGAGGCAGAAAGAGATGGTGTGGCTGCCATGAATGAGGTAATCTTGATCTTGAGGCTGGAAATTATGTGATTAGCTGCACACATTATGAAAGCAACCCAAGAATTGGAGGAAGTAAGAATGATGCATTTGAAGACGGAGGAGGGTCCTGATGTTTCTGCTATCTGAAGCCCAGGGTAATCCCAGTTCTTCTTTAGATACCAGTTGAAATTGTCAATAGATTATTGTACTTGCATGTTGTGTCATGTCTCTGAATGGATTATGTTGTAAGACCCCCTATGTTGTCCATGTGTTGTAATGATCCGAATTTTTTAGGCGAGGTAAGCCTCAGTACATGTATGATTGACATAAGGTGAACTGTTTTTCGTGTGAGCATATTGTATTGGATGAAATAACTATTTTATTCAAAGTGTATCCAACCTACTGAATTTGAAGATCACGACATTTCTAAATCATAATCATATATAAAGGTGGAATAAATATTTGTTGTGGTTTTGAAGAAATAAATAACAAAACGTAGAATTATCGGTGGATATTCGTAATCGAATACAAATTGGATTTGAATTTAGTTGCCAGGGCCCACGGCAAACGTGAATGCTAATTCTCCCAAGTTTTGAACGAAGTGGCTAAACACCCACTATCATTTGTGGGCTACCCGGAGCAAGTGTTCGCGAGATGGAAATTACTATCTGCCCCTGACACTTTGACATCCTTATCGACCGGATTTACACTGCTTCCGATAGGGGTAGACTAGTAACTTCAATCAGATGTGACGCAACCACCTCTGAGCCCACTCATACACGGTGGGCGCCAAACGTGGGCGGCAAAACACATTTGATTCAAGCCTGTCCGAAAGACATGTGTCTCTCCCTCCATTTCCCCATTCATACACGGTGGGCGGCAAAACAAACTCTCCTCGCCCGAAATCGATGTAGGCAAATATTTTAAATAAGGGCAAATGTGTAACTTCCCTCAGACATGACACAACCGCCATACCTGTTAGCCCCGTTCATACACCGTGGGCGCCAACCATGGGCGGAAAAACACCCTCTCCTCGCTCGAAATTGCTACCATCATATATTTGGGAGATGCGAGTTTACCGTCCTATCCCCAACCGACATGATGTCTGAAGTTTTGGACGGGGAATAAGTTCGTAACTTTCCCAGATTTCAAACAAGAGCGTCCCAAAGTTTGAGATCCCCCTGCCCCCTCCATTTCTCCATTCATACACCGTTGGCGCCACAACAACCTCCCCATTGCGGCCAGCCTCCTCTGTCCGCCACCCCATCCTCCACTTTGCCGGAGCCGCTACCCCGTCATCCACTTCAAGAGACGGACGTCTCTCATCCACGGCGCCGGACCAGGATCCTTTCATCGCATCCTCTCGCTTCATCGGCGCCGTCGTCGACCTTGTCGTTGCCGCTCCTACAACTAGCTCGTCCATGACAACATGATTTATCCTCCGACCCGGCCGTCTGCCATCTAAAGTCTTCTTCCCCGCCGCCGACAGCCATCACACCCGTAGCACCCTCAATGTATCAGCAGGGGCCTACACAGCATCGCAAGAGAGGTGGTACTCTTCCATGTGTGCTTAAGTAATTGATCTCACCCGGAAAATAGATCGTAAATTGTTTACTGTACTTTTCTTGTCCGTACCAAATCGTAGTGGCTAGTTGAAAGCAAACATTGGTTGTGAAGTAGCTTTGTCCGGTTTGCACCTTCAGATCCGCCATGGCACGGTCACTATACTCGTAAAGCTTATGGTTTCCCCCTTTATATTCACTACCATCATCGTAGGTGCTTCGTGTCGTGCTAGCACTGCTCCTTGAGACCTCAACCCATCAAGCGAAACAACATGCCACTCATAATTCCAAAGCTTAGGTGTTGAAATACGAATCTGGTATGATGCTCATATTACTAAATCAGAGAATGTTTAATTGGTCACCTAATGTTCCTATATTCGTTTCGAAAAGCATGTGCTCCACCCACTGGTCCAGCTAGTTCCACTTTCCTGATTTTACTCTTGATGCTTAGGGTTTTCACTTCTATCTACTCTACTATGATCTGTGTAGGTGCTTTCTGTCGTACTAGCATTATTCCACCCTTCAAGCTAAACAACACAACACTCAAAATTCCAAAGCTTAGTTATTCAAATATGATTGTGATATGATACTGATATTAATTAACAGACACATTTAATTGGTTAGCTAAAGGTCCCACTTGAGTTTCCAAATGCATGTTGCGACATATAGAGAGACAACAGAATTGCATTTGTTTGTCACTTGTTGACTGTACTTTCTTGTCCATACCAAATCTTAGTTGTTATTTCAAAACAAACATTGGTTGCTAACTACCCTTTGTGCGGTTTGCAGCTTCAGATCTGCCATCCCACTGCCACGGTCAACACTATACTCATCATACTTACGGCTTCCCCATTTTATGATGACCACGATCAGCCTACGTGGTTCGTGTCGTAATAGCACTTCTCCACCCATCGAGCTAAACAAGATTAGTTGTACAAATTCAAATCTGATATTATGTTTAATTGGTCAGCTAAATGTTCCTACTTTAGTTTCGAAATGCATGTGAGCCACATATGGAGAGACCGGAAGGAATACTATTTCTCTATACGCTCTGGTTCATCATGGGTGGGCAACCGACATTGTATAGAAAGATTTGTAATATCTCCAATCTACTTGCTCTTCTGCTCTTCTTTAAGATGATCATGTTCTCTTCTTTAATAAGTATGTTCCTTGTTGGGAAGAGTAGCAGAGACATTTGCGGTCGACTGGTCAGGTCGAGTTGTTCTCCCTTAGTATATTTTGAATCTGTCAGGTCAGGTCGACTTGTTCTTCTTTACTATGTGTTGAAGCTGTCAGCTGCGAAGTATCATCACTTCTGGAGCTCTCATATTTTGAGTAGTAGGCCACATCATATTAATGCACACACTAAGTTACAGCATGCATGGCGTCTCTCAAAGAATTGCAGAGATAGCACAAAGGGGTTTACAGGGAGGCAGTATTGGATTAGAATCACTTCTGCATTACAAAGATAACCTCACTTGTTTTTATGTTTTCATGCATGTCAGGTACTGAACATTATCAAAATGAATATGAGAATGGGCGCACGAGAGGAATATTGTGGAACAATCCACTTGCTAACAAACTTGGCATGGTGGAGGATGGCCTATCTTATTCACCCATCAAGGTGCTTGCTCTAACTTGGCAAGGTTGTATTGGTCGCACATATTTTGCATCTGACCTCTTGCATTACTTCTACTTTGTTACACCATCTGCTTAGTTTAAGCATCATATATGAGTATATGCCATACCTATCCATTTTCTGTACCTATTCCATGTGTCGTCATACTATGTTTTTCCAGTAAAATGTTGTTCTTTCGTAATAGATGTCCAAAAGGAAGAGGGTGAGTGTAGATCTGAAAGTGCGTTATATCGACTAGAGGGGGGGTGAATAGGCGATTTTTATGAAATTCTTCACTGAGGAATTTGCTGGTGAGGAAATTCCTAGCGAAGAACTACTAGCAGCGGAATAAGTACTCAGATGAAAACATAACATAATACATGCATGGTCATCATGATGAAATGAAGACAAACAAAGTACAGGAAGCGTAAATATAGGATAGCACAGGATGAAGACAAAACAGACTGAAGAAATTGAACTGGGGAAATTGAGAAAGTCTTCAGTTAAAGTCTTCAAACACAGATATGAACAAACGCACAACACAGTAATGAGGAAATGAAAGTGTTGAGGAAATAGAACCAGTAAGCTTGGTGAAGACAATGATTTGGTAGACCATGTTGACACCAGATTTTGGCATGGTCACGAATCGGGGTTCGTATGCAAAAGTTAGAGGCAACACTTCACGGGCCGGCCCTGAGTGAGAAAGTATTCGGCCTCTGCCGGCTGAATGAAACCTTGCCGGGGTAAAACCTTGCTGATGTAGGGGCTTACCAGCGCGGAAAGCTTGCCGGCGGGGAAGCTTGCCGGCGTGGAAAGCTTGTCGGCGAAGAAGCTTGCCGGTGTGAAATCTTGCTGAGGGTGAAACCTTGCCAAAGAGGAACTCTTGCCGGGGTAGAAACGTTGCCGAGGAGGAACTCTTGCCGGGGTAGAAACCTTTCTGAGCTAGGGAGAACCCTTGCCGGTGTAAAAACCTTGCCGGGGTGAAACCTTGTCGGTGCGGAAAGCTTACCCGGGTGGAAGGCCTGCCGGGGTGGAGGTTGTGATAGTCAATCCGACCAGAAGCTGAAGATGGGCTCAAATGATTATCTAGATGGACTCAAATGGAGAAGTGATCTACATGAAAGAGTTCCGTATTATTGATATGAACATCTTTGAAATTGGGTTCATCGCCGTCCGATTTCATCTCGAAGGCCGAAACTATGCTCGAAGTACCAAGATCTTAGATTCAAAGTACAGTTTAGCCGATTAAGCCCCCAAGACGACCTCAAATGAAAAAATGATATACACGGGTTGTCTTCGTCTTGTCGAAACGATTGATTTTTCTATAAAAATAGTTCAAATACGAGTTCGTATGCAAAAGTTAGAGCAATCGGAGTGCAGCGCTGTCACGAGGCGAGATGTGGCGCGCCCCACCAGACACATGTCTAACGGGTAGTGCGAGGAGATAGCCTGTGTTGAGAGACCGATTTTACCCTCAAGATGATCTCTGATAAAAAAACCTTCAACATGAAAGTTGTTCGTCTCGTCGAAACAGTCAAGATTGCTTTTGGGCTTGTCTTCATCCGAGATAGTTTACCACCACAAAAAGGACACGCAAGGTGCAGCCAGTTTAAACCGAACAGTTTTGGGAAGTTCGGATAAAACCAATCCGAATTTGACTAGGGTTTTGGACGTGAATTGACGTAATTTTCTTGTAAGGAAAGCCTAAATAAATCCTTTGCTTGTATGGGAAGTCCAGCCGCCTCTTGTATATGTTGGGGGTGACGGCCGATTGAAACAACACCAATCGAACAAATCAATCTATTACACTTTTGTGTTCATCTACTTTTATCCCTTACCATTGTATCTTTCTTTCTCGTTCTTCGTTTGTTCTTCGCATTGGAGGGCAGCGATCCACGAGGCTCTAGGGGCGAGCGAATCGACCTAGGGCAGCCCATAGCCGCCGCAATCCCTGATGGGGTCTCTCCCGGGTGCGTGGGGTTTCGGGTCTACAAAAGCGCCCGCCGACTCTCCTGTGTATCGCGCTGTCGGTCGGGTCTCCTTCGACGTGAGCTGCGGTGCATCACCCCCGGCGTCGAGGGTACACGGGACGTGTTCGTGTGTCAACAGACCAGTTCCAACTGCTGTCTCAGTTGTACATCTGGTTGGAGCGGCTGAATATTTAAACTCGAGGACACCTAGTCTCGGACACACAGTCCTCACCGTATTCTCCTTGAGCTAAGGACACACAGTCCTCGCCCAATCACTCGTGGTAAGTCTTCAGGTGACTTCCAAACCTTCACAGACTTGGTCACTCGGCGATCCACAATTCCTCTTGGATGCTCTAGACCTTGACGCCTAATCGTCTGAAGAAGCACAGTCTTCAAAGGTAACAAGCGTCGGATCCATGCAGGATCAATCTCTTCAGTGATGCTCAATCACTTTGGGTTTGTAGGTGTTTGGGTTTGGGTTTTTGGATTTTCCTCACTTGATGATTTTCGCTCAAAATCCTCGGAGGATGGGTTGCTCTCAAATGACAAGTGTCAAGTTCACGCGGAGCAGCCAACCAGCCCGACATGATAAGACATAAATGCCCTTCAATGATATGACCGTTAGGTGGATAAGATATTTTTGGACAGCTGGCGCGTAGCACAGCAATGGTTGGAAATTTGAGGTACAAATTCCTCAGGGCTATCATGTTCCTCACTGTGTAGGCAATTCGCACTGACGAATTCCTAACTCCTCAGTCAAAGCAAAGTCCTAAGTGACCAGAAGAATTGCGTCTCTGTCACTGAAGAAATTGACTGAATTGTATGAGATTTCCAATGGCTTCACTCAAAGGGATTGGTAGGTGTAGGATTTGAGTTGAGCATCACATGGAAATTTTCTCCTTAGTATTTCCTCGACCCCCTTTAACAGTACGGTGTTTCCTATGACTCAAGAAAGAGAAAATGAAACTACGAAAACAAAAGTGTTCACGCCTCATGTTCCTCGAATGAATACCAAGTCTTCAAGGTCACACCAATTTCTTCACTTTCAAAGTCTTCAGAAAGTCTTCAGAATAACAAAGTCTTCAGTCGAAGAACTTCATTTTTAGGGGTCGACTTTCTCTGTAAATATCAAACTCCTCATAGACTTATAGACCTGTGTACACTCATAAACACATTAGATCCTTAACCTATAAGTCTTCAACACACCAAAATCACTAAGGGGCACTAGATGCACTTACAGTCTCCCCCTTTTTGGTGATTGATGACAATATAGGTTAAGTTTTCAATGGGGATAAATATATGAAGTGTAAATACTGATATTGAGGAATTTGATTGCAAGATATAGAAGAACTCCCCCTGAAGCTGTGCATAGTGAGGAATTTGCTTTTGAAGCAATGCACACTTCAAGAGTTGAATCATGGAGATCTCCCCCTATATCTTTTAATTCATACACGCATTTGATAGATAATATGAAGAATTTGAAATGCATGATGAAATATGGTGCCTGATGAAATTCAGCATGCGTGCAATAATATTAACGAGGAATAAGCATGTCGAATAGAGCATCAAAAGTATCAGAACCTAGTGCAATAAAAGTATCAGCGCACCATCGGGTTTAAGATTACAACTCGATCCAATAAAAGTTTCGGAAGAACGAGAGTTGTAACTTAGCAAAAATATGCCCTTTATTATAGACCCGCTTGAAGACTAACTCAGATTTCTCCCCCTTTGTCATCAAATGACCAAAAGGATCGAAACTGAGGACTAACGCCCCTGAAAATATTCAAGGTGATGAAGAAGCGCCAGTGTTGTTGGGGTCGGTCGTTGAAGTAGGGCCTGCCGCAGTGTCGTCCAAGTCTTCATGTTCATCAGTGTCGCGCGATGAAGAATAGGAGCTGGCCACCAAAGAAAGAACTGGGACCTTCTTGTATTTCTTCGGAGGAGATGGACACCAGGCAAATTCTTCGTTGAGACCCATTTGCTTCAAATCATCAGCGTTGTAAACTTGAGACAGAACAGCCCAGGTGCGGTTGAGGGTTTCATGAAGGTTGTAGTGGTTTTTCTTCACTGCATTATGTGTTGCAGTCATGTTGTGAAGAATTGAACCAAACTAACGCTTGACCCATTTGTGATTCTGATCAACCTTTTGATGAAGACTTAGGAGTAACTCACGATCAGTCATCACCCTGGGTGCTGTGGCTTGAGGATTTGGCTTGGCAGTGTTGGCGGTAGTGTCATGTGTGGCAGAGTCATCATTGGTGGAGTAAGATGCAGCCTTGCGAAATTGACCATCCAATGGACGAATGCCTTCATCTATCACAGCAGTGGCTTTGCCCTTTTCTTCAGTTGAGGAAAATGTCCTTTTGAGGACTTCAATAGGGGGCAAGTAGCTGCAGTGGTTCAGAGTTTCAGCTTTGTAGTTGAGTGAAGACCTTGTCCTGATGAATCTCATAATCCGAGGCGCATAAGGCTTCAGCTCAAATGGTGACATAGCAATGTTGGCCAGAGTCCTCATGAAGAAATCATGGAAGTTGACGGGAACGCCATGAATGATGATGAAAAGCATATTCTTCATGATGCCAACGACTTCTTCATCACTTGAGTCGTGGCCTTTGATAGGACTCATAGTCTTCGTCAGAATGCGATAGACAGTCCGCGGCACATACAACAATTCCTTGACGAGGAATTTGGTTCGAGGGGCCTGCCCTGGCTTCAAAGGCTTCATCAGCACTTGCATATAGTGATTTGAAAGCTCAGGTTTGTTGTAAACACAACGTGCATCTTCAAGGGGTGGACTCAGATGAAGGGCACGAAGCAATTCAGATGTTGGGGCCTTATAATGTGTGTTCTCAGTCATCCAGTCCAGAACCCATGAATTCACATCTTCAGAGTTGCCGGTGATGTGCAGTGTTGCGTAGAACTGAAGAATGAGTTCTTCATTCCAATCACATATGTCAGTGCAGAAATTGAGCAGCCCAGCGTCGTGAAGAACACTGAGGACTGGCGTGAAGCACGACATAGACTCCATATCCACGTGAAGAATATGTGCATGGTCGAAGACTTTGTCCTTGTTGAAAAGCACTGAGGAATAGAAATTGGCTTGACTTGCAGTCCAGAAACGCCTCTTCCTTATGCGAGCAGAGTCATATGGATTATGCTCAGTGAAGAACACATGCTCGCCAAAGAAGTCTTCAGCCTTGAACTTTTGTTTCCTTGAGAACGGATCCTTTGGCTTGGGCAGAGGAGTGTCAGTGAGTTGCATCACTACCTCAGGAATCACGATCTCAGGTTCTTCAGGCTGAAGAATTTCAGGTTCTTCCTCAGGTGCAGTCACCTTTTCAACAGTAGCAGCAATTTCTTCAGCACTGGTGGCTGGAATTTCTTCATTCACAGATGCAGTGGGATGAGTTTCTTCAGAGCCCATTGGAACAGTTGGTGCAGGGGAGTGAGGGATTTGTTGCAGTGGGGTGAAGAGTGGGGAATTGGGATGCTGACTTTTCGAAAAGTCATCATTCATCAACGGAGTTGTGCTTCCAATGTCCACATCTTCATCCTCTAATTCTTCAACACCAGCCTCTTCAGCAGTAAACTGAGGCATTGGTGATGAGACAACTAGAGTTGAAGGGATTGCATCCACTTCAATTTCTTCATCAATCTGCTCTGACGAAGCAGCAGATTGAGTTTCTTCATCAGATCCGCTTGGGATCTCATAGTCTTCACCAAAAGGAACAAGGTCCTTTGATGGCATGGTTGAAATTGGAACAACATCAATGGGATTTGCAAATGAGCTGGTCATCGGCTTCATCTTCTTGGGAGCTAAAATTCTGAAGCATTTGATGCTTTCCTTTTCTTCACTGCAGCTCGCTCTGCAGCCTTGGTCTTCTTCACATCTAATGCAGATGGAAGAATAGGAGTTGGAGTAGGCGCAGGTGGAGCTGAGGACTCTGGTTGATTTTCGTCAGGAGCAACTGATGCAGTTGTCCTTACTTCTTCAGTTTCTTTAGGCGCACCACTGGAGGATGCCCTGGCAATTTCTTCAGAGGCTGGAATGGAGTCATCAGCCTTGGAACTAGCATTTTCTTCAGCAGCCTGAACTTCATCAGCGGTGCTGGCATGTTCTTTAGTGGGCTGTGCTGAAGGTTCAGCTTGAGGAATTTCTTGTTGCGATGGGGCTGCAACATTTGTGAATTTCTCTGTCAGTTTCACAAACCTGACTTTTTCTCCTTTCCAGTCAGCATAGTATGCATCAAATTCATCGCTGAGGGTTTTGATGTCAGCCTGCATCTTGATAAGTTCTTCAGGTTTCATCGTGAGAACATTTTTCCTCAGCAGTTTCTCTTTCCTGTACTGCGATTTCTTGATCTGCCTGGCCCTATCATATTTCCACTTCTCCTCTTGGATGAAGTGAGTCAGCATGTGACTTTGGCCAGGTGTCAGCTTGAAGTCAGGCATAAGTGTGTTGGGATCCTTATGCCAGAGATTGATGTAATCGAGGATTGCCCTAGGATCCAGCAGCAGTGGCACAGGTGTGCCTTTGGCTCTAGCGGCCCTTTCTTGGCGGTCCCTGATGATTTCAGCAAGTTCTTCTTCATCAGCTTCATCATCATCAGACGGTACACTGAAGACTACCTGCTTCTTCTTAGGACTAGGGCGAGTGCCGCGTCCAGCAGTAGCCTTTTTCTTCAGCAGAGAGGGTCCAGCTGAGGAACTAGCTGAGACCCCAGAGGCAATAGAGACGCCTACAGTCCTTTGGCATGTGGCAGGATGCGCAGGTGCTGAGGACTTTGTCGGATCAGCTGAGGACTTTGGAGGAGGTGCTGAGGATTTTGGAGGAGCAGGAGCAGCTTGAGGAATTTACCTTGAAGATTTTGAAGTTTCTGGCCATGAGGGCGCAGCTGAGGAACTTGGTCGTGAGGGCATTGATGTGGAAGCACTTGGCTTTCGAGCGGGCTTCTTGAGCATTGCTTTCCTCGGCTTGACAGAGGCCTCGGTGGCAGCAGCAGCAGCAGAGTCTTCATTGAATTTCCTCACTGCTTCTCTGGCTTGTCTTGCCAATTTGGCTTGGCGCTTGGCCCATTCTTTAGGAAAATCCTCACCGCGCTTGATGCTAGTGGGATCAGCCTCTTGGCCAGGTGCCAATGGGGCTCTTGGGCATGGAGGGTTCAGTGCAAATTTCTTCATGTACTTTGGAGTGACGTATCTATACTCCCTCCATTCACGTGCCCATCTCCGTTCAATCCTCTGAATGCGCACCTTGCGCTGATTTTTGTCTTCCTCAGGAGGTGTGCAGTAATCTTTATATAAATCCTCACGGATTTCAAAGGCAGTCATGACCTCAGGCCTCTTTCCTCCTTTCTGTGGCCTTTTTCCTTCAGCCATTTTCTTCAGTTGAGGAATTTGAACAATTGAATTCTCTGAAGAAGTATGCAAATTTTCTTCGAGGAACGCTGCAAATGAGTTAAGTTGATGAGAACCTAATGATTCAGCAGCGGACATGTGTACCTGTGAACAGAGTATAGTTGCGAGGAATTTGGAGAGGTCATATGCGTTCTCAGAGGGTTTTTCAAAAAGAACAAGTTTGAGGAATTTGACCAGATGCGTCTTGAAGAATTTCACTAAGCGCGCTATATCTTAGGTTCCAGAGTTGTATAGATCGAAGATCGACACAATTGAGGAATCTTGAAGAAAATGATGCTTAGGGAAATGAATCAAGAACAGATAACATGTGAGGTGTTTTGTGTGTGAGGATTTGAAGAATAAAACACCTTTGAAGATTTTGTAGAAAAGTTTTGGATCAAAGAGGGCAGTAAAAGTAACTTTTAATTACCCTGAACGAAGAACACGACGAACTGTGAGTTGAAACAGTGAAGTTCGTCGATGCAGATCTTCCACGCCCTAACTTGGCAGAGGAAGACGTCTACGGCGGCGGCGGAGGTGAAGATTTCCGCGGTCGGCGCGAGTACGACGGCGACGAGGACGAGGCAGTGAAGCTCTTCCTCACCGGCGACGATGGGGTAGCGGCGGTGCTAGGGTTCGGAAGCTCGAGCGGGAGAGAGAGATCGAGCGGAGTAAAAGAAGTGAGGAAGGGGACAGGGGTATTTATAGCCACGGTGAAAAACTGCTCGCCCGAAGATTTGGGACGAACGTGCCCCTGCCCGTTCTCCTTCTCATGACATGTGTCACTCACGTACTGCGTAGTGGAGATTGTGTAAGATCGTGGGTGAGTAAACTAATGCATCGTGGGATGCGGAACGGTTTGAGCGGCAAAACCGTAAGTTTGGATAAGATCCGTTTTAACGATCCGTTCGCAATTTCTTCAGCTGATAAGGACACAGTGAAGATTTTGAACGAGTTTCAAATAGAACGCACATGAAGAATTTGTGAACGCATTAGATTGAGTATAGCATAGAGGGAAGGCTCCGATCACATTCACTTAGCAGAAAACCAACTTGAAGAAATAGCTATAAGTGAATGATGTAGAGGACATAAACTCATATATATACATAGCCAATGAAGAAAAACGATGGCACAAGTGAGGATTTTGCAAGTTGAAGAATTTTGAACAACTGAGGAATTTCAAAAGATGAGGAAAAACTCAAATTGAAGATTTTATACTTTTGTGGTGGCGTGACCCACCGTATAAGAATGATGATTTCAGACACCGCGTACAATTGTCGTAGGGTTCTGAGAATCAATTTCTTCATTAATTTCTTCACACTTAGAGTGTTATTCTACATTGATTGAAGAAAAACGTTTCTTCATGTGTTGCACACCTAAGTCATCAATTTTGCATAAGTGTTAGGATGAGTGCCTTTTCAAAGTACATTCGAAGACTCTAAGATATTTAGCTCACAACGCAACTTGCTAAATCTCTTCTCATCCAAGGGCTTAGTGAAGATATCGGCTAGCTGTTCTTCAGTCTTCACATGCTCAATAGAAATGTCGCCCTTCAACACATGATCACGAAGAAAATGATGACGAATTTGAATGTGCTTTGTCTTCGAGTGCTGAACTGGGTTGTGAGCAATCTTGATGGCACTCTCATTGTCACAGAGGAGAGGCACATTCTTCACGTTGATGCCATAGTCCTTGAGTGTTTGCTTCAGCAAGAACCAGCAGCAATGTACTCAGCTTCGGCAGTAGACAATGATACTTAGTTCTGTTTCTTATACTTAGTTCCAACTGCTGTCTCAGCTGTACATCTGGTTGGAGCGGCTGAGTATTTAAACTCGAGGACACCTAGTCCCGGACACACAGTCCTCACCGTATTCTCCTTGAGCTAAGGACACACAGTCCTCGCCCAATCACTCGTGGTAAGTCTTCAGGTGACTTCCAAACCTTCACAGACTTGGTCACTCGGCGATCCACAATTCCTCTTGGATGCTCTAGACCTTGATGCCTAACCGTCTGGAAGAAGCACAGTCTTGAAAGGTAACAAGCGTCGGATCCACGCAAGATCAATCTCTTCAGTGATGCTCAATAACTTTGGGTTTGTAGGTGTTTGGGTTTGGGTTTTTGGATTTTCCTCACTTGATGATTTTTGCTCAAAGTCATCGGAGGATGGGTTGCTCTCAAATGACAAGTGTCAAGTTCACGCGGAGCAGCCAACCAGCTCGTGGTTGTAGGGGCGGCTATTTATAGCCTAGGGAGGAGCCCGACATGATAAGACATAAATGCCCTTCAATGATATGACCGTTAGGTGGATAAGATATTTTTGGACAGCTGGCGCGTAGCACAGCAACGGTCGGAAATTTGAGGTACAAATTCATCAGGGCTATCATGTTCCTCACTGTGTAGGCAATTCGCACTGGCGAATTCCTAACTCCTCAGTCAGAGCAAAGTCCTCAGTGACCAGAATAACTGCGTCTCTGTCACTGAAGAAATTGACTGAACTGTATGAGATTTCCAATGGCTTCACTCGAAGGGATTGGTAGGTGTAGGATTTGAGTTGAGCATCACATGGAAATTTTCTCCTTAGTATTTCCTCGACCCCCTTTAACAGTACGGTGTTTCCTATGACTCAAGAAAGAGAAAATGAAACTACGAAAACAAAAGTCTTCACGCCTCATGTTCCTTGAATGAATACCAGGTCTTCAAGGTCACACCAATTTCTTCACTTTCAAAGTCTTCAGAAAGTCTTCACAATAACAAAGTCTTCAGTCGAAGAACTTCATTTTTAGGGGTCGACTTTCTCTGTAAATATCAAACTCCTCATAGACTTATAGACCTGTATACACTTATAAACACATTAGATCCTTAACCTATAAGTCTTCAATACACCAAAATCACTAAGGGGCACTAGATGCACTTACAAGATCCTCAAGGAGTACAAACTAGGTATTTGGAAAAGGTAGTGATACTGATAAATCAGATAGATCAGCAGCCACAGAAAACGCAGGCCCAACTGTACCACACTCTACCCCTACTCCACTGGCCAAACCCCTATTAGAACTACTGACAACCTAGCGTCAGGTACTGTCTATGATATCAATTCAAAATTTGAACTCCTAAATTTCTGCATGTGCCTTACCTTCTCTCTTGTATGAAAACTAATTTCATATGAAGCTCCTTGCTCAAAGGATCATAGGATCTCACAACAATACTGGGCTCTGCATTGCTCTTGTCAGTACCTCTTGCCCTTTCTCAGCATACTTACACTCATTGTTGTTTGATTATGTAGCATCACTGTAAATGGTTGCTTCTTTATCCTCCCTTTGCTTGAAATTATAAGATCTATATTTACTCTTAGATAAATGTAGAATTAACACAATGGTTATGAAGTTTTGGATTGCTCATGTAAGTACCTGTTGTCATGTACTCCCTCTGTATCAAATTAATTGTTGATCAGTTGGATGTATTTAGAACTTAATAGTGCTAGATACATCCATTTGAGCGACAAGTAATAACGAACTGCGGTGGTATTACTGTACTTGCATCACGAGATACTTGATTGTCTAGCATTACTCTGCATCTTATCTGTCCTGCCCTCCACTTTCCCCAAATTATCATATCTACATTTACTCTTACCAAAATGTTGAATAAAGCCAATGCCACTGCACACGTTGACGTCTGCATTCCTCTTGTCAGTACCTTTTGCCTTTTAACCTTGTATTAGTTAATTGCTATTTGATTATGTATCATCAGTCTGCACCTGGGGTTCATTATCCTCTGTTTCTTCCAATATCATTTGATCTATATTTACTCTTTGCAAAATGTAGAAAAATGGCAATGCTTATAATGAATTTTCTTCGGGGAATTTATTGAATTATCCTTCCATCAACATGGAGATGGGCTTTGTCCAGCCCGTGTTAACATGTAATGTAAGTTCATCCTTCTCAAGCCTTCAAACTTTGTTCTAGTATAGAGTTGGATATGCATCATTTCCTCCACTGCTGTTTACTTTGTTGTTTACATCTGATTGGATGTTTGCAACAACTATCAGTTTTAAATTGTAGTTGTAAAAACATGTTCCTTATGCAAAATAAATCCATTTATTTGCTTATATAATTGTGAAACATGTTACATGTCTCCTTGTTTCTCTTTCAGAGTCGTATCTCTTATGCCAGGCAGAACTTTAGGGAAGATAGGGAGCCAAATCATCTTGAGGACAGCGAGATAACCCCAAGGTCCTGTCTTGATGAAGACAATGAGTTGAAGCTACTCACCAGCAGGTGTGAGACAACCTCTGTGTAGTCGCTGCCTCAGTCAGTTCGACTTCTTCAGTCTCAACTTAAAGAGGAAAGGCTTGCTTCAGCTCAGCTCTGACTTGAATTCAAAGATGCAAGGAAGATGATAGAGGACTGCATTGCGCACAATGGTGCCATATAGCTAGGGATGGAGCATCTATCGTTGACACAACTGAGGTCTCATCAGCTTGTTCGGCTACTTGCGGGGCCCGCCCTGGCCAGGCCTTGTGCCTTCTGAAGTGCTCTCAGATTTGTATATTCTTTTGTCGGCGCGTTTATATGCACTAGTGGCGACCTTTGATGCCCAGTGTATGTAATCCGCGGTCCCATTGCGCTTTATTATCACTGGTAGCGAACTTTGATTCCCAGTGGATGTAATATGTCGTAATTTCTTTATTGTGTAGTCTAGGTCTATTCTTTGGTCGGTATGCTATAATTTAGGCCGAAAGGTTCAGTGGATCTCAGTGTTATCGGTCTTCAAGCCGGCCCGTTACTCATATGGGCCAAAACATGGGCCTATAATCATCTTGGGCCATTAGCAGGTCTACGCCTATAGTAGTTTCCCGCCTTTAACAGGCCGATTAAAGTTCTAGCCAGCTGGGCCAGAGAATACCATGGGCTTTTAACAGGCTAAAACCTAGATTGGGCCAGCGTTGGGCCGAAAAAATCACGGGCCAATACAAGCCGAAACTGCCTAAGGCCCATGTTTGGCCCAAATAGGACGAGCAGTTAACAGGCCAAAATATATCTCGGGCCAGTTTGGCCCAATAAAATTATGGGCTTTAAGCAGGCCGGTATCCACGCGGGCCATAGGCCCAAAAGTGTCACGTGCCATTATCAGATGGGCTATAAGCAGGCCTGATTCAATGCGGGCTGTAATTAGGCCCAACTATTCCACGGGCCATTAACAGACCGATAGGCCTGTTGGGCTGAAATTTATCCACGAAGACCATGGGCCGTTAAGAGGCCTAAAGTTACTTCGGACAAGAAATAGCCCAGTTTCTGGATGGGCCGTTAAAGGTCCTAAAGTTAAACCGGGCCGACAACGTCCCAGATGCACCACGGGCCGCTAACAGGTTGAAACTATTATCGGGCCGAACTGGTTATCGAGCATTTAACAGGCTGAAATACAAACCTGTCTTAGAACGGGCCCAAAAGAACAGTGACCTGTTAACGGGCCTGATCCGATATGGGCCGTAATTTGGCCCAAAACATGGCAGGCTGTGAACGGGCCTGATCTGCTATGGGCCTCAATTTGGCCCAAAACATGGAAGACTGTTAACGGGCCAGCCCACTAGTGTCTGAAAAAACATGGTGGGCCTTTAGCTGGGTCGGCCTTTTCACCAGAATGGGCCTCTGTTGGGCCGTGCCACGTGTCGACGTATCATAGGCGCCTCATGTCCAATGAGTGGATGCATCTGTCCCATCGGTGAGCAAACACGTGTTTCCTCCGGCCAATGAGAAATTTACACGTGGAACATCCCCATTGGCCCGGGGTGTTAACAGGTTATCGGATCCAAAACCGAACCCGATAGTTTAACGGCGACCCGTTACGGTCGATGCCACGTGTCGGTCACCCTTGACGAAAGCACTTCTATGACGCGGGATTTATCATCATGGAAGTGGACACTTCCGTGATGATAATTTTGGTAATGTCATGGTACACTTGTATGACAGCACAGGTATGGAAATCTTGATTCTGTCATAAAATCGTCATGGATGTACATGCATGACAGAAAACGTGACCTACTGTGACAAACACGTATCATCACGGAAGTGTATTTTTTGTAGTGTAATGTGATGAAGTAAAAACGAAATACAGGTTGACCAGATGGGATATAACTTGTAGACCCAAGGGCCAAGGTGGGTTAGGGGTTGACAACTTAGAGGTTAAAAATAGATGCCATCTTAGAAAATGGCTATTCAGGTTGTCTGTTGAGACCGAGGGTACGTGGGCATAATTTTTTTGCGTAATAAGTATCTATAGTCAAAGAAATTGGCCCAGGTTAGCGCAAGACCTAATGACTCGCCCTTTTGAACGGGGTTAATGAGGACGAAAGACACCTTTTTTCAGAAGGTGAAGTTTAACATCGGTAGTGGCAACGATACTAGATTCTGAGAGTATACATGGTTAGGGAGATGCCTTTAGCCTTACAATATCCCACGCTTTATAATGTTGTACAATGTAAGGAGGCTTATGTCGCTATAGTATTACAGTCGGTTCCACTAAACATTCAGTTCAGGAGTGAAAGTGCAACTATCCCTAGGTGGTTTTGGTAATTCATAACAACATATAGCTCATTGAGCTGATGCTATTCCAAGACAATTATTTGAGGAAAGCTCAATGATTGCATGGCATGGATGGTGAAAGTGGAACCCTCAAAATGCTAAGGACAAAGCATTGGCTCAAGCTCAAAAGCTCAGGACTCTTCATTTTACATTTTAGTGATCCAAAATCACATTGAGTCCATAGGAAAAGCCAACACTATCCAGGAGGGATGAGGTGTTGCTTAATGAGCCTTTTGCTTCATGTGCTTAATGATATGCTCCAAAATCCTCAGCTACTTTCCCATATCCACATATGACCTAAACTCCAAGCCAAACTCGGTCCTACCGATTCTTTCCATCCGGCGCCACCGAGTTTCACTTGTCATAAGCCACTGCCAAACCCTAGCAAATCGGTTCTATCGATAGGGATCTCGGTCTCACCGAGATGGGATTGCAATTTCTCGGTTTCCCTTTCGTAACTTTTCGGTCTCACCGAAAGAGCGGATCGGTCCCACCGAGATTGCAATGTAAACTCTCTGTTTCCCTTTTGTAACTTTTCGGTCTCACCGAAAGAGCAAATCGGTCCCATCGAGTTTACCTGACCAACTCTCTGGTTAGCTAATTACCAAATCGGTCTCACCGAGTTTGTGTAAGCGGTCTCACCGAGATTACGTTATGCCCTAACCCTAACCATATCGGTCCTACCGAGTTGCATGTCAGTCCCACCGAAAATCTCTAACGGTCACTAGGTTTACTATTTCGGTCCGACCGAGTTTGTTGATTCGGTCCCACCGAGATTGGTAAATTGTGTGTAACGGTTGGATTTTGTGTGGAGGCTATATATACCCCTCCACCTCCTCTTCATTCGTGGAGAGAGCCATCAGAACACATCTACACTTCCAACTCATATGTTCTGAGAGAGAACCACCTACCCTTGTGTTGGGGCCAAGATATTCCATTCCTACCATATGAATCTTGATCTGTAGCCTTTCCCAAGTTGCTTTCCACTCAAACCTTCTTTCCACCAAATCCAAATCCTGTGAGAGAGAGTTGAGTGTTGGGGAGACTATCATTTGAAGCACAAGAGCAAGGAGTTCATCATCAACACACCATTTGTTACTTCTTGGAGAGTGGTGTCTCCTAGATTGGCTAGGTGTCACTTGGGAGCCTCCGACAAGATTGTGGAGTTGAACCAAGGAGTTTGTAAGGGCAAGGAGATCGCCTACTTCGTGAAGATCTACCGCTAGTGAGGCAAGTCCTTCGTGGGCGATGGCCATGGTGGGATAGACAAGGTTGCTTCTTCGTGGACCCTTCATGGGTGGAGCCCTCCGTGGACTCGCGCAACCGTTACCCTTCGTGGGTTGAAGTCTCCATCAACGTGGATGTAGGATAGCACCACATATCCGAACCACGGGAAAAACATCCGTGTCTCCAATTGCGTTTGAATTCTCCAAACCCTTCCCTTTACATTCTTGCAAGTTGCATGCTTTACTTTCCGCTACTTATATACTCTTTGCATGCTTGCTTGAATTGTGTGATGATTGCTTGACTTGTCCTAAAGTTGCTAAAATCCGCCAAGAACTAAAATTGGGAAAAGGTTAAGTTTTTATTTGGTCAAGTAGTCTAATCACCCCCCCTCTAGACATACTTCCGATCCTACAAGGAGGGCTTTGGTGGGGGAACGTTGGCATTCTTGGATACATCTAGTATCTAGGTTGATGGATGTTCAATTCTCTCACCAGCCAGATGCCATACACTGGAAATTGTTTAGGAACGGTAGTTTCACGGTGAAATCTATTTACTTGGACTTAATTAACTCTGGGCCAATAACGAGATCACTTCCCTATGGAAAATTAAAGTTCACCTTAGAATCAAAATCTTCATGTGGTTTGTCCACAAGACAGTGATTTAACCAAGGATAACTTGGTAAAGTGAAGATGGGTGGGTAGTTCACGATGTTGTTCTTGTGATTGGATGAAACCATAAAACACCTCTTTCTTGATTTTCCTCTCGCGTGACTGCTTCGGCGTACGATACATATTTGGGACGTGGTTAGTCCTCCAATTAGTATTGACGCGTTATTTGGGACGTGGTTAACTGGAGTGGAATCAAATATTGCAGGACATATTTGGATATGGATATGCACTAGTTTGGGCTATATGGAACTGCAGAAATGATATCATCTTTAACAAGAAAAAATTATCATTTTTTTGCAGGTTATATATAGAGCCACTACTTGGATCTGTATGTGGTCGTTACTCACCCATGCGGACTCCAGGGAGGTTTTGGCTATTGGGCGTAACCGATGTGAGACGGTAGCACCGGTTTGGATGATGGTCCAATAATAGGATAGGTGTTTAGTTATCTAGGCCGCCGGTTGTGGCATTTTTCTTTATCTTTGTTGGTTTTATGCTCCTTTCGTGAGCCTTTACTGAACATGGTTTTGGAACTTTTGATCAATAAAATGGATGCATGCATCATTCTGATGCAGAGGCCGGGGCTATCCACATTTAAGAAAAGTCACAGTGTGACTAATATTTTTCGCCTCCGTTTATAGAAAAGGAACCTAATGCTACTGAATTTGTGTTCCTTTGATTTTTTATTTTTGATTAATAACCGATGACCAAATGACATCTAGGCTCTACTTTGAAATTCGAAGGGGCACCCAAGTGCAGGGGGACTCACCTGCCAAGGCTTGTCGCCCGCTTGATTTGCCTCGCGATTCGTGAAGTATTTGAATCCCGCACGAGAGCACAGTAAAAAAAAGAAAATTCTCAAACTACTTTAAGTTTGAACGATGAAACTTACGGTTTTTGCATCTAGAAATGCCAAGTTTCAAAAAGTTTCAGAGATGCAATTTTAAGCAAATTTTACTGTCTATCATGGACACAAAGTAATTATTTTTTATTGGCCACTCGAACTAAGTTTCTACATTGAAACTTAACCTATTTTCCAAAAGTCATCATAATATTTTCAAACAAATCTTATTTAAAAGCGTTGGTCACGAGAAAAGATATATGAAAAGAAAACTTAATTTGTTTTTTAAGATAAAGAACTTTGAAAATCGGAAGATAAAATAAAGGGCTATTTTGCATTTCTGTCCTTAACTCGAACCAACTACTCAGATTTGTCCCTAAATTCGAAGCTTGCTCAAATTTGCCCATCTACCATTAGGTGCTCTTACATAAATCCACTTCTGCGTCGTTACCGTCTGGTCAAAGGGCTTTGACCGTCCTGAAAAAATAGCATAAAAAATCTAAAAAATCTAAAATTTTGTGGGATCGAAGATAGTCATGTGCGCAAGGCTCGTGCAAATTTTCGTGCTATTTGGACATTCCAAGAGCTCGTGGCGAGGAAAAATAGTTAATCTGTATACTTATGAACAATAAATTTGAAATAAAATAGCAGGAAAATTCAAAAAATATGAAAAAAATTGGCATCAAAGAGGCTTGGGTCCACAAGGTGCTTGCAAGTTTTTGTGATCAAATGTCATGCAAGGAGCTCTAGCAAAAAAGACAAATAGTCATTTTTTCCAAAGTGTTTTCCCGAGCCAAATTTTGTTTTTTCTCCACGAGCTCCTACCATGTCCAAACACAACAAAAATTTGCGCGCACCTTGCGGACCCGAGCCTCTTTGATTCAAAAAAAAAATCATATTTTGTTAAATTTACTTGCTATTTTTTGAATTTACTGTTCATAAGGAACGAGTAAAGAGACTTGCCGGTAACGAGATTGAACTAGGTATGATGATACCGACGATCGAATCTCGGGCAAGTAACATACCGATGACAAAGGGAATGACGCATGTTGTTATGCGGTTTGACCGATAAAGATCTTCGTATAATATGTAGGAGCCAATATGAGCATCCAGGTTCCGCTATTGGTTATTGACCGGAGATGTGTGTCGGGCATGTCTACATAGTTCTCAAACCCGTAGGGTCCGCACGCTTAATGTTTCCATGACGATTTATATTATGAGTTATGTGATTTGATGACCGAAGTTTGTTCGGAGTCCCGGATAAGATCACAAACATGACGAGGAGTCTCAAAATGATCGAGAGGTAAAGATTCATATATTGGAAGGTTGCAATTGGACATAGTAATGGTTCCGAGTGGTTCGGGCATATTTCTAGAGTACTGGGAGGTTACCGGAACCCCCCGGGAAAGTTAATGGGCCTTAGTGTGCTTTAGTGGAGAGAGGGAAGAAGGGACACGAGGTGGCGCGCACCTCCCCCTGCCCAAACCGAATTGGACAAGGGGTGGGGGCGCGACCCCCTCCTTCCTTCTCCTTCTCCCCTCCTTCCTTTTCTTCCGGTGAAAGAAAGGAAAAGGGGGGGGCGAATCCTACTTGGACTAGGAGTCCAAGTAGGACTCCCCCCTGGCGCGCCCCTCCTGGCCGGCCTCCTCTCTCCCTCCCTCCTTTATATACGTGGCCAGCGGGCACCCCAACAGCACAATAGACAATCTCTTAGCCGTGTGATGTGCCCCCTCCACAGTTTAACACCTAGGTCATATCACCGTAGTGCTTAGGCGAAGCCCTGCGCTGGTAACATCATGATCACCGTCGCCACGTCGTCGTGCTGACGGAACTCTCCCTCGTTCTCAACTGGATCAAGAACTCGAGGGACGTCATTGTTCTGAACGTGTGCTGAACACGGAGGTGTCATACGTTCGGTACTTTGATCGGTTGGATCGTGAAAACGTTCGACTACATCAACCGCGTTACTAAACGCTTCCGCTTTCGGTCTACGAGGGTACTTGGACACACTCTCCCATCTCGTTGCTATACATCTCCTAGATAGATCTTGAGTGATCGTAGGAATTTTTTTGAAATATTGTGTTCCCCAATAGTTGCCTGCTGCTACCTGCGTCGGACCGCACTGACCCCGCCCGAGACCGCACACCCCCGCAATGGGTGCCTATCGGCGTCACCGTGGTGCTCCCGGCCGCGCTCGGCGCGCTTGTGCTGCTCTGGCTCGCCCCATGCTACTGCCGCAGAAGGTCGTCAGGCACAGTGCAGCGGAGTCCGGTAGCGGCGTCGGCGGCACCGGGAACACCTCGCCCATGAGGCCGTTGTCCTCGAGTCCGTTGTCGCCGTGCTCCCTTCAGCAGAGGTTGCGCCCCTTCCCGCAGTGTTCCTCTGCCGTCTCCTGCACGACGCCGTCACCTCCGAGGCCTCCGCCAAGACGTGCCGCGACCTGGAGCTACGGCTCGCGGCCGTGCTCGACCAGGCCACTACGGACAACCTGCTCGCCTTCACGCTCGAAGGCGCCGGTGAGCAGCGGCTGCTTGAGCGGGAAGGACGGCGCGGACGAGGCGCCCCGGGAGGAGGAGAAGAGCTCCGAGCGAGAAGGACGGTGCGGCGAAGTGGGCGCCCGTTGCTGGCGCGCTTGCTAGCAGCGGGCGGAGCGCGACCGGGGCGGCCAACCGACGGACAGGCACGGGCGACGCGGGGCCGGCCTGCGGGCGCAGAGAAGGGAGTGGCGGAGCTGGAGGGGAGTAGAGGCAGAGAGAAGGGATTGAGGATTAGGAAGAGAGAGGGATTAACTCGAGACACACATCTCCAGAGAGCCACCCACGTGCGCCTCGCTGCATCTCTCGGGCCTGGCTCTCGGGAAACTGCCGATTCGGCCGTTCCCAACGGGGCAGGCCCAGGGGTGCTTTAAGAACTGTGCTATGCGGGGTCAACAATGTATGCGAGGAACCACACAACCGAGGTTCGAAAAGGTACTGCACCGCATGAATCTGATTGGGCTCGATGCTGGCAACCAAACTCGCCCTAGACAAGTCCACTCCTCCACTATGACCTGATGAATTGGAGGACACATCGACTATAGCCAAAGCATCCGAACCTTTTCTTTTGTCCAGGCTCCGGGCCTCCGCCGGCGTGGGATCCACGTACTTTGGAAGCACGGCACCGCATGATTACGACCGCGGCCAAACGGCGAGAGAGAGGAAGCAAAGATCACCAGTAAACCCAATTTCCCTAAAACTTACCGCGTATTACTGTATACATTAGCAATGTAGTAGCAAGAGGTAGATAGAGATTAGCTCTAAGCATGATGTACGTACTTCCTTCGTTCTAAAATAGATAACTCAACTTTATACTATTAACTTTGGGTATAAAGTTAATACAAAGTTAAATCATCTATTTTAAAATCAATACAAAATTAGGTCATCTATTTTGGAACAAAGAGAGTACGTGTCCAGCCGGGCATGAGACACGATGTGACATGGATAGTGTCGATAGGCCTGCACTGCACGAAGCCGTCCCTCCCCTGTATCATCATCACATGAGCGAAGAAGCAAAGGGAAAAAAGAGGAGAGGAAGACGAGATGTTTTGGTTCTGAAACGGACGAGAAAGAGAAAGATGAGTAGATCGATGGATACTTGACCGGACGGGCGCGTCGCTGTGCCTGTGTGTGACGGGAACCGCCGCTAGGAGCTTATGCTAGGTACAGTACTAGTAGTAGCGTAGCTGGCAGCTGTACTGCTTTGTGCTCTCGTTTCGTTTCCTTGCCTCCGCTTTCTGAGCCCTACCTCGGTCATGGCTAATTTGGCTGCATAGCGTAGGGTAGCGTAGGCCTTTCTTGCGCTTTTTTCCTGGCCGTTCACTGTAACGGTCTCGCTTGGAGAAAGTTTCGTGGGATTCTTCTTGGCTATATATATATAATCGCACACGGACGACACGGCGTGTACTTGTACCATGCCACAGTCAAATCGCACTCAAGTACAAAGAATATTTACATATTCGTATGTATGATTATCATATGTACTTCCTCCGTTTCACAATGTAAAATATTTGTTGTCATTAATGTAGTGTTAAGAAGGTGAGGATACCGACCGACGACGAGCGCAAATTCGTTAGGGTAGAATACGTCAAGGCTGATGGTTGAACCAACGCCGGCACGCGTGGACACATCCAACTAGGGAGGCGTGAGCTCCACCGTCGCTTGCTGCTCCGGCATCGGCGGCCACCTCCCCCGCCGGATCCCGCACGGGCACGGCGTCCACTCCTCCTGCCCTATGCCATCCGGGTAGGGCAGTCACCAGACAACAGGAGCTCCGCCGTCTTTGCTTGTAGGTTTTGGTTAGCGGACCGGCAGCGCTCGTCGCTCGTTCCCCGCCTCCCGACCGCTGGTCAGGTTAGTCTCTTCGCTGGTGTGCTTCAAGTTACAACCCGCTCCTTGATGCATGTTTGCTTCTTGCTGCGCTTCCCGCTGCCGATCGCCGCTCCTCGCTGCTTCGTCGTCTCTCGCCGCTTCCCTTAGACCTAGACGTCCTTTCGCGAGCGCTTCTTTCCTCCTAGGTTCGGGCCCGGTTTGATCTATGGATGGCTTGGGTTTTGAGGACGCTATGCTTGCAAGATATGGTTGCGGAACCGTCGAGCCGGTGGCCGGCCGGAGCCAGCCGGCGAAGGTGCTCGCCGTCGTCCAAAACGAAGGCTTCCACCTCTCACCTAGGGCTTTTGCCTCCCTCCTAGTCAGCTGGTTCGGGGGCCACGCCAACGGCTACCGTGTGTTGCCACATCAGCGCGGCACTTTTCTTTTTCAAGTGGCACACGAGTGCATAGCCAAAGAGATCGTGCTCCGCGAGCCGTGGAGCTCTGGCATCCTTTCTATCAAAATGTCGCTTTCTGGCTCGTCGCCTTCCGCCTGTCACGATGCTGCAGCTGGCCATGCACGTCCCGATGCTTGTTTTCGGGTCTGGCTGGCTAACGCTTCTTGGCCGTCTCTCCTCGGACCCCGGCCGGCGCGCGCTCCTCTGGGTTGTAATGAAAATCACTTGATTGCATCAGACCCGCGTGCCCAGTTTTCCGGGGCTCCTGCGGCTGTCCTTCATGGGAGGGGCCTGACGTTTCTGTTGGCACGCGAAACTGAAATCAAGTGCCGGATTGCTTATCTGCTCCAAATCCTGGTTTTGCGCCATTGCCGCTCGCTTCTACCCAACAGGAGCCCGTTCAACGTGCTGGCTACCCCGAGGCTGTTGGCAACGCTTCGGCTGACTTGCCAGAGCCACAGCCTACGCCCCCCTCCTTGCATGGTGGCTCTACATACAAGGACGCTTTGCTCTCTAATCAGGGCGCGGGCCTCCCTGTGACCCCCTTGCGAGCCGCGCCGTATCCACTTTTTAGATTTGGCAAGCCTAAAGACATGCATAAGCGCTGTTTTCGGTGTCTCTCTTACAGTCATCAACAGCGGGATTGCATGGATCCGGTTGTTTGTTGGTTGTGCCGCTCGGTTGGCCATCGTAGCTTTCAATGTAGCTCTCGCTTCTTGCGTCTATCTGCCCGCCGCCCGCCTGCGCCCCCTAGCTTCGGACCTCCAGTGCCTTTAAGTAGCAGTGCTGCTACGGCTTCCCTTCTCACCCTTCCTCCGCCTTCCCCTCCCCCTCTCCTGTCTGCCTAAAACGCTCCTGCCCCTCATAGCCTCCCCCTCCAAGCTAGTCCTGCGATGGAGCCTGTCGTGCATGGCCGCCCCTCCTCGCTGGACGTCCACTATCCCATGATTCCTGATAAGAACTCCCTTGTTTGCCTCGTCAACATATCTCCACCCAAGGCTGCCTTCCTCCCCTGGCTCAGGCGCATGTTTCGGCATGAACTGGGAATCACTGACGTGCGCTTCGCTGGCTGTGATGTAGCCACCGCGTTTGTCGTCTTCCAGCGGGAGTGACCAGGCCGCTGCCCTACGTGCCAGCCCGGTCGATGTGGGTGGCCGCTTGGTCTGGAACCTGCCACACAATGCGGGGGACAATGCGTTCCAGTTCTCCTATCGCCACGTGGTGTGCCTATCGCTGGAGAAGATGCCGCTCGATCTGTGGAATAGGCGGGGGGTCGCGGCGAGCGTCACTGGCTTCGCAAACCTGTTTCATGTAGAACACGCTTGCCTCCACGGCAGCGAGTTCTCGAGCATCTTCGTCCTCGTCAAGGTGGAGGCCTTGCATCACATCCCTCACCACCTCACCTTACATCGAGTGGACGGCAACGGTATCTACGCTGACGTCGTCATCAACGAGATCTGGGACGTGGCCCGTACGCTCGGCGCCCCCACCGCCCCGCCGCGCGGCTTCGGGCAGCAAGAGGGTGGTGCTGGCGGCTCTCGTCCCACGGCTCCTCCTCACCAAGGTCACGCTCACCCTCACTCCTCGGCGGCTCACGGGTGTTCCACGGAGGGAGGGGAAGGCATGGCTGACCGCGCCTTCCGCGCTTTCCTGCACCCGCACATGGCGTCAGATGGTGATTTCCTTGCCATGCTTAAACTTGCTGTTGAGCCCAAGCTCCTCAAGGGGGCCACCTTCTCCATCCCCACAGTGGCGCAGATCACTCACGAAGACGACATGCGCCTCTGTCTCCACTCATCCCTGCTCGCAGCAGATGTGCGCACGCAGCGAGTTTCGGTCTCCTTCGATCCTGAAGCCTTGAGCTTCTCCTTCAAGCTGGAGTTAAGAAATTGTCGAGTCGCATCTGGCACCATCTCTGTGCGGCCAGTGTTGATGGACGACGGCTTCTTCCCCTGCTTCGACTACCTTACGGTGTCTGTGGCGCGGGAAAGCTGCCGGTCGCTCACCTTCAAATTTTGGCCTCAGCTCCTGGACGATGGGCTTTGCGCGCGAACCTTGTCGTTGCTGCCAGCGTTGGAAAGCAGGCATCCGCCCAAGCCCAATGTGCCTCCAAGCCTGCTGCCCGCAGTTGGCCCACCGCTTTCCTCATCAAGTGATTTTTTCCCACCAGCTATTCAGTTCCCAGCCCAAACCCACTACTGAGCCCATCAGATCATCGTCTCTCGGCCCATTTGCACTCGGCCTTTCACCCACTTTCCAAGGCCCGATCCTGGGGTCCTTCAGAGTGGCTCGCTCTCGCCGGTGGTGGCCACTGACCTCAGCCATGGCGCCTGTGCTGCGCTCCCACCACAGGTCGCCACTGTCTTCTTTAACTGTCGCGAGCCGCAGCGCGAGCCTGCAGCCGGCGACCTCATCCACAAGCCTACGCTGCAGCTACTCCCCCAGTGCCTGGGGCAACTGCCACGACGGGGGCGTCACCTGCGGGCCATTTCGATCTGAATCTGGGCGCCGCGCAGGTTGAGGGCCAGGATGGCTCTGATCCGGCTCCGGACCCATTCCAAGGCCAATGCAGGGGGGAGATGCTACCGCAGCCTGCGGTGCCCGCGTCCCCTCGCCGAAGCCTGCGGATCCGGAGCGCTTACGACGGTGTGCGCTTGGGCTCGGTGGAGCGTGCTGCCAAGCGGAAGGCGGCGGCCTCCGAGTCTGGCTCCGGTAGCGGCCCGGCCCGCCGCTCCGGCTCCTCGCGTCAGAAGAAGGCGCGGGCGGTGGCTGTGGCGGGGCTACTTCAGTTGCCTCTCCTGGACACTCCGTCCTCGCTGACAAGGGGGAAACTGCGCCAGATTGCTCAAGTGTGCGACCTCAACGCACCTGCCATCCTCGATCAAGTCCGGTCCCGCTCAGCCTCCGCTGCTGGTGATGCATCTCCTGCTGCTACCGGCTCCTCTGCCTCCTCCGTGCAAGTCATCACGTCTTCCAATGACTAGGCCGCGAGTTATCGTCAGTTTCGTCAGTTTTAGTGTTCCAGCTTTCCAATCTATTTTAGCTTTGCTTCTTTTCATGTCTAAGGCAGCAAGTTGTCTTCTTGCTCTAGTCTCTAAGGCTGCTAGTGTGGCCTGCTCTCGGGGCAGGCGTAGTGTATCAGTCGAGTCCGGTTGCGTTGAGTATCATCTCTGTATTCCTTGCAGTAAGCTTGTTTCGATGACCTACTTCGCATGCTTCCTCTCCAGTTTACCCTGGTCCTTTCCTTTGGGTTGTATACTTGTTGCTAATCCATGCAGATTCTAAGTTGGAATGTCCGGGGGTTGGGGGAGGATGATAAGTGCTCTCTGGTTCGTGATACTATAACCTCTTGCTGCCCTAGTATCGTTTGCTTGCAGGAAACCAAGCTGTCATCTCTCTCTAGCTTCAAGATGCGATCCTTCCTGCCCACTAACCCGAAGGATCATTCTGTCACTCTGTCTGATGGCGCATCCGGTGGCATCCTGGTTGCTTGGGATCCTGGTTGCGTTCTGGGCCAAGTCGTTGCAACGCACAAGTTTCATATCACCATGAAGATGACCTTTCCTACTACCAACAACTTTTTCTTGCTCACCACGGTGTACGCACCGTGCCGAAGCAGGGACAGACCAAGTTTCTTCGAAGCCTTGAATAGTGTGGTTGCACATGTCAGATATCCCCTGGATTGTCCTTGGGGATTTTAACATGTACAGGTTTGCACATGAGAAGTCTTGTGGCCAGATTAGTTGGAGGTTGATGGAGGCTTTCAACGCATGGATCCGTGAGCACGATCTGGACGATGTTCAAATTGACAACAGGCGCTTTACTTGGCCAAACAAAAGGCGGACGCCTACTCTAGCCTGCCTTGATCGAGTGCTTGTCAATGCGGCATGGAATCTTAATTTTTTATAGTCAACAGCTACATGTGTTTCAACAACTACTTCAGATCATGTGCCCATCCTTGCGTCTTTCTCTGCGGACACGCCCAAGAGTAAGGTTTTCAGGTTTGAAAATCATTGGTTGGAAATTGAGGAGGCCCGAAATATCATTGTTGATTGCTGGTCAAGGGGCACCAGAGATACTCAATCCTCTGCTTCTGTCATAAACTTTAAGATGAGACGAACAAGGGCTGCTCTCCGTAGCTGGTGCAGAAGGCAATCCAGCTTGAGGCTGCTCATAGAGAACAACAAGCATGTGGTCTGTTTTCTGAATGCTGTTGAAGAGAGACGCAACTTGTCTGCTTTGGAATCTGTTTTGAGGGAGTTTGCCTCTGCCAAGGCAGAACAACTTATCCTGTGGCAAACGGCCTTCTGGAGACGACGTGCTAAGGTTCGTTGGTGTGTCTCAGGCGATGAAAATTGCCAGTTCTTCCATGCTGCTGCAAATTGTCAATCACGTCGTAACAGCATCAAGGTTATTGTCAAGGACGGGGTAGAGTACTTTCAAAACTGCCAAAAGCTCAGTCTGGCCACAAGCAACTTTGCTGAGATTCTTGGACAGCCTGCTCCTTCGAGGCATTCTGTCCAGTTAAGCTCGTTATATCAGCACACGGACTTGTCTGAGCTTGCTGAGGCCTTCTCTTGGGCGGAAATTGTGTAGGCCATCGACAGGTTGCCAAATAACAAAAGTCCGGGGCCGGATGGCTTCACGGACGAATTCTACAAAGCCTTTAAACTCCTCTTAAAAGAAGACCTCCTCAGGTTTTTCAGTGCTTTTCATAGTAACAATGTGAGCTTGGATGGTATCAACACTGCGTTCATCATTTTGCTGCCTAAGAAAGACACTCCTTTAGAATTGCGTGACTACAGGCCGATCTCCCTGGTACACAGTACACCAAAGTTGGCTTCCAAGGTAATGACCAATAGACTGAATAAAAGGATACCTGACCTAGTTCACTCTCTGCAATCTGGGTTCATGCGTGGCCGATCAATAGTGGAAAATTTTGCTCTGGCTGCTGAGATGGTACAGTATGCTCATAAACGGAGGTTGCCAATTATTGCCTTGAAGCTGGACTTTCACAAAGCTTTTGACTCTGTAAGTTGGCATTGTCTGGATCAAGTGCTTGAGGCCCGAGGCTTGCCTTCAGCTTGGAGGTTCGTTCCCTGCTTTCCACCGGACGATCTCGAGTTCTGATCAATGGCGAGATGGGTGATCATATCCTTGCCAAACGCGGTTTCTGGCAAGGTGATTCTCTGTCCCCGTACCTGTTCATCCTGGTTGCGGACGTGCTGTAGAGGATGTGTTGTCACCACTTCCAGGAGGGCACCCTGCTGCATCCTCTTGGCTCGGACAGGCTCTTCCCAGTGCTTCAGTACGCGGACGACACGTTGATTCTGTTTTGGGGTGACTTGCAACAGGCGTCGGTCATTAAGAGCATCCTCACCTGCTTCTCAAATTTCTCTGGGCTGAAGATCAACTTCCACAAGAGCATGCTAGTACCTATTTCTATGGATGTGGGTGTGGCGGATGAGATTGCCCAGCTCCTCGGTTGCCCTGTATCGGCGTTTCCTTGCACTTACCTCGGTTTGCCGCTGTCTCTACATAAAATCACGCATGGCATGCTGCTTCCCGTTATTCACAAGGTCGATCGCCGTCTGTCTGGATGGATGGACACTTTCTTTTCCATGGGTGGTAGGCTCACCCTCATTAATTCTGTACTTGCTGGCATCCCGAGTTATTTCATGGCATGCTTCCCATGGCCTAAAGAATCCATCGACACCTTGGACAGTCTGCTGCGAGCTTTCTTTTGGCAGGGCAAAAACAAGGTCAAAGGGGGTCAGTGTCTTGTAGCATGGGACAAAGTAACTCTTCCTCGAGCAAATGGGGGCTTGGGCGTCCGTAACTTGCAAGCACACAATCAAGCCATGTTAAGCAAGTTCGTCACTAGAATTCTGCAGTTCTCCGAGGTGTCGTGCTACCAATGGTTTGCCGCGCAATATTGCAAGAGGGATGTGCCTCAAGGCTCCGGTAGCAGGGACACGGCCATGTGGAAAGGGTTTAAGGGGTACATTCCCCTGGTGATCAACTCTTCGAGCTGTGCGCTGGGCTCTGGTGACCTAGTCTCGTTCTGGCATGATCAGTGGCTCCAGGTTGGCAGGTTAAGGCAGGTTTTCCCGGTGCTTTTCTCTTTTGCTAGAAGGCCAACATGCTCTGTTCGGTCCCAGTTTAGTCATGGGTCCTGGGAGGTACAACTCCATCCTAACCTAACCCCTGCGACCGCATCTGAGCTAGCGGCTCTCTATCTTATCCTTCAAGAAGTGGCCCCTGATGACACGGCTGAAGATGCTCGATCCCCATCAGTAACTGGGAGCCGCCTTGGCACCAGTTACTTTTACCAGTTGCTCAGCTTCTGAGGAGTCAAGGATGCAGCAGAACCTTGGATATGGGACTCGTTAATTCATCTCAAGCATAGAACTTTCCTATGGTTAGCTTTTTGGGGAAGGCTCAACACCAGAGACAACATGTTCAGGAAAAGCTGGTCGGATATCGCTCCGTTTGACGATTGTGACACCTGCCCTGCGGTAGAGAGCATTGGTCACCTTGTGTTGCATTGCAGGGCAGCATCTGCTTTATGGAACACCCTGGGGTTGGGCTCGCTGGCGCATGCATCATCCGACATCCTTTCTTTTGTCGAAATAGCGGGTACGCATGTGCCTTTTAGGCGTAAATGGAATGTGGTTTTTGCTGCTTGTGCTGTCACTGCATGGCATGCCCGCAATGATCGAGTTTTTCACTCAAAGTTATGGTCCGAGCCTTATATCATGTACTATGCAGCTGATCTCATTCGTCTATGGAGCAACAGGACACATAGACAGCAAGACAAGACTGATCTTCTCTTATGGTGTTCTATAATTGCTGGCTAATCTGCTAATGTTGCTGTCTCCTCCTTCCCTTGCTCTTGTAATCTTCCTCCCCATACCAATCTCTTCTAACTTGTGATCTTGCACCTGGGTGCACCTCACAAGGCCAATGTAACATGTAACTTTCACAGGCTTCTAACCTGTTTTGAAATATAAGGTTGGAATTCAGCCACCTTTTCTTTCAAAAAAAAGAAGGTGAGGATGTCGTGCGTCACACGGCTTCGGTGCGACACGCACCTCGGGTGCGACTTTGTGCTGAATCTCGGCACGGCACTGCTGATTTTCAGGCCAGGAGCTATTCACCGGCGAGGGCAGCGGCTGGTGCTCCTCAACACCGACGAGGTGGTGGTCGACACTCGGGGGTGGCGCGACAACACGGGTTTCACGGTGGGCCAGTTGGTACAGTTTTCGTGCCACTTGACGAGGATTGCGGCGGTTGACCGGTGGGGCGAGTCTGTTGCGGTTCTCGAGGTGGGTAATGGCGAGAGGGGAGGGGAGAGAGAGGATATTAGGAGGCCCACTCCGACGCCTCGGCTCTCCACCCCATTCCCCCCCACATCACCGAACCACGCAACTCGCCACGCTTCGCTGCATCGAGAGCTAGGGTTAGATGACGACGCGCGAGCAGCAGATGTGGGCGCTGGCCGCCGGCGACGAGATGATGATGGGGAGGTTGAAGGAGATCGACTGCTGGTTCCCCACGGCGAAGGAGCTCAACGACGCATCGGGGATGGTGAGGGACAAGCTCAAGGGGGAGGAGATCCTTAGATGCTTCCCCAACTACGACTACCAGCCGGCGATGGGGGTGTTGCTCTGGCCGATGCTCGAGGCGGAGTCGCCGATCCCAGAGCAGAGGGTGAAGTGGAAGGTGTTTCGGTCTCTTTGCTACCGCCAGATCCACCCGCTAACGCCTCCGCAGGCGGTGGTGGTGGGGATTCCGGCTCCCGGGTCCAGGTGGATGCCGATCGAGATTGAGGGAGACGAGGAGGAGGCGGAACCACCAAGGCGGCGAATCAGGGCTCCAGCAACTCCAACTACGCTTCCTGGACGCTCTGCCTGCTTCTCGAGGCGTTCCCCTCGCCTCCAAGCTCTCTCCCGCCACCGGTAGGATGCTCGCTGGCCGGCAATCGCTTCTGGTTGCTGGTCGGGGAGGGCTCTGAGGAGGAGGGGGAGGGGGAGGCCCCTATCTTCTCTTCAGGTATGGAAAAACACACCAAATACTTAGCATCTACTTCATCAATTGATGCATATGATGCTAGGGAAATTAGCCGAAAAGGGATGAGAGAATTTAGATCCAAAATGAGAAACAAAAAAGTGTTTCAACCTCGAGATGTAGAGGAATACAGTAAAAGTGATGAAACTTTTAGTGAGAAAGGAGGGGGAGAGATTATGGAGATCATGGGGATATTAATTTGGGGAAAAGCTTCAACCCTAAAGGGATAGATGCTAATATTGTGAAAAAACATATGGAAAATGGAAATGTTCCATCAATTTTGTCTTGGTATGAGGAAGAGGGGATCGATTTTGGGGAATTAGAACTCATGGAAACCCCTATTGGGCCACATTCAGCTCTAAAAAAGGGGAAAAGGAAAAGGAAAAAATAATGACCAAGGGAGACCTCTAATTATTTTTGGAGGCTTTGTTGGAAGGGATATTAACACGGATGTGGACATGGGCTTATCCTGGTGGAGGACAAATGGGCCAAGTAAGAGCCCAGCCCAGAAAGAGAATGGGGTGGGGGAGAGGAAGATGCAGTCCCATTCCTTAGGGTTTTCTCCTCCCTTCCCCACACCGCCGCCGGGGAGAGAAATGGCTGGGAATTTTGGGAGAGGATATGGAGGCTGCTAGGTTCAATAGAGGAGGTGATGTGAACCGAACCTCGTGGTGAGATCCGATCGGTTGTTGCGGCCCGACCTTTCACGACCCGCCACCTTCAGCAATAGTAGCCTCTCGCCCGCGCACGCGATGTACACGAAATAGAGGGTTTGAACCTTGCGGCTCAGCACGAAAAAACCAATCCCGACGATGGTACTCACGCGCAAAAACAATTTCTACCAAGAAATCACAACACAGAGGTTTTCTAAAGATCCCTCTAAAACTTTATATGGGTGTCTACCCTTGAAAACACATCGTGTCTATTTTATAAAATAACCTGTCTTACATGACGCACACCCTAGGCTTTAATAGCGGACCCAAGAGACATAGCTTGGAAAACAAGCTGACTAACCAACAAAAACTCTTCATATGTCACTACTAGGAAAAGGCCTACTAATGGCGCACCGGCTTTGCCTACTAATGGCGCACTACCGGTGCGCCATTAGTAGCACGCCACTAGTATTTTTTACTAATGGCGCACCACATGGAAGTGCGCCATTAGTAACATTTGTTTTTAAATTATTTTTTTCAGAATTTTTCTTATTTTTTTACTTTTTAAAAAAAATAAAAAAATTTCAAATTTTTTTTTCTGAATCTCAGGTCAATATGCTTAATCTCAGGTCAAATCGCACTCCATGGTCAAACTTCCTGAAAGGTCACCCATCCTCACACTACTCCAGCCCAAGCACGCTTAACTTCAGAGTTCTATCCAACCCCAGCAACAGCTCACTTCACAGGCACTTGTTGACATATCTAGCATATCAATCCTATTATACCTTGTTGATGTCTAGGATTTTGTTCATGTTCATGACTATGATGAAATTTTTGAAAAATATTTCATACTTCCCGGTCATACTACGTATCATTTTTTGAAAAAAATTCAAAAAAAAAATTCAAAACCAATTTTTTTTTAAAAAATTGCCTCTAGATCTTGAAAGCCCCGTAACTTTTTTTCTATTAGGTTTTTGGGGATTTTGAAAATGTTTAACGGGGTATGCAAAAGTTATGCCCATTTTACAAATTTCCAGAGAGATTTTGCAAATAAAGTCGAAATTCATATTTGTAAATTTTCTCAACAACTAGACCACATTTCACATGGGAAACTTATTTTCTTTTATTTTTTTGACATTTTTATCATTTTCTTTTATTTTTTATTTAACTGAAAAGGCGGTCCACGGGGGGGGGGGGGGTGTGCATTCGGCAACTTTTGGGCCAAGTTAGTAATGGCGCACCGTGGGTGTGGTGCGCCATTACTAGTTTAACTAGTAATGGCGCACCACACCAAACTAGTAATGGCGCACCACACCCACGATGCGTCATTACTAGTTTTGAAAAGAAAAAAAAGAAAAAAAATTGATTTTTTTAAAAAAAAACTTAGTAATGGCGCACATGTGGACAGTGCGCCATTACTAGTTAAAACTAGTAATGGCGCACTGTCCACAGGTGCGCCATTACTAACATTTTTTTTCAAAACTATTAATGGCGCACGGTGGGTGTGGTGCGCCATTACTATGTCAAGTTAGTAATGGCGCACCACTCCCACGATGCGCCATTAGTAGTTTTAAAAAAATTAAAAAAAAATTGCACACTAATGGCGCACCAACACATGATGCGCAATTAGTATTTAGTAATGGCGCACCACATGTACAGTGCGTCATTAGTGTCCATATTGGCTATAGCTATTTTTGTAGTAGTGTGTGTACAAAAGTATTTGGACTCTTAACTGTCTAATAGATTTCTTGCTTTATAGATTAGCGAGATAACCTTTACAACTGAACGACCCACCCTAAAAAAATCAGACTTCATTATGTAAATGAGTGTGCCATCGTCATGTCTTCTACAGGTGGACCCCAATCGCATTCTTGCAAGAAGAACTGATCACGTATCAAGCATCCCTTCCACACACGTTCCTTCCATGGTAAGAAAAGAAATATAAAATATTTTATGTACTTGTTTCTCACGCAGCAACTATTCCAGCAAAGCCAACAAACAAGATCCATCGTGGACTCCTTAATTCCTCCATCTAAATGAGTCTTACCAAGATAATTAAAGTATTTCTTTGCTTGGTTTCCTCTTAACGCATGGAAGTCTAACGGCGAAGCAATTATCATCTCAACCAGAACATACTTCTCTTCTCTCCTGATGCACATAGCTTGCAACGCTTCAGCATGCATGCATCTATCTACTATTGTATGTTCATCTTTGTAACTTGGTCGTAGATACTCCAGTGTATATGCAATTTTTCGACACAACCGGCTTCTGGTGAAACATCAACAACCTTAGTCTGTATACTACAACGGGTCGTATCAGGAGGAGATGTGGGAGATGCTGCAGGAAAATTCAACAACCCAGGGAGAGGAAGTGGATGGAACAGAGGCAGACCCACTTCCTTTGATAGATTTGGGTGTTCTGGCAGAGGAGGAGGAAGATTTGGAGCAGGGGCAGGGTTAGGCACAGGGTTCCAAGAGGAGGAGGAGTTTGCTGGTGATGGGAATGGAGATACAATTATTTTGCAAGCTAAAACATGAAAGAAAGAGGAAGTGGAAGATAACAAGAAGAGAGAAGGTGTGGAGGCAGGAAAATCTGGAGAAGAAAAGGAGGGAGAGAAAGATCAGATGGCTAGTAAGGAACAAAATCAACAGCAACAGCTGTTGGCATCTTTGCTCTCTCAACTGGTGCAGGGGGTGAAAAGCAACAAAAAGGTTCAACTAGAAGGGATGTTAGAAAATTTCACAGACATAAAGAGTGGAGGAGACACACGGAGAAAAGAGGAGAGAGGCGGAGATGTTATACAAAAAGCAGATAAAGGAAATGAACACATCCTGAATATGGAGATGAGGAGACAAGGTGGAAGAGGCAATTGGCAGTAGAACCTGGAGGAGAATAAAAGAGGAGTGGACAGATTCAACAAACAGGTCTGTGGCAAATATAAGGATCCCAGACATACTACCAGAGACTGCAGAGTGGGGCATTATCTGATCTGTGGGAGGGATAATCACATCACACGAGAGTACAACTTGCTGAAACAAATGAAGCCAGTGCCAAAATATGTGGGATATGCAGCTAAGGGCTTAGGGATTCTGCTGGTACAGAGTTACAAGGACATGCTAGTGGCAGAACACACAAATCCTCTGGGTGTGGTGGTTATTAGAGATGGACAAATCAATGGGACAGAACTGATCAAAGCCTTAGCAGAGATGTTTGACTGGGGATGGCAATGGAGATTTAAAGAATTTGGGAAAAATTGCTTCATGATGAGGTTTCCCAATAAGGAAAAATTGACGGAGCTTGCAAAGTTTAATGATTTTAATTTGCTGGGAACAGGAGTAGTGATCAAAGTGCAACCATGGTCTCTTAATCATCAAGCCATTGAAAAAATGCACACAACATGGATAAAGCTGAACAAAGTGCCTGACTGCGTCAGACATTTCTTTGGCATATGTGAAGTGGCTGCTGCAGTGGGACCTGTGCTGGAAATTGACATGGACACCATCAATGAGGAGAAAGTTAGGGCTAAGTGTGGGATCAGAGATGTGGAAAAAATTCCCTCTCAGGTGGAAATCACTTCCCCTGATTTGCTCATGTTTAGGATTGGAACAGAAGTTGAAAAAGTGGTAGAAATTGGATTGTACAAAGAGGAGAAAAGCAAAAATGAATATATTAGTGACATGGATGATAGAGAGGATGAGGAGGACAAAAGGAAAAGAACAAAGATGGAAGATAAGGATTACAAAGGCATTGCACTAGGGTGTTTGTCCCTTAAACAAAGTGAGGAAATAGATGAAAAAGTTGAGAAGGTGAGAACACAAGTAGAAGAGACCATGAGGCAATGGCAAAATGAAATGAACACAGAAAGAAGAAAATGGCAAAAAGAAAGTGACATTATGTTCAATAAGATCAAAACTCTAGAAGAAGATAAGGCCAGACATAGTGCATTATGGGCTAAAACTGAGAAAAGAATTAAGGAGCTAGAAAATACTCAGCAAACTATGCAAGAGTTGGTGGAACAACAGTAGGGAGAAATTCAGAAGCTAGTGCAAGAGGCTGCAAATAGAGAACAATATGAAATGGAGCTGGCTAATATGGACATGGAGGATTATGAGAAAGAAAATCAAACCAGAAAGGAAGAAACTGGGTCTGGGAAATACAATGAACCAACTGACTATAATGCTAGTTAAGAATCAGTAGGTACCTTGGGTGAAAGGATGGCTGACATTCATGGAGGTGAAATTTTGGAGAAAGACAGAGAAGAGAAAGATAGAACTGAAAAGAAGTCTCAGAAACAAGGGAAAAGAGGATCAGAAAGTGGAGGAGATGGCAAAGATCACAGCAGAAGAAAGAAATAATTATGGTAAGAACCTTGATTCAGAATTTGCAGACTCCTCTCTATTACATATTAGTTCTATTGTAGGGATTGATTTAGAGTGCTCTATTGACATGATAGATAAAAATTTAAATATCATTATGAAAATGGAAAATGCCAGAAGGGACATGTATTTTCATAATATAAAAAATAATAAAGAGAGAGAGAGAGGGAAAGTAAAGGAAAAAGTGATGAGGACACTCCAGTACACATTAATACTGGAGATGTGGACATTGAAGGGCTATGCTCTGATTTAGAATATTCTGATGCTGACATTGAAGATTAGCAATATAAAAAACTAAGGGGTATGTTCTCAGGAAAGGAAAGTGGGAGAAAAAGCTCACCAGCATTAGACTGTGTGAAGAAGTTAATTGGGATTGGTGTTTTGAGGAGAAGAAAAAAGGGAAAGAAGACTAATTAGTCTCTTCTCATACTAAAAGTGAAGGTGCGGAGCCTGTTGTGTTTACCTGAGCAATAACAAAAAACCATTTGTAAAAAAGATCAAATAAGGGGGGAAATGAAGGGGTTCTTTTGGAATGGTAGAGGCATAGGGCAGGATCACCAAAAAGTATATATTAGAGAAATGATCATTGATCATAGATTAGATTTTATAGGGACTTCTGAAACAATACAGCAAGATTTCACAAAAAATGAGTTGCACAATTTGTGTGGAGGAAGAAATTACCAATGGTGCTGGAATCCACCTAGAGGCATGTATGGTGGGATTTTAGTTGGTATTAACAAAGACCTTTTTTATGTGGAAAATATAGAAAAAGGGCAATACTTCTTGAGATTATTGGTGTTTTATGAAAATACTAAAATGCACTGGAATTTGATCACTGTTTATGGGGATGCTCAAATAGAAGGAAAAGACAACTTCCTAAATGAGCTTGGTAGACTATATCATGATAACCCACTGCCTTGTTTGGTGGGGGGTAACTTTAACATCATTAGAAATGAGAAAGAGAAAAACAAACCTGTCCATAATGACCAGTGGTCTTTCATGTTTAATGTTATAATTGAACAAGCTGGATTGAGAGAGCTACCTTTAAATGAGAGACAATACACCTGGGCTAATAACCAGAAAAATCCCACATATGAGAAGTTGGATAGGGTCTTGATGTGTCCAGCTTGGGAGGGAAAATACCCATTAGCTATATTACAAGCCTTTGCTAGGGAAATTTCTGATCATACCCCCCTGTTTTTAGATACAGGGGAATCGCAGAACCACAAATATACATTCAGATATGAGAATGCATGGGCCTTGAGAGAGGGATTTAAAGAGTTTGTGTATAAAACATGGAATGAAAAATATAAAGGATATGTTCTGGAGAGATGGCAATTAAGGCTGAGAAACCTAAGGAAAAAAGCTAAGGGATGGAATAAGAATATGGATGCTTAGTATAGAAAAATCAAGATAGATATTATTAAGGAGCTAGATGAGTTAGACAAGAGAGCTGAGAAAATGGGAGTAACTGCTACAGAAAAAACTGAGCAGAAGGAACTAAGGGCACAACTTAAAAGAGTGATGTTACAAGAAGAAATAAAATGGCTGCAAAGATACAAGGATAGAGAGATAACTGATGGAGATGGGAACATTAGATACTACCATGCCAAGGTGAATGGAAGGAGAAGGAAAAACAAGATTATTTCATTGGAACAGGAAGAGGGGATCATAGAGGGAGAGAGCAGATTAATGGAATACATAACTAAATTTTACAAGGAACTATTTGGACATCCTGAACAGACACAAATCCCTATGAAAGGGGTAGAAATGAAGAAGATTAGCACCCAAGACAGGGAGCAGCTTTTGTTGGGGAACGTAGTAATTTCAAAAAAATTCCTGCGCACACGCAAAATCATGGTGATGCATAGCAACGAGAGGGGAGAGTATTTTCTACGTACCCTCGTAGCCGATAGTGGAAGCATTATGACAACGCGGTTGATGTAGTCGTACGTCTTCACAGCCCGACCGATCAAGCACCGAAACTACGGCACCTCCGAGTTCTAGCACACGTTCAGCTCGATGACGATCCCCGGACTCCGATCCAGCAAAGTGTCGGGAATGAATTCCGTCAGCACGACGGCGTGGTGACGATCTTGATGTTCTACCGTCGCAGGGCTTCGCCTAAGCACTGCTACAATATTATCGAGGATTATGGTGGAGGGGGGCACCGCACACGGCTAAGAGAACGATCACGAAAATCAACTTGTGTGTCTATGGGGTGCCCCCTGCCCCCGTATATAAAGGAGTGGAGCAGGGGAGGGCCGGCCCTCTCTATGGCGCGCCCTAGGGGAGTCCTACTCCCACCGGGAGTAGGATTCCCCCTTTCCTAGTCCAACTAGGAGTCCTTCCAAGTAGTAGGAGTAGGAGACAAGGAAGGGGAAGAGGGAAGAGAAGGAAGGAGGGGCGCCGCCCCTCCCCCTAGTCCAATTCGGACTAGTCAATGGGGGGCGCGCTGCCTGCCTCTCCCTCTCCCCTAAAGCCCAATAAGGCCCATATACTTCTTCCCCCGTATTCCCGCAACTCCCCGGTACTCCGAAAAATACCCGAACCACTCAGAACCTTTCCGATGTCCGAATATAGTCGTCCAATATATCGATCTTTATGTCTCGACCATTTCGAGACTCCTCGTCATGTCCCCGATCTCATCCGGGACTCCGAACTCCTTCGGTACATCAAAACACATAAACTCATAATATAACTGTCATCGAAACCTTAGGCGTGCGGACCCTACGGGTTCGAGAACAATGTACACATGACCGAGACACGTCTCCGGTCAATAACCAATAGCGGAACCTGGATGCTCATATTGGCTCCTACATATTCTACGAAGATCTCTATCGGTCAGACCGCATAACAACATACGGTGTTCCCTTTTTCATCGGTATGTTACTTGCACGAGATTCGATCGTAGGTATCTTAATACCTAGTTCAATATCGTTACCGACAAGTCTCTTTACTCGTTCCGTAATATATCATCTCACAACTAACTTATTAGTTGCAATGCTTGCAAGGCTTATGTGATGTGAATTACCGAGAGGGCCCAGAGATACCTCTCCGACAATCGGAGTGACAAATCCTAATCTCGAAATACGCCAACCCAACATGTACCTTTGGAGACACCTGTAGAGCTCCTTTATGATCACCCAGTTACGTTGTGACATTTGGTAGCACACAAAGTGTTCCTCCGGCAAACGGGGGTTGCATAATCTCATAGTCATAGGAACATGTATAAGTCATGAAGAAAGCAATAGCAACATACTAAACGATCGGGTGCTAAGCTAATGGAATGGGTCATGTCAATCACATCATTCTTCTAATGATGTGATCCCGTTAATCAAATAACAACTCTTTTGTTCATGGTTAGGAAACATAACCATCTTCGATTAACGAGCTAGTCAAGTAGAGGCATACTAGTGACACTCTGTTTGTCTATGTATTCACACATGTTTTATGTTTCCGGTTAATACAATTCTAGCATGAATAATAAACATTTATCATGATATAAGGAAATAGATAATAACTTTATTATTGCCTCTAGGGCATATTTCCTTCAGCTTTTGGCCCCTTTCTCTTTGGATAAAATACATAAGGTGCTCTTTGGGATGAAGAAGAACAAGAGCCCTGGACCTGATGGATTCCCTGCTGATTTTTACCTGGAATTCTGGGACTTGATCAAATGGGATTTAAAAGCCCTAGTTGAGGGATTTGCTAAAGGAGAAATCAATATTGCCACACTTAATTATCGCATCATAACCTCTTGTCGCAAAAACCAATGAAGCTAAAAAAATTGAAAAATTCGGGCCTATTTGCGTGTTGAATGTTAGGTTTAAGATCATAACTAAGGTGTTGATGAACAGGCTGGCTAGATGTGTATCCTTTGTAATATCTAAAACCCAGACTGCCTTTATTAAGGGTAGATATATTATGGAGGGGGTAGTGATTTTGCATGAAGCTCTAAACACTTTTCATAAAGAAAAAGAAGATGCTTTGATTTTCAAAGTAGACTTTGAGAAAGCATGTGATAAAATTAAATGGCCTTTGGTAATACAAATGTTAAACCTAAAAGTATTCCCTGATAAATGGTGTGACTGGATGATGGAGACCATGAGGGGAGGACATGTAGGGGTTAAGGTGAATGATGAATTTGGGCCATATTTTAAAACTTTCAAAGGGTTAAGACAAGGTAATGCTATGCCACCACTGCTTTTTGACCTGGCAACAGATGCTCTAGCTATTCTAATGAACAATGCCTTAGAACATGATGTAGTGAAAGGAGTGTTGAGAGGGGAAGATAATAAAGGTATCAATATGTTGCAGTATGCAGATGACACTATCTTCCTGATAAAAGATGATGTGGAAAGTGTAAGAAATCTCAAATTCATCCTGGGAGCATTTGAACAAATGTAAGGCCTCAAAATAAATTTTCATAAGAGTGAGCTGATGTTATTTGGGAGAGCTAAAGAGAGACAGCTGTTATATCAGGAAATTTTGACATGTAAGATGGGGGAGTTACCCATCAAATACTTTGGGATGCCTGTGTCATATGTTAGAATTAGAAACATGCACTGGAACTGTGTGACTAACAAAATTGAAAAGAGATGTAGTTGCTGGCAAGGGAAGCTGTTAGGCTCTATTGCTGGCAGAATAACCTTGGTGCAAGCATGTCTGACTAATAATCCACTTTTTATGATGTCATTCTATGCTGTCCCAAAGGGGATTATTCAAAAAGCTGATTTTTTAGGGCTAGATTGGTATGGCAAGAGGATGAGAACATAAAAAAATACCACTTAGTTAAATGGGAGAAATGATGCTTACCTAAAGATGTGGGGGGCTGGGAATTCTCAATTTGGAAGTGATGAATATTGCATTATTGGCTAAATGGTTTTGGAAAATGGAAACAAAAGAAGGCTTGTGGCAAGATATAATTAGTAGAAAATATTGGGGGGGATGCTTAGCCCTAATAGCTAAGAAACCTCGAGACTCCCAATTTTGGACTACTCTTATGAAAATAAAAGAAATATTTTATAAATTTTTCAAAAAAGAGTTAGGGGATGGGAAGAATACCAGGTTTTGGGAGGACACCTGGGTGGATGATAAACTTTAAAAGAAGCTTACTCTAGAGTGTAGGGTATTTGTTTTGATCACAACATAACTGTGGCTGAGGCCATACAAAAAGGATGGCAATGATTTAAATTTAGAAGAACCTTGCATGGGGAAACCCTAGAACTGTGGAATAGCGTAAAAGGTAGACGTGAGGAAGTGACCATGCATGGGGGGAAGGGATAAAATTACCTGGACCCTCACTGCAGACCACAAATTTTCAGTTGGATCCTTGTATAGGAAATTAATCACTCTTGGTCTGAAATTTCCACAAAAATTTCTGTGGAAGACCAAAGTGCCTGCAAAAATTAAGGTTTTTTTGTGGCTAGTTAACAGGAAGAGTATCTTAACCAGAGATACTTTATCGAAAAAAAGGATGGAAAGGAGGGAAGATGTGTGTGTTCTGTGGAAAAGATGAATCAGTTGATCATTTGTTTTTCAATTGCTCAGTAGCATCCTTGCTGTGGGGATAGGTTAGATGTGTGTGTGGGCTTAGAACCACTCCCCTCAATGTCAGGGATTGTTTTGGGAATTGGCTAGGCAGGTTTAGTAGGGATGATAAGAAGCTAGTAATGGTGGGGATATCTGCTTTGTTTTGGGCCACTTGGAAGAGTAGAAATGGGATTATCTTTGAAAATAAAAGGACAAATGATCCTTTCTCCATAATCAAACTAATGAGTCATTGGTTGGTTGATTGGTCTATTTTGCAGACAAAGGAGCCGCAAAAAAAGGTGCTGGAGCTGGGAGCAAGACTGCTAGAGCGAGTAGCAAGTGAAAGTTTACACAACGAAGCAGGGGTGGAGAATCAATGTGGCAAGGCTGGAAGGATAAAAGAAGACTCTGCTTCCTGCTGAAGATGTGGCTTTTACTTAGTTGCGTTGTTTTAGTTGTTTTGTTGTTATTTTGGTGTCCTTGTGAACTTTGTAGCCCAGGATGGTTGAAGGAAATATGCCCTAGAGGCAATAATAAAGTTGTTATTTATATTTCCTTATATCATGATAAATGTTTATTATTCATGCTAGAATTGTATTAACTGGAAACTTAGTACATGTGTGAATACATACACAAAACAGAGTGTCCCTAGTATGCCTCTACTCGAATATCTCGTTAATCAAAGATGGTTATGTTTCCTGACCATAGACATGTGTTGTCATTTCATGAACGGGATCACATCATTAGAGAATGATGTGATGGACATGTCGTGGTGGGCGCATGGCAGATGCCAAGGGATGGCTAAAGAGAGGAGGAGGCTTGAGGGCACTGGTGAGCTCCAGAGGCGAGGTCGGCATGAGCGAGCGCGGGACGCAAGACATACCCAGGTTCGGGGCTCTCCGGAGAGATAACACCCCTAGTCCTGCCAAGTGTGATTTATATGTAACAGTACAGGGTTGCTCCTAGAGCTTTATGGAGGAAGAAGGAAGGCTGGCCAGGGCTTAGGCAGCTCCCTCTCCTCGGGTGTTGCTTGCTAGGTGTGTGTGTGAGTGATCTCCTATGCGAGTGAAAGGGTTGCCCGTATGCACGAGGGCTACTGGGGGTTTTATAGGTCAACCCCCCAGGGGTACAATGGTAATGTTACAAGGACGTAGGGCCGGGTTGTCAGCATCGAGGAACCCGGTGCTGGGACCCACTGGGTGCCAGGTCTCGACGGGTTCCCCGGGCGCGGGCCCCGCGCGCCTAGGGGCTCTGTGCGCCATCTTGTCGATCATCAGGGAGTGGCCGGGTTGAGTCGGCTACAGTGGCGCTCCGTCAGGTCGCCGCTTGCTGGCGTCATGGGTGATGACGGGTGCACTGTTGCCACGTCGGCCCTGGTCAGCGGGTAGGTGGGGGCATCGTTGCCTTGCCTGGCTGACCGGAGGCATGGGCGGGGCACTGTGGCTTTGGACATTAGTTGGTGGAGACTCGTCCCATCATACGGCTGGGATGGACGGCCGCTGACCCTTGGTCGGGTTGGAGAACATGCCAAGGGGGGAGCTGGCTTGTTGGAGAAGTCTTGGTGCGCCGGGCTCGGCTATCTTGAGCTGGTTGTTGGGGCTAAGTTGAGGAGTCCGACCGGGACGAGGATTAGGCCGGGTCGAAGGGCTTGGCCGGGTAGAGTGACCTGGCCAAGCGTGAGCCAGCTTGAGGGGCGACACTGGCCCCATTGTTTTTGAAAAGGATTCGGGTTTCGTTGCCTGCCCGGGGTTCATCCCCCCGACAATAGTCCCCGAAGCTGTGAATGTCCGCCGTCTTCGGATGGGAGAGCCTTCGCAGTTTCCCCCTTTGAAGGAGGTGAATTTTGTGACCGCCGGGTCCGACAACACCCACTGTGTGCCGGCTTCCGAAAGCCGGATCGCGGCATCTCGGCAGAGGCGGGAAGCCGAGGAGTCCATCGAATCTTTGAGGCAATCTTTTGGGCTTCACGCAGGCGCCACGTGGCGTCTCGGGGCCGGAGGGGCCTGATAGGCCACGCGCGCGACGAGACAAGGCAACGTGCTGGGGCCGACGGCCGCGCGCCCTCGGCCCACGCGCGTGGATTTATTGCAGCGTGCGCAAGTCGGTTGCCATTCTCGAGGCAGTTATTGCTTGCGTACATGCACAGTTATTGCGGGGAAGTGGGAAAGGCGAGCGCAAACGATCCCACTCCCCCATATTTCGAACCGTGGCTTATAAATTGGGGCGAGGAGGGGGCGGAAATCATTCTCGCACGCGCCCCTTGCCCTCGTCTTCCGTCCTCTGCTTCTTGCGACCGCCGCGCACCACGACGCCCGTTGCTTTGAGCAAAGCTTTGTAGCCACCTTCTCCTTCCTTCTCTAGTATCTTCGTCGATGGCGCTGCCGTCGGGCTCGTGGATGGGCTCGACCGTCACCCTTGATGACATCACTTACCTCCGCACCACTAGGCGCCTGCCAGGGGCGACGAAGTTTGTCGCGTGCCTTTCGCAGGGCGAGCGGGAGCCGCGGCCCGAGGGCATGGGGCGCGTGGTCTTCTTCCCGCACTTCAAGCATGGGTTCGGGCTTCCCGCGAGCGGCTTCTTCCGTGACTTCCTAGAGTTCTTCGGGCTCCAGCCCCATCGTCTGGGTGACGGCACCATCGTGCAGCTGCCGGGCTTCGTCACCCTCTGCGAGGGGTACCTAGGGGTCGAGCCTTCGATCGACCTCTGGGTACACTTCTTCTCCCTGAAGCAGCAGGGGCCGAGGGCCGGGGAGATGTCCGAGTGTGGGGCCGTCGTCATCTCCAAGTGGTCGGGCGCTGACTGCCCGAAGATGCCACTGGAGGATTCTGCCATGAAGTGGCACAATTCTTTCTTCTACGTCTGCAACCTCGGCACGGACCGCATCAACTTGCCGCCCTTCGTCAACTCGCCGTCGAGGGAGAAGCAGAACTGGGGGTACTACCCCTAGCACCCGTCGTAGGAGGTGCTCAACCTGTGCGAGCGGGCGTCGGTGATGAAGGAGCGGGAGGGGATCATCGGCACCAACCTCATCACCGCCTTCATAGTCTGCCGGGTGCTGCCGCTGCGGCAGCGCAGCCATCTCATCGGTCAGATGACCGGCCTTCAGGACCCAAAACGCATGGCAAACTTGCGGCTGGGGGTGGACCAGGTTGCGCGCCGGGGTAACGACATCTCCAAGGCCAACCTGCGGGATGCATGGCAGTCCGGGAAACCCCCGTACAGCCGCGTGAACCCAGCACCGATGGTGAGTCCTTGGTCTCCGTATTTTGCAGTTGCTTCTCTTCTTATCCGCCCCGACGCAACGCGGGAGGTGCTTTTGAACGCCATCCGGCATCCTTACGACCTGGCGTGGGAGCAGGTTGTGCGCGTCGCCCCGGAGGAGCCCGAGGCCCGCGGCGAAGAGGAGGAGGCGACCGCCGACACGGGCGCAGGGCACCGAGTCGGTAAGTCTTGTGTTTTCTTCTTGAGTTGTCGGTCGGGTTATGGCATTGGGGGTGTTGACATGAGCCGTTGATGTAGCGGCGTCGGGTGGAGGAGGCGGCGGCGCGGCCGGAGCCGGGTCGTCTTGGGGGGTGCCGCCGGCGAGGCGGCCACACAAGAAGGACAACATCGCGCCGCGAGCCCCGACCATGAAGCGCGCGGCGGACCCGGCCGGGGTGGCGAAGCCGCCCGCCAAGAGGAGGCGCGCCGCGCCGCAAGAGAGAGCGGCAAGGCCCGCCGTTTCGGTGGTGCCGGGGTGAGTTTCTTTTTGGCTTGAACCGAGTTGCCGAGCGGCTCTACTTGGCATGTATTTAGTTTGTCTTGGGTTTCATGTCACCGATCACGCTGGCGCTGGCGGCGGTGGATGCGGTGTCCGTCGAGGGCGCCGTGTTCCGGAGGATCCGGTCCGGCGCCGTCGACCGGGACGAGGAGGAGGAGGAGTGAGCGGATCCGGACCTCGGTCTAGAGCCGACCAACGCCAAAGGCCTAGCCTGGCGGGACCTGGACCGGGCCGAGGCGGAGCTGGAGGCGGCGTCGACCCAGGCCTGGGCTAGCGCCCGGCGACGTGGGCGCGAGCCGGCAAGGAGCCGGGGTGGCCGGAGATGTCAGCGGGGACGATGGCGGCGGCGATGGTCTTCATGCCATCGTTGGAGGGGGAGCACGGCCAAGACAGCCGTGCGGATGTGATGGACCTCGACCGGGAGGTCGTGGTCGTTGGGGAAGACACCCCACCGCAGACCTACATGGTCGAGCGGGCGGGGGCCGACGGAGGCGGCGGTGACGCCGTCTTGGGGGAGGCGTCGCGGACGGCGCCGGAGGGGGCGGCTCGAACGCTGACGAGCGAGGCGCCACCGGTGGTGGAGCCGCAAGTCACTCCGCCCACTGAGCCGGCGTCGGTGCCGGAGAGGGCACCGGAGAAAGCACCGGAGAGGGCGCCGGCCTCAGGGGAGGCGCCCAGAAGGGAGCACACCCTAGTGCTCAGGTCGTCGGTCCGCCGGGTCGCAGCTGACGCGGAGCGGGACTGGTGAGGTTTTCTTCGGGCCTCCAACCCAGGAGGAGGCGGCGATGGCCGCCGTGACCCGGCGCCTGCGAGGGCAGGAGGACCGGATCCAGGCCTTCGCCCAAGCCGAGGTCGAGGCGACGCAGGAGATGGAGCGCGCCGTGTTTGTAAGTTTTCCATTGCATTCTGCTTTTTCTTTTTTCGTTGCTTCTTCTTTGTGGGGGCGCGCCAGCGCACCCACTGGGTGTAGCCCCCGAGATCCGGGCCAACTGCGTAGCAGTTGGGTAAAATCTTATCTTGCTGGCCTGTATTGATCGTAGCTTTCTGCAGCAACTGGACTCGTACCGGGTCGGTGTCTTCAACCGACTCCTTGAGATGCACCGGCGTCTCAAGGAAAGGCTCGCCGCCAAGGAGGAGGAGCTCCGCGCCGTGGCAGGTACTTTTCTTGCATGCTCTTTTTTAGTGGGGGCGCGCTAGCGCACCCACTGGGTGTAGCCCCCGAGATTCGGGCCAACTGAGTAGCACTTGGGTCGAATCTTAAAGTAGTACTTTGTTTTCGAGTCTCTCTTCTGCAGCCGAGGTGTTGTCTTGGAGGACCCGGCTGATTCGGGCCGGCTTTCACTACGACCGGCTTGTTGCAGACGTCGGTCGGCTTGGAGCCGAGGTGGAGTGGGCGAGGGCGGAGGCGACGGGAGCCCGACGGGCGCTCGACGAAGCCAACCAGCTGCAGGAGCACCTGGCGGGCGATAAGGGCCGTCTTGAGGCCGAGGTGGAGCGCCTCAAGGCAGAGGCCACCAAGGTTGTGGAGGCGCTACAGGCTCTTGCCGAGGCGGAACAGCAACATGGCAAGCTGGCCGACAACAAGGGGCAGCTCCAGGGCGAGGTGGAGCGCCTGAAGGCGCTGGTCGCTACGGTGGAGGAGACCCGGCAGGGGGAGACCCGGCGCCACGAGGAGGCCTTGAAGGCGGCCGAGGACAAGGACGCCGAGCTGAAGGTGGCCCTTGCCAAGGTCGCTGATCTGGAGAAGATGCTCCACGAGTGTGACCGCACCATTGCCCGGGAGCGGTGCGGTACGTTGCTCGAAGCGCAGCACCTGGAAGAGTCCTTCTCCAGTAAGTGCTTTCCTTTGGTTTTGTTGTTGCCGGGTTGGGACTCCGGCTTCTTGTTCTTGGTGACTTTTCTTCTAACTTGCTTTTCTTTTCGACAGGGGCCTTCCCGGAGACGCACCATCTGGTGGAGGAGGCGGTCCGCTTTCAGCGTGACCCGCAGGGGATTGTCGGCTCTGGAACTGACCCGCGGGTGGCGTGGACCTTCCCGGAGATCGTGACCGCCGCCAAGGCCCGTCTGCGAGTCTTGAGCGAGAAGATGGGGCAGCTCTCTGAGGCCGGCGCGGCGATGATGGCGGCCCTCTAGCCGGGTTCCGTCGCGCTGACCAGCTTCACGCGGCTGGCGCGGTGGTTGGAGGCGGTCCTGGACCGTCTTCATGAGTGGCGGGTTTCCGCCGCTCGTGCCGGCGCCGAGATGGTACTCGGGTTTGCGGTGTCTTAGCATCCGGACCTGGCGCTGGATGTGTTGGTGGTCAGCGAGTCGGCTCGAAGAGCCAGCTGCAGCTACATCGCCGGGTTTACCTTCCATGGCGAGTTCCAGCCGGAGCGGGCGGAGGATGGCGGAGTTGTGCCTGCTGACGACTACGGCCTGCTTCTAGACGACCCGGATGGCAGCTCTAAGGAGACGGATGTCTACCGCGATGCGGACGCCGGGGAGGAGGATACCGGCACCTCAGCAGACCCGGGAGCTCGGCGGCGGGAATGCCTGATTTTTTAACTTAGTAAAAATTTCTGTTAGGTAGCAGGTCCACCCACCCACTGGGGGTTAACTGGGTGTAATGAACTCTTGCCTTGGGCCTGTTTTTGAATTTATGATGTATGAGCTTTGTGAATGTTTGCGCTTTTGTTTTTCGTTTTTTAGCCGTTTTCCTGCACTCTCCCCTCCTAGGCTTCTCCCCCGCGAGTCTGACGGCCGAGGCTCCGGTCCGTGACAAGGGATTTGGCCTTTCAGAAGATCGTGCAGTACTTAGGCTTTCGCAACGTTGAGCGCGAGCGAAACACCCACTGGGCCAGCTGGCGGCAATCCGGCAGGGCCAGGTTGGCGAGCAGCCGGTCGTGCGGCAACTTAAAGTGGCGAGGCCGGGTTGAGCGACCCGGCGGTATGCAGAAACTTCGTGGATGCTTGTGCTCTTGCTTTTTGTCTCTGGAGCCATTTTCTCGCAACTTTCCCCCTTTGCCCCCCCCCCCCGCGAGTCTGACCGACGAGGCTCCGGTCCGTGACAAGGGGTTCGGCCTTTGGGAGGAGCATGCGATGCTTAGGCTTTTGAAACGTTGAGCATGAGCGAAACACCCACTGGGCCGGCTGGCGGCGATCCGGCGGGGCCGGGTTGGCGATTAGCCGGTCGTGCAGCAACTTAAAGTGGCGGGGCCGGGTTGGTGCGCTCGTGCATTGGTCTCATGTGCTTGCCAGCCAACAGCCGAAGCCGGTTCTATGGCTTAGGGCGAAGTGAGAGGCCGTGGCGATCCGACGCGTTAGGAGCCGCTAAGGAAAACGACGGGTGGCTAAGCCGGCCAGCCCCGAGCCCGCGGGTCGAGCGAGTCGACCTGGTGGTCGGGTTGGTTTAAGAGGAAAGTAATGCACAAATGTAGGAGACACAATAGCTTGGTCGGAAAAGGGCAGTCCCCGAGCGTCGTTCGGGGATCCCATAGTTTTCAGATGATTACAAACGGCAGTGATACATACGTGCACACGGCTAACTGTAAAATGGGCGGAGGAGCTCTGCATTCCATGGCCAGGTTGTTTCTTCGCCGAAGGTGTCCCTCTTGTGCTTGTTTGTCTTGCGGGCGTCGATGAGGTAGTACGCGTTGAGCTTGCACAAGGCCTTGCTGATGATGAAGGGGCCCTCCCATGGGGAGGACAGCTTGTGTTGGCCGGTCTGCTCTTGGACGAGCCCGAGGACAAGGTCTCCCTCCCGGAAAGCGAGGGGCTTGATCTTCTTGTTATGGTAATGCCTCAGGCCTTGCTGGTAGATGGCTGAGTGACTGAGCACTAGGAGACGTGCTTCTTCGAGCAGGTCAACGGCATCTTCGCGGGCTTCCTTGGCTTCGGCTTCCGTGCACATCGTGACGTGCGGCTAGTCGAACTCGACGTCGGTCGGGATGACGGCTTCTGCTCCATAGATGAGGAAGAACGGGGTGAACCCGGTCGACCGGTTTGGCGTAGTGCGGAGACTCCAGAGGAAGGTCGGCAACTCGTCAAGCCAGCTGCTGGGCGAACAGATGAGCGGCTCGACGAGTCGCAGTTCGATGCCGGATAAGATGAAGCCGTTGGCCCGCTCGACCTGGCCGTCGGACTGCGGATGCGCGACGAAAGCCAGGTCGAGGCGGATGCCGGAGACGGAGCAGTACTGCGCGAGCGCGCCCTTGGCGAAGTTGGTGTCATTGTCCGTGATGATGTTATTCGGCATGCCGTAGCGCACCGCGATGTCCTTGACGAATCGAACGACCGTTGGCCCGTTCAACTTCTTGATCAGCCTTGCTTCGATCCATTTGGTGAACTTGTCCACCGCCACGAGCAAATGCGTCATGCCACCTCGAGCGGTCTTGAAGGGCCCCACCATGTCAAGTCCCCAGACCATGAATGGCCAAGTGATCGGGATGGTCCAGAGTGCCGACGCCGGCTGGCGGCTGCGCTTGCTGAAGCGCTGGCATCCCTCGCACTTGAGGACGAGTGACTCTGCGTCTTCGAGGGTCGTGGGCCAGTAGAAACCATGGCAGAAATCCTTGGCCAACAAGGACCGCGAGGAGGCGTGGTGCCCGCACTCGCCCTGGCGTATGTCGAGGAGGATCTCAATGCCCTTGTCTTGCTCGACGCAGCGTTGGAATACGCCAGTGGAGCTGTGCTTGACGAGCTCGTTGTTGATGATGCTGTAGGCAGACTCCCGGCGCTGCACTTGCCGGGCTTCGATCTCGTCCATGGGGAGGACCCCGTTCTCCAGGAACTCCGAGATGGGCAGCACCCAGGATGGTGTCGTCACCACGGCGAAGACGGACACCATTTTGGGTTCTAGCGCGGCAGCCCCCGAGCCGGGTTCAGCAGCCCCCGGGTCGGGTTCGACAGTCCCCGAGCCGGTTCGACAGTCCCCGGGCCGGGTTGAGGCGCGGCCGGGTCGCCTGGAGCAGTCCTCGGGCCGGGTTGAGGCGCGGCCAGGTCGCCTGGGATGTGGATGGACTCGGAGTCCGGAGACGGCTTGACGGATGGCTTATGCAGATGCTCGAGAGAGACACCGGATGGAATAGGCTGCCGGGACGAGGCGATCTTGGCGAGCGTGTCGGCCACCTCATTTTCTATGCGCGGGACATGGAGGAATTCACAGCCCGTGAAGAATCCGGCAGCTTCTGGACAAGGAAGCGGTAGCTTGCCATGTTGGAGTCGTGGGCGTCCCACTCGCCAAAGCACTGCTGCACCACCAGGTCCGAGTCACTGCAGCACAGGATGCGCCAGATGCCGAGTTCCTTGGCAAGCCGGAGGCCGTGCACAAGGTCTTCATATTCGGCGACGTTGTTGGAGGCGGGGAAGTGGATCTGCAGTGCGTACTTGAGCCGTTAGCCCTTGGGGGAGAACAACACGATGCCGGCCCCAAGGCTGAGTCGCATCTTCGAGCCGTCGAAGTGCATGCGCCAGTGCGTCGAGTCTGGTGGCAGTGGAAGGTACTGGGTCTCGTTCTAGTCGACGAGGAAGTCGGCCAAAGCTTGGGACTTGATCGTAGTGCGGGGTTCATAGAGGATGGTGTGGCCGGCTAGCTCGAGCGCCCACTTGGCGACCCGGCCAGAGGCATCCCGGCACCTGATGATTTCGCCGAGAGGGGCCATGCTGACCACGATGACGATATGCTCTTGGAAGTACTGCTTCAGTTTCTTGGCGGTGAAGTACACGCCGTAACACATCTTCTGTTAGTGCGGGTAGTTCGTCTTCGAGGCGGAGAGCACCTCGCTCAGGTAGTAGACGAGACGTTGGACGGCTTGGACCTTGTCCTTCTCTGGTCGCTCGACCACCATCACCGTGCTGACCGACCACGAGGTTGCGGCGATATAGAGCAACAGCGGCTCCTTCTCGGCCGGTGCGGCCAGGACTGGTGCGGTGGAGAGCATGCGCTTGAGATCCCGGAAAACCTCATCTGCCTGGTCGTTCCATTCGAACAACGTCGTCTTCTTCATCAGCTGATATAGGGGCAAGGCCCTCTCGCCCAGCCGGCTGAGAAACCGGCTGACCGAGGCCAAGAAGCCGGTGAACTTCTAGACATCACGCGGTCGGGACGGCTTGCACATGCGCTTGATGGCCTTTATTTTCTCCAGGTTTGTCTCAATGCAGCGCTCCGAGACGAGGAAGCCGAGTAGCTTTCCGACCGGGACGGCGAAAACGCATTTTTCCGGGTTGAGCTTGATCTTGTACTCGCGCAGGTTGGCGAAGGTCTCCTTCAGGTCGTTGAGGAGCGTGAGGTGCTGCTTGGTCTTCACCATGATGTCGTCCACGTAGACGTGGATATTGCGGCCGAGTTGCGGCAGCAGGCATTTCTGCATGCAGCGCTGGAAGGTGGTGTCGGCGTTCTTCAAGCCGAACGACATGGTGATGTAGCAATACGCCCCAAAGGGCATGATGAAGGACGTCTTCAGGGCGTCGGCCGGGTCCAGCTTGATCTGATGATAACCGAAGTAAGCATCCAGGAAGGACAGGAGCTCACACCCGGCAGTGGAGTCGATGATTTGGTCGATCCGCGGGAGGGCGAACGGGTCTTTGGGGTAGGCCTTGTTCAAGCTGATGTAGTCGATACACATGCGCCAGGTCATGTTCTTCTTCAGAACGAGGACTGGGTTGGCCAACCACTCGGGGTGAAACACTTCCATGATGAAGCCGGCCGCCAAAAGCTTGGCGACCTCTTCACCGATGGTCCTTCTCTTCTCTTCGGAAAAACGTCGCAGGGGTTGACAGACGGGCTTGGCGTCCTTGCGGACGTGGAGTTTGTGCTCGGTGTACTTCTTGGGGATACCCAGCATGTCCTTTGGGGTCCATGCAAAAATATCCCGATTCTCACAGAGGAAGTCGATGAGCTTGCCTTCCTATTTGTTGTCGAGGCGGGTGCCCACGACAACGTACTTGCTGCAGCTGGGGTCCTCCGGGTTCAGCTTCACTTTCTTGGTCTCCTTGGAGGGCTTGAACGAGGCCTCGTCGGCCGGGTCCTCGGCCGGGACCGGTGCGGTCGACTGTTCTTGGGCCAAGGCGACGATCTGGTCAAGCTGGCGCCGCTCCTTGGCTACGACCAGCGACTCGGCCAGCTTGGCGCAGTCTCGGGTGCACTCTATGGACTTGCGGTAGTCGCTAGTGACGGTGATGAAGCCCTTTGGACGCGGTAGCTTTATCTTTAGGTAGGCGTAGTGGCGAACCGACATGAATTTGGCGAGCGCGGGCCGGCCCAACAGCGCCACCTCGAACCAGATCGGCTCGTGTCAGAAGTGGCTGCTGCGCCGAACAGGACGTCGAGCCGGATCCGGTCGATCGGGGAGCAGGAGAGGCTGGGAACGATGTCGTGGAAGATCGTCCGGGTTGGCTCCAGGTCCTTGGCCTCGAGGCCGAGCTTGGTCATGGTATCACGGTAGAGGATGTTGATGCTGCTGCTGCCGTCGATGAGAACCCGAAAAAACTTGCACGTGCACCGAGGCGCGACGATGGTGGGGTCAAGGACGAGGGCGTAACCACCAGGGTTTGGCATGATGGTCGGTGCTCCTCCCGAGTCCAGGTGACTGGGCGCTCCGACCAGTGCATGTGCCCCCCTTCACATATTTCCACCTCGGTCATATTATCGTGGTGCTTAGGCGAAGCCCTGCGTTGGTAACTTCATCATCACCGTCACCACACCGTCGTGCTAACGAAACTTTCCCTCGACCTCAGCTAGATCTAGAGTTTGTGGGACGTCACCGAGCTGAACGTGTGCAAATCGCGGAGGTTCCGTGCGTTCGGTACTTGGATCGATTGGATCGCGAAGACGTTCGACTACATCAACCGCGTTACTAAACGTTTCCGCTTTCGGTCTACGAGGGTACGTGGACACACTCTCTCCGGTCGTTGCTATGCATCACATAGATAGATCTTGCGTGATCGTAGGTAAATTTTTTGAAATACTGCGTTCCCCTACAATGGTGGGTTAGACAGACTGTAGACTATGTTGGAGTTTGGTTATGTGGGTTTATGTTTGCGAGATGTTGAACCTGGTAGTGCTAGGGCGAATACTATGGTTCCGATGCTGGTTTTCAGTAATGAAAATCGAAAGGGGGAAGCCCTTCTTTGATAAAAAATGTAGTGTTAAAAATGTGTTAAATCATAAGAAGAAAGAAGTAAAAGATTACTCTGGCCAACCCTTTTCTAGTCATTGTCCAATCTGATTCAAGTGAAGCTTTGTCTAGTCTTACAGGAGATGGACTAGTTCGTTCTACCTATGGACATCTGGTAGCTAAAATTAAGGAGTTGATGAAAGACAGGGGGTTTATTCCCCAGGAATTATCTAGGGATCAAAATAGAGTTGCCGACCGTTTGGCAAATTATAGTCGTTTAGAGTGTACCACGACTGTGTGATTGCACCTAGGTCCACCGTGTATTGAGGATCTTTTACCTCTCGACTGTAACTCTCTCATTATGAAATAAAACACTCTTTTTTCTCGTAACGCTCCAACATGATCCCCGTATGAAAATTGAGAGGTAAATATACTGGTGGTCTTAAAACTTATGCGTGACGGTCAATTTGGTGCAAAATTTTGGTAAATATGTAATTATGATCACATAACTTGTCCATATGTGTAAATACAGTCATTTTTGACTATCGGGTCGTATCCCATGCTCAGGTAGCGTGCAAGCAGAGAAGTGTTGGGCGAGATACGCATGACTGGTTTTATTTAAAAGAAGCATCTGTAACGCCCGGATAATCTTGCTACAGTAATCCCACGATAATCGTTCCATGACACCTCGGTTACTGTTGCTATCATCGCCAAATTCGAAACCGTTCAAATTCGAATTCAAATTAGCGACAACAATAAAAGTTTTCAAACATCAAAACAAAAATGTTCGGAGTGTGCCAAATAATGCCTAGGTATTTAAGGTGAAGGTACCACACTTTTACATGATGCCTAAATATTTAAAAGTGGATTAAAACGGAAAGGAAAATAAATAAAAGAAAAGGAAAATACAAACAGAAAAATAAAAGGAAAAGAACCCCCCTGGGCCAGCCGACCCAACTGGCCAGCCCATTCGACCGGCCCACCCAGTCCACCCAACCGGCCGGCCCACCACCCTCTCCATAACCCCCCCCCCCCCGAAACCCTAGCCGTAACCCCCGTCGCCCCACTCGCTCGCCCCCCCACTCCCCTCGTGTGGATCTGGATCGGGAGGAGATCCCGATCCCCTCGCCCTCTCCCCCCCGCGTGCACGTAGCCGCTGGACCGAGCCTCCGCCTCGACCTCCCCGGCGCCCGGAGCTCCTCCCCCGCCGGATTGCCTCCCGCTCCGCCGCGCGTCCCCGTCGGCCTCCCCACGCTTCCCCGAGCCCGCTACCACTGACCCTACGCGCCCCTACCCGTGAGCTTCACCCCTCCTCCTTCCCCTGTTCTCGTGCACGCAAGCCTACAGCCGCGCACGCGCCCACGGCCGCGCGCGTCTCGGTCCCTACCTGTTGCTCCCCGCGCTTCCCCCGTACTTTCTGCTGTTGTTTCCCCTGCGCGCGTGCCTACTGCTGTGGCCGCACCCCCGCACAGCTCGCGCAAGCCCCGCTCGCGCGCCTCCTCCCACGTCCGTCGTCGACGCTCGCCGTAGCTCCGCCCCGTGCACCCACTGGAGCTCCGCTCCGGCGCCGCCTGCCGCATCCGGCCGTCCCTGCTTGACGCTTCCCCGACGCGGCTCTGGCCACTGCTCGTAGCCTTCCACCACTCGCCGTTTCCCCCATGCTTCGCCGCCCGCGTGTGCCAGGCCGCGGCCGTTCGCCCGGCGCCCTGCGTCCGTTCCCCTTCGCGTTCCCCGTCGTCCCGCCTCCGCCACAGCTGCCGCCTCCGCGCGCGCACGTCCTCCTTCCTAGAGCTCGCGCGCGTCGCTCGGGGCCGCACCCGCCGGCGGCCACCCCCACCGCGCCCGTCTTGCCAAACGCCGGCGCCCGCAGCACCCTGTCGGCGGGCTGGCGCTTGTCGCCTGGCTGCGCCCGATGCCCATGGCTCGTTTGCCCGATAAGGCCTCTGTGCCACTAACTAGTGGGGTCCATCCCCCAGAACGTGTAATAAAAAAAACTAAGTAAAAATAAAAATAAAAATAAAAATAGTAATTCATTAATTAATTTAATTAATTAACTTAATTAATTATAATTAGATTAGCCTAATTAACTAGTTCACCTAATTAAGTGTGATTAATTAACTATCAGGGAATGACATGCGGGACCCATACGTCAGTTGACCCAGTCAACGCCCCGTTGACTGCCGGCGTCATGCTAACGTCATCATGACGTCAGCATGCACTATTCTGGATAATGTTGCTTTTAAAATGATTAAATAATTAATTAAAATCAGAAAATGATTTAAATCTTTAGAAAATCATATCTTTTAATCCGTAACTCGGATGAAAATACTTTTTACATGAAAGTTGCTCAGAACGATGAGACGAACCCGGATACGCAGCCCGTTCTTCCGCCACACATTCCTAACATATCAAACTCGCAACTTTTCCCCCTCCGGCCCCTCTGCCAGAAAACACGGAACCCCGGGGATACCTCCCCGGATGTTTTCCCCCTTCACCGGTATCTTCCCATACCGCATTAGGGCACCTCTAACATCGTTACTTGTCATGTCATGCATCACTATGCATCTCCTTGCTTAAATATTTATTGTTTCTCCCCCCTCTTCTCTCGATAGACGCTGAGACCGACGCTGCTGTTGCCCCGTTCGACTACGGAGTTGACGATCCCTCTCTCTTGCCAGAGCAACCAGGCAAGCCCCCCCCCCCTTGATCACCAGATATCGCCTACTCTCCTCTATACTGCTTGCATCAGAGTAGTGTAGCATGTTACTGCTTTCGTTATTCCTATCCTGATGCATAGCCTGTCTTTGATACTACTGTTGATACCTTTACCTGCTCTCCTACATGCTTAGTTTAGGATGCTAGTTTACCATCAGTGGCCCTACATTCTTGTCCGTCTGCTGTGCTATACTATCGGGCCGTGATCACTTGGGAGGTGATCACGGGTATATACTATACTTTATACATGATACATGTGGTGACCAAAGACGGGTCGGCTCGTAGGAGTACCCGCGAGTGGATCTTTGAGGCGGAGCGACAAGGCAGGTTACGACCACCTAGGAGAGAGGTGGGCCTGGCCCTGTCGGCGTTCGCGGATACTTAACACGCTTAACGAGATCTGAGAATTTGATCTGAGTCTGGCTACTGGCCTATACGCACTAACCAACTACGCGGGAAAGATATGGGCACTCGGCGTCGTGGTATAAGCCGAAGCCTTCGTGACGTCAGCGACTGAGTGGCGCGCGCCGCATTGGATCGTAAGCTCGCACTTGTATTAAGGGGGCTAGATCTGCTTCCGGCCGCGTACGCAACGTGCAGGTGTGCTCAGGGCGATGGGCCCAGACCCCTGCGCGCATAGGTTTAGACCGGCGTGCTGACCGCTCTGTTGTGCCTAGGTGGGGCTGCGACGTGTTGATCTTCCGAGGTCGGGCATGACCCAGGAAAGTGTGTCCGGCCAAATGGGATCAAGCGTGTTGGGTTATGTGGTGCACCCCTGCAGGGAAGTTAATCTATTCGAATAGCCGTGTCCCTCGGTAAACGGACGACCCGGAGTTGTACCTTGACCTTATGACAACTAGAATCGGATACTTAATAAAACACACCCTTCCAAGTGCCAGATACAACCCGGTGATTGCTCTCCAACAGGGCATCGAGGAGGGGATCGTCGGGTAGGATTATGCTATGCGATGCTACTTGGAGGACTTCAGTCTACTCTCTTCCATATGCTGCAAGACGGAGGCTGCCAGAAGCGTAGTCTTCGACAGGATTAGCTATCCCCCTCTTATTCTGGCATTCTGCAGTTCAGTCCACTTATATGGCCCTTTACACATATATCCATGCATATGTAGTGTAGCTCCTTGCTTGCGAGTACTTTGGATGAGTACTCACGGTTGCCTTTCTCCCCTTTTTTCCCCTTTCCCTTCTACCCGGTTGCCGCAACCAGATGGTGGAGCCCAGGATCCAGACGCCACCGTCGACGACGACTCCTACTATGCCGGAGGTGCCTACTACTACGTGCAGCCTGCTGACGACGACCAGGAGTAGTTAGGAGGATCCCAGGCAGGAGGCCTGCGCCTCGTTCGATCTGTATCCCCGTTTGTGCTAGCCTTCTTAAGGCAAACTTGTTTAACTTATGTCTGTACTCAAATATTGTTGCTTCCGCTGACTCGTCTATGATCGAGCACTTGTATTCGAGCCCTCGAGGCCCCTGGCTTGTATTATGATGCTTGTATGACTTATTTTATTTGTAGAGTTGTGTTGTGATATCTTCCCGTGAGTCCCGGATCTTGATCGTACACATTTGCGTGCATGATTTGTGTACGATTGAATTGGGGGCATCACAATTTGGTATCAGAGCCGACTGCCTGTAGGAATCCCCCTTCCACACTCCTTGGCCGAAGTCGAGTCTAGACATTGAAAAACTTTTACTAACTTGGCTGTGTGCCTTACGGGCCCACGTCGCCATCGGGTGGTACTAGGATCTTTTACTCCTCGACCTTTACTCTGGGACTCTGTACTCTCTACTCGGGTAAACGAATTTATTAACTCTGACACTAGGATCCCGTGACGACATTCACCCCAAAGTTGGATAAAAGCCATAGTTATTCATTAGTATAGTGGTTTGCACAATTTCCACACTGTCATTTGACTCCTTTGAAACATCTTTGTTTTCAGATGGAACCCACGAGGCAGGTCATGCGCCACACGGCGGCCATTGGCGCCTCGGGATCACCGGCCGTGCTAGCTGAGATGATGACCTATCTGGGTTATCGCTGGCACCCCGAGTACACCGTCACCGAGGTGTTGGGGAACGTAGCAGAAATTCAAAATTTTCCTACGTATCACCAAGATCTATCTATGGAGAAACCAGCAACGAGGGGAAGGAGAGTGCATCTAAATACCCTTGTAGATCGCTAAGCGGAAGCGTTCAAGTGAACGGGGTTGATGGAGTCGTACTCGCCGTGATCCAAATCACCGATGACCAAGTGCCGAACGGACGGCACCTCCGCGTTCAACACACGTACAGCCCGGTGACGTCTCCCATGCCTTGATCCAGCAAGGAGAGAGGGAGAGGTTGAGGAAGACTCCATCCAGCAGCAGCACAACAGCGTGGTGGTGGTGGAGGAGCGTGGCAATCCTGCAGGGCTTCGCCAAGCACCTGCGGGAGAGGAGGAGGTGTCACGGGAGGGAGGGAGGCGCCAGGGCTTCAGGTGTGGCTGCCCTCCCTCTCCTCCACTATATATAGGGGCAAGGGAGAGGGGGGAGGCGCAGCCTTGCCCCTTCCTCCAAGGAAGGGGTGCGGCCAAGGGGGGGGGGAGGAGTGCATCCTCCCCAAGGCACCTTGGAGGTGCCTTCCCCTTTGAGGACTCTCCCCCTTTTCTTATATCTTGGCGCATGGGCCTCTTGGGGCTGGTGCCCTTGGCCCATATAGGCCAAGGAGCACCCCCTACAGCCCATGTGGCCCCCCGGGGCAGGTGGCCCCCCGGTGGACCCCCGGACCCCTTTCGGCACTCCCGGTACAATACCGATAAAGTGCGAAACTTTTCTGGCGACCAAAATAAGACTTCCCATATATAAATCTTTACCTCCGGACCATTCCGGAACTCCTCGTGACGTCCGGGATCTCATCCGGGACTCCTTTGTCTAGCGGTATAGTACTTGCCCGAGATTCGATCGTCGGTATCTCGACACCTTGTTCAATCTCGTTACCGGCAAGTCTCTTTACTCGTTCCGTAACACATCATCCCGTGATCAACTCCTTGATCACATTGTGCACATTATGATGATGTCCTACCGAGTGGGCCCAGAGATACCTCTCCGTCACACGGAGTGACAAATCCCAGTCTCGATTCGTGCCAACCCAACAGACACTTTCGGAGATACCCGTAGTGCAGCTTTATAGCCACCCAGTTACGTTGTGACGTTTGGCACACCCAAAGTATTCCTACGGTATCCGGGAGTTGCACAATCTCATGGTCTAAGGAAATGATACTTGACATTAGAAAAGCTTTAGCATACGAACTACACGATCTTGTGCTAGGCTTAGGATTGGGTCTTGTCCATCACATCATTCTTCTAATGATGTGATCCCGTTATCAATGACATCCAATGTCCATGGTCAGGAAACCGTAACCATCTATTGATCAACGAGCTAGTCAACTAGAGGCTTACTAGGGACATGGTGTTGTCTATGTATCCACACATGTATCTGAGTTTCCTATCAATACAATTCTAGCATGGATAATAAACGATTATCATGAACAAGGAAATATAATAATAACCTATTTATTATTGCCTCTAGGGCATATTTCCAACACGAGGAGTACCAGGACTTTAACCAGGAGCAGTACCGTGCCACCGTCCACCTCTACTCTCGGGAGTATGACTCCACTACTGTGCTGCACACCGCTTATGGTGTTGGAGTGACCATCGATATGGCAGTTCACGATGCTGCCTATGCTGCTCTGACACGCCTTCGTAGGGAGTACCGGGAGTTGGACACCTCCCCCTTTAGACACATTGCTATCGCATCTGATATTGGTGCGGAGGGCTACTACACTGCTGCCTACTCCACTATCACCCACGAGCCCTTCTACCATCAGAACCTGGTTCTGCATGCTGATGGGCTGGATCGAGCTAACCGAGCTCTTCGCCATGAGTTGTACACCACTCGTCAGCACCTCTACCGTGCTTTGACGATGTTGCACCCCTTTGTCAGATCTGGGGAGCTACCGCGTTCTGCTATCTACCCATCCAGGACCGTGATGCCCCAGGGTGTCGGTTGGCCAGAGGTGGGAGGCTACTCTCCCGCACTTGGTCCTCTTCTGCCGCCTGAGCGTCGGGTTCAGCACCAGAGCACCCGCGGACCCCAGGTTGCCGACGTGGTGTACCCGTTGCCACACTACCAGCTTTCAGGCTACACCTACCTCCGCAGTGTCGCGTGGGACTTATGTAGGCTTGTTTAGCAGTATTAGATGCATTCGCCGCGAGCCTGTGTGCCGCCTATGATGTCTTAGTCTATGTACTGAACTCTGTGTACCAAACCCTATGCATGATCTCTTTTGTAAGATGTGCCGACTATTATGTGGTATCTATCGTGCTGCTTTCATTATGCATGTTTCATCTTGAATGATTCTTGTCTTTGCAAATTTTCTCAACGCTGAACTACCCCTGTTATATATTAGCAGGATGGTTAGACCAGGTGGTCGTGGTCGTGGTGGCAACTTCCCACCACCGCCTGAGTACATGGCTGGTATGATCCAACAGCTTGAGATGAATCGCCAGTTCATGGAGAACATGATGGCTCAGTTTCCTTGCCCCAATATGAACCAACAGCCAAACACAGTAACTCTGCAGGATTTCATGCGCCTGAACCCAACAGTGTACCGCAGCTCAACTCAGCCTCTGGACGCTGATGACTGGCTCCGTGACATCACCTATGAGATGGAGTCTGCTGATGTAGCCCCTGCCAGCTATGTCACGTTTGCTTCCTTCTTCCTGAAGGGACCTGCAGCTCATTGGTGGGACAGCCACAGGCGTACTCTGCCAGTTGTTACAATCATCACCTGGCCAGACTTCCAAGCTGCTTTCCGTGCCCGTTTCATTCCTCAGGGAGTTATGGACCGGAAGAAGCGTGAGTTCCGCAACCTCATCCAAGGCAACAAAACTGTTGAAGCTTATCAGCTGGAGTTTCTAGACTTGTCCCGCTATGCTGAAGAGGACATTGCAACTGATGCACGCAAACAGGAGAAGTTCCGTGACGGCCTTCAAGTTGACATCAAGCTCGCACTTCTAGTGCACGACTTTGCTGATTTCGCCACCTTGGTGAACAAGGCCATCAATGTCGAAACTGGTCTGCAGGAATACCAGAGCTCTCACAGGCACAGCTGTGACACGGGCTCATCTTCGGGCCCGTCCTCGCAGAAGCGCAGGATATGGATTCCCAACAGCATGTACGAGCCGAATGCACCTGCCCCAAGGCAGTCCTATGCTGCACCTCGTCTGCCTACTGCTCCTGCTAGGCAGCCAAGACTTCCAGCTCCACCACCCCAAGCTCCTATTCCCACTCCCAATAATGGCATGTGCTACAAGTGTGGTCAACCAGGTCACCGTGCTAGGGATTGCCATCAGAATCAACTGGCCCTTCCTGCAGCTGGCCGTGGAGACAACCAGAACCGCAACAATAATGCCAAGTCTTATGGTCGTGTTCATGCCAACCATGTTGATCTGAACGAAGTTCAAGACCAGCCTGCTACTATGATGGGTACACTCCTCGTAAATTTAGTACATGCATCTGTTTTATTCGATACAGGAGCATCGCATTCATTCATGTCAGAAGATTCTGCATACAAGCACGACGTTAAATGTGAGGAGATGAACACTTCGGTAGTGGTAAAAAACCCCGTGGGACAATGTCAAACCTCCATGGTTGGCGTCGACGTCCCCGTGGAAATCGAAGGGCTGGAATTCTGTGCCTCGCCCATTATCCTAAAGACGTCTAACATCGACCTCATTCTGGGGATGGATTGGTTGAAAGCGCATACGGCTTCCATAGTTTGCGCCACTAAGACCGTCCATCTGCTACATCCTTCAGATGAAATAGTTACATACCATGCTCGCCTGGTGCAAAATGCCGAGGCAAGGCTTTATGCCTTGAATGCATTGAACTCTGCACCACTCGAGGGCATTGAAAACATCCCCGTCGTGCGTGACTTCCTCGACGTCTTTCCTGAAGAACTTCCAGGGATTCCCCCTGCTAGAGCTGTCGAATTCATCATCAAATTGAAACCAGGCACCACTCCTATTGCCAAGCGACCCTACAAGATGCCACCACATGAACTCCTTGAGCTTAAGGAGGAAATCGACAAATCTCTTCAAAATGGTTTCATTCGTCCAAGTTGCTCTCCTTGGGGAGCACCTTCTCTCTTTGTCAAGAAGAAGGATGGGACAAACCGACTGGTCCAAGACTACCGTCCTATTAACCAAGCTACCATTCAGAACAAGTATCCTCTTCCTCGGATCAATGATCTGTATGATCAGCTGGCTGGTTCATCAGTGTTCTCTAAACTCGACTTGAGGTTGGGTTACCACCAGATCCGTGTTCATGAAGATCATATCCCAAAGACCGCCTTTATGACTCGTTATGGTTCATACGAGTACACTGTCATGTCCTTCGGCTTAACCAATGCCCCAGCCACCTTCTCTCGCCTGATGAACTATATATTCATGGATTACCTCGACAAGTTCGTCGTGGTTTATCTGGATGATATCCTGGTATTTTCCAAGAACGAAGAAGAACATGCTGAACATCTTCGACTTGTGCTGGAAAAACTACGAGAGCATCAGCTGTATGCCAAGTTCTCTAAATGTGAATTCTGGCTTCCTGAAGTAACCTATCTTGGACATGTCATCTCTAAGGATGGTATTGCCGTTAACCCTGAACGAGTTTAGGCTATTCTCGATTGGACTCCTCCAAAGAATGTCAAGCAAGTCAGAAGTTTCCTCGGTCTCGCTAGCTATTGCCGTCGATTCGTCGAGAACTTCTCCAAGATTGCCAGGCCTCTGACTAACCTGTTGCATAAGGGCGTCAAGTTCCAATGGACAGACAAATGTCAGGAGAGCTTCCAGGCACTCAAGGACAAGTTGACTTCTGCCCTAGTGCTAGCTCCACCTGATACAAAGAAGGACTTCGTCATTTACTACGACGCTTCCCGCCAAGGATTGGGCTGTGTCCTAATGCAAGAGCGCAGAGTGATTGCCTATGCCTCTCGTCAATTGCACCCTCATGAAGAGAACTACCCATTTCACGACCTCGAGCTTGCTGCTGTCATCCATGCACTGAAGCAGTGGCGACATTACCTTCTTGGTAATCATTGCGAGATCTTCACTGACCACCAAAGTCTGAAGTATCTGTTTACTCAGCCAGACCTGAACCTCCGTCAGCAGAGATGGATGGGGACTGTAGCAGACTTTGACTTGGGTATTTCCTATGCACCAGGAAAAGCTAATGTAATGGCTGATGCCTTGAGCCGCAAGTCTTACTGCAACCATCTCCAGGTTCACAAAGTTCAGCCCTCGCTTGTTGAAGAATTCAGAAAGCTGAACCTCCATATTGTTCCTCCGGGTGCACTCGCTCCCCCTCCTAAGGAGTTTCGCAAGATGAACCTCCATGTTGTTCCCAAAGGTTCTCTCAATACACTGGTTGCTAGGCCAGATCTTGTGGACACCAGCAAATGGATACAGAAATGTGACGGTGAAGTGGAGAGGATTAAACGTTATCTCGCACAAGGAAATCCCTCATTCTTCACCGTTGATGACGCTGGCACCTTGTTCTTCAAGGGTCGCCTAGTAGTTTCGAGTAAGAGGGAAAACCTGGATATGTCTCAGAAGGTTATGAAAGAGGCTCATGATACACCCCTATGTATCCATCCTGGTAGTACAAAGATGTACCAGGACATTCGTCAAAGATTCTGGTGGTCTAACATGAAGCAAGACATTGCTCGCTATGTTGCCGAGTGTGACATTTGCCGTCGTATCAAAGCAGAACATCAAAGGCCTGCTGGAACTCTGCAACCTATCTCTATTCCTGAATGGAAATGGGACCATGTTGAAATGGACTTCGTCACTGGTTTTCCCAAATCGCAGAAAGGTAATGATGCTATTCTTGTCGTCATTGACCGGCTTTCTAAACTTGCACATTTTCTAGCGTTCAAGGAAACTATCACTGCTAGTCAGCTTGCAACTCTCTATATGTCCAGAATTGTTTCACTTCACGGTATTCCCTGGTTATCAGTTTGGACCGTGGCAGCTTATTCACTTCAAGATTCTGGGCAAGTTTCCAAGAAGCTATGGGAACTCATCTATCATTCAGTACAGCTTTTCATCCTCAGTCGCAAGGCCAAGTTGAACGTGTCAACCAAGTTCTCGAAGATATGCTTCGAGCTTGTGTTATTTCCTTCGGTAAGAAATGGGAGGAATCTCTCCCGTATGCTGAGTTCTCTTATAATAATAGCTATCAAGCTAGTCTGAAGATGGCCCCCTTCGAAGTGTTATATGGACGAAAGTGTCGAACCCCTCTGAACTGGTCAGAAACTGGGGAACGTCCACTCTTTGGTCCGGATATTATCCAACATGCCGAAGAACAAGTCCGCATTATTCGCGAGAATCTCAAGACTGCTCAGTCACGCCAAAAGAGTAATTATGACCGACATCATAAAGACATGGTCTATCAACCTGGCGAAAAGGCCTATCTTCGAGTTACACCAATGAAGGGTGCACACCACTTCGGGATCAAAGGAAAGCTAGCTCCCCGCTATATTGGTCCTTTCACTATTCTCGGGAGGCGTGGAAAAGTGGCATATCAACTGGAGCTTCCGCCAAACCTTTCTCAGGTTCACGATGTGTTCCACGTGTCACAACTCCGACGCTGCTTCAAGGACCCAATCCGAGCAGTGGATCATGAAGTGCTCGAATTGCAACAGGACCTCACCTATAAAGAGCATCCGGTCCGCATTCTCGACCAAGCTGAACGCTGCACACGTCAGAAGGCGATCAAGTTCCTCAAGGTCCAGTGGTCGAATCACTCCGAAGACGAAGCCACCTGGGAACGCGAGGATCGTCTTCGTGATGAATACCCCGCACTGTTTCCTTCTACCTCCTAAATATCGGGACGAGATTTCTTGTAGTGGAGGAGATTTGTAACGCCCGGATAATCTTGCTACAGTAATCCCACAATAATCGTTCCATGACACCTCGGTTACTGTTGCTATCATCGCCAAATTCGAAACCGTTCAAATTCGAATTCAAATTAGTAACAACAATAAAAGTTTTCAAACATCAAAACAAAAATGTTCGGAGTGTGCCAAATAATGCCTAGGTATTTAAGGTGAAGGTACCACACTTCTACATGATGCCTAAATATTTTAAAGTGGATTAAAATGGAAAGGAAAATAAATAAAAGAAAAGGAAAATACAAACAGAAAAATAAAAGGAAAAGAACCCCCCCCCTCCCGGGCCAGCCGACCCAACTGGCCGGCCCATTCGACCGGCCCACCCAGTCCACCCAACCGGCCGGCCCACCCCCCTCTCCATAAACCCCCCCCCCCGAAACCCTAGCCGTAACCCCCGTCGTCCCACTCGCTCGCCCCCCCACTCCCCTCGTGTGGATCTGGATCGGGAGGAGATCCCGATCCCCTCGCCCTCCCACCCCCCCCCCTGCGTGCACGTCGCCGCTGGATCGAGCCTCCTCCTCGACCTCCCCGGCGCCCGGAGCTCCTCCCCCGCCGGACTGCCTCCCGCTCCGCCGCGCGTCCCTGTAACGCCCCGAGACCGATGTGCCAGTTGTCCTCCCGTTATTCGCTGTTGTTGATTTGTCTTTTGCTTGCGTGAAGCATCTTTCCATGTCATCATCTGCATTTCATATCATGTCATCATGTGCATCGCATTCGCATACGTGTTCGTCTTATGCATCCGAGCATTTTCCCCGTTGTCCGTTTTGCAATCCGGCGCTCCTACGTCCTCCGGCGTCCCCTTTTACCTATTTTCGTGTGTGGGTATTAAACTTTCTCGGAATGGACCGAGGCTTGACATGTGGCCTTGGTATAGCACCGGTAGACCGCCTGTCAAGTTTCGGGTCAATCAGAGGTCGTTTGATACTCCAACGGTTAACCGGGTAACCGTAAAGGCCTCTTTGGTGTGCAGCCCAACACCCCCTTGAAAGTGGCCCAAAACCCATCTAAGTCATCTCCATATTCTCGGTCGTTCGATCACGATCGTGTGGGCGAAAACCGCACTCCATTTGAAGCTTCCTAGCCCCATCTACCTATAAATATGTGCTCCCCTCGGATTTTCGCGCAGATGAAACCCTAACCCGCTCCCCTCGCGCCGCCGGACATGTCCATCCCGCGCCGGACATGTCCAACCTCCACGTCGCCCCGACCAATCGCGAGCCGACACCTCAGCACCGCCGCCTCCACGCCCAACCACCGCGCGCCACGTGGCCTCGACCACCGCACCGCGCCGCCAGGCCCATCACCGGCCCGCCCCCGGGCCCGACCAGCCCGCGCCGCCGCCGTCCGCCGCCCGCGGCCTCCACCTTGCGCCTCGCACCGCCGCCTTCGCTGCCCGCTCGCCGCCGCCGCCGTGCCCCGCGGCCGCCCGCCTCCGCCGCCGCCGCGGTGCCCCGCTCCGCCGCCCGCCGACGCCGCCCTTGCGCCGCCCCGCCGCCATGCCCGCGCGCTCCTCCGCCGCCATGCCCGCGCGCCGCCGCCGCGCGCGACCTCGACGCCTGGCGCCGTCCCGGCGCGGCCCCGCCGCCCGGGCCCTCCTCGTCACCGGCGTCTCCCGGATCCGGCGCTCCCCCTCGCCGGTGGCCTTCCCCCGCATCTCCAGGCGCCTCCCCGAGCCCTCCGGAGGCCTCTCTCCGTCGACTCCGGCGAGCCCGGATCCAGATCTGAAAACAAGGTTGACCCCGGATTTCGTCTAAGTCCCGAATATTTTGCATTATGTTGCCATCTTCATCGCTTCATATCTCCGTGTGTACTTCTCCGTTTTGGGCGTATAGCATATCAAATTGTTCGTTTCAGATCTGCTGTTAGAAATGCTGTTAGAAGAGGGCTATGTGATGTTAGTTTCAGATCTGTTTCAGAACATGCACTTTTGTCATTTTTGCCATGATTGATGTGTGCATCCTATGAAGTTGAGTCCTACATGTGTTTTGTAATATGCCATGCCATCTTTCCAGATATTTATGCCATGTATTTTTGTGATCTATGTGGTGACTAGCACAAGCATGCAAACTAGGGTACTTATTGTTGCTGATTTCAGAGACTTGGTATTTACACAGTCATGTGCTGCTGTTATTTTTATGCATTGTGTTCATGGTGTTTCAGAGAGATCTATGCCTCTTTTGAGCATGATCAGTAAGAGTGTTTTGAGCATATGGATTTGCTCTATCCATCCATGCCTTTGTAATTATGGAGTGCCATAGCTTGAGTCAATTGAGCTCTACTTTTGCTATGAAATGTTACTGGCAGATTGTTTACATGTTATTCGATTTTGCCAAGCTTGTTGTAGTTGATCATTGCATGCTATGATGTTGTTCTTGCCATGTATAGCTTCTATGCATGTCTTCTTGATGGATGTATGCTTAGTTTATCATGCAATGCTATGTAGTGAGTGCATCGAGCTCGTGAACATGCCTACCTGTTCTCTGTTTTTGACATGTCCAGTTTTCTGCCAAGTCTGAAACCTGTAACGAAACTTGCTTAATTGATATGGGTGTTATTATATTTTCTGGTCCTTTTTGGCTTGTGGTCAGTAAGAGACTTTTGTTAAGTGCTTTGAGTAGATTCATGCCATGCCTTGTTTTGCTATATTGTTTTCCTGTAGCATGTTGCTTCTTTGCTCTAAACATGTCATCCTGATGTTAATGTCTGGCATGTTATTTTCACTAAGTTTGTGAACCTGTTAACTTTTGCACTTTTGCCATGCTTGTTTGAACCTATTGTGGTGTGATTTAGCCGTAGCTCAGTGTTCATCTTTTGTCAAGCATCTTGAGTAGATTACTGTCATATGCTTTGTTGATATGTTTGGGTGCAGTAGCTTAATTTCTTGTTGCATGCTAAGTGGCATCATGCTGTTAAACGCAGAAATATGTCATTCTTGTTTTGCTTGTCATTTGCAAACCGTGCATCCGATTCCGGTGATTTTTATATCGATTTCAACCGAAATCACCTCACCTTTTTAGTGGAATATTTGGTTTGCCAAGATTATGCCTGATTCATCTTTTTCCTTCCAAGGCATGCATATGCATTGCATACCACATCTCACATATCATGCCATGTTTAAGTGGTGGTTGTTTACTTTGTTGTTTGCTTCTTTCCGGTGTTGCTTCTTCGGGTTAGTTCCGATAACGTTGCGATTGTGAGGATCCGTTCGTCTACGTCCGTTTGTCTTCTTCATGGACTCGTTCTTCTTCCTTGCGGGATCTCAGGCAAGATGATCATACCCTCGAAATCACTTCTATCTTTGCTTGCTAGATGCTCGCTCTTTTGCTATGCCTTTGCTGCGATACCTACCACTTGCTTATCATGCCTCCCATATTGTCAAACCAAGCCTCTAACCCACCTTGTCCAAGCAAACCGTTGTTTGGCTATGTTACCGCTTTGCTCAGCCCCTCTTATCGCGTTGTTAGTTGCAGGTGAAGATGAAGTTTGTTCCTTGTTGGAACATGGAGATGTTGTTCCTTGTTTGGAACATGTTTACTTGTTGGGATATCACAATATATCTTATTTAATTAATGCATCTATATACTTGGTAAAGGGTGGAAGGCTCGGCCTTATGCCTTGTGTTTTGTTCCACTCTTGCCGCCCTAGTTTCCGTCATATCGGTATTATGTTCCCGGATTTTGCATCCCTAACGCGGTCGGGTGATTTATGGGACCCCTTGACAGTTCGCTTTGAATAAGACTTTTCCAGCGAGGCCCAACCTTGATTTTACCATTTGCCTCACCACCACCTACTTTTCCCTTTGGAGTCGCTCTCTCGAGGGTCATCTTTATTTAGCCCCCCCGGGCCAGTGCTTCTCTAAGTGCTGGTCCGAACCGAGCCGCCTGCGGGGCCCCCTCGGGGAAACTCGAGGCCTGGTTTTACTCGTAGCCTGTCTCATCCGGTGTTGCCCTGAGACCGAGATATGTGCAGCTCCTATCAGGATTGTCGGCGCATCGGGCGGTCTTGCTGGACTTGTTTTATTACTGTAGAAATGTCTTGTAGCCGGGATTCCGAGACTGATCGGGTCTTCCCGGGGAGAAGGATTATCCTTCGTTGATCGCGAGAGCTTATAATGGGCTAAGTTGGGACACCCCTGCAGGGTTTGAACTTTCGAAAGCCGTGCCCGCGGTTATGTGGCAGATGGGAATTTGTTAATGTCCGGTTGTAGAAAACCCGAAGTTGACCTTAATTAAAATACACCAACCGCGTGTGTAACCGTGATGGTCTCTTCTCGGCGGGGTCCGGGAAGTGAACACGGTTGTTGGAGTTATGTTTGACGTAAGTAGTTCAGGATCACTTCTTAATCATAGTTCATCGACCGTGCTTTTGCCTTCTCTTCTCGCTCTCTTTTGCGTATGTTAGCCACCATATATGCTAGTCGCTTGCTGCAGCTCCACCTCATACCTTTTACCCTACCTATAAGCTTAAATAGTCTTGATCTCGCGGGTGTGAGATTGCTGAGTCCCCGTGACTCACAGATACTTCCAAAACCAGTTTGCAGGTGCCGATGAAACCGTGCAGGTGCCGCACACGAGCTCAAGGAGGAGCTTGATGAAGATCTTGTTCATTGTATTGTTTCGTTTCAGTCGATCAGTAGTGGAGCGCAGTTGGGGTCGATCGGGGACCTTTGTCGCTTTTGGGGTTTCTTCTTTTATTTTGGCTCCGTAGTCGGGCCCTGATTGTACTTGGTTGATGTAATGCTTTACTCATGTATTGTGTGAAGTGGCGATTGTAAGCCAACTATGTATCTCTTTCCCTTATGTATTACATGGGTTGTGTGAAGATTACCTCACTTGCGACATTGCTTTCAATGCGGTTATGCCTCTAAGTCGTGCTTCGACACGTGGGAGATATAGCCGCATCGAGGGCGTTACAAGTTGGTAATCAGAGCCTTCCCCGACCTTAGGAGCCCCCACTGATTGATCGTTTTTAGCGGCCGAGTTGTGTCTAGAAAAATGTTTTGAGTCATTTAGGAATTATGTATCGGAAAGTTTAGGAATTCTTTTTACTTCCCAGTCTCCTCATCGCTCTGGTAAGGCATCCTGACGTAGAGTTTTGACTCTTCTCTTCTAAAATTTCACTAAAAAAAATTTTAGGATCACGTGGGTATCTTAGAATCGTTCCGATGGTTTTGTGATGACAACATTGTCTTGGTGCCTCCCGTCAGCAGGGGTTTAGTGGAGGTGTCCCGGGGAGTTGAGCTCCGAGGTGTTGTCGTCATAATCTTATCGTTGCAGTTCTGGAATACCTGAGTTTAGTACGCCGCCATCGAAAATCTCTTTTGTACAGTTGTTGGTGAGATAACCCTGATAGCCCAGTATTGAGGCGAGTGCGGGAGTATTGCCATGACTCGTATAACGGATGCTTTTCAAAGGTTGAGGTAGACGATTTCCGAAGGTTTCTTGGTTATGTGTTAAAGGATGGATACAGCTGGATCTAGGTATTGTTAGTTTGGGTGATATATTTTGTGTCCCCTGTATCCCCAACACCTGATTGCATAACCAGAAAGTTTCGGGAGTTTATAAGTGGGAATTCAACTAGCTCCTAGAATATCTTTCCAACAGACACATGATACGATATGGGATCTATCATATGTTTGTTCCGGTTTATTCTGCAAGCCAATCCTTGTTTTGTTTTATTTGTGGTATTCGAATTGCTTCGAAGTCAAGTGTTGATTCCATACCTTTTCCAAGCGGTGTTCTCATATTCCTATGTGGATACCAATCCTTCATGATAACTGAGGTTGTTTTTTCAATTCTTTTCAACCGGTGTGTCTCTCTTCAAGTGGATCCGATCATTTTCAATATCCGCAAGATCAACTCTAAGTATTCTCAACGGTGTTTGTTTCATTCGTCCCAAGTTGTCTTTGTTTTTCCCGCCCTCCCACCCTTATTTCTTCAAGGACGCAGATTTCTTGATCAAGTATCCATTTTATTGATGGAAGTTTCTTCATTCTTTCCTTCAATGTTCTTATCCGGTGATTATCATGAAGATGGTCAGGAGTTTCAAGTTCATCATTCGTCATTCTTTTCTTCTCCGGTGGTTCCAATTCAAGCTTTATCGATCACATCTTTTCCTCGTTTCAATACCTTTTCATACCGGTGCACCTCATAATAATTCACTTCTCGCTATTCATTTGTTCGGGAGTGCTGAAGATATCTCAGAAGGCTCGTCTTGTCTTTCAAGATCAGTTCAACCTATTTCGAGGTTGTTTTCTCATTCTAGCCATTTAAACCAATCGTTGCAATCTCCTTTTCAAGTAATCGTTCAACGGTGTTTCTTTTGAGTGGGCCCTAACCCACAGGTCTTTTCCCAGGATCTTACCTGACTCTTCTAATCTTCCCGGAGCTATTCTCCAATTCTTTTCCAATTTTGACATAAGAATGAATTTTCATCAGTCATATGTCTTTCTCCAAAATCTTTCAAACTCTTTTCATCTTTGGCTCAACCTTTCCTCTTTTAATCCTTCCGGAGTTTCTCAACAATTTGGTGGTGTTTCTCCTCGTCATTCTCAGCATTTGAAGACCAAAGAAGAGTTTTTCCTCCAAATCCTTACCCATTCTTCCAAAGATTCATAGTTCTAGCTTCATGCCATCCTCATAATTGTTTTTGACTGTGAGAATTCTTTTCACCCATCCGGAGCAATTCAGGAGTCTTTTCAGTTTGATTCTTCCGAGGCCATCATGTCATAATTATTCATTCAAGTTTTCAGCTCTCGTTCTCCAAATCTTACCGGTGCATCATTCAATATTCTCTAATCAGCTCACGATCCATTCGTTCATTTGTATCTAAATACCCTCAAGCATCTTCGTTCATTTGCTAATTCTTCCCGGTGTTTCCTTATCTTTTCTTCTTTCATTCTCTATTCTTACAGTGGTTCGTTCAAGAGTTCTCTTCCATCGTTATTATGGTATCATTTCATTCGTTCGTTCTAATCCTACCGATGGTTCGTTGAAGACCTTCTCAAGTTTGCGCGACATCTCTCTTAATCCTTTCTACAAGAATAAGTAGTATGCCAAATCCTTTGCTTGTCATCAATTTAAATTGGTGAAGGATAAACATAATGTAATTCTTATTATTGTTTCATCGATTAAGTTCAATTCCTTATTCCGGAGGTTCATCAAAATTCTTGATTTCAATTGTTTCATCTTGTCTTCCTCGGAGTTCCAAGCTCTCGCAATTATATCACCACGGAGATCCATCTAGTCATTGCAAGGCTTCAACCTTGTTCTTTTCATCCTTCATTTCATTTGATCATTCTTTATTACCGGATTTCTTCATGGAGTTTCTTCATGGTGGTTCATCAAGGATTTAATTCATGCTCTAAGCGTTCGTCAAGATTCTTCTTGGAGGAGCTCAAGCATTCTTCATCTCGCATTCCGAAGTGCAATTCTTTCTACCTTATCTTTTGAGATGGTGTTATGTCCTTCTTGACAATTTCCATTCATGTTCCATGATTCACATGTTGTCAAGAATGAGATATTTTAAATCCACCAATCACTTCGTTGGAGTTATCTTGGGTTATATTTCACCTAAAGCTTTCCCTAAGGATTGTTGCTATTTATGGTGCTTGTAAATGACCCAAGTTCTTCGTTTGTTCTCCCGGTGAAATAAGTTTCTCGTCTCCTTGTTGATATCAATCCAATCTATTGAGTCCGTTAGTGGCATAATTTCGCATCAAGTTCGAGATGTTTTTCCATAAGCCCACTACAAGCTTAGTCGTTTCATTGTTGGTTTTCCAACAACTCCGTTCTAGCATTTGTAGCAAACGTGCTCTCTCAAATCTTGTTTCCCTCCGTTCATTTCTTTCTAGCCTTTCTTTCTTCCGGAGGCATTGTGATGTTGTTCTCTTCACTCATCATCTCGAATTGTGAGGACTCTGTTCTCTTCGTGCTTATCCATTAACCGGAGTGTGGTGTTCTGTTTTCAAGTTCTCCCCATCTTATCAAGTTTATCCTCTCTTTTCAACCGGAGTGCTGTTTGGAATCATTCTTACCCCTTGTGTCATTCTTATAATTGTTTTTGAGGCAGTATGTTGTTGATCTCATCAAGTATCCTCTCATCTTGTCAAGTTCATGATTCTAATTCCTTCCATTTTCAGTAGGAGTGCTGCCCGAATTATATCATTCTGATTCCTTCTCTATCTTGTTTTAACCGGAGTGGTTTCAATGTCTATCTTGTCACTTAAGCTCTTCTTTCTCGCTGTATTCCTTGTTCCTTGTCCAACGGAGTGTTTTCAATCTCGTTCACCTTCATTGTATTCTTTCTTTCAATTTGTCCAACCTCTCAAGGTTCGTGGTATCACTCGTTTGTCGAAGAAGCAACTTTGTTTTACCTCTTCCTCTTCCGTTTCTCTCCGGTGCCATCCTAGATCTCGGGACGAGATCCTCTCGTAGTGGTGGAGTGTTGTAACGCCCCGAGACCGATGTGCCAATTGTCCTCCCGTTATTCGCTGTTGTTGATTTGTCTTTTGCTTGCGTGTCGCATCTTGCCATGTCATCATCTGCATTTCATATCATGTCATCATGTGCATCGCATTCGCATACGTGTTCGTCTTATGCATCCGAGCATTTTCCCCGTTGTCCGTTTTGCAATCCGGCGCTCCTACGTCCTCCGGCGTCCCCTTTTACCTATTTTCGTGTGCGGGTATTAAACTTTCTCGGAATGGACCGAGGCTTGACATGTGGCCTTGGTATAGCACCGGTAGACCGCCTGTCAAGTTTCGGGTCAATCAGAGGTCGTTTGATACTCCAACGGTTAACCGGGTAACCGTAAAGGCCTCTTTGGTGTGCAGCCCAACACCCCCTTGAAAGTGGCCCAAAACCCATCTAAGTCATCTCCATATTCTCGGTCGTTCGATCACGATCGTGTGGGCGAAAACCGCACTCCATTTGGAGCTTCCTAGCCCCATCTACCTATAAATATGTGCTCCCCTCGGATTTTCGCGCAGATGAAACCCTAACCCACTCCCCTCGCGCCGCCGGACATGTCCATCCCGCGCCGGACATGTCCAACCTCCACGTCGCCCCGACCAATCGCGCGCCGACACCTCAGCACCGCCGCCTCCACACCCAACCACCGCGCGCCACGTGGCCTCGACCACCGCACCGCGCCGCCAGGCCCATCGCCGGCCCGCCCCCGGGCCTGACCGGCCCACGCCGCCGCCGTCCGCCGCCCGCGGCCGCCGCCTCCGCCGCCGCCTTGCGCCGCCTTCGCTGCCCGCTCGCCGCCGCCGCCGTGCCCCGCGGCCGCCCGCCTCCGCCGCCGCCGCGGTGCCCCGCTCCGCCGCCCGCCGGCGCCGCCCTTGCGCCGCCCCGCCGCCATGCCCGCGCGCTCCTCCGCCGCCATGCCCGCGCGCCGCCGCCGCGCGCGACCTCGACGCCCGGCGCCGTCCCGGCGCGGCCCCGCCGCCCGGGCCCTCCTCGTCACCGGCGTCTGCCTGATCCGGTGCTCCCCCTCACCGGTGGCCTTCCCCCGCATCTCCAGGCGCCTCCCCGAGCCCTCCGGCGGCCTCTCTCCGTCGACTCCGGCGAGCCCGGATCCAGATCTGAAAACAAGGTTGACCCCGGATTTCGTCTAAGTCCCGAATATTTTGCATTATGTTGCCATCTTCATCGCTTCATATCTCCGTGTGTACTGCTCCGTTTTAGGCGTATAGCGTAAAAAATTGTTCGTCCCAATGAGTAAATCACTTCATCTCATTGCGCCATTTTCATTTGAGCTCATCTTGATGCCCAAAATACTGTTAGCAGAGGGCTATGTGATGTTAGTTTCAGATCTGTTTCAGAACATGCACTTTTGTCATTTTTGCCATGATTCATGTGTGCATCCTATGAAGTTGAGTCCTACATGTGTTTTGTAATATGCCATGCCACCTTTCCAGAGATTTATGCCATGTATTTTTGTGATCTATGTGGTGACTAGCACAAGCATGCAAACTAGACTACTTATTGTTGCTGATTTTAGAGACTTAGTATTTACACTAAGTCATGTGCTGTTGTTATTTTTATGCATTGTGTTCATGGTGTTTCGGAGAGATCTATGCCTCTTTTGAGAATGATCATTAAGAGTGTTTTGAACATATGGATTTGCTCTATCCATTGATGCCTTTGTTTATAATTATGGAGTGCCATAGCTTGAGTCAATTGAGCCCTACTTTTGCTATAAAATGTTACTGGCAGATTGTTTACATGTTATTCGATTTTGCCAAGCTTGTTGTAGTTGATCATTGCATGCTATGATGTTGTTCTTGCCATGTATAGCTTCTATGCATGTCTTCTTGATGGATGTATGCTTAGTTTATCATGCAATGCTCTGTAGTGAGTGCATCGAGCTCGTGAACATGCCTACTTGTTATCTGTTTTTGACATGTCCAGTTTTCTGCTAAGTCTGAAACCTGTAACGAAACTTGCTTAATTGATATGGGTGTTATTATATTTTCTGGTCCTTTTTGGCTTGTGGTCAGTAAGGGACTTTTGTTAAGTGCTTTGAGTAGATTCCTGTAATGCCTTGTTTTGGTATATTGTGTTCCTGTAGCATGTTGCTTCTTTGCTCTAAACATGTCATCCTGATGTTAATGTCTGGCATGTTGTTATTTTCACTAAGTCTGTGAACCTGTTAACTTTTGCACTTTTGCCATGCTTGTTTTAACCTATTGTGGTGTGATTTAGCCGTAGCTCAGTGTTCATATTTTGTCAAGCGTCTTGATTAGATTACTGTCATATGCTTTGTTGATATGTTTGGGTGCAGTAGCTTAATTTCTTGTAGCATGCTAAGTAGCATCATGCTGTTAATGGCAGAATCTTGTCATTCTTGTTTTGCTTGTCATTTGCAAACCGTGCATCCGATTCCGGTGATCTTTATATCGATTTCAACCGAAATCACCTCACCTTTCCAGTGGGATACTTGGTTTGCCAAGATTATGCCTGGTTCATCTTTTTCCTTCCAAAGCATGCATATGCATTGCATACCACATCTCGCATATCATGCCATGTTTAAGTGGTGGTTGTTTACTTTGTTGTTTGCTTCTTTCCGGTGTTGCTTCTTCGGGTTAGTTCCGATAACGTTGCGATTGTGAGGTTCCGTTCCTCTACGTCCGTTTGTCTTCTTCATGGACTCGTTCTTCTTCCTTGCGGGGTCTCAGGCAAGATGATCATACCCTCGAAATCACTTCTATCTTTGCTTGCTAGATGCTCGCTCTTTTGCTATGCCTTTGCTGCGATACCTACCACTTGCTTATCATGCCTCCCATATTGTCAAACCAAGCCTCTAACCCACCTTGTCCTAGCAAACCGTTGTTTGGCTATGTTACCGCTTTGCTCAGCCCCTCTTATAGCGTTGTTAGTTGCAGGTGAAGATGAAGTTTGTTCCTTGTTGGAACATGGAGATGTTGTTCCTTGTTTGGAACATGTTTACTTGTTGGGATATCACAATATATCTTATTAAATTAATGCATCTATATACTTGGTAAAGGGTGGAAGGCTCGGCCTTATGCCTGGTGTTTTGTTCCACTCTTGCCGCCCTAGTTTCCGTCATATCGGTATTATGCTCCCGGATTTTGCGTCCCTAACGCGGTCGGGTGATTTATGGGACCCCCTTGACAGTTCGCTTTGAATAAGACTTTTCCAGCGAGGCCCAACCTTGGTTTTACCATTTGCCTCACCACCACCTACTTTTCCCTTGGGAGTCGCTCTCTCGAGGGTCATCTTTATTTAGCCCCCCCGGGCCAGTGCTTCTCTAAGTGCTGGTCCGAACCGAGCCGCCTGCGGGGCCCCCTCGGGGAAACTCGAGGCCTGGTTTTACTCGTAGCCTGTCTCATCCGGTGTTGCCCTGAGACCGAGATATGTGCAGCTCCTATCAGGATTGTCGGCGCATCGGGCAATCTTGCTGGACTTGTTTTATTATTGTAGAAATGTCTTGTAGCCGGGATTCCGAGACTGATCGGGTCTTCCCGGGGAGAAGGATTATCCTTTGTTGATTTCGAGAGCTTATAATGGGCTAAGTTGGGACACCCCTGCAGGGTTTGAACTTTCGAAAGCCGTGCCCGCGGTTATGTGGCAGATGGGAATTTGTTAATGTCCGGTTGTAGAAAACCCGAAGTTGACCTTAATTAAAATACACCAACCGCGTGTGTAACCGTGATGGTCTCTTCTCGGCGGGGTCCGGGAAGTGAACACGGTTGTTGGAGTTATGTTTGACGTAAGTAGTTCAGGATCACTTCTTGATCATAGTTCATCGACCGTGCTTTTGCCTTCTCTTCTCGCTCTCTTTTGCGTATGTTAGCCACCATATATGCTAGTCGCTTGCTGCAGCTCCACCTCATACCTTTACCCTACCTATAAGCTTAAATAGTCTTGATCTCGCGGGTGTGAGATTGCTGAGTCCCCGTGACTCACAGATACTTCCAAAACCAGTTTGCAGGTGCCGATGAAACCGTGCAGGTGCCGCACACGAGCTCAAGGAGGAGCTTGATGAAGATCTTGTTCATTGTGTTGTTCCGTTTCAGTCGATCAGTAGTGGAGCCCAGTTGGGGTCGATCGGGGACCTTTGTCGCTTTTGGGGTTTCTTCTTTTATTTTGGCTCCGTAGTCGGGCCCTGATTGTACTTGGTTGATGTAATGCTTTACTCATGTATTGTGTGAAGTGGCGATTGTAAGCCAACTATGTATCTCTTTCGCTTATGTATTACATTGGTTGTGTGAAGATTACCTCACTTGCGACATTGCTTTCAATGCGGTTATGCCTCTAAGTCGTGCTTCGACACGTGGGAGATATAGCCGCATCGAGGGCATTACAGTCCCCGTCGGCCTCCCCACGCTTCCCCGAGCCTGCTACCACTGACCCTACGCGCCCCTCCCCGTGAGCTTCACCCCTTCTCCTTCCCCTGTTCTCGTGCACGCAAGCCTACAGCCGCGCACGCGCCCACGGCCGCGCGCATCTGGGTCCCTACCTGTTGCTCCCCGCGCTTCCCCTGTACTTGCTGCTGCTGTTTCCCCTGCGCGCGCGCCTACTGCTTTGGCCGCACCCCCGCACAGCTCGCGCAAGCCCCGCTCGCGCGCCTCCTCCCGCGTCCATCGTCGACGCTCGCCGTAGCTCTGCCCCGCGCACCCACTGGAGCTCCGCTCCGGCGCCGCCTGCCGCATCCGGCCGTCCCTGCTTGACGCTTCCCCGACGCGGCTCTGGCCACTGCTCGCAGCCTTCCACCACTCGCCGTTTCCCCCATGCTTCGCCGCCCGCGTGTGCCGGGCCGCGGCCGTTCGCCCGGCGCCCTGCGTCCGTTCCCCTTCGCGCTGCCCGTCGTCCCGCCTCCGCCGCAGCTGCCGCCTCCGCGCGCGCACGTCCTCCTTCCCAGAGCTCGCGCACGTCGCTCGGGGCCGCACCGCCGGCGGCCACCCCCGCCGCGCCCGTCTTGCCAAACGCCGGCGCCCGCAGCACCCTGTCGGCGGGCTGGCGCTTGTCGCCTGGCTGCGCCCGATGCCCATGGCCCGTTTGCCCGATAAGGCCTCCGTGCCACTGACCAGTGGGGTCCATCGCCCAGAACGTTTAATAAAAAAAACTAAGTAAAAATAAAAATAGTAATTCATTAATTAATTTAATTAATTAACTTAATTAATTATAATTAGATTAGCCTAATTAACTAGTTCACCTAATTAAGTGTGATTAATTAACTATCAGGGAATGACATGCGGGACCCACACGTCAGTTGACCCATTCAACGCCCCGTTGACTGCTGGCGTCATGCTGACGTCAGCATGCACTATTCTGGATAACGTTGCTTTTAAAATAAATAATTAATTAATTAAAATCAGAAAATGATTTAAATCTTTAGAAAATCATATCTTTTAATCCGTAACTCGGATGAAAATACTTTCTACATGAAAGTTGCTCAGAACGACGAGACGAACCCGGATACGCTGCCCGTTCTTCCGCCACACATTCCTAACATATCAAACTCGTAACTTTTCTCCCTCCGGCTCCTCTGCCCGAAAACACGGAACCCCGGGGATACCTCCCCGGATGTTTTCCCCCTTCACCGGTATCATCCCATACTGTGTTAGGGCACCTCTAACATCGTTACTTGTCATGTCATGCATCACTATGCATCTGCTTGCTTAAATATTTATTGTTTCTCCCCCCTCTTCTCTCGATAGACGCCGAGACCGACGCTGCTGCTGCCCCGTTCGACTACGGAGTTGACGATCCCTCTCTCTTGCCAAAGCAACCAGGCAAGCCCCCCCCCCTTGATCACCAGATATCGCCTACTCTCCTCTATACTGCTTGCATTAGAGTAGTGTAGCATGTTACTGCTTTCGTTATTCCTATCCTGATGCATAGCCTGTCTTTGATACTACTGTTGATACCTTTACCTGCTCTCCTACATGCTTAGTTTAGGATGCTAGTTTACCATCAGTGGCCCTACATTCTTGTCCGTCTGCTGTGCTATACTATCGGGCCGTGATCACTTGGGAGGTGATCACGGGTATATACTATACTTTATACAGGATACATGTGGTGACCAAAGATGGGTCGGCTCGTAGGAGTACCCCGCGAGTGGATCTTTGAGGCGGAGCGACAGGGCAGGTTACGACCACCTAGGAGAGAGGTGGGCCTGGCCCTGTCGGCGTTCGCGGATACTTAACACGCTTAACGAGATCTGAGTATTTGATCTGAGTCTGGCTACTGGCCTATACGCACTAACCAACTACGCGGGAAAGATATGGGCACTCGGCGTCGTGGTATCAGTCGAAGCCTTCGTGACGTCAGCGACTGAGTGGCGCGCGCCGCATTGGATCGTAAGCTCGCACTTGTATTAAGGGGGCTAGATCTGCTTCCGGCCGCGTACGCAACGTGCAGGTGTGCTCAGGGCGATGGGCCCAGACCCCTGCGCGCATAGGTTTAGACCGGCATGCTGACCGCTCTGTTGTGCCTAGGTGGGGCTGCGACGTGTTGATCTTCCGCGGCCGGGCATGATCCAGGAAAGTGTGTCCGGCCAAATGGGATCAAGCGTGTTGGGTTATGTGGTGCACCCCTGCAGGGAAGTTAATCTATTCGAATAGTCGTGTCCCTCGGTAAAAGGATGACCCGGAGTTGTACCTTGACCTTATGACAACTAGAACCGGATACTTAATAAAACACACCCTTCCAAGTGCCAGATACAACCCGGTGATTGCTCTCCAACAGGGCATCGAGGAGGGGATCGTCGGGTAGGATTATGCTATGTGATGCTACTTGGAGGACTTCAGTCGACTCTCTTCCATATGCTGCAAGACGGAGGCTGCCAGAAGCGTAGTCTTCGACAGGATTAGCTATCCCCCTCTTATTCTGGCATTCTGCAGTTCAGTCCACTTATATGGCCCTTTACACATATATCCATGCATATGTAGTGTAGCTCCTTGCTTGCGAGTACTTTGGATGAGTACTCACGGTTGCCTTTCTCCCCTTTTTCCCCCTTTCCCTTCTACCCGGTTGCCGCAACCAGATGGTGGAGCCCAGGATCCAGACGCCACCGTCGACGACGACTCCTACTACGCCGGAGGTGCCTACTACTACGTGCAGCCGGCTGACGACGACCAGGAGTAGTTAGGAGGATCCCAGGCAGGAGGCCTGCGCCTCGTTCGATCTGTATCCCCGTTTGTGCTAGCCTTCTTAAGGAAAACTTGTTTAACTTATGTCTGTACTCAGATATTGTTGCTTCCGCTGACTCGTCTATGATCGAGCACTTGTATTCGAGCCCTCGAGGCCCCTGGCTTGTATTATGATGCTTGTATGACTTATTTTATTTGTAGAGTTGTGTTGTGATATCTTCCCGTGAGTCCCGAATCTTGATCGTACACATTTGCGTGCATGATTAGTGTACGATTGAATCGGGGGCGTCACAGCATCCTAGGCTTTTATTTAATCACGTGTAAAATCTAGTCAACCGCGGTCACACCTATAAGGGCATCTCCAAGGCGCACCCATAAACCTCCCGCAACCGTCTGGACTGTGTTGTCCGGACCGCGGAAACCATTCAACGCGGTCCTGTATCGGTCCGCAGGGCGGTTGGGACGCGATTTCTCCTGCAAAACGAAGACAAAAGTGGTGAGGTTTGCGGAAGTCCGAACATGCGAAACGTACGGATCCGACACCCAAGCCCAAACCCTTTCCGGACCCCCGCGACTCCATCCTCCCCATTTTCTCTCCTTCCTTCTTTCTCTCTTGCCGTCGCCGTCGCTCCACCACCCCGGGCACCACGCCACACCCCTGCTGGAAATCTGCGTCTCCGGCGATAAAACAGGGCTCCCCACCACTTCACCTCCTTCTCCATTCAACCCCCTAGCCTCCGACCGCCCCGCTAGGTACCATCCTCTACCATGCCCATCAATTGTTCGATGAATCGCGGGAGCTGGAAAAAGTTGTCCCTTGTTGCTTGTAGCAGTGGATTCCAATTTGGAGTACATATACGAGCAATATGTTGAGTCCTCCGGATCATCGGATGAGCAGGAGCACTTCGATGAGACGGCGATGATGCAAGCGGTCCTTGAAGACGCAGAGCGTGCGGACGAGCATGTTCTCAATTTTAAGGGCTTGATCAAGGGTCATTGAGTGCTCAATCACAACAGAGCGCGCGAGCATTTGACACTGATGGCCGACTACTTTGCCTCCGATGCACTCTTCGTTGACCATTTCCGCCGGTGTTTTCGGATGCGCAAGACCGTCTTCGGTCATTTGTACCATGGCGTCCGGCCCTATGATGACTACTTCATCCTAAAAAAAGGTGTCGTGGGAACAACTGGCTTCTCTTGCTACCAGAAGCGCATGGCCGCACTCTGGATACATGCATATGGCACGTCTGCTGATTCGTGGGACGAGTATCAAAGGATGTCTGAGAGCACATGGAGAGATGCCATGGTCAGGTTTGCAACTACCGTGGTCGAGGTGTTCGGACCTCAGTACCTGAGAGAACCAACTGCGGCAGACAACGTGAGGCTCCTAACAATCTCAGAAGCAAGAGGGTGGCCAGGTTTGCTTGGATCTCTTGACTGCATACATTGGAAATGGAAGAACTGCCCGAAACCTTTACAAGGGCAATACTAAGGTCATGTTAAGAAGCCCACCATCATTTTTGAAGCAGTTGCATTACAGGATACTTGGCAATGGTGACATTCCACATCACAAAATTGTTGGAGGCATTGCTAGAAGTTTGTTCATACTTCTTTTCTTCACGGTGAAAACCCAATATCATGTTGGATCTGGCAACAACGATGATTGTGCGTCCTTTTCTTCTTGGAGGTGTCGAGCTGAAGTACTTTTCCCCCAATGTGGGTGTTGTCATAGGTGGTGGTTGGTGTTGATGGTTGTTGATTCATGCTTGAGTTCTCTTCTACAAGATCTTTGAGGTTGCATTTTTTATTTTTGTGTGTGTCGATATTAATTGTATGCACCATAGTCGTATAGAGGCCCGGTATTGAGTAGTGCCTCGCGGTTCTTAGTGATATTATGAGTTAATAAAATTCAGCTTTTGTAAAAAAAGAGAGATAACCCAACAATGATTTCTGTTTAAAAATCAAGCTATTGCTTGTGGCATTCCTACAGTCAAAGTATCATTGCCAACTCCGATCTAACAACTAAAAGCTTTGGGCTCGTGCGTCTTGCACGAGGCCGATCAGAGATTTCACGCCTCCGGTCGGCGCCGCCACAGACCGACTTCGTCTTATGTGGTCTTTAGAGTCATGGAGGCATGGTGGATCTCAGTCCTTGCTGTCGGGAGCGCTCCTGCTCCGTTTTTAGCTTTTTTCTATGTTAGTTTAGGGTTTGTGTCCCACTCAGGTAGAAGAGATGGTGACGGCTCTTTCGAGTTGAAATAAGGTTGTCCCCGCCCAGCCCCCATTCTGGAGGTGCGTCTAGCGCCATTATAGGGCGTGTAGAGGTGTGCCTTCGAGGGGTCTGCGGGATTTGATCGGCGTTTGTTTTTGGTGGATCCACTTGGATCTGGTCGTCGTCCGTTTGTGTTCGTGTGTCTTTAGTTTAGATGCTTTCGTTCTACATTTCTCTTCATCGGCGATGACTTCACGACTGTCTAGTACAATAAAGCTTACTTTGCTCCGTGAGGGATGGGCGATGACGGTTGCACACCTTCAACTTGGTTCAGTGCTTGTCATCGTTTTTAGGTAATCCATGAATCTGGATGTAATTTTTACCGTTATTGTTCTTCACTTCACTGCCTTGAAAGATGATGAATATATCGAAAGTTTCTGAGAAAAAGTATTTTTGCCAACGTCTAGAAAACACGAAATCATTATGCCCATGTAGCTACCATGTTGTAATAATCATGAAGAGCAGCCATTATGAGCCGACGATTAGTCGGCAGGTGCTCTCCAACTCCAAGACTACTACGCCATCAGTATCACTAGCTGCGCAGGTGCATTCCTCGCTCGAGAGGCAGATCTGGAGAGGAGGAAACGTGTTTCCAGCCTGCCGGCCGGCCGTACAACACAATACTCTATCCGTATCCATAATAAGTGCCGTACTTTTAAATTAAAGTTGAACTAATCTTAGTTTGAAGCTACGACATCTATTTTGAATCGAAAAAGGTATGTATTTGCAATTTTGCCAGGTGTTGGGATAAGCAACGGCTACCACGCCCAACTACCTCGGAAGATGTCTATGAGCTATAGGTGTGTTTTGTTTTAACCTAAGTTTTTTTTTTTTTTTGCCTTACCAAATAGTAGTACAAGACAATATTTTGGTCAAGATTTTGCTAGCCACCATTAGCAAGAAAATTGAACTAGAGCGAGAAAACGAGCATTGACAATGCCAAAAAATGGCCATGATACAACCCAAACTAGGAGTGGCCTTGCGCTGTTTACCCACAGCTGATAGAAAAAGGTGCCTGGTCAGAATTCGACTTTTTCGTATAAAGAAGCTGGCCATGAAATCCAGCCGAAACAAAGCCCTAACCTATCGTCGCATGGTTCACATCCAAAGCTCAAAAAGCGAACCTGGTCTAGCCGAACCAGTAAAAAGAAGATGTCATCATGGGCCTCACGCATGGCGTCCGATCCCATCACCGCGACGCCTGCATGCATGCATGCATGTGGTAACTTTTGCTCAAGCTCGCCTGAGAAGAGTCGATTCCGCCGTGCAGCTTCTAACCTAACCTATATCCGTAGCCCTGACCGAATTCGTGCTCAGCGAGGCCTCGTTCGTACGCCACCACCGATCCGCCGGCCGGGAGCGAATCGTCGGTAGTGGATTCGCTTTACGGCCAGGGCACAACCCCGCAAGTACACATGTCCCCTTAGACTAGCCACAATCGAGAGTAACATACACTAGTAACATACACGTATCCCTAGACTATGTTATTATCTTTATAGTGGGTAGTAACATAAGTGTGGTAACATGCAGAGCTTCATTTATTATGCTATAGACTCATATTGCATTGGGACATGTGATGTTACAGTAACTAGCTAAGTTACTACTACTACCTCTTTCCTCATTAACTCATTGCCACATAAGCAAAATTGCTGAGTTGGACTCGATGTTACTACTGAAGTTACTCCCACTGTGGCTAGTCTTAGCTTCGGCCGGTTGCGCCGCCAGCGCGAGCTAGCGGCGGACAAAGTTACTGTTCTGACCCTTAGTGCAAAGAAAATCCCGATTTGACCTCGTTAGCAAAAAAATTTCGTTTCTGACCTTTTTTGGTGACGCCAAGGTCCCTGGCGTCTGGGTTGCGAAGCAGACGCCAGGGTCCCTGGCGTCTGGCCCTGGCCCGCACTGACCGCCTGCACTTTGACCTGCTGACGTGGCAAAGGGGCCAGACGCCAGGGACCCTGGCGTCTGGCCCTGGTAAGTGGATCCACTCTAAGACTTGTCTCACTTTAGCAACAACATCCTCATAGCTAGGGCTTGTATCAAAAACCAATGGTTCCTCACCCGTGTCGGCATTGTTACTCAAGAATGCCTCCTTGTCCATGTAATGAACATTAACAAGTCTCTCCATCTAAAAATAACATGAATGCATTTAAGACTTCAATGAGAATTGATGTGTTTATCCAAATACATCTAATTATATCCAAATCATATCAAGACTAAATTATTGGTGATGTTCACTAAAGTATCATTAATTAACACACACTAAGCAAAGTTAACCCTAATCACTACCTAACCCCAATCTTTCTACTCAACAAGCATATATTCCAACTACACACCATGCATAGCACTATATTATCAAAGTTAACCAAGCCATTCACACTAACATAAGGGAGAAAACATAAACTAGGGTTCCACCAACATGTATAAAATGCAACCAAAATAACAAGATTTGACAAAAAATAATTGGATGATTTGAGGGAGATTATCACAAGCAACAAAGTGATGGAAAGATCCACCTAAGGAAAGCACCTTTTGGGGAGGATTTGAGGGGGGAGCTTGAGGGGTGAGAGAGAGTGGGGGGCAGCAGCTCTTCTTCAAGCTCGGGCTGGATTGAGGAAAGTGTGTGGGGTGGGTCCCACACACTTTCCCCAAGGGTTATTCTGTTATCAGGGCCAGACGCCAGGTCCCTGGCGTCTGGACCCTTTGCCACGTCAGCAAGTCAACGGGCAGGCGGTCAGTGCGGGCCAAGGGCCAGACGCTAGGGACCCTGGCGTCTGCTTCGCAACCCAGACGCCAGGGACTTTGGTGTCACCATAAAAGATCAGTAACGAATTTTTTTTTCAAACGAGGTCAAAACAAGATTTACTTAGCACAAAGGGTCAGAACAGTAATTTTATCCGCTAGCGGCAGATCCCGCTGCGCCGCGGGACGGCGACGCACGGCCGACGGACGGGCCGTTGATGCTGACTCCTCCCGTCGTCGCCGCGAAATCATGGCCGCGGCCTGGCGCCTGTCGGTGCCGCGTCCAGCCAGCGGGCCTTGTGCCGTCCGCACGCTCGATCCAGCACGGCACGGGCTCTGGTGCGCGGCGCGGTCCCTGAAGCAAAGCCGTGCGTCTCGTGGAGTCGCGGTGATCACGTGGCGCGCCGGAAAAACATACGGCGCCGCGTCGACGCCGAGCGTGCGACGCTACGGCCTGCGGCATCGGCATGGTCCCTGTCCGTCCGCCGTGCGGCCCGCGGCGGAGGTGGTCCGTCCCACACTCTACGGCGGGCCTGCACATGGCGCTCGCTCACCCCGGAGTGCGGTCCACGGATCCAGGGGCCTGTTGTGTTGTGTTCCAGGAGAGCAATGGTGGAGGCTGTTTGTCGTTGGCGCCGCTGCGAGAGCCTCTGATCGCGACGTCCGCCCCTGGTAATGGTAGGTGGTAGGGGCCAAATCACCCCCAATCCCACGTTGTAGTAGAGTAATCCGCATGCCGTGTACTTGGGTTGTTTGAAACTAATTCTATTCTCTCTTATTTAATGGATGAGGCAAAGCTTTTGCCTCCATTTTAAAAAAAATTTGTCGTGCACAAATCTCAAGTGGTAGTAGATCGTACGTACTCCATGTATGGGCGTATACAATTAAATTGGATTTTGTGCACACGGAAGAGATGGTCTCTTCCACAAAAATGCTACACAAACGGGATAAATCAACAGGCTTTTACGGATCAGCTGATTTGTCCTTTTTTAATTGGGCTAATTAACCTTTCCTCCTAATTAATCGGCCCCCATTCTAACTGGTGGGGTTGGGTGCCAACTGCCAAGCCCCGTAAAGCCCCGTATTAGTCTGTTGATGTAGCAAAGCTCGTCTCTTCCAAGCTCCAACCCGAAAAATGATGGGCTTGCGACCTCGTGCCCGAGACAGGGTTAGCCGCGTAGCTCCTCTTTGCCAACGGCGCTGGCTACTGACTGACGGACCCTGTAAACTGCAGCGATTTCAGCCTGACCTGAACCGATAAGTTTGTCGCTGCTTGCTTGCGTGTGTTTGCCGAATTACTGGTCCACATCCACGGCTATTTTTATCATTTAGATAGCCTTTCTCAAAGGCGTCAAAGAGTCTAAATGCAGCAATGCACACTGATTACAGCAAGTACATCCACTAAAGCAGTCCTGAAAATGCCAGCGTTTCCGCTAGAGCCTTACTCTACTTAGCTAGCTTACTGATTGGAACTCTACTTAGTCTAGGTCCAGCCATCACCTCAAATTCCACGGACAAGCAAATACATGGCCACGAACTGATTCCCAAAAAAAAAAACTCCTAACGTTGGAGTGGAAGTTCAGTTCAGAATCCACTGTAACTTCACCGGAAATAAATTAAACTGACCCGGTCAGAATCAGGCAGTTATCATAGTCGAGTGCAAAACACTGCTGCTATTTTAGACTAGTTAGAGCATCTTCAACAGACGCCCCAAACGACGCGCGCGTGGTAAACCCACCTTTTAGCGCGCGCGGGGCGGTTTGCCGCGCTTCAGCGGCCGCGGGAAACAAGCGTGCGCCGGAACCGTTTGCGCGCGCGCGAAAAGGCGCCAGCTCGCAGCTCGCGCGCAAGATTTGGCGCCCCGCTTCGCGCGCCTATAAAGCTGCGCGCCGCTTCGCCACGCGCTTCTCCACATTTCCTCTTTCCCTCTTCATCTCCCTCTCTGCCACGCGCCGCTCCAGTGCCCCGTCACCGACGCGCCGCCATGCCGCCGCGCCGCCGAGGAGCGTCCGGCTACCGCGGCGTCCGCCTGCGCCCCAACGGCTGCTACACCGCGGAGATACGCTCCGGCGAATTTCGGCTCGGCCTCGGCACGTACGGGACGGCGCGCGAGGCCGCCCGCGCGTACGACGCGGCGGCGTGGCGCCTAGGCCGGCCGCGCGGCCAGATGAACTTTCAAGATGTGTACACGCTCCAGCAAGCGCTCAACCTCGCCCCTTTGCCTCGTCTGAACACGGCGGAAGACCGTGCGGAGCACGCCGAGCGGCAACGCCGCCTCCTCGTCGCCCAGGAGGACGAGCGCGTCATGGCGGAGTGGCGCCAGCGCCACCCAGAGGACGTCGCCTACGAGCAGTCCTACTGGGCAAGGCGCCGCGACGAGGACACGCGAAGGCGCCGCGAGACGCGGTTGGAAAGGCGTCAGCGGAAGGCGTTGGCGAATGCGCAGTCCGACATCGTTGCAGCATGTGGGCAGTCGTTCTTCGCGCCGAACGATGATCGGTGGCTGGACATCTGGCTAGACACCTCGGACGACACCGTAGTTTATCTATGCTTTCGAACTATCAATCTAGTTGCACCAATGTAAAATACCTTTGTATCGTTTTTTATTTATGTATCTATCTAGTTTTTCTTTTATCTATGCGTTCGAAAATTAAAAAAAATGTTGTGTGCGTGCTGCATTTTTTGCGCTCTGCTGGAGCGGCGCGCGCGCGTTGCATTTTAGCGCGGCTGCTGGAGCAGGCGCAGCGCGCCGCGCCAAACCAATCGATGGCCACGCTAAAGCTGTTTTTTGCGCGCGCCGTGTTGGGCGCAAGTTGAAGATGCATCTTAGCATGCCCACACCAGACCTAGGGAATAGAATAGTGATCTTAGCATAATTAACAAACACCCGCCAGGAGCCATTCCTACTACCAAGAATGATCTGCCAAGTCTTAACCTCCCTCTCGCCTTCTTCCCCTTGTCACTCATCACAGACACAAGGGAGCGGGCACGCCCACACACGCACGCACCGACGCCCGTACCTTTCAAGCTGTAACTAACGAGCCCGCGAAACAGCCGAGCCACGAAAATCCAAAGCGACGGTAGAGACCAGAGACCACCACACCGACCCCATGAACTGGCCATCTGATAGCGTCCAAATCACACCTGTAATGATCGGTGCAAGCGCTAGCTAGCCACTGGACCAGAGCATAGATAGAGACGCGAGGTCGCGATCGTACGCATGGCATCAACATTAAAATGGAACACTGTAAGTAAATATGCTCGGAGATCAACATTAAAAAGCCACTGTTGTGCAGAGTGGCGAGTTTTCCTGCCTTTCTGGTGAGATCCATGCATCATCTGCTCCGTGGGGAAGCTGATGATTCCGTTTCATGTGCATGCCTCAATCATGCAGAGCTGGCTGCACCATACACAGGGGCCCATGAGGTGTTCCATCCTATGTTATGTTGTGTCATTATTACTTCTCCCGTACCTCTCTCCTCCTGTCATTTTCCTCCCCTTAATCACTAATGTACTTGATTAATAACCAGTTGATGATGTGCTTACTTGCTTAAGTACCGGGCAAGGACCGGCGTGGCGCGCACTTTTAGTCTTTTACAGGTGGCCATTTGAACCGGGTGCCTGAAGAAGACATGGGCACCGGACATTCTCCATGACTTGAGACCTTCCCAAGCCTCCAAGCAAATGGCCCCAATCAGTGTGCGTGCATCCGCGCTAAGCAGGCAGACACCTTTTTGGCCGCTCATGTGGCCCAGTATGCGTTTGGTTAGGATAAAGCACTGCCGTGAGCCCATGATGACGTTGCTTTCCTGCAGCAGCTTTGACTGATACACATACAGGAGGACCGTGTGCCTTGATCCCAGCATTGTCACTCCGTGTTTGGCTTTACGACGGAAGAATGGACGCAGGAATGGGCTCCCTTCACATTAGCCCAAGTGAGCCCAGGCTCAGAGTGCATCGATGACTGATGCAGATTTATGTATCTCTCGTTACATTCTTCAAGATTTATGCAAGGGAGTTTGACTGCACTGCGGTGACCGATGGGACTGATATTAGAATTCTACCCTACTCGGCCCATTCATCGTACTGTTCCCTTGAAAAATATAGGGGAAAAAAGGAAACGGAGGCAGTTTAAAGATTCTGGTTTCAATGATTCCAATGCGACAGCATACGTCCATCGACCATCCAGTCCTGGATCCCACAGAAAGCTAGTGAAAGAATATTTATCTATCAGTGTACTATATTGATATAGTAATACTTGCATGTTTTCCGGTTGGCCTATTTTACGGATGTCCAGCGCATGCGTGCCACATTTCCTGCCATGAAGCAATGTCTTGTTGTCCCACCCAACCAATTGGACCAACTATTTCAGATTTATCAAGAGGACTTATAATTTCGGCACGTATCGTAAACACATTGGTCAACCTTCTTGGTTCTGCTTCTAGTAGGCATTGAGAACAAAAAGTTCAAATAAATGGTCAATATTTTTTACTACGAAAGAAGCACCAAGAGAATACAAACTCAGTGAGCACACAGCCGGACTTTGCATAGTTATGATGCATACAACGAACATCCAGAAAGGCACACATAAAAAAAACGCCAGCAAATAGAGATCGTAAGAAATTTTAGCCCTGAACTACAATCAATCATGAGGGCTTACCTAGAAAAAAAGACAGTAGAAAAGGAGAAAAGAAAATAGTACAAGACATCGCTTGTAAGCCAAAGCACAAACAAAATACTCGCACATCTCACCTTCCTCCTCCTCCTCCTACATGTGCATGGATCACAGCTCCGTACGCTATGTGCAGGAATAAAGGTGTTGATCATGTGCGTACAAGCGCAAATCTGGCAGCTAATCGACAAAGAAACATACAGATACACACGCAAACGCACGACGTCAAGCGTCAACTAAAATCTACAGACGTCTCTCTCATGCCGATAAGTTTTACTCCTGCTACATTTGACCGGTCCGCTAAGATAATCTCCGGCGCCGGCTTGCTCGCCGTCGATTGCCCTGGACCAAGATACCACTTCGAGACAGACAGGAGTGCGTAGTTTACGCCGAAATCATACGCCCCGGAGACGAAAGCTCTGAGCGTGGCTTGGTCCGTTCCCATTGGTTGTTTCTGAGGCCCCGTATACATGCATGCATGCATGCGAGACGCGGACGCAAATCCACGGGCTCGTGATCCCTGCAGCAAGGCAAGCGATAAAATGGCCATACGCTACGGGATAGCATTTCATGCTTGGCAAGAGCAGAGCAGCTGCCAAGAGACAGCAGGATTATCATCTACTAGCAGCGGACGCCTGCTGGCTAGTTCATGATGGTGGTATCTGGCTGCCACTCCGAATGCTGCATGCATGCTGCATGCATGTGGTGCTGAGTACGGGGTGCAGAGTACGGAGTACTCCCAAATACATGCTTCCATAATAGTCGGTAATAGCAGCTGATACCTTGATGCTGTCCTATTAGTTTCACTGCTGTTTAACATCTATGATCTATCTAGTCTAGTCCTGTTGGGCGTAGACGCGTAGTAGTATTATACTGCAGCCGTTGGGCCATAGGGAATGGCTTTGATGTTGAAACTGGTATAGATAAAAGAAACGAAAGGCTGAGTAGATCGATCCAGGATTCTCCCGGTCAGTCATGCATGGGCGAGCAAGCAAGATTAGCCGCCTGTTGGTGCAGTGAAGAGAGGAGGAGGCAGGCGGAAAGGGAAAGCATAAAGAACACCAAGACAGGAGCAGGTGGAGGTCACTCACCTTGACAGAATGTCACACATAAAATATGGACTGGTTTCTCTGTAGCAGGTGTCCTCAGGGGAATAAGATGGAACAGCAGCAGCGGCGGCAGTAGTGTAGCAAAGAATAATAGGCAGCAGCAGTGTCAATTTTCTGTTGGGAGTGGCCAGTGACGCTGGGAAAGCGAGGCTACTATCATGTTCCGTGTACCAACTCCATCCAGGTCCAGCACCCCCCTGTTTTGAAGCTCAGGGTTTTCCTTTCTTTCTCATCTTTTCTGGAGCAAGTGCAGGCTCGTGCCCTTCCCGATGGCCAGCTTCCAGCTGCAGCCCGTCCATCCGTCCATCCATTGAGCCGAATCATCTCGTTCGATCAATTCAGACGATGGGACTTTGATTTACTTTGATTCGCTGGTGCGTCAGGCGATGTTTGGATCGAGTTCGAACGTCTGCCGCGCCCCGCAGGCTGCGGCTGTACGAGCTTTTTTGTTCCGTTCGCTCTGGTCCTGCCCGTTCCTCTAGATTCGCGCTCGATGGCTTCGTACCACCTACTGTTCACAGGGAGTACATCACTTCGGAACCAAGTAATCACGGATTGGAAAATCTGGCTCCAAGGCGATTCTGAATCTGCTTTGGCTCCATGCGTGCATGCCCAAGGCGCGCTGATGCGTCATGTGTATGCGATGTGATTCAAGCTGTAATCATGTTCCGGGTCGACAAGGTTGCCTTTTTCGCTGTGGACGTAGCTATGCTTTGACCCAAACCATCACCTAGACCGGCTTTTTAGCTACCACACCTGGACATGGTGATGATAATCTCGTGCTGTTACTGTATTTCCGTAGGAAGAATCATGTCAAATGATCCTGTCATATGGGCCTGGACGTTCTCTGCGGTTTCTGAGGCGAACTTTTTGATCATCTTCGTTCGGACAACCCAACCCCCATCACCAAAGAGGCCCCCGTCCATGAGCCTCCAATCCACCCTAACAGACACTCTTCTTCACTTGAGAGAGGCCAGCTCCTATGGGTGCTGATATGCCTCGCCTTCAGTGAGACGAGAGTATGCTGAAGGCGAGCTCCATATTGGCCCGGCCCATCGTGCCGCTGGCCACAGGCAATATTATCAGGGGTTTTACGTTTTGTGTTTTATTTTTTTTCTTTAACTTTATTTATTTATATTTCCAGATATTATATGTTACAACGAACATTTTACACAAAAATTTCAAATAGTTAATAAGCATTTTAAAATGTGTAATGTGTATAAAAAATGTTTTTCATGTATACAGAGAAATACAACGTAAAATGTGTATAGAAAACATGTACACCATGTATTTATAACATGTTAATCCAAGAATTTGAAAGGAATGTTGAACAAGTGTTCGAAAAATGTTAAACTTGTATTTGAAAAATGTTAAAAGTGTATAGACAAAACTTGTATTTGAAAAATATTAAATGTGTATAGAAAAATGTTGATCATGTATTAAAAAATGTTAAACTCGTCGTTGAAAATAGTTAATCAAGTATTTGGAAAAATGTTGATCAAGTATTTGAAAAATGTAAATCAAGCATTTAAAAAATGTTAAATATGTATATAAAAAGGTTGACCATGTATTAAAAAATGATACTTTTTACCATGTATATAGAAATGTTAATCAAGCATTTGAAAATATGTAGAACAAGTATTAAAAAAATAAATCAAGCATTTATTTTTTTTAAATGTGTATATAAAAATGCTTACCAAAATGATAAAAAAACTTGATCATGTATATAAAAAAATTAATCAAGCATTTGAAAAAAATATTGAACAAGTATTTGAAAAATCTTAATCAAGCATCTAAAAATGTTAAATGTATTGAAAAAATCTTGACCATGTATTAGAAAAATGATGAAAAAAACTTGAGCATGTACACAAAAATGTTAATCAAGCATGTGAAAAAAATGTCTAACTAGTATTTGAAAAATGTTAATCAAGCATTGAAAATAATAATAAATGTGTATAGAAAAAATATTGATCATGTATTTAAAAATGGTAGACGTGTATTAGTCAAATGTATTGGATATATACAAAAAAATATGTAGAAAAATAGTGAAAATCCGAGGGAAAACAAAAGAAAGTATATGAAAACCAAAGAAACAAACCAAACCAAAGAAAATAAAGAAAAAGAAAAGAAAAGAAAAAGCTATTAAAAACCAAGAAAGAAACCAAGAAAACAAAGAAAAAAGAAAAAAAGAGAAGGAAAAGAAACCAATAAAAATGGAAAGAAATGAAGAAAAACCAAAGAGACAAAACAAAAGAACAAAAAAACGGAAAGCATGTGGAAACCCTGGTCGTTTTGTTCAATTAGGTCGCGCCCTAGTAGTCTAATACGAAATCGATGAGTATTTAAAGTAGGTCGCGCCCTAGTAGTCTAACACGAAATCGACGAGTATTTAGTGGCGAGCAGCACTGTGCTCTAAAGAGGATCGAATCCCGCTCAGTCCGTGAGCTCCCACGTACCCCCCCCCCCCACCCACACACACACATGCCCCGTTGCGTATAAGTGAGCAACCGGTTTTTCTTTTCTGTTTTTTTTACCTTTTTCACTTTCTTTTTTCTTTTTCATCTAGGTTTTAAATTTTAGTTTTTTTTCTTTTTCTATTTTTCCTTTGTTTCCTTTTTCTCTTCTTTGTTTTCCCTTTTTTTATCATTTTTGTGAACATTTTTTTGTTCACTGAATTCAAAAAATATTCATCTAATTCAAAAAATATTCATGAAATTCGAAATTTGTTCATTGTATTCAAAAAAATGTCATGAAATTTTATTGATCAACAACAAGGGGAATTCTGAAACTGGAGCAGGATGCAGCAAACAGAGAACAGTATGAGATGGAGCTGACTAATTTGGAGGTTGAAGAATTTGAGAAAGAAAATTAGGAAAAGAAGGAAGAAACTGAATGTGGGAAATATAATGAACCTACTGACTACAATGCAAGTCAGGAATCAACAGGAATCTTTGGAGAGAAGATGGCTGAGATACATGGGGTTGGCGTGATGAATAAAGTGAGGAAGATAAGGAATTTGAACTGAAAAGAAGCCTAAGAACAGGGAAAGGAGGACCAAAAAGTAGAGGAGATGGCCAAAATTAGGGTTGAAGAAAGAGACAATTATGGTAAGAACCCTGATCCAAATTGTGCTAACCCTTCTTTACTTCATGTTAGTTCTCTGGTTGGGATTGATTTAGGATGTTCTATTGATATGATTGACAAAAACTTAGGGACTAATAGGAAAATGGAGATAGCACGAAGAGAGATTTACTTTCAAGATATAGCTACTAAGGAGAGAGGGATGGGGGGAATGACTATGTGGAATACAAACACCATAACACACCAGTGCACATTGACACTGGAGATGTTAGCATTGAAGAGTTGTGTTCTGATATGGAACACTCTGATGCTGAGATGGAGGAGCAACAATATATGAAACTGAGAGCTATTTTCTCAGGAAGAAAAGGTGATAAAACCTGCTCCCAACACTAAGATGTGTGAAGCACTTTGTTGGAGTAGGTGTGTTGAGAACAAGAAGGAATAAGACATAAGTCTAAATTTTCTTCTGCAGAAAATAGATTATCTCAGGAAGTTAACTTCATTACAAAAACCTTAGATTCATGAAAAAATGAGAGGGGTTTTCTCGAATGTAAGGGGATTTCTGAAACCATTAAACAGAACTTTTCTAAAAATGAACTACACAACTTATGTGGTGGGAGGAATTATGATGGTGCTGGAATGCACCTAGAGGAATGCCTGGGGGGATCTTAATGGGAGTGAATAAAGACAGGTTCAATGTGGAACATATAGAAAAAGGGATGTATTTTCTTAGAATGCTACTTTATGATAAAAATGTCAAGATCTATTGGAATCTGATTACAGTCTATGGAGATGCTCAGCTGAAAGGGAAAGCTAGCTTCCTAGCTGAGCTGGCTAGATTATATCATGACAATCCCCTGCCTTGTTTGGTAGGGGGAGACTTCAATATTATTAGAAATGAGAAAGAAAAAAACAAACCTGCTCATAATGAGCAGTGGACTTTTATGTTCAGTGCAATTATTGAGCAAGCTGGGATGAGAGAATTGCCCCTAAATGGGAGACAATTTACTTAGGCTAAGAATTTGGCTGATCCTACCTATGAAAAAATAGATAGGGTGTTAATGTGTCCAGCTTGGGAAGAAAATTATCCATTGACTATGCTGCAAGCATGTGCTAGGGAAGTATCAGACCACACTCCATTGTTTCTAGACACTGGGGAAGGACAGGCTGATAAACACATTTTCAGATATGAAAATGCACGGGCTTTGAGAGATGGGTTTAAAGAATTGGTATATAAAACTTGGAATGAGAGATATAATGGATATATCTTAGAGAGGTGGCAGCTTAGATTGAGAAATTTGAGGAAGAGAACCAAAGGATGGAATAGAAATGTTAATGCATGGTATAAAAGAATTAAAAATTGACATTATTAAAGAGCTAGATGAGATTGATAGAAAATAGTTGAGCTTATGGGATTACCTGCTGCAGATAGAACAGAACAAAAAGAATTAAGAGATCAACTGAAAAGAGTAATGATTCAGGAAGAAATGAAGTGGCTTCAGAGATATGAAGATAGGGAAATTACAGATGGGGATGGTAACACCGGATATTACCATGCAAAGGTGAATGGGAGAAGGAGAAATAATAGAATTATTTCTTTAGAACAAGAAGGAATGGTGAAGGGGAGGAAAACTTAATGAAGTATATTACCAACTTTTATAAAAATTTGTTTGGACGCCCTGAAGAAAACCAGATCTCCATAAAAGATTTGGAGTTAAAAAATTAGTGAAGAAGAAAAGAAAATTTTAATGGCACCCTTTTCTCTCGATGAGATTAAGGAGGTGGTTTTTGGGATGAAGAAAAATGAGAGCCCTGGACCAGATGTGTTCCTGCTGATTTCTATCAGGAGTTTTGGGACTTGGTCAAATGGGACATTAAGGCTTTGGTGGAAGAATTTGCCAAGGGGAAAATTGATATCTCTAGACTTAACTATGGTATCATTACCCTAGTCCCAAAAACAACTAATGCCAAACAAATACAAAAGTTTAGACCAATATGCTTACTAAATGTAAGTTTTAAAATGATCACAAAAGTGTTGATTAAAAGGCTGACCCAATGTTTGTCTCCTGTCATCTCTAAGACTCAAACTGCCTTTATCAAAGGGAGGTACATAATGGAAGGGGTTGCGATTTTACATGAAGCTCTAAATACATTCCATAGGAAGCAAGATGCACTAATTTTTAAAGTGGATTTTGAGAAAGCATATAACAAAATTAAGTGGCCCTTTGTGATTCAGATGTTAAATCTCAAAGGTTTCCCTGATAGGTGGTGTGACTAGGTTATGGAAACAATGAGAGGAGGACATATGGAGGTGAAGGTCAAAGATGAAATTGGACCTTATTTTAGGATATAAAGGGCTTACATAGGGAGATGCAATGTCCCCCTTCTTATTTGACTTAGATGTTGATGCCTTGGATGTACTTATGAATAATGCACTGGAACATGATTTGGTCAAGGGAGTCCTGGGGGATGAAAATAATAAAGGGGTTAACATGCTGCAATATGAAGACGATACAATCATCCTAATCCAAGATGATATTGAAAGTGTTTAAAACCTTAACTTTATCCTGGGAGCCTTTGAACAAATGTCTGGATTCAAAATCAATTTACATAAAAGTGATCTGGTGCTCTTTGGGGAAGCCAAGCAAAAGCAAGACATATATCAGGAAATCCTTACTTGTAAAATGGGTATGATGCCTATAAAATATTTAGGGATGCCAGTATCTGACTCCAGAATTAGAAACACTCACTCAAAGCGTGTGATTGAAAAAATTGAGAAAAGATGTAGTTGTTGGCAAGGGAAATTGCTGGGCTCTATTGCAGGGAGAATTACTTTAGTTCAGGCTTGCCTCACAAATATACCCCTCTTTATGATGTCCTTTTATCCTATGCCTAAAGGGGTGATCAGGAAAGCTAATTTTTGTAGAGCTAGGTTGGTATGGCAAGAAGATGATAATATTAAAAAGTATCATTTAGTGAACTGGAAAACATGTTGTCTACCCAAAGAGGTAGGGGGCTTGGAGATCTTAAACCTGAAATTAATGAATATTTCCTTATTAGCTAAATGGTTCTGGAAAATGGAAACAGAAGAGGGCATGTAGCAAGAAATAATACATAGGAAATATGAGGGGAATTGTTGTCTTTCTAGGGCCACAAAAAAAAACTCGGGGACTCCCTGAAAGTGCAACTATCCCTAGGTGGTTTTGGTAATTCATAACAACATATAGCTCATTGAGCTAATGCTATTCCAAGATGATTATTTCAGGAAAGCTCAATGATTGGCATGGCATGGATGGTGAAAGTGGAACCCTCAAAATGCTAAGGACAAAGGATTGGCTCAAGCTCAAAAGCTCAAGACTCTTCATTTTACATTTTAGTGATCCAAGATCACATTGAGTCCATAGGAAAAGCCAATACTATCAAGGAGGGATGAGGTGTTGCTTAATGAGCCTTTTGCTTCATGTGCTTAGTGATATGCTCCAAAACCCTCAGCTACTTTCTCATATCCACTCTTGACCTAAACCCAAAGCCAAACTCGGACCTACCGATTCTTCCTATCCGGCGCCATCGAGTTTCATTTGTCATAGCCACTGCCAAACCCTAAGCAAATCGGTTCTACCGATAGGGATCTCGGTCTCACCGAGATGGGATTGCAATTTCTCTGTTTCCTTTTCGTAACTTTTCGGTCTCACCGAAAGAGCGGATCGGTCCCACCGAGATTGCAATGTAAACTCTCTGTTTCCTTTTTGTAACTTTTCGGTCTCACCGAAAGAGCAAATCGGTCCCACCGAGTTTACCTGACCAACTCTCTGGTTAGCTTATTACCAAATCGGTCTCACCGAGTTTGTGTAATCGGTCTCATCGAGATTACGTTATGCCCTAACCCTAACCATATCGGTCCTACCGAGTTGCATGTCAGTCCCACCGAAAATATCTAACGGTCACTAGGTTTACTATTTCGGTCCGACCGAGTTTGTTGATTCGGTCCCACCGAGATTGGTAAATTGTGTGTAACGGTTGGATTTTGTGTGGAGGCTATATATACCCCTCCACCTCCTCTTCATTCGTGGAGAGAGCCATCAGAACACATCTACACTTCCAACTCATATGTTCTGAGAGAGAACCACCTACTCATGTGTTGAGACCAAGATATTCCATTCCTACCATATGAATCTTGATCTCTAGCCTTCCCCAAGTTGCTTTCCACTCAAATCTTCTTTCCACCAAATCCAAATCCTGTGAGAGAGAGTTGAGTGTTGGGAAGACTATCATTTGAAGCACAAGAGCAAGGAGTTCATCATCAACACACCATTTGTTACTTCTTGGAGAGTGGTGTCTCCTAGATTGGCTAGGTGTCACTTGGGAGCCTCCGACAAGATTGTGGAGTTGAACCAAGGAGTTTGTAAGGGCAAGGAGATCGCCTACTTCTTGAAGATCTACCGCTAGTGAGGCAAGTCCTTCGTGGGCGATGGCCATGGTGGGATAGACAAGGTTGCTTCTTCGTGGACCCTTCGTGGGTGGAGCCCTCCGTGGACTCGCGCAACCGTTACCCTTCGTGGGTTGAAGTCTCCATCAACGTGGATGTAGGATAGCACCACCTATCTGAACCACGGGAAAAACATCCGTGTCTCCAATTGCGTTTGAATTCTCCAAACCCTTCCCTTTACATTCTTGCAAGTTGCATGCTTTACTTTCCGCTGCCTATATACTCTTTGCATGCTTGCTTAAATTGTGTGATGATTGCTTGACTTGTCCTAAAGTAGCTAAAATCTGCCAAGAACTAAAGTTGGGAAAAGGTTAAGTTTTTATTTGGTCAAGTAGTCTAATCACCCCCCCCCCCTCTAGACATACTTTCGATCCTACAAGTGGTATCAGAGCTTTGGTCTCCATTTGCTTTGATTTCCATAGCTTTTGGTGGTCATAGCCTTGGTTTCACAACCTAGGAGAGTATGACGTCTAGCGAGGGAAATTATCACCGTAGAGGTCCTTACTTTGATGGTACTAATTTTGCTAGTTGGAAGCATAAAATGAAAATGCATATTCTTGGACATAACCCCGCCGTTTGGGCTATTGTGTGTGTTGGTTTGCAAGGTGACTTCTTTGATGGGAAAGAACCAAACCGTGAAGCTACCGCGGATGAGTTGAAGATGTTGCAATACAACGCTCAAGCTTGTGATATTCTCTTCAACGGACTGTGCCCCGAAGAATTCAACAAAATCAGCCGTCTTGAGAATGCAAAGGAAATTTGGGATACTTTGATTGATATGCACGAAGGTACCGACTCCGTCAAGGAATCCAAATTGGATGTGCTTTAGAGTCAACTTGACAAGTTCAAAATGAAGGATGGTGAAGTCGTCGCTGAAATGTACTCTAGGCTTGCTCTCATCACAAACGAGATTGCCGGCTTAGGGAGTGAAGAGATGACCGATAGATTCATCATCAAGAAAATCCTAAGAGCCTTGGATGGAAAATATGATATTGTGTGCACATTGATCCAAATGATGCCCAATTACAAAGATCTCAAGCCAACGGAGGTCATTGGAAGAATTGTTGCTCATGAGATGTCACTCAAGGATAAAGAGGAACTTAACAACAAATCAAGTGGTGCTTACAAAGCCTCATCTGAAGCCCCCACATCATCAAGTGAGAAACAAACCTTCAATGAAGAATTGAGCTTAATGGTGAAGAACTTCAACAAGTTCTTCAAGAGTAGAAGCAAAGATAGAAGCTCCAAGTCAAGGTCCTACAATGACAAAACATCTTCTAGTCGAGAGCGAAACTGCTACAATTGTGGAAGACCCGGACACTACTCCAATGAGTGTACGGCTCCCTACAAAAGAAGAGAAGATTCTCCAAAAAGAAGAAGCAAAAGAGAAGAATCACCATCAAGAGAGAGAGAAGGAGTAGAGATGATCGTTATGAACGAAGACACTCAAGGAGAAGCAAGGATTCGGAAAGAAAGGAAAAATCATCAAGGAGCTACACAAAGCGAAGACATCAAGATCATGTTGGTGAATGGGTATCCGGCTCCGACTCCGACAATCACTCCGAGAGAAGTTATCACTCCGATTCTGAATATACTCAAGATGAAGGTGCTGCCGGTCTAGCACTTGTGTCAACCAACTCCTACGACATATTTGACTCACCAAATGAAGGAATTGGAGGATGCTTCATGGCCAAAGGTCCTAAGGTAACACATCCTGAGTATGTCGATTTCAATAGTGATGAAGATGACTTGTTAGGTGATGATGATTTACTTGTTGACAACTCTAGTGATGAATACTATGATGAAACGCCAATTAATCATGCTAATCAAAATAAAACGAATGACAATGATAAGGAGAAGATTGAGGCTCTAACTAAAGAACTAAACACTCTTAAGTTAGCTCATGAAACTATCTTCGAAGATCATCGAGAACTTTTAAGAGCTCATGAGAAGTTACGCTTTGAAAATCTCAATCTTGAGCAAAAGCATGAGTTTTTAAAGGCAATCAATGATGATCTCCGCAAGAAAAGTTCTTCTTACATTGCCAAGCGTTTACTCTTATCCACCTATATGCCTCAAGTCAAGTCTAGTAACAAGAACAAGAAAGATTCGTCCTCTAGTAGTAACAATGATCATGTTAAATCCAATATTGTTGCTTCTAGTAGTTCTCTTGATTCCACTAATGATTCTCTTAGCCAAGTTACACTTGAGCAAGAAAATAGCTTATTGAAGGGAATTATAGAGAAAGGAGTGTACAAAAGCCTTGCCGGAAGTAAGCAATTCGAGGAAATTGTACGCAAGCAAGGAAGGCACCGGAAGAATCAAGGTGTTGGTTTTGAATGAAAGTTCAATGCCAATGGAGTTGAGTGGGAAGAAGATCAATACCCCAAGACAAAGTTTGTTCCACAACAAGAGAAGTATGATCCTACTTCTTTCAAAGGGACACAAACTCAAGATGATCTTCCACCACAAGACTACAAGCAAAAAGGCAAGGACAAGCTTCAAGAGGAAATTGATGCATTTGAAGAAGCTCCTAAGACCTTAGTCAAGTGGATTCCCAAGACTACTTCAAGTTCCACTTCATCAAGTACGACTACAACTCCAAGGATTCCCATCAAGATGGTGTGGATCCAAAAGAAGAAGAACTAGAGAGTTCTTGAGTGTGACTCCGCCAACATACTTCACTCTTATCATTTTGGCAAGAACAAGTGCAATCAACTTCCACATCTTGCACTAGTTCAAGGAGTCACAAACCCTCTTGTTGGTAAGTCAAGGGACAAGGTAACCTAAAAGTTTTCATGGACATCATCTTGTGTGTGCATCATTCTATGTCTATGGATATCCTTGTTTGTTCCTTGTGGGACTAACCCATGTAGGTATTGAAAGTGCAATTCACTCAAATGGATAGCTCCAAGTGATCTACATCAACATTGAGCATCCACATCTTCAACATCTACATGAAGTCATCATCGACGAAACCCAAAGTTAGTTCATCCCTCTTAGGGGGGATATCACATCTAGGGGGAGCTTTACTCTAAGACTTGGGCTAAAGCAACTCTAATGATGTGAACACAACAATGCTTTATGTAAAAGTGGTAACCCCACTTGTGCTTAAACGATGAGTATGACCTATGATCAAATGTTCTCATTTGACTCCTAAGTCAATATACTCATATATAGATGACCTAGTCATCGCCAATTGCTTGATAGATGCTAGAATTGGTTGTGCATGCTCTGTCACATATTTCAATAGCCATTTTATTGTGTGAGCATGTTGGTTGCATATTTTACTCATTCGAGGACATCCACTTGTTGTTTTGATTGTTTGGTTTTATTTTCTTTTGCCAAGTGGATGGACAAGAATGCCTAAGAACCTTCTCTAGCCATCTATGCTTTTCTCGTCTCAAACTCTATTCATGCTACATCACAAAATTTGATCAAGTCAGATTCGAACCACTCTGTGTGAGGAGCACTCGGAGTCCCCGATTCGTCATAGACTTAAAACTTCCAAAACTTCTTTGTGATTCTCGGTCTGACCGATACCCTACTTCCGGTCCTACCGAGATCATTAAGTCGATCTATGTTTTCGATCTCGGTGCAACCGATTTGAACCATTCGGTCACACCGAGTTGCAATAACTGTATACAGTTTTGCATCTCGGTGCCACTGAGTTGTTCCACTCGGTCACACCGACAGGGTCGGGCTATATATAGACACGGGCAAAAATTTGGAAATTTCTCCGAACCCCTTCGCCCGCGCGTTAGCTCGCTCTGCCTACGTGGTCTCCGAATCTTCTCCTCGCCGCCAGCCGCCTCCAGTCGCTGGTCTCCATCGCCGTCAACGGAATTCAACCCCGCCATTGCCGCCGTAGCGAGTCTCCGCTGAACTAGGGTATGGACTCGATCTTTGTGCTATTCCCCAATCTGATTCCTAGCACATTGTGATCATATTGATTCTAGCCACGTTTGAAACACTCCAATCCAGTCAATGCGATTCGTAGAATAGGTTTGATTTGAAATTTTAGGGTTAGGTTTCCGCCGAAACCATCTCGGACCCACCGAGTTGAAAAACTCGGCCCCACTGATTTGGCTCATGCCATTGCATAAGTGAGACTCAGTCTAACCGGGAATTACTAATCGGTGTGACCGATTTTGGAACTTTGTGAAACCCTAGCAGTCTCGGTGCCACCGAACTGTGACTCGGTCTGACCGAGTTCACTAGTTTAGGTTCCAAAAACTGCTTCGGTATCACCGAGTATAAAAATCGGTAGATCCGAAATGATTTCTGTGGGAAACTAAAACTAAGATTTTGAATCATTCTTTTGCAAAAATCTCTGCATTTTGTGATGCTCATCTACTCTACCTCATCTATAAACTATTCATAGGGTCAGCAGTCAGCTTGTTCATCATGTCAGATCAGAGTGACAGCCAGAATGTGTCAGAACAGCAAGTGCACATGAGTGAGGGCACTAGTCCCTCCAGTTCTTCAGATGAAGGCAGCAGGAGCACCCCTAGTAACTTGCCAAAAGCTGCCACCAGACAAAGGAAGAAGAGAACCTCAGAATCAGAGGATGAGGACTATGTGGCAGAAGAGGAAGCCACTTCCAAGAGAGTCGTGCTCAAGAAGGAATATGGCCCAGCACAAAGCACAAAGCCAGGGATGAAAATCAAAAGGTCAGCAGGTAGGCAGCCTATGCCAAAGGCCAGAGCTTCAACTCAGATTCCTGAAAAGCCTGCACCCAAAGGGCCAGTTGCTGCTGAAGGGAAGAAGGAAAGGAAAAGGGGCAGATGGTGCAAGAAAGTTGATCCAATGGCTGAGTTTGAACAGCATTCTTCTGAAGAAGAAGATGAAGAAGAAGAGGTTGCTGCACCAGCACCTAAGATGCCAAAGCTGATGGGTGATGCTATAAGATCAGAGGCTACTGCGTCCAAGTCCAAGGAAGCACCCAAGGCTGCATCAAAGGCCAAGACAGCTCCAAAAAGGAATACAAGGAGCAGACCAATTGCTGAGAAGAACAAGGCCCCAGTGCCTGACACTGCAGAAGAAGAAGAAGGACAAGTTCTCAGGAAGTTAAAGCCCAAGATCCCAGACCACAATGATGCTCATCCTGTGGTTGAGGACATGAAGATCAGAAGAGACTCAGGGCTGAGAAAGTGGAGAGCAGAAGATCCATATGCTACCAGAAGAAGAACTGCTGTTGACTACAGGTTCCACACAAAGGAACAACAGGACTTCTATGAGACAGTTTTGCTTGATAAGAAGCCCATTGTTTGTGACATGAGATGGGTTGATTGGGAGTACATCAAGGACAATGAAGAGCACTATCCTGGAGTGCAAGACAGCTTCAAGGCTTGTGGAGTAGCTGACTTTGTTGGGCAGAAGCTCACAAAGTGGAATGAAGAGCTGATCATGCAGTTCTACTCCACAGCACACTTCTATCCAGATGGAAGGATTGTGTGGATGTCAGAAGGAACAAGGTATCAATCAACAATTGCTGAGTGGGCACAACTCATCAATGCCCCAGAGGATCATGAGGATGACTTAGACATATATGCCAAGAAGAAGATGGACCACAACTCTATGTCCAACATGTACAAGGAGATCCCAAACAAGGCACTTGATACTTTCAAGTTTGGGTCAGTACATTATCTTCTGTCAGGGTTGCCAACTATCAATTGGATTCTGAGGCACACTCTGTTGCCCAAGTCAGGTGATCACAAGATGATCAGAGGCCATGCAACCAACTTGCTTCATATCTTTGATGTGCCACAAAAATTCAAAGTCATGAGCCTCATGGTAGAAACAATCAAGAGAATAGCAGCAGATCAGAAGAGGAGCTGTGGATATGCCCCTCAGATCCAAGAGTTGATTAACTCCAAGATGGGCACAGGCATATACTTATTGGACAAGGAACACCTGCCCATCCATCCAGATTTTGAAGATAATCAGGTTGTCATGAACAAGGATGAACCATCATCAGCTCATGCTCAAGCACAAAAGGAGAAGGCAAGGAAGGAGAAAGCTGCCAAGATGCCAACTCAAGAGGAGGCATCTAAGTACTTGTTGAAAACCAAGCAAGAGCAGCTTAGTTACTTGATTGCATCCACACTGAGGATTGAGAAAGGACTGGCCACCCTCACTCAGAATCAGGAGAGCTTAGAGAGAATCGTAGAACAAAAGTTCTATGACTTGGATGTCAAAGTAACAGAGATTCAGTCTGCAGTGGAGCAACTTCAAGATGACATGCAGGAGAGGAAAGGGAAGACTACAACTGATGCATTTGCCAGAGTGCCACGAGCTCAGAGGTCGACTGCAGTGCCAGTTCCTGACACCAGAGCTACCACCTCAGCTCCAGCCACAGCACCAGCCCAGCCAGCTCCAGCATCCACTTCAGCTCCAGCTCCAACCACTTCTATAGAAGCCTTCGTCCTTGGAGTGATCCAGACTCCACCACCACCGGAAGATCAAGCCTGAGAGTCGATCTAGCACTATGCATTTTCTAGGAACTTTTTGGTAACTTGTTTCCAAAGGGGGAGAAAAATGTATAGATCACAGGCTTCGAGAGAGAGTGTTGCTTTTATTCTCTCTTGCTTTATTTGGTGGTTTTTCAAACTTTGTTTGCTTTTGGTTGAGATACTACGATATGCTTGTGAGACATTGATGATCATGTGTTTGATCATAAGCTACACTTATGCATGCTTGATATTATCCTATCTATCTTATGTGATCATTCACTTTTCTTGGTGATGAGTGCATGTATTTAATTCTTATCATTTTGAGCGCTCCACCAAGATGTATGTGACATGGAAGAGTAACCCATGATTTTAACTCTTTGTGCATTTGCAGTCCAAAGCAAATTTTAAATATGCACAAATTTAGGGGGAGCTCTTACTTATCACATACTTCTCATAGCGATGATACATTTCATTCTTATTATCATTTGTCGAAGCTTTGATCTATATGTTATCATCAATTACCAAAAGGGGGGAGATTGAAAGTGCAACTATCCCTAGGTGGTTTTGGTAATTCATAACAACATATAGCTCATTGAGCTAATGCTATTCCAAGATGATTATTTCAGGAAAGCTCAATGATTGGCATGGCATGGATGGTGAAAGTGGAACCCTCAAAATGCTAAGAACAAAGGATTGGCTCAAGCTCAAAAGCTCAAGACTCTTCATTTTACATTTTAGTGATCCAAGATCACATTGAGTCCATAGGAAAAGTCAATACTATCAAGGAGGGATGAGGTGTTGCTTAATGAGCCTTTTGCTTCATGTGCTTAATGATATGCTCCAAAACCCTTAGCTACTTTCTCATATCCACTCTTGACATAAACCCAAAGCCAAACTCGGACCTACCGATTCTTCCTATCCGGCGCCACCGAGTTTCATTTGTCATAGCCACTGCCAAACCCTAAGCAAATCGGTTCTACCGATAGGGATCTCGGTCTCACCGAGATGGGATTGCAATTTCTCTGTTTCCTTTTCGTAACTTTTCGGTCTCACCGAAAGAGCGGATCGGTCCCACCGAGATTGCAATGTAAACTCTCTGTTTCCTTTTTGTAACTTTTCGGTCTCACCGAAAGAGCAAATCGGTCCCACCGAGTTTACCTGACCAACTCTCTGGTTAGCTTATTACCAAATCGGTCTCACCGAGTTTGTGTAATCGGTCTCACCGATATTACGTTATGCCCTAACCCTAACCATATCGGTCCTACCGAGTTGCATGTCAGTCCCACCGAAAATCTCTAACGGTCACTAGGTTTACTATTTCGGTCCGACCGAGTTTGTTGATTCGGTCCCACCGAGATTGGTAAATTGTGTGTAACGGTTGGATTTTGTGTGGAGGCTATATATACCCCTCCACCTCCTCTTCATTCGTGGAGAGAGCCATCAGAACACATCTACACTTCCAACTCATATGTTCTGAGAGAGAACCACCTACTCATGTGTTGAGACCAAGATATTCCATTCCTACCATATGAATCTTGATCTCTAGCCTTCCCCAAGTTGCTTTCCACTCAAATCTTCTTTCCACCAAATCCAAATCCTGTGAGAGAGAGTTGAGTGTTGGGGAGACTATCATTTGAAGCACAAGAGCAAGGAGTTCATCATCAACACACCATTTGTTACTTATTGGAGAGTGGTGTCTCCTAGATTGGCTAGGTGTCACTTGGGGGCCTCCGACAAGATTGTGGAGTTGAACCAAGCAGTTTGTAAGGGCAAGGAGATCGCCTACTTCGTGAAGATCTACCGCTAGTGAGGCAAGTCCTTCGTGGGCGATGGCCATGGTGGGATAGACAAGGTTGCTTCTTCGTGGACCCTTCGTGGGTGGAGCCCTCCGTGGACTCGCGCAACCGTTACCCTTCGTGGGTTGAAGTCTCCATCAGCGTGGATGTAGGATAGCACCACCTATCTGAACCACGGGAAAAACATCCGTGGCTCCAATTGCGTTTGAATTCTCCAAACCCTTCCCTTTACATTCTTGCAAGTTGCATGCTTTACTTTCCGCTGCCTATATACTCTTTGCATGCTTGCTTAAATTGTGTGATGATTGCTTGACTTGTCCTAAAGTAGCTAAAATCTGCCAAGAACTAAAATTGGGAAAAGGTTAAGTTTTTTTTTGGTCAAGTAGTCTAATCACCCCCCCTCTAGACATACTTTCGATCCTACACTCCCAGTTTTGGTCCAGTTTGATGGATGTTAAAGAGCTTTTCTATATATTTGCTACAAATAAGCTGGGAGATGGGGAAAATACTAGGTTTTGGGAAGATATATGGGTAGATGATAAAACACTGAAAGAAGCTTATCCCAGATTATATGACCTATATTTTGACCACAACATAACAGTGGCATAAGCCACTCAGAAAGGATGGCAGGGGCTTAGGTTCAGAAGAACATTGTATGGGGATACTTTGGGGCTATGGAATAGTCTTAAGAGTAGATGTGAGGAAATTAAAATGGGAGAGGGGAGAGATAAGATAATCTAGACCCTTACTGCTGACAATTTTTTTCTGTCAAATCCTTATATGGAAGGTTGGTGGCTGTTGATCTCAACTTCCTGCAAAAATTCTTGTGGAAAGTTAAGGTCCCAGCTATAATTAAGGTCTTCATGTGGCTAGTCAACAGGAAGAGCATACTTACTAGAGACTCCCTCCTAAAGAAAGGATGGAAAGGAGAAAAGAATTGTGTGTTTTGTGGAGACGATGAATCGACAGATCACTTATTTTTTACATGTTCGTCTGCATCTGTGATTTGGAGCTTGGTTAAATGCTCATTTGGGTTGGAAAAAACTCCTGCATCAGTTCAGAAATGCTTGGGGCGGTGGTTGGATAAATTTAGGAAAAATGGTAAGAAACTGGTTCTACTAGGGATTTCTGCCTTATTTTGGGATGTGTGGAAATGTAGAAATGGAATAATCTTTGATAATAAGAGAATTACTGATCCTATGACTCTCATCTATGATGTCCATTTATCCTATGCCTAAAGGGGTGATCAGGAAAGCTGATTTTTGCAGAGCTAGGTTGGTATGGCAAGAAGATGATAATATTAAAAAGTATCATTTAGTGAACTGGAAAACATGTTGTCTACCCAAAGAGGTAGGGGGCTTGGAGATCTTAAACCTGAAATTAATGAATATTTCCTTATTAGCTAAATGGTTCTGGAAAATGGAAACAGAAGAAGGCATGTGGCAAGAAATAATACATAGGAAATATGAGGGGAATTGTTGTCTTTCTAGGGCCACAAAAAAATCCTGGGGACTCCCAGTTTTGGTCCAGTTTGATGGATGTTAAAGAGCTTTTCTATAGATTTGCTACAAATAAGCTGGGAGATGGGGAAAATACTAGGTTTTGGGAAGATATATGGGTAGATGATAAAACACTGAAAGAAGCTTATCCCAGATTATATGACCTATATTTTGACCACAACATAACAGTGGCATAAGCCACTCAGAAAGGATGGCAGGGGCTTAGGTTCAGAAGAACATTGTATGGGGATACTTTGGGGCTATGGAATAGTCTTAAGAGTAGATGTGAGGAAATTAAAATGGGAGAGGGGAGAGATAAGATAATCTAGACCCTTACTGCTGACAATTTTTTTTCTGTCAAATCCTTATATGGAAGGTTGGTGGCTGTTGATCTCAACTTCCTGCAAAAATTCTTGTGGAAAGTTAAGGTCCCAGCTATAATTAAGGTCTTCATGTGGCTAGTCAACATGAAGAGCATACTTACTAGAGACTCCCTCCTAAAGAAAGGATGGAAAGGAGAAAAGAATTTTGTGTTTTGTGGAAAAGATGAATCGACAGATCACTTATTTTTTACATGTTCGGCTGCATCTGTGATTTGGAGCTTGGCTAAATGCTCATTTGTGTTGGAAAAACCTCCTGCATCAGTTCAGAAATGCTTGGGGCGGTGGTTGGTTAAATTTAGGAAAAATGATAAGAAACTGGTTCTAATAGGGATTTCTGCCTTATTTTGGGATGTGTGGAAATGTAGAAATGGAATAATCTTTGATAATAAGAGAATTACTGATCCTATGACTCTGATCTATGATGTCCTTTTATCCTATGCCTAAAGGGGTGATCAGGAAAGCTGATTTTTGCAGAGCTAGGTTGGTATGGCAAGAAGATGATAATATTAAAAAGTATCATTTAGTGAACTGGAAAACATGCTGTCTACCCAAAGAGGTAGGGGGCTTGGAGATCTAAAACCTGAAATTAATGAATATTTCCTTATTAGCTAAATGGTTCTGGAAAATGGAAACAGAAGAAGGCATGTGGCAAGAAATAATACATAGGAAATATGGGGGGAATTGTTGTCTTTCTAGGGCCACAAAAAAAACCTGGGGACTCCCAGTTTTGGTCCAGTTTGATGGATGTCAAAGAGCTTTTCTATAGATTTGCTAAAAATAAGCTGGGAGATGGGGAAAATACTAGGTTTTGGGAAGATATATGGGTAGATGATAAAACACTGAAAGAAGCTTATCCCAGATTATATGACCTATATTTTGACCACAACATAACAGTGGCATAAGCCACTCAGAAAGGATGGCAGGGGCTTAGGTTCAGAAGAACATTGTATGGGGATACTTTGGGGCTATGGAATAATCTTAAGAGTAGATGTGAGGAAATTGAAATGGGAGAGGGGAGAGATAAAATAATCTAGACCCTTACTGCTGACAATTTTTTTTCTGTCAAATCCTTATATGGAAGGTTGGTGGCTGTTGATCTCAACTTCCTGCAAAAATTCTTGTTGAAAGTTAAGGTCCCAGCTATAATTAAGGTCTTCATGTGGCTAGTCAACAGGAAGAGCATACTTACTAGAGACTCCCTCCTAAAGAAAGGATGGAAAGGAGAAAAGAATTTTGTGTTTTGTGGAAAAGATGAATCGACAAATCACTTATTTTTTACATGTTCGGCTGCATCTGTGATTTGGAGCTTGGCTAAATGCTCATTTGTGTTGGAAAAAACTCCTACATCAGTTCAGAAATGCTTGGGGCGGTGGTTGGATAAATTTAGGAAAAATGATAAGAAACTGGTTCTAATAGGGATTTTTGCCTTATTTTGGGATGTGTGGAAATGTAGAAATGGAATAATCTTTGATAATAAGAGAATTACTGATCCTATGACTCTGATCAAACTAATGAGCCATTGGATGATGGATTGGTCAATTTTGCAGATAAAGGAGCAGCAAAAAAGGGTGCTGGAGCTGGGAGGAAAACTACTAGAACTAGATGATGCCCCGCGCGTTGCTGCGGGAATTGGTTGCAATATATTTCAATGAGATTTGATTGTGTGGAATATAAATTTTTAGATTAAGAACACATGCCAAAATCAAAAATACATACGACTTATTATATTTGATAAAATATTTATTGAATATAAGCTGAACAATAGAATGATAGTTATTTTCCCATGCATGATTGCATGTGGTGGTGGGTCTTTATGATGCATGGTTGCATGTTAATGTGGGCCTTATCCCATTCATAGTTGTATGATGATGTGGCATGCTTGCATGTTAAGATAAATAGGTTAGTGGGGATCAATCTCTTAGGTATATAAGATGAGTAGCAAGTGAGGTCTATGCAACTTCGCTGGGGTGGAGAATCAACGTGGCGCGACTGGAAGGATGAGCAAAAAGCTTCCCGTGCTGTAGCTGATAGTCTTCGTTTGGTTATCTGCTTTCTAGTGGGTTATCTTTTGGAGTTTGATGTTCTTAGAATGGGTGAATGTAATATAAAGACTATGATGTGGTAGTTGTTCGTCGACTCGCTTAGCTCTAAACATTTCCCATATGTAGCGGGACTGGGGGAGGTCCGTCGCTCTCTTTAGTTCTGTAGTTCTTGAATGCTATGATTTTCTTTAATGAAAATCGGAAGGAGAGAGCCCTTCTTTTATCAAAACAAAAAAAGTATTCAAAATTTGTTTACCATAATTTTAAAAATGTTCATCAAATTCAGAAAATGTACAAAACGAAAAAAAAACAAGAATATAGGGGGCGCCGGACAACCAAGCCCCCGCCGCCAAAGAGCCCCCCGTCCATGGGCCTCCAATCCACCCTGCAAAACTCAACTCGTAGCGCATGGGTCTTAAACTGAACCCAGCTTATTTGCCAAAAAAGCATGATCTCATTAAAAAAAAACAGAACACCACCTTCAGTCATTAAATGAACAGCATATCTACTACCACTCTCAGGAGTACTGTGTATCACAATCTGGAGATGATGCATAGGACGACGCCATTGTTCGGGCAAAATAATTAGTCTATTGTCAATATATGTCTTCTGAACACAACAAAGCTAAAGCCAAGGGCGGTATGAACTTGGCAGTTGCCACCATCACAGAATGTACAGGTTCACTTTCATGACTCAAGGTTCTCGTATGAACAGCTACACCCTCAAAGCAGCAAACACGAAATCTTCTCGCGCATTGCTGCCACAGAAACGACGACACTGTCATAGAAGATCGAAGGGCTGTTAACCAAATCCAGGAGGCGCATCAAATCCAGGAGGCACATCAGGATCCTCATCATCGGCGTCCCCCAAGCTACCAGCGCCCACTAGCTCACCACCATTTGGTTTCACTTGGGTATGATTCTGCCCATCATCACATGGCTGCTCCTGCTTTACTACCATGTTGCTGCGCTGAAGGTCACTCAAACCAAACCCTGGTGGTTCCTCTGGATCATCATCTTCCACCTGGACAGTAACAGGGGCTGATGCCTTTGCTGGCGAAACTTGCTCTCCTTTGCCATTTCTCTTCAGCTTCTTGGGAGAAGGCCCTGTGTCCTGTTGTTGTTCAGGGTTCATTATCCTATCGAAGACAGCTTCCACACTTCCTCGGATATCAGTTTCACCTGACTGGATGACACTCCACACTTCGTCTGATATTTGACCCATTATTTTGCTCCTGATATGGAAATGCAACATAATAACAGATGAGTTACTGATATCTCTGGCGCATAGTATTAACAACTCCCAGTATTTGAAGGAGTAAGGAAAAAAACACTAAACCCAGAGATAGTGGCTCAGCTTACCCTACGTCTTGAAAAATCGCATCAGAGAGTTCTTTTAGCTTTAACTTTTCAGAGCCATCTTCACTTAGTACCATTGACTGCTTCACTTCTGTGATTATGTTGTTGCGCAGCACCTCCTGAAAAAAATGACTTGCCATTAACTTATAGAATTGCACAGCATTAAGATCTTATCTGGTGCACACCGATGTGCTTATTAGTCCAGAGTCCGGACAGCACCGGGAAAGAATACTAATGTGGCATAAGGACTGCCACTAAGGTGATGCATGACATGTGTTAAAATGCATATAAAAGGTTAAAAGTGGCATGTGTGTAAATGATTCCAAAGAATACACCTGTGGTATAGTTGAAATATGTCAACATTGAATAACTTACATAGTAAAAACAGATAGAACACTGCTATAGAACCAACACTTTTTGGACGACATGCATACAACGTTTCCCATCCAGCTATTTTAACTTTTGTTCCTAGAGCATCTGACGGTGCAGAGCATTTATCAGATGCATGTCGTGTGCACCATTCTGAAACAGACAAAATATATCACAGATCCAGGAAACCTCTATCAGTACATTTTAGATATGCTCATTAAAATCAGTATCCAGGACAGGGCAAGAGTGGACCCCACTGGAACACAATTGCAATGAAGTTGAGCATCTGGAAATCAGCTTAGCTGCATGACTGACTTATAGATACACAACAAATACCAGTTTATTGACTATCAGTCGCCACATTTATGTGTCAAAAGATGACTTAGATAATAATTACACAATGTCACCAGAACTTCGTAATGAAGTAAACTACTCCCTCCGTTCCTAAATATTTGTCTTTTTAGAGATTTCAAATGGACTACCACATACGGATGTATATAGACATATTTTAGAGTGTAGATTCACTCATTTTGCTCCGTATGTAGTCACTTGTTGAAATCTCGAGAAAGACAAATATTTAGGAACGGAGGGAGTAGTAATGATGCTATCAGTTATTACTCACAAAACTTGACGTCGGTTACCCCTCAAAACTAGACTAATCAATGAAATTAATATCAACTATTCCTCAAAACAGGATTGATCAATGAAATTGATATCAACTATTCCATAAAACAAGATTGATTGATGAAATTTAAGTGCTATGTTAGTGTCTACTGCTTTTGATGATCCTGCATGTCAGATGAGCATATCAAGACTATCAATGACAATGTTGGGTGAAGTTTTATTGTCTATCTCCAAATGGGGTGGTACCAGACCAGTAACAAGCTACATCTAGATAATAAAGCTTACCAAATATTCAATGCGCTGGTTCTAGCTTTAAACCTACTTATTATCATTCATTTCCATATCGGCATTTCAGCCCAGTTTTGAATCATCATTGGAACGTGAATCCAGCAATCAGCAACTACCTTCTATATGTTAAGGTAAGTTACCAAATTTGTAATCCAGCAATCCTGCATCGTACACCATCTGCACAAGCAGTGGGGCCTAATGTTCCCATAGTCCTAATACGGCAATAGCATCGGTCTCTCACAGGGAATTAGATAAGGTATATGTGATTGTATTTGTGCGCAGAATTTTCACATGATAATACCTCGAGCAGCGTTACTTGATCATATGTATCCATTTCTTTTTTCTTTTTTTGCAATATTATACATCCCAAATTTGCGCCAGATTCCAACATCTGTGTCGAATTCCAAGTGTTATTTGACGTGTCCAATCATTTCCTTTTCTTATTTTTGGCAATATTATACATCCCAAATTTGCACCAGATTCCAACATCTGTGTCGAATTCCAAGTGTTATTTGCCGTGTCCAACAAAAAACGTAAAATCGGACACCTGAATCCAAGTTGGATTTGGACACCCGTGTCCATGTCCGAGTCTAAAATTACGTAGATTAGAGGCTGATATTTTCCAAAGTTCAAAAAAGCGGTAGGCATTAATTATGCATTTGGGCACCTACTTGCGCTTTTCTAGCTTAGCCAAAATTAGGCGCAATTAGGCGTTAGTACTGTGCATGAAGAAATAAGCTAGATGGGCTGGCCCATTAAACCACAGGCCCATCTTCATATCCTCCTACTTAAGCTCTCGTCTGGCGCAGTCGATACGAAACTTAGGTTTCCTCCTCACGCCGCCTCCCCCCCGCCGCCGCCCCCCCTCCCACCCCTCGTCCTCTGTGACTTGCTACACGAGGCTGACTCTCTCCCTCTTCCTTTGTCCCTTGCCGGAGAAGCTTGATCCCTCACCGGAGAAGCTCGATTTGTCGTCGGGGTAGTTGAATCCCTCGTCGGCGAGGATGAATCCTCGCAGAGGAGGTCGAATCTCGCCTTAGAAACGTGATTCCTCGCCGGAGAGGCTGATTTCTGCCGGAGTACCTCGTCGGCTGCTTTTTTGAGTGCCTAGGGCTAAAGCGAGGCGCTATGCCAACGCCCAGCGCTTAAGCACGCCTAGGCGAGCGCCTAATAGCACTTTTTTGAACAGTGATATTTTCTTGGATTGCATGGATTTTGGAAGAAGTTCCTATGTGAGATGCCATATTAGTTCCTCTCTTTCCCTCTGCACACAGGATGGAATCTTCCTTCAAACCCAACACAACCGAGATTGGGTTATGGTGCAAGTTACCTTTGTATGTGTGTGTTTTCTCCTTAAAAACTTGTACTAGTTATCCCTACCACCAATGCTGCAACTAACGTTAAAGATCAGGCGACACAAATAGAAAAATCCATGGTTGATGCCCATCAACCAAACCAAACCAGTGCAGTACAGAACGAACACTACTCTTTAGACACTCGCATCTATTCCAAATATATACAGTAAGTGTTAAGGAATCGGGCGATAGTGCTCCACAGGAGATTTCCATATCAAATACAATGCTTCCAATACCAAGACAGTCCTGGAAAAGATGAGCACCCGAAACCTAGCAAACACACAATCGATTCAATTCTCATGTATGGTTCAATTAAAAGCGGCCCTTAGGGGCAAATTCTACTACGGTGCCACAACTCATGAATAAAACCAATGCAGAACAAGTTCTAGTCTTTTGGCCATGCCCCACGCATTCGGATATCAGATCTACTACTAAAACCATAAAAGGCAACCCATTTGGACACGAAGGAGTAACAGCGGCGCAATTGTACAAATACCAAGGTACAGGTAAAAGGATTTGGGGGAGATGGGGCGGTTTGGGGGGTGCTCACGTTGTCCTTGACCTTGCGGACGATGGCGCGGCGGAGGGCGTCGAAATCTCCGTCATCCTTGAGGCGCCCCACCACCTCCGCAGCAGTCGGCTGCCGCCGCCTGCCGAAGCTGCCGAGGTCGGCCATGGGGACGGGGAGAGAGGGGCGGTGGCTCCAAACCTCTAACCCTAGAGAGAGCAAACTCTGACTTTTAGAAAGATCGGAATTCCAAGGAGAACTTCTTCAGGGGGCTGCCGGAGGCGGTGATGCACGCCGGTGGAGTGGTGGCGCTAGGTTTAGGTCGTCGCCGTATAGCTGTGAGGAGGAGAGGACGGAGTAGCTGAGCCAAACGGTAAGGGCATGTACAACTTGCATGTAATTTAGAGATGCCAATAAAAGCATATTTATAATGAATGGCACGGAGTAGCATAGCATTAATAATGATACGGTATCATAATATGATACTTAACATTTTTTTCTTCATTTAATTATATGACGCCTCATCAAAATTGCCTAATTAGCATGCATGATACTACTATGATACTCCTACTAGAACTAGCTTTATCCTTATTCTCAATAACAAGATATTTCTAAAAATATGGTAAGCATTGTACTAAGAGAGATAAGAGAAGACAAGTCTTTTTTTTTACGATTTCTCTCTTCTCCACGTATATTCATCTTTTTTTTTGACAAAGGTAGATTTTATTGACTCAAAATAAAGCATCAAGTAGACAATGAGTACACACCCAGCCTCTGCATAGCTAGAATGCACATAGCCACTACGAACACTGCACACACACAAAACACCGGCAAAGAGCAAAGTCATATATGACCAAAGCTAGCTATGCCTAAGCGAGAAAAAAAGAAAAAAATCAAAGCATCAAACCTGCGGTTGACAAACTACAACTATGACCGTATCTGCACCAACCATCTCATGACACCACAAAGACAATAGACAATGAGATTCTTCAACAGTAGCGCCTTCAAAAAGGGAGCATCGCTCAAGCGTCGTCGTCACCGGATCCAACCACCAAAAGCCAAATTATAGGTTTTCACCCTGAAGAACTAGTCCGAGCATATCCGAGCAATGCCTCCAACAAGGTAACGACACAGAAAATGTCGCCATTTCCAGGTTAACCAACTCGGGTCATACCTAGGTTTTCACCTCGGTACTCATCAAAGTCAATGTTGTGTTGTCGCCGCCACTTTTCCACAATCTCAACAGGTACATGCATTTGGTTGTCGCTGCTACACCACCATATCCTATGCATCAAGCCATCGTTCGTAAATTGCATCTCACCACTGAAGGCAGCCACCAGATCTACAGAAAGAAATCCTCACAAGATCTTTTGATGGCCACCAAAATTTGCCGCAAAGCCGGCATCACATGTCGGAGAGGTCATCATACGAATTAACAATGACATTGATCCCTCACCGGGCAGCCACTCGCACGCCTCAAGGCGCCACCAGCAACGTGGGCAGCCATGGGCAGGTGCTACTTCTTGAGCTTGCGTTGATTTTTCTCTTGAAGAGGAAAGGGTGATGCAACAAAGTAGAGATAAGTATTTCCCTCAGTTTGAGAACCGATGTATCAATCCAGTAGGGAGTACAAGAAAATCTCCAATCTATGCACCTGCACAAACTAACAAACACTTGCACTCAACGCGAAAAAGGGATTGTCAATCCCTTCACGGTCTCGAATAAGAGTGAGATCTAATAGAGAGAGGTATAAAAGCTTACTAAAATGTAAAACAAATACTCCCTCCGTCCCATAATATAAGAGCATTTTTGACAATAGTGTAGTGTTAAAAACGCTCTTATATTATGGGACTGAGGGAGTAAATTACAACAAGGTATTTTTGGATTTTTTTGGTTTATAGATCTAAAAATATATGATGGAAAATAGACCCGGGGTCATAGGTTTCACTAGAGGCTTCTCTCTTGAAAGAAAACATACGATGGGTGAGCAAATTACTGTCGAACAATTGATAGAAAAGCGCAAAGTTATGACGATATCCAAGGCAATGATTATGAATATAGGCATCACGTCCGTGTAAAGTAGACCGATTCCTGCCTACATCTACTACTATTACTCCATACATCGACCGCTATCCAGTATGCATCTAGAGTATTAAGTTCATAAGAACGGAGTAACGCCTTAAGTAAGATGACATGATGTGGAGGGATAAACTCAAGCAATATGATGAAAACCCCATCTTTTTACCCTTGATGGCAATAATACAATACGTGCCTCACTACCCCTACTTTGTCACTGGTTGAGGACACCGCAAGATTGAACCCAAAACTAAGCACCTCTCCCATTGCAAGAAGAATCAATCTAGTTGGCCAAAGCAAACCGATAATTCGAAGAGAAATATAAAGATATTTAATTATGCATAAAAGAGTTCAGAAAAGACTCAAATAATATTCATAGATAATCTGATCATAAATACACAATTCATCGTATCTCGACAAACACACCGCAAAAGAATATTACATCGGATAGAACTCCAAGAACATCAAGGAGAACATTGTATTGAAGATCAGAGAGAGAGAAGAAGCCATCTAGCTACTAGCTATGGACCCGTAGGTCTGTGGTAAACTACTCACGCTTCATCAGAAATGGCAGCAAGGTTGATGTAGAGGCCCTCCGTGATCGAATCCCCCTCCGGCAGGGTGCCGGAAAAGGCCCCAAGACGGGATCTCGCGGGAACGGAGGCTTGCAGCGATGGAAAAGTATTTTGGTGGATGCTCCTATTGGTTTGGGAATATTTGAGAATTTATAGAGCAAAAACTAGGGTTGGAGACTCTCGGGGTGCCCACAAGCCAGGGGGTGCGCCCTGAGGGCTTGTGGGCCCCTTGGGACTCTTCTGACCCCTTCTCCAAGCTCCGTGGATGTCTTCTAGTCCAAGAAAAACCATCGTAAAGTTTTATTCCGTTTGGACTCCGTTTGATATTTCTTTTCTGTAAAACTCAAAAACAAGGAAAAAATAGAAATTGGCAATGGGCTCTAGGTTAATAGATTAGTCCCAAAAAATAATATAAAATAGCATATTAATGCATACAAAACATCCAAAACAGGTAATATAATAGCATGGAATAATAAAAAATTATAGATACGTTGGAGACGTATCAAGCATCCCAAGCTTAATTCCTACCCGTCCTCGAGTAGGTAAATGATAAAAACACAATTTTTGATGTGGAACGCTACCTAACATATTTATCCAAATAATCTTCTTTATTATGGCATGAATATTCAGATCCATAAGATTCAAAACAAAAGTTAAATATTAACATAAGACAATAATATTTCAAGCATATTAATAAAGCAATCATGTCTTCTCAGAATGACATGGCAAAGAAAGTTATCCCTACAAAATCATATAGTCTGGATATGCTCCATCTTCATCACACAAAGTATTTTATCATGCACAACCCCGATGGCAAGCCAAGCAATTGTTTCATACTTTTAATGTTCTCAAACTTTTTCAACTTTCACGCAATACATGAGCGTGAGCCAGCACTATATAGGTGGAACAGAATATGGTGGTTGTGGAGAAGACACAAAGAAGGAGAAAGTCTCACATCAACTAGGCGTATTAACGGGTTATGGAGATGCCCACCAATAGATATCAATGTGAGTGAGTAGGGATTGCCATGCAACAGATGCACTAGAGCTATAAGTGTATGAAAGCTCAAAAAAATTAAGTGGGTGTGCATCCAACTTGCTTGCTCACGAAGACCTAGGGCAATTTGAGGAAGCCCATCATTAGAATATACAAGCCAAGTTCTATAATGAAAATTCCCACTAGTATATGAAAGTGACAAAATAGGAGACTCTCTATCATGAAGATCATGGTGCTACTTTGAAGCACAAGTGTGGAAAAAGGATAGTAACATTGCCCCTTCTCTCTTTTCTGTCATTTTTTTTATTTTGGGCTCTTTGGCCTCCTTTTCTATCTTTTTTTTAATTTTTCGTCTGGAGTCTCATCTCGACTTGTAGGGGAATCATAGTCTCCATCATCATTTCCTCATATGGGACAATGCTCTAATAATGATGATCATCACGCTTTTATTTACTTTACAACTCAAGAATTACAACTCGATTCTACAACAAAATATTACTCTATATGAATGCCTCTGGCGGTGTACCGGGATGTGTAATGATCAAGAGTGACAAGTATAAAAAATATGAACGGTGGCTTTGCCACAAATACTATGCCAACTACATGATCATGCAATGCAATATGACAATGATGATGCGTGTCATAATAGACGAAACGGTGGAAGTTGCATGGCAATATATCTCAGAATGGCTATGGAAATGCCATAATAGGTAGGTATGGTGGCTATTTTGAGGAAGTTATATGGTGGGTTTAATGCACCGGCGAAAGTTGCGCGGTACTAGAGAGGCTAGCAATGGTGGAAGGGTGAGAGTGCGTATAATCCATGGACTCATCATTAGTCATAAATAACTCACATACTTATTGCAAAAATTTATTAGCTATCAAAACAAAGTACTACACGCATGCTCCTAGGGGGATAGATTGGTAGGAAAATACTATCGCTCATCCCCGACCGCCACTCATAAGGAAGACAATCAAAAAATAAATCATGCTCCAACTTCATCACATAACGGTTCACCATACGTGCATGCTACAGAAATCACAAACTTTAACACAAGTATTTCTACCAATCCACAATTACTCACTAGCATGACTCTAATATCACCATCTTTATATCTCAAAACAAAAGCAAGGAATCAAACTTCTCATATTATTCAATGCTCTTTATATGAATGTTTTATTATATCCCTCTTGGATGCCCATCATATTAGGACTAAATTCACAACCTAAGCAAATTACCATGTTGTTTAAGAGACTCTCAAAATAATATAAGTGAAGCATGAGATTTCAACAATTTCTATAAAATAAAGCCACCGCCGTGCTCTAAAAAGATATAAGTGAAGCACTAGAGCAAACTGCCTAGCTCAAAAGATATAAGTGAAGCACGTAGAGTATTCTAATAAATTCACAATTCATGTGTGTCCCTGTCAAAAGATGTGTACAACAAGGATGATTGTGGAAAACTAAAATGCAAAGAATCATATCATACAAGACGCTCCAAGCAAAACACATATCATGTGGTGAATAAAAATATAGCCTCAAGTAAATTTGCCGATGGATTGAAGACGAAAGAGGGGATGCCATCCGGGGCATCCCCAAGCTTAGGTGCTTGGTTGTTCTTGAATATTACCTTGGGGTGCCTTGGGAATTCCAAGCTTAGGCTCTTGCCACTCCTTATTCCATAGTCCATCAAATCTTTATCCAAAACTTGAAAACTTCACAACACAAAACTCAACAGAAAACTCATGAGATCCGTTAGTATAAGAAAATAAATCACCACTTTAGGTATTGTTGTGGACTCATTCTTTATTTATATTGGTGTAATATATACTGTATTCCAACTTCTCCATGGTTCATACCCCCGATACTACTCATAGATTCATCAAAATAAGCAAACAACACATAGAAAACAGAATCTGTCAAAAACAGAACAGTTTGTAGTAATCAGGAAAGTTCGTATACTTATGTAACTCCAAACATTTTGAAAAATTAGGACAACAGAGGCAATTTGTATGTCAATCTTTTCTAAAAAAAATCAGAATTTTTCGTTGCTTCTGTGAATTTTCAAAATTCTGCAACTGAACGCAAAAGTTTCTGTTTTTCAGCAAAATCAAATCAATGATATACCAAAGTATCCCAAAGGTTTTACTTGGCTCAGACACTAACTAAAACACCAAAACAAAATTACTACAGAGGTAATAATGTGTATTTATTGAAGAACATAACCAAAAACAAAAAAACTTAAAAATAAAATTTGGTTGCCTCCCAACAAGCACTATTGTTTAACGCCCTAGCTAGGCATAAAACATAGATCTAGGTGTTGTCATCTTTGGTATTAACTTCCTCAATTGCACACTTGTAACCTCTAGGAGATTCTTTGGTTTTATCAATAATCACACTCCTAGGCAAGACATCAAGAAATTCACACGTAGAAATTGGTTCCTTAATAATATTGATAAAGTTAGGGTGAACACTTATCATCTTAAGATCTTAGTTTCCTTTACTAGATGATTTGCCCCCTTTTTTAGGAACATAATTAAACTTGGTAGTTTTAGTAGAGGGAAGTTTTGGAGTAGTTTTTACAACAGCAAAAGTTGAACCCAAGTTAGTAATAATATCTTCTAATTTATCAATTCTAGAAGAATCTTGATCAATTTTCTCATTAACCATGAGTTCTTTTTCCTTAAAGTTCTTCAAAGTGATCCCCACTTTCGATCCAAGTTGAGTAATGTGATTATGGATCTTCTTGTCCAAATTCTTAGTAAGCTCTACAGTGGAAATTTTATTTTCAATAATATGAAGCTGTTACATCACATGTTCCAAAGTTAAAATTGTTTCATTAACCATAAGTGGTGGAGATCCCACTAGATTCAACATCACATTGTAAGGATCCATTGTGTGACTACCTGATACGTCTCCAACATATCTATAATTTATAAAGTATTCATGTTGTTATATTATCATTCTAGGATGTTTTACAATCATTTTGTAGCAACTTTATATCATTTTTTGGGACTAACCTATTGACCCAGTGACAGTTGCTGTTTTTTTGCTTGTTTTTTTACATAGTAGGAAATGAATATCAAACGGAGTCCAAACACCGCGAAACTTTTTATGGACCAGAAGACATCCAGTGGGCCAGAGCAGCACCTGGGGGGTGCCCCGAGGGGGGCACAACCCACCAGGGCGCGCCTGGGCCCCCAGGCATGCCCTGGTGGGTGTGCCCACCTCGGTGGCCTCCCGCACCCCCCTTCTCCCTATGAATTGCCAAATATTCCAACAACCCTCGGGGTTACCCTAGATCAGAAGTTCCGCCGCCACAAGGCTCTGTAGCCACGAGAAACCAACCTAGACCCCATTCCGGCACTCTCCCGGAGGGGGAAATCATCACCGGTGGCCATCTTCATCATCCCGGCGGCCACCATGATGAGGAGGGATGAGTAGTCCACCCTCAAGGCTGAGGGTTTGTACGAGTAGCTATGTGTTTAATCTCTCTCTCTCTCTCTCTCTCTCTCTCTCTCTCTCTCTCTCTCTCTTTCGTGTTCTTGAGATGTCATGATACGTCTCCAACGTATCTATAATTTTTTATTGTTCCTTGCTATTATATTATCTGTTTTGGATGTTTAATGGGCTTTATTATGCACTTTATATTATTTTTGGGACTAACCTACTAACCGAGGGCCCAGTGCAAATTCCTGTTTTTTTGTCTATTTCAGTGTTTCATAGAAAAGGAATATCAAACGGAATGAAACCTTCCGAGGATAGTTTTTGGAAGAAACGCAATCCATGAGACTTGGAGTGGACGTCAAGGAAGCCACGAGGTAGGAGAGCGCGCCCAGGGGGTAGGCGCGCCCCCCCACCCTCATGGGCCCCTCACAGCTCCACCGACCTACTTCTTTCGCCTATATATACTCATATACCCCGAAAACATCCAGGAGCACCACGAAACCCTATTTCCACCGCCACAACCTTCTGTACCCGTGAGATCCCATCTTGGGGCCTTTTCTGGCGCTCCGTTGGAGGGGGAATCGATCATGGAGGGCTTCTACATGAACACCATAGCCTCTCCGATGATGTGTGAGTAGTTTACCACAGACCTTCGGGTCCGTAGTTATTAGCTAGATGGCTTCTTCTCTCTCTTTGGATCTCAATACGAAGTTCTCCTCAATTCTCTTGGAGATCTATTTGATGTAATACTTTTTGCGGTGTGTTTGTCGAGATCCGATGAATTGTGGGTTTATGATCAAGCTTATCTATGAACAATATTTGTTTCTTCTCTGAATTCTTATATGCATGATTTGATATCTTTGCAAGTCTCTTCGAATTATCAGTTTGGTTTGGCCTACTAGATTGGTCTTTCTTGCAATGGGAGAAGTGCTTAGCTTTGGGTTCAATCTTGCGGTGTCCTTTCCCAGTGACAGTAGGGGCATCAAGGAACGTATTGTATTGTTGCCATCGAGGATAAAAAGATGGGGTTTATATCACATTGCTTGAGTTTATCCCTCTACATCATGTCATCTTGCTTAATGCGTTACTCTGTTCTTATGAACTTAATACTCTAGATGCATGCTGGATAGCGGTCGATGTGTGGAGTAATACTAGTAGATGCAGAATCATTTTGGTCTACTTGTCGCGGACGTGATGCCTATATACATGATCATGCCTAGATATTCTGATAACTATGTGCTTTTCTATCAATTGCTCGACAGTAATTTGTTCACCCACCGTAGTATTTGCTATCTTGAGAGAAGCCACTAGTGAAACCTATGGCCCCCGGGTCTATTTTCCGTCATATTAATCTTCCGCCAATGTGCTATTTCTGTCGCGTTTATTTTGCAATCCTTATTTTCCAATCTATACAACAAAAATACCAAAAATATTTATCTTATTATCTCTATCAGATCTCACTTTTGCAAAGTGGTCGTGAAGGGATTGACAACCCCTTTATCGCGTTGGTTGCATGGTTCTTGATTGTTTGTGCAGGTACTAGGGATTTGTGTGTAGTCTCCTACTGGATTGATACCTTGGTTCTCAAAAACTGAGGGAAATACTTACACTACTTTGCTGCATCACCCTTTCCTCTTCAAGGGAAAACCAACGCATGCTCAAGAGGCAGCAAGAAGGATTTCTGGCGCCATTGCCGAGGAGATCTACGCACAAGTCAAGACATACCAAGTACCCATCACAAACTCTTATCTCTCGCATTACATTATTTTCCATTTGCCTCTCGTTTCCCTCTCCCCCACTTCACCCTTGCCGTTTTATTCACCCTTTTTCCGTTCGTCTCTTTTTGCTTGCTTCTTGTGTCTCCGTGTGTTAGATCGTTTGTTTCGTCATCATGGCCAGTCCTTTATCTGCACCTTTGTCTCCCGAGTTTGAAGTTCTTCACTTCAAACAAAGACAAGGAGAAAACTTAAAAGATGCTTGGCATAGGATGATGGAATCTTATCGTAGTTGCACCTTAGAGGTGAATTTTAGAATTTTACTCCACAATTTTTATGTTGGACTAAATTTGTCCCATAGACAACTCTTGGATTGTGTTGCCAAAGGAAATTTTATTGAAATTGATCCCAGTATTGCGCATGAAATTATAGAGGGAATAGTGAGAACACTACCTCAACAAAAGGGGCCACATCATACCCAGGAAGAGTCACAAGTTTTTGAGAAGATTTGCAAAGTAACGAAAAATTTACAAAAGTCTCTTGAACCTCTTAAGAGTGTTAGTGGAAATCTTCACCGCATGAATATGATCACCCTTTGCAATAAGCGATTGGATTCTTTAGATCTAAAAATTTCCGAATATGAAGGGACAAGCAAAGAACCTTCCGGATTCGAGCATGACTCCGCTAAAAAAATAAAAACCAAAGATGACAATACCTAGATTTATTCTTGTTTTTATGCCTAGCTAGGGGCGTTAAATGATAGCGTTTGTTGGGACGCAACCCAATTTTATTTTTGTTCCTGTTTAGTAATAATAATTCATCTAGCCTCTGGTTAGATGTGGTTTTATGTTTCAATTAGTTTGTACCAAGTAAAACCTATAGGATCTTCTTGGGTGATAATTATTTGATCTTGCTGAAAAAGACAGAAACTTTCTGCTCACGAAAACAATTGTTAAAAATCACCAAAAGTGATAAAATACTGATTCCAATGGCAGTAGATCAATAAACAAATTAATTAGGTCGTACTATTTTGGCAGAATTTTTGGAGTTTCATAATTTGCGTTTGATACAGATTACTACAGATTGTTCTGTTTTTGACAGATTCTATTTTTCGTGTGTTGTTTGCTTTTTTTGATGAATCTATGGCTAGTATCGAGGGGTATGAACCAGAGAGAAGTTGGAATACAGTAGGTTTAACACCAATATAAATAAAGAATGAGTTCATTACAGTACCTTAATGTGGTGGTTTGTTTTCTTACACTAACGAAGCTCATGAGATTTTCTGTTGAGTTTTGTGCTGTGAAGTTTTCAAGTTTTGGGTAAAGATTTGATGGATTATGGAATAAGGAGTGGCAAGAGCCTAAGCTTGGGGATGCCCAAGGCACCCCAAGGTAAAATTAAAGGAAAAACAAAAGCCTAAGCTTGGGGATGCCCCGGATGTCATCCCCTCTTTCGTCTTCGTCTATTGGTAACTTTACTTGAGGCTATATTTTTATTCACCACATGATATGTGTTTTGCTTGGAGCGTATTATATGATTTGAGTCTTTGCTTTTTATTTTACCACAATCAGCCTTGCTGTACACACCTTTTTGGAGAGACACACATGAATCAGAATTTATTAGAATACTCTTTGTGCTTCACTTATATCTTTTTTTCGAAAAGGGGGACTCCCCGGCCTCTGCATCAGAATGATGCATACGGCCACATTTATTAATAAAGTAGGTTCAACAAGGTCTTAATGTCTGGAAACAAAATAAAAACGGCAGGCTCACACAGAGCCACAACGCGAAGAACAAAAGGCCCAAAAAGCCACAACCGGCTGGCAAAACAAAAGATACGTAAACTAATTGCCTATCCTATTACATGACCGCCATCCAAACCGGTTGAAGATATCCCGCGCTACCATCTCCCATCGGACAGATCCAGTAACCAAACGCTCCCTGGCCTCCGTCGGAGTGAGTAAGGACCACAAACGGATCAACGCAGTAGCCCGGAATAAAACCTGCAAAAAATGAATAGTTGTTATTCTATTAAAAGCCAAATCATTTCTGCAGTTCCAAATTGCCCATAACAATGCGCATACTCCTACACGAATGTGTCTAGCTGTTTCGGACTCTATCCCAACAAGCCACGTTCCAAATAACGCATTGGCTAAATTTGGAGGAGTAATGTTAAAGGAAATTTGCATAGTGCGCCACAAAACTCTTGCCAACGGGCAATAAAAAAAGAGGTGCTTGGTAGTCTCGTCCCGATCACAAAAGCTACACTTAGTAGATCATGTCCAGTTGCGCTTAACCAAATTATCCTTTGTTAAAATTACTTGTTTATGCACAAACCACATAAAAACTTTAATCTTCAAAGGAACTTTGACTTTCCAAACATGTTTGGAACTAGGAATAACACTAGAGTTAATGATATCGATATACATCGATTTGACTGTGAACTCTCCAGACCTAGTAAGCTTCCAGCACAACTGATCGGGCTGATGAGCTAACTGAACCTCCATCAGTCTACTCACCAAATGAAGCCATGCTTCCCATCGTTCGCCCACAAGCACCCTCCTAAACTGAATATTAAGGGGAATGGACTGCATAATCATTGCAACAAGAGAATCACGACGCTGAACAATACGATACAGGGATGGATACTAGATCGCCAGAGGCGTTTCACCAAGCCACGTATCCTCCCAGAAGCAAGTGGTGTTGCCATTACCGACAATAAACTTTGTTCTATTAAAGAAGGCAGCTTTGACTCTCATAATCCCCTTACAGAACGGCGAATCAGTTGGTCTCACTATCACCTGGGACAAAGTCTTGGACTGCAGATATTTACTACGAAGAATCTGCACCCATGTTGCCTCAGTCTCAACTGACAACTTATATAGCCACTTACTGAGAAGACATCTGTTCTTGACTTCAAGATTCTCAATACCAAGGCCCCCCTGGTCCTTTGGTCAACAGATGATATCCCATTTGGCGAGTCGGTATTTTCTCTTTAGTTCATCACTCTGCCAGAAGAATCGGGATCGATAGAAGTCCAGCCTTTTCCTAACCCCAACTGGGACTTCAAAGAAGGATAAGAGAAACATAGGCATACTCGTGAGCACCGAATTAGTAAGAATCAATCGGCCTCCATAAGACATGAGTTTTCCCTTCTAGCAACTCAGTTTCTTCTCAAACTGATCCTCGATGCACTTCCACTCTCTGTTTGTTAGCTTACGATGGTGGATGGGAATACCTAGGTATGTAAAAGGTAAAGCCCCCAATTCACATCCAAACAATTGTCTATAAGTCTCTTGTTCGTCCTTGGCTCTACCAAAGCAGAACAACTCGCTTTTATGAAAATTAATCTTCAATCCAGTAAATTGTTCAAATAAGCATAACACCAACTTCATATTTCTCGCTTTTGCCAAGTCGTGTTCCATAAAGATGATTGTATCGTCAGCGTACTGCAGGATGGACACACCACCATCAACTAGATGAGGCACCAAGCCACCCACCTGACCGGCCTCCTTTGCCCTCCCTATCAGGATCGCTAACATATCAACCACAATATTGAACAAGATTGGAGACATAGGATCACCTTGTCTCAGGCCCTTGTGTGTCTGGAAATAATTACCTATGTCGTCATTCACTTTAATTCCAACACTCCCTTTTTGCGTGAACGATTCTACTTGGCGTCGCCAAGCTTCATCAAAACCCTTCATGCGTAAGGCCTATTGAAGGAATGGCCATTTGACTTTATCGTACGCCTTCTCGAAATCCACCTTGAAAATAACTCCGTCAAGTTTTTTCGTGTGAATCTCATGGAGCGTTTCATGAAGGACCACAACCCCTTCAAGGATGTTCCTGTCTGGCATGAAAGCAATTTGAGTAGGCTGCACCACAGCATGCGCAATCTGTGTGAGCCTAATCGTCCCGACCTTGGTATTTTTTTTGAAACTAACATTAAGAAGACAGATGGGCCTGAATTGCTCAATTCTCACCGCCTCTGTTTTCTTAGGAAGCAGGGTTATCGTTCCAAAATTAAGCTGAAAAAGCTGAAGTTGTCCCGAAAACAAATCATGGAACATCGGCAACAGGTCCCCTTTAATAATATGCCAACACTTCTTATAAAACTCAGCCGAGAAGCCATCCGGACCGGGAGCCTTATTATTTTTCATCTATGAAATGGCCTCGAACACCTCCTTTTCCGAAAAAGGAGCGGCTAAAATATCATTCTCAACAGCAGTAAGTTGAGGTACATCCTCAACCCGAGACTCATCCAGAGACACACAACTATCCTCTGGGGGTCCAAACAATTGTTTGTAGTACTCAGTAATGTATAACTTTAGGTTCTCCTGGCCAATAATCGTACCCTCATCTTGTTCAAGCTGAAAGATTCTCTTCTTCCTGTGTTTGTAATTGGCAATCATGTGGAAGAATTGAGTGTTCGCGTCCCCCTGAACAACTTTTCGTACCTTGGCCGCAGTGCCCACTTTAATTCTTCTTCACTAAGAAGTTCTTTCAACCTCATCTCTGCGTCAAGCGGCATGAAGCTCTGCGGCTGGCAGAACTGTGGTTTATGCTTTTACATCTAAGGACTAAATAAGGGTAAGGAGTTGTTCCTTTTCAACCTTATAAATCCCACTAAGATGTTTAGCCCACCCATGTAGGAAACTTCTCAGGTGCCTAATCTTATTCTACCAACGCTCAAGCGTAGTCCTACCCCTGCATCCTTAGCCCACTCTCTGGCTATTAGATCAAGGAAGCCTTCTCTTTCAAACCAAGCAAGCTCGAACGAAAATAAATTCTTGTTGCCCGGGTGGGAGGCCTCACCAGAGTCAAGAAATAAAGGCGTGTGGTCAGAAATACCATGAGAGAGAGCCTGAACTGTTACAAAGGGAAACTTCTGTTCCCATTCAACACTTGCCAATACACGATCCAACTTTTGGCATTGCGTTAGCCCATGTGAACTTCCTACCCGAAAGCTCAATCTCTCTCAGATCCAAGCTTTCAATGATAGTGTTAAACATGAACGACCATCTCCCGTCAAAGTTATCATTATTCTTCTCATCACGCCTCCTAATGATGTTAAAGTCCCCCCCTACCAGGATTGGAAGCTGCTCAGATCCGCAAACCCTAACTAGATCCGCCAAGAAATCCGGTTTGAATTCTGGCTGTGCGGCACCATACACCGCCACCAGAGCCCAGTCAAATCCATCAGCCTTGGACTGCACCCTAAACTTAACAGCAAAATCTCCCACGACCACACTTCGAACTTCAAGAGACTCGCATCTAACACCGAGTAAGATCCCACCCGATCTTCCTCGCGGCGGCAGACAGTGCCAGTCGAACTCAATACCACCCGATAAAGTATTGAGAAATTGTGGTGAGAAATTTTCTCTACCAGTTTCCGACAAAGCAGTAAAGTCCAATCTATGCTTGATAGACGCATCTGCAAGAAACCTTCTTTTAGCCAAGTCCTTGAGACCTCTGCTATTCCAAAATATTCCTTTCATATCTCGTCATGGAATTCTTTAGCCGTGCGGATCCTAGCACTCCTACGTACTGCGGACGTCGGGTAAATCTTCCGCTTCCATTTGCGCTTAGGACTGATCTTACTCTCCAGTCGGTCCTCACAACCAGGCTTAGGAGGTCTTACTACAACAATCTCGACACTCTCATCCTCCTCCTCCGGCTCAGAGAGGGGATTAGCGAGATCAGCACAAAACTTATCCAGCACCCGGACCCCCAAAGCATTAATATCGGAATCATTCATGGGTTTGACGGCAGCTAAGTTACGAATCATATCTAAAGCCCTCTCGGCCTCTAAATCCAGTAAATCATTTACGGAATTAGAATTTCACCATCATTACTACCTAGTGAAATCCCTAACTGGTTTGCATTATCAACAATCTCATCGTTCGAAAAATGCAAGATGGAATTAGATGTATTAACCGACATATCAGTAGTGACCTGAACGTCACGAAGCTTGGCCGCCCTCATGGCGCACCGCTGCTGCATATCGTCCACCTCCAGAAGGTCCTGAAGACGGCAACTCAACCGTCGCCCCTCAGAAATCGGGTCCGGAATCCCACCAAACGCTAACACCTCCTCCCGAGTGAAGTTGCCGGGGAGTGACCTCCTATCACACCAGGAACACTCAACCGGTCTCCACGGCAGGGAGACGGTACCGAGTCGGTTGATGGGGTAACATGGGCCACCTGCCCACGCTCCCCATCCACCTAGCCCGCCGGCCAAAGGTGCTTGCTGGTGCCAACGGAGGGGCGGCCACCCTAGGCACCGAGGGAGAAGAGGGCCCCGAGGCCACCTGCCCCGAGCCCCCTCCATGAACCGGACCTACCGCCTGCAGTTCCGGCCTAGCGAGAGGTGAAGAGGGTGCCGAGGCCACCTTCCCCAGACCCTCCCGAAGATAAAGCCTCCATCATGGAGACCTCGTCCGGTGCGAAAGGAGAAGAGAACTCCGAGGTCACCTGCCTCGAACCTCCTTCAGAACTCGGAACCACCACCTGCAGCTCCATTCTCGCAACAGAATCAGAGGGAGCCGAGGACAACAGCCCCGGACCCCCCTGAGCAGAAACCCTCCACGGCCGGACCCACAGTCAGAGGAGGAACAACAACAGTAGAAGGATCCTCCTCCTTCTTTCCCCTGACCGAGGTCGCTGAAGTCCCAAGGACAAGACCCGAAGCATCCTCAAAGTCCAACCCGGGTAACGTGTGCTCAAAAGCCTCAAAAGACTCCACCCGCTCACTCCACAGTCTCGGAGGTGCAGAAGCAGGCTCGAGAGACCCAAATCTCAGAGTGGTCAAAGGCACCGAGGAAGGTGGAGCCGTCCCGTCCCCGGTCGTCTGAGCATCAGACCCCAGTCCCTCGGACATCTCTTGTCCAGGATCAGCGACCGGGTTCTCCTTAACTCCCGCGCCGTTATCACCCTCGTGCATATCAACATCAGTCACGGTAGCTGCCTCGACGAACAGGCTCTCATCCTCAAACTCAATATCAAGGTTGTAAATCTGGCGTCGATATGACCACATGACCACATCAGGCACAAAATCAATGTCCAAAATACTAACCAGTAAACGAGCAACCCCATGAGCTCTAGTGAAGGCCATATCCACACGCTAAGGTTTTCCCACCATGATGCCCAAGCTAGCAACAACCCTAGCATCCTGCATAGGCTTCGAAGGAGCTCCCAAAAAACGCAGCCAAGCCTGGGTAAGAGGCTTACCCCGAGGCTCCACCAACTTCCACTCTTGGAACTCGAGGATGCCATCAGTACCTGGCACTTTGCACATCCCAAAACTCAGCAGTCTCTGCAAATCCTCCACCGACGGAAATCAACCCTAAACAAGTTTGCCTCAAGACTGACAAGCTCCCAGTGGAAGTCCCCTGGAGCTAGCTCCCGGAGCCGCTGCACAATCTGGGTCTCAGAAACTGCTCCTCTGGTCACTTTGACAATCCCAGTGGTCATACTCTAAGCCTCATCAGGAGCCTCCCTCTCAGTCGGAGACTCAAAGAACGTGAGTTCAGCACAGTACACTCCATACATCATAAGAGACAGTGCCTGATCCCTCAAAAGCAGACATGCTCCCGAGTCATGGGTCGGTTTGCCACAAGTATCGCATAAAACTGCCACACACTCAGCAATCAAATGGCCCTTCTCGCCACAGCGGTGGCATAACATTTTTTCCTTCTTGCGCGCCCACTTGGCCGCCCTGTCCGAATCAGCCCTATCTGACGCCTCCACAGCCACAGACCTGAATTCAACATTCCCAGGAACCTCCACATCAGCGAGTGCCGTCACCACCTCCATAGCCTGGCTAGACAACCCAGACTCCTCGGTAACCCCGCCAGCAGCCGTCTGCTCGACCACAACTGTATGTTGTCTTGGACGATAGCGGCCACCTCGACCGCCTCGGCCACCACGATGACCGCGGAAACCACCGCAGTGACGATGTCTCGGGCCTGACGCCCCTTCAACAAAACCTCCCGTAGGACCCATGAAAGGCCTCTCAGCCGAACCATCGCTCTGCCAGGAATACCCCCGACCACCACCCGTGGACGAGGATCCCCGGCGTTGTCCATCTCCATATGCGTTATGACCATCGTCGCCCCATTGACCACGAGGCGCAGTCGAATCACCACCACCAGCCGTAGCATGCGGCAACTGTGCCTGCGTCAGCACCGGTGCAGCCAAATGCTGCGATTGTCGGGCGACAAAGTGCGGCGGTCTGGCGCCAGACTGAGGCTTCGCCGGTTGAGGCTGCAAGCTAGTAGGTGGGGGTGACGGCCTCGGACCAGAAGCGCCTCTGCCCGCGGCAGCAGCAGGGCTCGGCACCGGGGGACGGGGATTCACACCACCCCGGCCCATCGCCGGCTGCGATAGCACCACCGGCGTCGGGGGTCGAGCGCCCGGGGGACCAGACTCGCGGCCAACCATGCCAAGGCCGGGCACCCCGCTCGCTGCCAGCGGCCTAGGGCCGGTGACCTCAATTGCCGCCCTGCCGGCAGCAGCTCCCGACGACGGGGCAACCCCACCGTGGCCAGTCCCTAGCTGTGGGCCGTTTCCATCGCGTCCAGTTCCCGGCGGCGGGCCGTTCCCGCCGCGGCCAGCTCCCGGCTGCGGCGCTAGCCCTCCGCGGCCAGCACCACCCGAGGCTGCATTCTTGCCAGGAGGCGGCACAACTCCTCGTCCATCCATGGCCCGGAGAGGGGGGATGCGCCTTGCCCGCCTCGCACCACGATCACAGAACCCCGGTCGGCCACGTCACAAAACCCTAGATCGCAACGAGGACAGACAGACTCGAGAATCAAACATGCATGGGGCAACAGGAGAAATCGACGTAGTGATCGGGTTAGACTGGGCCTCATACCCAGTTAACTCCGGCCCAACTACACGAAGGACCGACTCACTCAGAACCGGCCCAACCCTAGGCGCACCCAGCTCGCGGCCCAGGAGTGATTTCAAACGAAGCGCCCGCACCTGTGAGATCTCGGTCGCATGCCCCGCCGGCAATGCCGCCGCGGCTGCCGCTGGAGTCCGGGAAGCACTTGCACGGCACACATGTCTCTTTTTCCTCTGAACCTTATCCACGAATCTAGCCTAGTCAAGTCAAAAAGAGTAATATTGGGAAGACTAACCTTCGTGAGAGGTCCCTTCCATGGCCTGATAGCCGTCGCCGCCGTTCTCCGGTGAACAACGCGACGAACCATGTCCTTCACTTATATCTTTTGAGCTAGATAATTTTGCTCTAGTGCTTCGCTTATATCTTTTAGAGCACGGTGGTGGTTTTATTTTATAGAAATTACTGATCTCTCATGCTTCACTTATATTATTTTGAGAGTCCTTTAGAACATCATGGTAATTGGCTTTGGTTATAAAATTAGTCCTAATATGATAGGCATCCAATATGGGTATAATAAAAACTTTCGTATAGAGCGCATTGAATACTATGAGAAGTTTGATACTTGATGATTGCTTTGAGATATGAAGATGGTGATATTAAAGTAGTGCTAGTTGAGTAATTGTGAATTTGAGAAATACTTGTGTTGAAGTTTGCAAGTCCGTAACATGCACGTATGGTAACTGTTGTGTGACAAATTTGAAACATGAGGTGTTCTTTGATTGTCATCCTTATGAGTGGCGGTCGGGGACGAGCGATGGTCTTTTCCTACCAATCTATCCCCCTAGGAGCATGCGCGTAATGCTTGGTTTTTTATGACTTGTAGATTTTTGCAATAAGTATGTGAGTTCTTTATGACTAATGTTGAGTCCATGGATTATACGCACTCTCACCTTCCCATCATTGCTAGCCTCTTCGGTACCGTGCATTGCCCTTTCTCACCTTGAGAGTTGGTGCAAACTTCGCCGGTGCATCCAAACCCCGTGATATGATACACTCTATCACACATAAACCTCCTTATATCTTCCTCAAAACAGCCACCATACCTACCTATTATGGCATTTCCATAGCCATTCCGAGATATATTGCCATGCAACTTTCATCGTTTCATTTATTATGACACACTTCATCATTGTCATATTGCCTTGCATGATCATGTAGTTGACATCGTATTTATGGCAAAGCCACCATGCATAATTTATCATACATGTCACTCTTGATTCATTGCCCATCCCGGTACACCACCGGAGGCACTCATATAGAGTCATATTTTGTTCTAGTATCGAGTTGTAATCATTGAGTTGTAAATAAATAGAAGTGTGATGATCATTATTAATAGAGCATTGTCCCATAAAAAAGGCCAAATAAAAAAGAAAGGCAAAAAAAAGAAAGGCCAAATAAAAAAAGGGGAAGGCCCAAAAAATAAAAGGGACAATGCTACTATCCTTTTTCCACACTTGTGCTTCAAAGTAGCACCATGATCCTTATGATAGAGAGTCTCTTATTTTGTCTATATACTAGTGGGAATTTTTCATTATAGAACTTGGATTGTATATTCCAACAATGGGCTTCCTCAAATGCCCTAGGTCTTCGTGAGCAAGCAAGTTGGATGCACACCCACTTAATTTCTTTTGTTGAGCTTTCATACATTTATAGCTCTAGTGCATCCGTTGCATGGCAATCCCTACTCCTTGCATTGACATCAATTAATGGGCATCTCCCTAGCCCGTTGATTAGCCGCATCAATGTGAGACTTTCTCCTTTTTTGTCTTCTCCACACAACCCCCATCATTATATTCTATTCCACCCATAGTGCTATGTCCATGGCTCACGCTCATGTATTGCGTGAAAGTTGAACAAGTTTGAGAAATACTAAAGTATGAAACAACTGCTTGGCTTGTCATCGGGGTTGTGCATGATGAGAGCATTTTTGTGTGAAGAAAATGAAGCATGACCAAACTATATGATTTTGTAGGGATGAGCTTTCTTTGGCTATGTTATTTTCAAAAGACATAATTTCTTAGTTAGTATGTTTGAAGTATTGTTATTTTTATGTCAATATTAAACTTTTATCTTGAATCTTTCGAATCTGAACATTCATGCCACAATAAAGAAAATTACATTGAAAATTATGTTAGGTAGCATTCCACATCAAAAATTCTATTTTTACCATTTACCTACTCGAGGACGAGCATGAATTAAGCTTGGGGATGCTTGATACATCTCCAACGTATCTATAATTTTTGATTGTTCCATGCTATTATATTATCTGTTTTGGATCTTTAATAGGCTTTATTATGCACTTTTATGTTATTTTTGGGACTAACCTACTAATCGAAGGCCCAGTGCAAATTGCTGTTTTTTTGCCTATTTCAGTGTTTTGCAGAAAAGGAATATCAAACGGAATCCAAACGGAATGAAACCTTCGCGAGGATCGTTTTTGTAACAAACGCAATCCAGGAGACTTGGAGTGGACGTCAAGGAAGCCACGAGGTGGCCACGAGGTAGGAGGGCGCGCCCCCACCCTCATGGGCCCCTCGCAGCTCCACCGACCTACTTATTTCGCCTATATATACTCATATACCCCGAAAACATCCAGGAGCACCACGAAACCCTATTTCCACCGCCGCAACCTTATGTACCCGTGAGATCCCATCTTGGGGCCTTTTCTGGCGCTCCACCGGAGGGGGAATCGATCATGGAGGGCTTCTACATCAACACCATAGCCTCTCCGATGATGTGTGAGTAGTTTACCACAGACCTTCGGGTCCATAGTTATTAGCTAGATGGCTTCTTCTCTCTCTTTGGATCTCAATACAAAGTTCTCCTCAATTCTCTTGGAGATCTATTTGATGTAATACTTTTTGCGGTGTGTTTGTCTAGATCCGATGAATTGTGGGTTTATGATCAAGATTATCTATGAACAATATTTGATTCTTCTCCGAATTCTTATATGCATGATTTGATATCTTTGCAAGTCTCTTCGAATTATAAGTTTGGGTTGGCCTACTAGATTGATCTTTCTTGCAATGGGAGAAGTGCTTAGCTTTGGGTTTAATCTTGCGGTGTCCTTTCCTAGTGACAGCAGGGGCAGCAAGGCACGTATTGTATTGTTGCCATTGAGGATAAAAAGATGGGGTTTATATCAAATTGCTTGAGTTTATCCCTCTACATCATGTCATCTTGCTTAATGCGTTACTCTGTTCTTATGAACTTAATACTCTAGATGCATGCTGGATAGCGGTTGATGTGCGGAGTAATAGTAGTAGATACAGAATCGTTTAGGTCTACTTGTCGCGGACGTGATGCCTATATACATGATCATGCCTAGATATTCTCATAACTATGCGCTTTTTTATCAATTGCTCGACAGTAATTTGTTCACCCACCGTAGAATTTGCTATCTTGAGAGAAGCCACTAGCTTAACCCCTTTAGTCCGGTTTACTGATCGTATTCGAATCAGAAGCCTCAAATTTTTCTTTCTATTTTGCTTAAGTTTTTTGCAAACAATCTTTCATATATGTGGTTTCGATTAACCCGACTTGACTTTGGATGATAAGTCGCCATCATATGACAATCATAAACATTTGGAAGTTTTGGCTTCTAAAGATTGGGTTATCACCCTTACTGCACAGGTATCCTAAACCGGCAGTACGATTGAATATCACAGGAACCGGTTTTCCAAACCGGATTATATTATTCAAATCTTTAATAGCCAACATGGCTGGATTTTTTATTATGGTTATCAATAGCCAATATTACAATGGAGGCGTATTAAATCGCCATCGGTCAAGAGCCGCCGGGTATTTAAACTCCGGATTTACTTGTGAACAGATAAGTCCTGAGTCGCTGCAGGCTTACGACCCGACACTTGGGGACTACATTTTTCAAGTTGAGATTACATCAAATATGCAAGTCTCATGTCACTGCAAGCATGCACCATGACACTTGGGGGCTAATGCCAAGTCATTTTTTTACTAGCCTTATTGAATACCCGACTCATCACATCATAATGAGCCGGCCCTTGGGGGTTACCAATTGCTCCTGTCAACAATTCAAGGTATACAAGTCTTATTCCATTATATTGAAGGGTTCACTGCTCAATTGGTAAAACACAAAGCTCTTAACCGTGTGGACATGGGTTCAAGCCCCATGATGGGGGTTACATCATATGATGTTATTTTCAATGAAGTATATAGAAAAGTCCCAGCTTAGTATTATCTTACTAAGCCGGCCCTTGTGGGCTCCATGTTGCTACTCAAGTCTACGTGATCATGTCTACAAAGTCCCTGCTCATTATTGTATAATGACCCGGCCCTTGGGGGCTACACTGGTTGGAGTTTTTATGGACATCAGGCAATTACAAGTCCCAGGTTGCTGCAAGCTTGACAACCCGACACTTGGGGGCTACATATGTGGAATACTCAGTTCTGACTAGTGATTGAGATGAACAACATGGATTTCTTCAAAGTGGTAATCTTTATATTGAAGCAAGTCTTAAGTCATCACTTTGCTCTGCTCAAGACTTGGGGGCTACAGGTAATATGGATATGAGGGAGAGCAATCTTCAAAATTCTCAGTTTTGTCCCAGCGTCGACAACAATTATGACCCGGTGCTATCAATATTTACAAGCCGGCAATTTTGGATAAACCGGCAAGTTTTACATCTTCAAGCCGGATGAATATTAATTGAATATTTGGAGACCAATATTTTTTGTCAAGTGATTGAAAGCCGACTTAAATGGATTCTTTGTTTACAATATTTCTTCTACAAGCAAATTGTTATGAAACTGGTCTATTGACCTGGGTTTTCTAGAAGAAGGAAATGACAAGGACTTAAGGATGTTCAGGTGCCGGTTTACAAGAATTCTTAACCCGGAGCACAACCTGTCAAATTTTTTCTTGTGTTTATTTTGCAGCATAAGTTTACCATGGATAAATCCAAGCTAAACTTGGGGGCTAATGTTGGGGATATACCCCGCGGTATGACCCGGCTGGAATTATGACCCGGCCGGACTTGGCGACTCACCAGAGACCCACCTGGAGCTTGGCGACTCACTAGCAACCCGCCCGGACCTGGCGATTTGCAGGCAACCCGCTTGAGCATTGTGATTCACTGGTGACCCGACAGGCGGGTTAGGCGGACGACAAGGCCCAAGGCCCAAACGGCTGGTTCATGTTATGGTGGGACGGCTTAAGAGAAAATATAAAGGAATATTCCCTTATAAAGGAAGCAAGACCAGGACTCCACTTGTAATAGAGTAATCCTAATCCTACTAGGACTAGTCATGTAACCTGCCCCTTCAACTTATATAAGGAGGGGTAGGGCTCCCCAAAGAGGGACAAACAAGAAGAAACAATCTTTAGGGTTAGACACAAAGAGCCGGCTTACCGGCGACTCCCTCATGATCATAATGAGACCTAGCCACAAACAACATGTAGGGCTATTACCGGATGATGTTTCCCGGGGCCCGAAGCTGTCTAAATCCTTGTCTTGTGTGTTGCGTCTCTCGATTCCGCTCAACCCCTCTCAAGTTACTACAAAGATGCGTTGGCCTCACGACCAAGTCCTCACACTAGGACATCTGCCGTGACAAATCCACGACACCCCGGGTCTATTTTCCATCATATTAATCTCCCGCCAACGTGCTATTTCTGTCGCCGTTTATTTTGCAATCTTTATTTTCCTATCTATACAACAAAAATACCAAAAATATTTATCTTATTATCTCTATCAAATCTCACTTTTGCAAGTGGCCGTGAAGGGATTGACAACCCCTTTATCGCGTTGGTTGCAAGGTTCTTGATTGTTTGTGCAGGTACTAGGGATTTGCGTGTAGTCTCCTACTAGATTGATACCTTGGTTCTCAAAAACTGAGGGAAATACTTACGCTACTTTGCTGCATCACCCTTTCCTCTTCAAGGGAAAAACCAACGCATGCTCAAGAGGTAGCATGTCACGATCTTGATGTATCGCGGGCTTTGTTAATATAGTTGGATCATACGGTGTTTTCCCCTCTCTATCTTGTTGTGATGAATTGAGTTTTCCCTTTGAGATTTTGTTTTATTGGATCGAATACTTTTATGGATTTGAGAGCACTTGATATGTGTCTTGCATACGAATACCCGTGGTGACAATGAGTATTATATTGATTCACTTGATATATGTGTTGGCACTCAACTCTCAGATTCCCGAGGTGACCTTGGGGTAATCTACGCATAGGGGTTGATGCACGTTCTTGTCTTTGATTCTCCAGTAGAAATCTTGGGGCACTCTTTGAGATTCTTTGTGTTGGATTGAGTATTATGAATCTGAAATTATTTGGTGTTATTTTAGTATGAACTCTTGGATAGATCGATCAGAAAGAATAGCTTCGAGGTGGTTTCGTACCCTACAAACGATTTCTTCTTATGTTCTCCGCTAGATAGGAACTTTGGAGTGATTCTTCATCGCACTTTGAGGGATGGTTATATGATCCAATTATATTAGCATTTTTGAGAGATTGCACTAGCTAAAGTACGGACCCTGTCGTGGTTTTGTCACGGCAGATGTCCTAGTGAAAGGACTTAGTCGTGGAGCCATCGCGACGGGTTAGCTTAAAGGGGTTAAAGCGGACAAAGGACGCAAGGAGTTTATATTGGTTCGGCCCCTTGCGGTGAAGGTAAAGGCCTAATCTAGTTGTTGTGGAATTGCTAGGATTTTGATGACCAGGGAGCGAATCCGCTATGCTAGCTCTCGATTTGTTGTTTGTTGTCCCTAAACCACAGTCGGGTCGTCCCTTTATATACACAGGTTGACGCCCGATGGTTTACAGAATCCCGAGGCCGACTCATAAATGTGTCCAGCTCGGTTTCCACCCTTTCTTATCTTACAACACAAGTTACATATGATATGGCGGTTTATGCCTACAGGCCCTAATTCACCTTTGGGCCCTGGGCCTTCGTGAAGCGCCACACTCCTTGTCTTCATGGGCTTCACATATAAGTAACTCACTATGGGGATAACCCGGCCTCTCCTATCCGGTTTATACCCAGTAGTAATATCCCCAACATTAGGCCCCAGATTGATTTGAACCTGTTCATGTCAATCTTCCACACTTAGGAAAATTCCTTCTTCAGCACCTTCGCGTAACTCTTGTAAACCGCCATGACGTCATCTTCCAAGATCATAATAAACCGCCATGACGTCACCTGTTAAAAAATTGTATATATCTCCCCTTCATTAATGAGCCTCCGACAATCGAGGCTACAACTCTGTCACATATCCAACTTTTGGGCTCCTCGATTTTCACGCCTGTCACTTATCCCTTCACTCTATAAATACGACCGGGGGGTCCTTTTCATTTTCCCCATGTGCCTTTCTCACTTCTTCTTCTTCCTTGTGCTGACCTGACCTTCTCGCGCGGCCGCCGTCGTCCAGCTCCACCCTCGACCTCATCTCCGACCGCTGCATCAAGCTGAACGCACCAGAGAAATGCGGCGCACCTTCGCTGTTCCATCAGCAACACTAAGTCTTGATTTCCCTTGTTCTAGATCCACCATTAGGGTTTCAGCGTTCATCGAAGCTCGAAGCTGTTCATCTCTGTTCATCTCCGTAGTGTGAATGATGACCTTAGATCTGACATTTCCTTGCGCAGTCATAGTTGTAAACCCCTTTTTCATCCTTAGAACATCTTCTTCGCATAGAAAAACTCATCTAGACCTGATGAACTACTTGAACACCTGTATCTTAGGTCTGAATATTTCTTGATTTACTGATATGCTGCAGATCCGAAATTTCGATATCAATCGGTGAAACTTTGGGGAAAACCAACGCAAGCTCAAGAGGTAGCATGTCCTTCCCGGACTGCTTCTTATTTTTCTATTTTTCTAAATATTCCAAAACGGAGAAAAATTGCCATTAGAACTATTTTGGAGTCGGTTTACTTACCGTACCACATACCGATTCCTTTTCGGAGTCTGAAACGTTCCGGAAAGTGTCCCTTATGTATTCCTCCGGGGTTACGGTTTCAATAACATTGGTTTCAACATTTATAGGATTACTTGAGATATAATGTTTAATTCTTTGACCGTTCACCACCTTCGGATTTGTGCCTTCGAAGGTGTTGATTTTTATGGCACCGGAACGATAGACCTCCTCGATAACGTAAGGACCTTCCCATTTAGAGAGAAGTTTTCCTACAAAAAATCTTAAACGAGAGTTGTATAATAATACATAATCACCTGCATTAAACTCACGCTTTTGTATTCTTTTGTCATGCCATCTTTTGACTTTTTCTTTAAACAACTTGGCATTTTCGTAGGCTTGGGTTCTCCATTCATCAAGTGAGCTAATGTCAAATAACCTCTTCTCACCGGCAAGTTTGAAATCATAGTTGAGCTCTTTAATAGCCCAATGTTCCTTATGTTCTAGTTCAAGAGGTAAGTGACATGCCTTTCCATAAACCATTTTATACGGAGACATACCCATAGGATTTTTATATGCAGTTCTATAGGCCCATAATGCATCATCGAGTTTCTTGGGCCAATTCTTTCTAGATCTATTAACAGTCTTTTGCAAAATTAATTTGAGTTCTCTATTACTCAATTCTACTTGGCCACTAGACTGCGGGTGACAAGGGGATGCAGTTCTATGATTAACATCATACTTAGCAAGCATTTTATGGAAAGCACCATGAATAAAATGTGAACCACCATTAGTCATTAAATATCTAGGGACTCCAAACCTCGGACAAATAACTTCTTTAAGCATCTTAATAGAAGTGTTATGATCAGCACTACTAGTTGGAACAGCTTCTACCCACTTAGTAACGTAATCAATAGCAACTAAAATATGTGTGTATCCATTAGAGGCAGGAAACGGTCCCATATAATCAAAGCCCAAAACATCAAATGGTTCAATAACAAGTGAATAATTCATAGGCATTTCTTGGCGTCTACTAGTGTTACCAATTCTTTGACATTCATCACAAGATAAGACAAACTTGCGGGCATCCTTGAAGAGAGTAGGCCAATAAAAACTGGATTGCAATACCTTATGTGCAGTTCTATCTCCAGCGTGGTGTCCTCCATAAGCCTTAGAGTGACACTTGCGTAGGACCTGTTCCTGTTCATGCTCAGGTACACAACATCTAATAACACCATCTACTCCTTCTTTATAAAGATGTGGGTCATCCCAAAAGTAATGCCTCAAATCATAGAAAAACTTTTTCTTTTGCTGGTATGTGAAACTAGGTGGTATAAATTTAGCGACAATATAATTAGCATAATCAGCATACCATGGAGCAACACGAGAAGCATTTATGACATTTAATTGTTCATCAGGAAAGCTATCATCAATAGGTAGTGGGTCATCAAGCACATTTTCTAACCTAGACAAGTTGTCTGCAATGGGGTTCTCAGCTCCCTTTCTATCAACAATATGCAAATAAAATTTTTGTAGCAGGAGAACCCATCTAATAAGTCTAGGTTTAGCATCCTTCTTTTCCATGAGATATTTAATAGCAGCACGATCCCTATGAATAATTACTTTAGAATCAACAATATATGGTCTAAACTTATCACAAGCAAATACAACTGCTAAGAATTCTTTTTCAATAGTAGCATAATTTCTCTGAGCATTGTCTAGAGTTTTACTAGCATATTGAATAACATTTAATTTCTTATCAACTCTTTGCCCTAGAATAGCACCTACAACATAATCACTAGCATCACATATAATTTCAAAGGGTAAATTCCAATCAGGTGGCTGAACAATAGGTGCGGAGATCAATGCTTTCTTAAGTATCTCAAATGCTTCTACACTATCATCATCAAAGACAAATGGTATATCTTTTTGTAATAAATTAGTCAAAGGCTGAGAAATTTTTGAGAAGTCCTTAATGAACCTCCTATAAAAACCGGCGTGATCAAGGAAACATCTTATACCTTTGATGTCCTTGGGACATGGCATCTTTTCAATAGCATCAACCTTGGCTTTATCAACTTCAATACCTCTTTCAGAAACTTTATGCCCCAAGACAATACCTTCATTAACCATAAAGTGGCACTTTTCCCAATTCAAGACAAGATTAGTTTCTTCACATCTCTGCAAAACTCGATCAAGATGTGTATGTTTGGATAATCTTTCTAGAATTTGATCGATAAAAGGTAAGGGGTAATGATCTTTTTAGTAGCCTTATTTAATTTGCGGAAATCAATTACCATCCTATAACCTGTAATAATTCTTTGCGGAATCAATTCATCTTTATCATTAGGAACGACAGTAATACCTCCCTTCTTAGGGACACAATGGACATGACTTACCCACTGACTATCATTAATGGGATAAATAATACCTGCCTCAAGAAGCTTTAGTATTTCCTTTCTTACCACTTCTTTCATCTTAGGATTCAGCCGTTGTTGGTGATCACGAACTGGTTTAGCAACTTTCTCCAAATTTATTTTATGTTGACATAGAGTGGGACTAATGCCCTTAAGATCATCAAGAGTATATCCAATGGCAGCGCGGTGCTTCTTCAGAGTTTTGAATTATCTCTCTTCTTCATGCTCTGAAAGGTTAGCACTAATAATAACATGATATATCTTTTTCTCATCAAGATAAGCATATTTAAGAGTATCGGGTAACAATTTAAGCTCAAACACGGGATCACCCTGGGTGGAGGAGGATCCCCTAGGATTTCAATAGGCAAATTGTGTTTCAGGATGGGTTCCTGTTTAAAGAATACTTCATCTATTTCCCTTCTTTCATTCATAAACATATCATTTTCTTGGTCTAGCAAATATTGTTCTAAAGGATCACTAGGAGGTACGGCAATAGAAGCAAGACCAATAATTTCATCCTTACTAGGCAATTCCTCTTCACGGTGTTGTCTATGAAATTTAGAAAAGTTAAACTCATGAGACATATCACCTAGACCAATAGTAACAACATCCTTTTCGCAGTCTATCCTAGCATTAACTATGTTCAAGAAGGGTCTACCAAATATAATGGGACAAAAGCTATCTTGCGGGGAGCCAAGAACAAGAAAATCAACAGGATATTTAGTTTTCCCACACAAGACTTCAACATCTCTAACAATTCCAATGGGTGATATTGTATCTCTATTAGCAAGTTTGATGGTAACATCAATACGTTCTATCTCAGCAGGTGCAATTTCATGCATAATTTATTTGTATAAGTCATGAGGTATAGCACTAGCACTGGCACCCATATCACACAAGCCATGATAACAACGATCTCCTATTTTAACAGAAATAATAGGCATGCCTACCACAGGTCTATGTTTATCTTTAGCACAAGGTTTAGCAATTCTAGCAGTTTCATCACAGAAATAAATAACATGCCCATCAATATTATCAGACAAGAGATATTTAACAATAGCAATATTAGGTTCAACTTCAATTTGCTCAGGAGGTGTATAAGTTCTAATATTGCTTTTACGGACTACAGTTGAAGCTTTAGCATGATCCTTTATCCTAACAGGAAAAGGTGGTTTCTCAACATAAGAAGTAGGAACAATAGGATCATTATAAGTGATAGTCTTTTCTTCAACTTTAATAGGTGCAGCTACTTTTACTTCTATGGGAGGATGATATTTAAACCACTTCTCCTTAGGGAGATCGGTATGAGCAGCAAAAGATTCACAAAAAGAAGCTACTATCTCAGAGTCAAGTCCATATTTAGTACTAAATTTACGGAAAACATCGGTATCCATACAAGATTTAACACAATCATACTTAGGTGTCATACCTGACTCCTTACCTTCGTCGAGATCCCAATCTTCAGAGTTGCGTTTAATTCTTTCCAATAAATCCCATTTGAATTCAATAGTCTTCATAGTAAAAGAGCCAGCAGAAGAAGTATCGAGCATGGTGCGATTGTTATCACAAAGCCGAGCATAATTTTTTTGAATAATCATTTATCTTGAGAGATCATGATTGGGGCATGAATATAACATTGATTTAAGCCTCCCCCAAGCTTGAGAAATGCTTTATCCTTCCCGAGACCAAAAATTATATATATAATTGCGATCGCGATGAACACGATGCATAGGATAAAACTTTTGATGAAATTCCAATTTCAATTGTTTGTAGTTCCATGACCCCGTATAATCACATAGCCTATACCATGTCAATGCATCTCCCTTCAAAGATAAAGGGAAGACCTTCTTCTGAATAACGTCTCTGGGCACACCTGCAAGCTTAAATAATCCACAAACTTCATCCACATATATTAGGGGCTCATCAGGATGCTTTGTTCCATCTCCTGCAAAAGGATTAGCTAGCAGTTTTTCTAACATACCCGAAGGAATCTCAAAGTAGACATTTTCATTTTTAGTAGGTTCAGTAGGTTGAGGAGCAACTCTTTTCTCTACTGGTCGGGGTGAAGATACCCCGAACAAGCCCCTAAGAGGATTACTTTCCATAGTAACAAGTGACAGTAAATTTCAGCACACTATATAATTTTTTTCTTACCAAATTCCACCTACCAAAGGCGCTTCACTCCCCGGCAACGGCGCTAGAAAAGAGTCTTGATGACCCACAAGTATAGGGGATCTATCATAGCCCTTTCGATAAGTAAGAGTGTCGAACCCAACGAGGAGCAGAAGGAAATGATAAGCGGTTTTCAGCAAGGTATTCTCTGCAAGCACTGAAATTATAGGTAACAGATAATTTTGTGATAAGATAATTGGTAACGAGCAACAAGTAACAAAAGTAAATAAAGTGCAGCAAGGTGGCCCAATCCTTTTTGTAGAAAAGGACAAGCCTGGACAAACTCTTATATAAAGAAAAGCGCTCCCGAGGACACATGGGAATTATCGTCAAGCTAGTTTTCATCACGTTCATATGATTCACGTTCGGTACTTTGATAATTTGATATGTGGGTGGACCGGTGCTTGGGTGCTGTTCTTACTTGAACAAGCATACCACTTATGATTAACCTCTATTGCAAGCATCCGCAACTACAACAAAAGTATTAAGGTAAACCTAACCATAGCATGAAACATATGGATCCAAATCAGCCCCTTACGAAGCAACACATAAACTAGGGTTTAAGCTTCTGTCACTCTAGCAACCCATCATCTACTTATTACTTCCCAATGCCTTCCTCTAGGCCCAAGATAATGGTGAAGTGTCATGTAGTCGATGTTCACATAACACCACTAGAGGATAGACAACATACATCTCATCAAAATATCGAACGAATACCAAATTCACATGACTACTAATAGCAAGACTTCTCCCATGTCCTCAGGAACAAATGTAACTACTCACAAAGCATATTCATGTTGATAATTAGAGGAGTATTAATATGAATAAAGGATCTGAACATATGATACTCCACCAAATAAACCAACTAGGATCAACTACAAGGAGTAATCAACACTACTAGCAACCTACAGGTACCAATCCCAGACTTAGAGACAAGAATTGGATACAAGAGATGAACTAGGGTTTGAGATGAGATGGTGTTGGTGAAGATGTTGATGGAGATTGCCCTCTCCCGATGAGAGGAGCGTTGGTGATGACGATGGCGATGATTTCCCCCTCCCGGAGGGAATGTCCCCGGCAGAACAACTCTGTCGGAGCCCTAGATTGGTTCCGCCAAGGTTCCGCCTCGTGGCGGCGGAGTCTCGTCCTGAAAGGTTGCTTCTGATTTTTCTTCGGACGAAAGACTTCATATAGCAGAAGATGGCCATCGGAGGGCCAACAGGGGGCCCACGAGGCAGGGGGGCACGCCCAGGGGGGTAGGGCGCGCTCCCGCCCTCGTGGACAGGTGGAGCGCCCCTGGCGTATTTCTTCTGCTCAGTATTTTTTATTATTTCCAAAACTAACTTTCATGGAGTTTCAGGACTTTTGGAGTTGTGCAGAATAGGTCTCTAATATTTGCTCCTTTTCCAGCCCAGAATTCCAGCTGCCAGCATTCTCCCTCCTTATGTAAACCTTGTAAAATAAGAGATAATAGGCATAAGTATTGTGACATAACGTGTAATAACAGCCCATAATGCAATAAATATCAATATAAAAGCATGATGCAAAATGGACATATCATGACCCGACATCTTGAGGTGCAGATAAACATAACAGGGCCTTGCCATGAACTTGGCATAAGCCGGCCGTCCGAACAGGGCATGATATGGGCTCTTGATCTTTACCACTTCAAAAGTCAATGTTTCTGATCTTGAGTCTTGCTCATCTCCAAAAGCAATCCCAGAGCTATCTTACCCACTGGATACGCCGATTTACCAGGCACCACACCATGAAAGACGGTGTTTGACGGTTTAAGATTTTTATCTATTAACCCCATGCGACGGAAGGTTTCATAATAAAGGATATTGATACTACTCCCTCCATCCATGAGTACCTTGGTGAACTTATACCCTCCAACCTGAGGTGCCACCACTAATGCCAGATGACCCGGGTTATCAACCCGGGGTGGATGATCCTCTCAACTCCACACGATGGGCTGTTCAGACCAGCGCAAGTAACGGGGCACTGCCAGTTCAACAGAATTCACTGCCCTTTTATGAAGCTTCTGATCGCGCTTGCACAGGCTCGTGGTGAAGAAATGGTACTGCCCACTATTCAACTGCTTTGGGTTGCTCTGATAACCCGACTGTTGCTGTTGCTGCTGATTCCCCTAATGATTATAACCACCCTGGTTGCCCTGATTGCCTTGATTGCCATGTTCGCCTTGATTACCGTGAGATCCTGAACCGGAGCTGCCTCCACCGTAACCCGGCCCATGAGATCCAGGGCCTGAACCGCCGACCGGTCCATGATCATACCGGAAAAAATCTGAATTCTTGAACTCCCGCATAATGAAACAATCCTTCCAGAGGTGCGTGGCTGGCTTTTCCCGTGACCCGTGCTTCGGGCAAGGCTGGTTCAACAGGTGAGACAGGCGTTCAGGATTGGGACCTGATCCTCCACCACGTGGGGGTGGTTTTACCTTACGACGTTGGCCATTATCCTACGTGTTGGTATTAGCCACAAAATCTAAACCGTTATCTGCTTTACGCTTACCGTTGTTTCCATGACCCGCCGGGTTATGCTGCTGCCCTTTGGTGTTGCCGCTCTTCTTTCCCTTTACTGACTTGTCTTCATCAGACTCAGGGTCCTTGGTACTATCAGAATGGGCATACTTCACCAGAGCTTCCATAAGCCCCATGTCATTGCAGTGACGTTTGAGCCGTCCCAACTTTAACTTTAGAGGTGCAAATCGGCAATTGCCTTCCAACGTCAAAACTGATGTATCAACGTTGATGCCGTCCGATGAATGCAAAGTTTCTGAAACCCGGCGCACCCAATGGGTTGCTGACTCTCCTTCCTCTTGGACACAGGCAGCTAAGTCCACAATTGACATGGGCTGTTTGCACGTGTCTTTGAAATTCTGAATGAACCGGGCCCTTAACTCGGCCCATGACCCAATGGAGTTAGCTGGTAAGTTTTTCAACCAAGTGCGAGTTGTCCCCTCCAACATCATGGTGACGTATTTAGCACATGCCTCATCATCCACATCCAGCATCTCCATCGCCATCTCATAGCTCTCAACCCATGACTCAGGGGATAAATTGGCGGTGTAATTGGGCACCTTACGCGGACCCTTGAAATCCTTGGGTAGCCGTACATTACGCAAAGCCGGGGTGAGACACGACACCCAAAGAACTGGAGGTAACTCCTGGCTCCACTGAAGTTGTTGGACGAATCGCAGTAAGCTGACGGGCCGCGTACTGTGCTGCTAACTCGGCTTCTCAATGTGCTCTTCCTTGGTCCACCATGTTTTGAGCGTCAGCGCCGCCACCTGCCGGGTCGTGGTCACGAGGCGGATTACGGTTCCACGTACTGCTTGACACAGCCGGTTCATCCATGCGCCTGCCGTAACTCCGGCTTGGGCGGGGAGTGGAATGAATCCTCTCATGACTGTACGAATAAGCCTGCTACTGAGTCAAGGCCGTTTAAAGAAGCTCCCTAGCCCGTCGTGTCTCAACTGCTACTGGAGACTCGCCTTCGATCGGGAGAGCTGCCAATCATGAAGTGGCAGCAACAATATTGTCCAACGGGTTAGAGTAATGACCCGGTGGTGTTGGGACGTGCTGTGACAAGACGTTGTTCTGACGAGGCGGATCCATCGGACGTGGCTGAACCGGCGCCCCCGTCCCAGGTGCCTCCACCCGGTTTACCACTGGCTGATTACTGGTTACTGCTCCTGGGGTATTCAAGAGATTCCTGGCCTCATAAACCGGAGGCAGGTGAGACCGGTACCTTCTCCTCATGACCTCATTTGACGCGCTCTGATCCAACATAAGCCGGTAAGCCTGTGCCTCCAACTCGGCCCGCTCTGCAGCTATCCTGGTATCCTCAGCTGCCAGGTCTGCCTTGGCTTGAGTTATCTAATCCTTCACCTTCGCGATTTCCGCGTTATGCTCATCCTGATTCGCCGGGTTAACTTCCGCCAACAGCGTTGCCAAAGTGTTAAATAAGTCAGACAACACCTGAGCCAGCGGTCGCACAGGGCCTCCTGCCCCAGCCACTGTCGCCGCTACTGATCCGGAAACCATTGCCGCTGTTGTCGAAGAGTGGTGCACCGATTGCGTACCGGCCATGAAGATCGCAACCTGGCTTGGCGGATCGAAGGGGTCCGGAATACTGTCGCCATCGGAACAGCCCCCAATCCGGCCATCTTGCAGCTGGTACAATGACTCGGTCTCTCCGGTTGATGACTCGTCATCAGAGTAAACGACGATCTCAGCACTAGATGCCAATCTAACCTCAGATTCCGCTCCGTGGATGACTCCCACGAAGGCACGCTTCATGGCAGGCTGAACCCGGGCGGGTCTCGCACGCTGAGCCGTCTCGACGATGTCGGTGCAGATGTCCGGCTCAGGGCCCGATTCGCCGATCTTGCCAATGAAGACGTGAATGCCGCCGAAGGGGACCCGGTACCCGTACTCAATTGAGCCGGCCTCGGGGCCCCAACCCGAGTCGTCGATGTAGAGCTTGCCGCAACGAATCTTAGTCATCCGGCCTATGGCGTATCCCTTGAGCCCTTCGAAGCTGCCCTCTAAGAACTCGAAACCATCGTGCGATAGCCCCATGGTGGGCGCCAACTGTCCTGGTTTTGTCACGGAAGACGTCCTAGTGAAAGGACTTTGTCATGGAGCCATCGTGACGGGTTAGCTTAAAGGGGTTAAAGCGGACAAAGGACGCAAGGAGTTTATACTGTTTCGGCCCCTTGCGGTGAAGGTAAAGGCCTAATCCAGTTGTTGTGGAATTGCTAGGGTTTCAATGACCAAGGAGCAAATCCGCTATGCCTGGCTCTCGAGTTGTTGTTTGTTGTCCCTAAACCGCCGCCGGGTCGTCCCTTTATATACACAGGTTTACAGAATCCCAAGGCCGGCTCATAAACGTGTCCGGCTCGGTTTCTACCCTTTCTCATCTTGCAACATGGCGGTTTATGCCTACATGCCCTAATTCGCCTTTGGGCCCTGGGCCTTCGTGAAGCGCCACACTCCTTGTCTTCATGGGCTTCAAATATAAGTAACTCACTATGGGGATAACCCGGCCTCTCGTAGCCGGTTTATACCCAGTAGTAATATCCCCAACAGACCCTAAGCCTCATTTTCAAGCATTGCAATACCGTTTGTGCTCCATTTTATCAATTGTTACCTTGCTGTTTTTTATTCTTCTTATTACAAAAATCAATATCTACTATCCATATTACACTTGTATCAGCATCTCTTCGCCGAACTAGTGCACCTATACAAATTACCATTGTATTTGGTGTGTTGGGGACACAAGAGACTTTTTATTATTTGGTTCCGGGGTTGTTTGAGAGAGACTATGTTCATCCTACATCTTCCATGGATTGATAAACCTTAGGTCATCCACTTGAGGGAAAATTGCTACTATCCTACAAAACTCTGCGCTTGGAGGCCCAACACGTGTCTATAAGAATAAAGTTGCATAGTAGACATGAAGCTCTTTTTTGGCGCCGTTGCCGGGGAGGTGAGTGCATGAAGGTATATCTTTAGATCTTGCAATTGAATCTTTTAGTTTCTTGTTTTATCACTAGTTTGGTTTACAAAAGAAAACTACAAAAAATGGAATTGAGGTGGTCACTATTGTTCATCTTTGTAATGTCTTTCTTGAAAATGATGGATCAGAAAATTGTGCTCAGTTGTTAGAAGAAGAAGTTAATAAAATGTTTGGCACAAAATATTTGAATGATGAGAATGATTGCAATGTTGTTAGTATGAATTTTCTTTGAATATCCTAAATGCTAATGATGATTGCACAAGTCATGACAAAAATGTTTCTTATAAGCATGTCAATTTTTGTGGAGTGCATAAAGTTTGTGAAGACGTGCCTTATAGGGAAGATAAATTTTGTAAGAAGCATAAGCATGATAGAACCAATCTTTTGCTCAAAGTGATAGATTAATTTGCTACAAAATTATGTTCTCTTTGTCCTATTACTTGTGAACTTTGCAATAAGGTTGGTCATCTTAATTTCCAATGCAAACTTTTTCATGATCGAATCATGGACAAATATTGTAATGAATTGATCACCCTTGAACTTTATAATGAGCTTTGTCTATTTTTGGGGAGTGAAGAATTGACACATATAAATAGTTGGTTTGATGTTTTCATTCGCACGGACGACATTGAAACTAATCTTTAAAATATTTGTATGTTTTCCATGGTAAATTGCAATGAGAATGCTTATATTGCCAAATATAGAAAGATGGGAAAACCAATAGAATATAAAAGAAATACTAATGAAAGGGTGAAGATTTCCACTTTCCCTCCTATTGTCTCTCATGATGAAATAGGTGACGAGGGGGAGCCCCTATTCAACCAATCTCATCAATAAGAAGCTCGAAAAAATTAATTAAACTCGCACATTATGTGGTGAAGAAGAAGAAAAGAAGAAAGAATAGAGGTAAAAGGGTATCTCTCCCAAATAATGTTGCTCCTATTATTGTTGTTCCTCATGAAAATGAATCAAAAATAATTATGGAAGATGATGCACTTGATGATGATATTGCTTCTTTGTCTTATGGCACAATGTCTGAGAGCACTATTGATGACGATTTTGTTATGCCTATTGCTTGTTGTGATGATTATGATTGGGAAGATAATGATACTCCTTATAATCTTGGAAATCTTTTTGGCACCAACTTGGGAAATTATGATGATAACAATTGTTATACCGTTGGTGCTATTCATACTATTAATGATGATAGTGATTATGCTTATGATATGCCAAGCCACAAGCTTGGGGATGCTATGTTTGATGAGAATGACATGTTTGGGAATTTATTTGCTGCAATTAATGTTTGTTCCAAGCTTGGGGATGCTATGCTTAATGGAGATGATTTTTTTAGTCCCCTTACTTTGAATGATCAAATTTGCTATGATGATTGCATGCCTCCTACTTATGATGATTATTGTGATGATACTTATGTTATGAAAAGTAGTGATAATTATTGTCATAATTTTGAATATCCTTTTACTGAACATTACTCTCTTAATGTGGGGACAATTTTTAGTATTCAAGTTTCATATGATACTCCCACTATTGTGAATGAGAATAAAATTGCTTATGTGGAGAGTAATAAATTTTTGATGCTTGTGGATCATGAAAAGAATGCTTTATGTAATGGTTATATTGATGAATATATTCATGATGCTACTGAAAATTATTATGAGAGAGGAACTTATGATTCATGGTGCTCTTGTTATGTTTCAGTCCGTATCTTTTATGCGAGCATCATTGAACTCATCATGCCTAGCTAAAAGGCATTAAAGAAAAGCGCTTGTTGGGAGAAAACCCAACACTTTTACCTATTGTTTTTGTGTGTTCACATGATTATGCTACCGTAGTGATCATGTTTTATTGCTTTTGTTTCAATAAAGTGCCAAGTAAAGCCTTTGGGATAGTGTGGATGATAGTTGACTTGATTCTGCCCAAAAACGGAACCTTTTGCGCTCAATCCAGGAATTTTTAAAATTCATTGGAATGTGATTTTTGTCTGAAGTTTTTACATCTGATAGATATTCAAATTCCCTACGCTGTCCTAATTTTTCAGAATTTTTGGAGTAGCATAAGTATGGTTGGAGTACGGATTACTACAGACTATTCTGTTTTTGACAGATTCTGTTTTCAATGCATAGTTTGCTTGCTTTCTAGTTTCTATGGCTTATATTGCTCAATATAAATTGTGGAAATGATATGGTACAGTAGTAATTGTGTGAGAACAATTATAAATCTTGTCTTTAGCAGTACCAAAAGTGAGTGGTTTGCTCTTTATCATACTAACCTATCTCACAAAGTTTTGTTAGGTTTTGTGTGATTGAAGTTTTCAAGTTTTGGGTGAGATATTGATATGAGGAGAATAAGGAGTGACAAGAACCTAAGCTCGGGGATGCCCAAGGCACCCCAAGGTAATATTCAAGGAAGGTCCAAGCAACTAAGCTTGGGGTTATCCCGGAAGGCATCCCCTCTTTTGTCTTCAACATTATCGGCAACCTCACTTGGAGCTATGTTTTCATTCATCACATGATATGAGTTTTACTTGGAGCGTCATTTTATTTTGTTAGGATTTTCTTGATGTTATTTAGAATAATGTTTTGCATCTTTCTTTTCAATAAAAATGTCAAGGATAACCTTCACCATGCTTATTTTGCAAGTCTATGTGTTGCTGTTTCAAAACATAAAGTTTATCGATGTTGCAAAAATTCCCGAGAAAAGTCAGAATGTGATAAAATGTTGAAACTTTGTGCACAATAAGATATGTTAAATTTTAGACAGTGTGGTAAATTTTCATAATTTTTGGAGTTAAAGAAGTATTGACACTCTTGCATTCTTTACATACTGTACTATTTTGGCAGATTGCTGTTATGTTTGCATTGTTTGCATATGTTTGCTTGTTTAATGATTCTATTTGAGGATAGGAGTATTAAATATGCATAGGCATTTAGTATGAAATGTTGAATAATAATTTCAGTGATTTGCTATAGTAGAGAATGATAAGGCTTTTGTATTGGTTTATACTAACTTATCTCACGAGTTCTTGTTGAGTTTTGTGTCGATGAAGTTAATAAGATTTAGGGAAACCGTGATATAAAAGGAATTAAGGATACACAAAAGCTCAAGCTTGGGGATTCCCAAGGCATCCCAAGATAATATTTCAAGAAGTCTCAAGCATCTAAGCTTGGGGATGCCCCGGTAGGCATCCCACCTTTCTTCATCAACAATTATCGGTTAGTATCAGTTGAGCCTAAGTTTGCTTCTTCACATGAGTTGGGCTATTCTTGGAATGTCATTTTGTTTTGTTTTGGTTTCTGTTTAATAAAATACTTAGATCTCAAATTATTTAAATAAGAGAGAGTCCTCAAATAGCTACCCATTTACTTAACTACTCGTTTGATCTTCACTTATATCTTTTTTAGTAGCTTGTCGTTTACTATTGTGCTTCACTTATATCCTATGAGTAAATTGTTGAATGAATTGAATACCATGAAGTTAGAATTACATGTTCATATCATGCCTAGTGGTAGCTTCACATTGGGTTTAGAAAGTGAAATCTTTTGAAGCTTGAAAATCACAATATTGGCCATACAAGCAATTCCTGAATGATTACTATAAGGAAAAGAACTTTCACATGCAAATATACTATCTTGGAAATCTTTTGTGATTGTGAGCCCCCATCAAAATATTATATGCCAAAATTTTTGACGTTGGACAAGGAAGACAAAGTAATGGTTTATGTTTGTTCATATTCACATCGAAGTTATATTGTCATAGATCCTTCAAAATGTGGTGCTTTCCCCCATTATTTGCTAGCCAAAAAATCCACACCAAGTAGAGATACTACTTGTGCATCCAAAAGCCTTAAACCCAAATCTTATTTTCAAGAGTCCACCATACCTACCTAAGGATTGAGTAAGATCCTTCAAGTAAGTTATCATCAGTGCAATAGGGCAATAAAAATTGCTTCTAAAAGTGTTAGATCATTTAGTGTAAGAGAAAATTGAGCGTTGTACGAACTTGTGATGGCAAAGAATAAAAGCGACAGACTGCATACTAAAGGTTGCTATCATAAGGGGCAATATTACGTGACATTCGTTTGCACTAAGGGATTGAGCATACAAACAAAAAGTGCATGGCAACCTCTGCTTCCCTCTGCAAAGGTCCTACCTTTTACTTTTATGTATTTACTTTCATGCAAGAGTCAAAGTTTTTCTCTCTATTCCTTTTTATTTTTCTCTTTTGGCAAGCATCATGTGGTGAGGAAAGATCTGGGCACATATATCCTATTGGATATGGATAGCATGAGTTATTATTTTTGACATTACCCTTGAGGTGAATACATTGGGAGGCAAAATTATAAGCCCCTATCTTTCTATGTGTCCGGTTGAAACGTTTTGCTCATGTGTATGCGGTGAGTCCCTTGTGGCCGCCTCGTGACTCTTCTGACTTGCACTCCAAGTCTCCTGGGTGTCTTCTAGTCCAAGAAAAGTCATCGTGAAAGATTTATTCCGTTTGGACTCCGTTTGGTATTCCTTTTCTGCGAAACTCTAAAACAAGGAAAAAAACAGAAACTGGCACTGGCACTGGGCTCTAGGTTAATAGGTTAGTCCCAAAAATCATATAAAATAGCATATTAATGCATATAAAACATCCAAAACAGATAATATAATATCATGGAACAATAAAAAATTATAGATACACTGGAGACGTATCGAGCATCACCAAGCTTAATTCCTGCTCGTCCTCGAGTAGGTAAATGATAAAAATAGAATTTTTGATGTGGAATGCTACCTAACATATTTATCCATGTAATTCTCTTTATTGTGGCATGAATGTTCAGATCCGTAAGATTCAAAACAAAAGTTTAATATTGACATAAAAACAATAATACTTCAAGCATACTAACAAAATATTTATGTCTTCTCAAAATAACATGGCCAAAGAAAGCTTATCCCTACAAAATCATACAGTCTGGCTATGCTCCATCTTCATCACACAAAATATTCAAATCATGCACAACCCCGATGACAAGCCAAGCAATTGTTTCATACTTTTGACGTTCTCAAACCTTTTCAACTTTCAGGCAATACATGAGCGTGAGCCATGGACATAACACTATAGGTGGAATAGACAGTGGTTGTGGAGAAGACAAAAAAGAAGGAGATAGTCTCAGATCAACCAGGCTATCAACGGGCTATGGAGATGCCCACTAATAGATATCAATGTGAGTGAGTAGGGATTTCCATGCAACGGATGCACTAGAGCTATAATTTTATGAAAGCTCAAAAGAAAACTAAGTGGGTGTGCATCCAACTTGCTTGCTCATGAATACCTAGGGCGTTCGAGGAAGCCCATCATTGCAATATACAAGCCAAGTTCTATAATGAAAAATTCCCACTAGTATATGAAAGTGATAACATAGGAGACTTTCTATCATGAATATCATGGTGCTACTTTGAAGCACAAGTGTGGCAAAAAGGATAGTAACATTGTCCCTTCTCTCTTTTTCTCTCATTTTTTCCTTTTTCTTTTTTTCTCTCTTTTTTCTTTTCTCTTTTTTGGCCTTCTCTTTTTTTATTTGGCCTTTCTCTTTTTTTTCTCACATGGGACAATGCTCTAGTAATGAAAATCATCACACTTCTATTTACTTACAACTTAAGAATTACAACTCAATACTAGAACAAAAATATGACTCTATGTGAATGCCTCCAGCGGTGTACCGGGATGTGCAATGAATCAAGAGCGACATGTATAAAAATGATGAACGGTGGCTTTACCACAAATACGATGTCAACTACATGATCATGCAAAGCAATATGACAATGATGATGCATGTCATAATAAACACAACGGTGGAAAGTTGCATGGCAATATATCTCAAAATGGCTATGGAAATGTCATGGTAGGTAGCTATGGTGGCTGTTTTGAGGAAGGATATGTGGTGGGTTTATGGTACCGGCGAAAGTTGCACGGAGGCTAGCAATGGCGGAAAGGTGAGAGGGTGCGTATAATCCATGGACTCAACATTAGTCATAAATAACTCACATACTTATTGCAAAAATCTATTAGTCATTGAAACAAAGTACTATGCACATGATCCTAGGAGGATAGTTTGGTAGGAAAAGACCATTGCTCGTCCCCGACCGCCACTCATAAGGAAGACAATCGAAGAACATCTCATGCTCCAACTTCATTACATAACCGTTCAGCATACAAGCATGCCACGGGACTCACAAACCTTAACACAAGTATTTCTCAAATTCACAACTACTTACTAGCATGACTCTAATATCACCATCTTCGTATCTCAAAACAATCATAAGGAATCAAACTTCTCATAGTATTCAATGCACTTTATATGAAAGTGATTATATCCCTCTTGAATGCCTATCATATTAGGACTAATTTTATAACCAAAGCAAATTAACATGTTGTTCTAAAGACTCTCAAAATCATATAAGTGAAGTACGAGAGTTCATCTATTTCTATGAAATAAAACCACCGCCATGTTCTAAAAATATATAAGTGAAGCACTAGAGCAAAAGTGCCTAGCTCAAAAGATATAAGTGAAGCACATAGAGCATTCTAATAAATCACGACTCATGCTTGTCTCTCCCAAAAGGTGTGTACAGCAAGGATGATTGTGGCAAAATAAAAAGCAAAGCCTCAAATCATACAAGACACTCCAAGCAAAACACATATCATGTGGTGAATAAAAATATAGCCTCAAGTAAAGTTACCCGTAGACGAAGACGAAAGAGAGGATGCCTTACCGGGGCATCCCAAAGCTTAGGCATTTTGACATCCCTGAATATTACCTTGGGGTGCCTTGGGAATCCCCAAGCTTAGGCTCTTGCCACTCCTTATTCCATAGTCCATCAAATCCTTACCCAAAACTTGAAAACTTCACAACACAAAACTCCAACAGAAAAACTTGTAAGCTCCGTTAGTATAAGAAAATAAATCACCACTTTAGGTACTGTTGTCAACTCATTATTTATTTATATTGGTGTAATATCTACTGTATTCCAACTTTTCCATGGTTCATACCCCCCGATACTAGCCATAGATGCATCAAAATAAGCAAACAAGACGCGAAAAACAGAATCTGTCAAAAACAGAACAGTCTGTAGCAATTTGGATATTTCGAATACTTCTGTAACTCTAAAAATCCTGAGAAAATAGGGAGTCCTAGATAATTTGTCTATAATCTTCTACAAAAATAATAAACTAAAAAGAAGTCTCCAGCTAAAAATAAGAATTGTTTTCGTGTGCGCAAAAGTTTTTGTTTTTTAGCAAGATCAAATCAATTATCACCGTAGGCAATCCCATAGGTCTTACTTGGCACAAACACTAATTAAAACACAAAACCACATCTAACCAGAGGCTATATGAAATATTTATTGCAAAACAGGACCTAAAAATCAAGAACAAAAATAAAATTGGGTTGCCTCCCAACAAGCACTATTGTTTAACGCCTGTAGCTAGGCATAAAACACGAATAGATCTAAGTGTTATCATCTTTGGCATGCAATTCTTCAATTACACACTCATGGTTCTTGGGAGATTCTTTATCTTTATAAATGGTCAAACTCCTAGTCAAGAAATCAAGGAATTCATTCATGACAATAGGTTCCTTAATAATATCGAGAAAATTGGGGTGAACACTAATTGATTTGAGATCTTCATTGTTTTTACTAGAAGATTCACCCTTATTTTTAGGAACATAAGTAAGCTTGGAAATCTTAGGAGGAAGATTTGGAGTAGTTTTAACAGAGGAAAAAGCAGAACCCAAGTTGGTAATAATATCTTCTAGTTTGCCAATTCTAGTAGAATTTTGATCTATCTTTTCATTAACTATGGGTTCCTTTTCCTTAAGGTTCTTTAGGGTAACTCCTACCTTATATCCATATTGAGTAATCTGATTATGAATATTTTTATCCAAATTTCGAATCAATTCTATGGTAGCAATTTTATTTCCAATAATATCCGATCTTTGCATTACATGTTCCAAGGTTAAAACAATTCCATTAACCAAAAGAGGTGGCGGGCCTAGCAAATCTATCATGGCATTGTAAGAGTCGAAAGTATGCCCCCGCAAGAAATTCCCCCCAGTTATGGTATCTAAAACATATCTATTCCAAGGAGTAATGCCTACATAAAAATTGCAAAGAAGAACGGAAGTAGATTGCTTTCGAGTAGATCTATTTTGAGCATTGCAAATTCCATACCAAGCATCTTTTAAATTCTCTCCTTCCCTTTGTTTAAAGTTGAGAACCTCGTTATCGGGAGTGCTAACAAGGATAGGAGGACTAGCCATTGGAGTAAGATAAGCAAACGAAGAAGACAAACGGAAGAGGAGCGAAGAAAAGGAAAATCTTTTCGAAAATCATTTTAGAAGCGGGGGAGAGGAAAACGAGAGGCGAATGGCGAATAATGTAATGTGAGGATGAGAGTTTATGATGGGTACTTGGTATGTCTTGGCTTGGCATAGATCTCCCCAGCAACGGCGCCAGAAATCCTTCTTGCTACCTCTTGAGCTTGCGTTGTTTTTTTCCTTGAAGAGAAAAGGGTGATGCAACAAAGTAGTGTAAGTATTTCCCTCAGTTTTGAGAAACAAGGTATCAATCCAATAGGAGACAACGTGCAAGCCACCGAATACCTGCACAAACAAACACCAACCTTGCACCCAATGCAAGAATCCCTTCACGGTTATTTGCAAGGTGAGATCTGATAGAGATGGATAAACGGTAAAGTAATGTTTTTGGTATTTTTGGGTTTATGGAACGGAAAGTAAAAGATTACAAAGAAAGTAAATAGGAAACTAGAATTGTAGATCGGAAACTTATAAGATGGAAAATAGACCCGGGGGCCATAGGTTTCACTAGAGGCTTCTCTCAAGACAGAAAATATTATGGTGGGTGAACAAGTTACTGCCGAGCAATTGATAGAAAAGCGCAAAGTTAGGATGATATCTAAGGCAATGATCATGAATATAGGCATCACGTCCGTGTCAAGTAGACCGAAACGATTCTTCATCTACTACTATTACTCCACACATCGACCGCTATCCAGCATGCATCTAGAGTATTAAGTTAATAAAGAACGGAGTAACGCTTTAAGCAAGATGACATGATGTAGAGGAATTAACTCAAGCAATATGATGAAAACCCCATCTTTTTATCCTCGATGGCAACAATACAATATGTGCCTTGCTGCCCCTACTGTCACTGGGAAAGGACACCGCAGGATTGAACCCAAAGCTAAGCACTTCTCCCATTGCAAGAAAAACCGATCTAGAACCAAATCGATAGTTCGAAGAGACTTGCAAAGATATCAAATCATGCATATAGGAATTCGAAGGAGATTCAAATAATATGCATAGATAAGTTGATCATAAATCCACAATTCATCGAATCTCAGCAAGCACACCTGTTGGGGATATGACTATCACGCATGACCCGCTAGGACGGGCCGGGTCATCCTTATGATGGTTCATTTCAATGAAGCCCAAGAGTATAATCATAATAGTGGTTCATAGATAGGCTGAGTAGAGGGCCCAAGCCCAAAGGAGGCTTAAGGCCCACGGTTATAAACCGCCATGTATATGTAGACTTGTGTTGTAAGGCATATAAGATAACTCACCGATCCGGACACGTTATATGAGCCGGCCGGGGCTCTGTAGACCGCAGGGCGTCAACCCGTGTATATAAGGGGACGACCCGGCGGTGGCTTAGGACAGGAAACAACAGACCAAGAACCGGGCTAAGCGTATTTGCTCCCTGATACGTCTCCAACATATCTATAATTTTTGACTCCTCCATGCTATATTATCTACTGTTTTGGACTATATTGGGCTTTATTTTCCACTTTTATATTATTTTTGGGACTAACCTATTAACCGGAGGCCCAGCCCAGAATTGATGTTTCTTGCCTATTTCAGTGTTTCGGAGAAACAGAATATCAAACGGAGTCCAAATGGAATGAAACCTTGGGGAACGTGATTTTCTCACCGAACGTGATCCAAGAGACTTGGACCCTACTCCAAGGAACAAAAGAGGCGGTCACGAGGGTGGGGGGCGCGCCCCCTGCCTCGTGGGACCCCTGTTGCTCCACCGACACACTCCTTCCTCCTATATATACCTACGTACCCCCAAACGATCAGATACGGAGCCAAAAACCTAATTCCACCGTCGCAACCTTCTGTACCCACGAGATCCCATCTTGGGGCCTGTTTCGGAGCTCCGCCGAAGAGGGCCATCATCACGGAGGGCTTCTACATCATCCTAGCCCCTCCGATGAAGTGTGAGTAGTTCACCTCAGACCCACGGGTCCATAGTTATTAGCTAGATGGCTTCTTCTCTCTTTTTGGATCTCAATACAATGTTCTCCCCCTCTCTCGTGGAGATTTATTCGATGTAATCTTGTTTTTGCGGTGTGTTTCTTGAGATCAATGAATTGTGGGTTTATGATCAAGTCTATCTATGAATAATATTTGAAGCTTCTCTGAATTCTTTTATGTATGATTGGTTATTGAGGGAGTCCTGGATTAGGGGGTGTCCGGATGGCCGGAGTATACCTTCAGCCGGACTCCTGGACTATGAAGATACAAGATTGAAGACTTCGTCCCATGTCCGGATGGGACTTTCCTTGGCGTGGAAGGCAAGCTTGGTGATGCGGATATTCAGATCTCCTACCATTGTAACCGACTTTGTGTAACCCTAACCCTCTCCGGTGTCCGTAGGACAAGAATCTCAACATACAACAATCATACCATAGGCTAGCTTCTAGGGTTTAGCCTCCTTGATCTCGTGGTAGATCTACTCTTGTACTACCCATATCATCAATATTAATCAAGCAGGACATAGGGTTTTACCTCCATCAAGAGGGCCCGAACCTGGGTAAAACATTGTGTTCCCCGTCTCCTGTTACCATCCGCCTAGACGCACAGTTCGGGACCCCCTACCCGAGATCCGCCGGTTTTGACACAGACATTGGTGCTTTCATTGAGAGTTCCTTTGTGTCGTCACTTTTAGGCCCGATGGCTCCTTCGATCATCAACAACGATGCAATCCCGGGTGAGACTTTTCTCCCCGGACAGATCTTCGTCTTCGGCGGCTTCGCACTGCGGGCCAATTCGCTTGGCCACCTGGAGCAGATCGAAAGCTACGCCCCTGGCCATCAGGTCAGGTTTGGAAGTTTAAACTACACGGCCGACATCCGCGGGGACTTGATCTTCGACGGATTCGAGCCACGGCCAAGCGCGCCGCACTGTCTCGAGGGGCACGATCTAACTCTTCCACCGAACAGTGCCCTGGAGGCCGCACACGCATCGGTTCCGACCTTTAATTCGGAACCGGTTGCACCGATCAAGGATGAGCGGTTGGACGCCGCCTCGGGGGCTGTGATCCCAAAGGCGATCGAGCCGAACACCAGCCCCGCGCTCTGCATGGCCCATGACTCCAAGTTGTCGGACTCCTCTCCGGACTCCGAGCCCTCCGCGCGCCTGCCAATCGGATCCGATTGGGCGCCTATTATGGAGTTCACCGCCGCGGACATCTTTCAGCACTCGCCCTTCGGCGACATCCTGAATTCGCTAAAGTCTCTCTCTTTATCAGGAGAGTCCTGGCCGGACTACGGTCAGCAAGGTTGGTATACGGACGATGAAGAAATTCAAAGCCCACCCACCACCCACTTCGTAGCCACTGTCAATGATTTAACCGACATGCTCGACTTCGACTCCGAAGACATCGACGGTATGGACGACGATGCAGGAGACGAACAAGAACCAGCACCTGTAGGGCGCTGGAAGGCCACCTCGTCATATGACATATATATGGTGGACACTCCAAAAGATGGAGAAGGCGATGGAGCAGCGGGGGATGACACCTCTAAGAAACATCCCAAGCGCCGGCGTCAGCGGCGCCGCTCTAAATCCCGCCAAACCAAAAACGCTGATTCCGGCACGGGAGATAATACTACTCCGGATAGCACCGAAGAACACCCCCTCCAGCAAGATTTGGCACAGGAGGATGGAGAAGCCAGCCCTCATGAGAGAGCGGCAGACCGAGAGGTTGAGGATGACAATTATATGCCTCGCTCCAAAGACGAGGTAAGCCTCGACGACGACGAATTCGTCGTGCCATCAGATCCGTCGAACAAGAGCGTTTTAAACGCAGGCTTTTAGCCACGGCAAGCAGCCTCAAGAAAAAGCAGCAACAGCTTAGAGCTGATCAAGATTTGCTAGCTGATAGATGGACTGAAGTCCTTGCGGCTGAAGAGTATGAACTCGAACGCCCCTCCAAGCGTTACCCAAAACGCAGGCTGCTACCCCGATTAGAGGAGGAAGCACCTACATCACCAGTGTCGGCGTTCTGGGAACGGGAGTCCCCAGACTTGCCTGCCTGCGGCCTGCGGTGTGGCTCGAACGGGGCCCTGCACGGCCCATCTTCATCAACACAGACCCAAGACCCTCGCGAGGGGACAAGCCTCGCGGGGCGGACGACACGGAGCATCCTCAGGTGCGGCCTCATCAGGCTGGCTCGCGAGGAGGCGGGGTACCTCACGAGGTGCCCATGACGCAAGCCATGATGACCAAGGGCGCCAAGCGGGCGCTAGCCCGCGCAGTGTCCTTCCTTTCCTCTTTGGTGCAAAGGGAGCAAGCGCAGGCGGGAGGATCAAGCAAAGGCACCCATTTCGGTGCAACGTGACCAAGACCAGCTCTGCGACAAGGAGGAAGTCACTGTGGAGCCCAGGCCGGCGTCACCACCAGAGTCTTTGGTAGGCGAGGACCAACTTTAGTCAGGATAAGTGTACTAGATGTTCCCCTTCAAAATGGCCAATTGTTGGCGCCCTTCCCGCTCAATATTTGGGAAGAGGCCCGGGGCCTTTGCCTATAAATAGGACTAGCCACTCCCAGGATTGGGGGGGGATCGATAGGCAATCAGACAGAGAGAGAGAGAGAAGGGCGATTGAACTCCTCCTAGCAGTTCATCCCCCCAGCCAAGAACAGACCCTCGCGAGGCTGTTCTTCCTTGTATTGTTCATCATCGCCAGCCCAAGAGGCAATCCACCACACCACACTGGAGTAGGGTATTACACCACATCGGTGGCTCGAACCAATATAAACTCTGTGTCTCTTGTGTTGTTCTTCTGGTACCTTAGATCCTTGCGAGGCGGAGGGGTACAGGTAGGTAGGAAGCGTAATCTCCGCGCGCACCCCAGAGTTCGAACCTTAAGGGTCTGCCGGAACCCGAAATCTGACATTTGGCGCGCCAGGTAGGGTTGCGCCGGAATTCGCCTTCCACCGCTCCGTTCTCCTCCGACCATCGCGTCCATGTCAGACGCCCGACGGGCTCGCGCCAGGCGCCGGGCTGCCCTCATCGCCAAGACGGCTCCCATCAGCGGGCCTCCTCGCCGTTCCCCGGCACCCACCGTCAACACCGCCGCCGGCCTGGCGGGGAACGAGCAGCAAGTGTCGTCTCAGCACCCGTCCGTGCGGCAAGACGGCCGCACCGCCACACCAACACCCCCGATCGTCGCGGCCCTCCTAGGCAGCTCGCAGGCGCTGCCTACAAGTCACAACGTCAAGACGTTCGTCCGCCGGGTCAGCGCCGCTTCCGCGCGGCAGGGGGCTCTCCCGGACCGGGTGGCGCCCAAGGCCGGCCTGACCTTCAGCTCGGAGGACCACCCCTCCAACTCGGCCTGCTCAGGCGCGCTCCCCATGCTGTGCACCCCCACCATCTGCCAGGTGGTCGTCACCAGAACTCTCATCGATGGCGGTGCGGGCCTCAGCGTGCTCTCGGTCGAGGCCTTCAACCTCCTCCGCATACCCCTGGAACGACTGCAACCCAGCCGGCCCTTCTCGGGCGTTGGGGGCGGATCATCCAGCTCCTTGGGACAGATCCGACTCCCAGTGACCTTTGGCACATACGACAACTTCCGCACGGAGATGGTCGACTTCAACATCGCCCCCATTGGCCTCCCCTACAACGCCATCCTCGGCTACCCAGCGCTGGCCCAGTTCATGGCCGCGACACACCCGGCGTACAACCTCATGAAGATGCCCGGGAGTAGCGGTGTCCTCACCGTGCACGGGGACACCGGAGATGCACTGCGAGTGCTCAAGCTCGCCTTCAAGACGGTGGCATCAGCACAGCCCGCCGACTCGGAGGCCCCCGAGCCCAAGGGGGCTGCACCCACCAAGAAGAAGCAGTTGTTCAGCCAAGACAAGGCAGAAACCAAGCAGATACCCGTCGATGAGGACGGGTCCACCAGTGCCACTTTTACCATAGGCGCCAACCTCGAGCCCGAGCAGGAGGAAGCCCTGGTCAGGTTCCTGCGCGCAAACAAGAAGGTATTTGCTTGGGAGCCTGACCAGTTGGCGGGGATCCCTAGGAGTGTAATTGAGCATCACCTCAACGTGTGCCCCAACGTGCGCCCCGTGAAGCAGAAGGCGAGGCGGCAGTCCACAAAGAAGCAGGCCTTCATCGTCCAAGAGACCCGGAAACTAGAAGCCGCTGGGGTCATTCGCGAGGTCCGATACCCGGATTGGTTGGCCAACCCTGTCGTTGTGCCAAAGAAGGGAGGTAAGGAGCGCATGTGTGTCGACTTCACCAACCTCAACAAGGCATGTCCGCAAGATCCATTCCCGCTCCCCCGCATCGATCAGATCGTCGATTCCATCGCGGAATGCGACCTGCTATGCTTCCTGGATGCCTTCTCTGGGTATCACCAGATCAAGATGGCGGTAGAAGACGTCGAGAAGACAGCCTTCCTAACCCCGTGTGGGGTGTACTGCTACACATGCATGCCATTCGGGCTGCGAAACGCAGGGGCGACCTTTCAGCGGCTGATGCACATCACGTTGGGCCGGCAGCTCGGGAAGAATGTCGAGGCTTACGTCGATGATATTGTGGTGAAGTCTCGGGAGGCCAAGACCCTGATACAAGACTTGGAGGAAACCTTCGCAAGCCTCGACGCGGTGAGCCTGCGACTCAACCCAGAGAAGTGTGTGTTCGGGGTCCCCTCAGGCAAGCTCTTGGGTTTCCTCGTGTCCCACCGAGGCATCGAGGCTAACCCGGAGAAGGTCAAGGCGGTCGAGGACATGAGCCCGTCAAAGACCCTCAGAGAAATGCAGAAGCTCACTGGACGCGTGACCGCGCTAGGGCGCTACATCTCCAGGCTGGGGGAGCGAGCGCTGCCTTTCTTCCAGGTAATGAAGAAAAAGGGGCCCTTTAAATGGACTGAAGAGGCCGACAAGGAATTCCAAGATCTCAAGAGATACCTGACCAGCCCTCCGGTCATGGTGGCCCCGCGCACTCAGGAGCCCCTGGTGCTCTACCTCGCCGCCACTCCTTACTCCGCCAGTGCAGCCCTAGTGGCGGTTAGGGAGGGGCGTCGAATCAAAACCGCAGCTGTATCCCGGGACAAGGCAAAACAGGAACAAACAAGGCCCACAGAAACCGCCACGGCAGTTGAGGAGAATCAGCCGCCGCAGAGGAGCGCACCGGAGGTGGAAGGAGCTCCTCACCCAGATAGTCAGCCTCCGGAGGCGCAATCATCTCCGGAGGGCGCCACAAGCATTGACACACCCAGCCTCGTTGAGCACCCCGTGTACTTCGTCAGCACGGTATTGCGGGACGCGAGGGCACGGTACCCCATGCCTTAGAAGCTCCTCCTCGCACTACTGGTGGCCTCACGCAAGTTGCGGCACTACTTTCAGGGTCACCCCATCAGGGTCGTCTCGTCATACCCCTTGGAGAGGGTGCTCAGGAGCCCTAACTCGGCCGGAAGGGTCGCCGAGTGGAACATAGAACTGCAAGCATTCCAGCTCGAATTCAGCATGACCAGGGTCATCAAGGGATCAGCATTAGCGGATTTTGTGGCAGAATGGACGGAGGCACCAGGCCTCAAGGCCGACGAGGATCGGTCCCTCTCCCCATGGAGCGAGGCGCCGGAAGGCTGGGTCATGTACTTCGATGGGGCGTTCTCCAGGCATGGTGCTGGGGCTGGAGCGGTGCTTATATCGCCCACTCAGGACAAGCTCTACTACGCAGTACAGCTGTCGGGGTATTCTCACGGGGGGTGCTAGACGACATATGCCACAAGGTGGCTTCGTGTGAGGGTAAGACTGCTGCTGATAGGCCCGGGAGCGGGTATGCGAGTAGCACGCGGTGGTTTACCCAGCTTCGGAGCTCTCCGGAGAGATAATACTCCTACTGCTGCATGTCTGAGTGTATCTATCTGGGGTGTACATCGGGTAGTACAAAGTGCTCCTGGAGCTATATCTGGGATCAGTGCCAAGTGCATCTGATCTGGTATATGCCTACGTGAGGCATGCTAGTGGCCGGCCATGCTCATGGCCGTGAGCATATGAGTGCTCATGCGTGAGTGTGTGTGAGTCCATCCCCTGGATGGATGGATGTGTGCCTTTATATAGGCATGGCTAGCTTACTTCCTAAGCTATGTAGTGGCATGGACAAGTGATGGTGGGGTGTCATGCTTGTCCCCTGGGTCACTTCATGAATAGTGCCCAGGGACAAGTGACACTGTACATGATGGCTGGGGTGACACATGAACAGTGCCGGGTACGGTCGTCACGTCGGGGTCGCGTCAGGCTGCAGTTGACTTCGGGCAGCCGGCCTGGTGGAGGAGTCGGCAGCCAGCAGTCGGCCTGGAGCGGCCGAGAAGTCGGCAGCCTGCAGTCGGCCTGGAGCGGCCGGGAAGTCGGCAGCCTGCAGTCGGCCTGGAGCGGCCGGGAAGTCGGCAGCCTGCAGTCGGCAGTCGGCAGCCTGCAGTCGACAGCCTGCAGTCGGCCTGGTGGTGCAGTCGGCAGCCAGCAGTCAGCAGCCTGCAGTCGGGAGCCTGCAGTCGGCAGCCAGCGGTCGGCAGCCTGCCGGGTAGTTGGACTGAGGGGCTTTGCTAGCCCCGATGTCTTGAATTATTGTCTCGCCATCTTCGGGGTATCCGTGTCCAATTACTCCGACAGTAGCCCCCAAGCCTCCGGGCAACTTGGCAAAGTTGGGCGGAGGTTTTTATGCGAGTGTTCATGAAAATGATCATGAAAAAGACGAAGTTAGTCCACGCAAATATATCAAATGTTCGCTTTTTAGCATTGCAAGTTTTATGCGGAGGGTGCCGACTCGGTTTCGCCCGAGCCCCCTTAATCTTTTTCGTGTTCCCTCCGCTTTTTGGCTTGTGCTCTTGCTTGCCGGACAGCCGCTCTGCGGTCTGTGGCTGAGAGTGGGCCGTGAAGCGGAGTGTACAGTATTCAGAGTCTGGGAGCAGATTCAATCGAGTAGATACTTGTAAAGGAAACGACCGGATCGCCCGATCTGTTTTTCTTCCCGGACGTTTTTCGCGTGGGTGGCCTCCAGCGTTCACTCTTGCTAGTCGGACAGTCGCTCTGCGGTCTGTGACTAAGAGTGTGCCTTTGGTACCGAGCACGCTACTAAGACATCTGCGGGAACTAACGTCTCAGGCCAAGCGGCCAGCCCCCGGGCCAACTCTGGTTGGCGCCGGGGTGAACAATGATGCAACTGTAATAGAATGCGGAGATAGCCCCCGAGCATCGCTCGGGGTTATCCATGCTCTTGCGGTGCAAAAATATGCGGGTGAGGAGCTCACATTGATTTTCGTGTAGCCGAGGCGGAGTTTGCCTAAGACAGCCGGCGCGACTCGACGCTCGCGGAGTGCGCCGGCGCACCTTCTAGGTGCGGCCTTCGGGTGCTTGAAGGGGGCCCCGCCGGTCAGGCTCGACCGGCCAGGCGGCGGGGTGTCTTGCAACGCCCTTCTTCTTTTTTTTCTCTTCTGCCGGCTGCTGACAGCCGGACAAAATTCTTCTCTTGTCTGCAATCTTCGCGGGGGCGCGTCAGCGCACCCGCTGGGTGTAGCCCCCGAAATTCGGGCCGACTGCTGAGCAGTCGGGCCGGATCTCCCGGCAACTACTTTGTCTTCTTCTTCACGGGGGCGCGTCAGCGCACCCGCCGGGTGTAGCCCCCGAGATCTGGGCCGACTGCTGAGCAGTCGGGCCGGATCTTCCGGTGACTACTTTGTCTTCTTTCTCCTTCTCTTTGTCCAGCTGTGGGCAGCCGGACGCATATTTCTTTTTTCATCCGACTGGGCAGTCAGACTTTCTTTTTTCTATCTTCCCAGCCGACTTCTCTCTCTCTCTTTCTTTTTCAGCACTCGGCCACTTCTTTCTTAGCCGGATGACACACTCGGCCACAGCGGGCAGAAGGCCCTTTTCTTTTTCTCCCAGCTGGCTTTGAGCAATGGGACATAGCTCTTCATTTTCTTTTTTCTTTTGCACAGCCGGCGCACTGTGTTGACCCAGCCGACTCTTTCTTTCTTTTCTTTCTTTGCCTGAGCAGTCGGCAGGAGCGGGACGGCAGCAGCCGGCGTCTGGGTCCCGGTAGAAGTCAGCGGCCAGGACGTGGTGCGACAGTGGAGTCGGCGGGCCGGGTCGGAGGCAGAGCCGGCCGAGTCGCGTAGACACGTGGAGCCGGCCAGCTCTGGGCGGCAAGCCGGTAGGCGCGCGGGAGCCGGCGAGGAGTGGCGCGGGGCGGACCCAGCGAGACAACCATGGAGGCCGGATGCCGGGTGGCAGGACGAACCGCAGCCGGGCGGCGGGAGCCGGCCATGGCATGCAGAAGACGGCGCGGGGATGTCCGGGAAGCGGACGCAGGAAGGCCGACTGGAGCGGAGGCCGACTGGACGCAGAGGCGCGAGGCGGAGCCGACTTGCAGGATGCCGTCCCGGAGCCACAGCCAATTGGAGGCGGCGGCGCGAGGCGGACCCGGCACGATGAAGAGGGGAGCGCGAGTGATGCGGCGCGGTTGGTGAAGAGCCGCGACGAGTCAGGACGACGCGCTCGGGGAGCGGGCGCGAGGGGATCCGTCCCTGGTGGCGTGCGAAAAGGCCAAGCGGAGCGGAGCCGGCGCCGGCCATGGGCAGAAGCGACCCGGTGGGTGCTCGGAGACGGCTAGAGCAGGCGCGGGCGCGCGCAAGGAGGACACGAGCGGCGGGCGGAGGTAGAGGAGGGTGCCGCCGGCGCAGCCGCGCAGGCGGGCGCAGGGGGAAGCCGACACGATGCGGGGCAGCCCGTACGAGGCCGAGGCCGGGACCTCGCGGGAGGAGCGATGCGGGCGGAGCCACGGGCTGCAGGCGCGGAGTAGGCGGCCAAGCGGAGTGGACCAGGTGGGAGGTCAACTGGTCATCGGCGGAGGCGGGGCGGAGCAGTCGACAGCTCGTCCGTGGAGGAGCAGCTCAGCAGGGAGCTTGAGGAAGCCGACGGCTAAGCAGCGGGGCTCAGGTCCTCGCTCACGCACGGGCGCGGGGGAGGATGAGGCCGGCGGCGAAGGAACGGAGGCGAGCTAGCACGGCTGCGCGCACACACAGGAGAAGAGCAGAGGCGAGATGTGCATGACCATTATCTAAGGAATATCCGGGTATTGTACGAGGCGTGTACAAGGCATCTATGGGCATTGTCCGACTTGTGTGTTTTGGCAAATGGTTTGACCATTGTTGACTCGCATCTAGCTAGCTTGCATAGATAGTATATGGAGGAGTGAGCGCGCGTTTCCGCAGGAGCAAGGCACAACGCGGAGCGAAGCAGACGCAAGCGGCGCGTGGATGGCCACGACCGACCGAAACAAGGCCCCGCGTGCGGCGCGCGCGGACGGCCGGCCGGCGTTGCGGTGGTGGTGAAGAAGGCGAGGCCGACGGAGAGGACGCACCGCCCCTCGCGGCCGCTCCGAGGGCGTGTCGATGTCGAGCCCTCGAGCGCTATCGTAGAGACGACGGTGACGTCGCGGCAGAGATGACGAAGATGGTCCCGCCCGGACTGTGAAACTAGCAGCAGCGCGGTAGCATAGTACCGCCCCACGGTGGGCGCCAAATGTCGGGGTATTCTCACGGGGGGTGCTAGACGACATATGCCACAAGGTGGCTTCGTGTGAGGGTAATACTGCTGCTGATAGGCCCAGGAGCGGGTATGCGAGTAGCACGCGGTGGTTTACCCAGCTTCGGAGCTCTCCGGAGAGATAATACTCCTACTGCTGCATGTCTGAGTGTATCTATCTGGGGTGTACATCGGGCAGTACAAAGTGCTCCTGGAGCTGTATCTGGGATCAGTGCCAAGTGCATCTGATCTGGTATATGCCTACGTGAGGCATGCTAGTGGCCGGCCATGCTCATGGCCATGAGCATATGAGTGCTCATGCGTGAGTGTGTGTGAGTCCATCCCCTGGATGGATGGATGTGTGCCTTTATATAGGCATGGCTAGCTTACTTTCTAAGCTATGTAGTGGCATGGACAAGTGATGGTGGGGTGTCATGCTTGTCCCCTGGGTCACTTCATGAATAGTGCCCAGGGACAAGTGACACTATACATGATGGCTGGGGTGACACATGAACAGTGCCGGGTACGGTCGTCATGTCGGGGTCGCGTCAGGCTGCAGTTGACTTCGGGCGGCCGGCCTGGTGGAGGAGTCGGCAGCCAGCAGTCGGCCTGGAGCGGCCGGGAAGTCGGCAGCCTGCAGTCGGCCTGGAGCGGCCGGGAAGTCGGCAGCCTGCAGTCGGCCTGGAGCGGCCGAGAAGTCGGCAGCCTGCAGTCGGCAGTCGGCAGCCCGCAGTCGGCAGCCTGCAGTCGGCCTGGTGGTGCAGTCGGCAGCCTGCAGTCGGCAGCCAGCAGTCAGCAGCCTGCAGTCGGCAGCCTGCAGTCGGCAGCCAACAGTCAGCAGCCTGTAGTCGGCAACCTGCAGTCGGCAGCCTACCGGGTAGTTGGACTGAGGGGCTTTGCTAGCCCCGATGTCTTGAATTATTGTCTCGCCATCTTCGGGGTATCCGTGTCCAATTACTCCGAGAACAGCTTTGTTTCCAGCAAGGCGAAAAGGTCTCCAACAACATAGCGGAGTATGATGGTCTAATAGCGGGCTTGAAGGCCGCAGTTGCCCTGGGGGTGAAACGCCTCACCATCAAGGGCAATTCGCAGCTCCTTGTCAATTTCTCCAATAAGGTGTATGAGCCGAAGGATGAGCACATGGAGGCCTACCTTGCAGAGGTCCGCAAGATGGAGAAGCAGTTCTGGGGGCTGGAGTTGAAGCACATACCCCGTGGCACCAATCAGGAGGCCGACAACATCGCCAGACGGGCATCCAGGCGGCTACCTCAGGAGCCTGGCGTCTTCGAAGAGCGGCTCTTCAAGCCCTCAGCCCTGCCGTCATTATCAAACACGGCTCAGCCTCGAGAAGAGCTCCCCCAGCCACCTGCCTCAGGAGCCCCGGTCTGTGGACCGGCCTCAGGAGCGCGCCTGCTCCTGACGATGGAACCTCAGGAGGGGTGCTAGATCACGGAGCTCCGGAGTTATTTAACACAGGGGATCCTGCCGGAGAAGGAGGAGGAAGCGGAGCGCGTGGCACGACAGGCCACGGCATACTGCATCAAGGATGGAGAGCTCTACCGGAAGCGACCAAACGACATATCCCTGCGCTGCATCTCCAGGGAGCAAGGAAAGGAACTGCTGGAAGACATACACGGCAGAGACTGTGGACATCATTCATCATCACGGACCCTTGTCAGCAAGGCATTTCGCAGTGGGTTTTATTGGCCCACCGCACTCAATGACGCCGTCGAACTGGTGAAGGCTTGTGAGGCCTGCCAGTTCCATGCCAAGCAGATCCATCAGCCGGCGGGAGGCCTCCAGACTATACCCCTTTCGTGGCCATTCTCAGTCCGGGGGCTAGACATCCTGGGCCCGTTTCCTTGGGCGCCAGGGGGCTACCGCTACCTCTACGTCGCCGTGGAAAAGTTCACCAAGTGGGCTGAAGTAGAGGCCGCCCGCACCATCCCCGCGGGTTCCGCTGTCAAGTTCATCAGGGGCATCGTGAGCCGGTTCGGGGTGCCAAACCGCATCATCACAGACAATGGTTCGCAGTTCACCAGTAACCTCTTTAAAACATACTGTGCTAACCTTGGGACACAGATATGCTATGCTTCGGTGGCACACCCCCGAAGCAACGGCCAGGGGGAGTGAGCCAACGTAGAGGTCCTAAGGGGCCTCAAAACCAGGACGTTCAAGAAGAAGCTGGAGGCCTGCGGAAGAGGTTGGTACGACGAGCTTCCGTCCGTGTTGTGGTCCATCCTCACAACCGCGACCAAGCCGACGGGAGAGACCCCGTTCTTCCTGGTCTACGGAGCCGAGGCGGTCCTCCCTCACGAGGTCAGACGTCGCTCTGCGCAGGTCCTGGCGTTCGACGAGGCGCAGCAGGACGCCATGCGGGGGATGGACCTCGTGCTGGGGGAGGAACGCCGCCGAGAAGCCGCACTGCGGGCGGCGAGGTACCAACAAGCACTGCGACGATATCACTGCCGCCACATCCGCCCCAGAACTCTCGAGGTAGGAGACCTCGTGCTCAGGCGGGTCCTCTCTAGGGAGGGACTGCACAAGCTCTCTCCCATGTGGGAGGGCCCGTTCAAGGTTGTTCATGTTTCCAGGCCTGGCTCTGCGCGCTTGGAGACTCAGGAGGGGGTGCCGATCCAGAACGCTTGGAACATCCAGCACCTCTGGAGGTTCTACCCCTAAAAAGGCCCGGAGCCTGTGAAGAAGGCGAACGCCTGTGAAGATTATCCCTTTTGGAAAAGGCCCAGAGCCTGTGAAGAAGGTGACTGCCTGTGAAGCTGTCGCGTTTTGGAAAAGGCCCAGAGCCTGTGAAGAAGGCGACTGCCTATGAAGCTGTCGCGTTTTGGAAAAGGCCCAGAGCCTGTGAAGAAGGCGACTGCCTGTGAAGCTGTCGTGTTTTAGAAAAGGCCCAGAGCCTGTGAAGAGGGCAAATGCCCGTGAAGCTCGTTCCCCCTAAGAAAGGCCCGGAGCCTGTGAAGAAGGCCAACGCCTGTGAAGCTCGCCGCCCGTGACACTCTCACGTAATAATGAGTGGGGCTGTACACGCCTCGGAGTCTCAGGAGCGCCGGCCTCAGGCCCTGGGGCTCCCTCCCACGCCCAGTGGCAGCACTTCGCTCCGCGCTGGTGAGAAGTCATCGAAGACTAGATTAGGTGCCGGACGCGGCTTTTTCATTTGCTTTCCGCAGTTGTCTTGTTCATTCTCATTCGAAGTTTTATTGGAGCTATTGCCGCCTTTGACTTATGGTTCTTCGACTTTTTCACTCTCCTGCCTCGATTTCTCTTATGCAAAGCCTCGCGAGGGGAAGGGGCAGCCGAGCGCCCTCGCAAGTATTTCTGTCCTAGCCGTTCAAAGGTTTCACGACCTAGGTCCATTACAGGAGCACCCCTCCAGTCCGTGCCCCACGGGCACCACGACATGAACACAGGGCCTGGGTCGGTCGCCCCCCCTCACGGCTGGGGTTGGAAACTATCTACACATGGGCACGAAGCCAGAAGGCACGAAACCAAAAGTAAAGCGATGATTAACTGCGATAACCCAAACATGCCCCCGCGGGGCCCCACGCTACTGTCTTTTTATGCAGGACAAAGGAAAAGAAAGAACAAGTCGGGCGCAGCTCGCCTCACACCGGCCTGCAGGGAAGACTCGAGCCGCCTCCAGGACTCAGGCAGACTCACTCTCGCGCTTCACCGAAGCGCGAAGGCGGGCAGACGCACCACCACCTCCCAGGCAGGTACGGCGGCGTGGAGGCTGGCTGCGGCCACCGCTAGAAGAGTCGTCGCCTGAGGAAGAACCGGTGAAGCTTGGGGAACCCTGAGCACCGCCGATCACACGAGCGCTGCCCTCTCCATCATCGCCGGGGCTGGGTTCCCGGCCGCGGTCGTCGTCCTCAGGGCAGCACCCTGCGCGGCAACCATCTTCCCCGAACACCCTCACGAAGAGCGTGGCATCGCCGTCAAACTTTAAGTGTAGGGTGCACCGACGGCTCAGGCCCCGCGCGCGGGCAAACGTCTGCCAGCCGCGGGCCAAGGCCAGGCTCCCAGCTGCGGAGACCTCCAGTGAAGCCCATGAGGCCCGGCTGCAGCAGCCATCTGCTTGAAGCCAGAGGCCGCCCAGGGCACCGGGCGGGAGCTCGCCGAGGAGGAAGCGAGGAAGATGAAGCCGGGTGCTAGTCGGCTCCGCCGACCACACAACAAACTCCGGCAGCACCTCTGCCGCGCGAGAACGCGGGCTAGGGGGGTGTGCGACCGAGGCGTGCCCCCCGGTCGCTGCTGCCCGCCCGTCACCGAGCTGGAAATCGCCCCCACGGCCGTGAAGGGTTGTCATAGTGGCCGCGGGATGTTTGCGAGGACGTCCCCGGCCGCGCTTGGGCGGAGGAGAGGCAGGCTCAACCTGGCGAGCCTTCCCTTTCTCCGCGGCTGAGAACCTCCTCGATGGTGCCATGAAGAAGAAGGAGAAGCAAGGGGGATGGACAGGAAGGGCGCATGCCATTCCGTACTTAAAGCCGGTGAAGGCCAACCGTCGGCCTCCACGATCTCAGGTAAGCATGACCCGTTTTGCATGCAGGGACTTGTCCAATCCGTGCAGATGCCGAGGCGTCGTGGGGAAGCAGAGACGCCCACGTCCAATCAACCGCCACGCGGCGCCCAAGGCCACAGGCTGTTAGCACCCGCGGCGCTTCGCCCTTGCCCTTTCGCCTCCCTGCACGGCCAAGTCCGGGCGCGCCTTGGGCCCGGGGGCTACTGTCGGCGTTCTGGGAACGGGGGTCCCCAGACTTGCCTGCCTGCGGCCTGCGGCGTGGCTCGAAGGGCCCCCAGCACGGCCCATCTTCATCAACACAGACCCAAGACCCACGCGAGGGGCCAAGCCTCGCGGGGCGGACGACACGGAGCTTCCTCAGGTGTGGCCTCATCAGGCTTGCTTGCGAGGAGGCGGAGAGATCAAGGCGGGGTACCTCACGAGGTGCCCATGACGCAAGCCATGGCGACCAAGGGCGCCAGGCGGGCGCCAGCCCGCGTAGTGTCCTTCCTTTCCTCTTAGGTGCAAAGGGAGCAAGAGAAGGCGGGAGGGTCAAGCAAAGGCACCCATTTCGGTGCAACGAGACCAAGACCAGCTCCGCGACAAGGAGGAAGTCACTATGGAGCCCAGGCCGGCGTCACCATCAGAGTCTTTGGCAGGCGAGGACCAACTTTAGTCAGGATAAGTGTACCAGATTTTCCCCTTCAAAATGGCCAATTGTTGGCGCCCTTCCCGCTCAATATTTGGGAAGAGGCCCAGGGCCTTTGCCTATAAATAGGACTGGCCACTCCCAGGATTGGGGGGGGGGAGGGGGTCGATAGGCAATCAGAGAGAGAGAGAGAGAGAAGGGCGATTGAACTCCTCCTAGCAGTTCATCCCCCCAGCCATGAACAGACCCTCGCGAGGCTATTCTTCCTTGTATTGTTCATCATCGCCAGCCCAAGAGGCAATCCAGCACACCACATTGGAGTAGGGTATTACACCACATCGGTGGCCCGAACCAGTATAAACTCTGTGTCTCTTGTGTTGTTCTTCTGGTAGCTTAGATCCTTGCGAGGCGGAGGGGTACAGGTAGGTAGGAAGCGTAATCTCCACGCGCACCCCAGAGTTCGGACCTTAAGGGTTTGCCGGAACCCGAAATCCGACAACCAGCGCATGACATGGCCGACCGGCCACCTCGTGGCCGTGACAGAGAGGCCTCTAGGCCCTCCACTGAAGCCATGCCCCGACGCCACTCAAAACACGCTAAGGCACGGGAAAATGCGCCAGACCTGCGAGATATACTGGAGGACAAGACAAGGCAAACAAGATCGATCTAAGGATCGCGCGGGCGCCCCACGGCACATGACGGTGATCGTCACTCCGGATACAATAAATCCGGCCGGGCCAAACACAATAGAGAAAGCTCCTTTGAGCTGCGTCATGATATAGCCCAGTACAGAGGTGCCGCACACCCACTATGCTTCACGAATGAAGTAATGGATCATAAAATCCCTGAGGGCTTCAAACCCGTAAACATTGAATCATACGATGGCACAACAGATCCTGTGGTATGGATCGAGGATTATCTCCTTCATATCCACATGGCCCGCGGCGATGATCTACACGCCATCAAATACCTCCCGCTCAAACTTAAGGGACCGGCCCATCATTGGCTTAACAGCTTGCCAGCAGATTCAATCGGTTCTTGGGAGGACCTGGAAGCCGCATTCCTCGACAATTTCCAGGGTACCTATGTGCGACCACCGGACGTCGATGACCTAAGCCACATAATTCAGCAGCCAGAGGAATTGGCCACGCGGTTCCTAACAAAGAAAAACCAAATAGTCGACTGTCCGGACGCAGAGGCCCTAGCGGCCTTCAAGCATAATATCCGTGACGAGTGGCTCGCCCGGCACCTGGGACAGGAAAAGCCGAAATATATGGCAGCCCTTATGACACTCATGACCCGCTTTTGCGCGGGAGAAGATAGCTGGCTAGCTCGCAGCAACAACTTAACCAAGAGCCCTGGTAATTCGGATACCAAGGACAAAAGCGGCAAGTCGCGCCGGAACAAGCAGAAACGCCGTGTTAACAGCGACAGCAACGAGGATACGGCAGTAAATGCTGGATTCCGAGGCTACAAATCCGGTCAGCGGAAAAAGCCATTCAAAGGAAACACTCAGGGCCCGTCCAGTTTGGACCGAATACTCGACCGCTTGTGCCAGATACATGGCACCCTCGAAAAGCCAGCCAATCACACCAACAGAGATTGTTGGGTGTTCAAGCAGGCGGGCAAGTTAAACGCCGAAAACAAAGACAAGGGGCTAAATAGCGACGAAGAGGAGGAGCCCAGGCCGCCGAACAACAACGGACAGAAGGGTTTTCCCCCACAAGTGTGGACGGTGAACATGATATACGCAACCCACATCCCTAAAAGGGAGCGGAAGCGTGCATTAAGGGACGTATACGCAATGGAGCCAGTCGCCCCAAAGTTCAACCCATGGTCCTCCTGCCCGATCACCTTTGATCGAAGGGACCACCCCACTAGCACCCGTCATGGCGGGTTCGCCGCATTGGTTCTTGACCCAATCATTGACGGATTTCATCTCACAAGAGTCCTGATGGACGGCGGCAGCAACCTGAACCTGCTTTACCAGGATACAGTGCGGAAAATGGGCATAGATCCCTCAAGGATCAAGCCCACCAAAACGACCTTTAAAGGCGTCATACCAGGTGTAGAGGCCAATTGTACAGGTTCAGTCACACTTGAAGTGGTCTTCGGATCTCCGGATAACTTCCGAAGCGAGGAGTTAATCTTCGACATAGTCCCGTTTCGCAGTGTCTATCACGCACTGCTCGGGCAAACCGCATTCACAAAGTTCAATGCGGTACCGCACTATGCATACCTCAAGCTCAAGATGCCAGGCCCTCGAGGAGTAATCACGGTCAACGGAAACACCGAACGCTCCCTCCAAACGGAGGAGCACACGGCAGCGCCCGCAGCAGAAGTACAAAGAAGCCTCTGTAGGCAGTCCTCCAGTCCGGCCCTTAAAAAGCCGGACACTGTCAAGCGCGCCCGGAGTAACCTACAACAAGACCGCCTAGCACGTTCCGAGCTAGCGTAGCAATGCGGCCCCAACCCTCGCCCTCGCGATATAGCAAACCCAGTGCTTCGCGTACATAACTACGCTCTTGAAATACCATGGGCACAAGGGGAGGGGCACCATCACGGCACGCCCAAAACACGGCTTAAACCGTACTAGGGGCTGCCGGATTCTTTTTTAATTTTCTCTTACTTTCAGGACTCCATACTTCGGACGACCTGTTGGGCAATTCAACTGCCGCACAAATGATGCAAGATCCAGGAAAGCAGACAAGCCATGCCGCATTATGGAAACCCCAGGTGGTCTCTATTACGAGCAGTATAGCTGTTTTGCATACAATTCCGCGGCCTGCCCCTGGCCAGGACATGTTAAATAGTCCAATTTCTTTTGCTTATCGCACTATTTGTATCGTTCTGCTTTGATAGCAACCTTTCTATAAACAATGCATAGCTTTTGTCTATTTTTTGCATTATCCTCTTTTTATATATATGTTTATTAATTACATGTTGCACCCGTGCATTGTGGTACGGCAAAATACGCCAGGGGCTTCAGTACCCCTCAATATGGTGTGAGAAGTCCGAACACTTTCACAAGTGCGGCACCCCGAACTTATAGCACTATATGCATCAGCTCCGAATCATGATTTGGGTCAATAGTTGGGTTTGCCCGGCTCCTATGTTTTGGTGCCTTACGTTCCGCTATATCGGCTAAGGTAGCACTAGGAGAACTACTGCGATTGTGCCCCAGTTGAGCTGGGCTGAGCACCTCAGTAGAGAAAGCTAAAACTGACTGTCATGATGAGGCGAGAGACCGGTCGCTGTTCGAGAGTTTTTTTCGAGTCCTTAAAGACTTATGCCGCTTCGAGCGAGGAACCGGCTTTGTCCGGCCAAGGCGTGGATAGCGCCCCGAATTCGGTCTTCCGAATACTAATGGCTTCGCCGAAATTTAAAATTATAGAGTTCTATGGCTAAGTGAGAGTGTTCAAGCATTATAGTCCGATTGCCTTGTTCGTTGTGTTGAGCGCCTCCCTCGACGGACCCAATCATGGGAAAAAGAGCGCTCAGGTTTATCCCGAACACCCCAGCACTAGTGGCATGGGGGCAGAAGCCGACGACTAGCCATCTCTCAATTTTTGATAAACGGCCGCGCAGAAAGTAATATTTTAAATTCAACAAGCATTGCTTAGCGCATATGAACAAGTTTTCAGCGCATAGGATAACATGAGTGAGTTCATTCAAAAATTACATCCTTGGTACATTCATCCGCCATAAGGCGGGCACCAACAAGAACATCCTTGTAATAGTTCTCCGGCTTGCGATGCTCCTTCCCCGGCGGCGGCCCGTCCCTCACAAGCTTCTCACCGTCCAGCTTACCCCAGTGCACCTTTGCACGGGCAAGGGCCCTACGGGCACCTTCGATGTAGACGGAGCGCTTGATGACCTCGAGCCATGGACAGGCCTCCACCAGCCGCCGCACCAGTCCGAACTAGCTCCCAGGAAGGGCCTCTCCAGGCCACAGCCAAACAATGAAGCCCTTCATGGCCTGTTCGGCAGCCTTGTGGAGCTCGACCAGCTGCTTCAGCTAGTCGCTCAAGGGCACAGGGTGTCCGGCCTCAACGTACTGAGACCAGAACACCTTCTCCATCGGGCTGCCCTCTTCGGCTCGGTAGAATGCGGCGGCATCGGATACGCTGCGGGGAAGATCTACGAATGCCCCTGGAGAACTCTGGATTCGGGTAAGTAACAAGTAGTTTACTTTTATATGTCTGCTTTGCATAAAGAATGCCTTACCCGCCGCTATCTTTTTCACCTCCTCCAAATCTTGGAGGGCCTTCTGGGATTCGGCCTTGGCGGACTTGGCTGTTTCAAGGGCCGCCGCGAGCTCGGACGCTCGCGTCTTCGAGTCAAGCTCCAAACTCTCATGTTTTTTCATGAGATACTGATGCTCTTGCTGCACCTCGCCGACCTGGGCCTCAAATTTCTCTCGCTCGGTGCGCTCCGTGGCCGCTCTTTTTTCGGCCTCGGACAGCGCCTGCTTGAGGGTCGCCACCTCAGTCGTGGCCCCTACAATAAGCAGCACAATCCTGTCATTTTTTTGCAATTGCATCTTTTTTGTATATATTTTTCTATACGGTATCTCTTACCATCCTTCTCCTCGAGCTGCCGTTTGGCTAGGCCGAGCTCCTGCTTGGTCCGCTCGAGGCCCTTCTTCAAGGCACCCACCTCCGCAGTCAGTGCGGCGGTGGCTAGCAGCGAAGCCTGCATACGCATATTGACTCTTTTTTGTTAGACTCCTGCGAAATTTAATAGATCCTCTATTCGGCTTTTCTTTCCGAACGCCAAACAGAGCATCAGGGGCTACTGTCTATGCGGTAATATTTTTACATATTTTACTTACCTCGAAGCCTGTTAGAAGGCTGGCACAAGCTTCAGTCAGTCCGCTCTTGGCGGACTGAACCTTCTGGATCACCGTACTCATAATAGTACGGTGCTCCTCGTCGATGGAGGCGCCGTTAAGCACCTCCAGCAGATTGTCTGGCACCTCCGGTTGGATGGAGGCTGCCGTCTCAGAAGGCTTGCTCCTCTTTGAAGGAGTTCACCTACCGCTGTCCGGAACTGTTGAGGATTCTGGCGCGGTGTCCAGCTCAAAGCCGGACTTGGAGCCCTGGGGGGGTCTTGTCCCCTTTACTCCTGGAGTCCGGGAGGTCGCCTCGCGGCTCCTCCAGGACCACCTCCTCTTGCCCCGGAGCTTGTCGCGATGCCACTTCGGCGTCGTCCGCAGTGCGGGGGAGGCAGCGGGCGGAACTGAGTTCACGTCCGATGAATCCAGGGAGCCGCTCGACGACTCGTCGAGTCCGACCCGGGGCGGCCTGCATAATTATATTCGACATTAGGGAAAAGTTGTGCAGCAACAGGGATATTATGAGTTACTCTGGTATCCGAATACCTATGATTTCGCCGGTCGCTTGGATCTATCCGGCCACTCCTCTTCGTCGTCATCGGCGTCGGCGGAGTAGTCCGGAGGAAGGGTTTTCCCCTTCTTGGACCCTTCGGCCTCCCCTGTTGGGGTGGCCCTCCTCTTCTTTACTCCCCCCGCTGGAGGGGGAGGGGATTCATCTTCCTCCTCCTCGTGTTCATGGGAGGAGTGCGTCTCAGATTCGTCGGACGACGAGTCCGACACCACCACATGACTGGAACTCTTTCAAGTCCCCGTGGCCTTCTTCTTCTTGGCCTTCTTCTCCGGCACCACGTAAGGCGCCGGAGCCAGCAGCTTCGATAAACGAGCATCTGCTGGGTCTTCGGGCAAAGGAGCCGGACAGTTAATTGGTCCGGACTTCACCTGCCATTCCTGTCAAAGGTAAGGGAGTTTAGATCCCGCATAGAGTCAAACTATGAGAAACGAATGTCCTGTAAAAGGTAAAGATAACTCACCGCACTAGCTGAACGCTGCGTGCTGAATCCGCGATCCTCGGATGCGGATGCGGGAGCCTCGGCGCCTTTGAAAAGCACCTTCCAGGCGTCTTCGTACGTCATATCGAAGAGCCTATTCAGGGTTTGGTGCTGCGTCGGGTCGAACTCCCATAGATTGAAGTCCCGTTGTTGACACGGGAGGATCCGGCGGACGAGCATAACCTGGACTGTATTGACAAGCTTGAGTCGCTTGTTTACCAGGGACTGGATGCATGTTTGCGGTCTGGTCACCTCTCCCTCGTCGCCCCATGACAGGCCCGTCTCTTTCCAGGACGTGAGCCGCATAGGGGGTCCGGACCGGAACTCAGGGGCTACAATCCATTCCGGATCGCGCGGCTCAGTAATGTAAAACCACCCTGACTACCACCCCTTCAAGGTCTCCACGAAGGAGCCCTCGAGCCATAGGACGTTGGCCATCTTGCCCGCCATGGCGCCTCCACACTCCGCTTGGCTGCCGCGCACCACCTTCGGCTTGACGTTGAAAGTCTTGAGCCAAAGGCCGAAATGGGTGCGGATGCGGAGGAAGGCCTCGCACACGATGATAAACGCCGAGATGTTGAGGATGAAGTTCGGGGCCAGATCGTGGAAATCCAGGCCATAGTAGAACATGAGCCCCCGGACAAATGGGTGGAGAGGAAAGCCCAGTCCGCGGAGGAAGTGGGGAAGGAATACAACCCTCTCATGGGGCTCTGGGGTGGGGAGAAGCTGCCCCTTTTCAGGGAGCCGGTGCGCGATGTCTTTGGACAAGTATCCGGCCTTCCTCAGCTTTTTGACATGGCCCTCTGTGAAGGAGGAGACCATCCACTTGCCTCCCTCTTCGGACATTGCTGGAGAAGGTTGAGGTGGGAAGTGCGGGCTTGGGCGCTGGAGCTCTGGTGCGCAGAAGATGGATAGGCAAAGGAGGAAGATGAAGGAAATATGCCCTAGAGGCAATAATAAAGTTATTATTTATTTCCTCATATATAATGATAAATGTTTATTATTCATGCTAGAATTGTATTAGCCGGAAACATAATACATGTGTGAATATATAAACAAACAGAACGTCACTAGTATGCCTCTACCTGATTAGCTCGTTAATCGAAGATGGTTATGTTTCCTAACCATGGGCAAAGAGTTGCTATTTGATTAACGAGGTCACATCATTAGTTGAATGATCTGATTGACATGACCCGTTCCATTAGCTTAGCACCCGATCATTTAGTATGTTGCTATTGCTTTCTTCATGACTTATACATGTTCCTATGACTATGAGATTATGCAACTCCCGTTTACCGTAGGAACACTTTGTGTGCCACCAAACGTCACAACGTAACTGGGTGATTATAAAGGTGCTCTACAGGTGTCTCCGAAAGTACTTGTTGGGTTGGCGTATTTCGATATTAGGATTTGTCACTCCGATAGTCGGAGAGGTATCTCTGGGCCCTCTCGGTAATGCACATCACATAAGCCTTGCAAGCATTGCAACTTATGTGTTAGTTGTGATATGATGTATTAGAGAACGAGTAAAGAGACTTGCCGGCAACGAGATTGAACTAGGTATTGGATACCGACGATCGAATCTCGGGCAAGTAACATACCGATGACAAAGGGAACAACGTATGTTGTTATGCGGTCTGACCGATAAAGATCTTCGTAGAATATGTAGGAGCCAATATGGGCATCCAGGTCCCGCTATTGGTTATTGACCGAAAACGTATCTCGGTCATGTCTACATTGTTCTCGAACCGTAGGGTCCGCACGCTTAAAGTTACGATGACAGTTATTATGAGTTTATGCATTTTGATGTACCGAAGTCAGTTTGGAGTCTCGGATGTGATCACGGACATGACGAGGAGTCTCGAAATGGTCGAGACATAAAGATTGATATATTGGAAGCCTATATTTGGACATCGGAATGGTTCCGAGTGAAATCGGCATTTTACTGGAGTACCGGGGGGTTACCGGAACCCCCCGGGGGTTAATGGGCCCATATGGGCCTTAAGGGAAAAGAGGAGGGGCGGCCAGGGCAGGCCGCGCGCCCCTCCCCCCTAGTCCGAATAGGACAAGGAAGGGGGGGGGGCGCCCCCCTTTTTCCTTTCCCCCTCTCTCCTTCCTTCTCCTACAAGGGAAGCGAGAGGAGTCCTACTCCTGGTGGGAGTAGGACTCCTCCTGGCGCACCCCTTGGGGGCCAGCCGCACCTCCCCCTCCCCTCCTTTATATACGGGGGCAGGGGGGCACTCTAGGACACACAAGTTGATCTTCGTGATCGTTCCTTAGCCGTGTGCGGTGCCCCCCTCCACGATATTACACCTCGGTCATATTGTAGCGGTGCTTAGGCGAAGCCGTGCGACGGTTGAACATCAAGATCGTCATCACGCCGTCGTGCTGACGGAACTCCTCCCCGAAGCTTTGCTAGATCGGAGCCCGGGGTGCGTCATCGAGCTGTACGTGTGTCAAGAACTCGGAGGTGCCGGAGTAACGATGCTTGGATCGGTCGGATCGGGAAGACGTACGACTACTTCCTCTACGTTGCGTCAACGCTTCCGCTTCGGTCTACGAGGGTACGTAGACAACACTCTCCCCTCTCGTTGCTATGCATCACCATGATCTTGCGTGTGCGTAGGAATTTTTTTGAAATTACTACGTTCCCCAACAGTGGCATCCGAGCCTAGGTTTTTATGGTTTGATGTTATATGCACGAGTAGAACACAAGTGAGTTGTGGACGATTTAAGTCATACTGCCTACCGGCATGTCATACTTTGGTTCGGCGGTATTGTTGGATGAAGCGGCCCAGACCAACATTACGCGTACGCTTACGCGAGACTGGTTCTACCGCCGTGCTTTGCACACAGGTGGCTAGCGGGTGTCAGTTTCTCCAACTTTAGTTGAACCGAGTGTGACTACGCCCGGTCCTTGCGAAGGTTAAAACAACACCAACTTGACAAACTATCGTTGTGGTTTTGATGCATAGGTGAGATTGGTTCTTGCTTAAGCCCGTAGCAGCCACGTAAAACTTGCAACAACAAAGTAGAGGACGTCTAACTTGTTTTTGCAGGGCATGTTGTGATGTGATATGGTCAAGACATGATGCTAAATTTTATTGTATGAGATGATCATGTTTTGTAACCGAGTTATCGGCAACTGGCAGGAGCCATATGGTTGTCGCTTTATTGTATGCAATGCAATCGCCCTGTAATGCTTTACTTTATCACTAAGCAGTAGCGATAGTCGTAGAAGCATAAGATAGGCGAGACGACAACGATGCTACGATGGAGATCAAGGTGTCGCGCCGGTGACGATGGTGATCATGATGGTGCTTCGACGATGGAGATCACAAGCACAAGATGATGATGGCCATATCATATCACTTATATTGATTGCATGTGATGTTTATCTTTTATGCATCTTATCTTGCTTTGATTGACGGTAGCATTTTAAGATGATCTCTCACTAATTATCAAGAAGTGTTCTCCCTGAGTATGCACCATTGCGAAAGTTCTTCGTGCTGAGACACCACGTGATGATCGGGTGTGATAGGCTCTACGTTCAAGTACAACGGGTGCAAAACAGTTGCACACGCGGAATACTCAGGTTATACTTGACGAGCCAAGCATATACAGATATGGCCTCGGAACACGGAGACCGAAAGGTCGAGCGTGAATCATATAGTAGATATGATCAACATAATGATGTTCACCATTGAAACTACTCCATCTCACGTGATGATCGGACATGGTTTAGTTGATGTGGATCACGTGATCACTTAGAAGATTAGAGGGATGTCTATCTAAGTGGGAGTTCTTAAGTAATATGATTAATTGAACTTAAATTTATCATGAACTTAGTCCCTGATAGTATCTTGCTTGTTTATGTTGATTGTAGATAGATGGCCCGTGCTGTTGTTCCGTTGAATTTTAATGCGTTCCTTGAGAAAGCAAAGTTGAAAGATGATGGTAGCAATTACACGGACTGGGTCCGTAACTTGAGGATTATCCTCATTGCTGCATAGAAGAGTTACGTCCTGGAAGCACCCCTGGGTGCCAGGCCTGCTGCTGATGCAACCGATGACGTTAAGAACGTCTGGCAGAGCAAAGCTGATGACTACTCAATAGTTCAATGTGCCATGCTTTACGGCTTAGAACCGGGACTTCAACGACGTTTTGAACGTCATGGGGCATATGAGATGTTTCAAGAGTTGAAGTTAATATTCCAACAGAATGCCCGGATTGAGAGATATGAAGTCTCCAATAAGTTCTATAGCTGTAAGATGGAGGAGAATAGTTCTGTTAGTGAGCATATACTCAAAATGTCTGGGTATTGTAATCACTTGATTCAACTAGGAGTTAATCTTCCGGATGATTGCGTCATTGACAGAATTCTCCAATCACTTCCACCAAGCTACAAAGGCTTTGTGATGAACTATAATATGCAAGGGATGGATAAGACGATTCTCGAGCTCTTCGCAATGCTAAAAGCTGCGGAGGTAGAAATCAAGAAGGAGCATCAAGTGTTGATGGTCAACAAGACCACTAGTTTCAAGAAAAAGGGCAAAGGGAAAAAGAAGGGGAACTTCAAGAAGAACAACAAGCAATTTGCTGCTCAAGAGAAGAAACCCAAGTCTGGACCTAAGCCTGAAACTGAGTGCTTCTACTGCAAGCAGACTAGTCACTGGAAGCGGAACTGCCCCAAGTATTTGGCGGATAAGAAGGATGGCAAGGTGAACAAAGGTATATGTGATATACATGTTATTGATGTGTACCTTACTAATACTCGCAGTAGTACCTGGGTATTTGATACTGGTTCTGTTGCTAATATTTGCAACTCGAAACAGGGACTATGGATTAAGCGAAGATTGGCTAAGGACGAGGTGACGATACGCGTGGGAAATGGTTCCAAATTCGATGTGATCGCGGTCGGCACGCTACCTCTACATCTACCTTCGGGATTAGTTTTAGACCTAAATAATTGTTATTTGGTGCCAGCGTTGAGCATGAACATTATATCTGGATCTTGTTTAATGCAAGACAGTTATTCATTTAAATCCGAGAATAATGGTTGTTCTATTTATATGAGTAATATCTTTTATGGTCATGCACCCTTAAGGAATGGTCTATTCTTATTGAATATCGATAGTAGTGACACACATATTCATAATATTGAAGCCAAAAGATGCAGAGTTGATAATGATAGTGCAACTTATTTGTGGCACTGCCGTTTAGGTCATATCGGTGTAAAGCGCATGAAGAAACTCCATACTGATGTACTTTTGGAACCACTTGATTATGAATCACTTGGTACTTGCGAACCGTGCCTCATGGGCAAGATGACTAAAACACCGTTCTCCGATACTATGGAGAGAGCAACAGATTTGTTGGAAATCATACATACAGATGTATGTGGTCCGATGAATATTGAAACTCGTGGCGGATATCGTTATTTTCTCACCTTCACAGACGATTTAAGCAGATATGGGTATATCTACTTAATGAAACACAAGTCTGAAACATTTGAAATGTTCAAAGAATTTCAGAGTGAAGTGGAAAATCATCGTAACAAGAAAATAAAGTTTCTACGATCTGATCGTGGAGGAGAATATTTGAGTTACGAGTTTGGTCTACATTTGAAACAATGCGGAATAGTTTCGCAACTCACGCCACCTGGAACACCACAACGTAATGGTGTGTCCGAACGTCGTAATCGTACTTTACTTGATATGGTGCGATCTATGATGTCTCTTACAGATTTACCGTTATCATTTTGGGGTTATGCTTTAGAGACGGCCGCATTCACGTTAAATAGAGCACCATCGAAATCCGTTGAGACGACGCCTTATGAACTATGGTTTGGCAAGAAACCAAAGTTGTTGTTTCTAAAAGTTTGGGGCTGCGATGCTTATGTCAAAAAGCTTCAACCTGATAAGCTCGAACCCAAATCGGAAAAATGTGTCTTCATAGGATATCCAAAGGAAACTATTGGATACACCTTCTATCACAAATCCGAAGGCAAGACTTTTGTTGCTAAATTCGGAAACTTTCTAGAGGAGTTTCTCTCGAAAGAAGTGAGTGGGAGGAAAGTAGAACTTGATGTGGTAACTGTACCTGCTCCCCTGTTGGGAAATAGCACATCACAGGAACCGGTTTCTGCGACGTCTAAACCAATTGGTGAGGAAGTTAATGATAATGATCATGCAACTTCAGATCAAGTTACTACAGAACCTCGTAGATCAACCAGAGTAAGATCCGCACCAGAGTGGTACGGCAATCCTATTCTGGAAATCATGCTAGTAGATCATGGTGAACCTACGAACTATGAAGAAGCAATGGTGAGCCCAGATTCCGCAAAATGGCTTGAAGCCATGAAATCTGAGATGGGGTCCATGTATGAGAACAAAGTATGGACTTTGGTTGACTTGCCCGATGGTCGGCAAGCAATTGATAATAAATGGATCTTCAAGAAGAAGACTGACGCTGTCGGTAATGTTACTGTTTACAAAGCTCGACTTGTCGCAAAAGGTTTTCGACAAGTTCAAGGGATTGACTACGATGAGACCTTCTCACCCATAGCGATGCTTAAGTCTGTCCGAATCATGTTAGCAATTGCCGCATTTTATGATTATGAAATTTGGCAGATGGATGTAAAAACTGCATTCCTGAATGGATTTCTGGAAGAAGAGTTGTATATGATGCAACCAGAAGGTTTTATCGATCCAAAGGGAGCTAACAAAGTGTGCAAGCTCCAGCGATCCATTTATGGACTGGTGCAGGCCTCTCGGAGTTGGAATAAACGCTTTGATAGTGTGATCAAAGCATTTGGGTTTGTACAGACTTTTGGAGAAGCCTGTATTTACAAGAAAGTTAGTGGGAGCTCTATAGCATTTCTGATATTATATGTCGATGACATATTACTAATCGGAAATGATATAGAATTTCTGGATAGCATAAAGGGATACTTGAATAAGAATTTTTCAATGAAAGACCTTGGTGAAGCTGCTTACATATTAGGCATCAAGATCTATAGAGATAGATCAAGACGCTTAATTGGACTTTCACAAAGCACATACCTTGACAAAGTTTTGAAGAAGTTCAAAATGGATCAAGCAAAGAAAGGATTCTTGCCTGTACTACAAGGTGTAAAGTTGAGTAAGACTCAATGCCCGACCACTGCAGAAGATAGAGAGAAAATGAAAGATGTTCCCTATGCTTCAGCCATAGGCTCTATCATGTATGCAATGCTATGTACCAGACCTGATGTGTGTCTTGCTATAAGTTTAGCAGGGAGGTACCAAAGTAATCCAGGAATGGATCACTGGACAGCGGTCAAGAACATCCTGAAGTACCTGAAAAGAACAAAGGATATGTTTCTCATATATTGAGGTGACAAAGAGCTCATCGTAAACGATTACGTTGATGCAAGCTTTGACACTGATCCGGACGATTCTAAATCGCAAACCGGATACGTGTTTACATTAAACGGTGGAGCTGTCAGTTGGTGCAGTTCTAAACAAAGCGTCGTGGCGGGATCTACATGTGAAGCGGAGTACATAGCTGCTTCAGAAGCGGCAAATGAAGGAGTCTGGATGAAGGAGTTCATATCCGATCTAGGTGTCATACCTAGTGCATCGGGTCCAATGAAAATCTTTTGTGACAATACTGGTGCAATTGCCTTGGCAAAGGAATCCAGATTTCACAAGAGAACCAAGCACATCAAGAGACGCTTCAATTCCATCCGGGATCTAGTCCAGGTGGGAGACATAGATATTTGCAAGATACATACGGATCTGAATGTAGCAGACCCGTTGACTAAGCCTCTTCCACGAGCAAAACATGATCAGCACCAAAACTCCATGGGTGTTAGAATCATTACTGTGTAATCTAGATTATTGACTCTAGTGCAAGTGGGAGACTGAAGGAAATATGCCCTAGAGGCAATAATAAAGTTATTATTTATTTCCTCATATATAATGATAAATGTTTATTATTCATGCTAGAATTGTATTAGCCGGAAACATAATACATGTGTGAATATATAAACAAACAGAACGTCACTAGTATGCCTCTACCTGATTAGCTCGTTAATCGAAGATGGTTATGTTTCCTAACCATGGGCAAAGAGTTGCTATTTGATTAACGAGGTCACATCATTAGTTGAATGATCTGATTGACATGACCCGTTCCATTAGCTTAGCACCCGATCATTTAGTATGTTGCTATTGCTTTCTTCATGACTTATACATGTTCCTATGACTATGAGATTATGCAACTCCCGTTTACCGTAGGAACACTTTGTGTGCCACCAAACGTCACAACGTAACTGGGTGATTATAAAGGTGCTCTACAGGTGTCTCCAAAAGTACTTGTTGGGTTGGCGTATTTCGATATTAGGATTTGTCACTCCGATAGTCGGAGAGGTATCTCTGGGCCCTCTCGGTAATGCACATCACATAAGCCTTGCAAGCATTGCAACTTATGTGTTAGTTGTGAGATGATGTATTAGAGAACGAGTAAAGAGACTTGCCGGCAACGAGATTGAACTAGGTATTGGATACCGACGATCGAATCTCGGGCAAGTAACATACCGATGACAAAGGGAACAACGTATGTTGTTATGCGGTCTGACCGATAAAGATCTTCGTAGAATATGTAGGAGCCAATATGGGCATCCAGGTCCCGCTATTGGTTATTGACCGAAAACGTATCTCGGTCATGTCTACATTGTTCTCGAACCGTAGGGTCCGCACGCTTAAAGTTACGATGACAGTTATTATGAGTTTATGCATTTTGATGTACCGAAGTCAGTTTGGAGTCCCGGATGTGATCACGGACATGACGAGGAGTCTCGAAATGGTCGAGACATAAAGATTGATATATTGGAAGCCTATATTTGGACATCGGAATGGTTCCGAGTGAAATCGGCATTTTACTGGAGTACCGGGGGGTTACCGGAACCCCCCGGGGGTTAATGGGCCCATATGGGCCTTAAGGGAAAAGAGGAGGGGCGGCCAGGGCAGGCCGCGCGCCCCCTCCCCCCTAATCCGAATAGGACAAGGAAGGGGGGGGGGGGCGGCGCCCCCCTTTTTCCTTTCCCCCTCTCTCCTTCCTTCTCCTACAAGGCAAGGGAGAGGAGTCCTACTCCTGGTGGGAGTAGGAATCCTTCTGGCGCACCCCTTGGGGGCCGGCCGCGCCTCCCCCTCCCCTCCTTTATATACGGGGGCAGGGGGGCACCCTAGGACACACAAGTTGATCTTCGTGATCGTTCCTTAGCCGTGTGCGGTGCCCCCCTCCATGATATTACACCTCGGTCATATTGTAGCGGTGCTTAGGCGAAGCCCTGCAACGGTTGAACATCAAGATCATCATCATGCCGTCGTGCTGACGGAACTCCTCCCCGAAGCTTTGCTGGATCGGAGCCTGGGGTGTGTCATCGAGTTGTACGTGTGTCAAGAACTCGGAGGTGCCGGAGTAACGGTGCTTGGATCGGTCGGATCGGGAAGACGTATGACTACTTCCTCTATGTTGCGTCAACGCTTCCGCTTCGGTCTATGAGGGTACGTAGACAACACTCTCCCCTCTCATTGCTATGCATCACCATGATCTTGCGTGTGCGTAGGAATTTTTTTGAAATTACTACGTTCCCCAACAGAAGAAGGCGTAGGTAAAAAAGTGGATCCTTATCCCCTTATATGGGCGGATGCGGCTATGCGTCCCCACCAGCCTAGTAAAACTCGCTTGCCTCCCAAGCGCCGTGATAAATGGCGCGGTTGGGTTACCCACGTCCGTATTTGTCGGTGTACTAGAGTAGGGGTACCCTAGTATCCCGAACTTGTGCACGGGCAGTCGCACCGCCCCGGGTCAAGGCTTGCCAGGTGATCGCCAAGGTCCTCCGTGGTTCCTTTGGAAACACTCAAGAACAAAGTATTTGAGCCAAGGAGACAAGTCCCCGGCAAGATGGACTTGCCGGGAAGGCCACTCAAGGCACAAGACCCCGGCAAGAGGAGCTTGCTGGGAAGGCCAACCAAGGCATCTCAAGGAACCTGTCGCGACGCACCACGCGTCCCGGCAGGACCCGGTGAGCGACAAGCTTCCGGACGCGACAAGACAACTACCGCGGCAAGCCGCCACTCTGTACCTGCGCTCCAGCACACCCACCTACGTGTCGCTCCGGGACCCTTCCATGCGTACGTGGCGGGAGGCTGTGCAGCCAGGGGTACACCGTGGCATGCGGCGCTGACAAGATCGCCATCGTGGCGAGCGGTGGCGCCCCTAACGGTCCCTTTTCTGCATCGTCTGGGTGACGTAGATAGGCATTTAATGCCTTTGTCCCCTGCCGTCAGGGTTAGGTATGATACACTATGTAGGTAGCTGTACCTACCACAACACCTTTCCATTTTTACCCTTGCCTACGTTGCCACCTGTTGGAGACCCCTTGAGCATATAAAAGGAGGCCCATGCACAACGTAGAGGGGGATGGCTCCAGGGAACGAAGAGTAGAACACTCCCGCTCGGTCTCATTAGCTGCTGGTGTGTACTGTAGCATTCAGCGCTCCCGAGCAAGAACTCAATACAATCCACAAAGCAGCAGTAGGAGTATTATCTCTCCGGAGAGCTCCGAAGCTGGGTAAAAAACCCCTCGCGTGCCTCGCCTCGATCCGCTCTTTGCGCGGCCTCCGCCCCCCGCCGAACCGAGAAGGGGCTCCGTCCCCATAGGTGCTCGAGGAGCCAGAATCCCCGACATCTTTGGCGCGCCAGGTAGGGGGGCGTCGAGGTTGTGTGAACCTGATCCGGCGTTCACGCGAGCTAAATCTTCATCGACTTCATCGACATGCCGCCGAAGAAGAAGGCTTCGGAGGCGGCTGCTCCGTCCGCGTCGAATCCACCGCCGCCGGAGCAAACGGCCGGTGGGGAAGACGCCGGCGGAAGAACGGGCGTCGACGAGGGAGCCCACGGTGCCACCAAGTCCAAGGACAAGACTGCGCTGCCCGTCAGCAGTGTAGCCGGCTCCCATGATGACCGGGCGTCCGTAGACGCACCGCGCCCATCTCAAGAGGCGCAGGACCGGCAGCGTCGTGGTAGTCACGGTACCATACGCTCGCTGGACCCAAATCGAGCTGGCGGATCTCGGGATGCTCAAGGCTAACATGCACGCCAACGTGCTGGCGCGAGCGAGGCATGGTCGCCTGGACGGAATACTGCTCCTTCTAACATCGTTGGAAGTCCGAGCATATCCCGCTCCTCGCACCGCTCGCCACCGCTACCCGCCACCCCGGCGGAAGCTTTGGCACGGGCTCAACTGCTCCTAGACTTCCCTCCAACGCCCGACAAGATCGACGACTGGAGGGCCACCATTCAGAGTCTCATCGGCTTCGCCAACGGCGACACTCCACGGCAGGCGACCACATCGCAGCCGCGGCAGGCCAGCCAGGTGCGAGCCGATGGCGACAAAACCGGTGGGGGCGCAACCACCGTGCACTCTCCGCCCCGAAGGCCAAGATCGCCGACTCGCCGGGTCCGCCACGACAGCGACTCCACTGCTTCATCAGATCCGCGAGCTCGCCGCGATCAACGCCAAGATCTTCATGAACGACAGCAAGAAGACGCTCGTACTCGCATCAAGCGCCGAAGAGAAGCGCGGCGTCAGTCAGACAAGCGCGCTGGGCCCACTATTGACATGCATCTGCCAGGGGAACCAAGCGACCTGCCGTACGTGGTAGGTTGCCCTGCGTTCACCCGTGAGCTGCGGCAAGTCCAGTGGCCCAGCACCAAAAACTTCAAGCCCGACGTACCCGAGAAGTACGACGGCAAGTTGCATCCGTCGGAGTTCCTCAGCATCTACACCATTGCGGTGCAAGCTGCTGGGGGGCGCGACGACAAGATCCTTGCCAACTACTTCCCGCTGGTGCTCAAGCCCAACGTCAGGTCCTGGCTCATGCACTTGCCGGAAAAGTCCATATCTTCCTAGGCAGACCTATGCCATCAGTTTGTCGGCGCCTTTACAGACGGCCACAAACCTCATGGCCAGGAGAGTGATCTTCACCTGCTTGCCCAGAAGGAAGGAGAGCCCTTGCACAAGTACATCCAGAGATTCAGCCAAGTGCAACGCAACATCCCAGACGTCCACCCTGCCGCGGTCATCAGTGCGTTCCACCAGAACATGAGTAACCACAGGATGCGGGAGGAAATGGCGATGTGCAAGATCAGAGACGTCAGCGAGCTGTACGCTCTGGCCGACAGATGTGCGCGTGCTGAGGAAGGGAGGAAACTCCCCGGAGAAAATATAGGAACAGGAGGATCTGACAGCGATGATGCCGCCCCGGCAAACAAAAACCGGAGGCGGAACAACATGAAGAGGAAAGGCAAAGATGTGCTAGTTGTCGAGCAGTCCGGCAACGAAGGTGGCGCCAAGACAGCCAAGACTGGTAGCTCCGGCAAGGAGGTTGCTGCATGCGCCAACTGCCAGGCTGTGGCGGCCACCGACAAGCAGGATGGCACCAACAAGCAGTACTGCAAGATTCACCGCACCAAGGGCCATGACCTCCAGAGCTGCAAGAAGGTCGAGCAGCTCGTCGAGCTGCAAAAGGCCGAGTACGAGCGACGCGACAAGGAGAAGGCCCAAGGAGGTGCTGGAGGATCTGGTACGAAGCGCACCGGCCGGGGGGGGGGGACGCCGCGGCAACGCCAAGCAGCGGCAAGGCGACAGACCTTCCCGCGGCCGCGACAAGGATGAAGATGACGACGACGACGAAGACATGGATGACGCCGAGACCAGCGAGCAGGAGTTCCAGAAAGCCACAGAGGTTTTGTGCGTTGACGGCGGTGCTTCTCTGCATTCTTCACACCGCCAACTCAAGCAGTGGGTGCGAGAAGTCAATGCAGCAGAACCACATGTTGAGTCACGCAAGCTTCTGAAATGGTCCAGCACGCCTATCATCTTTGATATTGAGGACCACCCTGATCGCACAACTGCTGTCGGGTGTTTGCCGATGTTGGTCTCACCAACTATCCGCAACCTCAAGGTCACTAAGATGCTAGTTGACGGCGGGGCCGGCTTGAACCTGATCTCCTCCGCTGTGCTCCGGAGACTCCAAGTCCCTGACAGCGAGCTCGAAGAGACCGGCACGTTCCAAGGAATCAACCCGGGAAGGAGCAAGCCGAAGGGGAAGATCACGCTGCCGGTGACATTTGGCAGCGAGCTGAACTTCAGGACTGAGAGGATCACTTTCGACGTTGCCGATTTTCCATTGCCTTACAATGGAATTCTCGGCCGTCCAGCGCTCGCCAAGTTCATGGCAGCCTCTCACTATGCATACAACATGCTGAAGATGCCATCACTGTCCCTGTCGACAAGAAAGATGCTCTTATCTGTGCCGACAAGATCTACCGGGAAGCAGCAGCCGCCATAGATCGCGAGACACTTGCCGCTGAAGCTCCCGGGGGGAAGAAGAAGACCAAGTCCGGCAAGAGCTCTGATGCCCACTCCGGCAAGCGCACCTCTTCGGAGTGCTGCGCTACCGTCAAAGACACACCATCGAGCTCCACCGGCAAGTGTAAGAAGACGATCGCAGCTCCGCCAGCAACCAAGAAGGTGTCCGCCAAGGAGGACGGCACTGGTGGTACTTTCACCGTCAGTGCCACTCTCGACCCTAAATAGGAAAGCGCGCTCGTTGCTTTCCTGCGGGCGAATATCGATGTGTTTGCGTGGCAACCATCTGACATCCCCGGTGTTCCCAGGAAAGTACTTGAGCACCACCTTGCTGTCTGTCCTCATGCGCGGCCCGTCAAGCAGAAAGTCAGGAAGCAAGCAGTGGAGCGCCAAGAGTTCATTGCAGAAGAGATCAAGAAATTGGAAGCAGCAGGCCTCGTCAGAGGAGTGCTCCATCCCACGTGGTTGGCCAATCCTGTAGTTGTGCGCAAGGCGAACGGGAAATGGAGGCTTTGTATCGACTTCACCGATGTCAATAAAGCTTGTCCCAAGGACCCATTTCCCTTGCCGCGCATTGACCAGATTGTTGACTCCACGGCCGGATGTGACTTGCTTTCATTTCTTGACGCATACTCGGGATATCATCAGATCTTCATGGCAGAAGAGGATGAGGAGAAAACCGCGTTCATCACTCCATGTGGCACGTACTGTTTCGTACGGATGCCTTTCGGTTTGAAGAATGCTGGTTCAACATTTGCAAGGGTCGTCCATACTGCTTTTGAGCCACAAATACACAGAAATGTGGAAGCCTACATGGATGGTATAGTGGTCAAGAGCAGGGACAAGTCAACTCTGATCCAAGATTTAGAAGAGACTTTCGCAAATCTGTGCAAGATCAGCCTCAAGCTCAACCCCGAGAAGTGCGTGTTTGGAGTCCCTTCCAGCAAGCTTCTCGGGTTCTTCGTGTCTCAGCGGGGGATTCAAGCCAATCCCGACAAGATCAAGGCCATTGAGCAGATTGAAGCACCGAAGCGCGTCAAGGATGTACGAAGACTTGCCGGCTGTGTGGCGGCTCTCAGCAGGTTTATCTCTAAGTCAGCTGAGCACGCCCTGCCGTTTTTCAAAATTTTGAAAAAGGCAGGTCCAATGAAATGGACTCTGGAAGCGGAGGATGCGCTGCAGGACTTGAAGAGATACTTGTCCTCCACTCCAATACTTGTCGCACCTAAGCCACAAGAAAAGTTGCTACTATATCTGGCGGCAACCAGTCAAGTGGTTAGTGCTGCGTTAGTAGCAGAAAGGGAGGCAGATGATGAGCCAGCAACCATGGCAAGCGCATCTAGCGACAAGCAGGGGGCTTCCCCGACAAGCTCTGGTCCCGACAAAGATGGATCTGCGCAGATGTGTGAAGGGATACAGCAGAAGAAAATGGTGCAGCGCCCAGTTTACTTTGTCAGTTCCCTTCTGCAGGGGGCTAGGTCAAGGTACTCTAGTGTGCAGAAACAGCTTTTCGGCCTTCTCATGGCCTCGAGAAAGCTGCGCCATTACTTCCAAGCACATGAGATCACAGTTGTCACTCGCTTTCCGTTGAAGAGGATACTGCAGAATCCAGAAGCAACAGGCAGGATTGTTGAGTGGGCGTTGGAACTGTCAAGCTTTGGCCTCAAGTTTGAGAGCACTTCAACTATCCAAAGCAGAGCATTGGCAGAGTTCATAGCGGAATGGACGCCAACACCAGATGAAGAAGTTCCAGAAACAAGCATCCCCATCAAGGAAGCAAACAAAGAGTGGCTGATGTACTTCGATGGTGCCTTCTCGCTGCAAGGCGCCGGTGCTGGCGTGCTGCTTGTCGCACCCACCGGAGAGCACCTCAAGTACGTGGTCCAGATGCACTTTCCCAAGGAGCAAGCAACAAACAATACTGCAGAGTATGAAGGTTTGCTTGCCGGTCTCAGGATCGCGGCAGACCTTGGGATCAAGCAACTCATTGTCAGGGGTGACTAGCAGCTTGTCGTCCGCCAAGTGAACAAGAATTATCAGAGTCCGTTGATGGAAGCTTACGTTGATGAAGTAAGGAAGCTAGAAGAGCGCTTTGTCGACCTACAGATGGAACATGTTCCAAGAACTCAGAACGACATCGCTGACGGCCTGTCAAAGTGCGCGGCGCTTAAGTGACCTGTGGAACCAGGGATCTTTGTGCTCAAGCTGACTCAACCATCCGTGACACCATCAGCTGGACAGAGCAAGAAGAGGAAGTTGATTTCTGGTGACTATCTTCCGGCAGAGCTTCCCGAAGCCGCCGCCAAGAAGGTTCCCAAGATGAACGCCAAGAGTGCTGAGGAGCAGTCTGCTCCGACAAGCCCCAGGGTTTGTTTCGTTGTAGCAGACGCTCCTGACAAGTTTCGCTCAGGCAAGCTTGCCGGGGAACGTCAAGCTCCGGCTGAGCCACCGGTTCTCGCCGTAGAAGCGGATGTTCCCGTAGCAGCAGATATACCTTTGGTCCTTGTTGTCGAGCCACTAGCTCCAGCATGGGCGCAACAGATCGTCCATTTCCTCCAGACAGGAGAACTTCCCGAAGAGCTAGAAGAAGCGGAAAGAGTAGCCCGACAGTCTAGTATGTACTAGTTCGTTGACAACGCGCTGTACAGAAGAAGACTCAACGGAGTGAAATTGAAGTGTATTCCCCGGGAAGATGGACAGAAGCTGTTGGCAGAGATACATGGAGGCATTTGTGGTCACCACATTGGCGCCAGAGCACTTGCCGGCAAAGCGTTCCGGCAAGGTTTCTTTTGGCCGACAGCCCTCCAGGATGCAACTGCACAAGTAACCAAGTGTGAAGCGTGCCAGTTCCATTCCAAGCAGATACACCAGCCAACTCAGGCTCTCCAGACGATCCCTTTATCCTGGCCATTTTTGGTCTGGGGGCTCGACATCCTCGGCCCTTTCCCCCTAGCAGTCGGGGGCTTTGAGTACTTGTACGTCGCAATCGACAAGTTCACAAAGTGGCCGGAAGTGGAACCAGTGAGGAAGGTGACAGCACAGTCAGCAGTCAAGTTCTTCAGGTCGATTGTTTGCCGCTTCGGGATCCCTAATAGGATCATCACCGATAACGGTACACAATTCACGAGTCGCACCTTCATGCAGTACGTCCAAGACCTTGGCGCCAAGGTCTGCTTCGCTTCTGTTGCTCACCCCAGGAGCAACGGTCAAGCAGAGAGGGCAAATGCTGAAGTGCTGCGTGGAATCAAGACCAGGACTTTCGACAGGCTGCACAAGTGCGGAAGAAACTGGATCGAGGAGCTGTCGGTGGTTCTTTGGTCGATCAGGACGACACCAAATCAAGCCACTGTCCAGACACCTTTCGCTCTAGTCTATGGAGCAGAGGCAGTTATCCCCACGGAACTCGTATACGGGTCACCTCGAGTGCTCGCTTATGATGAGCTTGAGCAAGAGCAGCTGCGACAAGATGACGCGCTGCTCCTTGAGGAAGGCCGTCTTCAGGCTGCTGTACGAGCTGCTCGATACCAGCAAGCTTTGCGCCGCTACCATAGCCGCAAAGTTAATGCCAGAAGTCTCGAGGAAGGCGACCTTGTTCTTCGGCGCGTTCATTCCGCCAAGAATTCCAACAAGTTGACGCCGAAGTGGGAAGGCCCTTACCGGGTGAAACGAGTCACTAGGCCTGGCGTTGTCCGCCTTGAGACCGAAGATGGCTTTCCAGTGAGCAACTCCTGGAACATCGAGCATCTTCGTAAGTTTTACCCGTGAGCCGCGGTTGTCGGACCCTGTCCGGCAACCACCCTTTTGTGCAAGTCTTGCCGCTGTTGCATGTGATCCTTTGTACAAAGCCAGGCGCAGACCCTGAGCATAAGTGAAGCGCTGGCGCCCTAAGTTTTAGCATGCATGCTGAGTCGAGTCTCGTCCTTGGTTAGGGTTGACAGTGCTTAGTAACGGCTAACCCCTAACTTAGAGGTCGAGTGTGCGTCCCTTTGCCGTTCTTTCGTATCCCTTGGTTCGCAGGGCTCACTTATCCTGACCGAATGTAACACCCCGGATTCGATGCGCCAGGTGTCCGCCAGTTATTCGCCGTTGTTGCCATGTCATTTGCTTGCGTGTTGCACTTTTCCATGTCATCATCTGCATTTCATATCATGTCATCATGTGCATCGCATTTGCATACGTGTTCGTCTCATGAATCCGGGCATTTCCCCGTTGTCCATTTTACAATCTGGCACTCCTATGTTCCCCGGCGTCCCCTTTTACCTATTGTCGTGTGCAGGTGTTAAACATTCTCGGAATGGAACGAGGCTTGACATGTGGCCTTGGTTTACTACCGGTAGACCGCCTGTCAAGTTTTGTATCATTTGGACTTCGTTTGATACTCCAACGGTTAACCGAGGGACCGAGAAGGCCTCGTGTGTGTTGCAGCCCAACCCCCCTCTAAAGTGGCCCAAAACCCATCCAAACCCCCTCCATGCTGTCGGTCGTTCGATCACGATCGCGTGGCCGAAAACCGCACTCCATTTGGAGCTTCCTAGCTCCTCCTACCTATAAATAGGTGCCTTCCCCTCCATTTTCGCGGATGAAACCCTAGCCTAGCCTCTCCCCGCGCCGCCGGACGCGTCCGCCGACAGCCGGACATGTCCAACCCCCGCCGCCACGTCACTCCGGCCAATAGCGCGCTGACACGTCATCGAGCTGCCGCCCCGATCCACTCGCGCGCCGCCACGTCGCCGCTGCCCGCGCCCACTTCGCCGGGGCCCGAGGGAGCCCAGATCCGGCCCTCCCCGGGCCCGAGTAGGGCCGCCGCCCGCCCATTGCTGCTCCCGCGGCTCCGCCGCCTGCCTTCCGCGCCCGCTCACCGGAACCTCGCTGGACTCCGTCGTCCCCGTCGCCCGACGCTCGCCGCCTCGGCGTCCGCGCCCGTGCGCCGGCGCTCGCTGCGCGCCCCGTGCCCGTAGCCGGCCCTGCCGTGCTCGCCGCGCCCCGCAGAGCCACCTCCGTCGCCGTCGCGCCCGGATCCGGCGTCAGCCGGCCGGATCTGGCCAGCCGCCGCGTCGTCCCTCGCCGGCTTCGCCATCGGGCGCCGCCGCCCCTGCCTCCCCGGTCCCGATCGGGATCGAGGGAGACGGCCGCGTCTGCCGTTGACCGCGCTCAGCGCCTCCCTCGTGGGCCGGCCCCCCACGGCCCAGTCAGAGCCGGCCTAGCTCCGCCTCTCTCCGGCCCAAGGCCACGCTGGTGAGGAGCCCCGCTTTATCCCGCCTGTGCTTTGAGTAGATTCATTCCATGCCATATTTTGCTATGTCCTGCTACTGTAGCGTGTTGTTTGCTTGCTCTAAACATGGCTTCCTGATGTTAATTTCTGGCATGTTAGTATTTTCACTAAGTCTGTGAAGCTGATATGTTTTGCACTTTTGCCATGCTTGTTTGAACCTGTTATGGTGTGATTTAGCCGTAGCTCAGTGTTCATCTTTTGTCAAGCATCTTGAGTAGTTCACTGTCATATGCTTTGCTGGTACATTTGGGTGCAGTAGCTTAATTTCTTGTTGCATGCTAAGTGGCATCATGCTGTTAATGGCAGAATCTTGTCATTCTTGTTTTGCTTGTCATTTGCAAAGGGTGCATCCGATTCCGGTGATCTTTATATCGATTTCAACTGAAATCACCTCACCTTTCCAGTGGCATGCTTGGTTTGCCAAGATAATGCCTTGTTCATCTTTTTCCTCCCGGAGCACGCATATGCATTACATACCACATCTCGCATATCATGCCATGTTTTGCATCATGTTGCTTGCGCATTGCATCGTGATTGATGTTTGTCCCCTTTGCTTGTGTTCTTACCTTGGGTAGAGCCGGGAGACGAGTACGTGAATGAGGAACCTGTTGAGATAGCTTACGAGGATCAAGCTTTTGACAACTCTGAGAACCTTGCAGGCAAGATGACCATACCCTCGAAATCACTTCTATCTTTGCTTGCTAGTTGCTCGCTCTTTTGCTATGCCTATGCTGCGATACCTACCACTTGCTTATCATGCCTCCCATATTGCCATGTCAAGCCTCTAACCATCCTTTCCTAGCAAACCGTTGTTTGGCTATGTTACCGCTTTGCTCAGCCCCTCTTATAGCGTTGTTAGTTGCAGGTGAAGATGAAGTCTGTTCCGTGTTGGAACATGGAGATGTTGTTCCTTGTTGGAACATGTTTACTTGTTGGGATATCACAATATATCTTATTTAATTAATGCATCTATATACTTGGTAAAGGGTGGAAGGCTCGGCCTTATGCCTGGTGTTTTGTTCCACTCTTGCCGCCCTAGTTTCCGTCATATCGGTATTATGTTCTCAGATTTTGCGTCCCTAACGTGGTCGGGTGATTTATGGGACCCCCTTGACAGTTCGCTTTGAATAAGACTCCTCCACCAAGGCCCAACATTGGTTTTACCATTTGCCTACCACCTATCCCTTTCCCTTGGGTCGGCCAGCCCAAGGGTCATCTTTATTTTAGCCCCCCCGGGCCAATGCTTGTCTAAGTGTTGGTCCGAACTAGAGCCCCTTGCAGCGCCACCTCAGGGAAACTTGTGGTCTGGTTTTAGTTGTACGGACTGCTCATCCGGTGTTGCCCTGAGAACGAGATATGTGCAGCTCCTATCAGGATGTCGGCGCATCGGCCGGCTTTGCTGGTCATGTTTTATTATTGTCGAAATGTCTTGTAGCCGGGATTCCGAGACTGATCGGGTCTTCACGGGGAGAAGGAATATCCTGCGTTGATCGCGAGAGCTTATCATGGGCTAAGTTGGGACACCCCTGCAGGGTTTGAACTTTCGAAAGCCGTGCCCGCGGTTATGTGGCAGATGGGAATTTGTTAATGTCCGGTTGTAGAAAACCCGAAGTTGATCTTAATTAAAATACATCAACCGCGTGTGTAACCGTGATGGTCTCTTCTCGGTGGAGTCCGGGAAGTGAACACGGTGTTGGAGTTATGCTTGACGTAAGTAGTTCTAGGATCACTTGTTGATCATAGTTGTTCGACCGTGTTTTGCCTTCTCTTCTCGCTCTCATTTGCGTATGTTAGACACCAGATATGCTAGTCGCTTGCTGCAGCTCCACCTCACTACCCTGTCCTTCCTTTAAGCTTAAATAGTCTTGATCTCGTGGGTGTGAGATTGCTGAGTCCCCGTGACTCACAGATACTTCCAAAACCAGTTTGCAGGTGCCGATGAAACCGTCCAGGTGACGCACCCGAGCTCAAGGAGGAGCTCGATGAAGATCTTGTTCATTGTGTTGTTTCGTTTTAGTGGATCAGTAGTGGAGCCCAGTCGGGACGATCGGGGATCTGTGTAGCATTTGGGGTAGTCTTCTTTTATTTTGGTTCCGTAGTCGGACCTTGATTGTATCTGGTTGATGTAATGCTTTGCTCATGTATTGTGTGAAGTGGCGATTGTAAGCCAACTATGTATCTCTTTCCCTTATGTATTACCTGGGTTGTGTGAAGATTACCTCACTTGCGACATTGCTTTCAATGCGGTTATGCCTCTAAGTCGTGCTTCAACACGTGGGAGATATAGCCGCATCGAGGGCGTTACACCGAACCACTTGTGGACGAGAAGGAGGAGAAGGACGGACCAACATCTGGACCCCGGCAAGCCAGTGTTGCCGAAGGCTGCAAGACCCCGGCAAGCCAGTATCGCCGGGGGCTGCAAGTACAAAGATTGACCCACGGCGAACCAGAGTCGCCGGGGGCTGCAATCTCAGATAAGTTTTTCATCCCTTATCATGCATTCTCTTATGGACTGAGGTATGCGAAACCTCGTTTCTTCCTAAAAGCTACCGTGCTCCCTTAACTCTAGGCCCTAGGGCTCGTTCCCGGGACCAGTTTTGGTCGTAGTCGCGGCAGCAAAGGGACGAAATGAGGAGCCTGAACCCGCCTCCTCCCTGCCTCCGCCAAAAGCGTGAGAAAGGTCGAGCGACGTGGGAAGACGGCAGGGCCTGCTGCTGGGAAAGAAGTGTCTATCTTAACGATATAAAGGATTCGCTCCTTGGCGTGGGTTCCACCCACAAGACAAGTGACCCGGCAAGCATCCCCTTTTCATAAAAAAGCATTCCATTCAGGTACAGTTCATAGAGAATGAAAAACATGAATGATGGGATTACAAACTTTAAATGCAACTAAGACCCGAGGGCTTACAAGTTAAAAAGAGATAAGGTGCCCATAATCCCTTGTTTGTCCCTCTCTTCAGGAGGTAGGGCAAGGAGGCGAGAAGGGCAAAAGGGGCGCCTAGACGAGCTACAGGAAGCAGAAGACACCAAGAGAGCGTCTTGGCGGTCGTCCAGGGGCTGGATGGTGATGGCGGCGCCGGAGGCAGAGCTCGAAGACGAGGCGGCAGGACGTCAGCACACTGTCGAGGCCGTAGTGCCCTCGTACTCCGAGTTGACGGCCTTGCCGCCTGCCCTCTTCCTCTTCCGCAGCCTCCCTACGCCAGCCGCCCAAGGAGATGGCCCCGAGAAGCTCAAGGAGCCGGCGACGCGGATGATGGGGTCGCCGGAGCCGCACGGAGCGGCGCCCGACACCTAGTCGGACCCGTCATCCCGCCGCCCGCCACCCTCGTCGTCGCTGTCGCTGTCCTCCTCGTCACTCTCGCCCGAAGAGGAGCCTTCGCTATCGGAGGAGCTCTCCACGCAGCACTGTGCCCGAGTCCCGAAGCACCTGAAGACCTTGACGGAGAGGAGACCGCCCTCCATCAGCTTGAAATGGAGGGTGAGCCCCGTCGTCAAGCTGTGGATACGGGTGAACGTCTTCCACCCTCGACCAAGATACATCACATTAGGGGCCGGGAAATCAACGCGGACTCGCGTACCGCTGATTCCACAACCCCTCATGTGCAACCTCAGTGTCTCGGGCGGATCCAACTCCATCTCGCTCGCAAATGGAGTTGGGAGACGAAGACGACGACGGGGCGGCCGACGCAGCCTAATGAAGAACTCGCAAGGGTCGTCCCCGATATGGTCTGCCACGGGGAGAGGATCTACTGGCGGAGGCGAGGCCGGCGGGCTGCCTCGCCCACCTCTTCCCCGACCGCCTCGGCCTCGCCCTCGACCTCGCCCGCGGCCTCGTCCCCTCCCTCTTCCCCTTGCGACTGGCTCCGCCACCATGGGTGCGGGGGGAGGAGGGACGTGTTGCCTAGCGGCGACCCTCGTCGCCACTATCGAAGGACCAGGGTTCCCTTTCTCCATGGCGAATGGGAGAGAGGGGAGCAAAAGCTGAAGGGAAGAAGAGATGAATGAATGCGGTTTTCCGTCCCCCCTCCCGCTCCTTATAAAGGAGCGGGGTGGGGGCTCGGCCGTCCCGCTCAGCCAATCAAGACACGGAAGGAGCAGGGAACTGGGCCTGACCCGCTGCCACGACCCGTGACGACCCAGTTTCCCACCTCCACCGTTTGCCACTCCAAGCGCATGGAGGCCGCGTGGCAGGCGTGCAGAACTGAGGCGACGGATGAGGTGACCTCTCCCCACCCCGTGATCGTGGGGAGTGGATGCCTCGAAGACCACGCCCCCACGCCTCCCTCCGTTTATGGAGAAGGTGTGAACCGCCAGGAGGCGGGCGTTTCGCCTTTCCGAATAAAGGAACTACCCACGACCTCTCCCACGATGCCACGATTGACGCGTGCCGTTCGGGGAGGGCACGGTGGGTGCGGAGTAAGATGCGACGTGACCCAGGCCGCGCATGCCCGTGCCCTGTTTTGGGCCTGGCCCAACAACGCTCGGCACCGTGTATGGCCCAGGCCCGGGGGCTCCTGTCGGTGTACTAGAGTAGGGGTACCCTAGTATCCCGAACTTGTGCATGGGCAGTCGCAGCGCCCCGCGGCAAGGCTTGCCAGGTGATCGCCAAGGTCCTCCGTGGTTCCTTTGGAAACACTCAAGAACAAAGTATTTGAGCCAAGGAGACAAGTCCCCGGCAAGAGGGGCTTGCCGGGAAGGCCACTCAAGGCACAAGACCCCAGCAAGAGGAGCTTGCCGGGAAGGCCAACCAAGGCATCTCAAGGAACCTGTCGCGACGCACCACGCGTCCCGGCAGGACCCGGTGAGCGACAAGCTTCCGGACGCGACAAGACAACTACCGCAGCAACGCCACTCTGTACCTGCGCTCCAGCACACCCACCTACATGTCGCTCCGGGACCCTTCCAGGCGTACGTTGCGGGAGGCTGTGCAGCCAGGGGTACACTGTGGCATGCGGCGCTGACAAGATCGCCATCGTGGCGAGCGGTGGCGCCCCTGACGGTCCCTTTTCTGCACCGTCTGGGCGACGTAGATAGGCATTTAATGCCTTTGTCCCCTGCCGTCAGGGTTAGGTATGATACACTATGTAGGTAGCTGTACCTAACACAGCACCTTTCCATTTTTACCCTTGCCTACGTTGCCACCTGTTGGAGACCCCTTGAGCATATAAAAGGAGGCCCATGCACAACGTAGAGGGGGATGGCTCCAGGGAACGAAGAGTAGAACACTCCCGCTCGGTCTCGTTAGCTGCTGGTGTGTACTGTAGCATTCAACGCTCCCGAGCAAGAACTCAATACAATCCACAAAGCAGCACTAGGAGTATTATCTCTCCGGAGGGCTCCGAAGCTGGGTAAAAAACCCCTCGCATGCCTTGCCTCGATCTGCTCTTTGCGCGGCCTCCGCCCCCCGCCGAACCGAGAAGGGGCTCCGTCCCCATAGGTGCTCAAGGAGCCAGAATCCCCGGCAGTATTGATGAGAACCCCGTAAATGGGGGACACGATCTCTGCTTTGACAAGACGTGCCAAGGAAACCGCCTCGCAAAACGCGCTGAGTTGGAGAAGTGAAAACGATACGAATAAAGGCTTGGCCGTAGTGTGATGTCACGCTACGGAATACGTCAGCAGATTAGATTTGTGTTAATTTTATTCTCTCTATGGCAATATGTGGAAACTTATTTTGCAGAGCCGGACACTACTCTTAGTGTTTACAATCTTTTATGAAGAACTTGGAGGAGGAACCCGCCTTGCAATGCCGAAGACAATCTGCGCGCCGGACTCGTCGTCATTGAAGCCTGGTTCAGGGGCTACTGAGGGAGTCCTAGATTAGGGGGTGTCCAGATGGCCGGACTATACCTTCAGCCGGAGTCCTGGACTATGAAGATACAAGATTGAAGACTTCGTCCCGTGTCCGGATAGGACTTTCCTTGGCGTGGAAGGCAAGCTTGGCGATGCGGATATTCAGATCTCCTACCATTGTAGCCGACTTCGTGTAACCCTAACCCTCTCCGGTGTCTATATAAACCGGAGGGTTTTAGTCCGTAGGACAAGAATCTCAACATACAACAATCATAGGCTAGCTTCTAGGGTTTAGCCTCCTTGATCTCGTGGTAGATCTACTCTTGTACTACCCATATCATCAATATTAATCAAGCAGGATGAAGGGTTTTACCTCCATCAAGAGGGCCCGAACCTGGGTAAAACATTGTGTTCCCCGTCTCCTGTTACCATCCGCCTAGACGCACAGTTCGGGACCCCCTACCCGAGATCCGCCGGTTTTGACACCGACAGTTATCTTTGCAAGTCTCTTCGAATTATCAGTTTGGTTTGGCCTACTAGATTGGTTTTTCTTGCCATAGGAGAAGTGCTTAGCTTTGGGTTCAATCTTGCGGTGTCCTTTCCCAGTGACAGAAGGGGCAGCAAGGCACATATAGTATTGTTGCCATCGAGGATAACAAGATGGGGTTTTTATTATATTACATGAAACTATCCCTCTACATCATGTCATATTGCTTAAGGCGTTACTCTGTTTTTAACTTAATACTCTAGATGCATGCTGGATAGCGGTCGATGAGTGGAGTAATAGTAGTAGATGCAGGCAGGAGTCGGTCTACTTGTCTCGGACATGATGACTATATACATGATCATACCTAGATATTCTCATAACTATGCTCAATTCTGTCAATTGCTCAACAGTAATTTGTTCACCCACCATAGAATACTTATGCTCTTGAGAGAAGCCACTAGTGAAACCTATGTCCCCCGGGTCTATTCTCATCATATCAATCTCCATCACTTTAATCTTTCTTGCTTTTTTACTTTGCTTTTACTTTTCACTTTGCATCTCTATACCAAAAATACCAAAAAATATTATCTCTATCAGATCTCACTCCCGTAAGTGACCGTGAAGGGATTGACAACCCCTAATCGCGTTGGTTGCCTTGAGCTATTGTTTTGTGCAGGTACGAGGGACTTGAGCCTAGCCTCCTACTGGATTGATACCTTGGTTCTCAAAAACTGAGGGAAATACTTACGCTACTTTGATGCATCATCCTTTCCTCTTCGGGGAAATCCAACGCAGTGCTCAAGAGGTAGCACTCCCTAGTCATTGAAACCCTAGCAATACGACCTCAAACTGGATTAGGCCTTTACCTTCACTGCAAGGGGCCGAACCAGCATAAACTCCTTGTGTCATTTGTCCTGTTTAACCCCTTTAAGCCAATCTTGTTGCCATGGATCCACGACTAAGTCCTCGCACTAGGACATCTGCCGTGACAATTCCACGATAGTTGGGGCCCACCGTGGGGCTATCGCACGATGGTTTCAAGTTCTTAGAGGGCAACTTCAAAGGGCTCAAGGGATACACCTTGGGCCGGATGACCAAGAGTCGTCGCGGCAAACTCTACATCGATGAAGCAGGCTGGGGCCCCGAGGCCGGCTCAATTAAGTACGGGTACCGGGTCCCCTTTGGCGGAATTCACGTCTTCATTGGCAAGATCGGTGAACCGGGCCCTGAGCCAGACATTCGCACCGACATCATCGAGACGGCTCAGCGTGCGAGACCCGCCCGAGTTCAGACCGCCATGAAACGTGCCTTCATGGGATTCATCCATGGAGCAGAACCTGAGGATAGGTCGGTGTCTGGTGGTGAGACGGTTGTTTACTCTGATGGTGAGTCGTCCACTTGCGAGACCGAGTCATTGTACCAACTGCAACACGGCCGGCTTGGGGGCTGTTCCGACGGCAACAGTATTCCGGATCCCTGTGAGCCGCCAAACCGGGTTGCGATCTTCATGGCCGGTACGCAGCCGGTGCAACACTCGTCGACTGCAGCAGCACTGATTTCCGGGTCAGCAGCGGGGATGGTTGCCGGGGCAGGAGGCCCTATGCGCCCGCCGGCTCAGGTCTTAAATGACTTGCGGGATAAGCTGATAGCATTGTTAACAACAGTGGTTAACCCGGCGGATCAGGATCAGCATAATGCGGCGGTCGCAAAATTGCATGATGAGATAGCACAGGCCAAGGAGGAGATGAATGCGGAAAACGCGAGGATGGCTGAGGAGCGGGCTGCTTTGGATGCTCAGGTGCAGCGAATTCAGTCGGAGTCTTACCGGCTCATGCTAGATCAGAATGCTTCAAATGATGTCATGAGAAGGAGGCATCGGAGTCATCTGCCCCCGGTTTACGAGGCAAGAAATCTCTTTAACACGCCAGAAGCAGGAACCAGTAACCCGACAGTCGTAAACTGGGTCGAAACACCTGGGACGGGTACGCCGGTTCAGCCACGTACGACGGACCCGCCTCGTCAGAGCAATAACCCGCCGCAGCACGTGCCAACACCACCGGGTCATTACTCTAACCCTTTGGATAACATGACCGCTGCAGCATCATAATTGGCGGCTCTTCCGGTTGAAGGCGAGTCTCCGACGGCGGTTGAAACACGGAGGGCTAGAGAGCTCGTTCAGACTGCTTTGGTTCAGCAGCAGGCTTATTCTTACAGTCGTGACATGATTCATTTTACCCCTCACCCGAGCCTGAGATATAGCAGGCATATCGATGAGTCGACTATGTCAAGCAGTGGACGGAACCATAACCCGCCCCATGGACATAACCCGGCGAGCGGTGGTGCTGATGCTCAAAACATAGTGGATCAAGGTAGAGCACGTCGGGAGGCCGAGCTGGCGGCTCAATATGCGGCCCGTCAATTTTCTCCGGCTCGTCCTACGACTTCGGTAGAGCCGAGTGTAACCTCTAGGAATTTGGGCATGCCGTATTTGGTACCGGCTTTGCGCAATGAGCGTCTGCCCAAGGATTTCAAGGGTCCTCGCAAGGTGCCTAATTATACAACCGACTTACCTCTAGAAGCGTGGATCGAGAGTTATGAGATGGCCATGGAATTGCTGGATGTTAGCGAAGCTGCATGTGCTAAATATTTCCCCTTGATGTTGGAAGGAACGGCCCGTACTTGGTTGAAGGGGCTCCCCGCCAACTCTATTGGATCATGGGCTGAGTTAAAGGCCCAGTTTATCCAGAATTTTAAAGATAAATGCAAGTAGCCCATGTCAATTGTGGATTTAGCCTCATGTGTCCAAGAAGAAGGTGAGCCGACGATTCATTGGGTGCGTCGGGTCTCAACGATCCTGCACTCGTCGGATCGCATCAAGGCCGACTCAGCGGTCTTAATGTTGGAAAGCAATTGTCGTTTCACGCCCCTAAAGTAGAAATTAGGGCGGCTCAAACGCCACTGCAATGACATGGGGACACTCATGGCAGCTCTGGTTAAGTATGCTGACTCTGATGGTACCAAGGACCCCGAGTCTGATGACGAAAAGCCGGGGAAGGGAAAGAAGAGCAGCAACGCCAAGGGCCAGTAGCATAACCCGGCGAACCAGGGAGGCATTGGTAAGCTCAAAGCCCATAATAGTTTTGACTTTGTGGCTAACACCAATGCGCAGAATAATGGCCAGCATCGTAAGGGTAAACCGCCCCCACAGACTGGAGGGTCAGGCATCAATCTTGAGCAGCTGTTGAATCAGCCCTGCCCGAGACACGGGACGCAAGAAAGACCGTCTGGGCACCTTTGGAAGGATTGCTTCATTATGAAGGAGTTCAAAAATTTGAATCTTTTGCAAGAAAATCATGGGCCGGGTGGCGGCTCAGGATCCGGCCTTCATGGACCGGGTTATGGTGGAGACGGCTCTAACTCTGGGTTCCATGGGAACCAAGGCAGTCACGGTAACCAGGGTGGTTACAATCAGCAGAATAATCAGGGGAATCAACATCAGCAACAGTCTGGTTATCAGAGCAACCCGAAGCAGTTCAATAGTGGATAGTATCATGTCTTCACCACTAGCTTATGTAAGCGTGACCAGAAGCTTCATAAGATGGTAGTCAATGCTGTTGAGTGATACGTCTCCAATGTATCTATAATTTTTGATTGCTCCATGCTATATTATCTACTGTTTTGGACCATATTGGGCTTTATTTTCCACTTTTATATTACTTTTGGGACTAACCTATTAACCGGAGGCCCAACCCAGAATTGTTGTTTTTGCCTATTTCAGTTTTTCGAAGAAACGGAATATCAAACGGAGTCCAAACGGAATAAAACCTTTGGGGACGTGATTTTCCCAACAGATATGATCCAGGAGACTTGGACCCTCCGTCAAGAAAGGAGGGAGGCGGTCACGAGGGTGGAGGGCGCGCCCCCTGCCTCGTGGGCCCCCCTTTGCTCCACCGACGTACTCCTTCCTCATATATATACCTACGTACCCCCAAACGATCAGATACGGAGCCAAAAACCTAATTCCACTGCCGCAACCTTCTGTACCCACGAGATCCCATCTTGGGGTCTGTTCCGGAGCTCTGCCGGAAGGGGAATCCACCATGGAGAGCTTCTACATCAACACCATAGCCTCTTTGATGAAGTGTGAGTAGTTTACCTTAGACCTTCGGGTCCATAGTTAGTAGCTAGATGGCTTCTTCTCTCTATTTGGATCTCAATACAATGTTCTCCCCCTCTCTCGTGGAGATCTATTCGATGTAATCTTCTTTTTGTGGTGTGTTTGTTGAGATCGATGAATTGTGGGTTTATGATCAAGATTATCTACGAACAATATTTGAATCTTCTCTGAATTATTTTATGTATGATTGGTTATCTTTGCAAGTCTCTCCGAATTTTCAGTTTGGTTTGGCCTACTAGATTGGTTTTTCTTGCAATGGGAGAAGTGCTTAGCTTTGGGTTCAATCTTGCGGTGTCCTTTCCCAGTGACAGTAGGGGCAGCAAGGCACGTATTGTATTGTTGCCATCGAGGATAACAAGAAGGGGTATTTATCATATTGCATGAATTTATTCCTCTACATCATGTCATCTTCCTTAAGGCGTTACTCTGTTTTCTTGAACTTAATATTCTAGATGGATGCTGCATAGCGGTCGATGAGTGGAGTAATAGTAGTAGATGCAGGCAGGAGTTGGTCTACTTGTCTCGGACGTGATGCCTATATACATGATCATACCTAGATATTCTCATAACTACGCTCAATTCTGTCAATTGCTCAACAGTAATTAGTTCACCCACCGTAAAATACTTATGCTCTTGAGAGAAGCCACTAGTGAAATCTATGGCCCCCAGGTCTATTCTCATCATATCAATCTCCCAACACTTTATTATTCCTTTGCTTTTTACTTTACCTTTTTATTTTACTTTGCATCTTTATATCAAAAATACCAAAAATATTATCTATCATCTCTATCAGATCTCACTCTCGTAAGTGACCGTGAAGGGATTGAGAACCCCTAATCGTGTTGGTTGCGTTGAGCTATTTGTTTTGTGTAGGTACGAGGGACTCGTGCGTAACCTCCTACTGGATTGATACATTGGTTCTCAAAAACTGAGGGAAATACTTACTCTACTCTGCTGCATCACCCTTTCCTCTTCAAGGAAATCCAACACAGTGCTCAAGAGGTAGCAGGAAGATTTCTCGCGCCATTGCCGGGGAGTCTACGCAAAAGTCAACATACCAAGTACCCATCACAATACCTTATCTCTCGCATTACATTATTTTCCATTTGCCTCTCGTTTTCCTCTCCCCCACTTCACCCTTGCCGTTTTGTTCGCCCTTTCTTTTCCGTTTGCCTTTTTCTCGCTTGCTTTTTGTTTGCTCGTGTGTTGGATTGTTTGCTTGCCATGATGGCTCTACCTAGATTTGGTGATCTTCACCTTAAAAGGTTAGAATACATCGAAAGTAACGTCAGGAGTTTTATGGTTTTGCAATTTGAGCATAATAATTTCTTCAGAAACGAGCTTAAAGAACAAAAAAGTTTTATGAGTTATATGAATAAAGAGCTCGATGATATGTCTAAAGAATTTGATGGTATAAGATCCCAAATTGCTCGTCTTGAGAAGTTGACTGCTGAAATTTTGGATAAGCAGGGTACCTTAGTCAATAAGATGGCCGCTAAACCGAATCCCTATGAAAATCAAGATGAAGATCTAAAAGTTATTGATTTCTCCCTGTCGGGGCGGACGGCGTCCCCCGCGAGCACCTATGGGGCCGGAGCCCCTTTCGTTGTCCGGTGAGGGGGGCGGAGGGAGCACGGAGAGCAGATCGAGGCGAGCACACGGGCGGTTTACCCAGGTTCGGGCCGCAATGGACGCGTAAAACCCTACTCCTGCTTGGTTGTATTGAACTGGGGAGCTCGGGAGCTTGGAGAGCTAGCTGCACCGAGCGTATGGCTGTCTGGATCCGAACCTCCGAACCCCCTCTACGTTGCACACGGGCCTCCTTTTATAGCGCAAAGGGGTCACCGACAGGTGTCAACGTAAGAGAAAGGGGTAAAAGTGTAAAAGGGGTGGAAGTTGTAACAGTGCGGGAACAGTGGCGCTACAGTGCGGCACAGTGTTATCATACCTACTTCTGACGGTAGGGGACAAGGGCATTAAATGCCCGTCACGGTCGCCCGGACAGCACCGAGGCGGACCGTTAGGTGTGCCACCGCTCGCCACGATGGTGGCTGCATGCCACCGCATACCCCAGGCTGCGCGGTGCCCCGCCACGTGCCCTTGGGGGAAGCCCCGGAGCGACGCGTGGGCGGGCGAGCTGGAGCGCAGTCCTGAGGTGGCGATTTGCCGCGGCAGGTGGCTTGCCGCGGGGGTCGTCTTCCTGTGCCTGATAGCTTGTCGGCTATCAGGCCTTGCCGGGGTGCATGGCGCGCCGTGGCGGGATTCTCTTGTGGTGCCTGGGTTCGGCCTTCCCGACAAGCTCCTCTTGTCGGGGTCTCGATCTTCTGTCTCGTATACTTTGTTCTTGGATGGTATTACACGGGCTCAGTCGTCCCGGCAAGCTCCTCTTGCCGGGGTCTTGTCTTCTTGGCCCGGCAAGCTCCTCTTGCCGGGGGCCTTGTCTTGAATGCTTGGTCTTCTCTTGGCGCTTCCTGGGCGGGCCTCGCCGCAGGGTGCTACAACTGCCCGTGCACAAGTCTGGGGTACTAAGGTACCCCTACTTTAGTACACCGACAGGAGCCCCCGGGCCTGGGCCACACACGGTGCCGAGCGTCGTTGGGCCAGGCCCTAACAGTGCACGGGCACGCGTGGCCTTGGTCGCGCTGCTCCTTAACTCCGCATCCGTCGCACCTTCCCCAGGCGGCGCGCGCTTACCGCGGCGTCGTGGGGGCGAAACGCCCGTTCCCTCTTTAAGTGGAGGGAGGTGCGGAGGCGCGGCTCGATAAACGAACGGGGGTGAGGCGCGGCTTTCGAGGCGTCCGTTCCCCATAATCACGGGATGGGGAGAGGTCGACCTACCCGTCGCCTCGGTTCTGCGCGCCCACCACGCGGTCCTCATGCACTCGGAGTCGCGGCGACGGAGGCAGGGAGTCGGGCCGGCGCGGGTCGATGCAGTGGGTCGGCCCCAGTCGCCTGCCCTTCCTCCGCTTCTATTGGAGGAGCGAGGCGGCCGCGTTCCCACTCCGCCCCTTTATAAGGAGCGAAAGGGGGCGACGGAAATCCGCACTCCATCTCCTTCCTCCTTCTGCTTCTGGTTTCCTTCCCCCATCTGCGATGGAGGGGGGAACCCTGGTTCTTCTTCGGTTGCCGCGAGGGTGTCTGCTAGGCAACGCGCCCCTCCTCCTCTTGCGCCCGCGGCGGCGGAGCCGGTCGTCAGGGGAAGAGGGAGAGGGCGAGGTCGCGGACGAGGTCGTGGACGGGGCCGAGGCGCTCGGGGCGGACGGATCGGTGCGCCGTCCTCGCCTCCGCCAGCGGCTCCGTTCCTTCCCGCGGTCCATCTCGGGGATGACCCCCGTGAGTTCATTATCAGGCTGCGCCGGGCGCCTCGTCGCCGCCTCCGGCTTCCCGCTCCATTCGCGAACGTGTTGGAGGTGGAGCAGCCTGAGACGCTAAACCTGCGCATGAGGGGCTGCGGGATCAGTGGGACGCGAGTCCACGTCGAGTCCCGAGCCCCCGGCGTGGTGTGTCTGGGCCGTGGGTGGAAGACGTTCGCCCGGATCCACAGCTTGATGGAGGGGTTCACCCTCCACTTTAAGCTAGTGGGGGAGGACCTCCTCTCCGTCAAGGCCTTCCGGGGCTTCGGCATCCGGGCCCGGTGCTGCGAAGATAGCTCCTCCGACAGCGAAGGCTCCTCCTTGAGCGAGAGTGACGAGGAGGGGAGCGACAGCGACGACGAGGGGAGCAGCCGCCGGGATGACGGGTCCGACTAGGCGTCGGTCGCAGCTCCGTGTGGCACCGGCGGCCCCATCGTCCGCGCCGGGCTCCATGAACTCCCCGGGGTCGTCTCCTTGGGCGACTGGCGTAGGGGGGCTGCTGAGGAGGACAGAGGGCGGGCGTCGAAGGCCGCGAAGTCGGAGTACGGGCCGACTTCGACAGCTGGCTGACGCTCCGGTGCCTCGTGTTCCAGATGCGCCCCAGACGCCGTCATCACCCTTGCTCTCGGTGACGACCACCGGGGTCTTCTCTTCGGCCCGGCAAGCTCCTCTTGCCGGGGGCTTGATCTCCTCGGGCGGCCGGAGTGGCGAGGCTGGGGAAGAGGAAGAGGCTGGCGGCAAGGCCGCTGCCTCATCTTCCAGCTCTGCCTCCGGCGCCTCCCTCTTCTTCAGCCTCCGGAGACCCCCGGGCGGGGCCCCCGGATCTTCTCTTGGTGCCTTCTGCCACCCGTAGCTCGCCTAGGTGCCCCTTTCGCCCTCTTCGCCTACTTGCCCTACCTCCTGAGGAGAGAGACAAGAAAGGGATTACGGGCACCTTATCTCTTTTCAGCTTGTAAGCCTTCGGGCCTTAGTTGCGTTTAAGCCTTGTAATCCCTCCTTTCATGTTTTTCATTCTCTCTGAACTGTACCTGAGTGGAATGTTTTTAATGAAAAGGGGATGTTTGCCGGATCATTTGTCTCGCGGGTGGAAACCGCGGTAAGGAACGAATCCTTTACATCGTTAAGATAGACAGTTTCTCGCCCGGCAACAGGCCCAGCCGCTCCCCCGCACTGCTCGACCTTTCTCACGCCCTTGGCGGAGGCGGGGAGCAGGCGGGTTCCGGCCCCTCGCTTCCCTCCCCCCTTGCTGCCGCGGCTGCTATCGAAACGGGCCCCAGGAACGCGCTCTGGGGCTTGCCGCTAAGAGAGCACGGTAGCTTTTCAGGAGGAAAGGAGGCTTTCGAATTCCACAGTCCATAAGAGAATGCATGATGAGGGATGCAAAAACTTATCTGAGGTTGCAGCCCCCGGCGACTCTGGCTCGCCGGGGCGTAGGTGTTGGCTCGTCCTTCTCCTCTTCCTTGCCCTTGAGCGGCCCGGCAAGGACATTCAATTCCTGCGAGCCAAAAGGAAAGGACGGGAAAAAGATGCGGACTCGACCTCTAAGTTAGGGGTTAGTGACAGTTAGGAACTGACAACCCTAACCAAGGACGAGACTCTGACTCAGCATGCATGCTAAAATCTAGGGCGCCAGCGCTTCTTTATCTTCGGCCAGGGGCTTCGCCTGGGTTTGTACGAGGGGTTACATGCAACATCGGCAAGGCCTGCACAAACCGGTGGTTGCCGGAGCGGATCACGGCAACCGCGCCTTATGGGCGAAACTTGCGAAGATGCTCTATGTTCCCAGGAGTTGCTCACTGGTAGGCCCTCTTCGGTCTTGAGGCGGACAGCGCCGGGCCTCGCGACTCGTCTCACCCGATAAGGGCCTTCCTGCTTCGGCGTCGACTTGTTATAATTCTTGGCCGACTGAACGTGCCTAAGAACAAGGTCGCCTAACAGGGCAACTTTATCTGGTGCCAGGGGCTTCGCCTGGCTTTGTACAAGGGGTTACATGCAACAGCGGCAAGGCCTGTACAAACCGATGGTTGCCGGAGCGGATCACGGCAACCGCGCCTTATGGGCGAAACTTGCGAAGATGCTCTATGTTCCCAGGAGTTGCTCACTGGTAGGCCCTCTTCGGTCTTGAGGCGGACAGCGCCGGGCCTCGCGACTCGTCTCTCCCGATAAGGGCCTTCCTGCTTCGGCGTCGACTTGTTATAATTCTTGGCCGACTGAACGTGCCTAAGAACAAGGTCGCCTAACAGGGCAACTTTATCTGGTGCCAGGGGCTTCGCCTGGCTTTGTACAAGGGGTTACATGCAACAGCGGCAAGGCCTGTACAAACCGATGGTTGCCGGAGCGGGTCACGGCAACCGCGCCTTATGGGTGAAACTTGCGAAGATGCTCTATGTTCCAGGAGTTGCTCACTGGTACGCCTTCTTCGGTCTCGAGGCGGACAGCGCCAGGCCTCGTGACTCGTCTCACCCGATAAGGTCCTTCCCACTTTGGCGTCAACTTGTTGGAATCCTTGGCCGACTGAGTGCGCCGAAGGACAAGGTCGCCCTCTTCGAGACTCCTGGCCTTGACCTTGCGGCTATGGTAGCGACGCAAGGCTTGCTGGTATCGAGCAGCTCGTACCGCAGCCTGGAGACGTCCTTCCTCAAGGAGCAGCGCGTCATCTTGGCGCAGCTGCTCTTGCTCGAGCTCGTCATAAGCGAGCACCCGAGGAGATCCGTATACGAGTTCCGTGGGGATAACTGCTTCCGCTCCATAGACTAGAGCAAAGGGTGTCTGTCCGGTGGCTCGACTCGGTGTCGTTCTGATTGACCAAAGAGCCGCTGGCAGCTCCTCAATCCAATTTCTTCCGCACTTGCGCAGCCTGTCGAAGGTCCTGGTCTTGAGTCCGCGCAGCACTTCAGCGTTGGCCCTTTCTGCTTGACCGTTGCTCCTGGGGTGAGCAACCGAAGCGAAACAGACCTTGGCGCCGAGATCCTGGGCGTATTGCATGAAAGCACGACTTGTGAATTGTGTCCCGTTGTCGGTGATGATTCTGTTGGGGATTCCGAAACGGCAGACGATCGACCGGAAGAACTTGACTGCTGACTGCGCGGTCACCTTCCTCACTGGCTCCACTTCTGGCCACTTCGTGAACTTGTCGATTGCAACGTACAAGTACTCGAAGCCCCCGGCGGCTCGGGGAAAAGGGCCGAGGATATCGAGCCCCCAGACCGAGAAGGGCCAGGATAAAGGGATTGTTTGGAGAGCTTGAGCTGGCTGATGAATCTGTTTTGCATGGAACTGGCACGCTTCACACTTGGTTACTAGTGCAGTTGCATCTTGGAGGGCTTCTTGCCAGAAGAACCCTTGCCGGAAGGCTTTCCCGACAAGTGCTCTTGCGCCAATGTGATGGCCGCATATGCCTCCGTGTATCTCTGCCAACAGCTTCTGTCCGTCTTCCCTGGAGATGCACTTCAATTTGACACCGTTGAGTCTCCTTCTGTACAGCTCGTTGTCCACGAACTGGTACATACTTGACTGCCTGGTGATCTTCTCCATCTCTTCTGGGTCGTCGGGAAGTTCTCCAGTTTGCAGAAAACGGACGATCTGCTGCGCCCATGCCGGAGCCCGGGGCTCGACGGCAAGGACTAAAGGCATGAAGGCCGCTGCGGGGACCCCGGCTTCTACGGCAAGAACCTCTGGTTCCGCCGGAGCCGGTGATCCCCCGGCAAGCTTGCCGGGGCAACGCTTGTCGGGAACCCCCGCTTCAACTGGACAGATCCTCGGATCCGCAGGAGCGGACTGTTCCTCAGCGTTCAGACTGCTGATCTGCTTGCCGGAGCAAGGCTTATCGGGGACACCTGCTTCGACTGGACGGATCCTGGGATCCGCAGGAGCGGGCTGTCCCCCGGCGTTCTGGTTGTTGATCTTGGGGACCTTGGCGGCGGTCTGAGGAAGGTTCGCCTGCAAGTAATCGCCGGAGATCAACTTCCTTTTCTTGGACTGCCCAACTGATGGTGTAACGGATGGTTGAGTCAGCTTGAGTAAGAAGGTCCCTGGTTCCACAGGTAACTTCAACGAAGCACACTTCAAAAGGCCATCTGCTATCTCATTCTGAGCTCTCGGGACGTGCTCCATTTGCAGCCCTTCAAAGTGTTCTTCCAGCTTCCTCACTTCATCTACATAAGCTTCCATCAGAGGGCTCTGGTAGCTCTTGTTGACTTGCCGGACCACCAGTTGAGAATCTCCCCGCACAATCAGCTTTCTGATCCCAAGTTCGGCCGCAATCCTGAGGCCGGCGAGCAAGCCTTCATACTCAGCAGTATTGTTGGTTGCTTGCTCTCTTGGGAAGTGCATCTGGATAACATACTTGAGGTGCTCTCCGGTGGGCGCGATGAGTACCACGCCAGCACCGGCGCCTTGCAGCGAGAAGGCACCATCGAAGTACATTACCCACTCGCTTGTTGCTTCTTGTACGGGCGCGCTTGTTTCTTGGGCTTCTTCATCTGGCGTCGGGGTCCACTCAGCTATGAATTCTGCCAAAGCTCGGCTCTGTATGGTTGAAGTACTTTCAAACTTGAGTCCAAAGCTCGACAGCTCCAGTGCCCACTCGACGATCCTGCCTGTTGCCTCGGGATTGTGCAATATCCTCTTCAGCGGAAAGCGAGTGACTACTGTTATCTCATGTGCTTGGAAGTAATGGCGCAGCTTTCTCGAGGCCATGAGGAGGCCGAAAAGCAACTTCTGCACCCCAGAGTATCTTGATCTAGCCCCCTGCAAGAGGGAACTCACAAAATACACCGGGCGCTGCACCATCTTCTTCCGCGCTCCATCCTGTTCCTGCGCACGGTTGTCCTTGTCGGGGCCAGAGCTTGCCGGAGCAGCCCCCCGCTTGTCGCTGGATTCGCTTGCAGGTGGTATAGACTCCTCGTCGGCCTCCCTCTCCGCCACTAACGCAGCACTGACCACCTGGTTGGTTGCCGCTAGGTATAGCAACAACTTCTCCTGTGGTCTAGGTGCGACAAGTATTGGAGTGGAGGATAGGTACCTTTTCAAATCTTGCAGCGCCGCCTCCGCTTCTGGAGTCCACTGCATGGGGCCTGCCTTCTTCAAGATTTTAAAGAAGGGCAGGGCGCGTTCTGCAGACCTTGAAATGAACCGACTGAGGGCGGCCACACAACCTGCAAGCTTTCTGACGTCCTTGACGCGCTCTGGGGCTTCGATCTGCTCGACGGCTTTGATCTTGTCGGGATTAGCTTCAATCCCCCTCTGTGACACAAAGAACCCGAGAAGCTTGCCGGAGGGGACTCCGAAAACGCACTTCTCGGGGTTCAGCTTGAGCTGTATCTTGCGCAGGTTCTGAAATGTCTCTTCCAGATCTTGGATCAGGGTTTCCTTGCTCCTGCTCTTCACCACGATGTCATCCATGTAGGACTCCACGTTCATATGGATCTGTGGCTCGAAAGCAGTGTGCACTACCCTTGCAAACGTTGATCCCGCATTCTTCAGTCCAAACGGCATGCGTATGAAGCAATAGGTGCCGCACGGAGTGATAAATGCGGTCTTCTCTTCATCCTCTTTGGCCATAAAGACTTGGTGGTAGCCTGAATATGCATCAAGAAAAGAGAGTAGCTCACATCCGGCAGTGGAGTCAACAATCTGGTCAATGCGCGGCAAGGGAAATGGATCCTTGGGACATGCTTTATTCACATCGGTGAAGTCTATGCACAGTCTCCACTTCCCATTGGCTTTGCGCACGACGACCGGATTGGCCAGCCACGTTGGATGGATCACACCTCTCACTAGGCCTGCTGCCTCTAGCTTCTTGATTTCTTCGCTGATGAATTCTTGGCGCTCCACGGCTTGCTTTCTCACTTTCTGCTTGACGGGTCGCGCGTGAGGACAGACAGCGAGCTTGTGCTCAATCACCCTCCTGGGAATACCGGGGATGTCGGACGGTTGCCATGCAAACACGTCGACATTCGCCCGCAGGAAGGCAACGAGCGCGCTTTCCTATTTGCTGTCAAGCGTTGCACTGATGGTGAAGGTACCGCCAGTGACGTCCTCCTTGGCGGACACCTTCTTGGTTGCCGGAGGAGCGGTCATTCCCTTCTTGTACTTGCCGGTGGAGCTCGATGGAACGTCCTCGACGGCGGCGCAGCACTCCGAAGAGGTGCGGTTGCCGGAGTGGGCCCCAGAGCACTCACCGGACTTGGTCCTTGTCTTCTTCCCCCCGGGGGCTTCAGCGGCAAGTGTGTCCTTCTCTGTCGCGGCTGCTACATCCCGGTAGATCTTGTCGGCGCAGATAAGCGCGTCCTTTTTGTCGCCATGGACAGTAATGACGCTTATCGGCCCCGGCATCTTGAGTACGTTGTAGGCGTGGTGGGAAGCTGCCATGAACTTGGCGAGAGCGGGACGGCCGAGGATCCCATTGTATGGTAACGGGATATCAGCGACGTCGAACGTGATGCGCTCAGTCCTGAAGTTGAGCTCGCCGCCGAAGGTCACAGGCAGAGTAACCTTCCCCTTGGGCTTGCTCCTCCCCGGGTTGATTCCTTGGAAAGAACCGGTCTCTTCGAGCTCGCCGTCTGGGATCTGGAGTTTCTTGATCACAGCGGAGGAGATCAAGTTCAGCCCGGCCCCGCCGTCTACCAACATTTTAGTGACCTTGAGGTTGCGGATGGTGGGTGAGACCAGCATCGGCAAGCACCCGACCGCGGTTGTGCGGTCGGGGTGATCCTCAAGATCGAAAATGATGGGCGTGCTGGACCATTTGAGGGGCCTGCGCGACTCCACGGGCGGCTCTGCTGCGTTCACCTCTCGCACCCACTGCTTAAGCTGGCGGTGGGAGGTGTGCAGAGAGGCGCCGCCGTCAACGCATAGGACCTCCGTGGCCTTCTGGAACTCCTGCTCGCTGTTATCTTCGTCTTCCATGTCTTCGTCGTCGTTTTCTTCATCCTCGTCGCGGCCCCGGGGAGGCCGATCGCCTTGCCGCTGCTTGGCCTTGCCGCGGCGTCCTCCCCGGCCGATGGGCGGCCGCTTCTTGCTTGGTTCGCCACCTCCACCCTGGGCCTTCCCCTTGTCGCGCCTCTCGTACTCAGCCTTCTGCTGCACGACGAGGTACTCGACGCTTTTGCAGTTGGAGAGATCGTGGCCCTTGGTGCGGTGGATCTTGCAGTATTGCTTGTCGGAGCCGTCCTGCTTGTCGGCTGCCGCCACGGGGGCAGGCTCCTTGCCAGAGCCGCCAGCCTGCGTTTGCTTGGCGGGAGCCTCCTTGCCGGACTCCTCGACGGCAAGCACCTCTTTCCTGTTCTTCCTCCTATTATTCCGCCGCTGGCTTCTCCTCGCCGGGGCGGTGTCGTCACTGTCGCTTTCTCCTGCGCCAGCATCCTCCCCGGGGAGTTTCCTCCCCTCCTCCGCGCGCGCGCACTTGTCAGCCAGGGCATATAACTCGCTGACGTCCCGGATCTTGGTCATGGCCATCTCTTCACGCATGCGGCGGTTACGCACGTTCTGGTGGAACGCGCTGATAACCGCGGCAGGGTGAACGTCGGGGATGTTGCGATGCACGTGGCTGAAGCGCTGGATGTACTTGCGCAGGGATTCTCCTTCCTTCTGGGCTAGGATGTGGAGGTCGCTATCCTGGCCATGAGGTTTGTGGCCGCCTGTGAAGGCGCCAACAAACTGATGGCAAAGATCCGCCCAGGAAGAAATGGAGCCTTCCGGCAAGTGCATAAGCCACGAACGAACGTTCGGCTTAAGCACGAGCGGGAAGTAGTTCGCCAATATCCTCTCGTCGCGCCCCCCGGCAGCTTGCACAGCGATCGTGTAGATGCTGAGAAACTCCGAGGGGTGCGTCCTGCCGTCGTACTTCTCCGGTACGTCGGGCTTGAAGTTCTTCGTGCTGGGCCACCGGACGCGCCGCAGCTCACGGGTGAACGCAGGGCAACCTGCCGCATACGGTAAGTCACCTGGTTCACCGGGCGCGTGCGCGTCGACAGCGTTCCCAGCCCGCTGGTCTGATTGCCGCCGAGTTTCTCGGCGGCGCTCAATCCTTGTTCGAGCGTCTTCTTGCTGCCGCTCGTCGAGGACTCGGCGCTGGTCCCGGCGAGTCCGCGGGTCTGACGACGCTGTAGAGCCGTCGTCGGCGTTGCTCCAGCGGGGCGGCGTCTTCTGCTTCTGCGCCGGGGAGTGCATGGTGGTTGTACCCCCGGCGGTCTTGTCGCCGTCGGCCTTCGTCTTCTCGACCTGCCGTGGCCGTGAGGTCGCCGGCTGCTGCGGCGTGTCGTTGTTGGCGAAGGCGATCAGGCTCTGGATGGTGGCCCTCCAGCCTTCGGCCTTGTCAGCCGCTGGAGGGTAATCGAGGAGCAGTTGCGCTCTCGCGAGCGCTTCTGCCGGAGTGGAGGGGAGCGGGGGCGAGTGGCGCGAGGAGCGGGATACGCTCGGACTCCTAACAATGTTAGAAAGAGCGGGGTCCCTCCCCGGCGCCTTCGCCTTGCCCGTGTCCGGACGGGAGCCCGAGGCGTCCCGTGAACCTCCAGTTTGCCCTTGGTCCAGCAAGCGGATGCCACCTCCTGTGGCATGGCGCTGCTGGGTCGTCGTTTGTCGGGACGGACGCGCCGCGTCCTCGGAGGCCGAGGCTCGGTCGTCCGCCCTGTTCTTGGATTTGGTGGCGCCGCGAGTGTTCTCGCCGGTGGCCTCCCCTCCGACGGCGTCTCCCCCGCCCACCGTTGGCTCCGGTAGCGGTGGAAGAGACGCGGACGGGCCCGCGACCTCCGAAGCCTTCTTCTTCAGGGCCATGGTGTTGATGAAGCTAGCGAATTCGGAGAAGCTGACGAGGAGCGCGCTCGCGCGAACGCCGGATCTGATCCGCACAATCTCGATGCACCCCCTACCTGGCGCGCCAGAGATGTCGGGGCGGACGGCGTCCCCCGCGAGCACCTATGGGGCCGGAGCCCCTTTCGTTGTCCGGTGAGGGGGGCGGAGGGAGCACGGAGAGCAGATCGAGGCGAGCACACGGGCGGTTTACCCAGGTTCGGGCCGCGATGGACGCGTAAAACCCTACTCCTGCTTGGTTGTATTGAACTGGGGAGCTCGGGAGCTTGGAGAGCTAGCTGCACCGAGCGTATGGCTGTCTGGATCCGAACCTCCGAACCCCCTCTACGTTGCACACGGGCCTCCTTTTATAGCGCAAAGGGGTCACCGACAGGTGTCAACGTAAGAGAAAGGGGTAAAAGTGTAAAAGGGGTGGAAGTTGTAACAGTGCGGGAACAGTGGCGCTACAGTGCGGCACAGTGTTATCATACCTACTTCTGACGGTAGGGGACAAGGGCATTAAATGCCCGTCACGGTCGCCCGGACAGCACCGAGGCGGACCGTTAGGTGCGCCACCGCTCGCCACGATGGTGGCTGCATGCCACCGCATACCCCAGGCTGCGCGGTGCCCCGCCACGTGCCCTTGGGGGAAGCCCCGGAGCGACGCGTGGGCGGGCGAGCTGGAGCGCAGTCCTGAGGTGGCGATTTGCCGCGGCAGGTGGCTTGCCGCGGGGGTCGTCTTCCTGTGCCTGATAGCTTGTTGGCTATCAGGCCTTGCCGGGGCGCATGGCGCGCCGTGGCGGGCTTCTCTTGTGGTGCCTGGGTTCGGCCTTCCCGACAAGCTCCTCTTGTCGGGGTCTCGATCTTCTGTCTCGTATACTTTGTTCTTGGATGGTATTACACGGGCTCAGTCGTCCCGGCAAGCTCCTCTTGCCGGGGTCTTGTCTTCTTGGCCCGGCAAGCTCCTCTTGCCGGGGGCCTTGTCTTGAATGCTTGGTCTTCTCTTGGCGCTTCCTGGGCGGGCCTCGCCGCAGGGTGCTACAACTGCCCGTGCACAAGTCTGGGGTACTAAGGTACCCCTACTTTAGTACACCGACACTCCCCTATTAAATCTTTGTTTTGCAATATGAATCTTGATGAAACTGAATATGATCCACCTTTACCTAGAAGGCGTGCTAAGAATTCGGAGTTTTTAGATCTTGATGATGAAATTGATAAAAGTGGGATTGAAAAGAATAAAATCCTAGATGTTGCTAAACCCACTATTCTTGATTTCAAGGAATTTAATTATGAAAGTTGCTCTTTAATTGATTGTATTTCCTTGTTGCAATCCCTGCTAAATTCTCCTCATGCTTATAGTCAAAATAAAGCGTTTACTAAACATATAGTTGATGCCTTGATGCAATATTATGAAGACAAACTTGAGTTGGAAGTCTCTATCCCTAGAAAACTTTATGATGAGTGGGAACCAACTATTAAAATTAAGATTAAGGATCATGAATTTTATGCTTTATGTGATTTGGGTGCTAGTGTCTCCACTATTCCCAGAACTTTGTGTGATTTGCTAGATTTTGATGATTGCTCTCTAAACTTGCACCGGATTCCACTATTAAGAAACCTATGGCAAGAAATAATGATGTTATTATTGTTGCAAATAGGAATTATGTTCTTGTAGATTTTATCGTTCTTGATATAGATTGCAATCCTTCTTGCCCTATTATTCTTGGTAGACCTTTCCTTAGAACGATTGGTGCAATTATTGATATGAAGGAAGGGAATATTAGATTCCAATTTCCATTAAAGAAGGGCATGGAACACTTACCTAGAAAGAAAATAAAACTACCATATGAATCTACTATGAGAGCCACTTATGGATTGCCTACCAAAGATGGCAATACCTAGATCTATCCTTGCTTTCATGCCTAGCTAGGGGCGTTAAACGATAGCGCTTGTTGGGAGGCAACCCAATTTTATTTTTAGTTTTTTGTTTTTGTTTCGGTTTAGGAATAAATAATCCATCTACCTTCTGTTTAGATGTGTTTTTATCTTTTAATTAGTGTTTGTTCCAAGTTAAACCTATAGGATCTTCTTGGATGATAGTTAATTGATCTTGCTGTAATTTCCAGAAACTTTCTGTTCACGAAAATTTTTATTAAAAATCACCAGAACGTGATAAAATAGTGATTCCAATTGCTGCTAGTCAATAAACAAATTTCCTAGGTCGTCCTATTTTGTCTGATTTTTTGGAGTTCCAGAAGTTTAGGTTAGTTACAGATTACTACAGACTGTTCTGTTTTTGACAGATTCTGTTTTTCGTGTGTTGTTTGCTTATTTTGATGAATCTATGGCTAGTAAAATAGTTTATAAACCATAGAGAAGTTGGAATACAGTAGGTTTAACACCAATATAAATAAAGATTGAGTTCATTACAGTACCTTGAAGTGGTCTTTTGTTTTCTTTCGCTAACGGAGCTCACGAGATTTCTGTTGAGTTTTGTGTTGTGAAGTTTTCAAGCTTTGGGTGAAATCTTTTGATGGATTATGGAACAAGGAGTGGCAAGAGCCTAAGCTTGGTGATGACCATGGCAACCCCAAGATAATCCAAGGACACCAAAAATTCAAAGCTTGGGGATGCCCCGGAAGGCATCCCCTCTTTTGTCTACTTCCATCGGTAACTTTATTTGGAGCTATATTTTTATTCACCACATGATATGTGTTTTGCTTGGAGCGTCTTGTATGATTTGAGTCTTTGCTTTATAGTTTACCACAATCATCCTTTCTGTACACACCTTTTGAGAGAGTCATACATGAATTGGAATTTGTTAGAATACTCTATGTGCTTCACTTATACCTTTTGAGCTATATAGTTTTGCTCTAGTGCTTCACTTATATATTTTAGAGCACGGTGGTGGATTTGTTTTATAGAAACTATTGATCTCTCATGCTTCACTTAGATTATTTTTAGAGTCTTAAATAGCATGGTAATTTCCTTAATAATAATAATAAGCTTGTTATTCAAGATTTGTAAAACTTTCTTTTGAGTGGGTTGAATACTAAGAAAAGTTTGATGCTTGATAATTGTTTTGAGATATGAAGATGGTGATATTAGAGTCATGCTAGTTGAGTAGATGTGAATTTGTGAAATACTTGAGTTAAAGTTTGTGATTCCCGTAGCATGCACGTATGGTGAACCGTTATGTGATGAAGTCGGAGCATGATTTATTTATTGATTGTCTTCCTTATGAGTGGCAGTCGGGGACGAGCGATGGTCTTTTCCTACCAATCTATCCCCCTAGGAGCATGCACGTAACACTTTGCTTTGATAACTTCTAGATTTTTGCAATAAGTATATGAGTTCTTTATGACTAATGTTGAGTCCATGGATGATACGCACTTTTCCCATCCTTCCACCATTGCTAGCCTCTCTAATACCGCGCACTTTTCGCCGGTATCATACACCCACCATATACCTTCCTCAAAACAGCCACCATACCTACCTATCATGGCATTTCCATAGCCATTCCGAGATATATTGCCATGCAACTTTCCACCGTTCCGTTTTTTATGACACGCTCCATCATTGTCATATTGCTAGCATGATCATGTAGTTGACATCGTATTTGTGGCAAAGCCACCATTCATAATTATTTCATACATGTCACTCTTGATTCATTGCATATCCCGGTACACCGCCGGAGGCATTCACATAGAGTCATATTTTGTTCTAAGTATCGAGTTGTAATTGTTGAGTTGTAAGAAAAATAAAAGTGTGATGATCATCATTTTTAGAGCATTGTCCCAAGTGAGGAAAGGATGATGGAGACTATGATTCCCCCACAAGTCGGGATTAGACTCCGGGCGAAAAATAAAAAAAATAAAAAAAGAGGCCATAAAAAAATAGAAAAGCCCAAATAAAAAAATAAAAAATGAGAGAAAAAGAGAGAAGGGACAATGTTACTATCCTTTTACCACACTTGTGCTTCAAAGTAGCACCATGATCTTCATGATAGAGAGTCTCTCATTTTGTCACTTTCATATACTAGTCGGAATTTTTCATTGTAGAACTTGGCTTGTATATTCCAATGATGGGCTTCCTCAAAATGCCCTAGGTCTTCGTGAGCAAGCGAGTTGGATGCACACCCACTTAGTTTCTTTTGTTGAGCTTTCATATATTTATAGCTCTAGTGCATCCGTTGCATGGCAATCCCTACTCACTCACATTGATATCTATTGATGGGCATCTCCATAGCCCGTTGATACGCCTAGTTGATGTGAGACTATCTTCCCCTCTTTTTGTCTTCTCCACAACCACCATTCTATTCCACCTATAGTGCTATATCCATGGCTCACGCTCATGTATTGCGTGAAGATTGAAAAAGTTTTGAGAATGTCAAAAGTATGAAACAATTGCTTGGTTGTCATCGGGGTTGTGCATGATTTAAATACTTTATGTGGTGAAGATAGAGCATAGCCAGACTATACGATTTTGTAGGGATAACTTTCTTTGGCCATGTTATTTTGAGAAGACATAATTGCTTTGCTAGTATGCTTGAAGTATTATTATTTTTATGTCAATATGAACTTTTTTCTTGAATCTTTCGGATCTGAATATTCATACCACAATTAAGAAGAGTTACATTGAAATTATGCCAAGTAGCACTCCGCATCAAAAATTCTCTTTTTATCATTTACCTACTCGAGGACGAGCAGGAATTAAGCTTGGGGATGCCTGATACGTCTCCAACGTATCTATAATTTTTTATTACTCCATGCTATATTATCTACTGTTTTGGACCATATTGGGCTTTATTTTCCACTTTTATATTACTTTTGGGACTAACCTATTAACCGGAGGCCCAACCCAGAATTGCTGTTTTTTTGCCTATTTTAGTGTTTCGAAGAAACAGAATATCAAATGGAGTCCAAACAGAATAAAGCCTTCGTGAACGTGATTTTCTCAACAGATATGATCCAGGAGACTTGGACTTCCGTCAAGAAAGGAGGGAGGCGGTCACGAGGGTGGAGGGCGCCCCCTAGGGCGCGCTCCCTGCCTTGTGGGCCCCCCTTTGCTCCACCGACGTACTCCTTCCTCCTATATATACCTACGTACTACCAAACGATCAGACACGGAGCCAAAAACCTAATTCCACCACCGCAACCTTCTGTACCCATGAGATCCCATATTGGGCCTGTTCCGGAGCTCTGCCGGAAGGGGAATCCACCACGAAGGGCTTCTACATCAACACCATAGCCTCTCCGATGAAGTGTGAGTAGTTTACCTCAGACCTTCGGGTCCATAGTTAGTATCTAGATGGCTTCTTCTCTCTTTTTTTTATCTCAATACAATGTTCTCCCCCTCTCTCGTGGAGATCTATTCGATGTAATCTTCTTTTTGCGGTGTGTTTGTTGAGATCGATGAATTGTGGGTTTATGATCAAGATTGTCCATGAACAATATTTGAATCTTCTCTGAATTCTTTTATGTATGATTGGTTATCTTTGCAAGTCTCTTCGAATTATCAGTTTGGTTTGGCCTACTAGATTGGTTTTTCTTGCAATGGGAGAAGTGCTTAGCATTGGGTTCAATCTTGCGGTGTCCTTTCCCAGTGACAGTAGGGGAAGCAAGGCACGTATTGTATTGTTGCCATCGAGGATAACAAGATGGGGTATTTATCATATTGCATGAATTTATTCCTCTACACCATGGCATCTTGCTTAAGGCGTTACTCTGTTTTCTTGAACTTAATACTCTAGATGCATGCTGGATAGCGGTCGTTGAGTGGAGTAATAGTAGTAGATGCAGGCAGGAGTCGGTCTACTTGTCTCGGACGTGATGCCTATATACATGATCATACCTAGATATTCTCATAACTATGCTCAATTCGGTCAATTGCTCAACAGTAATTTGTTCACCCACCGTAAAATACTTATGCTCTTGAGAGAAGCCACTAGTGAAATCTATGGCCCCCGGGTCTATTCTCATCAAATCAATCTCCCAACACTTTATTATTGCTTTGCTTTTTTACTTTACCTTTTTATTTTACTTTGCATATTTACATAAAAAATACCAAAAATATTATCCATCTCTATCAGATCTCACTCTCGTAAGTGACCCTGAAGGGATTGACAACCCCTAATCGCGTTGGTTGCGTTGAGCTATTTGTTTTGTGTAGGTACGAGGGACTCGCGCGTAGCCTCCTACTGGATTGATACCTTGGTTCTCAAAAACTGAGGGAAATACTTACTCTACTCTGCTGCATCACCCTTTCCTCTTCAAGGAAATCCAACGCAGTGCTCAAGAGGTAGCACTGAGCCGGCGGGCCCCCGTTACTTGCGCTGGTCAGAGCAGCCCATTGTGTGGAGCCGAGAAGATCACCCGCCCCGGGTTGATAATCCGGGTCACTTGGCTTTGGTAGTCGCACCTCAGGTCGGAGGATATAAGTTCACCAAGGTACTCATGGACGGAGGGAGCAACATCAATATCATGTATTATGAAACCTTCCGCCGCACGGGGTTGACTGATAAAAACCTTAAGCCGTCAAACACTGTTTTCCATGGCGTGGTGCCAGGTAAGTTGGCTTACCCGGTTGGTAAGATAGCTCTGGAGGCTGCCTTTGGAGATGATCATGACTCTAGATCGGAGACATTGACCTTTGAAGTGGTCAAAATCCACAACTCATATCACGCTCTGTCTGGACGCCCGGCTTGCGCCAAGTTCATGGACGGCCTTGTTATGTGTATCTACAGCTTAAGATGCTGGGTTACAAGGGGACCATCACAATGCATGGAAGCCGGAAGATAGCCTTGGACTGTGAGGAAGGAGACGCTGCTTATGCTGAGTCTGCTTGTGCAACAGAGGAGCTGAAATTTTATAAGGATAATGTTGACCCGGCGGACATGACGTCTCTAAAGAAGCCAACCATAGAGCAGGATCCTTCGCTCAAATTTAAGTCGGCAGATGACACTAAGATGATTGATTTTGTTCCTGGCGATTCATTGAAGTAGTTCAGTATCAGTGCCAATATGGATCTTAAATAGGAAAGCGCACTCATCGAGTTCATCCGTGAGAACCGGGACATCTTTGCATGGAAACCTTAAGATATGCCGGGTGTACCGAGAGAACTCGCTGAGCACACTCTTAATATTGATCCAAAGTTTAAGCCGGTCAAGCAGTTTCTTTGCCGATTCAACGAGGAGAGGCGGAAGGCCATTGGAGAGGAAGTGGCCCGGCTCTTGGCAGCCGGGTTTGTCATTGAAGTTTTCCATCCTGAATGGTTGGCTAACCCGGTGCTGGTACTCAAGAAGAATGGCACTGGGCGGATGTGTGTGGATTACATGGACTTGAGCAAGGCTTGTCCGGCTGATCCGTTTGCTCTCCCTTGTATTGATCAAATCATTGATGCTACGGCGGGTTGTGAGCGTCTGGGTTTTTTGGATGCTTATTCTGGTTATCATCAGATCAAGATGGCAGTTAAGGACCAGGAGAAGAGAGCTTTCATTACTCCGTTTGGAGCCTTCTGCTATGTGTCTATGCCTTTTGGGCTCAAGAGTGCCCAGGCGACTTATCAGCGGTGTGTGCAAAATTGCCTTCACAATCAGATTGGGCGCAATGTTCATGCTTATGTCGATGACATTGTGGTGAAGTCAAGAAATAAGGGGACCTCGATTGATGATTTGAAGGAGACATTTGACAATCTCTGGGTTTACAAGATGATGCTTAATCCGGCTAAATTTGTCTTTGGTGTGCCCGCAGGGAAGCTCTTGGGTTTTTTGGTTTCTAACAGAGGCATTGAAGCTAACCCGTAGAAAATCAAAGCCATTACTTCTTTGGCTAAACCAGCGTGCGTTAATGATGTTCAGCGCCTGGCGGGTTGTATTGCGGCTTTGAGCCAGTTCATAAGCCAGCTGGGTGAGAAGGCTATCCCTCTTTATCAAATGGAAGAAGACAAATCATTTTGTTTGGAGTGATGCTACTAACCAAGCATTTGAGGATCTGAAGAAACAGTTGACTGAGCCGCCCGTGCTTGCCGCCCCCGTTGATAAGGAGCCTCTGTTGTTATATGTGGCTACTAATAGCCGGGTCGTCACTGTGGCCATCGTGGTAGAAAGGAAGGAGGCATGCAAGGAATATCCGGTTCAACGACCAGTTTATTATATCGGTGAGGTGCTTATTGAGTCCAAGCAGAGGTACCCACATTGGGAGAAGCTTGTGTATGGGGTTCTCATGGCGAGCCGAAAGCTTAAGCAATATTTTCAGGGTCATCGCATCACTGTGGTTAGCTCTGCTCCTTTGGGGGATATCATCCAAAACACGGAAGCAACTGGCCGGGTTGCTAAATGGGCCATTGAGCTTGGACCACACGGGTTAAAATATGTGTCTCGTACAACTATCAAGTCTCAAAAACTTATGGATTTCATCAATGATTGGGCAGAGTTGCAGGCACCAGAGGAAAAGCCGGATAGCACGTATTGGACTATTCACTGTGACGGGTCTAGAGAGTTGGAGGGCTCGGGGGCTGGAGTTGTCTTGACTTCCCCACAAGGTGATAAATTTTCTTATGTCCTCAGGTTAATGTTCCCTTGTACTAACAATGCAGCTGAGTATGAGGCCCTGCTCCATGGTCTTCGGATGGCTAAGGAGATGAATTTAAGCCAGGTGAGATGCTTTGGCGATTCAGATTTGGTGGACCAACAGGTCTCTGGTACTTGGGATTCTAAGGATCCGCTTATGGCGGCTCATCGTCGAGAGGTCGATGCCATTGCAGGTCACTTCAAGGGTTACCAAGTTGAACATATAGATCGAAGGAAGAATGAGGCGGTTGATAACTTAAGCCGGCTAGGCTCTCAGCGTAAGCCGGTGCCACCGAATACGTTCCTGGATGTTCTACTCAATCCTTCGGTCAAGTTGCCTATGGAGGAGGACCTTGCTATTCCTGACCCGGAAGCACAATTGGTGGCGGCTCTTCATGCTATTCCTAATTGGACAGCGCCCTATTTGGCTTACATGACCTGGGGTGAGTTACCTAAGGATGAGATCTTGGCCACGCAGATAACTCGATGGTCTAAGTCAATGACAATTGTCAATGGGGAGCTGCACCATTGCAGTGTTACAGGGGCGTTTCAGCGTTGCGTTTCTCCTGAAGAAGGTTGTGAGATTCTGCGTGAGATCCACGAAGGATATTGTGGTCATCATGTCGACTCTAAATCCCTGGTGGCCAAGGCTTTTCGTCATGGTTTTTATTGGCTGACAGCTCATGCTCATGTTGAGGACTTAGTCAGAAAATGTGACGGTTGACAAAAGTTTTCACATCGAGCTCATGTTCCGGCTCAGGAGCTGAGGATGATCCCAATCAGTTGGTCATTTGCAACTTGGGGGCTTGATATGGTGGGACCTTTCAAGAGGTCCAAGGATAAGAGGACCCACCTCTTGGTGGCGGTTGATAAGTTCACTAAGTGGTTCGAGGCAGAGCCGGTCAGTAAGTGTTATGCAGCCACGGCGGTTCAATTCATGAAGGTGATTTTTCGTTTTGGCTTTCCACACACATTATAATAGACAATGGCACTAACATCTCCAAGGGTGCTATGAAAGAATTTTGTCAACGTGAGCATATTCGGCTTGATGTATCGTCAGTGGCTCACCCTCAATCTAATGGTCAAGCTGAGAGAGCAAATCAAGAGATTCTGTGAGGTATCAAGCCCTGGCTTATGGTGCCTTTGCAGAGAACGCCGGGCTGTTGGGTGGAGGAGTTACCTTCCGTGTTATGGAGCATTAACACCACCCCAAACAGGTCTATGGGTTATACACCTTTCTTCATGGTTTACGGAGCAGAGGCGGTTCTCCCTAGTGACATCCGTCACGACTCACCTCGTGTGGCGGGTTATGTTGAAGCCGACAATGAAAAGGCACGTCAGGAAGCACTTGACCTGTTAGATGAGGAGCGTGACATCACAGCGGCTCGTTCGGCGATTTACCAGCAAGATCTGTGCTGTTACCACAACCGCCGGGTTAAAACCAGAACTTCCCAAGAAGGCGATCTAGTGCTCTGGCTCATCCAGGATCAGACAGATATGCACAAGTTATCCCCACCTTGGGAAGGACCCTTTGTGGTCAGCAAGAATCTGAACAATGGGTCATACTACCTTATCGATGTTCGAGAGCATAAAGACTCACGTAAGTCGGAGAAGGAGACCCACCGGCCCTGGAATATTACTCACCTTTGGCCTTACTACACTTTAGCCACTGGCTCTTCTGATGTACATATTTTGATTATGTATATATTATGATCAATATAATAAAGTCGCATCCCTATTAAAGCAGGGCCTCTGTCATTTTTTCTCTTTAAGCAATGAGTTTTTGGTCACTTGGGGGCTTCTGCTTTATAGAGCAAAATTATAGTTACCCTTTGATCCGGCTTATAGGCCACAAAAAAACTTGGGGGCTTGCTACCCAAGTTAAAGGGACCAAAGAGAGTCTGTTGCAAAAGCACAACTCAAACATAGGTGCCCATTGAGCATAGCTCAGAAATATTGCTTGGGGGCTCTTTTGTTCTAAAGAACAAGAGTTGCTATAACCCTTGTGATAGGCTTAAAAGCTAGGCTTGGAAGCCAGGTGTATTCACCTAAAACCCTGGGTTATCCTGCCTTTTTAAGTAAGCCACTCCGCCCAGGTATTCCTGGAATGACCCGCCGAACGTTTGACAAGTCAATCTCATGCAGACCCTAAACTTGTCAAAGTTAAAATGACGATTGCTTATGTGAGGTACAACTTATAAGGTTTGTAAAATGGTTTAACTCAGTGGCCGGTGCAGCCCGTGAAAGCACTCGATTTTTGGCCTGGCAGCCCATGAAAAGCCTCGTTTTTCATTTGTTTTTATTCGACAAATCTTTTGAGGTTTATTTGATGAGGCTTATAAAGTTTTCTTATCATAATTCGTCGGTGTTTATTAACCCGACTCGGCTTTCGACTATAAGTCGTCAGTACATAATAAGGTAGTATCCGGTGTTTATTGACCCGGCCTGGCTTTTGACTATAAGTCGCCAGTATGAGATAAAATAATATCCGGTGTTTATCAACCCGGGCTAGTATTCATAAGCCGGCAACATATGATGATTACCAATGCTCAAGTTTTGGGTTATCGCCCTTATTCTACTGGTTTGGTAAACCAACAATGTGATCAAATATCACAGGTATGACATATTTTGTTATAATTAAGCCAGTCTTGGTTATAAGAGTGTGTATGTATTAGGCATTATGACCCGTCCTGCGGTAAACCGTGGGACACTTGTGATCTGTTTTTGCATACAGGAACAGATTCAAAAGGCTGATATTATAAACATCAGTGGCAGATATTCAATTGACAGTCTCATGGAAAGAGGAACGTGCACGATGGCACAGCAGATTCAAAGTTTTACTATCCTATTACATGCCTCCACGGGCTAAACGAGATCAAAGTCTTTTTCAAAAGATCAAGTGTTTAGAGCCGCCCGGCGGTTCAGTCTTCTTGGCCTTGCTGCTCGGAGTCTTCTGCATCATCCTTTGCCGGCTATTCATCTTCCTTCGCCGTCTAAAAAGTAGGTGATGACCAATCGATGCCAGACAAAGCTTCAAATTTAGCATCATCATCTATAAGCTCAGACGGATCGACTTCAGGAGCAAAGGTGTGCTTACGGATTGGCGGGATTAAGTCCATCACTCTGTAAGCCGAGGTCGGCATCTTTTTATTCTCCTGGTCATAAGCTGGATGGTACTTGGAGAGGTCTGAATCATTGGCAATCAGAGTGGCCATTGGACAAATTTCCTTTACGCAAGCTGAGAAGTCTTTCTGATCGAAAGGTCTACCATCTTCTTTCAAGCTTGGGTAACCAGTAGCTACCTCAGACGGGTCAAGCTCTGGTACCCATGCCTTGGCCCGGCTTAAAGCCGTTACAGCGCCGGCTCTGGCAGATGATCGCTTTATATCCTCAAATCTAACAGGCAGCACGGAGAGTTTCTTCAAAACATCTATCAGCAAAGTTGGTGCTTGACCTGCTGGTGAAATGGCGGATAATGTACGTTGAGTCCCGGTGTACAGCTGCTCAACAAGTGTGTAGTCAGCTTTAAGCTTCACAAGCATGTCTTGATTGAGATTGCTGCTCCTAGGACCTGGATATATCACAAAAATGATTAAAAGGCGGGTTATGTGATCAATATAATGATTCATTATTGATGATTGGCCAGGCAGCTCACTAAAGATAGCTGAAACCATCTGAGTTACACAGTGTTTTAAACCGGTGAGCTCAGTAGTCACCTCTTGAAGCGCTGCCTCCGCCTTTTCAGCATGTTGAGTTAGCACCGTCTTCTAGTCCGACCAAGTCTTTTTCTCTGCTTCAAAGCTAGTCTTCAGTTTTTCCGATTCAACCACGCTAAATTGGAATTTCGATTCAGCCTTCCGGGTCTCAGTTTCCTGAGTCGCCAGCCGGGTCTTGGCATCGTTCAATTGGGATTCTAGTTCAGCAGTGGCAGCCTGTATAAGGTGCAGAATTATCAATATTTATATCAAGATTACAAGTCCCAAGTCTTTTGCCAGCAACAACACTTGACACTTGGGGGCTAATGTCTATCGAAGCAATTTTTAAAAACAATGGCTCTTATGAATAAAGTCCCAAGTACTTTGCAAGCAAGACTACTTGGCACTTGGGGGCTAATGCATATCGCTTGTATCTTTTTATCATGAGCCGGAAGTGCTGTAAACAGTCCCAACCGACTCATGGGGGCGATGCACTTAAGCTCTCTTTTCTTATACAAAGAAAAATAAGACCGGCTCATTCCCGCGGATTAACCCGGCCCTTGGGGACTACGGATTCAAAACTCTCACTTGAGCAAACATCCGGTTTAAATTTAAAACCGAACAAGGAGGGATTCTAGGACAGAAGTTTATGGATTTTCCTAAAATTCTACAATCTATTCAATCTTATCATAGCCAGTAGACTTGGGGGCTGGTAGGATATGTGTACAAATTACTTAAAGCTGGAAATCATAACTCATATTTCTGGTGCATCTGTTTCACCATATCAATTTCAAGGTCGTGGCTGGAGTGGACTTGGCTGAGGTAGCCGGAGAGGATCTCATTGCTGCTCAATTGTGCATAATGAGATATATCAAACTTCAGTTTCCGCCTCTCAATGACTTCTTGCTTGGCAGTATGTTTGGCTAACGCTATTGGATTTCTCGGTTCAACAAAGCTGGTGCCAGTAATCAGCACATCATCATCATGAACCTCTGACGGCTTAGGTGAACTTGAGGAGGCAGAACTTGAAGGATTAATAGTAGTGCCATCAACACTGAGATCCAGAATCTCAGGCGGAGTGATAGTAATAGGTTCTTCCGGCTATTTTTCAAAAGCTTCAGGAACGGAGACTTGTGGCTTCGGCACAGCAGTTTTCGGTGCTTCAGTTGGTTTATTCACCTTCGCCTTCTTGTTGGGTTTTGCTTGCCCACTACGCAGATTGTGACAAGTTAGTACCAATATAAGGGTATGAAGAATTACAGGGTAAAATCAATTGCTATTACCGAGGGGCGGTTTTGAAAGCAGGCAACTCAGTTTGCGATGAGTCGCCAGAGGAAGAACGGGCAAGTTCCTATTTAAGGATTATCAATGGAGTTAGAAGATAAACAGACAAGATCCGCTAAACAGATAAAGCGAGAATTAGAAAAAGAACCTCGTTTCGACACTTTCGAGGGGCAGGAGTGTTCGGTAAGCTGAAAGATAACTCGTCACCTCCACTGGTCCGGGTCTGGCGGCGGTTCTCATGCTGCTGCCGCTTCAAAAGAAAGTGAGGGTCCAAATAAGCCAAGGGGTGTGAAAACCTTACTTTCCGGGTTACTTGTAGAAGTTTCTGTCTCGGCAAAGGGTCTGAGCCGGAGGAAATGATAGGTACCTCTTCTTCAGCTGCTTGGCTGGCTCCCGTGTCAGCCTAATAATAATCAATGTCAATAAGATGGTTGAAAAATAAGCCAAGAGAGTCAAGGGCTACCTCCGACTCACAGGTATTATCCAGCTTGAGCAGGTCAGAGGTGCTTGGATTCTTCTTTTACTTTGTGGTCTTCTTGGCGGCTTTCCTAGCGGCCTTCTTGGAAGCCCTGGCCTTCTTAGCAGCCTCGTGATCATACTCCACTTTCCAGAATTCTGACTTAGCCTGCAAAGGTTGTTAAAGGTCGGGTTAATAAGATATTCAAATGATGAGGTGAAGATAAAATAAGCTCAAAGGCTTACCTCTGGTGGAGGGTTAAGCTTGCAGAAAGGGGCCAGACCCACTTTGACACAATCTTCCGGGTCTTCATTCAGAAGAGACTTCACCATTTCATTGATTGCTTCCTCAGTTAATGGTGCGGAGCTGTGGCGCAGTGAATTTTTCTCACCACCAGTGTAGGTACACATTAAGCCGGTATGGCGGCTCAACGGAATGATCTACCAAGAAACCCAACATCTGACTAAATCAACGCTAGTCAGCCCATTTCCTAGCAGAGCTTTGACCTTCACAATAGTAGGTGCAATCTTCTTTCGTTCAGTAGCAGTAAGTTTTTCGGGAAGGTTATGTTTTGGGTCCAGGCGCTCAACACGGTAACCCGACAGCAGATTCTCGTCAGCCGGAGAAGTATCCTTGCAATAAAACCACGTCTGATTCCAGTCTTTGGGGTGACTCGACAAGCAGGCGTAAGGAAATATGGCATCACTTCTACATTGAATTGAAATTCCACCGAGTTCCAAGATATGGCCATTAGTGAATTCAGTCTGGCGGTTTAAGTAAAAATACTCTCTAAAGAGTTCAACACTGGGCTCCTCTTGAAGGTACACCTCACAGAAGACTTGGAAGTTGCAAATATTTGATACGGAATTGGGTCCAATGTCTTGAGGGTGGAGCTGGAAAAAGTGCAGAACGTCTCGGAAGAACTTAGAGTCGGGCGGTGAGAAGCCCCGGCTCATGTGGTCAGTAAAAACGATGACTTCACCGTCTTTCGGCTGAGGTTTCTCTTCGCCCGGGTTAGGAGCACGATAATGCATCACACTCTTGGCGTGCAAATACCCGGTTTTGAATAAGTCCTTGAAAGTGCTCTCGGTGACGATGGAAGGGACCCAATTGCATGTGTACACTGTTTTGGGCGGCATTATGAAAGAAAGCCTAAAGGAAAGAAAAATTGCCGGTTTAAGTTAATTGGTGAAATCACAGTTTAAGCGCTGACAGTATACATTCAGAATGGCGGCTTAAGTGAGTACTAATGGTATATGAATAATTGTAAGCCGGATGTGTAAGCCGCCATGAAGGGTACAGGTATTCAAAATCTGACAGAGGGTAAAATTCTACTAAGTGTTGGACAAACAGGTGTTAGAGATTACAGTTAGGGATTTGGATCTGAAACTATGCAGAAAAAGGGAATAAATTTGAAACCTACAGAGGCGACATTGGAAAAGCATACGTGCTCTAAAGGGGATCTGTAGCGATGAGGGTATATTCTAATATTAAAAATAGATGCTAAACAGCTACCGCGCGAGATTCGTGTGATTTTTGGATCTAATCCATGGATATAAACAGGATAAAGAAGGGCGCGACGAACACTGACAAACACTCAAGAATACTGAAACCCTAATGCCAGATCTATGGCGAAGGAAAGGAGGGCTTACCGATGCTGATGAGATGGCGGAGAGGCGACGCGGTTCTCTGGTCCGTTCAGGGTGATGCAGCGGCCGAAGTTGAAGACGGAGGCGAAGGTCGATGGCGGCAGAGCTCGTGCAGGTCGGCGCGTCGCAAGGAGGAAGAAGGAAATGAGAAGGAAAGAGGGGGGAATGAGTGGAGAGCCCGAGGTCTTATTTATAAAGCCTGGAAGGATAAACGACAGCACGAAAATTGAGGAGGAAAAAATGGATAAGTGACGGCGCGGGCGCCTCGATTTCTGGAAGGACAGTAAAGTAAGAGATTTATTAAGATTTGGGTTGTGTGAAGCATTAATGACAGGTGACGTCATGGCGGGTTACCGTAAATTCAGGAGATGACGTCATGGCGGGTTACAATATTTCACAGTCAAGATGAGGAAGGATTTTTCTAAATATTGATGATTGACATGAACAAGTTCAAATCAACCTGGGGCCTAATGTTGGGGATATGACTATCAGGCATGACACGCCAGGAGGGGCCGGGTCAACCTTGTGACCATTCATTTCAATGAAGCCCAAGAGTATAATCATAATGGTGGTTCATAGATAGGCTGAGTAGAGGGCCCAAGCCCAAAGGCGGCTTAAGGCCCACGGTTATAAACTGCCATGTATATGTAGACTTGTGTTGTAAGGCATATAAGATAAGTCACCGAGCGGGACACGTTGTGTGAGCCAGCCAGGACTCTGTAGACCGCAGGGCGTCAACCCGTGTATATAAGGGGACGACCCGGCGGCGGCTTAGGACAGGAAACAACAGACCGATAACTGGGCTAAGCGTATTCGCTCCCTGGTCATCGAAACCCTAGCAATACCACCTCAAACTGGATTAGGCCTTTACCTTCGCTGCAAGGGGCCGAACCAGTATAAACTCCTTGTGTCCTTTGTCTTGTTTAACCCCTTTAAGCTAATCTCGTTTCGATGGCTCCACGACTAAGTCCTCACACTAGGACATCTGCCGTGACAATTCCACGACAACACCGCAAAAGAGTATTACATCGAATAGATCTCTAAGAACATCGAGGAGAACTTTGTATTAAAAACCAAAGAGAGAGAAGAAGCCATCTAGCTACTAGCTATGGACCCGTAGGTCTGAGGTAAACTACTCACACTTCATCGAAGAGGCAATGGTGTTGATGTAGAAGCCCTCCATGATCGAATCCCCCTCTAGCAGGATGCTGGAAAAGGCTCCAAGATGGGATCTCACAGGTATAGAAGGTTGCGGCAGTGGAAAAGTGGTTTCGTGCCTCCCCTGGAAGTTTTTGGGGTATAAGAGTATATATAGGAGGAAGATCTAGGTCAGGGGGTCACCAAGGGGCCCACAAGGTTGGGGGGCGCGCCCTACCGCCTGGACGCGCCCTCCACCGTTGTGGCCACCTCGTGGCTCTTCTGACTTACACTCCAAGTCTCCTGGGTGTCTTCTGGTCCAAGAAAAATCATCACGAAAGTTTTATTCCATTTGGACTCCGTTTGGTATTCCTTTTCTACGAAACTCTAAAACAAGGAAAAAACAGAAACTAGCACTGGGCACTAGGTTAATAGGTTAGTCCCAAAAACCATATAAAATAGCATATTAATGCATATAAAACATCTAAAATAGATAATATAATAGCATGGAACAATCAAAAATTATAGATACGTTGGAGACGTATCAGTCTTGCATACGAATACCCATGGTGACAATGGGGTATTATATTGATTCACTTGAAATATGTTTTGGCACTCAACTCGCGGATTCCCGAGGTGACATTGGGGTAATCTACGCATAAGGGTTGATGCACATTCTTGTCTTTGTTTCTCCGGTAGAGATCTTGGGGCACTCTTTGAGGTTCTTTGTGTTGGATTGAGTATTATGAATCTGAAATTATTTGGTGTTATTTTAGTATGAAATCTTGGATAGATCGATCGGAAAGAATAGCTTCGAGGTGGTTTCGTACCCTACAAATGATTTCTTCTTATGTTCTCCGCTAGATAGGAACTTTGGAGTGATTCTTCATCGCACTTTGAGGGATGGTTATATGATCCAATTATATTAGCATTGTTGAGAGATTGCACTAGCAAAAGTACGGACCCTAAGCCTCATTTTCAAGCATTGCAATAACGTTTGTGCTCTGTTTTATCAATTGCTACCTTGCTGTTTTTTATTGTTCATATTACAAAAATAAACATCTACTATCCATATTACACTTGTATCACCATCTCTTCGCTGAACTAGTGCACTTATACAAATTACCATTGTATTTGGTGTGTTGGGGACACAAGAGACTTTTCATTATTTGGTTCCAGGGTTGTTTGAGAGAGACTATCTTCATCCTACATCTCCCACAGATTGATAAACCTTCGGTCATCCACTTGTGGGGAAATTGCTACTGTCCTACAAAACTCTGTGCTTGGAGGCCCAACACGTGTTTAGAAGAATAAATTTGCATAGTAGACATCACTACCCAAGAAATTACCCCAAGTAATGGTGTCTAGCACATATCTATACCAAGTAGTAACACCCACATAAAACTGTCGAAGAAGAATGGTCGTGGATTGCTTACGAGTAGATCTATTTTGAGCATTGTAAATTCTATACCAAGCATCTTTTAGATTCTCCCCACCCCTTTGTTTAAAATTTAGAACTTCACTTTCTCGGGTATCAATTATAATAGAAGAGCTAGCCATGATAGCAAAACAAGCAATCTACCACACTAGCAACCAAAAAGCGAACGAAAGAAGGGCGAATAAAAAGGCAAATATTTTTGTGTTTTTCTAAAAACGTTTTAGAACTGAGGGAGAGGAAAACGAGAGGCAAATGGCAAATAATTTAATGCAAGAGATGAGATTTTATGGTGGGTACTTGGTAGGCTTGACGTAGAACCTCCCCAGCAACGGCGCCGGAAATTCTTCCTGCTACTTCTTGAGCTTAAGTTGATTTTTTCCTTGAAGAGGAAAGGGTGATGCAGCAGAGTAGAGATAAGTATTTACCTCAGTTTGAGAACCAAGGTATCAATCCAGTAGGAAGTACAAGCAAGTCTCCAATCTATGCACCTGCACAAACTAACAAACACTTGCACTCAACACAAAAAAGGGGTTGTCAATCCCTTCACGGTCTCGAACAAGAGTGAGATCTAATACAGAGAGGTATAAAAGATTACTAAAACATCAAAAAAGTAAAAACAAATAAATTGCAACAAGGTATTTTGGTTTTTTTGGTTTATAGATCTAAAAATATATGATGGAAAATAGACGCCGGGGCCATAGGTTTCACTAGAGGCTTCTCTCTTGAAAGAAACATACGGTGGGTGAACAAATTATTGTCGAGCAACTGATAGAAAAGCGCAAAGTTATGACGATATCCAAGGCAATGATTATTAATATAGGCATCACGTCCGTGTAAAGTAGACCGACTCCTGCCTGCATCTACTACTAGTACTCCACACATCGACCGCTATCCAGCATGCATCTAGAGTATTAAGTTCATAAGAATGGCATAACGCCTTAAGTAAGATGACATGATGTAGAGGGATAAACTCAAGCAATATGATGAAAACCCCTTCTTTTTACCCTTGATGACAATAATACAATACGTGCCTTGCTACCCCTACTTTGTCACTGGTTGAGGACACCGCAAGATTGAACCCAAAACTAAGCACCTCTCCCGTTGCAAGAAGAACCAATCTGGTTGGCCAAACCAAACTGATAATTCGAAGAGAAATACAAAGATATTTAATCATGCATAAAAGAGTTCGGAAAGGACTCAAATAATATTCATAGATAATCTGATCATAAATCCGCAATTGATAGGATCTCGACAAACACACCGCAAAAGAATATTACATCAGATAGAACACCAAGAACATCAAGGAGAACATTGTATTGAAGATCAAAGAGAGAGAAGAAGCCATATAGCTACTAGCTATGGACCTGTAGGTCTGTGGTAAACTACTCATGCTTCATCGGAAGGGCAACAAGGTTGATGTAGAGGCCCTCCGTGATCGAATCCCCCTTCGGCAGGGTGCTGGAAAAGGACCCAAGATGGGATCTCATGGGAACAGAGGCTTGCGGCGATGGAAAAGTATTTTGGTGGACGCTCCTATTGGTTTGGGAATATTTGGGAATTTATAAAGCAAAAATTAGGGTTGGAGGACTCCCGGGGTGCCCACAAGCCAGGGGCGCACCCTGAGGGCTTGTGGGCCCCTCGGGACTCTTCTAACCCCCTCTCCAAGATCCGTGGATGTCTTTTGGTCCAAGAAAAATCATCATAAAGTTTTTTTTCCGTTTGGACTCCGTTTGATATTCCTTTTCTGTAAAACTCAAAAACAAGGAAAAAATAGAAACTGGCACTCGGCTCTAGGTTAATAGGTTAGTCCCAAAAATAACATAAAATAGCATATTAATGCATATAAAACATCCAAAACGGATAGTATAATAGCATGGAACAATCAAAAATTATAGATACATTGGAGACGTATCAGCAGGCCGACCAGATGCCAAACCAAGCTGGACCGTAGTCTCCATGGCTAGCTGGATCAAGATCTAGTCTAAGGCCGAGACAACATGGCCACCCAGCTCCTGACCGAGAACGGTTGATGCCCCAGCAAGATCAGCGATGGGAAGGACTGTATGTGGCCACCTTCCGTCATATCTTTAGAGGGACACCTTGGCTAAAGCCGGGAAGATGACCGGCGAGTGACGATGTGGAACGAAACAACAAGTGTGCAGGACGTTGCGGGAGATGCAAGCCACGAGAACCCTGCCCAAAGAGCATCGGGCACTATGCCGAGGAGCCCCCGCCCCCACCACCGTCAACCGACACGCTTCGCCCACCAGCGTCCTCCGGTGGCGAGGCGAGGGGTGGTTGGGATAGAGGAATGCAGCCCTAGGTTTTGCAGGTCACCCCTGAGTCACCTGGGCTTGGCAACTGGGTGTAAGCTCGCTGATATCGGCGGAGACTCGGTATTTATCCTACTTGTCACTCCTAAGATAGCACCATTGTACATGCCCTAAGCTGAGAGAAACAATGAGTAAGTGGCAATGGCGAGTAATTAATAGTGCACTGCGGTTTGCTCCGACCCGGTCATGCGCTCCTTGGTTCATATCGATGAACCCTTGTTTTTTTAACTTCACTCAAGGCTTGTTAAGTTCATAACTCGCTTATTAATGAATAAATATTAAATAGTCAATCATAAATTCAGCTCGATAAACAAGCTTCACGGCTTCTTAAACTTGCTTGTTCAACATAACACATTTTTTATCTTATTACTTGATAATACTTTTATGGTACCCCAACCCGTTTTACTTAATCGACACACCATAATACATAGGAGGCAAAAAACTAGTACACATTCTTCTATAGTCATCATCTTTCTTCATAAAATATCCACCCACATCATCTTGCAGACCGTAACAGATCCTAGTTCGTTAACAAGGTTCACACTTAACAAGCTTCGAACAAAGTTGAACAAGGCTTTTGCTCGTTAAGCTTTACGAGCCAAGCGGCTCGTTAATCCACCTCAACCGATAGGCTTTCACGTCGTAACATTATCACCATGATGATAAATATCATTGTGATGTAGCATTATGTGTTCATGTTTTTTGCTACTAAATCTCAATACAGTACTTTTAAAAGAGGCACTTTTTTTGCAGGGAAAAGGCACATATCCTTTCCATAAAAAAAGAGACACATCCTGGAAAAAACGAGTTGGTATATGTTACTTGAAATTTGTTTTGTATATACAATGCATTTTTCAATTTTTTATCTATGATTTTGTTTTTATGGAATGGGCTAAGAGAATTAAATATGCATTTTATAATTCATGCATGTGTATTGAAAATCTCAATCACCTATTATAATATAAAATCTTTGGTTTTACTTTGATTATGTAAGCTCTCATGTATGTCATCTTACAAGGATAGCTGTTGCAGAATTGGATGATGTGTTTTCTTTGTTGCAGGACTTCTGACACAAGGATCAGCCAGACCAAAGATTCGTGATTCCATCATCTGCCCTTCTCCTCCTAGAAGGCATACACTCAGATCATGATAGAGGGTGACTCGACCCCAATGCAACGCTAGTTTGGACTTTCCAAAGCTCCCAACAAGATGAAGGGTTTTGCATGCTCACTGTTTCAAGAAAGGCTCAATACAAAAGCAAATATACTATGCCAATGTATTAGGCTCAATATATAGCTCATGCCAATACCTCTTATTCATGTGCCACTCGCCATGTTTCATGCCTTCCGACAATCTTCATCGAGCTTAGGATGTCGGTAACCCAGAGGGGCTCAACCCTTCAGTTTGGCCCATGGTCCTCCTTGTCGTCTTATGGAAAATTTGGTACTCAATAAATAGCAAAGTCTTCCACAATGAGAGCAATCCTGTAGGATCGGAAGTATGTCTAGAGGGGGTGATTAGACTACTTGACCAAATAAAAATCTAGCCTTTTCCCAATTTTAGTTCTTGGCAAATTTTAGCTATCTTAGCACAAGTCAAGCAATCTCCACACAATTCAAGCAAGCATGCAAAAGAGTATATGAGCAGCGGAAAGTAAAGCATGCAACTTGCAAGAATGTAAAGGGAAGGGTTTGGAGAATTCAAACGCAATTGGAGACACGGATGTTTTTGGCGTGGTTCCAATAGGTGGTGCTATCGTACATCCACGTTGATGGAGACTTCAACCCACGGAGGGTAACGGTTGCGCGAGTCCACGGAGGGCTCCACCCACGAAGGGTCCACGAAGAAGCAACCTTGTCTATTCCATCACGGCCATCGCCCATGAAGGACTTGCCTCACTAGCGGTAGATCTTCACGAAGTAGGCGATCTCCTTGCCCTTACAAACTCCTTGGTTCAACTCCACAATCTTATCGGAGGCTCCCAAGTGACACCTAGCCAATCTAGGAGACACCACTCTCCAAGAAGTAACAAATGGTGTGTTGATGATGAACTCCTTGCTCTTGTGCTTCAAATGATAGTCTCCCCAACACTCAACTCTCTCTCATAGGATTTGGATTTGGTGGAAAGAAGATTTTAGTGGAAAGCAACTTGGGGAAGGCTAGAGATCAAGATTCATATGGTAGGAATGGAATATCTTGACCTCAACACAAGTGTAGGTGGTTCTCTCTCAGAAAATGTGTATGTAAGTGTTGGTATGTTCTGATGGCTCTCTCCATGAATGAAGAGTGGTTGGATGGGTATATATAGCCTCCACACAAAATCTAACCGTTACACACAATCTGCCAAACTTGGTGGGACCGAATGTTAAACTCGGTCGGACCGATTTAGCAAACCTAGTGACCGTTAGGATTTTCGGTGGGACTGAGATGCAACTCGGTAGGACCGATATGGTTAGGGTTCGGGCATAACGTAATCTCGGTGCGACCGATTACACAAACTCGGTGAGACCGATTTTGGTAATAAGCTAACCAGAGAGTTGGTCAGGTAAAGTCGGTGGGACCGGTTTGCTCTTTTCGGTGAGACCGAAATGTTACGAAAGGGAAACAGAGAGTTTACATTGCAATCTCGGTGGGACCGATCGCTCACTTCGGTTAGACCAAAATGTTACGAAGGGAAACAGAGAAATTGCAATCCCATCTCGGTGAGACCGAGATCCCTATCGGTGAAACCGAATTGCTAGTGATTGTGGCAGTGGCTATGACATGTGAAACTCGGTGGCGCCGGATAGAAAGAATCGGTGGGGCCGAGTTTGACTTTTGGTTTAGGTCATATGTAGATGTGGGAAGATAGTTGAGGGTTTTGCAGCATATCACTAAGCACATGAAGCAAGAGGCTCATTAAACAACACCTCATCCCTCCTTGATATTATTGGCTTTTCCTATAGACTCAATGTGATCTTGGATCACTAAAATATAAAATGTAGAGTCTTGATCTTGAAGCTTGAGCCAATCTTTTTGTCCTTATAATTTTGAGGGATCCACTTTCCTCATCCATGCCATGCCATTCATTGAGCTTTTCCTGAAATATTAATCTTGGAATAATGTTATCTGAATGAGCTATATGTTGTTAGGAATTACCAAAACCACCTAGGGATAGTTGCACTTTCAATCTCTCCCTTTTTGGTAATTGATGACAACATGTAGATCAAAGCTTCGACAAATGATAATAAGAGTGAAACATATTGTCGCTTTGAGAAGTATGTGAAAAGCAAGAGCTCCCCCTAAATTTGTGCATATCTTAAGATTTGCTTTGGACTGCAAATGCACAATGAGTTAGGATCATGGGTTACTCTTCCATGTCACATACATCTTGGTGGAGCGCTCAAAATGATAAGAATTAAATATATGCACTCATCACCAAGCAAAGTGAATGATTATTTAAGGATAAGCTGATAGTATCATCCAACAAGCATTAAGTGAAGCTTATGATCAAACACATGATCATCAATGTCTCACAGATAAAAGCATAGTATCTCAAGCACTCAAAAGCAAATAAAGTTCAACCAAGAAGACAAGAGAGAACAAATGCAAACTCTCTCTCTCTCTCTCTCGAAGCCTATGATCTATACATTTTTCTCCCCCTTTGGCAACAAGTTACCAAAAAGTTCATAGAAAATGCATAGCACTAAAACAACTCTCAGGCTTGGTCTTCAGGTGGTGGAGTCCGGATGACGCCAAGGACGAAGGCTTCAGTAGAAGTAGTTGGAGCTGCTGGGGTAGGAGCTGGAGCTGGTGGAACTGAGGCTGTAGTTGGTGCAGAAGTAGTAGCTCTCGTGTCAGGAATTGGCACTGCAGATGATCCCTGAGCTCTAGGCACTCTGGCAAATGCATCAGTTGTGGTCTTGCCCTTCCTCTCCTGCATATCATCCTGTAGTTGCTCCACAGCAGACTGAATCTCAGTTACTTTCACATCTAGGTCATAGAACTTTTGTTCCATGATTCTTTCCGGGCTCTCTTGGTTTCGAGTCAGGGTGGCCAGTCCTTTCTCAATTCTCAGAGTTGATGCTATCAGGTAACCGAGCTGCTCCTGCTTGTTCTTCAAAAAGTACTCAGGTGCCTCCTCTTGAGTTGGCATCCTGGCAACTTTCTCCATCTTTGCCTTCTCCTTCTTTGCTTGAGCTTGTGCAGATGATGGTTCATTCTCATTCATCACAACTTGATTGTCCTCAAAATCTGGATGGATGGGCAGGTGTTCCTTATCCAACAGATATGTGCCTGTGCCCATCTTCGAGTTAATCAACTCCTGAATTTGTGGGGCATATCCACAACTCCTCTTTTGATCAGCTGCTGTCCTCTTGATGGTCTCAACTATGAGGCTCATTACCTTGAACTTCTGTGGCACATCAAATATGTGAAGCAAGTTTATTGCATGGCCTCTGATCATTTTGTGATCACCTGACTTGGGCAAGAGAGTGTGCCTTAGAATCCAGTTGATTGTAGGGAGCCCTGACAGAAGGAAGTGAACTGACCCAAACTTGAAAGTTTCAAGAGCTTTGTCTGGGATCTCCTTGTACATGTTTGACATGGAATTGTGATCCATCTTATTCTTGGCATAGACATCCAAGTCATCTTCTTGCTCTTCGGGGGCATTGATCAACTGAGCCCATTCTGCAACTGTAGACTGATATCTAGTGCCTTCAGTCATCCATACTATCCTGCCATCTGGATAGAAATGTGCAGTGGAGTAGAATTGCATTATGAGCTCCTCATTCCACTTTGTGAGTTTCTGCCCAACAAAGTCTGCAACTCCACAAGCTTTGAAGCTATCAAGCACTCCAGGATAGTGTTCTTCATTCTCCTTGATACACTCCCAGTCAACCCACCTCATATCACACACTATGGGTTTCTTGTCCAGCAGCACTGTCTCATAGAAGTCTTGATGTTCCTTTGTGTGGAACCTGTAGTCAACAACAGTTCTTCTCCTTGAAGCATATGGATCTGCCTCTCTCCATTTTCTCAGCCCTGAATCTCTCCTGATTTTCATGTCCTCAGCCACAGGATGAGCATCGTTGTGGTCTGGAATCTTGGGCTTGAGCTTCCTAAGAACTTGTCCTTCTTCTTCTTCAGCAGAAGCAACATCAGGCACTGGGGCCTTGTTCTTCTCAGCATCAGATATGTTCCTAGTGTTCCTCTTAGGTGCACTCTTGGGCTTGGAGGCAGCTTTGGGTGCTTCTTTGGGCTTTGATGATGCAGCCCCTGACCTTATGGCATCACCCATAAGCTTCTGTGCCTTGGGTGCTGGTGCAGCAACCTCTTCTTCCTCTTCTTCTCCCTCAGAGTCTCTCCTCATGGAGGGTTTGCCAAGAACTCTGACAGTAGTGGTTCTGACTCTCTTTTTCTTCTTGTCTTGGCCACCTGCTTCTTCTTCAGACTCCATGGTAAATTTCAAGGTTTCTCCAGTGGCAACCTTCCTAGGCTTGGAAGTAGGAACTCTCCTTGCAGGTGCCTTTTTATGCATTCCAGGCTTTGTGGCTGCAGCTGAGCCATATTCTTTCTTGAGAACTTTCTTCTTTGAAGTGGCTTCCTCTTCTACCACATAGTCTTCATCCTCAGATTTAGAAGTTCTTTTCTTGCTTGCTCTAGTGGCAGCCTTGGGCAAGTTGCTTGGGGTGCTCCTGCTACCTCATCAGAGCTACTAGAGGGACTAGTGCCCTCACTCATGTGAACCTGCTCCTCCGATTTGTTCTGGCTGTCACTCTGATCAGACATGTTGCAAACACTGACTGCAGACCCTGTGAATAGATTGTAGGTGAGATAGAGTGGATGAGCATCACAAAATGCAGAGATTTTTGCAAAAGAATGAGTCAAAAACTTAGTTTTAGTTTTCCACAGAAAGCATTTCGGATCAACCGATTTGCAAACTCGGTGATACCGAAGCAGCTTTTGGAACCAAAACTAGTGAACTCGGTCAGACCGAGTAACAGTTCGGTGGCACCGAGACTGCTAGGGTTTCACAAAGTCCTGAACTCGGTCACACCGATATGCAATTCTCGGTCAGACCGAGAACCACATGTGCAATGGCCGTGGCCGAATCGGTGGAACCGAGTTCCGCATCCCGGTGGGTCCGAGATGGTTTCAGCGGAAACCTAAACCTAAATTTTCAAATCACATCTATTCTAAGGATTGTTTTGACTGGATAGAAGTGTTTCAATTGTAGCAAGAATCATAATGAACACAATGTGCTAGGAATCAGACAGGGATAGCACTGTGATCGAGTCCATACCCTAGTTCGGCGGTGAACTCGCTGCGGTGGCAATGGCGGAGACAAAATCCGTTGACGGCGGCGGAGACCAGCGACAGGAGGCGGCTGGCAACGAGGAAGACAATCCGGAGACCCAGTAGGCAGAGCGAGCTATGCGCGGGCGAAGAGGTTTCGGAGAAATTTCCAAAATTTTGCCCGTGAGTATATATATAGCCCGACCCTGTCGGTGTGACCGAGTGGAACAATTCGGTGGCACCGAGATGCATAACTGTTGATAGTTATAGCAACTCGGTGTGACCGAAAAGTTCAAGTCGGTTGCACCGAGGTGAAAACCTAGATCGACTTAGTGATCTCGGTATGACCGAAATGGAGGAATCGGTCAGACCGAAAAGCACAAAGAAGTTTTGGAAGTTTAAGTCTATGACAAATCGGGAACTCTGAGTGCTCCTCACACAGAGTGGTTTGAATCTGACTTGATCAAATTTTGTGATGTAGCATGAATAGAGTTTGAGACGAGAAAAGCATAGATAGCTAGAGAGGGTTCTTAGGCATTCTTGTCCATCCGCTTGGCAAAAGAAAAGAAAACCAATCAATCAAAACAACAAGTGGATGTCCTCGAATGAGTAAAATATGCAATCAACATGCTCACACAATAAAATGGCAATTGAAATATGTGGCAAAGCATGCACAACCAATTCTAGCATCTATCAAGCAATTGGCGATGACTAGGTCATCTATATATGAGTATATTGACTTAGGAGTCAAATGAGAACATTTAATCATAGGTCATACTCATCGTTTAAGCATAAGTGGGGTTACCACTTTTACATAAAGCATTGTTGTGTTCACACCATTAGAGTTGCTTTAGCTCAATTCCTAGAGTAAAGCTCCCCCTAGATGTGATATCCTCCCTAAGAGGGATGAAATAACCTTGGGTTTTATCGATGATGACTTCATGTAGATGTTGAAGATGTGGATGCTCAATGTCGATGTAGATCATTTGGAGCTATCCATTGGAGTGAGTTGCACTTTCAATACCTACATGGGTTAGTCCCACAAGGAACAAACAAGGATATCCATAGACATAGAGTGATGCACACACAAGATGATGTCTATGAAAGCTTTTAGATTACCTTGTCCCTTGTCTTACCAACAAGAGGGTTTGTGACTCCTTGAACTAGTGCAAGATGTGGAAGTTGATTGCACTTGTTCTTGCCAAGATGATGAGAGTGAAGTATGTTGGCGGAGTCACCCTCAAGAACTCTCTAGTTCTTCTTCTTTTGGATCCACGCCATCTTGATGGGAATTCTTGGTGTTGTAGTTGTACTTGATGAAGTGGAACTTGAAGTAGTCTTGGGAATCCACTTGACTAAGGTCTTAGGAGCTTCTTCAAATGCATCAATTTCCTCTTGAAGCTTGTCCTTGCCTTTTCGTTCTTAGTCTTGTGGTGGAAGATCATCTTGAGCTTGTGTCCCTTTGAAAGAAGTGGGATCATACTTCTCTTGTTGAGGAACAAACTTCGTCTTGGGGTATTGATCTTCTTCCCACTCAACTCCATTGGCATTGAACTTTCGTTCAAAACCAACACCTTGATTCTTCCGGTGCCTTCCTTCCTTGCGTACAGTTTCCTCGAATTGCTTACTTCCGGCAAGGCTCTTGTAAACACCTTTCTCTATAATTCCCTTTAATAAGCTATTTTCTTGCTCAAGTGTAACTTGGCTAAGAGAATCATTAGTGGAATCAAGAGAACTACTAGAAGCAACAATATTGGATTAAGCATGATCATTGTTACTACTAGAGGAAGAATCTATCTTGTTCTTGTTACTAGACTTGACTTGAGGCATGTAAGTGGATAAAAATAAACGCTTGGCAATGTAAGAAGAACTTTTCTTACGAAGATCATCATTGATTGCTTTTAAGAACTCATGCTCTTGCTCAAGGTTGAGCTTTTCAAAGCGTAATTTCTCATGCGCCCTTAAAAGTTCTCGATGATCTCCTAAGATAGTTCCATGAGCTAACTTAAGAGTGTTTAGTTCTTTAGTTGGAGACTCAATCTTCTCCTTATCATTGTCATTCATTTTATCTTGATTAGCATGATTAATTGACGTTTCATCATAGTAGTCATCACTAGAGTTGTCAACAAGTAAATCATCATCACCTAACAAGTCATCTTCATCACTATTGAAATCAACATACTCGGGATGTGATACCGTTGGGCCTTTAGCCATGAAGCATGTTCCAACTCCTTCATTTGGTGAGTCAAATATGTCGTAGGAGTTGGTTGACACAAGTGCTAGACTGGCAACACCTTCTTCTTGAGTATATTCGGAATCAAAGAGATAGCTTATCTTGGAGTGGTTGTCGGAGTCGGAGCCGGATACCCATTCACCAACATGAGCTTGATGTCTTCGTTTTGTGTAGCTCCTTGATGACTTGTCCTTTCTTTCCAAATCCTTGCTTCTCCGTGAGTGTCTTCGTTCATAACGATCATCTCTACTCCTTCTTTCTCTAGATGGTGATTCTTCTCTTCTACTTCTTCTCTTGGGGGAATCTTCTCTTTTCTTGTAGGGAGCCGTACACTCATTGGAATAGTGTCCGGGCCTTCCACAATTGTAGCAATTTCGCTCTCGACTAGAAGATCTTTTGTCATTGTAGGACCTTGACTTGGAGCTTCTATCTTTGCTTCTACTCTTGTAGAACTTGTTGAAGTTCTTCACCATTAAGCTCAATTCTTCATTGAAGGTTTGTTTCTCACTTGATGATGTGGGGGCTTCACATGAGGCTTTGTAAGCACCACTTGATTTGTTGTGAAGTTCCTCTATATCCTTGAGTGACATCTCATGAGCAACAATTCTTCCAATGACTTCCGTTGGCTTGAGATCTTTGTAATTGGGCATCATTCGGATCAATGTGCACACAGTATCATATTTTCCATCCAAGGCTCTTAGGATCTTCTTGATGATGAATCTATCGGTCATCTCTTCACTTCCTAAGCCGGCAATCTCATTTATGACAAGAGCAAGCCTAGAGTACATTTCAGCGACACCTTCACCATCCTTCATTTTGAACTTGTCAAGTTGACTTGGAAGCACATCCAATTTGGATTCCTTGACAGAGTCGGTACCTTCGTGCATATCAATCAAAGTATCCCAAATTTCCTTTGCATTCTCAAGACAGCTGATTTTGTTGAATTATTCGGGGCACAATCCGTTGAAGAGGATATCACAAGCTTGAGCGTTGTATTGCAGCATCTTCAACTCTTCCACGGTAGCTTCACGGTTTGGTTCTTTCCCGTCAAAGAAGTCACCTTGCAAGCCAACACACACGATAGCCCAAACAGCGGGGTTATGTCCAAGAATATGCATTTTCATCTTATGCTTCCAACTAGCAAAATTAGTTCCATCAAAGTAAGGACCTCTACGGTGGTAATTTCCCTCGCTAGACGCCATACTCTCCTAGGTTGTGAAACCAAGGCTATGACCACCAAAAGCTATGGAAATCAAAGCAAATGGAGACCAAGGCTCTGATACCACTTGTAGGATCGGAAGTATGTCTAGAGGGGGGGTGATTAGACTACTTGACCAAATAAAAATCTAGCCTTTTCCCAATGTTAGTTCTTGGTAGATTTTAGCTATCTTAGCACAAGTCAAGCAATCTCCACACAATTCAAGCAAGCATGCAAAAGAGTATATGAGCAGCGGAAAGTAAAGCATGCAACTTGCAAGAATGCAAAGGGAAGGGTTTGGAGAATTCAAACGCAATTGGAGACACAGATGTTTTTGGCGTGGTTCTGATAGGTGGTGCTATCGTACATCCATGTTGATGGATACTTCAACCCACGGAGGGTAACGGTTGCGCGAGTCCACGGAGGGCTCCACCCACGAAGGGTCCATGAAGAAGCAACCTTGTCTATTCCATCACGGCCATCGCCCACGAAGGACTTGCCTCACTAGCGGTAGATCTTCACGAAGTAGGCGATCTCCTTGCCCTTACAAACTCCTTGGTTCAACTCCACAATCTTGTCGGAGGCTCCCAAGTGACACCTAGCCAATCTAGGACACACCACTCTCCAAGAAGTAACAAATGGTGTGTTGATGATGAACTCCTTGCTCTTGTGCTTCAAATGATAGTCTCCCCAACATTCAACTCTCTCTCATAGGATTTGAATTTGGTGGAAAGAAGATTTTAGTGGAAAGCAACTTGGGTAAGGCTAGAGATCAAGATTCATATGGTAGGAATGGAATATCTTGACCTCAACACAAGTGTAGGTGGTTCTCTCTCAGAAAATGTGTATGGAAGTGTTGGTATGTTCTGATGGCTCTCTCCATGAATGAAGAGTGGGTGGATGGGTATATATAGCCTCCACACAAAATCTAATCGTTACACACAATCTGCCAAACTCGGTGGGACAGAATGGTTAAACTCGGTCGGACCGATTTAGCAAACCTAGTGACCGTTAGGATTTTCGGTGGGACTGAGATGCAACTCGGTAGGACTGATATGGTTAGGGTTCGGGCATAACGTAATCTCGGTGTGACCAATTACACAAACTCGGTGAGACCGATTTTGGTAATAAGCTAACCAGAGAGTTGGTCAGGTAAACTCGATGGGACTGGTTCGCTATTTTTGGTGAGACCGAAATGTTACGAAAGGGAAACAGAGAGTCTACACTGCAATCTCGGTGGGACCGATCGCTCACTTCGGTTAGACCGAAATGTTACGAAGGGAAACAGAGAAATTGCAATCCCATCTTGGTGAGACCGAGATCCCTATCGGTGAAACCGAATTGCTAGGGTTTGTGGCAGTGGCTATGACATGTGAAACTCGGTGGCGCCGGATAGAAAGAATCGGTGGGGCCGAGTTTGACCTTTGGTTTAGGTCATATGTAGATGTGGGAAGATAGTTGAGGGTTTTGCAGCATATCACTAAGCACATGAAGCAAGAGGCTCATTAAACAACACCTCATCCCTCCTTGATAGTATTGGCTTTTCCTATAGACTCAATGTGATCTTGGATCACTAAAATATAAATTGTAGAGTCTTGATCTTGAAGCTTGAGCCAATCTTTTTGTCCTTAGAATTTTGAGGGATCCACTTTCCTCATCCATGCCATGCCATTCATTGAGCTTTTCCTGAAATATTTATCTTGGAATAATGTTAGCTCAATGAGCTATATGTTTATAGGAATTACCAAAACCACCCAGGGATAGTTGCACTTTCAAATCCACTCTCATTACCAGACAGAACATTCTTGACGATTTCACTCATTAGGCTCATAGGTTTACGTTGGTATACATAGCATGGAAAACAAAAAAATTCTACGCACATGCAAGATCTATCCACGGAGATGCATATCAATGAGAAGGGAGAGTTTGTCTATGTACCCTTGTAGACCGTAAGTGGAAGCGTTTATTAACGCAGTTGACGTAGTCAAACTTCTTCGCAATCCAACTGATAGAGTACCGAACGTACATCACCTCCGCGTTCAGCGCACGTTCAACTCGGTGACATCCTCGCCTTCTTGATCCAGCAAGAAGGCGAAGTAGTGGATGAGTTCCGGCATCACGATGGCGTGGTGATGGTGGTGCTGATACTATCTCCGCGGGGCTTTGCCTAAGCACTACAAAAAAATGACCGAGGGGCAAAACTATGGAGTCCAAACAGAATGAAACTTTCGCGATGATTCTTATTGGACCAGAAGACATCCAGAGGACTTGGAGTACACGTCAGGGAAGCCACGAGGTGGCCACAAGGTCGGGAGGCGCGCCCAGGGGGGTAGGGCGCGCCCCCACCCTTATGGGCCCCTCGTGACTCCACCGACCTATTTCTTCTGCCTATATATTCTCAAATATCCCAAAACCTACCAGGAGAGCCACGAAAACACTTTTCCACCGTTGCAACCTTCTGTACCTGTGAGATCCCATCTAGGGGCCTTTTCCGATGTCCTGCCGGAGGGTGATTCAATCACGAAGGGCTTCTACATCAACGCCATTGCCTCTCCGATGAAGCATGAGTAGTTTACCACAGACCTACGGGTCCATAGCTAGTAGCTAGATGGCTTCTTCTCCCTCTTTGATTCTCAATACAAAGTTCTCCTCGATGTTCTTAGAGATCTATTCGATTTAATACTCTTTTGCGGTGTGTTTGCCGAGATCCGATGAATTGTGGATTTATGATCAGCTTATCTATGAATATTATTTGAATCTTCTCTGAATTCTTATATGCATGATTTGATATCTTTGCAAGTTTCTTCGAACTATCGATTTGGTTTGGCCAACTAGATTGGTTTTTCTTGCAATGGGAGAAGTGCTTAGCTTTGGGTTCAATCTTGTGGTGCTCGATCCTAGTGACAGAAGGGGACGTATTGTATTGTTGCCATCGAGGATAAAAAGATGGTTTTTTATCATAATACTTGAGTTAAGTGCTCTACATCATGTCATCTTGCTTAAGGCGTTACTCCGTTCTTTATGAACTTAATACTCTAGATGCATGTTGGGTAGCGGTCGATGTGTGGAATAATAGCAGTAGATACAAAATCGTTTCGGTCTACTTGACACAGACGTGATGCCTATATTCATGATCATTGCCTTAGATATCGTCATAACTTTGCGCTTTTCTATCAATTGCTCGACAGTAATTTGTTCACCCACCGTAATAATTTCTATCTTGAGAGAAGCCTCTAGTGAAACCTATGGCCCCCGGGTCTATTTTCCATCATATAAGTTTCCGATCTAGAGTTTTAGTTTCCAATTTACTTCCTTTGCAATCTTTTACTTTCCGTTCCATAAACCAAGAATACCAAAAATATTACTTTACCGTTTATCCATCTCTATCAGATCTCACTTTGCAAATAGTCGTGAAGGGAAATACTTTCTCTACTTTGCTGCATCACCCTTTCCTCTTCAAGGGAAAAACCAACGCAAGTTCAAGAAGTAGAAAACATCTCTATGTTGATAATATCTACTATATGACTCATGTTCAACCTTTTCGGTCTCCAGTGTTCCGAGACCATGTCTGTACATGCTAGGCTCGTCAAGTTAAACCCAAGTATTGTGCATGTGCAAAACTATCTTACACCCATTGTATGTGAACGTAGAGTCTATCACACCAAATCATCACGAGGTGCTTCGAAACGACGAACTTTGGCAACGGTGCATACTCAGGGGAGAACATTTCTATCTTGAAATTTAGTGAAGGGATCATCTTATAATGCTACCGCCATTCTAAGCAAAATAAGATGCATAAAGGATAAACATCACATGCAATCAAAATATGTGACATGATATGGCCATCATCATCTTGCGCTTTTGATCTCCATCTCCAAAGCATCGTCATGATCTCCATCATAACCGGCTCGACACCTTGATCTCCATTGTTGCGTCGGGGTCGTCTCGCCAACTACTGTTTCTACAACTATTGCTAACGCATAGCGATAAGGTAAAGCAATTAAATGGCGCTTGCATTTCATACAATAATTAAGAGACAACCCTATGGCTCCTGCCAGTTGTCGATATTACAAAACATGATCATCTCATACATCAACATATATCACATCGTATCTTGACCATATCACATCACAACATGCCCTGCAAAAACAAGTTAGGCGTCCTCTACTTTGTTGTTGCAAGTTTTATGTGGCTGCCACGGGCTTCTAGCAAGAACTGTTCTTAACTACGCAAAAACCACAATGGTGATTTATCAAGTTTGCTATTTTATCCTTCTTCAAGGATTGGTCATAGTCAAATTCGATTCAACTGAAGTAGGAGAAACAGAAACCCGCCAACCACCTTTATGCAAAACAAGTTGCATTTTAGTCGGTGGAGTTGGTCTCATGTGCGTGGACATGTAAGGTTGGTTAAGGGAATCCTGGATTAGGGGGTATCCGGACTGCCGGACTATATCCTTTGGTCGGACTGTTGGACTATGAAGATACAAGATTGAAGACTTCATCTCGTGTCCGGATGGGACTCTCCTTGGTGTGGAAGGCAAGCTTGGCGATACGGATATGAAGATCTCCTCCCTTGGAACCGACTCTGTGTAACCCTAGCCCCCTCCGGTGTCTATATAAACCGGAGGGTTTAGTCCGTAGGACAACAACAATCATACCAGAGGCTAGCTTCTAGGGTTTAGCCTCTACGATCTCGTGGTAGATCAACTCTTGTACTACTCATATCATCAAGATCAATCAAGCAGGAAGTAGGGTATTACCTCCATCGAGAGGGCCCGAACCTGGGTAAACATCGTGTCCCCTGCCTCCTGTTACCATCCGCCTTAGACGCACAGTTCGGGACCCCCTACCCGAGATCCGCCGGTTTTGACACCGACATTGGTGCTTTCATTGAGAGTTCCACTGTGCCATCGCCGTAAGGCTTGATGGCCCCTCCGATCATCGGTAACGATGCGGTCTAGGGTGAGGTCTTCCTCCCTGGACATATCTTTGTATTCGGCGGCTTCGCACTACGGGTCAGCTCGTTTGGCCATCTAGAGAAGATCGAGAGCTACGCCCCTGGCCACCAGGTCAGGTTCGGAAACTTGAATTACACTGCCGATATCCGTGGAGACTTGATCTTCGACGGACTTGGGCCCATGCCAGGTGTGTCGCACGATCACGACTAGCATGGTATAGCTCTGCCGTCGGACAGTGTTCGGGAAATCACACCAGCAACTACTCCGGCCCTCAATCCGGAACAGATTGCGCCATCCGAGGATGGGCGGATAGACCCCGCCTTGGAGGTAGCACCCTCAATGGCGATAGAGCCGAATACTGACCTTACCCCTCACGAGAGCCGTGACGCCTAACCAATGGACTCGTCTCCGGCCACGGACTCTGAACCGCCTGCGCCCATGCCTATCGAATCCGATTGGGCGCCGATCATGGAGTTCACCTACGCGGATATCTTTCAGCACTCGCCCTTCGGTGATGTACTAAACTCGTTAAGGTCTCTCTCCCTTTCAGGAGAACCTTGGCCGAACTATGTTCGGCTAGAATGGGATGCGGATGACGAAGAAATTCACTACCCACCCACCACCCACTTAGTAGCCACTGTTGATGATTTAACCGACATGCTAGATTTCGACTCCGAAGACATCGATGGTATGGACAATGATGCATGAGACGAACAGGAACCACCGCCAACAGGGCGCTGGACCGCCACTTCATCACATGACATATACATGGTGGATACACCCAAAGAAAATGATGACGAGGAATGGAAGGATATAGCGAAAGACAGCTCCCTCGAGAAGCAATCCAAGTGGCGCCGTAGGCGCCGCTCCAAATCCCGCCTCGGCAAAAACAGCGATAACAGCGCAAGAAAAAACAATACCCCGGTCGACTCCGGAAGAAACGACGACCGAATAGACCCAGCGACAGAGCAGGGTGAGCCAGCGGACAACGAACAAAGTACGGAGCCGCTGACCGAACACGGCGATGCCGAGCGTCAATCTAGTCAACCCATCTCGGGAGAAGAGAACAGTCCGGATGACGATGAACACATCATCCCGGAAAGGCAGCTGGAGCAAGAGAACCTCCATAGAAGGCTTATCGCCACTGCGAGGAGTCTGAAGAAGCAGAAGCAAAGGCTCAAGGCCGCACAAAACACACTCAACAGTAGATGGAACAAAGTGCTCGATACGGCAGAAAAGTATGGTGGCAGTCGCCACACGAAGAGCTACCCAAAGTGAAAGCTGCTACTTGAATTCGACGATGACGCCTTAAAGCCCCCACAGCCAAAAAATAAAACTGCCGACCGGTCGGATCGACGACCTCGTGGCCGCGATAGAGCAGCCAACGAGGCCACATACAAGTCAGTACATGACCCACGCGAGGACTCGCATCAAAGGGCCGGCGCAACCAGATCCATCTATGGATCAAGGAAACACGCTCCAGCACCCAACCAAAACCAAGTATTACAACTGTCCGAATGCCATGGTACAGCTAAATACAGGGGTGCTGCACACCCCCTATGTTTCACCAACGAAGTACTGGACCATGAATTTCCAGAAGGATTCAAACCAGTGAACATAGAGGCGTACGACGGGACTATAGACCCAGGGGTCTGGATTGAGGACTTTATCCTCCATATTCATATGGATCGCGGAGAAGATCTCCATGCCATCAAATACTTGCCCCTCAAGCTCAAAGGACCAGCTCAGCACTGGCTAAAAAGCCTCCCCGAAAACTCCATTGGAAGTTGGGAGGAGCTCGAGGATGATTTTCGGGCTAATTTTCAAGGGACTTATTGGGTGCTGGAGCCCGGAAAGTCAGCCCAAAAGCTTTGGAACAGGTTTCTCACTAAGAAGAACCAAATTGTCGACTGTCCGGACACCGAAGCCTTAGCAGCTTTCAAGCAGAGCGTCCGAGATGAATAGCTTGCCAGACACCTCGGCCAAGAAAAACCAAGAACAATGGCATCCCTAACAAGCCTCATGACCCACTTTTGCGTGGGCGAGGACAGCTGGTTAGCCCAAAGCAGCACTAGCGACCCAAGCACATCCGAAGTCAGGGATGGCAATGGAAAACCACGACACAGTAAAAACAAGCGCCGGAACAAACAAGACAGCCCAGATAACACAGCGGTAAACGCCGGATTCAGGGGCTCTCGACCAGGTCAGCGGAAAAAGCCCTTTAAAGGCAACAGAGATGGACCGACCAGCCTAAACAAGATTCTAGACAAACTATGTCAGATCCACGGCACGCCCGATAAACCTGCAAATCATACCCACTGAGGGAGTCCTGGATTAGGGGGTGTTCGGATAGCCGAACTATACCTTCAGCCGGACTCCTGGACTATGAAGATACAAGATTGAAGACTTCGTCCCGTGTCCGGATGGGACTTTCCTTGGCGTGGAAGGAAAGCTTCGCGATGTGGATATTCAAGATCTCCTACCATTGTAACCGACTTTGTGTAACCCTAACCCTATCCGGTGTCTATATAAACCGAAGGGTTTTAGTCCGTAGGACAACAACTCCAACATACAACAATCATACCGTAGGCTAGCTTCTAGGGTTTAGCCTCCTTGATCTCGTGATAGATCTACTCTTGTACTACCCATATCATCAATATTAATCAAGCAGGACGTAGGGTTTTACCTCCATCAAGAGGGCCCGAACCTGGGTAAAACATTGTGTCCCTTGTCTCCTGTTACCATCCGCCTATACGCACAGTTCGGGACCCCCTACCCGAGATCCGCCGGTTTTGACACCGACACCCACAGAGAATGCTAGGTCTTCAAGCAGGCCGGCAAGCTAAACGCCGAACAGAAGGGAGAGGACACACTGAGCGAAGACGAGGATGAGCCTCGCCAGCAGGGCACTGGGGGACAGAAAAAATTCCCACCACAAGCCAAAATAGTAAACGTGATCCACGTGACAAAGAGGATAAGCAAATATGCACTCCGAAATACACGAGCCGTAGAGCCCGTCACCCCTGAGTTATACCCCTGGTCGGCCTGTCCGGTCACTTTTGATCGCAGGGATCACCTAATAAGCATCTGGCATGAAGGATCAGCTTCCTTGGTGCTGGACCCAATAATAGACGGATACTATCTCAAACGAGTCCTTATGGACGGCGACAGTAGTCTAAATCTGATATATCAGGACACCATCCGCAAAATGGGGATAAACGCAGCAAAAATCAGCCACAGTAATACTACCTTCAAGGGAGTAATACCAAGCACAGAGGCCTGCTGCACGGGATCTCTAGTACTAGAGGTTGTGTTCGGCTCGCCCGACAACTTCTGAAGCGAAAGGTTAACCTTCGACATTGCTCCATTCCGAAGTGGCTATCAAGCACTACTCGGACGAGTGGCTTTCGCTCGTTTTAATGCAATACCGCATTACGCTTTTCTCAAGCTTAAAATGCCCGGTCCGCGTGGCATCATCACAGTACATGCAAATGTTGAGCGCTCCTTACGAGCAGAAGAACGTACGGCTGCTTTAACAGCCGAACACTAGACGGCCTCACCACCAGAACAGATAACCGGTCGTTAAGACCACGGACATGGTTAGACGAGTCCGGCTAATCATTGGATAGAGATTGGTTTGATGGTTATACCCTTATAAACGGTACCAGGGGCTTCTTAGCGATAATTCGGCTCAACTTTACCCATCTTGACTTTTAAATGGTTTATTTATAATAGCCAATTTTTTGCACGAGAACTTTCAACTAAGTTCCTCTCTTTTACAGATGACAATCGTGCTACACCCGTCCAGCATACGGCACAACGGAGACACGGGCGCAGACGTGCAGCAGGGACCCGCTCAAAGGTTTCTCTTTAGATTAAGACCCTGCGTAAACCTTTTTTGCTTTCTTTTGTTGTTCACATCCTCCGGATTCTCAATACAACCGAGAAGGATGCTGACGTTCTTGACATGTGGCCACATCAGAATTTTGCTCGTACCCAGACACTAGGGGCTCATAATCCAAGGGCATCATTTAGCCCGGTATATATTTCAAAGACCGAATACCTTAGGGAGTGTTCGGCGTCGCGAGTTTGGCCTTATATGCATCAGCTCCGAATCATGTCTTTGGTCAAATGTTGGGTTTGCCCGGCTCCTGTGTTTTGCTACCTTACATTCTGCTCTATTGGCTAAGGCGGCACTAGGAGAACTACTGCGATTGTGCCCTGGTTCGGTCGAACGAGCACCTCAGTAGAGAAAGCCGAAAACTGACTGTCATGATAAAGCGCGAGACTAGTCAACCACTCGACGACCTAGCGGAATCTTCGGGATTCCTCCGCATTAACGAAGGGCCGTTTCCCGGCCAGGCATGTACGGCCCTGTATTCGGATGAGCGCGGAGCCACCAGGGGCTATATAGTAGCCCCACTGTCAAACTCCTATGGCTAAGTGAAAGTGTTAAAGCAATATAGTTCGATTGCCTAGTTCGCTGCGCTATCACCTCCTTAACGGACCAAGACGTTGGATCAAGTGTGAACACGCGTCTTCTACGAACACCCCCGCATTATATGCGTGGGGGCTGAAGCCGACGACTGCAAACTTTCATGTTATATACATATATACATAAACGGCCGCAGAAGAGGCATAATAATACTTTCAGGCAAAAGTATAAAAATAGCCTTTACAATTCAGTAAAACATTGTTTTTTAATGGGAATACATGTCACTAAAACATAATATTCTTCGAGCATTGAGCTTCTATTGAACGAGCGCCTTCAAGGACTTCGTCAAAGTAGTGCTCGGCAGCTACTCGGCTAACGGCCGAACTCGGGGTTGCAATTGCGATGGCTTCCATGTCCGCCCAGTATGTCTTCACAGGGGCAAGCGCCATCCACGCACCCTCGATGAACGCCGACCTCTTCATAGCGTCGATGCGCGGCGCAGCACCAAGGAACTGCTGCACCAAACTAAAATAACTGTTCGGCCTTGGCCCTTCCGGCCATAGATGATACACTACAGACCTCATGGCAAGCCCGGACAACCTACGGAGCTCGGCCCATTCGGCCATCCGCTCATTCAAAGGAAGCGGACGTGCTGGAACATTAAATTGTGACCAGAACAGTTTCTCCACTTCGCGATCTTTTTGATCTTTGAAGTATTCGGCCGCATCAGCGGCACTTGCTACCAAATCCAGATAAGCATCTGCAGAGCTCCACAGCCGATCCAGAGGAGCGTACTTAGGATCTACGAACTTCATCCGCAGCATAAAGGGCTTCCCAGCCGCGATATCCCCGGCGTGAGGCAGCTCCTCCTTCATCGCTCTAATTGTAGAGCGGGCGTCCTTGGCCGCCACCGTGGCCTTCTCCAGGTTCGTCATCTTCGCTCGATCTTCCTTTTTGAGAAGCTCGTAACGGCCGGCGGCATCCTTCAATTACACAGTCATCTTGGCTATTTCCTCCTTGCTTCGGCAATGAGCAGCCTTTTCGGCTCTCAGCTCCTCGACCGCCTTTAGGGCGGCCGCATCACTTTTCCTGGCTTGTTCTTTGGCCCGGGCAAGTTCCGCTCGAAGGGTCTCCACGGCCGCAGCTCCATCCGCAAGCGCAATATATTAAAGATACTGGCATCATGCTCCTCTTACTATGTATCGATCACTGGAGAAATCACATACCTTGTGCCTCGTCGAGCCGCTTGTTGACAAGCACGATGTCGGCATCCGCTGCATCAAGTTGCCGCTTCCGCTCGGCAAACTCACCAGTCCGGCTAGCCACCAGACCTTCCGGCACCTGCATATGAGGGCGCTGGATTGTTACCTGGGACTATGATCCTCTGTTTGCCGCCGTTTGAGATAGCAACCAGAGTCTCAGGGGCTACTATCTGCATAGGACACACCTTAACGTGTGCGGTACTGTACAAAATACACACTATTTCACGTTCCTCAAAATCTTTCAGGAGACTCATAAAGGCTTCATGCAACCTGCTTTCGGCGGATGAAATCCTCTCAACCACCGTACCCATTAGCGTACGATGCGCTTCTGAGATAACCGCTCGCTCTAGCAGATCCTTCAGTGCGTCCGACTGCATAACAGACGGTGCCGGACTCTTTCGGTTGCTCTCTTCAAGAGCCGGATACTGAGGACTTCAGGTGGCCAAAGGATTAACCTCTGGCCTTGCCGGATCAGGAGAAACCCTCCGCGACGATACCTCGGGGTCGCCCGCCTCATAAGGCGGGAGGGCATGGGGAGGCGTTTCGCTCTCCATCATCTCCGGAAGAAGATCCCCCGAAGACGAACTCTGTCGAGAAGGGCTATGATCCGGACTACAAGATAAATATTTTGGTTATTTTCCTCAGAAGCAAAGCAGGATGTTTTTATTATTAAAGTCCCCTTTCTACTTACAGCTCGGTTGAGGGCTGATCCCCTTGCGGGCATTGTGCGGCCGGGGTATCCCCCGGGACAGGACCCTCTGGCGAAGATTTCTTCCCCCGTTGGGAGACCATTGTCTCCGGGTCTTCAGAGGCGGTCCTCTTCCTTCCTTGGGAAGGGGGAATTTCAGTTTCTTCCCCCCGGTTATCCTCTTTCGCAGAGAGGCTGGCCTCTTTCTTCACCCCTTTGTCTTCCCCTAAGGACGCTTGATAAGGCGCGAGCTCCAGCATCCTGGCTAGTACAGGATCCGGTGAGACCTCGGGGAGGGGGGCCGGACACCTGATCATCTTCGCATTTGTTACCCAGTCCTGGTCAAAGAGCGACTTTTCAGAATGATGTTGTGATAAATAAAGATACAACGTGTTCGGTTACAGGACTACTTACTTGGGTATTTGGACGATTGCAGTTCAAACCCGCATCCTCGGTGGTGTCCGGACACGTTATTTGTGGTCCGAAGAACAATTTGTACATCTCCTCGAGCGTGATGCCGAGGAAATGATGGATAGCTCGCGGTCCCTCCGGGTTGAACTCCCACATGCGGAGGGGGCGACGTTTGCAGGGAAGGACTCGATGAATTAACATGACTTGCATTACCGTGACTAGACTGACGTCTCTCTCTAGGAAATCTTGGATTCAGCTCTGCAATATTGGCACATCCTTTACTGGCCCCCAGTCCAGCCCCTTGTTGACCCATGACGCTAGTTGTGGCGGAGGGCCCGAGCGAAAAGCAGGGGGATCCACCCACTTGGTACCCCTGGGAGCTGTGATGTAAAACCATTCTCGTTGCCATAAGTTGGACACCTCCTGGAAAGAACCCTCTGTCCATGGGGCATCGGCACCTCCGCACTCTGCGTGCTGCCCCTCGATCATCTTCGGCTCCACCTTGAAGGTCTTGAGCCACAGGCCGAAGTGAGGGGTAATGAAAGTGTAGCTATCCCTGGGTGGTTTTGGTAATTCCTAACAACATATAGCTCATTGAGCTAACATTATTCCAAGATTAATATTTCAAGAAAAGCTCAATGGATGGCATGGCATGGATGAGGAAAGTGGATCCCTCAAAATTATAAGGACAAAGGATTGGCTCAAACTTCAATATCAAGACTCTACATTTTATATTTTAGTGATCCAAGATCACATTGAGTCTATAGGACAAGCCAATACTATCAAGGATGGATGAGGTGTTGCTTAATGAGCCTCTTGCTTCATGTGCTTAATGATATGCTCCAAAACCCTCAACTATCTTCCCACATCCACATTTGACCTAAGCCAAAAATGAAACTCGGCCTCACCGATTCTTTCTATCCGGCGCCACCGAGTTTCACTTGTCATAGCCACTGCCAAAAACCCTAACAATTCGGTCTCACCGATAGGGATCTCGGTCTCACTGAGATGGGATTGCAATTTCTCTGTTTCCCTTCATAACATTTCGGTCTAACCGAAGTGAGCGATCGGTCCCACCAAGATTGTAATGTAAACTCACTGTTTCCTTTTCGTAACATTTCGGTCTCACCGATAAGAGCGAATCGGTCCCACCGAGTTTACCTGACCAACTCTCTGGTTAGCTTATTACCAAAATTGGTCCCACCGAGTTTGTGTAATCGGTCACACCGAGATTACGTTATGCCCAAACCCTAACCATATCGGTCCTACCGAGTTGCATCTCAGTCCCACCGAAAATATCTAACGGTCACTAGGTTTGCTAAATCGGTCTGACCGAGTTTAACGATTCGGTCCCACCGAGTTTGGTAGATTGTGTGTAACGGTTAGATTTTGTGTGGAGGCTATATATACCCCTCCACCCACTCTTCATTCGTGGAGAGAGCCATCAGAACACATCTACACTTCCAATACACATGTTCTGAGAGAGAACCACCTACACTTGTGTTGAGCTCAAGATATTCCATTCCTACCATATGAATCTTGATCTCTAGCCTTCCCAAGTTGCTTTCCACTCAAATCTTCTTTCCACCAAATCCAAATCCTGTGAGAGAGACTTGAGTGTTGGGGAGACTATCATTTGAAGCACAAGAGCAAGGAGTTCATTATCAACACACCATTTGTTACTTCTTGGAGAGTGGTGTCTCCTAGATTGGCTAGGTGTCACTTGGGAGCCTCCGACAAGATTGTGGAGTTGAACCAAGGAGTTTGTAAGGGCAAGGAGATCGCCTACTTCGTGAAGATCTACCGCTAGTGAGGCAAGTCCTTCGTGGGCGACGGCCGTGGTGGAATAGACAAGGTTGCTTCTTCGTGGACCCTTCGTGGGTGGAGCCCTCCGTGGACTCGCGCAACCGTTACCCTCCGTGGGTTGAAGTCTCCATCAAAGTGGATGTACGATAGCACCACCTATCGGAACCACGCCAAAAACATCCGTGTCCCCAATTGCGTTTGAATCCTCCAAACCCTTTCCTTTACATTCTTGCAAGTTGCATGCTTTACTTTCCGTTGCTCATATACTGTTTTGCATGCTTGCTTGAATTGTGTGGAGATTGCTTGACTTGTGCTAAGATAGCTAAAATCTGCCAAGAACTGAAATTGGGAAAAGGCTAGATTTTTATTTGATCAAGTAGTCTAATCACCCCCCCCCTCTAGACATACTTCCGATCCTACAAGTGGTATCAGAGCTTTGTTTTCCATTTGCTTGATTTCCATATCTTTTGGTGGTCATACCCTTGGTTTCACAACCTAGGAGAGTATGGCGTCTAGCAAGGGAAATTACCACCGTAGAGGTCCTTACTTTGATGGTACTAATTTTGCTAGTTGGAAGCGTAAGATGAAAATGCATATTCTTGGAAATAACCCTGCCATTTGGGCTATTGTGTGTGTTGGCTTGCAAGGTGACTTCTTTGATGGGAAAGAACCAAACCGTGAAGCTACCGCGGAAGAGTTGAAGATGCTGCAATACAACGCTCAAGCTTGTGATATTCTCTTCAACGGATTGTGCCCCGAAGAATTCAACAAAATCAGCCGTCTTGAGAATGCAAAGGAAATTTGGGATACTTTGATTGATATGCACGAAGGTACCGACTCCGTCAAGGAATCCAAATTGGATGTACTTCAAAGTCAACTTGACAAGTTCAAAATGAAGGATGGTGAAGGTGTCGTTGAAATGTACTCTAGGCTTGCTCTTATCACAAATGAGATTGCCGGCTTAGGGAGTGAAGAGATGACCGATAGATTCATCATCAAGAAGATCCTAAGAGCCTTGGATGGAAAATATGATACCGTGTGCACATTGATCCAAATGATGCCCAATTACAAAGATCTCAAGCCAACGGAATTCATTGGAAGAATTGTTGCTCATGAGATGTCACTCAAGGATAAAGAGGAACTTCACAACAAATCAAGTGGCACTTACAAAGCCTCATGTGAAGACGCCACACCATCAAGTGAGAAGCAAACCTTCAATGAAGAATTGAACTTAATGGTGAAGAACTTCAACAAGTTCTACAAGAGTATAAGCAAAGATAGAAGCTCCAAGTCAAGGTCCTACAATGACAAAAGATCTTCTAGTCGAGAGCGAAACTACTACAATTGTGGGAGGCTCGGACACTATTCCAATGAGTGTATGGCTCCCTACAAGAGAAGAGAAGACTCTCCCAAAAGAAGAAGTAGAAGAGAAGAATCACCATCTAGAGAAAGAAGGAGTAGAGATGATCGTTATGAACGAAGACACACACGGAGAAGCAAGGATTCAGAAAGAAAAGAAAAGTCATCAAGGAGCTACACAAAACGAAGACATCAAGCTCATGTTGGTTAATGGGTATCCGGCTCCGACTCCGACAACCACTCCGAGAGAAGCAAACACTCTGATTCCGAATATACTCAAGATGAAGGTATTGCCGGTCTAGCACTTGTGTCAACCAACTCCTACGACATATTTGACTCACCAAATGAAGGAGTTGGATCATGCTTCATGGCTAAAGGCCTAAAGGTATCACATCCTGAGTATGTTGATTTCAATAGTGATGAAGATGACTTGTTAGGTGATGATGATTTACTTGTTGACAACTCTAGTGATGAATACTATGATGAAACGTCAATTAATCATGTTAATCAAGATAAAACGAATGACAATGATAAGGAGAAGATTGAATCTCTAACCAAAGAACTAAACACTCTTAAGCTAGCTCATGAAACTATCTTAGGAGATCATCGAGAACTTTTAAGGACACATGAGAAATTACGCTTTGAAAAGCTCAACCTTGAGCAAGAGCATGAGTTCTTAAAAGCAATCAATGATGATCTTCGTAAGAAAAGTTCTTCTTACATTGCCAAGCATTTACTCTTATCCACTTACATGCCTCAAGTCAAGTCTAGTAACAAGAACAAGAAAGATTCGTAATCTAGTAGTAACAATGATCATGTTAAATCCAATATTGTTGCTTCTAGTAGTTCTCTTGATTCCACTGATGATTCTCTTAGCCAAGTTACACTTGAGCAAGAAAATAGCCTATTGAAAGGAATTATAGAGAAAGGAGTTTACAAGAGCCTTGTCGGAAGTAAGCAATTCGAGGAAATTGTACGCAAGCAAGGAAGGCACCAGAAGAATCAAGGTGTTGGTTTTGAACGAAAGTTCAATGCCAATGGAGTTGAGTGGGAAGAAGATCAATACCCCAAGACAAAGTTTGTTCCTCAACAAGAGAAGTATGATCCCACTTCTTTCAAAGGGACACAAGCTCAAGATGATCTTCCACCACAAGACTACAAGCAAAAAGGTAAGGACAAGCTTCAAGAGGAAATTGATGCATTTGAAGAAGCTCCTAAGACCTTAGTCAAGTGGATTCCCAAGATTACTTCAAGTTCCACTTCATCAAGTACAACTACAACTCCAAGGATTCCCATCAACATGGTGTGGATCCAAAAGAAGAAGAACTAGAGAGTTCTTGAGGGTGACTCCGCCAACATACTTCACTCTTATCATTTTGGCAAGAACAAGTGCAATCAACCTCCACATCTTGCACTAGTTCAAGGAGTCACAAACCCTCTTGTTGGTAAGACAAGGGACAAGGTAACCTAAAAGCTTTCATAGACATCATCTTGTATGTGCATCACTCTATGTCTATGGATATTCTTGTTTGTTCCTTGTGGGACTAACCCATGTAAGTATTGAAAGTGCAACTCACTCCAATGGATAGCTCCAATTGATCTACATCAACATTGACCATCCACATCTTCAACATCTACATGAAGTCATCATCGACAAAACCCAAGGTTAGTTCATCCCTCTTAAGGGGGATATCACATCTAGGGGGAGCTTTACTCTAAGACTTGAGCTAAAGCAACTCTAATGGTGTGAACACAACAATGCTTTATGTAAAAGTGGTAACCCCACTTGTGCTTAAACGATGAGTATGACCTATGGTCAAATGTTCTCATTTGACTCCTAAGTCAATATACTCATATATAGATGACCTAGTCATCGCCAATTGCTTGATAGATGCTAGAATTGGTTGTGCATGCTTCGCCACATATTTCAATTGCCATTTTATTGTGTGAGGATGTTGGTTGCATATTTTACTCATTCGAGGACATCCACTTGTTGTTTTGATTGATTGGTTTTCTTTTCTTTTGCCAAGTGGATGGACAAGAATGCCTAAGAACCCTCTCTAGCTATCTATGCTTTTCTCGTCTCAAACTCTATTCATGCTACATCACAAAACTTGATCAAGTTAGATTCAAACCACTCTGTGTGAGGAGCACTCGGAGTCCCCAATTTGTCATAGACTTAAACTTCCAAAACTTCTTTGTGCTTTTCGGTCTGACTGATTCCTTCATTTAGGTCATACCGAGATCACTAAGTCGATCTAGGTTTTCACCTCGGTGCAACCGATTTGAACTCTTTGGTCACACCGGGTTGCTATAACTGTCAACATTTATGCATCTCGGTGCCACCGAGTTGTTCCACTCGGTCACACCGACAGGGTCGGGCTATATATATCACGGGCAAAATTTTGGAAATTTCTCCGAAACCTCTTCGCCCGCGCATAGCTCGCTCTGCCTCCTGGGTCTCCGGATTGTCCTCCTCGTCGCCAGCCGCCTCCTGTCGCTGGTCTTCGCCGCCGTCAACGGATTTCTCCTCCGCCGTTGCCGCCGTAGCGAGTCCACCACCGAACTAGGGTATGGACTCGATCACAGTGCTATCCCCGTCTGATTCCTAGCACATTGTGTTCATTATGATTCTTGCTACAATTGAAACACTCATATCCAGTCAAATCAATCCGTAGAATAGTTGTGATTCAAAAATTTAGGTTTAGGTTTCCGCTGAAACCATCTCGGACCCACCGGGTTGCAGAACTCGGTTCGACCGATTCGGCCACGGCCATTGCACATGTGGTTCTCGGTCTGACCGAGAATTACAAATCGGTGAGACCGAGTTCAGGACTTTGTGAAAACTTAGCAGTCTCGGTGCCGCCGAACTGTGACTCGGTCTGACCGAGTTCACTAGTTTAGGTTCCAAAAGCTACTTCGGTATCACCGAGTTTGAAAATTGGTTGATCCGAAATGCTTTCTGTGGAAAGCTAAAACTAAGTTTTTGGCTCATTCTTTTGCAAAAATCTCTGCATTTTGTGATGCTCATCCACTCTATCTCATCTATAATCTATTCACAGGGTCAGCAGTCAGAGTTTGCAACATGTCTGATCAGAGTGACAGCCAGAACAAATCTGAGGAGCAGGTTCATATGAGTGAGGGCACTAGTCCCTCTAGCAGCTCTGGTGAGGGTAGCAGGAGCACCCCAAGCAACTTGCCTAAGGCTGCCACTAGAGCTAGCAAGAAGAGAACTTCTGAATCAGAGGATGAGGACTATGTGGCAGAGGAGGAAGCCACATCTAAGAAGAAGGTGCTCAAGAAAGAATATGGGTCAGCTGCAGCCATCAAGCCTGGAATGCATGAAAAGGCAACTGCAAGGAGAGTTCCTACTTCTAAGCCTAGGAAGGTTGTAACTGAAGAAACCATGAAGTTCACCATGGAATCTGAAGAGGAAGCAAGTGGCCAAGATAAGAAGAAGAAGAGATCCAGAACCACTACTGCGAGAGTTCTTGGCAAACCCTCCATGAGGAGAGACTCTGAGGGAGAAGAAGAAGAAGAGGTTGCTACACCAGCACCCAAGGCACATAAGCTTATGGGTGATGCCATAAGGACAGGGGCTACTTCATCTAAGCCCAAGGAAGCACCCAAAGCTGCCTCCAAGCCCAAGAGTGCACCTAAGAGGAACACCAGGAATATATCTGCTGCTGAAAAGAACAAGGCCCCAGTGCCTGATATTGCTGAAGAAGAAGAAGAAGGACAAGTTCTCAAGAAGCTCAAGCCCAAGATCCCAGACCACAATGATGCTCATCCTGTGGCTGAGGACATGAAAATTAGAAGAGATTCAGGGCTGAGGAAGTGGAGAGAAGCAGATCCATATGCTTCAAGGAGAAGAACCGCTGTGGATTACAGGTTTCACACCAAGGAACGGCAAGATTTCTATGAGACAGTGCTGCTGGATAAGAAGCCCATAGTGTGTGACATGAGATGGGTTGACTGGGACTATTTCAAGGAGAACGAAGAACACTATCCTGGAGTGTATGACAGCTTCAGTGCTTGTGGAGTTGCGGACTTTGTTGGGCAAAAGCTCACAAAGTGGAATGAGGAGCTCATTATGCAATTCTACTCCACAACACATTTCTATCCAGATGGCAGGATAGTTTGGATGTCAGAAGACACTAGATATCAGTCTACAGTTGCTGAATGGGCACAGCTGATCAATGCCCCAGAAGAGCAGGAAGATGACTTGGATATCTATGCCAAGAAGAAGATGGATCACAATTCCATGTCAAATATGTACAAGGATATCCCAAACAAAGCACTTGAAACCTTCAAGTTTGGCTCAGTGCACTTCCTTCTGTCAGGGCTACCCACTATCAACTGGATTCTAAGGCACACTCTCTTGCCCAAGTCAGGTGATCACAAGATGATCCGAGGCCATGCAATAAATTTGCTTCACATATTTGATGTGCCACAGAAATTCAAAGTGATGAGCCTCATGGTAGACACCATTAAGAGGACAGCAACTGATCAGAAGTGGAGCTGTGGATATGCCCCACAAATTTAGGAGTTGGTTAACTCAAAGATGGGCACAGACACATACCTGCTGGATAAGGAACACCTGCCCATCCATCAAGATTTTGAGGACAATCAAGTTGTCATGAATGAGAATGAACCATCATCTGCACATGCACAGGCAAAGAGGGAGAAGGCAAAAATGGAGAAATCTGCCAAGATGCCAACTCAAGAGGAGGCATCTGAGTACTTCTTGAAGAACAAGCAGGAGCAGCTCTGTTACCTGATAGCATCCACTCTGAGAATTGAGAAAGGACTAGCCACCCTGACTCGAAACCAAGAGAGCTTGGAAAGAATCATGGAACAAAAGTTCTATGACCTAGATGTGAAAGTAACTGAGATTCAGTCTGCCGTGGAGCAATTACAGGATGATATGCAGGAGAGGAAGGGCAAGACCACAACTGATGCATTTGCCAGAGTGCCCGGAGCTCAGAGATCGTCTGCAGTGCCAGTTCCTGACACCAGAGCCACCACTTCTGCACCAACTACAGCTTCAGTTCCACCAGCTCTAGCTCCTACCCCAGCAGCTCCAACCACTTCTACTGAAGCCTTCGTCCTTGGTGTCATCTGGACTCCACCAACTAAAGACCAAGCCTGAGAGTCATTTAGTGCTATGGATTTTCTATGAACTTTTTGGTAACTTGTTGCCAAAGGGGGAGAAAAATGTATAGATCATAGGCTTCGAGAGAGAGAGTTTGCATTTGTTCTCTCTTGTCTTCTTGGTTGAAACTTTATTTGCTTTTGAGTGCTTGAGATACTATGCTTTAATCTGTGAGACATTGATGATCATGTGTTTGATCATAAGCTACACTTAATGCTTGTTGGATGTTATTATCAGTTTATTCTTATTTTGATCATTCACTTTGCTTGCTGATGAGTGCATGTATTTAATTCTTATCATTTTGAGCGCTCCACCAAGAGGTATGTGACATGGAAGAGTAACCCATGATCCTAACTCACTGTGCATTTGCAGTCCAAAGCAAATCTTAAAATATGCACAAATTTAGGGGGAGCTCTTGCTTATCACATACTTCTCAAAGCGACGATATATTTCATTCTTATTATCATTTGTCGAAGCTTTGATCTATATGTTGTCATCAATTACCAAAAAGGGGGAGATTGAAAGTGCAACTATCCCTGGGTGGTTTTGGTAAATCCTAACAACATATAGCTCATTGAGCTAACATTATTCCAAGATTAATATTTCAGGAAAAGCTCAATGGATGGCATGGCATGGATGAGGAAAGTGGATCCCTCAAAATTATAAGGACAAAGGATTGGCTCAAACTTCAATATCAAGACTCTACATTTTATATTTTAGTGATCCAAGATCACATTGAGTCTATAGGACAAGCCAATACTATCAAGGAGGGATGAGGTGTTTCTTAATGAGCCTCTTGCTTCATGTGCTTAATGATATGCTCCAAAACCCTCAACTATCTTCCACATCCACATTTGACCTAAGCCAAAAATCAAACTCGGCCTCACCGATTCTTTCTATCCGGCGCCACCGAGTTTCACTTGTCATAGCCACTGCCACAAACCCTAGCAATTCGGTCTCACCGGTAGGGATCTCGGTCTCACCGAGATGGGATTGCAATTTCTCTTTTTCCCTTCATAATGTTTCGGTCTAACTGAAGTGAGCGATCGGTCACACCGAGATTGCAATGTAAACTCACTGTTTCCTTTTCGTAACATTTCGGTCTCACCGAAAAGAGCGAATCGGTCCCATTGAGTTTACCTGACCAACTCTCTGGTTAGCTTATTACCAAAATTGGTCCCACCGAGTTTGTGTAATCGGTCACACCGAGATTACGTTATGCCCAAACCCTAACCATATCGGTCCTACCGAGTTGCATCTCAGTCCCACCGAAAATCCTAATGGTCACTAGGTTTGCTAAATCGGTCCGACCGAGTTTAACGATTCGGTCCCACCGAGTTTGGCAGATTGTGTGTAACGGTTAGATTTTGTGTGGAGGCTATATATACCCCTCCACCCACTCTTCATTCGTGAAGAGAGCCATCAGAACACATCTACACTTCCAATACACATGTTCTGAGAGAGAACCACCTACACTTGTGTTGAGCTCAAGATATTCCATTCCTACCATATGAATCTTGATCTCTAGCCTTCCCAAGTTGCTTTCCACTCAAATCTTCTTTCCACCAAATCCAAATCCTGTGAGAGAGAGTTGAGTGTTGGGGAGACTATCATTTGAAGCACAAGAGTAAGGAGTTCATTATCAACACACCATTTGTTACTTCTTGGAGAGTGGTGTCTCCTAGATTGGCTAGGTGTCACTTGGGAGCCTCCGACAAGATTGTGGAGTTGAACCAAGGAGTTTGTAAGGGCAAGGAGATCGCCTACTTCGTGAAGATCTACCGCTAGTGAGGCAAGTCCTTCGTGGGCGACGGCCGTGGTGGAATAGACAAGGTTGCTTCTTCGTGCACCCTTCGGGGGTGGAGCCCTCCGTGGACTCGCGCAACCGTTACCCTCCGTGGGTTGAAGTCTCCATCAACGTGGATGTACGATAGCACCACCTATCGGAACCACGCCAAAAACATCTGTGTCCCCAATTGCGTTTGAATCCTACAAACCCTTCCCTTTACATTCTTGCAAGTTGCATGCTTTACTTTCCGCTGCTCATATACTCTTTTGCATGCTTGCTTGAATTGTGTGGAGATTGCTTGACTTGTGCTAAGATAGCTAAAATCTGCCAAGAACTAAAATTGGGAAAAGGCTAGATTTGGTCAAGTAGTCTAATCACCCCCCCCTCTAGACATACTTCCGATCCTACAGGTAATACGGAGGAAAGCTTCACACACGACGATGAACGACGAGATGTGGAGGACAGAATCCGGAGTCAGATCATGGAAATCCAGCCCATAGTAAAACATGAGCCCCCTCACGAAGGGATCTAGAGCAAGACCTAGCCCTCGGAGGAAGTGAGATACGAACACAACGCTCTCGCCAGGTTTGGGAGTGGGAATGACCTGCCCTCGAGCATGCAGCCGGTGCGGATCTCGCCGTTCAGAAACCCGGCCTCTCTTAACTTTTTGACGTCTTCCTCCATGACGGAGGAAGGCATCCACCGACCTTGAAGGTTGGATCCGGACATGGTTGAAGGTCCGAAGTGCCTGACCTGAGCTTCGGGTGTTGGAACTCGAGGCGGGGGAAGGATTCGATTGAGTTCGAGGAGTAAAAAGGATAGGCCTTGGTCTCTTTATAAAGAGGGTGAATACCAAGCGTCCTCCTCGTGACCGTTTGGGACTTGCCTACAATCGAGGAGTCATACCAACAGGCACGATTGGGTTACCCACGTCCGTATTGATGAGAATCCCGTAATAAGGGGACACGATCTCTACTTCGACAAGACGTGCCAAGGAAACCGCCTCGCGAAATGCGCCAAGGCTGGTTGAGAATGACAGTTCAAATAAAGACCGGGCTGTGGTATGTTATCATGATATCGAGTGTGTCGCCAGATTAGATTTGTGGAAATATTATTCTCTCTACGGTGGTATGTGGAACTTGTTTTGCAGAGCCAGACACTATCCTTGTGTTCAAGATCTTCTATGGAGTATTCGGAGGAGGAACCCACCTTGCAATGCCAAAGACAATCTGCGCGCCGGACTCATCGTCATTGAAGCCTGGTTCAGGGGCTACTGAGGGAGTCCTGGATGTCACAGCCCTAGAATTGTTTGGAGATAGTTGCTTTAGTGAGCATCATGCATCTTGTTAATTTCAAGAAACTTGAAATGAGGAAAATGAAAGCCTCAGAAATCAATTTAAACGAAGGGCAAGAACTCTTTAAATTGCATTCATTGTTTCCAAAATGCCTTCATAAATGTTTGTTAATTTTGGCAAGGCTTGAGACCAAACCAAAAATAGGGAACGTTTTCGTGGAATATTTTGGGCACTGAATTTAAATCACTATCCTATTTGAATTTGGAAATATACCCAAATTTATATAGGATATATCTCCAAATAGCTCTGATATATTTTATGTGCATTTGGAAAAGTCCATTTTGCAACATGAAATTATTAGAGGATAATTGACACTGTTTTTGAAACTGTTTTGAATTTTAAAAGCAGTGGCAAAGATAAAATAAAAACAAACAGAACAAAAAGATAGAAACAGAGAGAGAGAGTTACCTGGACTTACCTCTGCAGCCCACCTGGCGGCCCAAGTGGCCGGCCCAGCCCACCTGGCCCCCCTCCCCTGTCGTCTTCCTCCTTTGCCAGGAGGATGGGCGTGTGCCAGCGGTGCGCTAGCACGCGCACGGCCACCGACGGCCACCTCCTGCTTGCCGCTCCCCCTCGACGCCCTGTACGCCTCCCGCGACGCCACACAGCTACCTGGTTCACTCCCTCGCTCTCCCCCGTGCTCGTTCCCTCCTCTGACCCGCTCTCTCTCCCGCAACCGAGCGCCACCGTCGCCGCCGCTCATCGCTGCCGCGCCCTGAGCCTCACCCCCCCTCGCCCCTCTGTTATGCCAAGAGCCCCGCCAAGTCTCCCTCGACCTCTCCGTTAAGCCACGAGACGCCGGGTGCCCTGCATCATCGCCATCGATGTCATCTTCATCCTCGGGTCCGACGATCGCCGCCGTGGCTCCAACGCCATCCAAGCCTTCCCCGAGCTCGCCGACCCCTCCGTTCGATCCACTATGAGCTCCGCCGCTTTTTCCCCTCCTCCTCGAGATCGTTTCCGCCCTCTAGCCGCCTCTTCCGCCGGAGCCGAGAGCTTGGCTCCGCCGGCCATGTCGCCGCCGTGGCCACCATCACATATAGCTGCAACCGAGCACATAGCCGTGCTCAGCGCAACGCCATAAGCCCAAAACCCCCTCCAGCTGCTCCTGCCGTGCTTCGCAACACCGAACCTGCGCCCACCCGAACTTCGGCGCCGCCCCGAGCTCCGGCCGTCCCCGCTGCTGCCGCACGCCTCCCTAGATGCGGGCGAGCCCCAGCTCCCCGCGCGTGCTCTCGGCCGCCCGTTTGGTCGTCGGAGACTCAAACCCGAGCCGCGCCACCGTCTCGGGCCTCACCGGCGTCGAGTCGCCGGTGGGTTTGACCCCGCTGAACATTGACCTTGTGGGCCCAGTTTGACCCCTGGGTCACTGACGTGTGGGCCCCTGGCCACTAACTAAACTAGAATTAGCTAACTAACTACTGACCAGTGGGTCCCACTGGTCAGTTTGACCTGGACCGCGCCCGTTGACCGCTGACGTCACAGTGACGCTATGCTGACGCAATAAGTATTTTCTGGATTTAATCTTATATAGGAAATTCCAGAAAATAGAGCTAACTTCTAAAAATCATAGAAATTCAATCATAACTCCAAATGAAATAATTTATATATGAAAAATGATCAGAAAAATCCAATCTATCCATCTGCACTGGTTTCATGCATGTTTAAGCAATCTAACCTTGCTGTTTAGATGAAACATGATAATGCACTTATATGAGTTCATAGTTTAGGCTTGTATTTGAATCTTTGATTCAAATAAGCTCAAACCACCCTGGTTTTAGTTGCATTAGCCCAACACACAACATATTGACATGTCATGATCATGCATCATATTGTGCATTGCATTGATTGTGTTTCTTTCTCAGTTGCTGGTAATTGCCCCCTCTCGATAGATGCGTTCCGACGATGAGTTCGATGACACCGATGAAGAGCTATACTATCTTCAGAAGTGCCATGCAAGCAAAACCCCCTTGTTCATTCCGATACAATCCCACTCTCCCGCTCCTGCTCTCTTTTACTGCATTAGGACAACATATATTCAACTGTTACATGTTGTGGTAGCTGAACCCCTTTCCTCTGCATGACCTGTCATTGCCACAGTAAATAGATGAAACCCACTAGCATGAGTAGGAGTTGTTTGAGCCCTGATGTGCCTACTCATTTATGCTTGTTTGTCATGCCTGCTATTGCTTAGAGTTGAGTCAGGTCTGATTCATCGGGGATGAATTGGAATGTGGTGAACATGTCCTACTGTTGAGAGCTAAGTGTGTGAACATGATTTGGTAAAGGTAGCGGTGAGAGGCCATGTAGGAGTACATGGTGGGTTGTCTCATTGCAGCCGTCCTCAGGAACTGGGTTCTGTGTTTGTGATCCATGAACAGTTACTACCACGCATTGGAATGCTTAAGTGCCCCTCTCGACTTATTAATCAACTTGATCTCTGTCCAGGAGTTGCAACTAGTTTCTGGTGTTTGTAGGTAGTGTTAGTAGTCTACCAAGTGGTACCCGATACAGGTAGGCTTGGGACAGACTAGGCACCGTGGCATGGTGTACCAAGCGTAGATCCACCCGTCGAGGTGGGCTTGGGAACCCTGTACACATCGTTTGGGGCCGTGAGCGACACCCCGGCCGGATCTCCTTGCGGATGGAACCCGAATAGGCGATAAACCTGGACGAGAGACTTGTGTGGTTAGTCAGGTCGTGGCCGACTCCCTCGCCAGGCTTCCGCTTGAAGGTTGCCGAGGTACATGACATGTACATGGTGGTAAGTGGCAAGAGCGTGTGTGAAGAAGTACACCCCTGCAGGGTTATCATTATCTATTCGAATAGCCGGATTCCTCGGATATGGAAACTTGGACCCCTTGCATAGTTCATAGACAAGTGGAAGTGGACCCTAAAATGCGCAAGATAAGCGTGAGTGCTATGGATGGCCTTCTCGTAGGGAGACGGGAGCGGATCCATAGTGATGTATTGATATGGTGAATTTGTGGACTCGTGTGCGCCACTTCAAAAGAGTTACTGGCAGTCGTAGTTCAGGATAGCCACTGGGTCAAAGCTGGCTTGCTGCAGTTAAACTCCACCACCTCTTTGTTGATACCGATGCATATGTAAATAGTTCTGATGTAAGTCTTGCTGGGTAAATTTGTACTCACGTTTGCTTATTTTATGTTTTGTAGAGAGACTTCAGTCTCACTAGTAGTTTCCGCGTGGACTTCGACGTTTAGCTTGTTACCTCAGCTACGATCTTGTGCCCTCGGCAGGATCTAGTAGATAGTCAGGCTTCTCAGCCCTTTTCATTTGTAGATGTCTGTACTCAGACATGTTAAGCTTCCGCGTGTGCTTTGACTTGTATGCTCTGAATGTTGGGTCATGAGACCCATGTTTGTAATATCTCGCTCCTCGGAGCCTAATGATTAAATACTTTGAGTCGTAGAGTTATGTTGTGATGCCATGTTGTATTTACACATATCGAGCATATTATGTGTATGATTGAAATGTTTGGTATGTGTGGGATCCGAGAATCTAGTTGTTTATCCTTGGCAGCCTCTCTTATGGGGAAATGTAGTCTAGTGCTTCCTTGAGCCATAGTAGTCCGTTATAGCCCGGTTCACCGGAGTCCTGCTAGCCCAGCACTAGTGCTCAGGACACCTGACTGGCCGGCATGTGTTTCACTTCGTTCCTGTGTCTGTCCCTTCGGGGAAATGTCACGCGGTGACATCCGGAGTCCTGCCTAGCCTGCTACAGCCCGGGTTACCGGAGTCCTGTTAGCCCAGTGCTACAGCCCGGATTCACACGCTGCTGACCGACATGCTCGATGTGATTCGTGTATGCCTGTCCCCATGGGTTAGTGCCGCTTTGGGTTCACGACTAGTCATGTCGGCCCGGGTTCTCTATCATATGGATGCTAGCGACACTATCATATACATGAGCCAAAAGGCGCAAACGGTCCCGAGCCAGGTAAGGTGGCACCCGTGGGAATACCGTGCGTGAGGCCGCAAAGTGATATGATGTGTTACATTCTAGATCGATGTGGCTTAGGATCGGGGTCCTAACACTGGATTAGGAGGTATCCGGACTGCTGGACTATATCCTTTGGCCGGACTGTTGGACTATGAAGATACAAGATTGAAGACTTCATCTCGTGTCCGGATGGGACTCTCCTTGGCGTGGAAGGCAAGCTTGGCGATACGGATATGAAGATCTCCTCCCTTGGAACCGACTCTGTGTAACCCTAGCCCCCTCCGGTGTCTATATAAACCGGAGGGTTTAGTCCATAGGACAACAACAATCATACCATAGGCTAGCTTCTAGGGTTTAGCCTCTACGATCTCGTGGTAGATCAACTCTTGTACTACTCATATCATCAAGATCAATCAAGCAGGAAGTAGGGTATTACCTCCATCGAGAGGGCCCGAACCTGGGTAAACATCATGTCCCCTGCCTCCTGTTACCATCCGCCTTAGACGCACAGTTCGGGACCCCCTACCCGAGATCCGCCGGTTTTGACACCAACATTGGTCCGGGCCGCTTCATCCCACAATACCGCCGAATCAAAATAAGAAGTTGGTGGTAAGCAGTATGACTATCATCGCCCACAACTCTTTGTGTTCTACTCGTGCATATCATCTACGCATAGACCTGGCTTGGATGCCACTGCAGGGAAACGTTGAATGGAAAACAAAAAAATTCTACGCACACGCAAGATCTATCCACCGAGATGCATAGCAACAAGAGGGGAGAGTTTGTATACGTACCTTGTAGACCATAAGCAGAAGCGTTTATTAACGCGGTTGATGTAATCGAACTTCTTCGCGGTCCAACCGATCGAGTACCGACCGTATGTCACCTCCGTGTTCAGCACACGTTCAGCTCGGTGACGTCCTCGCCTTCTTGATCCAGCAAGAAGGTGAAGTAGTGGATGAGTTCCGGCAGCACGATGACGTGGTGATGGTGGTGGTGATACTATCTCCGCAGGGCTTCGCCTAAGCACTACGAAAATATGACCGAGGGACAAAACTGTGGAGAGGGGCGCCACACACTGCTAAGAGATTGTCGTGGTCTATGTGTGGCGCCCCCTCCCGCATATATATAGGTGGGGGAGAGGGGAGGCTGCCAGGAGGCACCCCAAGTGAGGCCGAATCCCACTTGGGATCCTGCCCCTAGCTGCGCCCCCCTTCCTTGTTTGAGAGCGGGAGGAAGGCAGGGGGAGGTGGTGCCCCCCTTCCTTTCTCTCATGAGGAGGGAAAGGCAGGAGGGTCCAAGCCTCCCCCTTTCCTTCCCCTAGGGCCGGCGGCCAGGGAGAGGGCGTGCCATCCCCCTTCACTACAAAAAAAGACACATTCGTGACATTTTGGGCCAAACGAATTTTTTTCCTGTCATACTTATGACACTTCTATGACAATAATTGTGACAAAACACGGTATCATAATAGATGTGGTGGGGTCCTACATCTATGACAAAAAATCATGACAGAAAATGGACTTTTCATCCTGGGCGGGCCGGAGACGCAGCTGCATGACATTCTTTGGGCTGTCCATGACGGAAAAAACCATGGTAGAAGCGAGGGCGAGGAAAATATCGGGGTGTTCCCGGTTACGATGGGTGGTCGAGGCCGAGCGATGCGCGTTTCTCTCGTACACGCATGCGCATGGGTGCGAGGCGTTGGGCTCTAACTGAACCCGAGCGAGTCGTTGGGCTCTAACTGAACCCGAGCGATTGCACTGCAGGCTACACGTTACTGAACCCGAGCGATCGATCGAGGGCTGTTAGTTGAACCCGATCGAGCGATCCCTTCGCTACTGTTGCTAACTGAAGCCGATCGATGCTGCCTCTGGATGAACAGTGAGCGTTGCTGGGGGGGTTGGATGAACAGTTCCCGGTGGGGGTGGATGAACAGGACCCCGTGGTGTTGCCTCTAGATGAACAGGACCTCGATCAATCGAGTCGGTTGGGGCTGGATGAACATGACCCCGTGGAGGGCTGGATGAACAGGACCACCCCGTGGAGGGCTGGATGAACAGTAGATGATGGAGGGCTGGATGAACAATAGCCCGTGGAGGGGTGGTTGAACAGGAGCCCGTGGAGAGGGTTGGTTGAACAGTAGCCGGTGGAGTAACGCGCGGTGGAGGCTAGATGAACAGGAGCCCGTGGATGAACAGTCGCAGGTGGAGGCTGGAGGAGGTCGACGGTGGATGAACAGTAGCCCGTGGAGGCTGGAGGGGGTCGACGGTGGAGATGAACAGTATCCCGTGGAGTCCCGTTTTGCGGTACGCCACACCCCTCCCGATGAACAGGACCCCCATTTCGACCGTAGCGCTCCAACACAAGTCCGTTTCCTCCGTTTTGCGGTACGCCACACCCCTCCCGATCAACAGGACCCCCGTTTCGACCGTAGGAGGTCCGTTTCCTCCGTTTTGCGGTACGCCAGATCCCTCCTGATGAACAGGATCACGTTTCGACCGGGCCGGTCGAAAACAAGGCCGTTTCTTCCGTTCTGCGGTAAGCCAGGCCTCGTTTCCATCGGCTGTTTCGTCCAAGCCGGTTAGCTCCCACGCGTTCCGTTACCTCCCGATGAACATGACGCATTCCGTTGCCTCCCCATAAACACGACGACGACGCAGTTTCTCCGTTCCGACCCAGCCATGTACACGATCCCTGGCCATACGTACGTGCAAGTAGGCGTTTGAGACCCTGCCCGTATGTACGTACGTGGTCGTATTTACTTTCTTGCACCCTGGACAATGTACGTACGTGTACATGCTACGTGCGCGCCTCTACTACGACACGTGCGCGCCTCTACATCGACCAGTATGTACGTACACGTTTACGACCAGAATGACAATGCTACGTACGCTTCGACCAGGTGGGTCCCGACTTTCAGGCACTTCCTTGCATGCGAAGATGTAGCTGGTGGGTCCCAGCAGTCAAGGGGGCAAATCGTTTTTTTGCCCGGACGCACTTCTTTGCGTGCGAAGATGTAGCTGGTGGGTCCCAGCAGTCAGGGGGAAACATTTTTTTCAAGAAATACGGTGGCCCGTCCGGTGGGTCCCCGCTATTAGGTGGAGGAATAATTATTTTGCGCGTAATAAGGAGGCACTTCCTTGCTGCGGCCGTGGACCCAGCTGTCAGCCTCTCCACGTACAGTCCATGTCCGATGGAAGCGATTCCTTGACCACGTTGACCACGCTGCGCCGAGAGCACCAGGGCGGTGGACGACGACGAGGCCTAGGAAGGGGAAGACGCGGAGCCGGGGAAGACGCAGCAGTGGATGCCCACGCGCAGAGGAGTACGAGGGTTCAGTGGTTCGCTGCGGTGTGAGGCTGTCGTCGTCGCAGAATAACAGGGGGTGTGGGTGAGTAGAGGGATGGCCTGGCCAGTGGTGGGAATAGTAGGGGGCGGTGAGGCCTCCGCGGCAGCATAGCCGGCCACGGGAGGCAGGAGCATGCGGCACGACTGGCGCTGCTTTGGGCAGCTGGAGCAAGAAGACCAGAGGTTGAAGAAGCACTACGGCCGTTGGATGGACATCGTACGGTCACTGGAGCTAGAATCGTTCATATTGACTAAGTTGACAAAGCACTCCGTCCCCGTCAACTTAGTAGGCCCACAAGTCAGCCTCCCACCAAGGTGGGTCCCAACTAGCAGGGGGAGTATTCATTTTTTTTGTGCGTAATAAGGAGGCACTTCCGGTGGGTCCGAGCTGACAGCGGGGGGAACTTTTTTTCGCGCAATACGGTGGCCCATCCGGTGGGTTCCAGCAGTCAGGGGGAAACATTTTTTTCGCAAAATACGGTGGCCCATCCGGTGGGTCCCTGCTGTCAGGTGGAGGAATCATTATTTCCCGTGTAATAAGGAGGCACTTCCTGGCTGCTGTCGTGGACCTAGCTGTCAGCCTCTCCACGTACAGTCCACGTCCTATGGAAGTCGTTCTTTGACCACGTTGACCACGCCACGCCGAGAGCACTAGGGCGGTGGACGACTGCGAGGCCTAGGAAGGGGAAGACGCGGAGCCGGGGAAGACACGGCAGTGGAAGCCCGCGCGGAGAGGAGTACGAGGGTTCACTGGTTTGGCTGTGGTGTGAGGCTGTCGTAGTCGCAGAATAACAGGGGGTGTGGGTGAGTAAAGGGATGGCTTGGCCAGCGATGGGAGTAATAGGGGGTGGTGAGGCCTCCGCGGTATCACAGCTGGCCACGGGAGGCAGGAGCACGCGGCACGACCGGCGCTGCTTTGGGCGGCTGGATCAAGAAGATCAGAGGTTGAAGAAGCACTACGACCGTTGGATGGACATCGTACGGTCACTGCAGCTAGAATCGTTTATATTAACTAAATTGGCAAGCCCTTGCTACGCGTCAACTTAGTAGGCCCACATGTCAGCCTCCGAAACGCTGCACCCCAGATGTCAGGGGGAGGAATCATTTTTTAGGCGGCTGAAGCAAGAATATCCGAGATTGAAGAAGAAGCACGACATCCGTTGGATGGACATCCAACGGCCACAGCTGCCAGAAACGTGTGTTATTGACAAAGCCTTGCATCAATTTAGTTTTTTTAGGGGACGCGTCAACTTAGAAGGCCCACAAGTGTGTGGCAGAGAACATAAAGCCCATTTGCGATTTTTGTAAGAATGTACAACCTATTTTTTAATCCTAATGGAATTTACTACAACCATTTACAGTTTGTTAAAAGTACAACCCATTTTCTAGCTTGGACAACGATTAATAATTTCAACCAACCGCTCAAAACAGAATTAAAAAAAAATTCACACATTTTTATGGGATCCGAAATTTCTAGTCAGATGAAATAAAATTTTAAAATAAAGTTGTATTACGTTAAAATCCAATGAAATATTGCGCGCGCAACAAGTAATGAAATTAAAATTTTCAAATTCCAAAAATAATATATATTTTAAAACTAATTACGCATTTGGTGCATTTTTTATAGTTACTGCCCAGTTATTATAATTACATCCCATTTATTATTTCTTAAAGTCCATTTTCTTGTTAAGCCTAATGCATACCTCCTAAGAAAGTTTGTAGCCCAGTGGGGCGGAGAATAACAAGTTGACCCGGATATTGTGTACAACTGTCGGCCCAGTTGCATTGCTCATGTTGGAAAAAAAGGCATGTGTAGTACAGTACAACCTAACATGGCTACTCAACCCACATTCAGCGACGCTGGAAAGGCCCAAACAAGGCTTCTGTATAACTTTTTGAAGTCACTGAGCTCAATTAATAACTTAAGAAAAAAGTTAGATTACAGTGGAACCTAATTAAAAGCTGTCACGAGTAAAGAAATAATTCAACGGGTCCCACTTGTGTGTGTGTGTGCGCGTGCGCACGCGTGTGTGTGTGTGTGTGTGTGTGTGTGTGTGTGTGTGAGAGAGAGAGAGAGAGAGAGAGAGACCCATCGGTCGATGGTCGTAAATACATCTTTCAGCCATATGCATTGCTGATGCTCAGTAAAAACTTATATAGTTGACACAATCATATAGAACATCATAGCACACAAAACTTGCATACAAAATTTCACGCAGGCGGCACAATCAGGATGGAAGCAGTGGATCGCTACGGGTAGGGCTATATTGAAACCAACGAACACGTACATAACGGTTCATCGTCTTTACCAATGACAGGGAAATATCTTGAATGTTGTGCAAAGAAAACAGATAGACAACACAATAAGTTATGCTAGCACATTAAGTTGACGTACATCCCTTTCTAAAAAAAGTTCAGGTACAAAATTAGAACAAGTCGCAATCAAATGTATTGGCACATCAGTGCTTCACACCCATAGCTCGGATTTAACTAGTATCTGACAAGATTCAGTTGTTACCTCAAATTAGAGCACATCCAGGTAGCCAGCTCTTCTCCCAAAGAAGCAGTGGCCTCCGTCGCGCGATGGAGTAGGCCCTATGCCATCCATCGTTCCGAGCAACACGGGGAAAGTCTGACATTGACTCCTGTAATGGACGTCGTCGATGGACCCTGGCACCAGCGGCGGCGGCAGGACTTCGATTGATGGATTGACCACTTCTTCGACATGCACGAACACTCGATACAGGTACATCCCTAACGTGGTCCACGTCGACCTTGGTGGCGACGAATAGTACAACCCCGGTTCCTGCACCGGTATCTCAACACCAATCACCTTCGGTATGGTGGACGGCTTCTTCATCCATGCCATAACCGTCAGAGTCTAGCTGTCTGGAGGAACAAACATACTTACGAGCTCACCTCCAAGGTCGTTGATAAGCTCATTCATGGACTCGCTGTTCCAAGCACGTCGAGGCATGCCGTGGAAGGTAAGTTTTGTTAGAAACTCAAGCTCAGAGGGCACTGAGCCCCATCTTGGGTGCCACCGATCAAAGCTCACCAGCGCGCCATCGCAGAACAAATGTCGGGAAGATTCGAACACATGACTGCAGTCGAAAGTTGTCCGGAACCTGATGAAGAAATCAGTCGGTGGTGGACAAACTTCGACGAGCAAGTCACTTATTTGGATGTCGTACGCAATACCAAGAGTTTTGACAAGGTCGTCCGGCGATGCGGGAGGTCGGTCGTTGTTGATGGTTACCATCAGCACTTTGCCGGCAAACTGGTCGTCAAGCGCCGCCATGCCACTATTGAGCGACAGCATGCAGCGATCGAAGGCAGGACGGACCTCAGGATCTCCGGCTCGGAGATCTGCGTTGACCGGCAACATGATAGTGAGCTTGAGTACAGGGAGTACAGGAGGGGGATTTGGGGGAACTGGAGTAGGAATCGAGATTCCAGACGTGGGGGAGGGGCGGGAGATTGGGGATGAAAAGGTAGCTTGAATTTCGAACACGCTCCAATATGCTCTCGGCGCGCAAGCTCGCGAAAATACCGGTGGCGCCCACATGTCGTCCTAAGAGTCCTTATTCTTTCTTTTTTGGAGAGCCTGACCTTTTTTTGAGGATCTTTTGAGAGCCCGGCCTGAGAGTCATAATTGACCTGTTTGGCATTGCATTACTACTCGGCCCATATTCAACGACACCTCACTGACCCAAACAAGTGTACATCATCGAAAAGACACTGAGCTCAAATTATATAACTTGAAAAAAGGAGATACACTCTGAACACTAGAGAATGGTGATGCCCTCATTTAGCCCACTAGTAGTTCGAGACAATAAACAGTTCGAAACAACGATATATACAACATTCAAACACTGACTAGTGACTACTACTGGCATAAACAGCAAGACATGATAGTTCATAAGAAGTCTCACTACACCACAAAAACGCACCCATCTGCAGCGCTCAGACTCTCGTGATCCAGACGAGAATGACATTCTAAACAGAGGCAATTATTACATAGTAAGAGTGACATAGATGAGGATGACCAAATGACAAGAAATATGCATAACAAAAGAAAGAACTACCCATCCAGAACAAGCAGCAAAGACAACAAAGTCATTCGAAGAGCTGATCCAACACCATCATAATTTGTAGCCCCGCTTCAGCGATCAATGAACCGGAGACACCAGTACTCCACCCTTTCGACGCAACAACCCAATTACCTATCAACCTGAAGGCTTGAACCACATCACTGCCTGCCGTAATTGAGACATCCAAGGATCAAATTTAATCCGTATGCCTTTGTCATTCTCACCTTCTTTTAGCTGCGGGCTGTATTGTTGACAAGCAGGGGAGTTTGCTCCTGAACTCCTAGGGCTCACCGTGTAGACACGGTTTTCCATAGCAAACAGAGCCTCTCTGCCATCAAGGTCCTTGGCAACGGTGATCTCCTGGTTAATCGGATCATTGAGTCCGAGAAACAGAGAGTGTGAACCAAGGCTGTTTACTCCAACTAAAAAATCCTGAAGGCCCCAACAAACTGGTATCCTGCTCATAGACGTAACAGCCACTGTCCGGATACTCACGTATTTCACGGTGCTTGTATACAGTGGGGTTTTTGCAATATAACTTTTCTGGCTCATGTGTCCGAATGATCATTAGTCTTTTGCCGTCGTCTGATCGAGCGAGGAACCAGTTGTGCTTCCCTGTTTTTGGCAAATGTGGTGTGATTACAAAGGGCAGTAACTATAGGAACACTACATCATATCAAAAAGGATAGGCATTGTTAATGTAAGATCAGCATTGTTCAGAGTATGAGTAGGATAATGCAAGAAACAGCATTGATATGTCCCTGTTGGAACTGGGAGAAAAATACAGGGAAATGTATACTGGGTTCAAAAATATAGAAGTGTCATGCATTGTTATACTCATGTTATCTCGCAATTGATTCTTCACGGGAAACTACCATGTCATGCATGTTATGTAATCATGTTCTGTCCTCACAAACAAATTCTTCAAGGTAACTAATAGACCATGCATTGTTATATACTCGTGTTCTGTGGGCAAAATTTTTGTGAGGATATTATTCTAGCCATTGATTGCTGAAGGGCGAATATAGGTATGTACACATGGTAAGCATTACAGGATTTCACTACTTCCAAATATAGAGTTCTCCATATGCACATTTACTTCCCTAATGTATGGTTAGATGAAACCAACAGTGTGGTGCATGTTTCTACATCATGAAAATGAGGAAACTAACATGGCCATTGATACACACTCATATTTAGTAGTAGTATATAGATTACTATAAAATAAGGAGAATATCCATATATTCCCAACCGTTTGATTATTCAGGGGTACAAATTGGTTGTAATGACATGATCACAATCGCATGAATTAACTCATTCCAAATATAGCTGATTTACGGCGTCTCTAATACATTGCCATAGTTCTACTCAAATTCTACTCAAACATGGATATGCCAATCATCACAAAAAGTTCAAACAGTGTCATGGCGTCATCATTAACATGAGATGGAAACAACTTACACGCACCGTCCCAGCAATACGTAGTGCCATCTGCTTTGTCGATCGCGTAGATGATGCCATTATGTTCAATAGCATCACAGAAGTGTGTATCAGCTTTGACGATGATCCACTACGAGCTGAGTTGTCTCCAGCTAAAGAAGGCACCGGCGTAAAGATAGGCAAGTCCGCGGTCGAACAAGACAATTAGCTTGAAGTCTGCGTAATTCGCATGCCGTGTGGGCACTTAGAAGATTACAATCTTCTGCAAAACAAGGTCCGTCCAACTAACGTGGTAATCTAGATGACTAGGACCGTGATAGTAAAACTCTATATAATCCAACGGAGGAAGGATAATCTCATGGGAGGTCTGGAAGTTCACGAGCACCAACTTTTTACCGTCTTCTCTGAAGGCAGCCATCCAATGGGAGTTCATGCCGACCCAGTACATACCTGGCAAGAAGTTTCGGGCGATGGTGATCGGATCGAAGTCGAGGGAAATGATGTACGGCGACCCACTACATACCTACAAAGAAGTTTCGGCTAATGGAGATCGGATTGAAGTCGAGGGGCATCATGTACACCTCTGTATCATGGTGAGCCAATCTCGCAAGACCAGATAGCAGCAAGCAGGGTGTCTTGAAAAGCTTTGGCCTCGCTTCGATGATGGTCGTGTGCATGCCCCTCGAGCATGCAGCCAGCCGCAGGGCGCTCAACATATCCATACACGAACAACAGAGGTCGAGGACGTCACTGGGGAGATAGCTCCAATCGCGGCTCATATGGATCCTGCGCGGTTCGCGTTCGGCCATGGTGGAGTTTGGAAGGTGGGGTTTTGGGGAGCTTGATTTACGGGGGAGAAGGTTGTCGGTGCTGGAGCGGCTAGCAAGGAAATAGTGGTACTGGGGGAGGCGAGCGAGGCGAGGGTACGGAGGGGCACAGTGAGATGATGAAGAGTGACCTCAGAATCTCCGGCGAGACGGAGATGGAGATGGAGTGGTGCTAGGGGAGAGGGAGAGGGAGACAAGGCGAGGCATGCTATACATCGGCGGTGACCGTGACTGCACAGTGCACAAGGTGAGGCTGACTTTGGTAACCCGGACACGCCGCCTAGACTGGTGTCACCTCGGGCGCAGGGTCTTGTCACTTCACTGTGAGGACCGGATGAATAATAGTATTTTGCCATCAAGCGTACCACAGTTGTACTACTACTAGTAGTAGGAGTAGTAGGAACATGAGTAGTACTCCCGTGCTAGCATGCCTCTGGGTTCACTTCATCCTCCAGCTATCATCCATATTGCGAGCAGAACCAAATTCTCGTGCATGCGGAAGCGCGAAGGACTTTTCTTTTTTGAGGATAGCCGCATATTCCTTAACCATAGTAGAAACATGAGTAGTACTCCCTCCGATCCTCTTTTGTCTGCGCATAACTTTTTTTAGTATTTCTCTAATTAGTCTGCGTATATACCCTTTTGCATGCGCCCATTTCCCTCCATGCCCCGCATTCACAGCATTAATGAGCATATGCATGGGCAGTTGTAGCCAGACTCCAGTCAATAAACTGCAACATGCAAGTAGGCCATTTTGTGCGCGTGGGAGAGAGAAAAGGCAACCGAAGAGCCCGTCCAATCCATTGCATGCAGCAGTCAAACCACCGCAGCTCTCCTTGGTTGGAACTTCAAACACCTCATATATCCCCATAGAAATGTGGTCAGAAATAAATCTCTGGCTTGCTACATTTGCACACCGTTACAGAGTCACATAACTAGACTAGTACTCCAACTGTATAAGTTTACACATAACAGCTGTATAGACTGGGCATGCCAGCTTCACATTTCAGGTTACAACTTACAACTCTGGGGAGGGAGACAATATGATGTGCACGTCAGCCAATAGGTTTTCATGTTGAATGGCAGAAGCTCAAGACTTCAGAGAACTGAAAGACCATCTGAGATATGATCATCAATTTGATTTCTTTTGCTCAAGTCTCCAAAACTGTCAGTCCGAAACACAAGCGGAAAATTTTAACGGCTGAAACGCTCCGATATCGACTTTGGTATGAGGCTAGTTGTGCTTGATTGTTTCTCTAACCTGTGTCAAGTAGCAATCATCGCTGTTATAAAATTGCACATGCGCGTGAATAAATGATATGGCAGTTGAATGCAGAAGGGAGTAAAAACCTCGCAATCTCTTCTACAGATTTCATTATTTGCTCTGAACTTGTTTCAATCACTTGTCCTCCCAGTATCATTTCATCCAAAACTGTGTGAAGCTGCATTTCATCATATTATAATGAACCAAGAGAGAATGGTCGTTATTTTGAAGTAGTATTACATCACTATGACATAGAAAGAAAAGGCTGCTGATGAACCATTGGAGTTTGATCTGAACTCTGAAAAGAAAGAATGTGCATCTCTACATATATGCATGGTGTAGACACTACAGAAAGCAGGGGATGGAGCGGTGAAGGGCAATGGCATCATAGGCACCAGCAGGTTTAGAGTTTATTCAGGGCAAGAGGTGGCCCTAGCCTTCCATTCCAAAAGTTCTCAAGTATCGATTGTCAGCATTGCTTACTAAAAAAAAGTTATCGACCCTCTTTTAACAGGTCCATTGGCATGTTATATTGGATTGGCCCTTCCTACACTTTCTTCAAGCTCTCTGCCAGACTGTTAGTAGACTACAGGACACTAATGCTCATTTATAGTTATATGCTGTCTAACAGCTCCAGAAGATTTGGTATTTCATACCTATTTGTTTATCCTAATCTCTATAGAATTTATAAGTTACCATTTCAATTATGATGTTGATCTTTGGTTGAGATGTAAACTAAATACTACTCCCTCCGCCCCGTATTAATTAACGCTCAAACAGATGGATCTACCTACTACATGCTTCTGTAAGTTTGAGGTGCCCACTGCCAAGGTACTACAGAACTTCAGTGAAACACCAGCATGATTTAACAACATATAGTTTTAAGTCAGAAAATGTTTCTTCGAATTCCAACTGTAATAATTTGATCAGTAGTGCAAAATGAAACAGATATGCAGTAATCCAGCATTGTAAGTCTTGTTAGATTCAAGTATTTGTTACATTGGGCAATTGCACATATGATTTTATATGAACCGTGTATCAAAAAACTATTCCATGCTGCAGACGAGGATAAAAAACACCAATGCTATTGTGGATTTTATTTATTATAGCAGTGACTATCCAGAATAAAATACCAAACAAAGAGAATCACTGTACCTTGTTGAAGTTAAATACAATGTCAAGCTCACATACATTCTTGAAGCACCTATTCAATGTTTCAACAAAAACTGTGACAAGAAGATTAGTTGATCTCTTCAAACAGGTCATACAAGAATCTTAAAGTGACAAACAGAGGAGAAAGAAGATGAACAATTCACTGAGCGTTAGATGTACAAAGGAATGCATGTTTGTGTTAGTGCAGTGACAGTTTTTTAGAACCGATAGTAGTGCAGTGGTATGCATAACTGTTCAGCAAGAATCAGAATTTGCACTGGAAATACGGAATACAAAAATGTAAACAAGTAGTGTATGGATAATGAACTGAAAGAATCACAGTAATGAGATAAACAGCCACCGGGGGAAGTAGACTCTGTACGGAAACATTTCAAAAAATGCGAAGCATGATAACACACTGAACAAAATCAGTTCCTCATGCAAATCTATGCAGCCTCAATTTTCCACTGCACACGGCTATCAATTATAGTAATGGAAGAAACAATTCCGTGGGGAAGGAATTAAGTTACCTTGTACGAGGTCGAGCATGGCAAGCTCATTCTCAGAGCCATCAAAGACAAAGACGAAGTATAGTGTCGCCAAATGCTTGTAGACCAGTCTCGTTCCCTGCAAAGTGTAAACAAGAAAATCAAACGTTTTCCCCCCTTACAGTTCATTGTAGGTAAAATGGAAAAAAGGCTACACTAATAATTCAGTTGTTTCCGACTTTCCGTCACAAAGTTAACTTAGGGGAAATTTTAGTTTTACAATTAGCAAAAGTTTGCAGAAACACACGCTACATAGCTGTTCGCCACTCTCCTTCAAAAAGATCTCTGAGCATTTGCATACCTAGTTAATAGTTTAGTCTGTTTACATACAGATTGACAAACATTTCAAACATTGCTGTCATTTTCTGCCTTTTGCATCAGATATACTATCGGATTAGCCTAGGATAGCTGAGAAGGTTCAGTACCGGTCCAAAGATTGCATCCGCCTCGACGAAGTTGCTCACACCCTCCGGCCTCGCAGACAGCACTGCAAGAAGAGGCTCCGTGACTCAACCACATCATCTATACAAAGGGCGACAAGAAAAAGGAAAGCGAGTCGTGTGTACACATACACTGGAAGACGCCGCGGACCAGCTCCTGATGCTTCTCCGGGTCCTGCAGCCACCGATAAATCCGTGAGCGGGAGAACAGAGAAAAACAAAGTGCAGAGCTTAGTCTCCAAGGCATTTAATCAAGCACATGGAGATCTAAAAGATGAAGCGGTTCTGGATTTGGGTGGGGAAATTGGCCGAGCAGCTGGTGGACGGGTGAAGGCTGAAGAAAGGGCGTGGGGAGAAGAAGGGGCGGCGACTGGAGAAGGTTCGGGACCTGGAAATTGTAGAACTTGAGAAGGCGGGGCTTGCCCAGAGTGCTGATAACCATCACCGCCTGGATCATGGCCGCCGGCGAGGAGGAGAACGCGAGCGAAACGACCAGATCGCGACAGCTTTGCAGGGGGTATTATTAAGAGAAAAGTATACTTTGCGTCCCTCAATTCTTGGCGAAGTCTAGATTTAGTCCTAAACTTCAAAACCAGATAATTTACACCTCCAATTACTGAAACCGGACAAATTTCATCCCTTTGTCGGTTTTGACCGGTCCACGCCGACGTGGCAATAGTCCCTCTCCTACTCATCACCTCTCTTCTTCTCATTCAAACTCTGGTTGACATTTCATAACACCTGGCTCGCGCCTGTCACATTTTCGAACAATGCCATTGAGGACCGTGCGGCAGCATCGTTGACGCGATCGGTGACAGTAGTCCAACAACGAGCGGTGAGGGGCGCAGACATGGGCGAGCAACGGGAGCGTTCCAGGTTCGGGTAGTGGCAAAGCGCAGCGCGCTTCATGTCCTCCACGCTGCGCTCGTACCCCGAGCTCCTGCTCCGCCAACGCCCGCGCGTGCTCCGTGCTTGACCCCGTGTCGGCTCCGGCTTGGTCTCTGCGAGCTCGGTCTCCTGCGCAGCATCTCTTGCGGCGCATCCGCCTAGAGCTGCGACATGTAGCTTGAGGCGACGACGTCGACCGACAAGGATACGACAAGCTCGCGCTCTCGTGACAGCGTCACGGTGCCCAGCAGCAGCAGCCTCGCTGCCTTCCAGTCTCTCTTACCACCACGGGACGCGACGCGTTTGTCGTCCTCGAGCTCGCCACCATGAGCACGTAAAACTCTCGCTCACCTCGCTCGTGTTGCCGCGGCATCAGTTAGTCCTAGAGGGGCACTGCGCACGTCAGCGCCCGGGCAGCGGCTTCAATGGCGGTATCATCTCCTTCCTGGTGATGCGCGCGTCCCTGCTGCTCTTTTGAAGGCCGAGAGAGCTCTACCAGGAGAACGGCACCTGCGTACACAGCAGCGAGGCGGCGGACCATAGGCTGCTGCGCACGTTCATAGAGGCACACAAAGTGGTGCAGCGTAGGAAGCGGTTACTCGAGCAGCGGTGGCGACATGGGCGAGCAGCCGGAGCACGTTGGGGAGGGAGGGAGCTGCACGCATGGTGCTTGAGAAAAATGATACGATGGGGATCTGTAAATTTGGAGTCAAAACCACGTCATATCATTATGGATACCGCTTTGCACGAATCGGAGGACCAAACTTGTCCGGTTTCAGCAGTTGGGGGTGCAAGTTGTCCGGTTTCAGAATTAAGGGACCAAATCTAGACTTCACCAAAACTTGAGGGACGAAAAGTATACTTTTCTCTATTGTTAAAGGGAAGACCTAGTGTGATTGGGAACGATAGATGAATTTACATTCATGAAGGTAGCGAGTGATTTTATTCCAACAAAGGCGCCTGTAGCTCAGTGGATAGAGCGTCCGTTTCCTAAGCGGAAAGTCGTAGGTTCGACCCCTACCTGGCGCGTTATAAAGTTTTTATTTGATCAATTTATTATATTTTTCTCCTGGCGTGGCAGAAAATTATACTCGTTTTGTAGGTTTTTTTGTCTACTTTTTTTTCCTTCAGACTTTTTTGGGTCTATTCTGTAAGATTGTTCATTCATACAAATTAGTTCGGTTGGGCTTTGGCCTCCAAGAAGTCGTTGAGTTATTATGTAAGAAGGATTGTATGGTTGATGCCTCAGTAATATAAGTTTTTACCCAAAAAGAACTTGAGACTTTTTTTGGTCTATTTTGTAAGGTTGTTCGATAATTTCATAATGAAGAAAATTTGTTTAATATAGTCTGAGATGAATTGTGCATATAAAAAGAACATAGCAGAAGGTTAAAGCATTATTAAATATTTTTATTTGATCAATTTATATTTTTCTCCTAGTGTGGCAGAAAAATTTACTCGTTTTGTAGAATTTTTTTTGTCTACCTTTTTTTCCTTGAGATTTTTTGTGTCTATTCTGTAAGATTGATCGTTCATACAAATTTTTGTGGTCTCAATCTATATTTTTTTCTCCTAGTGTGGCAGCAAATTTACGTTCTTTGTTGTACTGTTTGTAGGTCTTTTTTAGTGTCTACTTGTAGTTAACCTTGAGGCTTTTTTGGTCTCTTTTGTAAGATTGTTTGATGATTTTAGAATGAATAAAAAAATGCCAACATCATCTGAGATGATTTGTGCATAACACAGACCACTAGAAGGTTTAGTGCATAGCAGACGGTTAAAACATGTTGATAACGTCAAGAGAGGTCAGGGTAGACTAAACTTGACATGTGAGGAGTCCATTAAGAAAGATCTGAAGGACTATAATATCATCAAAGAGCTAATTATGGACAAGGGTGCGTGAAAGTTAGTTATCCATGTGCCAGAATCATGAGTTGGTTTCAAAGATCTTATGAGTTTCAACTCTGACCTAACTCAAACTTGTTTGATTAAAAAGGCTTTGTTGTTATTGTTTGATGACGCAAATCAATGACTTAGTAGAACTCCATTGACTTGATGAGGTGACAAGAATTGACAAACGCAAGAACTACACCTTGTTTTGTAGTTTTTTTGTCTATTTGTTGTTAACCTTAAGACATTTTGTAGTCTATTCTCTAAGATCGTTCGATGAGGCAAATAGGTGACTCCATGACTTGATGACGGTGACGAGAATTGACAAACATGAGAACTGCACCTCGTTTTTTCCTAGTGTAGTAACCAGATGTATGTTCTTTTGTTCTACTCGTGTTGTAGGATCTTTTGTCTAGCTGTAGTTAACCTTGAGACTTTTTCGGTCTAATTTATAAGATTGTTCAATGAGGAAAATCGAGGACTCGATAGAACTCCACTAACATGATGAGGTGACAAGAATTGACAGCTGCAAGAACTACACCTCATTTTGTAGGATTTTTTGTTTACTTGTAGTTAACCTTAAGATCTTTTCAGTCTATTTTGTAAGATCATTCGATGAGGCAAATCAGTGACTTACTAGAATTCAACGACTTGATGACGGTGATGATAACTGGCAAACGTGAGAACTACACTCGTTTTGTGTGGTTTTCCATGTCTGCTTCTAGTTAACCTTAAGAACTTTTTGGGTCTATTTTGTAAGATCGTTCTATGAGGCAAATCAATGACTTACTAGAACTCCACAACTTGATGGCAATGTCGAGAATTGACACACACAAGGAATGCACCATATTTTGTAGGTTTTTTTACTTGTAGTTAACCCTAAGACATTTCCACTCTGTTTTTGTACGATCGTTTGATCACGCAAATTTATGACTCACCAAGAATCCACATCTTGATGATAGTGGTGAGAATTGACAAATGCGAGAAGTGCACCTTGTTTTGTAGAGCTTTTTGTCTACTTGTAGTTAACCCTAAGACATGTTTCGGTCTATTTTGTAAGGCCGTTCGATGAGGCAAATCAATGACACATTAGAACTCCAAGACTTGATGACAGTGACGAGAATTGACAAACGTGAGAGAAATGCACCTCGTTTTGTAAGATTTATTTTGTCTGTTGTAGTTAACCGTAAGTCTTTTTTCAGTCTACTTTGTAAGGTCGTTCGATGAGGTAAATCAATGACTCGCTAGGTCCACGACTTGATGACAGTGGCGAGAATTCACACACACACACACACACACACACACACACACACACACACACATGAGGAATGTACCTTGTTTTGCAAGATTTCTTTGTCTACTTGTAGTCAACCTAAAGAGTTTTTTCGCTCTATTTTGTAAGATCATTCGATGGCGCAAATTGAGGATTTACTAGAACTCCACGACTTGATGATGGTGGTGAGAATTGATTAATGCAAGGATTGCGCCTCAACTTGAGTGGTATTCACACCATAAACGAGTCAAACAAGTGGCTTAACATTGCTTCTATTAAAGAAAAAACACCTTAAGTACTATTAGCAAAGAACTACCTTGATTTGACTTATTTAAAAAGAAAAAATAATAGAAGAAACCAAGATTTTCCAATAGACATTAGGGCCTTTTTGCTCGCTCAATTTGTAAAACACATGAATAGAAAAAAATAGGATTAAAATGTCAAGAACTCTTGAAACCTTATAGGATGTTAAATAAATGCATGAGTTAGTACAAGGTTGTTTGTTCAACACATGCCATACAAAACAAATGAAACTGTAGTAATTGGTTTGTGTAGATGTGCATTTCCTCCAAACAATAGAGTGAAGGAGTCCTTCGGGAAAAATATCAAGGATTTGAATCATGTGAATCAACCAATTTCCATATGAAAACGTCCATCAGTCAAGGAAGCTCTCAACTGGATGGAGAAAATTCTTTAAAATTTAGTGCAGTTAGAACTTCAGGAAAAAAAATCCTTTGAGATCCAATCCTATGAATCGAACCACTTACATAAAAAAATCATTTCAATCGTTCAAAACTTACTATTGAAATCCTCTGAACAATATATTAATAAAGATAAGTTTCTACAATCATTGTCTACAAAACTTGTCATGCGTGATGGATCACTGCCTACTAAAACACCAACAAAACACACACTAAAAAAAACTTTGCAATCTCATGTGCCACTGTGTAAGCCTCCCTCTTAATTTCCACGAAGCTAACACTTTGTAAAATTGGACGGCCCCAATCGCCTCTTTCTTCAGATTGATCAAAGTGGACATGTCCACTAAGTGATTAGATAAAAAGGAATGCACATATAGACAATAAATATGAGTATTAATATGTTTGATTCAATTGATTATTAAGTTGGGTGTTTCTTGGTGAAACTGCAAAATACATGGTAGACCGAAATGGTCCACAAAAGCATAGTGGGTATTGAGAAACCACATTTCAACATGAACGATCGGTAGCAAATTGGACAATTGGTACGGTCTCAATATGAACGGACCATCACCATTGGTTAGTTGCTTTACAAGTGTGAAATATTATCAACCACAACCATTGGACACCTGTAAAAAAAGACATTGCATGTGGTCTTTGCTAAATGCTAGCATCGACGGGCATTTCAGCTTGTGGCCATAGCGAGTCCGTTATTTCAAACATCTTTGTCAGTTTCTCTGGTAGTGGTTCCGATGTGTCAATGCCTCACGGCTCCATGACTGTGGCTAGAATTGACAGTTGTGAGGACTGCACCTCAACTCGAGTGATATTTACATAGATCAAACAGTCAAACAAGTGACTCAACATTACTACTGGTAAAGAACAAACGCCCCATTGGTGACTAAATACTACTACTAGCAAAGAACAATTCGATCCATCGTATTTAAAAAAACATGAATAGAAGAGATAGAAGATATTTTCCAGTAGGGTTGAGGACCTTTTTGTTTGCTTGATTTCTAAAACACATGAGCATGAATAATACATGATTAGAATGCCAAGTACTCTCGAACCTTATATGATTTCAGAAATGGATGAATTAGTACAAAGTTGTTTGATCAACACACGCCATGGAACTGTAGTAAGAGGTATGAGTGAACGTGCATGTCCCCCAAAATAAAGTACATGTGAGTCTGTTCAACGAGTTTTTGTGCAATATATTGCATAAAAATGTATATATTGTAATGTTTTTTTTATGCAGGCTATGCCAGGAAAGGCAAGTTATAATACAATGGCAAATTTTATTATCGTGACGCATGCACACATGGCAAATGCCCACGTACTCAGCACATAGCTTATGCATGCACGTTAAAAGAAGCGGGGGTTTTCATGCACGTGACAAGCTTTGCCTTGACTTGGTATGTGTACATTATGTGTACGTATTTGGGTGTCTCGGCCGGCAAGCTCGAGTGCGTATATACCCGAATACCCGCAAACTGAAATACATACGTACATGAAATATAGGCATGTATTAGCATTGGGTGTGAGCTACACCTACACACGTACGAGCCTGGGAGCTGGCAAGTAAACCCCATCAAGTATGTTTCCTTTTGTTGGTTTTGTTTTACAGGCCTTCCAGATCAAGTAGTCGATCAACCAGGACGAGGCGCAATGTCAAATTGGAAAAAATTGTAACCAACCGGCAAGCATTAAACTTGAAAAGAAATACAACACATAATAGGCAAGTATCAAGATTGGAAAGAGATGCAACCGTCGTTCGATCCAGAATCAACTTGGAGGAGGGGTTGATGCGTGACCAGGCTCCCCTATATAAATACATGAGACCACGCACCGAAAGAACGGGGGAAGGGGCCAGGCAAAGACCGGAGGCAGACGAAACGAGGATAGCCGACGCACAACAAACACAGTCGAGGAGACGACGGCGCGTCCGCGGCCGCGCGTTTGCAAACCATGCACCAGATGTGATGAGAGCGTTTGCAAACCATGCACCAGATGTGATGAGCCCAGGAGGAAGAGACGCCGGCCACAGCGGCGGCCTGCACACGGCGAGGATGCAGGCGCCCGAGGAGATGAAGAAACGGGAGCTGATCAAGCCCCACTGACTAATTTTATTTATTATTGTGTATTTTATCTGTCAGGTGATGAACATCCATCCAAGGACGTAGCCACAGAAGGGAACGCGCCGAGGCGGCAGCGTCGAGCAGAAGAGAACTCACCACGTCGCAGCTAGCCGGCGGAAGAGCACGTCGCAGCAACACACCTATGCAGCCAACGCACCAAGACGCACACAGTGCCGTGTCTCGCTGAGGCAAAGACGCGCCCTGGTTGCAGTGTCGACGAGAAAGGACGCGCCCATGGCAGTGGCACGTGCGCCGAGCAGCGCGCGGCAGCTGCGATGCACAGATGAAGAGGATATGCTCAAAGCGCAAAACCGAGCATCCAGGAGGGTGCATGCACCACGTGCAACGGCGCTGCAATAGTCTTTCTTTTTGTATGTGTTATCATCTATTTTGCAGAATGACCTCTGGACGACGCGCCTAGCAGAGGTGGCCGAGGACGATGCAACACTCTTCTCAGAGTGAGGAGGCGAACGATGCTCCCAATGGAGGTGGCCGCGGACAAAGAGGCGCTCTTCACGTACATGTGTTGTCGAGGCGGCAGACGACGCGCCCAGCGGAGGTGGCGGCGGACGAAGAGGCGCTCTTCTCGTACCGGGTGCTGTCGAGGCGGCGGACGACGCACCCGACGGTGGTGGTCGCGGACGAAGCGACACTCTTTCTTGTACCAGTGGACGACGACGCGGGACAAGGAGACTGCATCAACACCGCCAGGCCCATCGTCAACATCATCAACACAGTGCCGCGGATGATTGCATTGTGGAGCACGCAAGGAGGACGTAGGCGTGGTACCCGTTGGGGATGCCGCCGACGTCTACTTCGTCAAGGTGGAGCCCGGAGGCGTGGAGCTCGCAGGGACTCCGCCGTGTGCCGCGGAGGAAGGCGAGACGGAGCTCGCTAGGACGACGCCCGTCTTTTTCTTCATCAAGCCGGTGCCATGGAGGACAAAGTCGTGGAGGCTCGCAACAATGGCGCCGCCGTGTCACGGTGCCATGGAGCTCGCCAGGACGACGCTCATAGTCTTCTTCACCAAGCTGGCGCCACGAAGGTTGAAGGCGTGGAGGCTCGCGGGGATTCCGTCGCCATGCCGCGGTGGATGGCGCCACGGAGTTCGCCAAGACGACGCCAATGTCAAGGATCGTGGCGTGGAGCTCGCAAGGAGGGCGCCACCAACGTCAACATCATCAAGCTGGACCCCGGAGGCATGGAGCTCTCTAGGATGCCGCCATGTGTCGCGGAGGACGACGAGGACATGGAGCTCGCCAGGATGGCGTCCATCATCAACATGATCAAGCTGGTATCGCGGAGGATGGAGGCGTGGAGCTTGTCGGGCGACACCACCGATGTCTACCTCGTCAAGATGGAGCCTGCGACCCAGATCCATGGAGATGACACACGCACTCGGTGCTGCCCGCAACATGGAGCCGGCTATGCAAAGAAGAGGCGCTATGCGACGACATGGCTTTACCAACCATTACCATAGTCCTGTGAGGTGTCCCCTTGTCTTGGCGGACTGCTGTAAACTCGGCGTCCAGTCGAGACGAGGTACCACTACATGGTGCTATTCGCCACACGAAGCCCATGAAGACGAGGCGTGATGGCGAGGAGGCGATGTGACTTCACCAACACTAAGTTCTGATGGCCCCGTGAGGCGGTGCCCTTGTCTTCAAGGACAGCCGTAAATTCGGCGTCCAGCCAAGATGAGGCGCCAACCACACCGGCAATGCCGACACGAGCGTGCGTTGGTTTTACACCGACGCCGGTCTCATTAAGAATACTCCCGTGAGGCGAACCCCTTGTGTACCCCGACGAAACCGCTACATCGTCAAGAAGTCCGAGCCGAGCAGGACCCATGCAACTTCAACACCAACTACATCAACGTTGTCAAGACCGACGAGGCGCGACGGCGGGGGCGAACATGGCCAGCACAAAGCCATGTTTTGAGCGGCACGTGTACCGACGAGGACACGGGCTTTGCCGCCGCCCACACCATACACTCACACCATCATCATCATGCATGGAGAATGCGAAGCGAAGACGACAAAGACGACCACACGGCTTAATCGGAGGTATCTCGCGGAGCAACCCGCGGGAGTAATTAACCGGGAGCTTTTCGAGGCCCCGGGAACCAGGAGACCGCACATCGCCATAGTCAGGCAGGCCGCGCTAGTAGGCCACGGAGCGCAACCATTTTTTATGGGATCTTGTAATTTTGTTCATCCAAAGAGATAAATGAAATACTTGTTTCCCGTACCCCTTTTCTTTGTGTACTACGGTACACTGGCACGTCCGCATTTTTCTTTTCCCCGGCGCATGAGAGAAATCCATACTCCTTCTCTTCCCTTCTCACGGAGTGCTTATAAGATTTTTCTCGTGTCAAACAAATTGGCACGCCCGGTGGGACCTGGTTCTCCTCCCATCTTCACTACGCTGTGGTCGTCTGAATCGTCTTCGCTCGTCTCCCAACCGGCACAACATGCTGCATGACAAGACGCCAGCGAGGGTTTCTGCTCATCAAGATCCCTTTCATGCAGGTGGAATCTTTCGTGGCAGCAACTCGGAGCCAGTAATGATCCAGTTTGGATCGATGCCGCCTATGGTCTTCATGAAGCATGGAGCCCGGGTCTACATGCATCAAGCCCGAGATCCTACGTAGTTCCAAACTATGTAGTCGAAAAAGGCGCTAAGGCAGGAGGCCGCCAAGGCGAAGAAGGAGCATCGCGAGCTAATGCTTGAGGCACACTCCTTGTTGAAGGAGTCAACAAGGGCCGATATGAAAGGAGATGTGGAGGCAACTCAACGCCTTCACTCCAGGGCCGCCAACAAGCGAGCAAGTGCGGCTTCCCTTCACGCCTTTACCGTGACTCCACACTCGAAGCCGCCAACACCAACACCCCGGCGCACCGAGGGGAAAGTATCTCATGACCCTACACTCTCCATTAACCTTGATGATACTCGAAGAGGTGCATGGGCGCCATGTCTCCACAACTCGGTAGTTGATGGACGATCATTCTCCAACGGTGACACAAGCGATGAGGTGGAGAACTCCCTCATGGCCGTTCTAAGGATGCCAAGTCTGGTGCAAGGCGCTCGCAGAAGCACCGTGCCAGAGTCGTCGCTGGCCACGTCCTGGATGGGCACTTGAAGACACGTCCGTGTCGGCAGCGAGGACGCAAATACACTATGGCACCAGAGAAAAAGAGCGCGCTGGCTGTAACCGTGGCGGCTGCAACAAGTTGCTGACGATCCGACATTGGCGTGCACAAGGCAAGCGGACGCCCTGCAAGCCGAAGAAAGGGGAGCAACGCAAGCCCCACTAACTAACTTTTCATGATATATGTATGTCTTCCATCTATCAGGAGACATAATTCAATGCGTAAGTGAAGGGCCACCCAGCCAAGAGAAGACGCGCCTGCAGCGACAGCGTTGAGGACGGTGACGAAAGCCATACACAGGGGCAGAGGAGGCACCCGCTCGGCCGGGGACCGAGGTAGAAGGAAGGACGCACCCTTGACGGTGGCGCGCTCGCCGTTCAGCACACACGTGTTCTGTCCTATCCGGCGGCTGCGCTTGCACCAAGGAGGACGTGCAACATCAAGGCAGAACACGCTAGTGGCATCCCGGCACGCGTGCAGTAACGCCAGCATGCACCACCAGTTTCGTGGAGCCAAGCATGCATCACTAGCTTCGTCGAGACGAGCGTGCTATCTCAGGTCAGCACAATATTTAACATCCATCCATCTCTCATGTGTATCCTGGCATGATAATTACAAGTATCATGAGCATCCGGGAGCATCATCGTCCAGTACATGGAGAAGGTAGACGCGTGGGCGCCATTGCAGCAGCGCCTCCTACGAGTCTAGTTCAGCCGACCGGTGGGCTGGTCACGAAGACGATACATGAGAACTCACGCACATATAAGACCCGAAGGGCCTGTGAGATGCAAGACGTGGATCATCTTTCCGGAGCCGTGGGCGGTGGCGACGGTGACTCACTCGAAGCAAATCCATCCAACAAGGCCACACATCCATCAAACTCCCAAGCCCGAGCAAGGAGGAGAGACCCAGGTGGAGACGCGCCCATGGCAGTAGTGTCGACGAGGAAAGGGAGCCACAGAAGAGGCCCTCGCACTTGGTGCACTTGCACCCAAGGTAGCCGTGGACGACGTGCCGGTGATTGCAACTCCTTGGACGTACCATGACATCAACGAACGGCCACCGGAGAGCTCGCCAGTGGTGTCTTCTTCCATGTATGCTTCCATGATGATAGCGGCGAGGCTGCAGGCGAGTAGCACGGCACCAAACTCAACCTTGGCGATGGCATCAGAGGGGCTGCCGGCGTGCGCCCCCGCGCCATCTACACCGCCGCGACAACGTCGGAGCTGCTGGCCTACAGCCCGGCGCCATCTCCACCATGCCGGTGTGCGACCTGACGCCGTCTGCACCACTCACGGCCATGTTGGAGCCGTCGCCCTC